>JAUMIR010000006.1:104807184-106119684 GCA_030847615.1 Gambelia wislizenii
CATCCTTCCAATTCTGAAGATAAAGGATTTATTTTAAAAAAAGAGGACAAGGAGGGAAAGTTGGGGTAGATGGGCATAAAAACACTTTGTGAAAAAGGAGCTTCACTGTCAGAGGCTTTGATAACTCAGGTATGCCTGTACAGTTGTCCCTCCACATTCGTGGGGGTTAGGGGTGTGAGACCCCCCTCGAATGTGAAAAAACCGTGAATAAAAACTAGGTCATGCCACTGCCCTCCTGCAACCCCCACTGCTTCTTCCCCCCCCTCCCAGGAGCAGTGACAGGGCTACCCAAGCCTCGTTGCTGCTTCCTCCCACCCTCTCCTGCCCCCCCCCAGGAGCAGCAATGGGGCTACCCAAGCCTCGTCGCTGCTTCCTCCCCCCCTCTCCCCCCCCCGGAGCAGTGACCCCATTGCAGTTTTTTTTGATGGCGGGGGGGCGCTCCCAAAACCACGAATAGTCAAAACCACAAATCTTAAAACCGCGAATTGGAGGGGCAACTGTATATCAGTTTCCAGGGGAATAAATAGCCTGTTAATTTGTTGCAGCAAAAACAAGTCTTTTAGTGTCTTAATACTTAATGACTTTTATTTGGGATAACCTTTCTTGGATTGCAACCCTCATGAATGGCCTAATGCGTCAGACCCAATATGTTGTAGTCCATAAAACCTTATACCAAAAATATGTAGGAATTCTATAATGGGCAAAGTGGTGCACTGAATCAGACAACATGAAGACTTTCTTTTACCTGTATTTTTTTACTGGTCTTCTTCAGTTGTCTTTAATTTTTCAAAAATTAAGCTGTTTCTTGCTCCTGTGCTTCTTCTTAAGCATGTTCTCCTGCCATATTGAACATGAGTAATGAGAATAAATCTACTGTTTGCTGAAGCAAAAGTAAAGAAGATTACTCAGAGAAGGAGTTCTGCATTCTTCTTAATTATAAATTCATTTTGATCTTAATTTCGGGGGAAATCTTTTATGGCTGGAATGATGAAATCTCAACAAATGTAGCTCCAACCCATCCCATGTTCTCTATCCATGAGTGTGGGTAGCTTGAAAAATAATGGAGACCTGTGATTTATGGGGGAGAGTGGAAAAAGAACTAACAAAATAATAGTGAAAGTACATGCAGTCAATATGCATGTAGGTTGTTTAGCTATTTAGGCTGTCTTGAACCACACTGGGTCTCATTTGTGGGAGAAAGGTGTGATATAAGCTGAATAATTAACAAATACAAAAACGACTGTATAGGAAAATGTGTAGAAAAACTACATATTAATTAGTCTTGTCCTCATTTGATCGGGGAGCTGGAGTGTTGGTGAGAATCAGGGCAAGAATGATAGCCAGATGTGCAGTGTTCTCTGTTGTTGTAAATCATAGAAAGAAAAATATTGATTATCATACTGAAAAGAATTAAAAATTCATTAACATGTAACTTATATTTTTGATTGGAAGTAGAGTCCATGTATTCAAGTCTCAAGTGCTGTTTCCAAACAGTACTTGCTTGTCATTTGGGCAACTGTGAACAGTGCAGTTCTGTGCACACATATACTCCAGGGGAGGTTGGATTGTCCCCATCCATGTAGATTAGATTAGAGCCAAAGGTCAGCTCTTATGAAATCCTGGCTTTTCTCAAACATTAACTAAAGTTGTGTAAGATAAGTATTTCTTCCTAGATATCATTGCTTCTTAAATAATTGCCAGAGTATATTAATCATTCTATAATGGCGTTTCATGCTGTTTTGGTTCTGTCTGCTACACTTAAAAAAGTATATTTTCGAGCTGGAAAAGGTGCAGAAAGGAGCAAGCAAAATGAACAAAGGGCTGAAATGAGGAGGAGAGGTTGCCATGTTTGTGGCCACACAAAAAAAAACATGAAGAGATGTATAAAATTCTGCATGGTATGGAGCCAGTGAACAGGGTGATGTTACTCTCCTGCATAATACTAGAACTGATTCATGGGCATCACTGAAGAATGGTGGAAAATTTAGGAAAGATAAAAGAAACTACTAGTTCTTTACACTGTATATAGCTGTGGAATATATGCTACCACAGGATGTCATGATAGTTGCCTGACTATTGAATGTCTTTAAAAGGCTATGGGGCAAAGTCTTGGAAGTTAGGGTTATCAATGGACACTAGTCAGAGTGGCTATACAACACCTCCTGTGTCAGAGGCATACTCTCCAACTGTCCTTATCTTGCAGGCACAGTCCTGATTAATCCTGTTATCCCAACTTTTCAGCTGCTTTCAAAATCTCCTAGTTTCTCTCCTCCTCCCACTTTTCACCCTTTGTATTTCATTGCTGCAAACTGAGTTCAAAGTGCAAAAGTAATTAGCACTCATTTAACTCATCAGAGGGGAGAGGAGAAGAATGGCTAGAAACTTGCCCTTCCCAGTAGGCTTCAGCAAAAGCAAACTGCTGCAGCCTCTTGTAGCTTGTGTGTTCTTCCTTATTAAGAATTGTTGCCATTGTGACCACAGTATTGCTAATATATCAGTTGCTGGGGAGCAGAAGCAGGAACACTGTTGCATTTGTGTTCCTGCTTGTACACTTTCTCTAGACAACTGAATAGCCACAGAATAACAAGAATTCTGGACTAGATTGCCCCTTTGTCAAATCCAAGATGGCTCTACTTACATTTGTACCTATTCCACATACAGTGGGCCCTTGGTATCCACTGGGATTTAGTTCCAGGACCCACCGTGGATACCAAAATCTGCGGATACTCAAGTCCCATTATATACAGTGGCATAATAAAATGATGTCCCATATAAAATGGTAAATAGCAAGGTTTGCTTTTTGGATTTTTTTTAAAAAAATATTTTTAATATTTTCAAGCTGTGGATGGTTGAATCCATGGATAAAGAATCCATGAATATGGAGGGCTGACTGTATACTGTATAAACTTGTTGGTAATGAGAAAGCTGTTTTAATATATCTAGTGGTAGAAAGGGAGTTAGTTAATTAAGATAATTATCTTAATTTTTTATATTATATTATAATCATATTTTAATAACAGAAATGGAATGGCTCTTCTTTGTTCAATGTTTATTACTTTGCATCTTTTGAAAGAATCATGCTATGAAGAGCACTAGAATAAGAGAAATACAGTTGTCCCTTCATATTTGCTGGGGTTTGGTTCCAGAACCCCCCATGGATAACAAAATCCGTGAATACTCAAGTCCCATTATATGTAATGGCATAGCAAAATGGTGTCCCTTATATAAGATGGCAAAATCAAGATTTGCTTTTTGGATTATTGTTTTTTTAAGAATATTTTGAAGCCATGAATACTTAAATCTGCAGATACCAAATCTGTGGATACAGAGGGACAACTGTAGATACCTTCCTTTCAGGGTGTTGCTTTAGCTTCAGTTTCACTCCATCGATCTAGCTAATTTTGGTTCTTTCAGATGGAACCTTTACTCAACGAGATGGCCTTTTCCTCCATCTTCTGTAATCCAGATTGCCAGATGGCATTGTGACAGTCAGAAAGGTGCATACTGATAAGCTTGTACAAGTTCCATATGCCCAAGCACTTCTTCAAAAGCCATGGTCCTCATACCCTCCAACTTTTCACAGATGAAAACTGGGACACATGTGGCCCAGCAACATCAGAGTGTGGTCAAGATGTCAAAAGATATTAATGATGGAAAAACACACAAGCTTGGAGAGGCTGCTGTGGTTTGATTTTGCCTGAACCTACAGGGAAGTTCAAGACTCCATCCCCTCCTCTCCACTGAGTTAATTGAGTGTAAACTTCTTTTGCATTCTGAACTCAGATTGTAGTAATGGAAGTAAGCTGAGTATAAAGGGGGAAAGGGGGAGGAAGAGAGAGAAACTGTGACATCTTAAAAGCAGCTGAAAAAGTGTGGTGACAGGATCAATTGGGACAGTCCCTACCAAATCAGGATGGTTGGAGGATATGGGTCTCTAAATGTAAAGTAAATAATAAAGCTTGCTTTTGCATAAGAACAGCAAAAAACAGGATTTACATAAAGCATAGTTTGTTCAGAAACCAGAATCCCAAACCAAGAACATGAGATCAGTTAGAACTTTCCTTTTTATAGAAGGAAAATCTGTGTGCTGATCATCAGCTGTTTTGCTTGTTTTAGAGAAGCCTTGCAGCTTTTATCCATACCTTTGTTAATGTAAAAGCATGATTGTATCTTCTTATTTCTGTTTTTTCACCTTCCAGAGCAGACATTACATTAATTTCCTACAAGCAAGTAGACATTGAAACACTCCACACATTGTTTTATCATGGATAAAGAAAATGACTCATTAATGTTTTTTCTAATATTTGTAACAATCTCTAATTGTTTTAAATGGAAAAAGGTCCCCAAACAGAATTAATGTTATAAATAAAAATATAATAAAATATATGGAAAGTGCATATTTCCATAGAAAACTTACTGAACATTTGCTTTTGGTTGTCGACACATTTGTTTTCAACTATAATAGAATAATAGCTTTGGATAGTTGCTTTTAAGATATTCAGATGATACCATTTTACCTGCAGAAAATAGCAAAGACTTGAATGATCATTGATGAAAGTTAAGGAAGAAAATACAAAAGCAGAGCTACAGCTGAAAGCAATGAAAAAGTGAAAAGGATTTAGGAGTCTCAATAAAGCCCTAATGATACATGAGTCAACAGTGTGATGCATCAGCCAAACAGTCAGTGCAATTATAGGCTATGTCAACAGGAGTATAGTGTCCTGCTTAAGGGAATCAAAGAAGCTATGACCATGAGTCTATAAGACTTAAGCAGGCCTGTTGAAGACCAAGGCTTATGGTGTTCTCTCATAAGACTGCCATAATTTGAAGTTGACTTGATAACAAATAACAACAATGGTTGCTTTGAGGTCATCTACTCCAACCCCTGCTCAGTTCAGGGAACACCTGCAGCTTTTCTGATGGGTGCCCATTGACACACTGCTTGATAGCCTCCACTGAGAGGTTATCCATCTTGCAAGCAACTCTTTTCACAGGTATTGCACTCTTGAAGATAGATGTCATCAGGCATTGTGTATAGCAGCAACAGTTCTAGTGATCTTTGTGTCTTTTTATCCAGCCACTGCATGGGATCATAGGCATAGCTAGCATTCATGATTCCCTAATTAAAAGCACACATTTGTTCTTGTTTGTTGACTTCTTGTATAATACGACAAGCAGTGCAAACCACCCAGAGACTTCCATTTTATTAATACAGTTGTTTCTTCCAAAGTAGGATAACATTTTTCAAGGAAGTCTAAATTCTTAGTTGCACAGATATTTGAATACAACCTTTTGAAAAATAAATATTTATCCTGATTTTTTGTTTCCTGATGCAGTGGACTAAAATGTGAGAGGATAGTGTGAATGAAGGTATACCAGCTGCATTGGTTTGCAACTGAATTGTTTGAAGTCCCTCTTGATTTGATGTCAAAAATTACAGTTCAGAATTTCTTTTCTAATCTGGCTCTGAACAGTAGCAATTTTTTTTTCGCATTTTGCATTTCAACTTTGCCTGTTGAAAATAAATATTTTGTAAAGACAATTCTGTTTTTAAAAATTGTTTGTTTCAGAATGTTGAATACATGTTTGGCATTGTTGGTTTTCCCGTGGTTGAAGTAGCAGTTGCCGCTCAAGCAAGTGGGATTAAATATATAGGAATGCGGAACGAACAAGCTGTAAGTATTTGTCAGACTAGCTCAGTAACTGTTCTGTCCTAAAAGCTCATTTCATTCACAAATTGCTTGTCTCCCATACAAATCAAATGGTATTCCACACACTTATTGTGGCCCTCTGCAAAATTGTCACCCAACACAGATGTAATAATCTTATTTTTTTTAATCAGTTTTCAACAGTTATAATGTAATCTGGAAGTTGGCAGTGCCTCTAAATGTCTTATCTTAATTTGAGCCATGACATGCAACCTCTTGGCTCTGCAAGCTTGCTTTTGGTTAAATACTAGCAAGGTGTCTTTTTGCATGGAAAGCAACAGCACAGGGATGGAAAAGCTTTGACCCTCCACTCCAGAGAAGCTTTGATTTACCACTCCCATCAGTGCCACTCAGCATGGCCAATAGTAATGGAATTTGAGAGCTGTTGTCTGAACTCACAGTAGCAAGTGCCCGAGGAACATCAGAGAAGGAATGCAGGAACAACAGGGTAAGGGGTGCAGTTCTATCCTGTTGCCAATTGTCCACAACAGAAGCAAGAGAAGTCAAGAACCAGTCCAGAAGTCAGTCACCAATAATCCATACAAGATGCAAGAGTAGTCAAAAGCCAGTCCAGAGTTCAATTACCAGGTGTCCCTGCCAGATGCCAGGGAAGCCAATCGCCAGTCCAGAGTTCAGTAGTATCAGGTCCAAGTCCATGGTTAGCAAGTGGTCAATGCAGTAGTCCAGAAATCGTCTGAAGCCAAGTCAGAACAGAGAGGAATGCAACAGCTTGACATAAACAGTTGTCATTTCTGAGATTCGAAGGAAAGCTGCTGCTAGATTTATAACTAGAGTTTCAGAGCCAGGTGGAGCTAATTAATGAGGAAGCAGGTCAGTGTTTGGTAGCATTGGGCATGGCTTTTTTCCCTCCTATTTTCAGAGAAGGGAGGCAGCATGGCATCTAGATCATCCATCAGTGGCTGACCGGCTGCTTGTTCTTCCGAGTGAGATATGTGTTCTTTATCTGCTTCGGCTGCCCTCTTAGGGGGAGCCAGGGTAGTATCTTCAGGCTGAGCCAGCCTGTCTCTTTCTGCTTCTTCAGACTCAGCTATACTTTCCCCCTCTGCCACATCTGTGTTCTCTGCTTCCTCCTCCTCTGAGTTCTCAGCCAGAGGGTTCATGATATCTGTAGTGTAAAAAATCTGGAAGATCAAAGCTTCACTATTGCTGCAACCAGAAATGAAGTTAAAGTGAAGGAAAACCTCTCTGTCTGTACCCTGGGAGGGGAGAAGGAATCCATGATACAAAGATTGTTATTGTGAAGTGACAGTGAATTTGGTCACATTCAGCTGGTATTTTAAGTTACCCATGTGCGAATTGATGATGTCTGTTTGATGGGGCAATACTACCTCATGAACTTTTGCATATTGTTAAGACAGAAGATGGCAATTGGTAGCACTCAGATGTTGGACTGCAGCTTCCACCATCTTTCACCACTAGTTATGCTGGCTAGGAATGATAGGAATTTCAGTCCAAGAGCATCTGGGGGGCTGTAAGTTGCCCACTGGTGCTGTGAGGGGAGTTAGTAGCACCTGGAAGTCTGAATTATCCAACTCACATTCAAAATATCTAAGAACAGGCAGTGTACCTTAGCTGAAGTTTCAGATGACCAATGCCCTAGCCTTGATTTTAAGTCACAGCCCTTCGATCATCTGGGCTGCAAGTTAACATTTTCAGTAACAAAAGTACAAATAAAAAAAGTCACGGGTCCATAATTTCCCCTTTGAAATCAAACACAGCAGTAGTGGGGTTGCATGTACCCGCACATTTATTTTAGTTGTTCTAGCATGTCATTTGGTTTCACAGTGTGTTGTTGCCATGGCACCCTGCTTGTGAGATACAAAGAGGTTTGCTAATGAAACACCCACACTAGATATGTTTAAACATTTGTACATTGCCATGTTTTTTTTCTTCAGAAGGAGAAGGGAAACACATGTCAGATTAAATTGCCTTCTGATATTGTGTAGTAATCTTTTTTCTTTCCTCTTCTGTTTGTCAAAGATATTATGTAAAAACTGCATTCGCACCCACCTAGTTAATTCTAAATAAATGCCTCATATTTTACTCCCACATCAAGTACCATGGTGACTATTCACATGAATGCTCTCTGGATGTATGATCCTAAACAATTTAACCATTTCCTGCCATATATATATACCAAGGATGGATGGATGGATGGATTGATAGATGATGCCCTCCATATATATGCTATCCTTTCTGTTACCCTAAGAGGTGTGGGGTGTTTGGTGACCCACCCATGATATTAAAACCTAGATGGGGAAATTATTAGTTCAAACAGTATGCCTGCAAGAGGAGGGTAACTGTGGGGACCTTTTCACCTATGTATACCAGTACTAACTACAGAGAATTCCAGGTTAAAGTGAAATAAATTATTTTTATTTGAAATAACACGAAACACATCCACATACTCAATAAGAACCATGCAAGACTGTTGAGGAATAAGACAGAAAGATTGGATAGAGGGAGAGGTTCGGGGAAAATAGGGTGATAGTTACCAGTATTGAAGAGTGAAATACTCTGACAGAAACCTGAGGGTGGCACTGGAGGTTCTGATCCGGAGGCACACCGAGAAAGAGAGTGGCCGGGCTCGTCTACAGTGGCACACCTTTCTATTGTTGGGGGACTAATATTTATACCCTGCTTAGTCATCTGAAGAGGCAATTTGGCTAGGACAAAGCCTGGATGGTTTTCCCACAAGGTAAACAAAGGAAACCGAAACTTACATGATTGTGTTAGTGGCTGGGAGATAGAAATTGATGGGTTTATGACAGCCTCACAATGCAGGACAGGAGGGGCATCTTGAGGTGAGATTTCCTTGGGGTTGGGGTTGGGGTTGGGGTTGGAAAGGTCACTTGATTTGTTTAGGTTGTGTGACTCATTGCAGAGGTGCCCAAGAAGGAATTAGTACATACCTCCTTAATGGTTTTGTGTGCTAGGGACTTCCGCACAATCCTAGTTTGGGCTTGCTAAAATATTTCTAAGACACCTTCCCATATCCTTGTGACCCCCATCTGACCTCTTTTTGGATCACCCTTGTCAACTTGACCCCTTTGACGTGTCCAATATTTCCAATAATGAGATATTATAGGGAGGGGGTTTTGAGGCATGCTAACATCTCTCCTGTTAGCATTCACTTTAGATAGCTTTTTAAAAAATCATATTTATTAATTTTGATACATAAAAACTAATTCACAAATAGGCAACATTCAAAATACTGTAGACAACATTCAAAAAGAGAAAAGAACTATACATATATAGTATGTATGTATAGGGTGATAGTTTTGTATGTATAGCTAAAACAAAACCTGAACAAAACTACACTAAACTAATACTATGAGATCTCTGACACCCCCTCACAGACTGTAATAAAAAGGAAAATCAATTAATAAGAAACATATTATTCTATCATTGCTAGAGTTACTAGTAACTATACCCACAGATTATTATATCATTAGAATGCTATTGCTCAAAAAATCCAAAAATGGTTTTCAGTCTTTCAAAAAAAAAAAGTCCTCAATTGGTTTATCTTTTAAAATTCATGGCAGTTTAGCAACTTGAGCAAAATCCACAACTTTAGCCACCCATTCTTCTGTCGTCGGTGCTTCAATCCGTTTCCAAGTTTGAGAAAACAGTATTCTTGCAGCCGTTACCATATATAGAAGGAGTAGTCCACATTTAGTATCCAAATTCATCTTCTGTCTCTGATTTAAAAAGACACTTGTACACTTTTTAAAATCACATGGTCATCATCCTTACAAAATTCTAAATAAAAATCAATTTCACCATTTTTTCGGCTAGATCTTTCTTATCTTGTTTAAATCTCTCTATAACTTGTGAATAAGCAAACCCGCTGAGATCTATTCCCTCCCCAAAAAGCATCTCTCTTGCTTTAATCTCCCAGTTATCTTGTTCCAGGTACAAAAGATCATTATAATACAGTGGGCTTTTGCAATCTGTTGAGGTTTGTTTCCAGGATATTCTGTGGATATCAAAATCCATGGATTCTCAAGTTCCATTGTATACAATGACATAGTAAAATGGCATCCCTTATATAAAATGGCGAACAGCAATGTTTGCTTTTTGGAATTTTTTCCCCAAATATTTTTGAGCTGTGGTTGGTTGAATCTGTAGATGCAGTAACTGTGGATATGGAGGGCCAATTGTATAACCATTTCCACTTTTTACACTTGCTTTTTGAAGAAATGTTCTATGCTGCAATTTAGTAGATACCCTTTAAATGCTGTTAGCGCTGATATAATTGCTAACAGTTTTGTAAAGTGCAGAGATTCTTGTTAGAGAATAGATACATCCAGCTTAGCAACTGTGACCAGCCTCATAACTCTGCTAAATTTGTTCTATTCCACCCTTACCTACAGGAATCTACTCTTAACAGAAATTCTAGACCCCAGAGTTTGCAAAATCAGGGCATTCTAGGGCAGTTAGAGAACCAGGGACAAATGTACAGTACTTTAGCCAATTGTATTGGTTGAGACAGACAAAATGGACCACACAGAAATAATGGAGTTTTATTTAGAAAAATAATGAAATTTAGAAATTGTAGTGCAGTACTTCCCAGTGATTAAGTGTGGTATTAGGAATGATAAATGATTTTGAAATACTTGTATAAATGCAACCAGAATATAAACGGCAGTGCTGGCTTGGCCAGTCTTTTGTCATTTTAGCTTCTTGTTAATGCTGGTTTAACTTCAGGGAGGGTCTGTGTAACCCTGTTGTTCTGCTGCAGCTAAAACAATGAAGAGTCTTGTGGCTGCTTAGAAACTAAACCAGTTTTATTTGTGACTTCATCAGATGGTGGATAGTTTCAGTTGGTAGATACATCCCCATGTGAGCATGGAGCAGGATGTGGCTGAATAGAGATATAAAAAGTGTCGTCATCTGTCCTTGATCTGACAGTTGATACTGAGGCAGTGAGAGTGTGAGAAGGAGAGTCAACACTTCTTATCCATGAAGCCCAATATTTTCCCTTATTTCAATAACTTCCTGAATCGGAAATGTATCTGTTCTTGTATTATGCCCAGTTTGAGCTACCCATGAAACAGCTTGCAAACAAAATAGGGCACGTGAGAGTTAAAACTGGGGATGAGGCTGTCTCAAGTTCTCCAACCTTGGCATGTTGAGAACCAAGGTCAACAATTCCCTGCAGCCCTTTCTACTACAGATATAGTGCAGCCTTTCCCCCCCCCTCCACCCCAAATTTTAGCCCTTCTGTTCACATTGCCTTTATTCACCTAAAAAACAAGACGCTGGTACTTAAACAACTTAAATCATTCTTGCTTATGTTGTAGGTTTATAAACTGAGATTCTGTCCACCAGAATCTTAAGTAGTGCAATTTTACCTCAATGGTGCTGACTAAGGGAATGCTGTAACTGTTGACAGTACAATATTGCCTACCTTGTTTTATTTCCCTGTCTTTTCTCATCTGATGCCATCTGGTGGTATATGGGGGGGGAACCTTATATGTAGTCCAAAGAGGCAGACCATAGTACCGTGATAGTACTGGTTTCTGGAAAAGGGTGACCAGGTTTCAGAGGGCATGCTTTTGGTAAACCTGTGTAGAGATTGTTGTTGCTTAATAATCACTCAAGTGGTGCTGACCAGCCACCTATGTTTTTCTTAGCCAGTGTCCGTTGCCAGCCAACGTTGATTGTTTTTGAGGGTCGGAGTTCTGTCCTTTGTAATAAAGCTGTCACAGGTTCTAGCTGGAAGTGTGCCAGCTCAATGACCTAAGAGTCCTTGTGGCATGGCACATAACTGCATGTTCAAAGTTCCAAACAAAATGGCTTTGGTCTTTATATCTTCTGTATCTTCTTCACAGATACTTACAGCCATGGTAAATCCAAGTAAAATAGGTCAGGAGAGATATGCTTTATTGGGGGCCATGCACACTTTTGCATCCACAACATCCTGGTGGTGCTCTTCCCTTACTGGGAGAGAAAAGAGAAGCTTCTCTCCATCTCCTCCCCCAGCCATCCTGATATATATTGGCTAGCATCCTATTAGGCCGTTTTGAGGCCATTAGCTAGATTTGCATCCTCATCACTGTTTCATATTCACATTTACCATTGCCATGGCCACAAATGCCCCTACAACCCATCAGAATATTCAGGTACAGTAGCACCCCTGTATCCACTGATTCACCAACTGCTGATTCAATTATCTCACCTGCCCCCTCCCTTCCCCCAGGAGAGCTCTCAGTGGTGGCAATGGCAACGGGGTGGTGGTGATGGGAGAGGAGAAGGAGTTCTCCCTCCCTTCTCCTTTTGCCCATTGAATGGCTCTCAGTGGTGGGAATGGCAGGGGGGCATTCGATTTTATTATCCGTGGGGGACCCTGGAACCAATCCTCTGTGGAAAGTGTCCTACTGTAGTTGTACCACATAAACAAGTTGTGTAGCGCTGGTGAGTAGGATGCTGAAGGATGATGCATCCAGCATCCTCCTGCCAACAAGCCACAGCCTGATGTGGAGTTTTTGACTGGACCCTGCAGGAGGCCTTGCTTCTGCTCATCACACCACATCTTGTTAGCACCTCAAAACTTCTTTGTTCCATATGGCTGCCTGGCTTTTATGATGGGGTTTAGGGGGTCAGATTGGGAGACACTGTAGCTATGTGTCCCATGTGGTAGCTCAGCCATTGGTTTTTCCCCTCACTGCTGGGAATCATAAGGAAACAGTGATCTGTGTGAAATTTTTGGAAAATCAGGAATTGGGGTTGGGGGTTAGGATATTGTTGGAAGACTGCAGTTTAGGCATATCTAAATATCTATACAGTTGGCCCTCCACATTTGCGACTTTCACATTCATGGTTTCAATTATTCGCAGAAAGTCTCCTGCGCTGCCTTGGGAAGGGGGGGTGGAAAGCCTCCTGCCCACCCGCTCTCCACCCCTGTCCCTTCCCAAGGCAGCAAAAGGCTTCTCACGAAGCCCATCGCTGCCTTGGGAAGGGGGGTTGGAAAGCCTCCCACCTGCCCGCTCTCCACCTCAGTCCCTTCCCAAGGCAGTGATGGGCTTCCCTTCTTTGGAAGGGGGGTAGAAAGCCTCCCTCCTGCACGCTTATTTCTTATTCGTGTTTTTTTCACATTTGCGGGGGTATCTGCCCCTAACCCCCACAAATGTGAAGGGATGACTATATATATAATTCTCTTGGGTATGTTGCCATTTCCAGTGTACTGATTGGCTGCTTAGGGAACTGACCAGCCAATCACAGGTCTGTTGGGCAGCCAGTCAGCACACTGGGGGCGGGACCATGTATATCTCAAACATGGCGGCTGGAGCCTGAGAGAGAGTAACATGGGGGTGGATGTGGTGTATGCATGTGTGTTCTGGAGTGCAGGGGGTGGGGTGGGAGGGGCAAAATGAGTGGGGGCAGAACGAGTGGTGGGAGGAGCAGAATGAGTGAAGTCTATGTGGATGAGCCCGAGCTTGGAATTTCTAAAATTACATTAGTTACAGATACAGCTCTGAGTGTCTCCAAAAACCATTGTTGCTACTGTTGCATTTTTTAAAAAAACTGTTTTTGATGTTATTTGCTGTCAAACCAACTTTGAGTTATGGCAGCCATATGAAAAAAGGACCTCCAAGACCCAACTGCCCTGCTTGGGTCTTGCATACTCAGAGCTGTGGCTTCCTTGATTGAACCAATCTATTGAAGGCCCTTGGTATCTGTTGGGGTTTGATTCCAGGACCCCCTGTGGATACCAAAATCCATGGATGCTCAAGTCCCATTATATACAATGGCATAGTAAAATGGCATCCCTTATATAAAATAGCAAAATCAAGGTTTGCCTTTTGGATTTTTTTCAGAAATATTTTCAAACTATGGATTATTGAATCTGTAGATGCAGAATACATGGATATGGAGGGCCGACTGTACCTGTAATGTTGTCTTCCTCTTCTCAGACTGCCTCCCACTTTACCAAGCATTATATTTGTTTCCAATGAGTCATCTCATTTCAAGATACGTCCAAAGTATGACAAACTCCGTTTAGTTATCTGGGGTTCTTGTGAGAGTTGCTCTAGGATCCATTTATTTTTAGCAGTCTATGATATCCATAGAACTGTCTTCCAGCTTCACATTTAAAAAAAATATATATTTATTCCCCCATTTCTCAAAATTAACTAATGTACTGTTTTGTTTTCTTTCAAAAAAATTGGAAAGCTACAAACTGTTGCCCTGTGGTACAAAACAAACATGTTCCACATCCATTTCATCACCCACAGAGCACAAGGTAGTATTTGAACCCTGTGATATTCCTCCTCCACCATTTACTGAGCGTAACACCCCCCAGAACTATAAATTATCAATGACAGTTGCAATTACACCCCAAAAGGTGTGAAGTTATTCCTTATTAACTTACTATTATATAAAGGGGGGTTATTATGATTAACTAGTAACTTCTTATTAAAGCTCCAGAAATCCCATCTAGCAGCTCATTTATACATATGTGTCTTGTTTTCAATAGGCCTCCTATGCTGCTTCAGCTGTTGGGTACCTGACGGGCAGGTAAGATGCATGCGACTGTTTTTTTGTTTGTTTGTTTTGATTGGCTGTATACAAGACCTGTTCCTAATGGAGATGACCACTGCTATGCCCTTCTTGTGGTCCACAGGCAAAGTCCTTGCCAGAGGGAAAAAAAGCAGAAAAAGGTGGTATTTCCAATGCACCAATTTTGCATTGAAACAAGATACAGGGGTTCCTGCAACTTGCTTTCCACCCCCAAAACCAGAAAAAGGGGCTTTACAAAATTGACACTAGACTTCCTGTCACTTCCTTTTTTTTTTTTTTTTTTTTTTGGTTGCTTTTTGAGGCTCATGTGGTCCACTGTGAGTCCTAAGGGTTCCAAAATTGGCTCCTGGACCTCTGAAGATTGTCCATCTTTGATGTGAGGGATCTCCATCACCCTTCTCAATTTTATATTAGCCTGGGGGCAAAGACAGCCTTATTTACTCATCTTTGTAAACCATTCTGGGAGTCTTTTTTGGCTGAAGACTTGAGAAGAAATCCTTCAGACATATAACAATGTGCTACCTGCTCTTTTTTGTCCAAACTGATCAGCATGACACTGTATACCACATGGCACATATGTTCCCACTTGAGGCATCTGGAGTTATTCTAGGGGGTTTATGCTTATTTTTATATGCTTTGTCTGTTTTTCTTTTGTCTCTAGGCCTGGTGTATGCCTTGTAGTTTCTGGTCCTGGCCTTGTACATGCCCTAGCTGGAATGGCAAATGCAAATGTGAATTGCTGGTAAAGAACCTGCTTCTTCTTTAAGAATTTTAAGCATCAATCTACTGTTAGAAAAGAGTACATGTGTCATGAAAGCCAAATAAAGTTTCTTTTCTAATATTAGCCTATTTCAGTTTTAGACAGATGAGTCTTTAGTAATACCTATGTCATCTTGTCCAAAGACTCCAGGCCTTTTTACTGTGGTGAAGTTCATTGTCAGACAGGAACATTGCTTTGTGCTTGAAGAAATGTATTGTATATGACCCATCTACCACATTTTAATGTAATCAGTAGCTTGGTTTTGAAACATCATTGATAGCATCCTCTTATCCTCTGATTGCAGTGCCTGGAAACTATCATATAATCTGGCAGAGTTAACTGAATCTTATCTCAAAGACAAAGGTCTATGAAAAACCCTAGTCATTCTCAATTTATTTTTTTAAATTTATTTTAGTTTTTACAAATGTCACTTGCTCTTACTTTGAAATAGATTTGTCCTGTTTAAAAAATCCTGTTGAGCAAACTGGGAACCTGAATCTTGAACACAATAAGCTGAAAAATCTTGCTGTTGAGTCTTTTTGTTTCCTGCTCCTGTTTAGAATGGGCAGAAGCTTACCACAGACAAATTATGAGGCCGTCTCTCTCTTCACTGAGACTGGACCAGATTGATTGTGGGCCTGATACATAGATCCCCTTGCACAGCAGTACTCGCTAGTGTCTGCAACATGGATGGCGCTGGTTATCAGTTTGAAAAGACAAGCCTTGATGTGAAGGCACCATCTCCCCACCACCATTCTCAACAGATAATGAGGATGTTCATACTCACTTCATAAAGGTGGGGCAGGGAAGATTTGTTGGACTGCTGCTCTTACGGTCCTTCACCATCAGCTAGGCTGATTAAGTCTGATGGGAGCTGCAATCCAACATCTCTGGGGCAAGTTTCCCTGCATCTGTCTTACAGTCTGCTTACATCCAGGCAGCATGGATCCCTTTGTATCTATCCCTAATAGATGCAGCATTTTTGCCCCATACAACACTCTTTGTTTTCATATGCTGCCCCTTCTAGATCATGGTAAAAATGTGTTCAGAGCCAGATAATTCATGGGTATTGCTTTCAGTAAATGAAATGTTTTCCTCCTTTAGGCCTTTGATTGTCCTAGGAGGGTCCTCTGACAGAAATCAGGAAACAATGGGAGCTTTTCAAGAATTTCCACAGGTATACAGCTGTGTCACTTTTTCTATATAAAGGTATCTGTGGACATATCCTCCAACTTTCCCGATTTGGCAGAGAGAGTCTGTTTAATCCTCTGTCATCCCACTTTTTCAGCTGCTTTTAAAATGTCCCAGTTTCTCTCTCCTCCTCTTCTCATTGTCTTCAGTTGACTTCATCTGCTGCTGAGTTCAAAATGAAAAAGTAGTTTGTAATTAATTAGCTCAACAGGGGGAGAGGAGAGGAAGGGGTGGAATCTTGCCCTTCCCAGTAGGCTCAGGCAAAAGCAAACCCTCTCCTAGCTTGTATGTTCTTTCTCATCAATAACTTTTGCCTTCTTGACCACACTCTGATGTTCCTTTGCCATATGTGTCTGTGAAATGTTGGAGGGTGTGTGGAAAATCTTGTAGGATATACTGTAGGTTGCTAGTAAAAGTGGGAAACCTCCCCATTGACATCTTGGTGACCTACATTTTAATGAAAATTTCCTGAAAGCCCTTTCTGAAATGTCACATTTTGAATTGGTCCAAACCCCTATTACTGGAGAAGAGAAGGTTGAGAGGGGATATGATAGCCAAGTTTAAATATTTGAAGGGATGTCATACTGAGGAGGGGCAAGCTTGTTTTCTGCTGCTCCAGAGACTAGGACATGGAGCAATGGGTTCAAATTACAGGAAAAGAGGTTCCACCTAAACATTAGGAAAAACTTCCTGACAGTAAGAGCTGTTTGGAAGTGGAACGTGCTGCCTCATAGTGTGGTGGAGTCTCCTTCTTTGGAGGTTTTTAAACAGAGGCTGGATGGCCATCTGTCTGGAATGATTTGATTGTATATTCCTGCATGGCAGGGGATTGGACTGGATGGCCCTTGAGGTCTTTTCCAACTCTATGATTATAGTTTTCTTTTTATGCAAGCTTCTGTTTTCTTCCTTTATATTTTATATAACATTCAAGGCCCCCCTTTCCTAGTTCCTAGTCTGTCTCAGTTTAACTTATTCTTTGAAGCTCTGCTTCTCATCAGAGTTAGCCAAATGTTTAACTTGTATGGGAACAACAAACCTGAAAGGGTAGCTCTTATGTCTAATCTAGGAGTGGGAACCATGTCATTTTTAGTACTTGGGGAAAAAATAAAGTAGCTATCTGGAAACCCTCCTCTGGCCTGTTTTTGTGTTCCTGTAGCCCCTGTTTGCTGTTGCTAACAAACCAAACCACTGAAAATGGGCAGCATCACCACAATTTTCTCCCTTCTCTTCTCTTCCAGAATAGAATGAGACACTCTGTCCTATAAACTAGCAGGGCTCTTTGGTGCAGGAGAGTGCTTTGGCAGCCTTCTACATCATAGGGAGGTACTGCTGTTGCTGCTGAATTTCAATAGCAGTAGCAGAGGTAAAATTGGTGGCAACCATAGAATCATAGAGTTGAAAGAGACCTCAAGGGCCATCCAGTCCAACCCCCTGCCATGCAGGAATACACAATCAAATCATTCCCAACAAATGGCCATCCAGCCTCTGTTTAAAAACTTCCAAAGAAGGAGACTCCACCACACTACGAGGCAGTGTATTCCAATTTCAGCAGCAATGGCAGCAGTGAAGCTCCAGTGGAATCCTGGGATCTGTAGTTTGGTGAGGCACTATGACACTCTGGCAGAGAATTCTAAATACCCCTTCCTGAAATGTGAATTCCAGTATTTTCTAGGATGCAACCATGTCAGTTAAAGTGGGATCACAGTGCTATATTTGTGTAGTATGAAAGGGCCCCTGATGTTTCCGTCTTTATGTATCTACTGATTAGACTATTTTTCTGCCTCATGTCTGATATTCCAGACTCCTGGGACAGCCATGGCAATGTGCTGTATAGTTCAGAGCTTGATGTGCTAGGTGAAGATGTTAGATATGTGGATGTGTTTTATTCCAAAGAAGGCTTTGCCTGTGTTGTCATGATTAAATAAGAGAAATCTACACTTAAACACAAACTATTTATCAGTAAAAGAACTGAAATACAAGATAAATATTTTTTTCAGTTGGTTTTCAAATTGTTTGTAGGCCCATAGGGCACTGTTACAGAATAGTCCCTGTTTTTCAAAGTTGCCAGAAAGCTTAGCATTGTCTGAAATTGATTATTAACTATGATACTTATTAGTTAAAAAGAGAACCTCCATGTTCAAGGGCAGTGTAGCACTGAATAGGAGGTGCTGCATATTTGCAGCAGGAAAAGGCTGTTGCCTATGTCCTACTTACTGGGCTTGCCAAATAAATCTCTTCCCTTTATGTGTGAAGCAAGATGCTTGGTTCTTGGACTAAGATTCCCAGATCCTACAGCCAACAGACAGGATCTGATCTGATCCAACAGAGCTCTTCTGATTTGTAAATCCATCCTATGTCTATTTGAAAAGAAAGGAAAAATGTTTTTACTTAGATTGTTTGTTTTCGTGATTCCAGGTTGAAGCCTGTAGGTTATACAGCAAATTTAGTGCCAGACCAAGCAGTTTAGAAGCTATTCCTGCTGTTATTGAAAAGGTATGAAAATAGTTCCAAAGCAGCAATACTTGTTCCTCAACATTCAGTCCTGCGTGACTTGAAAAGTGCAGTGGAATCATTACTGCTACAAGAAAGTATTATACTGTGGTTGATGAAGGAGTGGGTGCATCTCATTTTACTTGTAGATCTAAAATAGTAATTTGTACCATCAGCCTGTAAATCAGGGTAAGCAGCTTCTGAAGGGTGAGGAGCTGCATTGGAGATAGCACTTTTCCTGTTGCCACTACACTGTAGTGGTACCCCTTGTACTTTCACTTTTAAACAAGGGTGGGAAACTTCTCTGGCACCAGCGATCACCTCAAGTTCTCAAAGTGCTTATGGGCCATACTTTTTTGTTGTTGCATTTTTGTTTTTTAAAGCATTTTTAGTTCAATGCAAAATAAATAAATAAATTATAGTCGGCCCTCTGTATCCATGGATTCAATCAACCACGGTTTGAAAATATTACCACCACCACACCAAAAAAATCCAAAAGGCAAAGCTTAATTTTTTGATTTTATATAAGGAACACCATTTTAGTGTACTATTGTATATAATGGGACTTGAGCATCCATGGATTTTGGTATCCACAGGGAGTTCTGTCACCAAACCCCAGCATATACCCAGGGCCCACTATACATATATTAGTTGAAATTACAATTTGAGCCCTACAGCCTTTAATCAATACCAATTCAAGGAGTCTTGGCTCAGGTTTTAGTATGAGGCTGGAACATACAGAATCGAGAGCAACTGAAAGATAGATCCAAGCCATTTCTTCGGGGGTCATATTGCTTAAAATACAGTCAGCAGGAGATTTTGACTTAATAACTCCAGAAGTAACAACTGATATAGTTGGTCACTGGTTACAGATGCCAAAAGCTCATTCTAGTAGCTTTCTATTCTATAACTCATTGGATACCTTTGTACATTTAACTCATTTTGTTTATAAAATCCAGGTTTTGTGAATTTTAAATTACGGTTATTGTGGTGTATTTTTATTTTCTTGCCCTCTCTCCAATCAATCCAGGCTGTCAGAACCAGTATCTATGGCCGTCCAGGAGTCTGTTACATTGACATACCTGGAGATTTTGTAAATCTGGAGGTGAACAAAAATTCTATCAAGTGAGTCCTTCGTTATTGGGCTGAACCTTTTAGTTAAGGAGGCCCTCTACTGGAATTTTGACTGTGCTTGGTGCACTTGTGTGACTGTATTGTTGTATTTGATCCACTTGTGTGACTGTACTGCTGAAAAGATAAAGTATGGCCTATACAAAGTGAACAAAACACAAAATATTCCACATAATGAAAGACACTAGAGAAGTGTAGGTTCTCTCAGCATGACTTGCTTCTAGACTCATTGCTAACTGGAAATTGTCCAGCCTAACTGCTAATGAACATACTTTTCATAAAGAAACTGCTTAGAATGAGAGGTGATCAAACTAAGGCTATTATTAGGATGAGCATTCAATTCCAGGAGTAATGCAAATGCATACCCAAGAACCACTTTTTAAATGTTTTGTTTCATGGTTGGACACTGCTTAAATGAATACTACAGTAAGCACATTGCCTGTATAGGCATCCTCTGCTTGTTGGATGGGTTATGGACCAAAGTATTGTCAAAAAAGAGAATTAGTTGAAAAGCGGAACCCAGTTTGTTTGTTTTTACTGTGTGTATGTGTGTATTTCTGTATGTGTGTGTATAATATACTGTAATTGTTATTATATGTTATATTATTATATATTGTATATAATATTTATATATATATATATTAGATCACACTGTATAGTAACACAAATATAGCACAAATATAAGTACTGTATGAGTACTATATTGTAACCACAAATACTGTACAGTACTGTATTGGAGACCCACTGCCCACAATTTCTAAGATGCACCACGAATGATTGAACATAGACGGAATGAAAACGATGGTGCCATGTGCCAAGTCAACTGGGGGGGGAGGAGCAAAACCATGGTGCAAACAAGAGCGATAGAGCAGACCACGTGTCGAAAGTACAATACAGATCCCCCCCCCCAAATATCCATGGGACCCATATCTGTGGTTTCAGTTATCTGCAGCTGAAAAAAATAGGGACACGTACCATAGAGTCATGTTGGAAAACATATACAACATATCTCTATTGTATGTTTGTACCAGAAGTCCTTTATTTTAATAGTGTTCACTGTTATCCGCGATTTCTGGTATCCATGGTAAGTCTGGGAACCAAACCCCTGTGGATATGGAGGGAGACCAGTATATGAGTATAATTTAGAATGGTCAAAAGAGCAGGACATAAAAAAAAAATTGAAAAATGGGGGATGTCTGTATACAGCTGTTAAGGACTGGGGTCTACTGAGAACCCCTCCTCAGTATTTCACCACTGGGAACAATATATTGTAGGAGCACATGGGAGAGGGCCTTCTCTCTTGTGCACCTTGGTTGCAAAACACCTTTACCTTGGAGGCCTGATAGACACCAACACTGGCTTCATTCTGCTGACAAGTTAAAACATGGCTTTTTAGTAAAGTCTTTGGGGGCTAACTGATTTTTTTTCAAAATGTACATGTTCATGGTTTCAAACTGTTTTAATCTTGATCTTGTTAAACAGTTCAGTATGTTTTAAGTCTGCTTAAATTATCTTTTATTATTTTGAACCCTAATTGTTTTAAACTGTTTAAATTTAATTGTACTTGACCACTGTGTTGAGCTCCTATGATATAGGATGGAATAGAAATACTTAAATAAGTAAATAATAAATAAATAAGACACTTGATATCCAAGAATCCCCCAAACCTTTCCACAGATCAGTGCTATATTTGTGCACTTCCAAATTTGTGCTATATTTGTGCACTTCCAAAAGGACATTTCAAATTTCTCAATCCAACTGCAGTTCCTAGTGCTACATTGAAGGCAGTTCTAGAACTTTCTAGAAAAGCTTTTGATAGATGAGGGGGCCTTAGAGTAGGGAGGAGAACACACAGAAGCTCAGGAGCCCACACCAGCCCACCCAATGCAACTCTTTTAATCTTGTTTCTAAAGAAATAATTGGGTAAGAACATAATCTTTTCCTGTCTTTTGACAGAAGGAAACTGAGAAAATAGTGGGAAGCCATTTTAGTACAGCATTTGAAAAAAATCACATGAAAATGCTGTTTTCTAACAATTTTATGAAGAAGTAGGGTTGATGCCTGCTGGTTCCATTCTGTTAGGAAGAAGAATACAGAATTTACCTATGTGTGCTAAAATTGTTAGCTGTGGATTAATAGAAACTTATTAGGGGGTAATGTGCCTACAATGGAACTCTAGCATATATTTTTGAAGTTGGTAATTTTTCTTTATGGAGTTATATATTTTCGTGGAATGTAGCATGCATACATTAGTAGAATGTTTTTGCTCATTGTGGCAACCTAATAACCTTAAATCATGTTCTTTTCTGTAGTCAGGCAGCTGTTGATGGGTTTATATTTTGTCAAGGTCTGAAAACCAGACAAAACTAAAGTTAAATGAATCAAGAATGAAACAATTTTGATGTAGTATGTCAATTAGAACTTACCTTTCCATTTGTAAGCAAAAAAATGAGGATTTATTCATGTCTTGATCAAACTTCTTTATCAAAATAATGGCTTTCTCATTCTACCTTCTAGATACGTAGAGTGCTGTCCAGCACCTCCCATCAGTATGGCTGAGGAAGCAGCCGTTTCTAAAGCTGCATCATTTATTGCACATTCCAGAAAACCACTTCTAATTATTGGCAAAGGTAACATGTGAGTCCTGCCATTGATAACAAAATACAATGATTATGTTTCTTTCATTGGCTTGTTCTTTTCAACTGTTCATAAAATAAGTTCTTTCTCAGTTCTGGAGTTGAAACCTGCTGAGGAAAAAAATTAAGTCTCCAAGGAAAATATAATTTCCTTTTCTAACCTGTTCTATTGTCGCTTTATGTAGAGTAATTGGCAAGTGAAAGTTGACTTACCAGAAGGAAAAAAATATCACAATCTACATCATGTTTACCATTTAACTGAATGACTGGTGAAGATTTGTATGGGACTTGTGTGTGTGTGCGCGCACGCACACACCTTCAAAAGACCTGTTGACTTATGGCAACAAAATGGGGTTTTGTAAGGCAAGGAATACTCAGAGGTGGTTTTATCAGTTATTTCCTCTGAAACATAGCCTATAGCACCTGGTTTTCATTGGCAGTCTTCCATCCAAGTACTAACCAGGGCAGATCCTGCTAAGTGTCACACTTTTTGCTGTTTTAATACCATTGGTAGCATTCTTCTCCCTCAATGAAAACCGATCCTTCCATAGGCAGATTTATTTATCATTAAGAGATGTACCTAGCTTACGTATTAGCAGAATAGCTTTATAGTGATGCTTAGAAATTGCCACTGAATGACTCCTATCAAAATCATCACAACCCCTGTTGCTTTATGCTAGGATTAGGATTTTTTAAGGATTTGTGTTGAAACAGTATCAATTAGTCTCTGATGGTGGTGAGGGGTGTTTTTATAGGTGCAGCTTACTCACGTGCTGAAAACAGCATCAGAAAGTTGGTGGACCAATGTGGACTTCCTTTTCTGCCTACCCCAATGGGAAAGGGGGTTGTTCCTGACAACCATCCAAACTGCGTAGCTGCAGCCAGATCTAGGTAAATACATGAATCAAGGTTTCCCCTCCTGACTATGACAATAGAAGACAGAGAATATCAAATTCCTTAAAATTCAGTTCTCCAAATTAACCCTTGCCAAAAGAACCAAACTTTCCCTCTTAGTATATTGAACAAGATCTACATGGAATTCTTGTGAATTATGTTCTGCTTAACTAATATGATGGTTTTCCATATGGATGCAGATTATTCTATACACAGTAAGAACTGGAGCGTGTTTGAAATGTCAGATACACTGTCATCAAATTCTTGTCTCTGTGTTAATTTTTTTTTGTGGGGATATTACTATAGCTCCAAGCCCTTGATACTCATGGTAATGAAAACACAGTGGAGCGGGGGAAGCACTCATATGTAATACTGAGTGTAGCATGCAAGTTCTTGAGCACCTCATTCATTTTTATGAAAAGAAATGCAGATATTCCTGATGATATGTATTATTGCTGATTTCTCAGAAGCCAGCAGGAAGGCTGAATAAGATTTTTATTGATGTGGGACAGAGCTTTAGTAGCAGACATACTTCCTTGATTCTTCCCATCTGATAGGTCCAGATTTGGGCACACCTTTGAAATCAAGTTTGTCACCAATAATTTAACTTTCAGTAAGTCTGCTCTGATGATGACTACATTGAGATCCAACCCAGTGTATACAGGATGCAGAATTCAGCTTTTCTTAGTGTAGATTTCGAACTCCTTGGTGGACTTATTTTTTTTTAAAAAAAAGTTCAGTATATACCCAGCATTGGACTTTGTGCATAAAGCAGAAGAGAATCCATAAAACCAAAGCAAATCCTTGTTTCACTGTCCTTAGGTATATGTGGAACTTATCTTCCATTACCTATAAACACACTGCAGCCTGTTTTTACAAGGTCAATGGTTCTTTGTTCCTGGTTCCATCATTTGAATGACTGAAATTATATTAAAGGGGTATGCCACATAGGATATCACACTTATATTAGGTATTTCCTGCAAAAATTTATGGTGGGGCATTTGTCATGCATCTCCAGTAACCTAACAATAGAGACCAGCAAATGAAGTCTAAATGTTAGGAAGGAATGAGTAACTATAACCTATGGCTGATGTCCTATAAGATTAGAAAGCAGCAGCAAGATCCTGTTTAAGTAACACAAAGTTCTAATTTTATTAACTCTGTTTTTTTTCTGTTTTACAAAATAAAGTTTAGCTCTGCTGTGTGGAAAAAAATGGTCAGTTAATTGAGTTGTTTTTATAAAAATGATTAGGGCACTGCAGCATGCTGATGTGATAATATTACTTGGTGCCAGACTGAACTGGATTCTACACTTCGGACTTCCTCCAAGATTTCAGCCTGATGTAAAAATTATCCAGGTATTCAGACTGATCGACTTTTAGATGGTTGAGTCAGATGGTTAGCTCACTCTGAAATAGGTGTGAACAACTTTGGTGGATCTGATGACATTAACTGTCAAAAATGCTGGGGAAAAACAAGACAAAAATCAGATGTAGCTTAAAGTCCACTTCTGCATTTTTTAAAATGTTGAACAGTGCAGGAGTCCCTTGCAACATATTTAAATGGTGAGTTGGTGCTGCTGAGAAGAGGCAGTACACCCCTTTTTGCTAGAAAAGTATGGTCTGAGGTGTGTGTCATAGATTACAAAAACAGCCTTGTGGGGTGAGATTCAACTCCAGGGCCACACTTTAAAAGCACTGGAGTGATATAAGCAAAATCCGAATGTATTTTTATCCCACCTTTCCTCAGGGTAGTTCTCTTGCCAGATGTTCGAACCTTTCACTTGCAGGGGACTTTTGAAATTAAGCAAAGAACTTCCTGTTGCCCATCCTTGACCAATGACAATCATGACTCAGGGACAATTTTAGTCCAGGGCTCTCCTGTCCTTCTTCATACTTTTAATCGTTACACCTCATTGGCTTTGAGCTGAAGCTTGGAAAAGCTCATCTGGCTGGGGATTTCTGGGTGCTGTAAAACCAAAAATAACTTTTCTAATCTTTTCTGTGAGCCCAGAATCATTAAAACTTGAGGCGTGAAGACTCTTGGCTGTGATAATTGAATTTTAGGAATTAACATAAACTAGTAGACATAGGAGTATATTATAGGGTACTGTATTTCACCTGGGTTGACTACCTATGCTGCTCTCAACTTTTTGGCAGAAAGACAGAGAGAAAGTTAATTCATTATAATTGCAAAGTGTTTTTTACAACTTCCAAGGAGATCTGTGTGGTCATTTTTAATAGTCAAGATACTAGACTGGATCAGGTTTAAAAATAGAATTGACACCTAATGCACCTAAAGGAAACTGTTTATCAAATGAAATTAAAAGCTTCCTAGCCAACATATTTGGAACAGCATCTTCTCCAGCTCACCTAAATAAACCTGCTTATATGAGTAGGCAAAGAAAAATTATGCCATGTAATTTCATCAAAAAGCATTTACATTTTCTTTGATAAACTGTTTCCTCAGAATGCATTTATTTGTCCAGCTGTATTTTATTTGTTTTCCCTGCTCTTTCTGAAGCTAATTTTAATGGAGGTGGGTGCTTTGGGGGGAAATTAGTCTCATCCAGCATGACAGTTTTTATTTCAATGGTTGTAGATTGTAGATCCAAGCAAGACACAGGAGAAGGAAGGAGGTAAACTGCTAAGAGGACACACAAGGCTGGTTTTCCTAGTTATCAGTTGAAAAGAAATACTATGCCCTCAAATTGTGGAACGGCCTGCCGGATGAGATCGCCTATTGACATCGTTAGACAGTTTTAAAAAGGCTGTCAAGACAGATCTCTTCAGGCAGGCTTTTCCAGAATAGCTAGCCCCGGCCTCAGGAACCCCCTCTGGAGGTTGCTTCTGGACCTCCAAACTGATGCTGCTCGCTCGGAAGGGTTTTTAATAAATTGTATTATATGCTGATTTTAATTTGTATTAATTTAATAATGTTTTAAGGGGGGGAGGGATTTTGAGTTGTTTTATACTGTGTACTATTTTATTGTTGTAAGCCGCCCCAATTGTTCGCAGAGGTGTGGGATATAAATAATTATTATTATTATTATTATTATTATTATGGAATAAAGATATTAAATTGTTAACATCCTTTGTTGATCACCATAATTGAGTCTATGTCTCCTTTTGAAATGTTCTTTTACATGGCAGGTAGACATTTGTGCAGAAGAATTAGGGAATAATGTGAAACCTGTTGCAGCCTTGTTGGGTGACATAAAAGCAGTAACAGAGCAGGTAATGTAAGAATCCACTTGTGAAAATATCTTCTTCAGTTTGTCTAGACTTAGGAATGTCACAAAAACAATAGGCAATGATCTAAAATCCTTAACTACAAAACATATCATAAATAATCAGACACATAAAATCCTTATGCAAGGAAAAGAAAGTGTCAAAACTACATACCGCCAACAATCAATTAATAAAAAATCAATCCTGAAAGACAAAGACTTATAAAATTATATATAGTAAAAAAAACACAGAATAAATCCAGATATATCAAGACCCAGTACAAAACTAGTGAAAGCTCTGGACTATTTTCATTCCTGTTCTTCAAAATAGAACACTGAGACTGACGTAATTAGAGTCCACCCCAAACTTGGTCCTCCCAATTAACATGAGTCAGTTGCAAAATTATTCAAGCAAGGCTTCTTGCTTTGTCAGGGAATAACATCCCCAGTGTCCACAGTAGAACTCTTAATATACAGTTGAAACCATGCCACAGAAAAGGCAACCAGTAGCTGTTAATGAATTTAATTTAATTTCACAGTCCGTGCAAAATATATCTTGATTTGGAATGTCTGGGGCTATTGGACTGTCACTTAATAGCTTCTGCTCAAACATGCATTGGCATATTAGGAAGTCTGACCATGTGCATACAGTTGCTTTTCAAAAGCAAAGCATCATTGTGTTATGCTTACATGTTTTTGATGAAGGTATACATCAACCAAATTGGTTGGGGGGGGGCAGGGTGAGAAAGCTCCATGTAATTCTGTTGTAAAAATATTGTTGTACTCGTAGCTTCTAGATCAGCTCAACAAAAAGCATTGGAAATACCCTTCTGATACAGAGTGGTGGGAAGATCTACGGGCAAAAATGCAAAGCAATGAACAGACATCAAAGGTAATATTAGTAGTGTCCTCCCAGCCATGTTTTCCGTTTCCTCCAATGTTGTGTTGTTTTGTGTTTTATTACAGAGATGGACAACTTTAGAGAGCCTGGAGAATTTGGGGGCCAATTTTAACCTGCTCAGACCTGCAATGGGCTGTAATGTCATCAAATATTGGGAGAGAGGGTGTTGATTTTGTGCAAAATCAAAAATGATTAGGTTTGCTCTCATGGTTAAACAAACCCCTGCAGCTTCAGAGGAGAACTATCCCTCCTGCACACCTCCAAGGAACACAGTTCCCTTTCTTTTGGCAAAATTATGTTCTATTGCTGGCAGTTTTACAGTCAATCATGCTGTCATAATTCTACCATTTATAGTGCCACTTGAACCATAAAATCTTTAAAAGATCCATTAATTTATTTTTAATTCAGGCGCTATCACTGCAGCAAAATCTGCCCATGAATTACTATACAGTATTTCGCCACATCAGGGAGCATTTGCCAAAGGACTGCCTTCTCGTTAGCGAGGGAGCAAACACGATGGACATAGGACGCACTATGCTTCCAAACTATTATCCCCGCCACAGGTAATTTATTGGTCTCTTTCCATATCAGTGTCTATTTGTTCTCATTTGCTGTAAAAAAAATATATTACTGATGAACTAATTTTAGCTTTGCATTTTCAGTCTCCCTATCATATCAGACAGAATGTTTACAGAGTCCTCTAGCTGGATAAATGATAGAAATCACTCCAGTTTTTATGCCAGGGGATACATTGATACTCATTATTTTGGCAAAGAACAACCATTCTTACCATCAGATTCATAACATTCTAAAACTACCTTCCCCAAACAAGAATTGAAATTAAAGTACAGTTGTCCCTTCATATTATCTGGGGTTTGGTTCCAGGACCCTCCCAGGGAAACCAAAATCCATGAATACTGAAGTCTCTATATGCAATGGCATAGCAAAATGGTGTCCCTTAGATAAGATGACAAATCAAGGTTTGCTTTTTCGATTATATTTTTTAAAGAATATTTTCAAGCCGTAAATACTTAAATCCATAGATACCAAATCCGTGGATACGGAGGGACAACTGTACATTGTTTTTAAAAACATTAGTAAATTGATAAATATTTGTGTTAAAGAGAATCTTGATTTTCTAGCAGTGGAGGGGCAACATCCTAATGTGGGTTGTAAGGGGGACATTTTTAACCCTTTAAGGTTCATTAATTGAGTCTGATAGCAGATTGAATTCAGCAGTTTATTTATTTAGTGACACAATGCTGGGTGGACTCTGACTTAGAAGCCTAGGGTGTTGTAAAATGCAGAGTCTGTTCTCTCTCTGCCCATCCAAGCAGAGATGCATGCAGCGAAATAGCGTGGGCTTTTGGGCAAAGCCATGCATATCTCTGGTGCAAAATAAGGAGGCTGTTGGTTTTCTTTATAGCTTTATTAAAAAGAGATGCAAAAGCAAAATAAAAGACAGAAGATATTCATTCATGCTTCTGTATGCCCCAAAGCTTCTCAGGAGCTAAGAGAAGAGAAAAGGAGCCTCCAAAAGCAAGAGGCTAACTAACTCCAAAATCCCTCCCCAGTTATATGTTTTTCCCCAAAACATTCAATCCTTCTGAGAAGGAGCAGAAACCTGAAGCCCAGTTTCGTTTCTCGTCTTCTCACTCTGAAGGACAGAGAAAACAAAACAACAAAAGACAGATTTATGAGTTCTGACAGACAAGCTGGCATCTCAATGCCTGGTGAACAAAATTACCCAAAAGTGGGGAGATAAACTTCTGATTACAATATCTGTTTTTCCTGACACTCCTCTAATTTTTTCATCGAGGCAAATGTATTTACATTTCAGACATCATACCCAGCTTGTCACACAAAAGGTCATGTTTGATTTGACCCAATGCTTTGGTAAACAAGTCTGCTATATTTTCTTCACTAGGACAATACACCAAATCAATCAAACCATCTTGGACAGCTTCTCTGACATTTTGAAACTTTACAGCAACGTGCTTAGTTCTGTTTTTCACCCCTTGTGCTGTTGCCATTGTTATACATGCTTGGGAATCTTCAAAAACTTTAATAGCTCCTGAAATTGGGATACCCAAATCACTGAAAATCTGCTTCAGGTAGACCAGTTCAGTAACCAGGCTCGACAGGGCTGCAAATTCCGCCTCTGCAGAACTTAAAGCAATAGTGGATTGTTTTTTTGATCCCCAATGTATAGCAGTACCAGCATAGAAAATAATCATCCCTGAATCAGATCTTCTATTGCAAATTTCGTTGGCAAAATTGGCATCGACAAAAGCTTTCAACTCATGGCAACCTTCTGAACTGATTTTTACGCCATGATTTATGGTTCCACGTGGATATCTTAACAGTCTCTTTAAACCTTGCCAATCATGTTGAGTTGACTTTGACACCTTTCTAGACAAAACATTGACAGCATATTGAATATCTGGATGTGACCATCTTGCAATATACAATAAACTTCCAATTACAGAATGAAAAAGTTCAGGATGTTCATACAACCTAGTATCTGCAATATTTATGAAATCAGAACACATAGGCGTTCGTACAGGTTTACATTGAGACATGTTACAAAGATCTAAAATCTTTTCAATTTTCTGAACTTGACTCATCTTAAAATCACCATTTTCAAACCTTTGGAAATCCACTCCCAAATAGTTTTAATTTGACCAAGGTCTTTAAGTTTAAGCTTTGAACCTAGCTCTTCTTTAAACTTTTGCACTTGAGTGTCAGTTTGGGTAATTAAGCAAAGATCATCTATGAAGGCTAAAAGAATTTCATAATTCTGATTGACACCCCTTGTGTACAAACATGGATCAGCAATGCTGTTCTGAAAACCGACATTTTTCAGCTGTTCATCCAAACAAAGGTACCAACATCTCCCACTCTGTTTCAAGCCATATAAAGCCTTTTTAAGTTTGCACACATGGTCTGGTCCCCCACTGTGAAACCCAGAAGCCTGTTCAACATATATACACTCATCCAGTGGGGCATTCAAATAAGCAGTCTCTATATCAAAGTGATTAACTTTGAGTCTATGCAGACTTGCAACAGACAAAGCAATTTTAATACTTTGTGCTTTAGCAGTGGAGGCAAAAACTTGGTCATAATTCAGATACTTTATCTGTGAATATCACAGATACTTTATCTGTGAATATTGCCACCAAACATGCTTTGTACTTGACACTTCCATCCTGCATCTGCTTCTTTTTGTACACCCAACAACAACCCAACTTTATGATTCTTTCAGTCATCTTTCATTGCTGTTCAGCTTTCACAACCATACATAGAAATTGAAAATACTGTGGCCTGAATGATTCAGACTTTGATACTTAGTGCTCTGTCTTTACACTTGAAGGTCTTATCTGGTCCCTTTATGGCTGCCTTTCCAACTCTTAGGGTGCATCTACACTGTAGAAAGTATGCCATTTGACATCACTTTAAGTGCTGTAGCTCCATCCTATGGAATCCTGGGATTAGTGGTTTTACAAAGTCTTTAGCCTTCTCTGCCAAAGAGTGCTGGTGCCTCACAAAACAGATCCCATGATTCTGTAGGATGGAGCCATGGCAGTTAAAGTCATGTCAAACGGCATTATTTCTACAGTGTAAATGCACACTTAGTCTTCCTTTGATTTCTTGACTGTAGTCTCCATTTTGGTTAATGACTGAGCCAAGGTATAGGAAACCTTTAACCATTTTAATGTCTAAAGGTATAGGGAACCTTTAATCATTTTAATGTCTTACCCACTTTAAAGTTATGTAAATAATCTGTGGTCATTATTTTTCTTCTTCTTAATATTTAACTTTAACCCTGCTTTTGCACTTTTCCCCTTAGCTGTCATCAGCAATTTTTCCAAGTCTTGACTGTAAATTATAGTGTAGATTAAGGAGGGCTATCACACCAGTTTTATTTGCATTGGAAGGACTATGATGCTTCTCTAAAGCCATGTGATAAAGTTATATAGAAGTTGTGTGATTATTGAGTTTGCATTTGTACAAAAACATCTTTGTAATATTGATGCCAGGTGAGGATATCCAAAGTTAACCTCAAACTTTGTCCAGTTTAAATGTTTGTTACCAGCTTGGAAGTTGGTTCAGAAAATAATTGAGAGAATGCTAGTTGCTTGGAGGTATGCTTAGAAAGTAAAGAATACTCTGTCTTGTGCAATTTGGTCTTAGAAAAGTAGCTGCTTACATGAGAACAGATAGGCTTCAGTGTCTCCTTCTGTTGCTAACTTCTCTGATTACTTTGGAATTTCACCAGCACACTTCCCTTGGCTGTCTTCAAGGCGTCTACCTGCCATGTGCTAAGTGTCAGACGAAATTAAAACTCTCCTGTGTTTAATTATTTGCTCTCATATGGTTGAGACACACTGAATGGATGTCTGTGTGTGTGCGCATGGGTGTTGCAGAAGGATTGCAAGGGGTGGGGATGGGGATCTTGGCAACTCTTCATTTGTTGTGACACTTTAAAGACTGTATTCAGTGATGGATCTGCATTGAATATTCCACAGAACAAGTATGGAGCTCTTCCCCCCCACCCTCTTCCTCGGAAATGTGCCAGATTTCCATCACTCTATACAGATTCTAAGACATTTTAATAAAAAGGATTCTGATTGGTTGATTGATTGATTGACGAAATAGCACCAACCTTGGTGATCTCAGAAAGGGCCTTGTTCCCTTCCATCCCTGGATTGGTTAGAGCCCAGGGTTACATAGCATCTAGGATCCATATGCCTTGACTTCTGGAAGTCCCTTCCATTCCCTCTGACCTGTAAGCCATTATCTGCTTACAATATATCTTGAGTTTTTTAGTCTACTCCTTGGATGAGGACTAGAAACTTGTTTTATAATCCTGCCAAAGTCAAGAATCAGGTTAGAATTGGAGGTTGGATAGATTTGCTGGTTCAAAGAAAAGCTAGAGTACTCAAGAGTACTATCTATCTATCTGATTTATATCCTGCTTTTCTCCCATATGGCACCCAAAGCACCTTACACGTTAAAACAATACATTAAAACGATATAGCTAACTCAGTCTGTAATATAAAACTTTAAAAAGCATTAAACAACAATCCACTTAAAAACCTTAATGTAGAAGCGCTAAAAACACATTAAAACCTCTCACACATTAAGAATTAGCACATCCATTGTACTACCCCAACCAGATAAATGTTGACTATCTGTTTAAATAAAAAGGTCTTTGCCTCCTGGTGAAAGTTTCTACCTTGTAAGGCACAATATATGCATACTCAGGCCTGGTTTGCGTGTCATAGAGCTTAGAAACGTTATTGAGACTACAGCACCCAAAATTCCCCCAGCCAGCATGGCTAGAATTTCCAACCTATGGAATTTTGTCAAGAGATTTCATATAAAGGAAGGAAGAAAATATTGAAACAAAAATGTATGGCAGTGACACAAAGCAATAAGAGTCAATGCAAAAGCTGTTGACCTGGCTGTGAGACATGCCAGAGCGTGTGGGGGGGGGGGTGCAGTCAGGAGTGGTAGGGAAGGAGTCAGCATGATTCCTTGGCAGCTGAAATTCTTCACCTTTCTCTTTATATTTTAAAGGGATGTGAATTATTTTTGTGGCTAGAAAAGCAGTGATGAACATTGCTTTTTAAAGTTACCAGCTTGGTAGATGAAGGGAATGCTGTGGACATTGCATACCTTGATTTCAGTAAGGCCTTTGACAAGGTTCCCCATGACATTCTTGCAAACAAGCTTGTAGAATGTGGGCTAGACAAGTTAACTGTTCAATGGATTTGTAATTGGTTGACCGGCCGAACCCAAAGGGTGCTCAGCAGTGGCTCCTCTTCGTCTTGGAAAGATGTGACCAGTGGGGTGCCACAGGGTTCTGTCCTGGGCCCAGTGCTATTCAACATCTTTATCAATGACTTGGATGAGGGAATTAGGGGCATACTTATCAAATTTGCAGATGACACCAAATTGGGAGGAGTAGCTAATACCCTAGAGGACAGGATCAAAATTCAGAATGACCTGGATAGATTGGAGAGCTGGGCCAAAGCTAACAAAATGAAATTCAAAACGGAGAAATGTAAAGTACTGCGTTTAGGGCGGAAAAATGAAATGCATAAATATAGGATGGGAGAGACCTGGCTGAATGAGACTACGTGCGAAAGGGATCTAGGAGTCCTAGTAGACCACAAGTTGAACATGAGCCAACAGTGTGATGCGGCAGCTAAAAAGGCCAATGCAATTTTGGGCTGTATCAATAGAAGTATAGTGTCTAGATCAAGGGAAGTAATAGTGCCACTCTATTCTGCCTTGGTCAGACCTCACTTAGAATACTGTGTCCAGTTCTGGGCACCACAATTCAAAAAGGATATTGACAAATTGGAGCGTGTCCAGAGAAGGGCAACTAAAATGGTGAAAGGTCTGGAAACGATGCCTTATGAGGAGAGACTTAGGGAGCTGGGTATGTTTAGCCTGGAAAAAAGACGGTTTAGAGGCGATATGATAGCCCTGTTTAAGTATTTGAAGGGATGTCACGCTGAGGATGGAGCAGGCTTGTTTTCTGCTGCTCCAGAGACTGGAACACGGAGCAATGGGTGCAAGCTCCAGGAACAGAGATTCCACCTCAACATGAGGAGGAACTTTTTGACAGTAAGAGCTGTTCGGCAGTGGAACACACTCCCTCGGAGCGTGGTGGGGTCTCCTTCCTTGGAGGTCTTTAAACAGAGGCTGGATGGCCATCTGTCGGGGATGCTTTGATTGTGATTTCCTGCGTGGCAGGGGGGTTGGACTGGATGGCCCTCGTGGTCTCTTCCAACTCTGCAATTCTATGATTCTATGATTCTATGACATCATGACTTTTGATGGATTCCATTTCATTTTCCATTGCCTGTTGCCACTTCTGTTGCTCATCTTGAGGCAACTTCAAAACATCAGTAAAACTATCAGGTTCAAAAGTCACCTGACACACTTTTACATTCTATGCAGTGAATCTCAGAGGAGGCACCCCCCTTGGGGGTTTTTTTGTTTTGTTTTTATTTATTTACTTATTTATACCCCGCTCTTCAGCCTCAAGGCTATCAGAGCGGCTTACAAATTGTTTTAAGCAATAACTATTTACACATCTACACTGCATTAAGCAGTTTCCAGTGTGTGTTAGCTAATTGCCCCCCACAAGCTGGATACTCATTTTACCAACCTACGAAAGGATGGAAGGCTGAGTGAACCTTGGAGCCGGCTGGAATCAAACTTGCGACGTGGTGACTTGCAGCACTGGCATTTAACCACTGTGCCACCAGGGCTCTCTGTTAGAGCATCGGGGAATGACAGGCTGAGCCTGATCACTGTCAGAATCTGCATTTGAATCACTTTCTACATCAGAGGACTCATGCTTTGAACCTTCCCCTGCCAAATCTGGGGAACTGTCAGTGCCTGACTCAACAGCCTGCTGTTGCTGCTGATCAGGCTGAGTTTTACCTACAAATGAAGGCAAAATCACATCTGGGTTGGAGTGAATGTGATTCCAGTTAGCTTGTTCCTCGGACTGAGCATTTCTGGAAATCAAAACTCTTCCATCTTTTAAGGCAAAACGCCAGGCCTTGGAAGATTGTTCATACCCTAAGAATCTCAGCCTTCTGGCCTTGGGCTCCCCCTTTTTTCTGATTGCTTTAGGGATATTTACCCATGCATAGGACCCAAAAGTCCTAATATGCTTCACAGATGGCTTCTTGCCATAGAACATGAAAAAGGGAGTATTTGAGACCACAGAACTTGGCATGCGGTTACTCAAATAAGCAGCTGTCAACATGGCCTCTCCCCAATACTTCTGTTCAATGTTTGCATCAAACATCAGGCTTTCTTTAATTGTTTGCATAACGCCAATTTTTCTCTCCACTATTCCGTTCTGGCTGGGACAAAAAGGGGCCGTCAGCCTGTGGAAAATTCCCTTCTGCTTCACCCAGTTCTGGAACTCATTTGACATGAATTCCCCTCCTCTATCTGTCTAGAGAGATGACAGCTTCTGAGAGAAATGTCTCTCAACATAAGCCACCCAATTTTTAAAAGTCTGAAAAGTCTCATCCTTACTCTTGAGTAAAAATACAAAACAAAAACGGCTGTGATCATCCACTAGGACCAGAATGTACTTGGCTCCTCCCAAGGATGCTGGAAAGGGGCCAGACAGGTCCATATGGATCAGCTCAAGGATTCTCTTTGACTTTCTGTCACTATGCTTGGGGAAAGGATGGACCTTCGATTTTTATCTCTTTCAGATCTGACAATCCAGGTATTACTGACACACCCTCAAACTCAGCCCATCTACCATCTCAGGCATCTGCCTAAGAACTTTAAAGCTAGCATGGCCAAATCTCCGATGCATCAAATGCACACAATTATCATGCATGGGAGAATTTGCCATCACATACCAGTTTGAGGTTCCTGTACACAATCATACATATAATACAATTGGTCATGGAAAACACCTTCAGCCAGAATGGCACCATCTTTCAAAATAAAACATTTGTTCCCTTTAAATTGTACCTCACAGCCCTCCTGTGTCAACTTGGCAACAGAGAGCAAACACAGGTTGATTTATGGCATTTCCAGAAGAGAGCATATAACACCTGTGTTAAAAGCTCCCCACTGGCTGCCTATTAGTTTCCGGGCACAGTACAAGGTGTTGGTTATGACCTTTAAAGCTCTACGTGGCTTGGGTCCAACTTATCTCCGGGACCACCTCCTTCCGTACGACCCTCCCCACACACTTCGGTCCTCTGGGAGGAATCTGTTACAGCCTATGAAAACAAGGCTGTCAGTGACCTCCCAGAGGGCCTTCTCTGCTGCCGCTCCCAGATTATGGAATGGCCCGCCGGACGAGATCCGTCTTATTACCACCTTAGATAGCTTCAAAAAAGCTGTGAAGACGGATATTTTCCAGCAGGCCTTTCCCGAATAGCTATCCCGGCCCGAAGATTCAGCTGCCTTTTCCCTTTAGCGGCCACTGGATTATTATATTTTTTTTCTCTTTTTAATTATTGTACATTTTTAATCTGTTTAATTTAATATTGTTTTAAGGGGTGGGTGGGTTAGGGTATTAATGTAATTATGGGATTTTTATGATGTAAGCCACCCCGATTGCGTTGCAGAGGGGCGGGATAGAAATAAATTTTATTATTAGTATTATTATTGAAATTGATTTTTGAAAGACTGTGGCATACATACAAATCACCAATAAGGAGCAAGCACTAATTTCAAACTATATATATCACACTTGTACTTTGTATATTATTCTGATGTTCTAGCTTTTATTTTATCAGCAGAACATGTCAAGATGTTGTGGAACTTGGCTCAGAATGTGTGGGTTTTTTGTATATGTTTAACTTAACTTGAAACGACTAGATATCTATAACATTTTCTAAGTGTCTAGGTCTCTCTCTGGCTTCTCTTCGCAAACGAAGATTCAGGAAGGACTCATCCCGCGCTTTCTGCAAGCGCGCTGATGACTAAAAAGGCCAATCCGAGATAGACAAGTCCGGTAGCAGAAAGCACAGCAGAAGGTTTCCTTGGGTGATGTTTCCGGGTTGTGATTCTTTCTGCGTTGTTGCTTCTCTTCAAGACTTGTTCGGCGTGAGTTCTCAAATAAGGTTGCAGCATTGTGGATAGTGTGTCTCCATGCCTCCTGATGTGAGGCCAGGGTGGACCATTGTTGGTGATCAATTTGGCCGAGCCTTAGGTGTTGTTTCAGGGAGTCCTTGTATCGCTTTTATGGAGCACCCCTCTTACGCTGACCCATGGTGAGTTCACCGTAGAATACTATTTTTGGGAGGCAATGGTCCTCCATCCTAGAAACATGCCCTGCCCAGCGCAGCTGTGTTCTCAATATCATGGCCTCAATGCTGGTGATCCCTGCTTGCTCAAGGACAGCAACATTCGTCACATAGTCAGTCCAGTGTATATTTAGGATTGTGCATAAACAGCGCTGATGGAAGCGTTCGAGGAGTCGTAAGTGGTGGTGATAGGTGACCCATGTTTCAGATCCATAAAGGAGAATAGACAGTACAATGGCTCTATATACACTGATTTTTGTGTTTCGCCTCAGGTGTTTATTACTCCAGACTCTTTTGTAAAGTCTTCCAAATATGCTATGTGCCTTTGCTAATCTGTGATCGATCTCTTTGTCAATCTTGGCATCTGAGGAGATGATGCTTACCAGGTAGGTGAACTGCTGAACGGACTTAAGCACAGAGTTGCCGACGACAATGTGGGGATGGTGGTGTTCGTCCTGTGGTGCAGGCTGATAAAGAACTTCCATTTTCTTCAGGTTGACTTCCAGCCCAAACAGCTCTGCAGCTGTTGCGAAGCAGGATGCTAGGCGCTGCAGAGCTGCTTCTGTGTGGGCAACAAGGGCAGCATCGTCAGCGAAGAGCAGCTCATGGACTAGATAGTTTAGAATCTTAATGCGAGCTACCATCAGCTACCATAAGTACAGTAACGTATATAGATGCCGTCGTCTTCTTTGAGCTCTGCCGTAGCCCTTTGGAGCATCATGCTGAAGAAGATTGTAAATAAAGTTGGCGCAAGAACACAACCTTGCTTCACTCCATTAGTTATTACAAAGGGCTCTGAAAGAGCATCGCCATATCTGACTTGACCACGCTGGCCCTCGTGTAGCAAGATAATCATTTTAAGGAATTTGGGGGGACATCCTAGTCTTTCCAGGATCTGCCACAGACCTTTCCTACTCACGGTGTCGAAGGCTTTGGTGAGGTCAACAAATGTTACATAGAGACCCTTGTTCTGCTCTCTACATTTCTCTTGCAGTTGTCTAAGGGCAAATACCATATCTGTAGTACTCCTGTTGGCTCTGAAGCCACATTGGCTTTCAGGAAGAAGTTCTTCGGCAATGGCAGGAACTAATCTGTTCAGGAGTATCCTTGCAAGGATTTTTCCAGCAATAGAGAGCAGTGTTATGCCTGGATAGTTTGCGCAATCGGATTTTGCTCCTTTTTTCTTGTACAGGGTGATGATGACTGCATCTCGGAGATCTGATGGCAGTTCCCCCTTTTCCCAGCAATTCACAAGGAGTTCATGGAATTTATCATGGAGTACATGACCTCCGTGTTTCCAAACTTCAGGTGGGATTCCATCAATCCCAGCTACCTTGCCATTTTTCAACTGCTGTATGGCCTTAAGGGTCTCTTCCAAAGTGGGAGCTATATCCAATTCATTTTTCATCAGTTTTTGTATCATATGTTGGATAGCTGAGCCTTGGACTACTCGGTTGGCACTAAAGAGACTTTGAAAGTGTTCAGCCCATCGATTCAGGATGGAGGCTTTATCAGTAATTAATGTTTGACCATCTGTACTGTATAAGGAGCTTTGGACTTGAGAAGTAGGTCCAAACACTGCCTTAAGAGCTTCATAAAAGCCCCTAGAATTCCCCAGATCTGCACAGCGTTGTGTCTTTTCTGCTATATTGATCCACCACTTGTTCTGCATGTCTCGGAGTTTTTGTTGAAGTTTACCACATGTGAGACGGAAAGCTGCTTTTCTTACATGGCAAGTTCGCTGGGCGAGTTATGCCTGGTGAGCAGTTCTCTTCTTTGCCAACAGCTCCTGGGTCTCTTGGTTGTTTTCATCAAACCAGTCTTGATTTTTCTTGTGGGAGAACCCGAGGGGTTCTTCCGCAGACTGTAGGATACTGTTTTTGATATGTTGCCAAAGCACTGAGGAAAAGGATCTATAGGATGGTCTTCAAGTTTTGTTTGCAGGTTTGCCTGGAAGTTGTCTCTCATGGTAGTTTGTTGAAGATTGTTGACTTGGAGTCTCTTCTTTAGCATGCCACCCCTCTTAGGTTTGAATTTAAGATGAAGATTTAGTTTACATCTGACGGCAATGATCTGTCTGGCATTCTGCACTGGGCATCACTCGAGTATGGCGGACATCGCGAATGTTTCTCTGGCGGACTAGAACATAGTCAATGAGGTGCCAGTGTTTGGATCGGGGATGCATCCAGGTTTTCTTCAAGCTGTCTTTCTGCTGAAAGATAGTGTTTGTAATAGTCAGCTGTTGTTCTGCACAGAACTCTAGCAAGAGGCGTCCGTTATCATTGCAGTTTCCAACACCATGCTTGCCTAAGACATCTTTCCAGGCTTCAGAGTTCTTTCCTACTCTGGCATTGAAGTCACCAAGGATAATAATTTTATCTTCTACAGGGACTTTTTGTATGAGGTGGCGTAGGTCTGTGTAGAATTTGTTTTTCTCTACAGGGTCGGCTTGCATAGTTGGGGCATATATACTAAAGAGAACAACATGTGGGAGACGCAAGGAAATAATGCGATCAGAGTGTCCTGTTGGCAGGGTTTCGAGTTTGGAGGCAATGGAGTTTTTAATCATGAAGCCTACTCCTGAAAGATGTTTTTCGGTTTTGGGTTTGCCAGACCAGTAAAGTGTGTAGCCGGTGCCATGTTCTTTAAGGATGCCTTCCTCATGGAGACGAACTTCACTAAGAGCAGCGATGTCAATATTAAGTACAATATTCACTAAGAGCAGCGAAGAACAATATTAATAGTTCATGGGCTATTAGAGCAGAACGACGCTCAGGCCATCCACTATCTTCAGAGTCTCGCATGGTTCTGATGTTCCAGCATGCAAGCGTCAGTTTATTTACACCTTTGGAGGCCGGTGTGTGCCTTTGTTTTTTTGCCTTGGTTTGACCGCATCAGAAGATTCCCGTTGGCTGCGGCTAGCCAACCAGGTAGTTGGGGATGATCTTTCATTAGGCCACCTTTTCTAGGCCCCTCTCCATATGGAGCAAGCAGTGCTCTCCTTAAAAAAGGCTGCTTGGTCGTTCAGGATGCTGCCGAACAGGACTGTCATCTCGTGTGTCAAGCCTTGAGCGATCAAAGTCCTGAACCGCCTGCATGCAGGGTTGGGTCTGCGGCTTCCAGTGCATCTTTACACCTGCTGTTTCGTCCCTTGCCTATTGCTACAGGGCTTTTTTTTGGAATTGGATTTGTCCTTCGAGCCTGTGCAATGGATTTGTCTGGTGGAGCGCAGCGTGCACAGAACTGGCCTCACCCTTTAAACCAAAGGTTCATCTGCTGGCCTTGCAAGCATGGACGGTAGCAGTGAGGTCCTCGGGCCGTAGGTTTGATTAGAGTTTCCTTCTCTTAGATGGTTGACCTTACAGGGTTGGACGAGCACCATCTGCCCGGGTTTGGGATTAGAGTTTTCCTTCTCCTAGGATGGTTGCCATAAGGCTAGAGAGTCCATCCTGCCCTTTGACGCTCTTTGTCAGACCCTTTGGTTTTGACCTGTCTGGCATGGGAGACCCTACTGGTGGCTATTGTGCCACCGCTAGCATAGCTCAAAACATCATTAGGGTACGCAAGCCTCTCTCCCACGACAAGGGGGTGTCAATGGAGAGGTGTGTCTAAGTAAAATGTTTTCTTCAGGTGGCTCTACCTCATTTAGGCCTTATGGTCACTTTGAGTTTTCCCCTTCAGCTGCCTCTCCCATTCTCTCTGAAAGGCAAGCAATGTGGAAGTTGCTTCTGATGAATTTCCTTCTCTCCTTGCAGCCGACTATCCACCTTACTGTACTTAAAGAAAAGCAGCAAAGCTGCCTTACATGGCGTTGGCATTCTTTTGTTCCAGTCCCGTAGGGGACTGAATTAAAGTTGAGTCTTTTTGCTGACCAGAAAAATCTGTTTGCAAAAAAATGCATGTTTACCTTGGTCGCCCATGGGACCAGAACAATAGAACGCCAATGCCATGCAATAAGGCAGCAGGAAAGACAGAACATTCCTGCTGCTTTGCTGCTTTTCTTCAGAGTGCAGTAAGGCTGTATGTCTTTCTCTGAAACATTCTTCTGAAAGCTTGGGGGACTCTATAGAGAAGGATGGAAGATGGGTTTGAGGATCAGTTTGGATTTTAGTTGAGGGGGGGAGTTCTAGAACTAAGAGGAAATCTTACTTAAGGTTGCATATGCTGGTTACTGTGGGAATGTTTCATTGCTGATGGTTCATACTTGAACATGCTGAAACCTACAATTTATATGGTGACATATAAATATACAATTTATAAATTGTATAAAAATATACAATTTATATGGTATTTTTCTATGTGTCCAAGTATGAATTCAGTTTGATTAGATTGATTTAGATTTTATGTCACTTTAATTGAGTGAGTCCACCTATTTATCATTATGGTTTTAGGGTCAAATGAAGACGCGCACACCCTGGCCCAATTTGGTTCATTATTTGTATAATAAACTCTACTGACCACTAGAACTTTTTCCAGGGTACACGTTGCTCATCCTCCACCTACCCCCATATGCACGGAACTGTACCTGCAGTTTCAATTATCCATTGTCCAAAAACTATGGTCTCTCTAGGCATTTCCTAGGTCCTCCAGTGCGACTCTATAGTAACTTCCTAGGTTCTCTAATGCGATTCTCTGGGGTTTTCTATTACCTGCGGTTTCAGCTATTTGTGGTAAGTCTGGAAACGTATTTCCCGCAGATACAGCAGGCGACCTATATAGTACTTTTAAAAATCAATAGACTGGTGCCCAGTATCTTGGTAATTGAGCTGTCCTCTTAATTGCCTTTGGGTATCTATATCCACAGCTCATGAAAAATACTTAATTTAACTGTGGGCTTATAAAAAGCATACAATGAATGTGAATGTGTGACTGAATACAGGAGCCCTGGTGGCACACTGGTTAAATGCCAGTACTGCAAATCACCACGTTGCAAGTTCGATTCCAGAGGGCTCCAAGGTGCACTCAGCCTTCCATCCTTTCGTAGGTCAGTAAAATGAGTACCCAGCTTGTGGGGGCAATTAGCTGACACACATTGGAAACTGCTTAATGCAGTGTAGATGTGTAAATTGCTATTATTTAAAACAATTTGTAAGCCACTCTGATAGCTTGTGGCTGAAGAGTGGGGTATAAATAACTAATAAAAAATAAAATAAAAATTAAGGCCACTGTCTTGAAAACCACAGAAATTACACATTAACGTTGCAAGCAAAGGACATTTTGTTTAGTTCATTAAGATGAAATGTGAAGCTAGGTTATCCTGACAAATTAAGAGTTGGAGGACAACTTTAATTGGAATTGTCTGTAGGAAATGATTTTGCAAAATATAAGGTGACAAAAGGTCTTTGCTATAAGTTGTGCATATACGTGAATATTGTGGGTGTTTAAAAGCAGAAAAATGTAATTCCCTTTTAATAAATATTACCTGTTTTAATAAAAGGTACATCTTTTTATTTCTATGCCATTGTTCCATTGTTTTCAAGATTCCAGTTCACTAAATAAATAATTGATTTCATGAACATATGTTATTTACCTGAGAAGCTTTCAAAATGGTCATTACTATTTGCATACTTTTATTTTTCCTTGTGGTACAACGCTCAAGGGAGAAACAGTGAATGTACCAAAGCAGTTTAGGTTAATTACAGTAGGACCCCTGTATCCACTAAGGATTTGTTGGGGGGGGGGCATGGATACTGAAAACTATGGATAATAGTGAACACCATTGAAAATTATGGGACTTTGGTTTAAAACGCCATAGAATTGCTTTTGAGGACCTAGAAAATGGCTAGAGATGACACATTTTCTAGGAAGACTCTATAGTAGGTGTGCTGTTTTGTGTCCTGTGGATAATTGAATCAGTGGATACAGGGCTCTACTGTAATTAACATGCACTTTGAAATACCAGTAATTAAGCTCTAAAAATAGCTAAAATGTATTGTTCTTATTCTAAAAGTCTTAATTCTATTCAGTCACACATTCACATTCATTGTTTGTTTTTTATAAGCCCACGCTTAAATCAATTATTTTTATGAATACATGCTTGCATTTCTAAAGATGGAGAACATGCTACGTTGTGGGAGATAGGTAATGCACTTCCTTTCTTTCTCATAGGCTTGATGCTGGTACCTTTGGAACAATGGGTGTTGGACTGGGTTTTGCAATAGCAGCTGCTATGGTTACTAAAGACCATAATCCTGAGCAGCAAGTGGTCTGCATAGAAGGAGACAGTGCCTTTGGATTCTCTGGCATGGAGGTGGAGACTATATGCAGGTAAAACTCTTGTCTAGCTTTCCAAATAATCTTTATGTAGAACAAAGCAAATGTTGCCACCATATGAACATCCTAGATGTAGCCAAATTTTCTCCAGTCAGGAAGCTGTTCTTAAATGTGTTCTTCCTTGAAAATTACTGCAGGTATAACTTGCCAATCATTGTAATCATAGTCAATAACAATGGGATATACAGTGGCCTGGATGCAGACACTTGGAAAGAGATGTTGAAGCATGGAGAACCTTCTGCATGGTATGTACTTGCTATGTTGCACCTATTTATTTAATGTGATGGTGAACTCTTTGCTATTTTAGATGTGCAGTTCTAAATTATTAAAAGCTTGTATAATAAAGCACCTTAGGTGCTTAGATCATGCTTCATTAGACTGACTAAAGTAATAGACTAATGTACAATTCTCAGTGATGCCTCATGCTATGGACAGAGCTCAATGTAATGAAAGAAGACCATGGCTTTGGTTCTCCTCTTTATTTATATCCTGTTTTTCTCCGCTCTGGGGTTCAAAGGGGCTTACAAAAATTCAAATAGATATACATAAAAAGTTCACATCACTAGAAACATCCAGAGTTAAGAGGAAATGAGGAACGGGCACAGGTGCTCTTGGTACTTGTGGCAAATAGGAAAATATTCTCAGCAGCGCTGGGCCAACATTGTAGTAGTAAAAAGTTATTCTCCTTCTGAATTACTGCCAAAAATGATGTCAATTGTCCTTGCAAGGACATGGGAGGGGAAGAAAGTGGTTGTTTAATATGTGTGTCCATGATCAGAGAAGAAAATATTTGCAGAACTCAGTGCAGACAGAGATGTACACCATAGAAGGGACACAGTTACCTCTTCTTATCCTGATCTTTGTCCAGGGAGCTGCTTTTTCTTGCTCTTAGTCTGAAACGTGTAAATATTCCAGAGATATTATTTTTAAAGGAAAGTGTGCTTTTGAGCACTTTGTAGAAATCATTGAAAGTGCTTTGAAAGGAAGAGACCAAAATGCTAAGTTTCTCCACAACTGGGGTATCTTATCCTTGATTTAAACCTAAAGTAAAGCACTCATAACTAAATGAACTCTAAGGCACTGTGAAGATAAGAATTCCTCTTGTGGTGGATGATATTTAGCGAATCAACAGAACTACCTTTTATGATGCCTCCCTCCTTGCTTAGTGCCCAATGCAAAGCCATAGCAATTTTTGTTTCATTTCAGTGCTCCTCCAGTTTCTCTGTTGCCAAATGCTCACTATGAACAAATTGTTTCTGCCTTCGGTGGTAAAGGCTATTTTGTACAAACACCAGAAGAACTCCAAGCTGCCCTGAGGAAAAGCCTGGCTGAAAAGCATGTGCCTTCCCTCATTAATGTAATGATTGACCCACAATCAGACAGGAAGAAACAAGTGAGTGTTTTGCTTCTTATTTTTCCATACTGGGGTATAAACAAGTGACCACTTCCTGTGTTAAATATAATTACTTATTTAAAAAGTGATTCATAGGTTCGGACAGCAGCATTAATCTTTGGTTACAAAATCTAGAGAATAAACCCAGCAGCTACAACCTGTTTCTTCAGGTTAATTGCAGTTAGTGTTAGCCAGCAGTACAAGACAGTTAATATTTATTTTAGCCATAGATTCTTGCTCTGCAACTTTACAGTGTGTGGTCTGAATCCAGTTACAAGTCCTACTTAGAGCAGTACGATTGAATCAGTGGAATCTGTAAAAGTGTTGATTTACCATTCAAAACTCAATTCATTGGGTTTACTGTAGCGGTTGGTTTCAGGCCTGTGTCCACCAGACATGATTTTCTTGTCATGACCATTCTGAGGTTTCTTATAGCTGAGTAACTGAAATTTAGACAGGTCAGGGACAAGGGTGTAGCTACCGGGGTAGTGGTGGTAATGAGAGCATTGCCCCAAATACGAGTTTTACCTCCCCCCAATGAAATTTTATTTGATCCCCAAATTTCTAGCATTGCAGAGAGTGAAACACTGAAAACTGTTCACGCCTGGAACTCTTAACATTTGCTATGTTCCCTTTCTCTTGGTAACTGTGCCTGTCCCTTTTCTTTGGACACCTAACTTCATTTCTAAATGTTCAACTGAAGTGTTAAGTTACTTCAATGCCACAATTTTGGGAACCAAAGGAAAATTTCATTTTGGTGGGGGAGAATTTTTATTTGGGAGGCCAGTTGCCTTCATTTTGTGTCCTTTAATAGCTACATCCCTGGTCAGGCCTTCTTCCTAGATAGTAGTTATTTCTGGCTGACTACACACTATATTAGTAAGGAAGCATAATGGTTCATGCAGTAGTCACCAATAACTGCAAAGAAAGTTCAAAAGAATGGGGTAAGTAAGGCTTTGAGGAACCTTTGAAAAGGAGTCCTTTTTAAAGAGCACAATACTTAGCAATCAGTGTTAACATTTCAATCCTTGTATGCCATGCACTAAAACCTGATACCCATGGGGTATCTATCGCTCCTAAGAGTTCCTCTGCTACTGATTTTCCACAGAAAGCTGCTTGTTTCTCCCCACCAAAGGACAGTTTCTTCAGGATCTGGTGCTTTTGAGTCTCTGCAAATGACAAAATGGCTGCTACTCATTTCCTTGTCATGTTGCTTAGAAAGGAGAAGTAGCAAAAGTCTCCATTGTGTATCTAATTCAAACATACACGTACTGTACTCTTACTTCCTAGGAGCTGCATGTTCTTGAGATGGTTTGGCCACATCACCCATACAGTATTCTCTATTAATTTATTCTTAAACCTCACTGTTAGGTCTTTACCCTGTTAAAGACTACTGCTGCATCACCAATATTTTTATTCCTGGAAATATAAGACTTCTTGATTCTATAAATTTTGTATTTCTTTGCTTGTCTAGCATCTTTTTTCAATATGTTGAGTATTTCTCATCTTTTGTATTTTCAGGCTTTTCATTGGCTGACCCGTTCTAACATGTAGCAGAACATACAAAGACTGGAAATTGTGAGCAAAATGTCTGTATAAACTAAAATAAGGATTCACACTATAGTTGTCATCTCTGTGTTTTTACAGAATTTGAAAGAAAGTTGCACCATACTAAATTGGTTAGGCTTGAACCCTCTTAGTGTGTTACACTAATGGTTGTACTTTTTCCTGGGTCACATAGCAGTGGGTAAGAAGGCACACAAAATCTGTGAGTCCCAAGTCGTCTATTTCTCTCACTGCCTTCATGGCTGTGGCACTGCCAGGGTATATTTACACCAGGGTAGTGCACTGCCCATCATTCAGTTGAAGTATTTCTCCAGCAACCTCAGTTCAAAATATATATATAGATTTTTGGTATACTAAACAGAGACTTAATGTAACAGAACAAGAAAATGGCAAATGTATACAGTACAACCCCATATCCATGGGAGATACATTCCCAAACTTACTATGGATACTGGAGACTGCAGATAATAGCAAACCCTATTAAAAGGAGTGACTTTTGGCCCAAGCATACCATAGAGTTGCGCTGAAGGACCTAGAAGGTGCCTAGAGAGAACACTGCTCTAAGCATCTTTTAAGTCCTCCAGCATGACTCTCTGATCAGCTTCCAGTGGAAGCATAGCGTAGAGTTATGCTTGGAGGACCTAGAAGATGCCTAGAGAGATCATATTTTTTGGACACAGGTAAGTGAACCCACAGGTACTGGTCCCATGGATACAGGAGTCGTACTGTATATACTGTCCTTCTTTAAGCCAGCCTGAGGCCTCCACAATATGCAGATATGTTTCTCCATATTCTGTTCCTGATGCAACTGAGTAATTAGCCACATTGGTTGGCTATCTAGAATTTTAATGAGGAAAACCACCATGCAGGAAACATTAGAAAACCCATCACAGGGCTTAGTCCAGTATTAGTTCTGCTTAGAGTAGACCTGTTGGAATCAATGTTAACTATAACTTATTAGTCATAGTTATGTTAACTATAACTAATAAAATTTAGCTGATAAGTGCTTAGTCACTCATCAGGTATTTCATCCTAACCATCTAGGTTAAGTACTTAGAGCCAACATAGCCATGAGATTGCCTTTCACAGTATAGACTTTTTTGTGCAAATGGGAAAACTAAACTGGAGATTTGGGGAGTGAAGGAAACTAAGTCTTCAGTGTCCTCATTTATTATTTCAAAGGAATTACTTCTAGGCTTTTCAAAGGAATTATGTATAGGTTAGAAGAAATAATTGCTTCTTTCAGAAGGAAGTGTCTTTCTCTTTGATTTGGGAACTGTGGGGAACCTACAAGAGCACAATCTAGCTTTGGTTCCCATCACAGTCTTTTGCCTTTAAGCCACAACTTGTTGTTATAGAGTTGGGGCATCCAACTGATCAATACTTTGTATAGAATAACCCATGCAGCCTGATGCTGTGGTCTTCAAAGATGAACTCCCAGATCACAGCAAATCCCGAAGAAGAGTCCTCTTCTACTTCCTTCACTTTAGAATAGGTAATATATGGCTTCTTTCTGTTCAGCTTTTTGTCTTCTCTCTCTCTCTCTCTCTTCTAACTTTGAAACACCAGTTTTGCCTTGGATCAAGGTGCTATCTCCAGTTTAAGCCCATCATGTATCAATCTGGCACCATTCACTCTTCTTTCTTCTTATTAGGTGTCAACCTGTCCTCTGTCCTCCCAAAGTACATGTTGTATGCTTGTGCTCTCACTTCATTGCTTGTTTGCTTTCCTTTTCTTATATTTCCCCTTCTCCAGCCATCCCTGTAGATTTAAACTCCCCCCACAATACCATCCCACTTGAGTGCTATTCATCTAACAACTATTTCTACTTTTGCAATAAACTGTGTAATTCAAGTATCCTGTCTCTGCATTATGATCTCTCTGCTGCCTCCCCACCTGAGTTACCCACTTGCACCAGTAGCATGCCATAACTTTTAATTAAGGATCCTTACACATGTCATTTAGGACATAGTCATGAGTTTATAAATATGCAGACAGATGATAAGACTTCATGTGGAGTCTCTGTTTAAAAGACTACCCTTCACACACAATACTAGGTGGGAGGGATTGTGATCTTAACTTAATGGCTGTTTTTTTTTTAAAGAAAACATATATGTATAACCTATTTGAAGTCTCTCTAAATATCTTCATGAAACTGAACTGTAAAGGAACCTGTATGTTGTTAGCATTGTCGTCAATGACTTTCAATAGCTTTGTTATAGACTGAAGATAGGAGCCCTAGATACTGTAAGGCCTGGATGTGATTATTTGTCCTAGCTAGGGCAAACTCATTGAACTTGCAAGGACTTGGTAAGCTGAATTTATATACAATCCATTGAGTCAGTGGGTTTACTCTGGCTGAGATTCATAACTGAATTTAGGCCTAAGTCTGTAATTTGGAGAAATAATTTTTCTTCACATGTTTTTACATCTTACCAACAGGCTGCAATCTCACAGATTCTGAAAAAAAGGGTGTAGAGAAAAACAACTTTCTCCCTCAAATGTTTTTAACTACAAAATGGCTATTTCTTGCATCATACGCTTTGCTCACCTTTTGTCTTTAATCTTATATTTTGATTTTGCTGTAGTTTCCCACTGGAGTTCTATTTATTTCATGGGAAAGTGAGTGGAAATCTGAGGTTCTTGTTTAGCCTTTCATCAGTTTAAATAAATAGCATTTAAAATTGGTCAGTATTGACTAGATCAGTGCAATTATAACATTACAGTCTTTGAATTTTATGAGCACTGGAATTTTTCACCTTTTGAGCCATTCTCTGATGCAATTTCTTTTCTATTATTAGAGCAGTGCTGTAAAGCAGGCTTGGAAAATATGTGGCCCTCCAGATGTTGAAATATACTCACACCATGCCTTACTACTAACTAATGGGAGTTGCAATCCAACAACTTCTAGAAGACCAGACATTGTTCATCCCTGCTATAAAGGTTCCTTATCAGAACATAGTTAGTTTAAAAGAATTTAGGACTCTATACAAATCTTAATCAGATAATAAATATTGTATATAATTTTTTGAGGAATTAATACTTTGGCTCTAACTTGTATAGTTATATAACTCTAGTAAGCAGACTTGAATTTCTACATTCGCCTGTAATCTAAAAGAAGTCCACTTTCTAAAATCAGTGTTCGTTATAAAAAAAAAACATTTTGTAATAAATGTTTGCTCAATGACACTACAAATTCACCAGAGGGCACCCTTCATTCTTATGTACTATGGGAGCTCTGCTTTCTCTTTTAATGGAAATTTTCAGTGATATTTTGGGTGTGGGGAGTAATTGTAATTGAAACTGCTAATGAATCTGCTGACAGTTCCATAAGTGGTTTTGTAAATATTCCAGTAGGATGTTTAAAAGTGGAATAAAAAGTATTACATACCAAATTTAAAAAAAAATAAATCCTGGAGTTTGCTTTGTCTGTCATTTAAAAAAACATTTAAAATGAATAAGGGGTTGATAGTTTTCTCTAATCTTTACGAGCACATCAAGCTTTCAAGAGGTGGTAGTAATGATGTTCAGTTTTAATTTCCATGCAGTTAAAACATGCCAGCCATTTCTACATTTCTATGTTTAGGTCACAAAAATCAAATGCACACTTATAGGATGGAGGATACTTGGCTTAGTAACAGTACATGTTGAAAGGACCTTGGAAGAATTATTGATTATAAGCTGAATGTGACCCAGATGTGTGATGCAGCAGCAAAGAAGACAAATAATTCCCCATCCCCCAATATTAATAGAATTGTACTTTCCAAGACAAAGGAAGTAATAGTCCCACTATATTCTGCACTAGTCAGGCCTTATCTGGAGTACTGCATTCATTTCTGGGTGACTCATTTTTAAGAAGGATATAGACAAGTTGCAGCAGGTTCAGAGAAGGGCAACAGGCATGATAAGAGGTATGGAGAACAAAACGTTTGAGAAAAGATTGAAAGAATTGAACATGTTCAGCCTGGTGAAGAGAAGATTGTGGAGTGACGTGATTGCAAATCACGTGTTTAAATATCTAAAGGGCTGTCACAGAGAGGAAGGTGAAGGTTTGTTCTCTGCTGCATCAGAGGATAGGACCCTGTCTAATAATTTTAAGTTACAGAAGGGTAGATTTCATTTGAACATTATAAGGAACTTCTTGATGGTACAAGTGGTTCAACAATTTAACCAATTACCTAGCGTCTCTTTCTCTGGACATCTTCAAAATGAGGCTAGACAGCTACCTGTTGGGGTTGCTGTAGCTGGATTTCCTGCATTGAGCAGGGGTTTGGATTTGATGGCCCCTTCCAACTCTGTGGTTCTGTGATTTAAGGAGGGCTTGCAGCAGAAATTCCTGGCAGATCAGTACAAATACCTACAAGTAGTTCTATCCAGGAAGACCTCAAAAAGACCGTGAGAGTCCTCCTTCCACTGCTTGCTTGCTTCCTCAGTGGTTTTCAGTTTTCATTTGCTGTCATGGCTACTAGTTATAAGATCTGCCCTCCATGAATTTGTCTTAAAACTCATCTAGGCCAGTGGCCTCAGGAGCCAGCATGGTATAGTAGTTTGAGTGTTGGACTAAAACTCTGGGAGACCAGGGCTTGAATCGCCACTCTCAGCTACAGAAGCCCACGGATTATCTTGATCAACTCACACTCTTTCTGCCTCAGAGGAAGACAATGGCAAACTGCCTCTGAACAAATCTTGCCAAGAAGCCCCTATGATATGTTCTTTATCATAAGCCAAAAATGACTCGAAGGCACAGGAGCAGGGCATTATTGACCTAGTATCTCTACGTCTTATGAGCATGCTGTCATTTCTGTGTATTATAAGAACTACTTTCTTTAACGCCCATTCAAGCTTGAAAGCCCTTGTGTGATTAGAATGAAGTGAGAAAACAGCAAAGGTGTGTTCATCAGTCCTGCCTTCTCTGTTGCATCCCTAACAGCCTTTCTTTTCTCACATTAGAGGAGAAGATCTGTAGTAGGGTGTTCATTTACAGTACAGGTTTCTAAATCACATAGGTACCTCCCCTGAGTACAGTAGGTTCTTCTTCATGGTCTCTGTGACTCACACATATGGGTCGTTCTGTGTCTGCACGGAGATCTTTGGAAACTTCTAAGCTGCCTTTTGGCAGTAACCTCACCCCCTTGCCTGCACGCATATAAGCTATAAAGCACTTCAGCGGGAACAGGCCCTCCAGAGTACAGCCATTGCACCCCAGAATAAGATGCTTCATAGAACTTCAGTGGCTACCTCCTTCTGCCCTTCTCTGGCCATGGAGCAACAGCTGGAGTGCTCAGTGAGCCAGACTCCTTCTTCCCCACTTCAAACCTCCTCAGAGAACAAATTGGGGCAATCGGATCCAACACCAAAAGAGGTTCCTAAGCCAGGGTTCAAAAATCTAAGGATGTTCTGCTTATGCCATGCAAGAAAAACAACTGCAAAAGCGGAACGTCTACCCTCTTCAATTCTGACAGAGCCTAAAAGAAGAAGAGGAGGATAAGGACCAGGAATGTAGAGAAAGTACCTAACAAATGAAAAGAGAGACAACAGCAAGAGGAACAAACCTCATTGGAGGGGGAAGACCAAGATCCAAAATGAAGACCAAAATCTCACTCGGGGAGTGAAGACATGGGGTTACTGAACGCCACCAGCAGAGGCTTATCTGAATAACTTATCTGTGTTTGGATTACAAATATCTTACCTGGAATATAAATGGGGTAAATGCCCCACAGGAGAGGAAAAAGATATTCTATTATTTGGGGGGGGGGACTTAATTAGAGTATAATTTGTCTTCAAGAGATATATTTTTAAAAGGATACTAAATATTTGAGATGCAAAAGATTGGGAGAGAAATTTATTTCAGTGACTCAGAAGAAAAAACGCAGTCGTATTGTATGCAAATCCTTTTGGGGGCACAGAATTGATTTTGGCTGATGATAATGGAAGATATGTGATGGTTCAGATTAACTTGCAAGGGGTTAAGACATTGGTGGTGGAATTGTGTGCTCCAAGTGAAGATAGAATAGCACCAGGAGCCCTGGTGGCACAGCGGTTAAATGCCAGTAGTGCAAGCCATCACGTTGCAAGTTTGATCCCAAGGGCTCAAAGGTTCACTCAGCCTTCCACCCTTTCATAGGTCAGTAAAGTAAGTACCCAGCTTGTGGGGGCAATTAGCTAACACACATTGGAAACCACTTAATGTGGTGTAGATGTGTAAATTGCTGTTGCTTAAAACATTTGTAAGCCGCTCTGGGAGCCTTTGTGGAGCGGGGTATAAATACCTAAATAAATAAATAAATATTTTGAATGCATGGATCAGTTGTTGGATCTGTCATATATGAGGGGGCACTAAAGAGTTCTCAGTCTAAACAAGAAGGGAATAACCTAGAGCCATGTAACATACATGCTGTTCCACATATTCAGCCTGAAGTTCGATGCACTTCGCACATCCTTTCTCAAGTTTCGTTAACCTTTCAAAAAGAATCTGATGTTTGATCACTGAAATTCTAATCTGCTGCTGCTATCACCCTGAATCATTCAAAAATTTATTTCTTTCAAACTCTTTTTAAGGTTTGGAAACAGAAAATAGTCAGATGGAGCAAGATCTGGTGAGCAGAATGGATGGTCTATGCACTCAAACCCCACATTCTTCAAACCATCCACCATCTTACTAGGCCTGTGAGCAGGTGCATTGACCTGCAAAAGAGAACACCTTTCCACAGCTTCCCTCACCATTTTTCCTTCAATACCTCCTTTAATCAACACAGCAAGTTAGAGCAGTATTCTGTATTAATTGTTTGGCCCTTCTGAAGATCGTCAGTCATCAAAATACCTTCCTTATCTCCCCCAGGATGTAATAATTGGTGTCTTATGGGAGATTGGAATGGGGTGATATTTCCTGAAAAGGGCAGGACCCCAGATAAAGTTATTAGGACATGTCAAAGTAAATTACCAAAAGTTCTTTTTGGTTTAATGGAAAATTTGGAATTGGTGGACAATTGGAGATAAGAAAATGGAGTTGCAAGGAGGTATATGTATTTTTCTAAAAGGCATGGGTATTTTTCAAGAATTGATGCGATTTGGATGGTGAAAGCCTTGGGGTTTTTTGGGGGGTGGGGGGAGTTGATATATTGCCAAAGACTCTTTCAGGCCACGACCCAGTGGCATTAGTTTTGAAAACAACAAGAGGAAGTTTTAGATGGAGACTGAATAAAGCTATCCTGTGAAATGAAAAGGTAATGGAGGATTGTAAGAAGAAAATGAAGGATTTTCAAAAATAATTTGGGTTGTTGAACAATGATTGTAAATTGTTTACTTGTTATCCTTCAGGATTTTATTCATGAAGACCAGTGTGGATTTTTACTGATAAGACAATGGAGAGATAATATCAGAAATGTGTTGAATATACGGGAATATTTAGAATGACATAGCAAGAAACAAGCTGCACTGATATTTTTGGATTCAGAAAAGGCCTTTGATAATTTGAACTGATTTTTTTTATTTAGCGTTTTGGAAGATATGAATTTTGGAGATAATTTCCTTAAATGGGTTAGATCAATATATTTAACTCAAAAAGTGGAAATAATCACCAATGGAGAGTTATTTAACCTATGTGAGATACATTACAAAAAGGAACAAGATGCCCATTGTAACCACTCTTATTTATTTTAGTCTTCTGAGAAGAAAGTCTTCCAAGAAGGCCCACACTTCTCTAGCTAATAAGGAAGGGCATAAGATTGATGCCATGGCCAATAAAATGTACTCTATGGCAGCTCTCTACCTCAAAATAGCTAATTACCAGGCCTGTACAGGGGCCTACCAACAGTTTCTTTGATAGCAGGTTGCCCCTCTCATGGAACATTTCTTGGATGATGATAAGAAGGTGGCTTTGCTTTTCCATGCTGAAGCTCATAAATTGGCAGCTCAACAGAGTAACAGAGCAATGCATGTGGCAGACTATAGCGTGAAGGCCATGGCTAATACCATTGTACTTCACAGGTGTGCCTGGCTATGTTCAGCAGGTCTGATCCATGATGCAAGATTGACCATTAAAGACCTTCAAGTTCAGAAGCAGGGTTGTTCCATAATTCTGTGGACAAGAAGCTGAAGCACAACCAGAAAATGAGGTTGACGGCTAAGAAGTATGGTCTTCAATCCAAGCCTGCACAACAAGCTAAAGCTAAACTATACTGGTTCAAGCCGTTCCTGCCTAAACAGATCTCGTGTTCTCCACCTCACAAACACTCCAGAATTCTGTCGCAGGGCTTCCCCTCTTCTTGTCTTTTGTATGGTCAGTCAAAGCATCATTCTTCTACCAAGAAACCACCTTACAATTCTAAATTTCTTTATTCACCAAGCAGCTACCAACCCCATTTTCTATTTAACAGCTGGTTAGCACCCTCCTTTGGCAGATGGTGTCAGAGGACCCTTTGTGTTCAGGCCTCTGCCATGGTAAAACTTGCTTAGCTGCTCTGTAGCCATATTGAAATGAGCCTGGTGTGTGCTAGGAGAGGGAGCAGGTACTGGAGGATGTTTGATGGGAACCAAGGTCACTTGGCTACATGGTACAGCTTGGTGTATGTGGGAAGGGATGCCAGCCTTGGGGAAGAGGGAGTGAAGTGTGGGGAGTTCTTAAAAATGAAACCTGTGCTATATGATCAGATCTGGCAATGACTCTGCTACAGTGCTGAACTTAACTTTCAATAAGGCTTTCTTGAATTCATCCTGAAGCCTCTTCATTGAGTTAGATAAAAACAGGGCATTACAGATTATGTATTGTCACTACCACTTCTGTATAATTCAACCATGGAGTACTGTGAACTGCCCCAATGGGAACTTTCCAATACACACAGCCTTAATTTCCTCTTGACCAGAAAATTGTTATGCTCCAGCAGAAGGGTGCAATAGAACAAGTCCACTCATCCAATTCACCTCTCAGGTCCTATTTGAGATACTTCATGATCCCCTCCCGAAATGGGGCTTGTGCCCAATCTTGGATCTCAGGGTAGTTAATTCCTTCATTCCCCATCCTCCATTGGTGGATTGATGTGTCCAACATCATAAGAGGCATGCCTTCAACTACACTATGCCTTCTTTCATCTTCACTACAGACATGTCTATGTTGGATTGCAATGCCCACACTCTGGACTTTGACAGTCACCAGTTGCTGATATAAGACTGAGAAGCTGTGTCATATCAATGTTCTCAAATTGTTTGCAATGTGGAAAGAACTTTTGCAGTCCAGAGACTTATTTGGCACAGGACCATCCAGATGTCTACGGACAACATGACGGTAGCCTTCTAGCTCAGCAAACAAGGAGGTACTCATTCACACACCTTCTTTCAGTTCACCCTCCAGATCTGGGATTGGTGCACATGTAAGACATATTCCTCCTATGGTGCTTCTCCCAGGCATTGATAACATCCTTGCTGATAATCTCAGCATAAAGAGTGGAAAATTGACTCAGCCCTTCTTCATCATCTCTTCTATTGTTGGAGAACATCCAAAAGACAGTTAGGTCCAGAAATAATTGACACAAGTTTTGTTATTTCAGCTGTTTACCAAAATAAATTCAAGTTACAGTTAAATAATGAATATGGGCTTAATGTGCAGTCTCTCAGCTTTAATTTGAGGCAATTCACATCCAAATTGGAGGAACGGTTTAGGAATTTCAGCTCTTTAATATTTAGTCCCCTCCTTTTTAAGGGACCAAAAGTAATTGGACAATTGACTCAAAATCTGTTTCATGGAGAGGTGTGGGCTATTCTTTCATTATTTCTTCATCAATCAAGCAGGTAAAAGGTCTGGAGTTGATTCCAGGTGTGACATTCACATTTGGAAGCTGTTGCTGTGAAGCAACAACATGCGGTCAAAGGAGCTCTCAATGCAAGCAAAACAGGCCATCCATCCTTAGGCTGCAAAAAAAAAAAAAAATCCATCAGAGAGCAGGAACATTAGGAGTGGCCAAATCAACAGTTTGGTACATTCTGAGAAAAAAAGAACGCACTGGTGAGCTCTGCAACACAGCAAGGCCTGGACGTCCACGGAAGACAATAGTGGTGGATGATCATAGGATCCTTTCCATGGAAAAGAAAATATGAGAGGAGAAAGATGTACTCTCTCTACTTTCCTCACACCATTTTTAATAGTGTAAACTGTTGTGCCCTATCACTCTATATACATATTTTTCCTGAATTAAAAAGTCACAAATCCTTTTCCTCCTAGAGGATATACTTTAAGCCTTTGATTATTTTGGTTGTACCATTCATATTCTAGTTGCATGATAACCTTTTTGAAATGAAATGTCAGACTTGTACACAGTATTCCAAGTTTAGCTGCACAATAGATTTTTATAAAGTTATGAAAACAATGGACATTATCACACAAGTTTGTTGTCCTGCAACAATCTCGCTCATTTAATTATGCAAGCATACTGGCTTTGCATCAGTCTTTCACACTTTTCCACATTAGCAGTGCTTTGATGATCCATGGTGGCGCAATGTGCTTTCTGCACTGCTGCCATAACTCTACCTTCTGAACCCTGTGTGCCCTCCCCTGCACATGCATGTCTCCCAGGCGAGGGAGGACTGTCATTCCTTCTTTGGTAGGGGGGTGGATGAGGGAGAAGCCATCCCTCTGCACCCGCCAAAGGAGGAATGAGAGTCATTCCTCATGGGGAGATGTATGTCATTCTTTCTTCAGTGGTGGTGGTGGATGCCTGCTGCACCCCTCTGTACCTGCCAAAGAAGGAATGACAGTCATCATTTCCCCAGACAATTCTCCTCCCTTCCCTGACAGTCTGGATGGGAGCTGCTGAGCACCTCACTAGTAGTCCGCAGCCCCAGCCTTGTGCTGCCACCACTCACCGGCATAGCAATGCTTAGTCTTCTGCTTCCCAGCTCGGTGGAGTGATGATCATGCATGGAGATGAGGGATCTGCCCAGCACCTCACTGCCAAAGGCTTGCTGCCTCCCGGTGATCTTCTGCCTCCTTCACCTCTTGGCAGTGAACTTTTATTACCTGGCCAGCAGCAGCCTCAGTCTCCAGAGGAGCTCGGACGTGCCTTCCCAGGGCCTCCTGACACCTTCCCACTGGGATCCCACCAACTTCCCGACCAAAACCTCCAAGCCGTTTGCTGTGGATTGTCCCAATCTATCATCACCTTTGCTGGTTGGCCCATTGCATGTGGAGTTTTTACAAACTGTGAATGTGAAAAATGTGGAGGACAACCCATAAGTCAGGGATAGAAGCCATTACACCCCAAAGGACCACAAAGCACTTCAGAAAGTGAAATTATTATCCTATTCAGAAATTGGGATGAGCACTTGAAATACTGGCTGTTCCTTGCCTGGGAGCAATCTCTCCGGCAAAGGATCACTATCATTCCTTCTTTGGTAGGGGAAGGTGGGAGGAAGAAGCTGGCTGCATGCCTTTCTTTTCTTTTTCTTTTCTTTACTTTCTTTTCCTTTTTGCCACAATCACAGCAAAATAAATAAACAAAAAACAGGCATGGAGTGGAATAGCAAGGGGGGAGAGGGGAAAAGGTGGAGGACTGCCTCCCCTCATGCCACGTGACTTCAATAATCTCAGTACTGCTGCAGAAGGCATCTTTCACACAAGGGGAAATAGTGGCATAGGAGCGGAATTGAGAGCCATTGATGAGTTTTCCCTGTCAATGAAAAGGCGCTACAGAAATGATTGGAATGCAGCGATAGGATAGACATGGTATTGTGCAATAAGTGCAGACAAAATTAACAAATACCTTGCTGTAATTCCGGAATAGTAGCCTCATGTGATAACTTCCAGTGACTGTCTTATTTTTCAGTTCCTTTCATAATACTTTTCCTCCACTGAGGGGAAAAAAACATATTTTTAGTCTTACCTTCTTCTTCCTGTGGTTTAACATATTCCCAATCCATAAAAGGATCTCTTAGTCCATAACGTGAGGGATTTTTACAAATGTTTTTGGAAGTCTAAATATTCAATGCATTGGATGAATCCAGATCTACAACAGACCCGTTTAAAATTAACAGAATGCCAATTCAGCATAGCTACCATACATCTGTATCCAGCCCAATGTCTACTGTTGTTGACCCTCTTAAATAATTTTACAAGGCTGATGGGACAGAGCTTTTCTTTACATACTGTGTATGTTTATTATTGACCAGCAAGATTTGTTCTACTAATTCTAACATAAGTAATTTTGTTCAAAATAATTTTGAACAGTGTGCCTTCGTTAGAGCTTAGAGATGACTCAGTGGCCATGTGAATTCCTGGGTCTTGTCCACATTTCCAAGTCCCTGTTTTAAAAAACCATGTTGCACAGTTTGCCTTCCAATTGTCCAGCAAAACAGCTGATTTCTTTAGTGACACTTCTGTTTTGTTTTAAGATCAACAGTATTACATTGGAGTTCCTGAAAGAGTCTTCCATGGATGTCATTTGGATTCAGGGTGTAATTTGCTGGTTCACCCTACAGCTCTTGTCACCTCTATTAGATTTTAATTCTTCAGAACACCCTTCTGAAAAAATAATCTGTCTAGGCATCTACAGCACCTCCCACAGTAAGGAGTGATGTAAAGAAATCATGCTTGCTTTTATCTTTAGAACCCTCCCATTCTTGTTTCACATGGCTGTCATCTGATGTTATCCATGTTTCTGACCTTTAGTATACTTTAAATACATGATCCTTGTTATTTTTTAAGAAACTTCCTCCAAACTTTCTTATTTTATTTTATTTTATTTATTTATTTATTTATACCCCACTCTTCAGCCACAAGGCTATCAGAGTGGCTTACAAATTGTTTTAAGCAATAGCTATTTACACATCTACGCTGCATTAAACAGTTTTGCTTATCTAGAGTATTCACTCCTTATTTTCCTCATTCAAGCATATTTTAAAAAGAACTTTTTTTTACTTGCTTGTAAGCACACTTGCATCCTTTGAAAGTTGTTTTGTATCTTGCCCAGAATGCTTCCAGACAAGGTACTCTTTCTGTCTCAGAGAATTGTATAGGTAGCCTAGATTAGGTTGCCTCCCACAATTATTTCTGTATTTTTCCATTTTTTCTTCTGTTTTCTTAGCACAAATGAAATAAAGGAAAAGATGGAACTGTTGCACAATGTTTCCCCATCACACCAGGAAAAGGAATATTTTGCTGCCAAATGGAAATAGGTGGCAATTTCACCCAGGGCAGGTTCGGTGAGCCAGAATTAACTTATGGGACATTCTTGCTTCGCAGGGGGCTCCTTCTGGTCCTAAAAAAGCCTAGGACCCAGAATTTGGGGCATTGTGAATTTAAGCCAAAGTTTTCCTGCCCCCCCAAATGAGCAGGGAGAGGCACTGAAATAGAGAATCATTCACTTTTTTGTGTCCTTGATGTTTTAACACTATCCAGAATTTTTGGCTATCTCTTGCTCATTGGAGATTATAAAAAGAAATTGCCATTGCTTCAAGGAGACCAATTAAATCTCCCATCATCCAAGAGCAGTTATTGATTTTCTTCCTAGTTTCATTTTAAATTAAATGTGACTTGCTTTGAAAAGTCTTCTGAGGTAGCTATTCTAAAATGCCACTCTCGCTGATTATTCAAAATGATGGCATCAGCACATTCAGTTATTAACGTAACAGTGTTGGCATTGCAGATACGTCTCTTCCTAAAATGTTTATTACAATAATGCACTTATGGTGATGTCTTTTCATGTGGAGGTGTTTCATGCCAACATAATCCCCCTCTTTGGCTCTGACTGCTTGAGAGAGCACTTGAAACATCCACAATGGAGTCATGTATTGCTGGGGGTGGAAAGGTCAAAGTGGCTGGTTGTTGTTAGCAACAGTAGTAGTACAATATAGTATCCTTGATAAATTCTTATTCTGTTTGGAAAGTCTATGAACTGGCTGTTAGTCCAGCCCAAATCTTGGTAGATCTTGGCATTTTCTTGTCCACAGTAATCAACTAGAAGCCCCATGCTAAACCACAAGCCTAGCATGGAACAATAGCCCATCTGAGCATCTAATACTTGGAAGTGGTCCATGGCAATTTAAACTATACATTATTGTCCATTAATTTGTCTTCTTGATGATAAGAGCTGTTTGACAATGGAAAGCACTGCCTCAGAGTGTGGTGGAGTCTCCATCTTTGGAGGTTTTTAAACAGAGGCTGGATGGCCATATAGCAGGCATGCTTTGATTGTGTATTCCAGCTAGCAGGGGGTTGGACTGGATAGCCCTTGTGGTCTCTTCCAACTCTATGATTCTGTTATTAATCCCTTTAGAAAGTCACTTAAGGCACTGATGGTCAATACTACTTTAGAACAAGAGAGGGCCACTGTGGGCTTCCAAATGTTGCTGATCTACAGTTTCCCTTAGCCTAGCTACCATAGCTGATGGTGAGGAATTACAGACATTACAGTCCAGAATGTTTTATGGCAATGAGCATCCCCCATCCTTTTCTTTGGCAATTATTGCTATTGTGTGCCTTCAAGTCATTTCTAACTTCTGGCAACCCTAAGGTGAATGTATTATGGGGTTTTCTTGGCAAGATTTATTCAGAGGGGATTTGCCTTTAACTTCCTCTGAGGTTAGGAGAGAGTGACTTGTCCAAGGTTACCCAGTAGGTTTCTGTGGCCAAGCAGGGATTCACACCCTGATCTCCAGAGTCCTAATCCAATGCTCAAGCCACTATGCTATGCTAACTCTCTTTGGCAATGCTCTTTTATAAATATATATAAAAAACACACTATGTGGTGCTGCTTGGGCCCAAATTCTGCACAATCATTATTCTAAAGCCCTTAATATCTAATTCCTGTTGTGAGGAGGATGTTTGTAAGCACACAGTAGTTGGTTCAATATCTTTAATAACTGCTTTAAAGTTTGGATTAACATCCTGTTGCCTGAATTGCTGGTGTCTGTGGTGTCTCATGACATTTTAGTGTCTCATGACACTAACATTATATATTAAGTTGGGGGAATTTAATTAGCTAAAAGGTATGGCTGCGAGAATTTGAGCAACTTACAGGACCTTTGCACCTGTATATACCAGTTCTCTCTGATGAGACTCCAAGCCAAAATGAAAAAAAAATGTTGGAAAATAACCAGAGAAGCATTCACATGTGCACGCACACTCACAAGACAACCACACGAGGCTAACAAAGAGCCTTGGGAAATATTGAGACAGAGGAATAGATTTGGGGGTGTATGGGCTATATTTACCAATCATGAAGAGCAGAGGTTCATGCAGCAAAGGAAGACTCAGACTTGAATCTCTGGGTGGTACAGCAGTCTGGCAGAGTGATGGTGTCCAACAAGGCTATTACTTGAGTGTAATATTTATACCCAATATCATATCTTTAAGGGGTGTTTTGAGTGTTAAAAAATGCTTAGATGAGTTTCCCATAGTTAAGGGAAACTCTGGCCTTGTTGATTGCCGATTATGGTTGAGACATTAAAGTTGATGGGTTTATGGAAGCCTCCATATTGTGGAGAGGAAAAGGTGTGAGGGAAGCCATTTTGTGGATAATGGGGGTTCCAGTCACCGTTCGTTTTGGAGTGTGACTCACTGCCAGGTGCATCCAGGGAAGATTAGCACATTCATCTTTAACGACTCTGACTAAGGGGTTTGCATTAATCTTGTCCTGGATGTGTTTGTTGGCAATTTCCATGGCATCTTCATAGGTCCTAGTGAGTTCCCCTTGACCCTGTCTGTGGTTGGCTCTGGTCTATTTTAGACCTTGCCAAGTGTCCAATATGGTGAATTATGAATTATTAAAGAGAGAGGGGTGTAAGACCAGGTAACAACCCAGAGTAGATTCACTACCACACTGACATGGGAGCCAGCAGCTACCACTAACTACCATCCTATACACAGCAAGCTATATGTAAGCCCATAGACCAAAATGTGCAATGGTCATCATTGTGTTGGCTTCTAGCCATTGTGTTAAGTGGCCTTTAGCCAGACACTACAGGGATAAAAGCTACAGTCTGGGAGTGGAGAATGTCAAGGAGCAATGGAGAAGCAGGTAAGATGAAAGCTTGATGATTCAGAGGAAACTTGTTTTTAAAATGTTAATGTGTACTACCCACGTCTGCTATAAATTCTAAGGCTGTTCTTTTGCTTCACATCAACCTTTGCTTTATATTTCACTATTTATTTCCCAATGTTTTTTCACTTCATGTTATTGAAAGCATTGAAAAAGGACAATACGTATACCTCTATAAGGATTTAAATAAAATATTCACAATATTAAGATCACCTTAACTTTCTAGACATATATTTAACTGCAACTGATTGTGGAGCTAGAGAAAAATAAGACAATTATAAAAAATAAGGTCTTGGTGTTGCTATTTTTAAAAAACAACAACCCAGCACCTATTATTATAGTGACACTAATATTTGGAAATTTTGTAAAGAAAATGGAATTAAAATTTTCAAAGCTAGTGCCTACACCAATTAAATGAATCCAGACATCCTCTCCCTGTAGTGCTTAAATTTCAGATCTAAATGGGCATTAAATGAATGAATTAGTAGGCATGTCTTCATTGTATTCAGTTTGCTGTGCTTGAGATGCTTAATTACTCTGCTCTGAAAAATATTTAATAGGCTTGCTGTTTAATGAAACCTGTGTGCTTACAGAGGGAATGATATTGCAGCCAGGGATACAACTAGGTGATTTTAGTCTCTCAACTTCTTACTCTTATGGGATTGGCTTTAGACAGCCATGTGTATGACTTCAGTTTTGAAGCTGACTACTGATATTTCTCTTCTGTACCCTACCCCACCCCTACTGTCAGCCCATCCTTCACAGCTGCTTCTACATTCAAGCAGACCAAACAAAACAAAACAAAAACAAACAACAACCCTAACCCACCAGTGAAAAAGCTAGCAAGTCAAAATAGAAAGGGCAGCAGATGGTCCTTTTTTGTTACCAGACCTTAGGCTGGTAGCATATATTGACTGATTTATGTGCAAGATTCTTCAATGTACCTACAGTCCTCCCGCCACATTCATGGCTTTCACTTTCACAGATGTGATCATTCGCGGATTTGTAACTGCTGCTTAAGTAGCCCGACCTCCTCACTCTGCTCTTTGTGTTCCTTCTTCGCCCCGCTATTTCCTGTCCTGCCAAAGCCTCCAGCCACTCACTTTGGTTTCTTCCATGCAACCAGGATTGCTCAGCTTCATTTGCAAGACCTTTCCCAGCTGAAAGACCTCCCCGCCCCATTCCTCAGTTTCCTCTTTCTTCCAAATTTCTCCTGCCCTCCTAAAGTCTCCAGCCACTCAGGACTTTTTCAGACAGGCCTTACTGCGCAAGAAGACTCGGGAACAGTTATTACACTGTCGCGCGGCAGGGGGTCTGTTTCGGACGATGCTGTGCCTCTCTCGGCATCGTCTGCAACTGTTCTGGGTATAAACACACAATTTGCGCATAAACACACTGGCGCTATTCAAACATTATGCCTCATGTAAACATCCAGAAACATCAGTGTCAGGACTGGTGCACCAGACAGGCAAATATGTCCTTGCTATGTGGGTATGATTGAAGGCAGCCACACCATTTTTTACTCACGGACAATTTCTGTGAGTAAAAAATGGCACGGCTGCCTTCAATCATACCCGGAACAGTCACGGACGATGCCGAGAGAGGGACGGCATTGTCTGAAACGGACCCCCTGCCACACGACAATGTCATAACTGTTCCGGAGTCTTCTTGCACGGTAAGTCCTGTCTGAAAAAGTCCTCACTCCAGTTTCTTCCATGCAACCAGGATTGCCCAGTTCATTTGCAAGACCTTTCCTGGCTGAAAGACCTCCCCGCCCTATTCCTCAGTTTCCTCTTTCTTCCGAATTTCTCATGCCCTGCTAAAGCCTCCAGCCACTCACACTGGTTTCTTCCATGCAACCAGGATCACCCAGCTTCACTCGCAAAAACTTTCTTGGCTGAAAGACCTCCCCACCACATTCCTTCTGTTGCAAGCTGCTGGCATGCAGAGCAGCAGAAATCTCCATTGCAAAAGCCCCCAAAGCCTGCTTCTTCACAGGGTTTGGATACTCTTTGCAAACGAGATTTCTCCTCTCTGCCTTCCTGAAGCACTTAGCACAGCTTCATAGGGCTTCCAGAAGCAGGTCGGTGGCTGAGGGACCTGCCTACCAGGCCCACGTTCTTTGTACTCCATCACCTCAAGCCTCTCACTTTGCAAGCCTGAGGAGCCCTTCTGGGGAGCTCTGTCTCCACCGCCACTGTACTGTAAGTATTTGCATTTTTTTTTTTTTTACTTTCTCAGGGGTCCTGCGTCCCTAACCCCTGCAAATTGCAGGATTGACTGTATTTTGTTTTAATATCCCTATTAACAGGTTACCACTGGCCTGAAAATGAATCCTTCTTTACATACACACATACACATATATACACTCAAATCATCAACAAAAGATATGTTTCTAACAACTAGGATATGTATCCCAGGCTGTAACTCATGATGTAGACCTCAATATGTTATTGGACTACACCTACCAGTATCCCTCACTTCTGATTCTGCTGGGAGTTGCAGTCTGGCAACATCTGGAGGGCCTGCTCTAACAACTCAGTGCTATACACATCTGTTGTGGTCTGCCTTCTAGTAATTTCTGACTTATGGTAAACCTATCACGGGGTTTTGTTGGCAAGATTTCTTCTGAGGAGGTTTGCCATTGCCTTCACCTGAGGCTGAGAAAATGTAACATGGCCAAGGTCACCCAGTGAAATTGCTGCCTCAGAAATATAGTTTGGGCTTTTTCACAGGGCTGGGCTTGTTGAGGATTAGGCAGACAAAAAAAAGTTAAACAATAAAAATGGGGGTTCTTTAAGGCCAAGAGGGTCACAAAAACTGCTGGGGGGGGGGTTTATGTAGTCCATAGGCCACACTTTCTGCACTTCTGTTAATATGTTCTCCTGAGATAATTTAGGTGATACCTCTCCCATATAGCAAGGACATATTTGCCTTTCTGGTGCACCAGTCCTGACACTGATGTTTCTGGATGTTTACATGAGGCATAATGTTTGAATAGCGCCAGTGTGTTTATGCCCAAATTGTGTGGATAATTACCAGAATTTATCCAGGAAACCAATAGAACAGAAATGGGCCTACACATGTTGGATTTTTAACTTGTAGGCCATTTTGAATTTCATGCCTCATGTGAAAGAAACAAGATGGGCATGTTGGGTGGATAGGAAGTACATATCTTTCCTCCCTACCCTGTGACCATATCAAGGAAAGGTGTCTGTTCCAGATCGCAATAAACCTGCATCATTGGCACACAAACAGAATAATTCCTTGAGAACAGCACTAAAACTGTTCCGTATAGGGCAGTGGTTCTTAACCTGGGGTCGAGAGATCCCCAGGGGTCCATGACATCCTCACAGGGGGTCCGCAAAGGCTTGAAGGTTGCTTGGCCCACCTCTTCCCTGCAGTGGAGTAGCCATGTGATGGGAGCTAAGGCAAAGGCTGGTGTGGCCTGCGCATTGCCATTATCCGCTCCAGCCGCAAACTTGCAGTAAGAAGCAGGAGAAAAGTCTTCCCTCCCTTTCTAGTGTCTCTGGGGGAAGGTTTTGTGGATGGTGTAATTGTGTTGTTGTTGTTGTTGTTAGATATTGTTATTTGTTGTTGTTTGTTTTAAATCTTGAGTTAAGTCTTGGGAGTCCTCAGCAACAAAAGATATTTAAAGGGGGGTCCCTCATAAAGAAAAGCTATATTCTTAACCACTGGAATAGGGAGTCTTGGTGTTCCTTAGATTGTTATTTGGTTTTCCTCAATAAGGGCAGGTTAATTTCCCTAAAAGTTTATCTCCCATTACCAGTCTTTTCCTTCAGTGCACAGCTTGCACAAAAATGCTTTGATGTGTCTAAGACAAATTTATATTTTATGCAGGTCAGTGGTCTGGCCTGCGCTATATGTGAAAATAGTACACCATAGAATATGAACAGAATCCCTTCCTATGGCAGATGTTCGTGGCAGATATTCAAACATTCCTCAAGAAATGAGACAATGTACAAAAGTTCCTAGAGAATAGAAAGTATGAAAACTACAGCTCTAGCCCTCTTACCTCTTCAGCTAATAAAGGTACAGAACACTTTTACTCAAGTAGGAATGATCTACCAAAGGTCATCAATGGTTCCTCTTCATCCTGGAGAGTAGTGGGGTGCCACAGGGTTCTGTCCTGGGCCCAGTGCTATTCAACATCTCTATCAATGACTTAGATGAGGGAATAGAGGGCATGCTTATCAAGTTTGCAGATGACATCAAATCAGGAGGGGTAGCTAATACCCCAGAGGACAGGATCAGAAACCAAAATGACCTGAACAGATTAGAAAGCTGGACCAATACTAACAAATGAATTCCAACAGGGAGAAATGTAGGATACTACACTTGGGCAGAAAAAAGGAAAAGCACAGATATAGGAGGGGGACACCTGGCTTGATGGCAGTACATGCGAAATGGATCTAGGACTCTTAGTGGACCACAAGCTGAACATGAGTCAGCAGTGTGATGTGGCAGCTAAAAAAACCAATGCAATTCTAGGCTGTATCAATAGTGTATAGTATCTAGATCAAGGGAAGTAACAGTGTCACTCTATTCTGCTTTAGTCAGACCTAACCTGGAATACTGTGTCCAGTTCTGGGCACCGCAATTTAAGAAGGATATTGACAAGCTGGAACGTATCCAGAGGAGGGTAACCAAAATGGTGGGAGATCTGGAAGCCATGCCCTATGAGGAGCAGCTTAGGGAGCTGGGTATGTTTAGCCTGGAGAAGAGAAGGTTGAGAGGGGACATGATAGCCATGTTTAAATATTTGAAAGGATGTCATACTGAGGATGAGCAAGCTTGTTTTCTGATGCTCCAGGGACTAGGACACGTAGCAATGGACTCAAACTACAGGAAAAGAGATTCCACCTAAACATTAAGCAAGAGCTGTTTGGCAGTGGAATGCACTGCCCTGGAGTGTGGTGGAGTCTCCTTCTTTGGAGGTTTTTAAACAGAGGCTGGATGGTCATCTGTCAGGAATGCTTTGATTGGGTATTCCTGCATGGCAGGGGGTTGGACTGGATGGCCCTTGTGGCCTCTTCAAACTCTATGATTCTATGATTCTTGCATCTACAATGGCTCATTATCATTCTGGCAGTTTTAGATATTTATTTGCACTCTGATATTCATGTTCAGTTGGTTAAGCATCATAATGTCTTCAATGAACTATAGAAATAGGACTCAGTATGCAGAAACATGAGATTACTGTGTCCATATCTGCTGTCTGGAACCATTAATGGAGATTGAAGGGAGAGTGGAGGCAGAGAATATATTTATTAATGAGTGGAGCTATCTCAGTGTTTGTCATAATCAGTCAGAGATCTGGTTCCCCATTCAACTTAAAATTACCCCTCCCTCTCTTCATTAGTGCTCCAACTATGTTTTAATAGATGGCATTTGTGGTGGGGGCATCTGATCCAGTGCTTGAGTTAAATATAGCCCTGCCTAGTGTAAGGAGAAGATTTAATGGGAAATGGTTGGCATTCTTTCTTTCTAAAGCTCAGAGTGAGAGAGACAGAAGAAAGAGACATGCACACATAAACATACCCAACCAGGGAGAGAGTGGAAGGGAGCAAGCAAGCAGCAAGCAAGCAAAATACACAAGCAAAAAAGACAGTGGACAAGGGATCTGCACCTTCCACACTGGATTTTTACAGCTTTCTTGCCAGGATGGTAATCCACAGCCACATTGCCTTGGGATTTTATCTTCAGCTCCTTTTCTGCTTTGCTCTGTCTCAGACTTCTTTTGTTGACAGTGTCTTCTCAATTCCTGCAGGTAAATGATAACTTTGCTTTGTCTCTCAATGGTTTACATTTACTCTAAGTATCGTTAAATTTTCCTGACATTCTAACCCCTTGGAATCATAAAAGATTTCAAAACAACAACAAAACCACTTGATTGCAAATGCATGCTGAATGCAACATTTTAAGAGCTGGGGCACAATATTCCCCCCTTTCAAATCTCTTATTTTTTGTTTGATTATTCCTCATAAATAGGAGACTAACATCTCCTTTTTAACACACCATGTTTTTGTGAACTATACACTTTCCTGTTAGAGCTTTGTTTCAGCAGAAAGTGCGGCCTGGAAGGTCTGTACTTTTCTTGGACATAAATGAAATAGATGGGAAGAGAGATGAATCACAATGTATATCCATCTCGACTAATATATCCCTGACCTCAGACAGTGTTGTAGGACTTGAACTGGATGTTAGCAGAGTAAACATCTTCTGGCTATGGCACTGCCACTAATAGATACCCAGATGACTTTCATAGCAAACAAAAGCCCACTGCATGGAAAAACCCTCTTCAGCACAAGGTAAAAAAGGGCATGAATAGTCTGAGTACTGTACAGGGAATCCTATTTTCTCCTCTAATCCAGCAGGCTTTCCTTGAGCTTTGTGTAGTGGAAAGGATATTGGGAATAGGAAATATCTGTCTTTCAACTGTTTTTCACTGTGTGAATGTTTCTTTTCTAGTATTGAAGTTCCAAACAAAAAAGTGGAATTCAAATGATTATAGAATATTTTTGGTTAATTTGAATTAATTGAATTGTGGTCTCTTCCAACTCTACAATTCTATGATTCTATGAATTCAGCTTCTGGTTATCAACATTTGCCCTATCCAGATGCCATGTTTGTCTGCAATCTCATTTAAATGTGTACATTTTAAATATGAATCTTAGTTGTGCATATTTTAAAGCCGAAGTTAACAGATATGTTGTCTCTGTTATCTAAAACTACTGATACCGAAAGCTGTGAAGGGTAGAGCTAACCTCATCGTCAGGCAGTGAGACAGTTGCCTCATTTGGGCTGTTACAAAGAGGTAGCAAAGTGTTAGGTTTTTTATTTAATATTTCAGCATTTATACTTGTATGGGAAGATAACTTGAATAGCTTTGGTTACTATGTACCATTATGGGGGGAAAGGGGGACACTGTTTGCTGACCTGCCAGCAACTACTACCAATTTCTAGGATCATTTTAAAGCATTGTACATTCCTTTAAAATTCATGGTCTTTTGAAACTGCGGTGAAATTTGGTGGCTGCAATATTTGAGCAAGGCTCCAGTGATGTCTTTGCTTGTGAGTGAATATATCTAGATGGATGTACGTGGTACTTTATTATAGGTCTGTATGAAGCAAAACAAATGTGGAACAAATCTACCAAGCTGAAAATAAATTGGCTAGGTTTTTCTTGAGTCTGTTGAATTTTTAGACCTGTATCAGTTATATTTAAGTGTGGAAATTGTATTTTAGTCCACCACACCTACCCTTCCTACGCTCATTCATAAAACGTACATATTGCAGGAGACAAGAATCTCTGTTTGAGGGGCGAAGTAGTTCGAGCTGCAGTTGTGATCTGGTTTTCTGGGCATAAATGGACATTCTTAGAATAATATTGTTGGGCCTGATCCTAAGCCTGATCCTATACATCTTTATTAAGAAGTACTATCTTCTTGAGACTTACTCCCTCATAAGTGTGCATAGGATTGCAGCCTAACAGAGCAGTCCTAAACCTGCTCGGGCCTAAATCCAATTGTTAATCCTAACTGGATTAATAGTTGTGTTGTGTGCCTTCAAGTCATTTCCAACATATGGTGACTCTATCACGGGGTTTTCTTGGCAAGATATGTTGAGAGGGGGTTGCCTTTGCCTTCCTCTAAGGCCAAGAGAGTGTGACTTGCCCCAAGGTCACCTGGTGGGTTGTCTTGCTCTTCCTTTTCTTTCAGCACCCCTCCTGGTCTGATCTTATTGTTGTTGTGTGCTTCTGAGTTGTTTCGACTTGTAGCGACCCTATCCCGTCAAGGTTTGTTCAGAGGGGGTTTGCCCTTGCCTTCCTCTGAGGCAGTGGGTTTCCATGGCCCAATGGGAATTTAGTATGTTAGCACATATGTAAAACCCATTAATCCAGTGGCTCTATTTTATTTGGAATTAAAAATTGGTTTTAGCCCTTAGTAAATAAACTCATGAGGTTTAATCCTCAGCAAGTAGAACCATAACTGCAGTATTAATAGAGAAGAAATCATTTGGATGGAATGGAATCTTTAAATGTTTTCTCGAGGAAGTGTCTGAAAATGCACAGGAGCAAGGAGAAAATGTATGTCTTCTCTATATTTACATGTTTACTCACAAATTAAGTCTCCAGTTGACTCAACGCATCGAGTACATCTTGGACCTGCTGCACTCTGTTGGGTTGATTGTCAACATGGCAAAGTCATCCCTTTCCCCTTCTCAAACTGTAAAGCATCAGTGTCATTCTGGACTCAGTTTCTACTGCAGCTTATCTCCCCGAGAAAAGGTTCCGAATACTGGTTTGAAATGTACTCAAGTGCACCACCAGGAGCCCTGATGGTGCAGTGGTTAAATGTCAGTACTGCAGCCACACTGTGAGTTTGATACTACAGGGCTCTAAGGTTGACTCAGCCTTCCATCCTTCTGTAAGCCGGTAAAATGAGTACCCAGCTTGTTGGGGGCAATTAGCTAACACACATTGTAAACCACTTAGGGAGTGCTTTTTGGCACTGATAAGCAGTATAGAAATAGAAATGTTATTGCTATTGCTATTCAGCAGTCCTCCAGGTTCTACTAGGACATATGGCTTCTACCACCGTCGTTACCCCATTGGCTTGACTCCTTCAGTCGTGATTTCTCAACTTTTTTTAATCCTTTTGGAGACTCTCCATACAAGCACCTCACAATGCCCTGGTACATAAGCCAGTGTCTTGGATGGTGGCTTGATTCGACCAACATACAAACAGACCAACATACAATCACGTCTTACTGTTACCATGGATGCATCATTAGAAGGTTGGGGAGCCCATGCTGAAGGACTTTCAGTCAAAGGCAAGTGGTCAGCTGTGGAACGTGCTCTACACATCAACATTTCAGAAATGTTGGCTGTGCAGAAAGCTTTACTGGCCTTTGAATTCTTCCTGGCCAGCAACACCATTCAGCTAGTCACAGACAACATCACTGTGATGTATGACATCAACAAGTGGGAGGCACGAAGTCATCTACGCTTCTCTCAATCATAATAAAGATTTGGGACTGGTATGTGTTGAGAAACATCTTTTTCCAAGCAATCCATCTGCCAGGAGAGGAGAATACTCTTGCCGATGAACTGAGCCATTCCTTGGATTCATGCCACGAGTGGATGCTCGACCCCATAGTCACTCACAGTCTCCTTCTCCAGTGGGGTAAGTCTGGAGGTTGACCACTTTGCTAGCCACCTGAACAGTCAATGCCACCAATTTTGCTCCAGGTCTCTCCAGAGGGGATCCCACAGAGATGCTTTTCTATTGTGCTGGAGTGGACCATTCGTTTACCTGCTCCTGCAATTTCCTTTGATAACCAGGGTGGTGTCCAAGTTCAGAGCTGACTGATCAAATGCGATCCTATTGATGCCACAGTGGCCGAGGCAACCCTGGTTCGGTCCACTTCTCCAGCTTTCTCATTGAGAGTTCATCCACCTGCCTCTCCATTCCAATCTGCTGACAATTCACGACAGTCAGGTTCGACATCCAGACGTAGATACACTCAAGTTGACGATGTGGAGGATTCGCCCTTGAATCCCTTACCTGAGGCTATTCAACAGGTAGTTGGTGCCTCTCTTTGCCCGTACACTCAGTGTTTGTATGCCTATAAATGGAAAATATTTGTTTCCTACATGTGTGCACAGAAACTCAACCCCTCTGGTTCTACTGTGACACATGTCCTCAAGTTTCTTCTTTCCCTTTTGGACTCTGGGCTCTCAGTATCTTTGCTGAAGTGCTATTTGGTGGCTATTTCTTCACAGTTCCCACTGAGGGGTAGGCCATCCTGTTTTCAAAACTCTCTGGTTAAGAAGTTCATGAAAGGTTTTGTTATCTTCACCCTCTGGTTTCACATCCGACCCCTGCTTGGAGTCTGGAGTTCATTCTCTCTCACCTGTCTCGGAAGCCCTTCAAACCTATGGCAACCTGTGATTTATGACTACTTATCTGGAAGACTACGGTACTTTCCTGGTTGTCTAGGTCAGCTAGTCCTGGTTGTCTGGTTGGCTAGGAGAGCTAGTGTATTGTGTGCCTTGCGAGTGGACCTATCTGCCTTACCTATGCTTTCATCATAATAAAGTGGTCCTGCATCCTGATATCACCTTTTTTGCCTAAGGTCGTATCTTGTTTTCATCTCAATCAGGACATTATATTACCAGCTTTTATACAGAACCCTACTTCTGATTTCAAACGCACTTTGCACTCTTCTGGTTAGAAGCAAGTAGGCTAGGTAGATTAAATGGTCCTTATCCCCTCTTCCTAAGTAAGAAGAAATAATCCTCCTTTTCATCTTGATCTGGGAACAGCCCCTTTAGCAAAGATTTCTGTCTTAACCCCCAGACAAGAAAATATGTTCTTTCTCAGGGGAGAGGGATAGGACAAGCTGCAAACTACTTTTGGTACCTAATGCATAACACCTAGCAGTGGCTATCCCATGGGATGATCCTAAACTGCCAACCGTACAGCCACACCATCCCTGAACGATGATTTATATTAGCTATCAGCTATTTCCCATATACATTTGAAAACTAGTGGCTATAAGGGTTCTTTTATTCTTGTCCCTATATATCTTCCTGTGACAGCACACATAATTAAGCAAAGAGAATAAAACAACTATATGCAAGTAATTATGTAGGTATCAGAAGAAAATAATGTGAGAGCCACCAAGTCACTAATTTATATGGAATCTCAATGAGAAATGACCATTCATATCTTATTTTAAATAAGAAGTATGTGGCTTATAACATATATTTGTCCACCTTTCACCCAATTCAACCTCCCAAGCAGCATATAACCATGTTGCTCCTAGAAATAGTGAATGATTCTATCAGCTATGGCCAACCGGATTTTCTTGGTGCTGAAACATCATTTCTAGAGGAAATGCTTCAGGGTATTTTATTACATGATCAAACATGTGGCTATGATTCTGCATTTTCATGTAGTTATATTGCAGCAAACAACAGTTGGTAGTAACAAATCAGGAGGTGTGAATATCTGCAGATGCTTCTTTTAATATATTTTTCTTCAGAGGACATCTCTTTCTAAATATATCACTGCTACTGGTACTGTATGCTGATGAGTGCTATGTATGCTTAATTTCTTAATCCTATGATACATAGTCTCTGGCTTTTCTTCGCAAACGAAGATTCAGGAAGGACTCATCCCGCGCTTTCTGCAAGCGCGCTGATGACTAAAAAGGCCAATCCGAGATAAACAAGTCCGGTTGCAAAAAGCACAGCAGAAGGTCTCCTTGGGTGATGTTTTTGGGTTGTGATTCTTTCTGCGTTGTCGTTTCTCTTCAAGACTTGTTCGTCGTGAGTTCTCAAATAAGGCTGCAGCATTGTGGATAGTGCGTCTCCATGCCTCCCGATGTGAGGCCAGGGCGGACCACTGTTGACAAGGGGGCGTCAATGGAGAGGTATATATATATATATATATATATATATATATATAATGTGTAATATCTATGATACATAGGAGATTTTCACACGGGGCCAAAATGCCCCGTTACTGCCCCACCACCTCCATTCCCGTTCCTGCCACGGAATAACATAAATCTTTCACACACTCACCTTAATTCCGCAGCAGGAACGGGCTCTCCCTCCCCTTGTTGGCCAGCCGTAAATGCAGCCGTCATAAGGCTGCTTTTACAACCAGCCGTCTGAAACGTTATCACGTTATTACGTGATAACGGCTGGCGGTAAATTTAAAAAATAAAACTCCCCCAAACATAAAATCAGTTCACCAAGCACAAAAACACACATTAAATCACACAATCAAAACAGGGAGGGTAAAATAAAGGGTTCCACTTACCTGGATGTCCAAATCATACCAGGAGGTGCTCAGAATGGACCTCCCCTCTGCGGCTGTCATTTTGGAACAGGAAAGGGGCTCCTGTTCGCACACCCATGATTGCTTGATAACAACGGAATGGGAGGTCTATTCACGATGAAAAATCATGATTATATTGTTCCAGAACAGTCACAGGAGCAGGATGGATGCAGGACAGAACGGGGTCAACGTCATCCGAAAGGGAAAACCTTTCCTGACCCTGTTCTGTTCCTGCCATGGGATATATAGCCTGTGTAATACCTATGTTATTATCTGGTCAGACAAAATAATGACCTTTTAGGATATGTGTGACTGGGTTGTTGTAAGGGGACAATAGATACTAATGAGGAATTTGCTGTATAATGGGAGTTATACTGAAGTATAAGAGGGTAGGAAGCTTTAACTGGTTTGCTCAAATATTGAGAGCATTTGTTGAAACAGTGGTAAAACTACAAGTTTAAAATGATACTACTTTCTACATATGTACTGCTAGGCCCAAAATGCTCACTCAACCTATAGATTGTTAAACCAAGCATTTATGTAGGCCCAAGTCTAATTGTTAGTCTCAAGTTAGCTATACCCATGGAATCAGTGACAACCTGGCATACCAACACATATGTAAATCTAGTTAATTCAGTGGGTTTACTGTATTTGAGCCTAACAATTGGAGCTAGGCCATAATATAATCTTATTATGTATAAATACATTAATATTTAATATGTAATTCAATGTTATTCCTTCCTAGAGTGGACAGCGGCATGGTAGCCACAGGCACATTCCCTGTTTGCTAGCTCCGCCCCCATGCTTGTCCAGCCAATCAGATGCTGCCTGCTCATATCTGTGCAAATGCGAGTGTTCAAACAATTGTGCATTCACGTGTCAATGAAGCTTTAAAAAAAATCCAGCCAAAGCCCCAGACGCAACGCACACAGACTTTGCAGTGGATTTGGCTGCCCCCCTTCCTAATGACACTTATGGAGACTCCAAGTCAAAAATGAAATAAAAATGGTTTATATTGAAAAAATAATCACGGAAGCATTCACACATGTTCACAAGCGATCATGCAAGGCTAACGAAGAATTAGGAGGAAGTGTTTAGATAGAGGAATAGTTTTGGGGAATGGGCTATAATTACCTGTCCAGAGAGCAAAGATTCATGCAGCAAAGACTCAGACTTTAAACTGAGGGTGGCACAGCAGACGTGCAGAGTAATGGTGTGTGGAAACTGCACACATGGCTATGATTTGAGAAACTCTGGCTTTGTTGATTGCTGCTAATGGTCAGAACATTAATATCGATGGGTTTTTGGCTACCTCTGTATTGTGGATGTGAGAAGGTGTGAAGGAAAGATGTTTGCGGGGATGAGTGTGAACAATAGCTGTTCTGGACACTGTTTTGAGAGTATGACTTACTGCCAGAGAAATTAGCACATTCCACCCTAACAGCTGTCTAAGGGGGCTTCACTTAATCTCCACGGGGGGTCCTGGAACCAAATCCCAGCGGATATCAAGGGCCCACTGTACAGGGCTAGAGAACTGTTTCCTTTCCCCATGATGTTTTGGACTATAACTCCCAGAATTTCTGATCATGGCCCAGGCTGGAGTGAGGCTTTTTGGAATTGAAGTCCAAATCATCTGGAAAGACAAATGTTCCCCATACCTTCCAACTGTCCTGATTTGGCAAGAATAGTGCCAGTTAATTCTCTGCTGTCCCACTTTTTCTGATGCTTTTAAAATGTCTCAGTTTCTCTCTCCTCCTTCCACTTTCCCCCCTCATCCTCAAATTACTTCAACTGCTGCAAATTGAGTTCGAAGTGCAAAAGCAGTTTGTACTCAGTTCAGTGAGGGGAAAGGAGAGGAATGGGCAGAATCTTGTGCTTCTTGGTAAACTGAGGCAAAAGCAAACTGGCAGCCTCTCCTAGTTTGTGTGTTGTTCCTCATTAATATCTTTTGCCCTCTACATCACACTGTGATGTTGCTTGGTCACATCTGTCCCAGTTTTCATCTGTGAAATGCTGGAGGGTATGCATCCACTGCTCTACTGCCTGAGTGGACTGTCTCGCTTTATGCTGTGTTTGGCCTAGTTACAAAACAATATGGCTGAAGATTGCCTCTCCCCTTGAAGTATGTCATGTGAGTCTTTGCTTCATCACTTAAGGTTCCCCCCCTGCCCCCAAAGAAGCAGTTTATTGAAGAAAATTGCTTTATTACATGCATTGAGAATCCTGGAGATGGTAAAGATAATATTGTAATAACTCATGGTAGAATCTGCCTGCTGTGAACGACTGTCCTCCATGTAACTTTAGTTCCCTTCAACAAACTGACTACAGTACTACATAGTTTGTGAGAGGACGCTGGGGCAGCATCCAAGGGAAAAGCAGCTTTTCTAGGCAGGGAACTTCTGGGGTTGGTATTGAGCCCTAGGCAAGCTGGGAAACACTGACAATATTGAATACATGAGTATGGCCCAGGGAATGAATAACAGTACAGTTATACTATGGGCTTTTAATAGCAGATGGTCATTTGTCTTACGAATCCATGAAATTTCAACTTGGACACTTGTCTGCGTTCTTCTTGGAGTCCCCAGAATCTCCCACACCAGGTCACAGGTTGCCAGGGTGTTTTTTTTTTCTGAACAGGTGGAAGGATTTGACTTCTCTACAATAAATATGTTGTTATAATGTTGTCACATAAGGTACAATCCTGGAAAGAAGGAAACAATCCTAGCTGTCCAGTTTAGAAGTACAGTACAAGATTAGTAATTTCTCAAAACTGGGAGGAGGGAAAGGCAAGGTTTAAGCTTGTGTGGATGCTCTTGGATGGCAAAGTGCTCTTCCCTCACCTGTTTTGTTTTAATTTCAAACAAAATATGATTATGGCTAACTTGCTCATCCACTATATGATACTTTACTGTTTTATTTTGTTTTTAAGTGGGCTGTTTGCTAAAACTGCATAGCATTTGGAAAAGCTACAGTATGAGCTACACCCCCCAAGAATCCCTAGCCACTATGACCACTAGCTTTGCTGGCTAGAAGATTCTAGAAGTTTTAATCCAAAGAATAATGAATTCAAATTCTTGGCCTGTCTGCCAGAAATAAAAATGTGTGCAGAGGTGTGCGTACGTGCACTCCCTTGTTAGAGCTATTATAAGGTATCATGATGTGGCTGCCACCACCAAGACACTGAAAGTATGGTTATGCACATTCCACTTCTCTGAGCCATAACATTTCAGGAGTTCTGGCACTTATTCTGGTTCTGTTTTCTTTTTATGAGACAGAAGATTATCACACAAGGCTAGAAAAGTGGAAGTAAAGCAGGATAGTAGCATCTATGGCCAAACCTTATCACACAACATCATGACTGTCCTGTAGGTGGCGTGTGTTCAAATTGTTACTGTGGTGCCCCTTTTAATTGACGGTGGGGGGGGGGAAGCCTGTCAATAGCTCTAACTGTCACTATAGTTCCACCGCTGGCCCTGGTGTGATAGGTCCCTTCGCTTCAATTCCGGCATTACAGCACTCGGTGCCATGAGGGGGCCTTAATCTCTTCCTCTCCTCCTCTCTCCTGCTCCCACTCGCTATTCCAAAGCAGGCTAACTCTGAGCCAGTCTGGTTTTTAAATTTTTTATCTTTGCTGTGTTTGTGTAATTATGGCAAAACCAATTAAAATTATTTTTATTTTATCATTTTGCTGTAAGTATACAAATAAAACGTTTCTGTGGTTTTCTCTCTCATTTTTTTAAAAAAATCTGTTTTGTTATACAGTTGTCCCTCTGTATCCATGGATTTGGTATCTACAGATTTAAGTATTCACGGCTTGAAAATATTCTTTAAAAAATAATAATCCAAAAAGCAAACCCAATTTTGCCATCTTATATAAGGGACACCATTTTGCTATGCCATTGCATATAATGGGACTTGAGTATTCACAGATTTTGGTATCCACAGGGGGGTCCTGGAACCAAACCCCAGTGAAGATGAAGGGACTACTGTAGTGCTAAAGTGCTAAAGTTTACTGATGTACTATGGCATTATAACAACAACAAAAAAAAAAACAACTTAAATAGAAAGAAAGAAAAAAAGAAGGAATGTTTGGTTCCATATTGTTTTGGAATTAAATGGAACACACTAGAAGAAAATGGTGTAGCTGGTGCTGGGTATTGCCAAATGCCTTGAACTTTTTTTTAAAAGTAACCCCAAAACAAGAGCATGCCATAACCTCCTCCTATCCATCTGGAGAAGGCCTTGGATGCTCTAACCAACCAAAAACATTTTCAGACTTCAACACGTATCCGTGACATGTATGATTCAGCTTTGCAGAAATGTGAATAGAGATATTACAGGAGTGCAGTGGAGCAAGGGCTTTCAGATTTGAAACTCTGGGATTTTTGGAAGAAGATGCCATTTGCTACCGCCCTCGGCTTTCCTGTGCCCTCTGAGTGTAGCCACAACTCTCACAATAGCTCTGGGAGGGGGAATGATTTGCCAAGCAGCAATATATTGTTGTAAGCTTGTCCCAGTATTTGGGTATGGCTTGGCTTGAAGAGGAAATTCAGACGTATTATAAAAAGCTGCTCCTGAGGGAAATGACATGATGAGGGCCCTTTCACTCTACAGAATTATAGCCCTATGATTCCACTTCAACTGCCATGGTTCCATCCTGTGGAATTCTTGGATTTTTAGTTTAGGGAGGGATATTTAGAATTCTCAGGTAGAGAACTCGTTTAGCGCTACCCATGCTGTGTGATGCACTCTGGACCTAGTTTTCTGTGTGGGGCAGGATGATGGTTTTCTAGGTGTGGAGGAACTTTATACAGTTTTAGTGGACAGATCAGTACCAGGTAGGGATTAGACTCACTAGAGCTTGGAGCCTCTGCATGGGTGGGGACCCAATTATGATGGTCTGCTCCAGGAGGCTTATGGATCCAGATGAATTCCTGATGGCTCTTGGGGAGTTTCCTTTGCCTTGGCAGGTGATCCTATTGAAGCCCTGGCTGATCTCTGAAATAGGGAAATGGGCAGGGTAGTGGACATGATTGCTCCTAAACTTCCCCTCCCACAGAGTGGAGCCAAGCAAGCACCCTGGTTGACTAGAGAGCTGGTGGCAATGAAGCAAACAGGACAGAGACAAGAGATATGGTGGTGGAAGACTCAGAGTGAGTCCAACTGAACATGGACTATTGCTCACTGGAAAGCTTACACCATGGCAGTGATGGCAGCAAATAAATCTTCATTGCCACTATTGCATCCACACAGTAATGTCCAGCAGAGCTCTCTCGAGTGATTGAGAGCCTTTCACACTCTGCCCGGCAAAAGCAGTAGGTGAACCACTTGGCAGCCTGCTGCACAGCACTTTGCAAATAAAATTGTTCGGCTCCACCCTGACTTGGACATTGTAGTTGATACAGGTCCAGTGGATGTAAGTTTGGCCCCTTCTTGTCCTGTGTTATTGGATACATTTCAATTTGTACAACTTGAGGATGTGGACTCATTGAGGAGGTGAGAGCCACCATGTGCATATTGGACCCATGCCCTTCCTGGCTGTAAAAAAGCAGCCCAAGGTGGACTGGCAGACTGGGCAAGGGGAGTAGTGAATGCCTCACTGCAGCAAGGCAGGTTTCCGTCTTGCCGAAAAGAAGCTGTGGTGAGGTAATTATTGAAAAATTCCTCCCTGAATTCTACCATATTGGAGAACTATTGACCAGTCTCCAATACCTCGTTTTGAGGGGAAAGTTCTAGAGCATTTGACATCCTCCCAGCTCCACGGCTTTCTGAATGAGTCAGATTATCTGGATCCATTTCAATCTGGCTTCAGGTCTGGTTATGGGACAGAGACAGCTTTGGCCACCTTGGTGGATGACGTAAGTGGGGAACTGGAGAGAATGAATGTGTCTGTTGGTTCTGCTGAACTTCTCAGCAGCTTTTGATACCATCAACCATGGTATCCTTCTGGGTCTCCTCTTTGGAATGGGACTTGGGGGCATGTTCTACAGTGGTTCTGGTCCTTCTTGGAAGAGCAGACTCAGAAGGTGATGCTGGGGGATTTCTATTCCACACCTTGACTTGTGGTGTCCCTCAGGGCTCAGTTCTGTCCCTCATGCTGTTTAATTACATGAAATCACTAGGAGAGGTCATCCAGAGTTTTGTTGATGACACCCAACTCTATCTTTCCTTTCCATCTGATTCCAAGGAAGCTGTCTTTGTACTGAACCACTGTCTGTGTTCAGTAATGGGCTAGATGAGGACAAACTGAAATTTAATCTAGATAAGACAGAGGTGCTTCTGGGTCAGTCATAAGGCAGATCAGGGGACAGGGATTCGGCCTGTGATGGATGGGGTTACACTTCCTCTGAAATTTCAGGTTTGCAGCTTGGGTGTACTCCTGGACTTGGAACCAAGCCTGGATGCCCAGGTTTTGGTGATGACCAGGAGTGCATTTGCACAGTTGAAACCAGTGCACCAGCTGCACCTGTTCCTTGAGTAGACAGTTCTGGCTATAATGACACATGTTTTCATTGCATCACACTTGGATTACCATAACATGCTCTGCGTGGTGCTGCCTTTGGAAACAGCTTGGAAACTTCAGTGGGTTCACAATGCTGCAGTCAGGCTATTGACACAGGCTGGTTACAGGGACTGTGTCACACACACACACACCATTTGAAACCACTTCAGTTTGTTTTCAGGCACAGTTCAAAGTGCAGGGTTTGAATCCCTACACAGCTTGGGTCCAGACTATCTGAAATATCTTTTCTCCTTATACAAGCTAGCAGGAGAAAGCCTTCTCTGTGGCTGCTCCCAGGCTATGGAACACTCTTCCACAGAAAGTCTGATTGGCCTTGTCCCTGCTCTCTTTCCACAGGCAGGTGAAGACCTTTCCATTCCAGCTGATCTTTGAGCTTTGTGTGTGTGAACTGGTCTGCTATATTTTAATGTTTTACTCTTTTATTAGTCATTATGTTCTAAATGTGTTTTTAACTGCTTTAACCAAGAATTATAATATATTTTTATTTAATTATTTTTTTAACTTTGGTAAAATAAGATTTTAATTTAATCTTATTTTAAACTTCTGGAAGTCTCTTGGATCCCATCCAAGGAGCAAGAGATATAAATTCAATACAATTAAGTACAGGTCGTTCCCGCCCCCAGCCCCATATCTGCAGAACCAATATCTGCAGTTTCAGTTATCCACAGCAGAAAAAATAGGGACACATACCATAGAGTATGCCTAGAAAATGCCTAGAGAGGTGTCCTCTCTAGGAAACATTAGGTCCTGCAACAAAACTGTATGGTATGTTTGTACCAGAAGTCCTTTATTTTAATAGGATTTGTTATTATCCACGGTTTCCAGTATCCATGGTAAGTCCAGGAACCAAACCCCCTGTGGATATGGGGTGGGGGGTGACCTGCAAATAAATAAATAAATAAATAAATTACCTCAACAAACTGCTAACTCAAGCATACCACCATGGTGGTTAAAGTGGAATCATAATGCTATAATTGTGTGGCGTGAAAGCACCCTCGAATTGGCTTGTTTGTCATGGATGAACACAGCTTTTCATTTTTGGAGTTCCAGGCTTTGGTGTTGTGGTTATGGGGGCTGATAGATTGAGTGTCTCTACTTCAGAATATAGTGTTGCACCACTGGATATTGCACTATTTTTATGGTTTTGTTTCTAGTTATGATGTTACAAAGAATTTTGCGTTCCTGTACCACACATGCCATAGGTTGACCCGACCTGCTCTAGGTCCACCACTCCCGTAACAGCAGACTGGGATATATGCAGGCAGAATTGGTAGCTCAAAGGCGCAGGACCTTTTAGGTAAGGTAAGGCCCCATTTCAGGCAGAGAAATGTTTGGGGCCATTTCTTGCTCTGCACACTTTTCATCCTCCCCCCTGCACTGTCCAGATTTGACAGGTGCAGTCTTGATTAATCCTCTGTTGTCCCACTTTTTCAGCTGATTTTAAAATATCCCAGTTTCTCATTCCTCCTCTCACTTTCCTCTTTTGTCTTCAGCTTACCTTAACTGCTGCAAGCTAAGTTCAACATGCAAAAGTAGTTTGTAACCAATTAACTTGGCAGGGGAAAGTGAAAAGGAGAGGAGGAGTCTTGCCCTTCCCAATAGGCTCAGGCAAAAGCAACCTGCTGCAGGCTTTCCTAGCTTGTGTGTTCTTCTTCTTCTTCTTCATTAATAACTTTTGCCATCTTGACCAGATTCTGATGTTGTTGGGCAACACATGTCCTGGTTTTCATCTGTGAAATGTTAAGAGGGTATGGCATTTCTACTGTTTTTACTAAAGATTTCTTCATAACAATCACTTTAAGGCTTGGCATGCATGAGAACATATTCTTGAAAACATGCTGCATTTTATTGTGTATATATTTCCTGCTCCTTTTTCAGTGACCCTTCATGAATTAATTCTCAGCCTGTAATTAATAGGTTTATTTTCTTTTCAACAGCCCTCCCTTGCCTGGACCAGAAGAAAAGAATTAATAATCACAGAGCCTGCTCTGTCCTTGCCCTTCCTCCTCCTCCTCCACCCCCTCCACCTCCCCCATTATTTCCTCCACCCCAGTTCAAGCAGGGATGGAATTCTGTAAGTATTGCTTCAAGCATTTCTGTTTCCGGTAACAAGTACAGCTTATCCTTCCTAAGGCACTTCTAAGAAACTACCATGATGTAGCCTAAATCCTGGTGACAGGACCTGTGATTTATTAAGGACTGTAAAGGGTATGTTGGGAATGGCTCACACAGCTTATAAGATAGGTTTTGTTGTTGTTGTTTTGGCCTAGGTCAGTAGGCATTCCTGTCTGCTAGATCTTAGTCATTAGACTCATACCCTCCAACATCAGCAGTCTCAATTAATTCTCTTTCACCCCCCCTTTTTCAGCTGTTTTTTAAATGCCCCAGTTTCTCTCTCCTCCCACTTCCGCCCCTTTGTCCTGAGCTTACTTCAGTTACTGCAAACTGAGCTGCAAGTGCAAAAGTAGTTTGCACTCAATTAAATTAGCAGAGGGGAGCAGAGAGGTGGGGGCAGAATTATGGCCTTTTCAGTAGACTCAGGCAAAAGCAAACCTCTGCAGCCTCTCCTAGCTTGTGTAGTCTTCCTCATTAAAGACCTTTGCCCTCTTGACAACATGCTGATGTAGCTTGGCCGCATGGTTTTCATTTGTGGAATGTTAGAGGGTATGGAGATTATCAGATGCTGCAAAAACTGCATCAAAAGATTGCGACTAGAAAAGGAAGGGGCGAGATTATCAGATGACGATGTCCTCTAGTGTTCCGGGGGCATAGCATGGATGTCAGTAAAGTATCTCATTTTATTAGCGGCTTGTCCTCGTCAATACAAAAGCCCACAGCAGCCTTGTCTACAGCAGCGCTATGCCCCTGGAACGGCAGAGGGACACGGGCTTCTGGTAAGGTTGCCTTTTCTGTTCTTGTAGTGATCTTCTGACGCAGTTGGGAATCGTGATTTTTTGGCGCGTTCCACCGTGTCTGACAATCTCCTATATGAAACTATTCACTTTTCTTCTGAGCAAACATACCTCACCACTGTTAACAGACTGGGGTTAATCCATCATTACCAAATCTTTTAAGCACTTGTATTTATCATCAGGTGTACAGTCATTCTTTCCCCTGATAACCACAAAAGCAAGTTAAAAGATTAGGGCTGTTGATTTCGTTCGGAGAGGAATTTGGCAATTCAGATTTGGACTTGATTCAGAAATCTGGATCTCCAGTTCTCCATCATTGACTTCTTTTGGTAAATCAAAATAACTATAACTTTTTGTTGGTTATATACACAGAGAGAGAACTACATAAAATTTGGAAACATGGCAGGATCTAAAGAGGAAATTAAGTTAGTTAAAATGTAGACAGGAAGCTTCATGGAGGGGCCATTTGTACTGGACATCTGTGAAGTTTGCTCTTTTTCAAAACAAAACAAAACATTTTTAAAAGAAGTTGACTGCTCACTCTTGGCTATTCATTGTGCTTTTATACTGGCACTGCCTTCTTATAACAAACACCTAGTGCAAGGATGATCACTGTGCAACCTTGGGGGTCACCTGTGGTTCCCAGAGACTCTCCAGACTGCCCTGTTTCTGTGGGCAAAATCCACCTCCTGAAAGCCTTCAAGAACAGCAACTCACCTTTTAAATACAGTATGTTTCAGCATTCCTGAACTGTTTTAACATGAAATTTTCCTGTTTTTCAAAGCCAGAAGCTGACATTTTTGATTTGTTTTCTCCCAATTGGGGAGTATTTTTAATTTATATAGACTCTGGAGGGTTCCAGGGGCTAAAGGTTGGCCTCTGGACCTGCCACAGTTGTCCACCCATTACCTAATTGATGTCCAAACTCTACAGTTGAAAAAGTGCACCAAAACAGAGCAAAGGCAGTAGAGCACAAGTCCTACAGGCAGCAGTGATAGATGGAGGCAGGCAGGCAGAGGGGCAGAATATTAGTCTTCAAATGCTTCTCATTTTTGCAGTCCAAATGGTAACCACTGATCATCTGCCAGCTAAGTTTGCTGAAGTTTAACTAATGTTTAGATATAATGAAATGACACCTCACTAAGGAGAGAGTACGTTTCCTTTATTCTAAGTAGGCCTACTAGTAGATTTGAATGAGAGCATGGGGTTGAAGAAAGGACGCTTTACCAGTTTAAGTGGTGAAATCCCCCTGACAAATTCCCCTTAAGGCCTCAGCCATGGTGCAGCTGCTACTTCCTACCTGCCTCTGATCTTCAGAATCAGATAGAATCCTTTTGACAGTAGAAGCAGACTTGTTCTCATTTCCATTGCCCTGAACTTTACAAAACCTACTCTGGTCCCTGAGGGCACCACGTGGACTTATATTGCTGGCCTGCTTCATGATTAAGTTAGACTAATGCTCAAGTATAACAGAGATGATGATGATGATGATGATGATGATACAATGAGGAGATCTCATAGACATTAAATGTAGTACAATTGTCCCTTCACATTTGCTGGGGTTTGGTTCCAGGACCCCCCGTGAATACCCAAATCCAAATCTGTGAATACTCAAGTCCCATTATATGCAATGGCATAGCAAAATGGTGTCCCTTATATAAGATGGCAAAACCAAAGTTTGCTATTAGGATTATTATTTTTTTAAGAATATTTTCAAGCCGTGAATACTCAAATCTGTGAATGTCAAATCCATGAATGTGAAGGGACAACTGTAGTTTGCTTGCTGAACCAGAAGGCAATTAAAAAAAAACATGTTTTGCTTTACTTCACAATATGAAGTAAATGTGCCTCCTCTTCTTCCTTCTTTGTGAATTCAGTAAATGTACTTGCTTGAAGACCAAAAGTACACATGCATGAAGATAGCCTGAAGAACTAGAGAAATTATTTTAATAAACAAATCGCACTGCAAATCAGACACCTAATAACAGCGAGGGACAGACTCATGAACAGAATGCTACTCAGATTAACAAATTAACAAAGGAGGATTAAACTAAGCTGTTCAGTAAAATAAAAGATTGGGAAATTAAAAGAAGAGAAACTCTAAGGACTCAAACTCAGATGACAATCAACAACCACCAAATTGTCACCTCAGCTCTTTTAACAATGTACTACTAACAACTAAATCTAGCAAACAAAAAGATGCAGGAGATCATTTATTGTACGGTATTACTTCAGTGATCGCACACAGTCTTTCTCTATAAGCACTGTGATTGTAGGGTCATACTACCTAGGTACATGACTCCTCCCAAAATGAATTCACCCCGTGCCAAAACGGATCTGCCTTCCACAACACTGGAACAAGGAGAAGTAAGAAATAAAACAGGAAATGCAGTACAACTACCATCTAAAATACCCAATACAATATCACATGCCTGCTCTGGACAGGGGGAGAATGCGTAGGGGAAAGACCTCAAGGGCTCAGTGAGTACTAGTTGCTTGGTGAGGCACATCTTTAAATCCTTATAGTCAGGCTGGAGTGAAGGTCCCATGAGTCTAATCCACCTGGAGAGTCTACCTCCCAGCTAGGCCAGCTATTTTGATATGTAAGGCTGCTGCCACTCTGCAGAAATAATGCAGTTTGCTGCATTAACTGCCATGGTTTGATGCTATGGAATTCCAGGATTTGTAGTTTTGTGAGATGTTTAGCCTTCTCTGTCAGCGAGCTCTGATGCCACAACAAACTACAAATCCCAGGATTCCATAGGATGGAGCCATGATAGTTAAAGTGATGTCAAACTGCATCATTTCAGCAGTATGGCAGCAGCCTAAGTGCCATTGTGATTGTCCTGAATGTCTCTTGTCTGTAAGGAAAAGAGAGAAGACATTAGGCTTGATCTTTCTCTGGGTGAGTCAGAGCTGGTATCTTAGCTTAACAGTTATATTCACAGGCCTATAGATTTTGATATCTTTGGTGTTGTCACACCTTGCCTGGTGTATTGTTAAATAATCAATTTATTTTAAAAGTACTCCTTTAAATAGGCGCAAAAATTGATTGACTAAAGTACACTCAATTAATCAGGAAGCAGAACTTTTTTGTTGAATACTGACGGTCTGAGACTAGACATATAAGGTATAGAGAAAGCAACTGTTAGCAATATGCCCTCTTCCCTTTACTTCAGGACACCAAGATGGGGAAAGAAGGGCTATAGGAATGTTAACTTCTCTCTCTCACCATTTCCCCCATTTTAATCTTGTTGTTTCTGCTGGACATACCTCTGCAAGTATAAAAGCTTCCTCCCAGCACTTGGTTATTGCCATACCACTGTTGATTTTTCACCGTTGTCAAAGATTTAACAGCTATCCTATCCCCAACCTAGGAAGCAGAACTTTCAGATAGGACTGTAATGTATATATACAGTTGGTCCTCTGTATCCATTGATTCTTTATCCATGAATTCAACCAACCATTGCTTTAAATTTTATATGTGTGTGTGTGTGTGTGTATTCCAAAAAGCAAACCTTGCTGTTCACCATTTTTTTTAAGGATACCATTTTACTATCCCATTGTATATAATAGGACTTAAGCATCCATGGATTTTGGTATCCACAGGGGGTCCTGGTACCAAAACCCAGAGGATACCAAGGGCCCACTGTACTAAGAAAGTAAACATTTAAGACTCGGTGTAGAGTGAATAAACATGTTGAATGAGACTGACTAGGTTTGGAAGACCACAGTTGTCTTCAACTATAGCAGAGGGCCACTGTAGACTTCCAGGTGTTTTTGGTCTACAGCTCCCATCAGCCCCAGCCAACATAACCAACATTAAGAAAACATGTGAACAGTAATCCAAAAATTCCTTGACAACAACAATTTCCCATCCCTGTTCTTTAATGTATTGTATAAATTTATCAGTATTCTAAAGATCTTAATAATCCTTCCTATCCATTGCCCCACTCAATGAGATTCAACATAGTCCATAAAAGTTTGACTTGATGGACTTTTTCGGACGTTTAAAAAGCAACGCAAGCAGCCTCGTCAGCTTGCGAGGCTGCTGCACTGCAAAGTGTCAGTTTCGGATGACACTGCCCCCTGGCGGTACTGTTGCGGTACCGCGGGGAGAGTTGAGCATCATATTTGCTTGATTTTTACTCATGAAAGTTGATCATGAGTAAAAATCAAGCAAATATGATGCTCAACTCTCCCCGCGGTACTGCAACAGTACCGCCAGGAGGGATTGTCATCCGAAACTGACGCTTTGCAGCGCAGCAGCCTCGCAAGCTGACGAGGCTGCTTGCGTTGCTTTTTAAATGTCCGAAAAAAGTCCGATGTGTCACAATATAGCATGTGCTTTAGGCTTCTAAGCAGAAGTATAAAAGACCAAAAAAAAAAAGGGGGGGGGAAGAAAACACAGAATGAAAGTAAAGAATTCTACTGAAGTAATATTGGCATATATATCCCCCATTTTTTGAATACTGAGGTAACTCCTCTTCTTGATGCTATCCAGCTCCTAACAGGTTGTTGCAGACATTAATTGTATTATGGGTCACATTCATTAGAGTTCTTCCCATTTTCTGATATGAAGTTGCTTTTAATACCTTCCCAGCCACCACCACCCCCCACTCTTCTCATTTACTGGAAATCTATTGATATGTTACTGCCAGCAAAGAAACATGACCCATGGTTAAAGAAAACAAAACTCTTTTTTTCTTTTTACACCACTTCATCATTCACTGTGTCTGTCTTACAAGTCACAGCACACTGTACTTGCTGGGTCAAATTTAGAGCATACAGTACTGGGAAGAATTCCAGTAAATGAAGTATTGTTCTTCAGTGGATTTCTTTTTTTTTTTTAAAGGTACATGAAGAGATTGAGAATGATAAACTAGAACATCATAGAACCTTAAGCTAAGGGGTTGTCTAAATGGTGAAAATACTCCTCATGGAATGCTAGGAGAATATGACCTATCTTAAGGGCATCCCTCATCGTATTGCTGTATTCAGAAAGAGGGGGACTAAATACCCATATATTCCACTCTGTATCTGTATTTGTATGCAGGCGTAATGGCCAAACACTGATAGTTCAACAAGAGTAATTAATGTGGTCTCTCTTTCTTTAGCCATATGTTCTGTAATTGCAGTGTGATAGATGAACTAACTTGATTTAGGTTTTGTCTTAATCCACTGTCTGGTATAACTCTTCTCATGATTTTGCAAGAAAGAAAACTAAGGATATGTACTGAATGCACATGCAATAAATATCATTATAGCGGAATATACACAGTCTGCATCACATAAATAGTCCTCTGTCTTCATTATTAGAAGAAGCTATTTCTACACCTCCTACTAGCAAACTGTGCTGTGAGCAAAATAGAATTATTTACCATTTTTGTTCAGGAGAATTATAGAATATAAGAAGAGACATGCTAGATCAGAACTAAATCTAATCTAGCATTCTGTGCCTGTAGTAGCCAACCAGATGGCTATCGGAAACCCACTAACAAGGCATGAGAAAAATTGTCATCTCCATCATGTGTTCCCCATCAACTGGTATTCAGTGCAGGAGTGAGCAGCTATCAGGGCTTGGGAGGGAATATTATCCCACTGTGGGGCTTTGAAGGGCCATGCTGCCCCCCTTCAACATTTTCCCCAAATAATAGCACCTCACAAACTATGGTGTGGATGGTACTGGCCATTTTACCACATTTCCAGTTGTTTTCAGCCAGCCTCTCATCTTTTTTCAAACTAGGAAGTAATCAGATTTCCCACTTCAGTCACTTCCTGTTTTCAAGAAAGTCCTGTGTAGGTTAGAGAAAGGCCTCTAGAGCAGTGTTCCTCAAAGTGGTGGTTTGTGGACTGGTCCCAATCTGCAAGCTGTTGGCTGCCAGTCCATGGCAAATTTCCAGGAAATAAAGAAACAGTTGTAGTCAGTGGGTACAAGTATGGTGCCAGTCCTTCACATGTTGGGAAGAAAACCCTGATGGTCCCCAGCCTCAGATAGCTTAAGAGCTTTAGTCTAGTGGCCTAACAATGTGTGTGTGTGTGTGTGTGTGTGTGTGTGTAAAGGGAGAGAGCAATTTCACTCTGGCTCACATACTAGAGATAGTACACAGTGGTTATGGCTAGTAAGCATTGATAGTCTTATCCTCCATATAGTCTTGGAAATCCTTTTGCAATATTGTTGTGGAAGCTGAAGAATACAAATGAATAAATACATAGATGAGTCCTGAGTGGATAAAACCAGCCTACTTAGTATAGGTAGATGGTCAAAGATTTGATCTTCTACTCCGTCATCTACTAATAATACTTCATTTGTTTTTATATCTTAGATGTTGTTATCACTGGATCTGAAACATTTATGCCAAGAGCTTCAGATAACACAGTCTGCGTGTATAGAATCTGTGTGTCCTCCAGGACCTCCTGGCCCCCAGGTTAGTATTTCCCTTTGGAATGAACAAAATGGGACCATTTGGACAGAGTTTCCTGATCTGTGTTATTTCCATACAGCAAGAAAGGACAGGAGTGAGGTGGTTGCAGAAGGGTGGGGAGATAAGATTGCTAGGACAGTACCTTAACTACCTGGAAAGCGCTTATGCAACAAACATTTAGGTAACCTTCTTGGTGGATGTCATTGAAGCTACAGTAAAAATGGATGGCCTGAATCCCTCCATATACACATAGCTTAATTCACAATGGTGGTCCTTGAAAATTATACATTTTGGAATCAATCACATACGTGGGATATAAAACAATGTGCAAATATTGGGTCAGATCTAGGACTAGGCCTCTGTAGGCAGGATAGTAGAATCCTGTCAGGTGGAAGGAATCTCCCCTTCTCACTGTAGCCCTCCAAAATCTGTTCTGGGGGCCTGGACAACTCTCTAGAGCCAGTTGTTGGGCAGCTTTGAGCCTTGGTGCTGATGACATCGGATTTAGGCCATTACAAAATTCAGGATGGCCACGCTTATATTGTTGGTCTTGACTGGAGTTTTGCTGAAACTGGTCACCATGCACACATTTAGCTCTCTTCTAAAACAGGTACTTGACATTAATTGATACAGAAATCATCCTGCTTACTAAGGGTCACTGTTGCTAATGCAAAAGAAACGGTTTTATAAAGTTTTGGAGCAAATGGGCCAGTGAACAAGGTACTATAGGTCTGGAGCCTAGAAGCCCTGAAAATTAGTAGAAAAAAGTGACACACTTCATTCTTGTCATTCATATTCTCTCTAATTAAAAGAGAAGTTAAACAAATGATCATATTAATTGCGATTGGCAGCAAAGCCCAACCACACAAAGACTGTGAATGAATTTCTCTCCCAGTGTGATTTAAAGTACCGTATATTCTGGCGTATAAGACGACTTTTGAGCACTCAAAAGTGCCCTCCAAAATTGACAGTCGACCTATACGCCGGATACACTTTGCTTCGCCCACCTGCCTATCTCCTGCCTCTTCGCAAACGGAGCAAAGAGGCAGGAGATGGGGCAGGGGGGTGAAGCAAAGTGTTTTGAAGATCATTCTCCCCACTCCTCTGCCTTCTCCCCCTTTGGGGAGCAACGGAAGAAAGAGGAGGGGGGCGAACATTGTGGTTTGCCGCAGCCACCGCTCGATCGCTTCTGCAGCGGCCGAGGCAAACCCGCGATTCGCCCCTTCTCCCCACCTTCCTGGAAGGTGGGGAGAAGGGGCGAACGTGCCCCGTTTGGCCGCACAGCCTCCGGATCCCCCTCCTGCGCTCTCTCCTGGAAGGGAGTGCAGGAGGGGCATGCAGAGGCTGCGCGGCCAAACCCGCGATTCGCCCCTTCTCCCCACTTTCCTGGAAGGTGGGGAGAAGGGGCGAACGTGCCCAGTTTGGCCACACAGCCTCCGGATCCCCCTCCTGCGCTCTCTCCTGGAAGGGAGCGCAGGAGGGGTATGCAGAGGCTGCGCGGCCAAACCCGCGATTCGCCCCCTCTCCCCACTTTCCTGGAAGGTGGGGAGAAGGGGCGAACGTGCCCCGTTTGGCCGTACAGCCTCCGGATCCCCCTCCTGTGCTCTCTCCTGGAAGGGAGCGCAGGAGGGGCATGCAGAGGCTGCGCGGCCAAACCCGCGATTCGCCCCCTCTCCCCACTTTCCTGGAAGGTGGGGAGAAGGGGCGAACGTGCCCGGTTTGGCCGCACAGCCTCCAGATCCCCCTCCTGCGCTCTCTCCTGGAAGGGAGCGCAGAAGGGGCATGCAGAGGCTGTGCGGCCAAACCCGCGATTCGCCCCTTCTCCCCACCTTCCTGGAAGGTGGGGAGAAGGGGCGAACGTGCCCGGTTTGGCCGCACAGCCTCTGGATCCCCCTCCTGCGCTCTCTCCTGGAAGGGAGCGCAGGAGAGGCATGCAGAGGCTGCGCGGCCAAACCTGCGATTCGCCCCTTCTCCCCACCTTCCTGGAAGGTGGGGAGAAGGGGCAAACATGCCTGGTTTGGCCGTACAGCCTCCGGATCCCCCTCCTTCGCTCTCTCCTGGAAGGGAGCGCAGGAGGGGCATGCAGAGGCTGCGCGGCCAAACCCGCGATTCGCCCCTTCTCCCCACCTTCCTGGAAGGTGGGGAGAAGGGGCGAACATACCCCATTTGGCCGCACAGCCTCCGGATCCCCCTCCTGCTCTCCCTCCTGAAAGGGAGCGCAGGAGGGGCATGCAGAGGCTGCGCGGCCAAACCCGTGATTCACCCCTTCTCCCCACCTTCCTGGAAGGTGGGGAGAAGGGGCGAACATGCCCCATTTGGCCGCACAGCCTCCGGATCCCCCTCCTGCGCTCCCTCCTGGAAGGGAGCGCAGGAGGGGCATGCAGAGGCTGCGCGGCCAAACCCGTGATTCGCCCCTTCTCCCCACCTTCCTGGAAGGTGGGGAGAAGGGGCAAACGTGCCCCTTTTGGGCGCACAGCCTCCACATCCTCCTCCTGCGCTCCCTCCTGGAAGGGAGCGCAGGAGGGGCATGCGGGGGCTATGCCTTGGAAGAGGGGGGTCGTCTTATAGGGCAAATATATCACAAACTCTGCATTTTACCTTGAAAATTGGGGGGTCGTCTTATACGCCGGGTCGTCTTATACGCCGGAATATACGGTAATTAGGTAGCTGATTATACTGCGGTCTCATGAAGTGTACAGTTGGGGCTTATTTGTTGGAATATATCTTAAGGCAAAACCCCTCTGAGATGAACAGAAGCATGCTACTGTATATACATCAAAATGCTAATAAGACATAATTTATGCTGTTCTAGCTTGTGTGATAATGGAATAAAAATATACAGTGCAGGAGTTGAACAGAGGCTAATCCTGGGTGAGGCAGTGTTCCTTCAGAAAAGGGGGGGTGTACATAGAAGCAGTACCTATGCCCCCACCTCAGGGGAGAAGTCAGTAGAACTAGCATCCCAAGAAGGAGGGAGCAGAGACCACAACAGTGCACTTCTGCCATACCAGAGGCCAGCTTTACTAGAGTTGGCTATTTCCTGAAATAGCTGGCTGTATAGTAGATCAGGCCTCTGGAGTGTGTAAAAAACCACAGTCATATCTTCCTCCTTCATGTAGGGAATGGATACTTCATCCTTCTTTCCTGGGGGAGAGGGAGCATGAGTGTCCAGTTTCACTCTTCTGCTTATCTTCCTGAGGTGTGGTGTGGGGTTGTGGGTGATGCTACCACTTTTTCCTCATCTTGGGAAGGAGGGTGGTACATACCCTGGTGGATAAAATGTCTGGTTGCTTTAGCATGGGACTTGTAGTGGCTGCTTTAAACTGTAAAATTGTCCTGACAGTAAGAGCTGTGCAGTGCTAAGTGTTGCTTTCTTTAATTAGAAGATGGGTCAAAGGATGGCCAAGAGACAGAGTTCATGGTACCAGTGTACCTGGGAGCCCTAACAAGCTTATATTCCAGGGGTGTGAGATGTGGCTGGGAAAGTTTTTGCTGCCAAGGAGTTGTGCCAATCAGTAATGCCTGACAAAGTTTGTACCATGCCTGAGAAAGTACAGTGCCCCCAAAAGTTCCATTTCTGGGAAAGTTTAGATACATCATTTCACAGATGTGATCTGTCTTTAGTGCTTGTAAACAAATAAGATAAAAATGGTGCTTTATGTCCAATCAGACAGGCTGATTGTTCTGTGTAGGATATCTGGCTGTCTGATCCTCTTTATTGTGAGAGAAACCTGTACAAGGTCTGTCTGTGTATGTGCTGAAAGTTTTTGCAAACAAAGATTTTTCTTCTAAGTAAACCTGGGTATGACTTAGCATTTCTTGGAGCCTGTTGCCAGGGTGGGAGGAGGGGACACAGTTGGTCATCAGCACCACCACATCTTGAAGATGGAGCAAGCTTGTTTTCTGCTGCTCCAGAGACTGGACACAGAGCAATGGACCCAAACTGCAGGAAAAGAGATTCCCCCTAAACATTAAGAAAAATGTCCTGACAGTAAGAGCTGTTCAGTGGAATACACTGCCTCAGAATGTGGTGGAATCCCCTTTGGAGGTTTTTAAACAGAGGCTGGGTGGCCATGTGTCAGGGGTGCTTTTATTGTATATTCCTGCATGGCAGTGGATTGGACTGGATGGCCCTCATGGTCTCTTCCAACACTTATGATTTTATGAACTTCTTTGGTGGTAGTATAAGAGATTCCCAGTCTGTTTTAAAGGTGATTGTGGATTGGGAAAATCCAAACATAATCCATAATAACTTTGTTTTAGAATATGCTTTTCAATTGTCACAACTTTGGGGACACTTGGCATAAGTCCTGGATCCAGAGTCATTGCTTTCATGGGTCTCCATCACTGGGAGGTGATGGAGGACCCCCTATGGGAACTGTGGCCAGTGGCCAGGAGGGCATGCCATCTTCCAGGGCATGTGCCTCCCGGGGAGCCCCTGGCAGGGAGGGGGAAAAGCCTGCGGGCATCGGGCCTGCAGGGACCCCTCCTCCTGGTCTCTAGGATGCTGGCAAGGGGCCAGCAGCGGGTTCATTGGCCAACGGGCTGGTTGGTTGATGCCTGGATCTGGACCCATGTGTTTGTGCCAACCAATTGCAGCTGTTATCAATAAAGTTTTGGCCAACTTTTTTCTAAATGCAATTTTGGTATCTGTGTTTTTTTCTGGGGTTTAGACTCTTCCTTAGACACACAAATTAGAGTTGTATTTGTTACAAACAGATGGGGAAAGGATGCAGTAACAGAAGTAAAAGCAAATAAAATGTCTGTTTAGCCAAATGCAAGCAGAACTTATTGTGTAGTTGGTCTCCAAACACATGTATGTCATCAATTGTTCTGGGGGGGTGTTGGGCCCTGCATGCAAAGATTGGTTCAGGATATACGGGAATATGCTAGGCCCTGTTTTTCTGTAAAGATGGGTAAAGAAGAGGTTTCTACTCACAGCTGGAGATGGGGGGAGTGAGTGAGCGTCATCCCCCACCCGAGGAGATACAAATGTTTAGATCTTGTAGCACATAGCATGAATAATTGGCCTGAGAAAGTTTCCCGTTGTTAATTAGCTCAGTTTTGTTTCTCACCCACCGTGCTTGGGAAAGTTTAACCCATATAAGGTGGGAGCAGACCGTGGGTGGGGCCTTTCAGTGCATGCAGCTCTGAAGGGTGGGTGCATATTTTCTTTGCTTTTGCTTTTCCATATTGATTAACCAGTATGCCTTTTTGCTTTCCTATCTACTGTTCTTAATAAAGTAGCCTACTTCGAGCCCAGGACTGGTGCATGGTTATTTGCTGGCTTCATACTCTTGACCCAGCAGGTTCCCCTCATGCCCTACATTCGCCCTGAAGAATTTATTCTCTGCAGGGATGTCAGGTACATGTCTTCACTGTCCCTGCGGAGTTTCATCTGCTGTTCCTGCTGCTCACCACCACAAGTGGTCAGACCCTGACAGGTGCTACTATTTTAAAGCTCAAGAGGCAAGTTCCTGACCAAAGGGAGATATTTCCTCCCTTCCCCTGGCTTGGCAGCACTGCCTCCGCCTGCTCTCCTGTTTGCCTGTCACAGGAAGGGGCGCTTGAAGCAAGCAATGGAAGAGGCACATGAAGCAAGTGATGGGAGAGCAGAGAGTGGGTGGAGGCAGTGCTGCCAAGCCAGGGAAAGAGAGAGAACTTCTTCCTTTGGCTGGGAACTTGTCTGCTGAGCTTTTAAATGGTAGTGGTGGAGGAGGCAGTGGATAAAAATCTGTAGAAAACCCCAAATCCTAAAAACTCAGCATAAAGATAAAATACCCCCAAGTGCCCCAAATCTGGGCCATGCATCATGTGGCCTGATCACCCCAGATTCAAGGGGAAAGGACATGTGTTGTTGTGTGGCCTGATTGCCACAGATTCGGGAAATTTGGGTTAGGATTTGGGGTTTTAAAACAAAAGAGATGCTTCAATAGGTTAGAGTTATATATTCTAGTAGGACTGGCTTTCTAGACAATATGCTGATAGGTACTGGTTAGGAGAGGTTTTTTTTTTTAATCTTCCTGATTTCTTCCTTGGAACTGAGAGCGAGAAGACTTCCCTGTTCTCAGCGGAAATCGTTCTCATCAGTAAACACCTAAACATTAGGAAGAACTTACTGACAGTAAGAGCTGTTGGACAGTGCAATATGTTGCCTCGGAGCATGGTAGAATCTCCTACTTTGGAGGTTTTTAGATTTTGGATCTTGAGCTTTAGGTAAACCAATTCAGACTAACCTCTCATTTCTGATTAAGATGTCTTTCCTTTCAAGAGTCCATCCTGTCAGGATCGGTCCCAGAGGTGATTTTTCCTGCCAAGTTCAGTTCTGCTGTATCACTCTGTGGTTAATTGTGTTTGCATTCCTCAGTATGTGCTAACAAGTATGTAGTCTAACAGTAGAAAGGGAGCATGTGCTCTATGTCTGGAACTGTCTGATAAAACTGGCACCTGGATTCAGCTCTAGGAAAAATGGGCTGAGCCTGGGTACAGTGGTAACGAAGTGGGGGGATGATGGATGGCAAATGACTGTATAGCCAACCAGATTTTGTGGATTGTAGAATGCTCTTAGTTTCCTGCTTGTTAGTTAGGTTTCATCCTGAGCAACAAACTTGCAGGGTTAGCTCTTTGGATTACTGTGACAGTAAAGTTTTCTGTTCTTAACTCTGAAACTTCTGGTCACTGGATCCAGAGAGAGGTCTGGAGTCTGGAGAAGCCGGCAAATGACACAGCCTCATGGAAGTGTTATCATGTCACATTGTTGCAATTTAGCCTTACTGACACACACACACACACCAACAACCATCCTCCATTTCCCACACAGTCTGAGTCTAATTCAGCACTTCTGTGAAGACACACCCAACTAAAGGTGGTGGCAGGTTTGGATGTGCAACGCCAGTACCCTGGTGAGATCAAACTCCTTTACCCAAAAAGGCTCTGATGCTGAATATCCAGTTCAAAAAAGGGGGAAGTTTATTTAAAGAACAAAAGAAAAGGGCTTTCTCCTCCCCAGCTCTAAAAGGCTTGAAATAAAAGTACTTTACTGTTGGAGTTCCAGCACTCTTCAGGGTGTCATCTCTCTGGGTTTGATCTCCTCACTCAATGGAGCTGGTGCAGGGTCTTTCAGCTCCTGATTCCTCTGACTGTTGTTGGCAACTAATTTGGCTAATGACTGCTGGTAACTAATTTGGCTGATGACTGTTGGTAACTAATTTGGCTGATGGTGTAAGAAATGCCCTTCCCGGCTGTCTGGGCCTGTTTGCCACCAGAACTGCTCTCTGCAAGCTCACAGCAAAGACTGCCCAAAGGAACAAAAAGCTTCTAGGTGAACAGAGCTTGCTGGAAAAGGACAAACCAAACCTGGAAAAATGCAGGGGAATTCTTAGCTCTTCCCACAAGTCTAATACAATGAAGTATTCCTATACTCAGACATGCTAAGGCCTGAACTAAAACAAAGAAATGCAGGGGAGATTTAAACAGTCCTGGCTGGACATCACAACTTGCATATTAGACTATAAAAGCAACTCTTTGTTTTTTTAATTGTACAATATACTGTCTTATTCAAGTATGCTTTACAAGTACTGTACACAGTATTGTGACCTTTGGATTACTGCTGATAAATAAAACACTCTAAATATATGCAGTGGTTCAGTGTGCTTACATTTTTATCATTTCAGCATAACATAATAGAATGACAAGAAAATGCTCATTGCTTCTCCCTTCTGAAACACATTATCTTATCATGAGATCCATTTCTCTCTCACTGTAGTTCATGGCATGCTAATGTATTTCATAGAATCATAGAATCATAGAGCTGGAAGACACCACAAGGGCCATCCATTCCCACCCACTGCCATGCAGGAATAAACAATCAAATCATTCCCGACAGATGGCTAGGAGATTTGAATGGAAAAGATCCCTTAGTAAATTGTTTTTATTCATTAACTCTGGGCCAATCTAAACTCAAATAAATTCCAAACAGTTCAGAAGGCAGCTAAAGGCCAAGGTGCATAACATTCAATGCAGAGTTGATTTGGCCTACTTTGTTGTTTTCATTGCATCCCCAGGTAGCTGTCATGCAAAGCTATTTGGTTTGCTGTAAAGTTTGTAGTCATCTGCCTCACTGAATGATACTGAATGATGTGTTACACCCTCAGAGACCTGTGACACTTGGCACCTTAAAGATAAAGTCGCTTGCTTGCTTTCTGATTTGAATGCTGTTATTTTGTTGCTATTTGCTCTCAAGTTGGCTCAAACTTATGGTGAGCCTATGAATGGGAGACCTCCAAGAGCCCTGAGGTGAATCTACACTGTAGAAATAATGCAGTTTGACACCACTTTAACTGCCATGGCTCCATCCTACAGGATCCTGGGATTTGTAATTTTGTGAGACACTAGTATTCTTTGGCAGAGAAGGCTAAAGACCTTGTAAAACTACAGACCACAGGATTCCACAGGATGTCTGAGAAGAACTATGCTTCCTGGAAAATTTACCTGCAGGCATTGCTAATAAAGCAGGACTTATGGGACTATGTAAAGAAACAACCTGACCCTACTAATGAAGATGAATTAATAGGTGATGAAAAAGCTAGAGCAACAATTGTTTTGGCTTTAGAACCGAATCAGCTGAATAATATAAGAGATAAGAGGTCAATGTTTGAAGTCTGGAAAGCTCTTGAGAATGTCAACCAACCAGCTGGAGCCTTGTCAAAAATGCTGTGCAGCAGAAAGCTGTATTGTCATAAACAGCAGGAAGGTGAATCCGTGCTTGTGCATTTAAAAAGGATGCAGGGTAATTTCACAGAGTGCAGCGAGCGTGGCATCCAAATAGAAGAAACCCAAAAAGCTTTTATACTCCTGAGTAGTCTAAACAGTGAATGGGAGTTTCTAATGTACAATCTCCAAGGAGTAGCCGAAGCTGATTTAAATGTCAACCTCGTGGCATCCAGAATATTCGAAGAGGCACAGAGGAGAGACTCAGAGGAGAGCTTCAAGGGAGTGACCAGCTGGAGGAGACAACCAACCAACCAACCCATGTCCTTGTCTGAGAAAGGGAGTGCTGCTGTCTGCAGAACACGGAGATATTTTCTGTGGAGAGATTGGACATTTGATAAAGAACTGTCCTGAGGTCTCTGCAGCAAAGAAAGGACAGAACTCACAGAGAAAAAGAAAAGACAAGCCCCAAGATGGGAGGGCGTTTGCTACTACTGTAGAGGGAGTTGTAAATGAGAAAAAGGACCAGTCTGTCTGGATTTTGGACAGTGGGTGTTCTCACCATATGACCCCTGATAGGGAAAAACTACAGAGCCCAAAGCCAGCACCAGTGGACACTGTGGTATTTTCAGATGGTGAACCTGGCAGTGTAGAGATTCAAGGGTCTGTATTAATCCCTGGTTTAAACAAGGTATTTCATAATGTACTGTGTGCACCAAAACTACAAAATAGCCTTGTAAGTGTGGCATCCCTAACCAGATATGAAATCCTTTTCAAAGGAGATGAGGGGATTGTGTCCAAGGAGGGAGTAGTATGTGGTAAAGCCATAAGGAAAAATCACATTTATCAAATGGTAGCACAGGTGCAGTGTGGGAATGTAACAAATAAGCCACTGCATGATGGGTGTGCTCATTACCTTCACAGAGTTATGGGCCATATAAGCTTCAAAGGTTTGAGAAACCTAGAGAAGGTTTGCCCAGAGTTCAAGGTAGAGAACTGTAAAAGTTACCTGGACTGTGCTATTTGCAAAAAGGTAAAGGTCAAGGCTTACCCTCTAACGAAGGTGAGCAAATGCATAACCCAGAGGCCTTTTCAGGTTGTACATGCGGATTTATGAGGGCCGCATCAAGTAAAGAGTATAGGGGGTAGCAGGTTTACCCTATTGATAGTAGATAGGCATACCAGATTTACCTATGTGGCAATGCTCAAAACCAAAAGTGAGGCTGCTGATATGATTTAAAAAATGGGTCAATTCTGTTGAAAGGGAGTTTCCCTACAAAGTTGGCACTTTTGTGACTGACAGAAGTGGGGAATTCTTAAGTAGTAATTTGCAGCAGTGGTTTGGGCGGAAAGGGATCCAACTTAAAACTATAAATCCTGGATGTCCAGCTGAGAATGGTTTGGCAGAATGTAGGATTGGGATGATAAACCAAATAAGGGATTGTTAGAGGATTCTGGAGCACCAGCTAATTTGTGGGGAGAAGCAACAAGAACTGCTTGTCATATTGTAAATAGGTCATGGTGCAGTGCGATAAACCAAACACCATACTACTTATTGTATGGAAGAGCACCAAACCTAAAGTAATTAAGAGTGTTTGGACAATTTGCATCAGTGTACATTCCTCCTCAGTTCAGGAAAAAGAATCAGCCCAAAAGCCAAAGGTTGCGTTTTGTGGGCTATGAGGGGAACAAGTACAGGTTCCTGATGGATGGGAATAGGATTTTGTATTCAAGGAGTGCTAAGTTTGAGACTCATGCTGGGTGGAAGAGAGTATACCCTGACCAAAATGTTGATGTAAAACAGAAAGCCAGTGTGGTAGATAAGAACAACGGAAATGGAGGGGTACATGCATCCAGGGATGTCTTAGATGAGAAACCAGGTGTGTCACAACAGCCTGGAATTTCGAGTAAACAGGACACTTTGAAGGTGCCTGGTACTCCAGAAGAGCCTAGCACTTCATTAGACTTGCAACCAAAGCCAGAGATAGTGACTGTGAAACAAGAACAAGTTGAGACTCATGGGCAAGACACTCAGGCCAGTGTTAGTAGCAGTGACATTGAGGGTGGTCAAGGTACATTCCTGATTCCCATGAGGTCTCAGAAAGGAAAGTTTCTGAGTAGTAAAGCAGGGACAAGCCTCTTCTGTGGTAGCAGTAAAAAGAACTGAAAACACTCCAGAAAGAGCCAGGAGGACATGCACTAAGCAGGAGGGGTGGAAGAAAACCAAAGCTCTGGTGTGTGTGGCAGAGTATAACCAGAATATGTTTGGTGGGATGCTCAGGCCTGTAAGTAAAAGGAAATTGACAAATGGTAGCACCAGGAAAGCCAGAGCCGGATGGGTCAGTCGCATGGGCTATCAAGGTCTAGGAAAACACTGTGACATTGTAAATAATGGGAACAGAGTCTCAGACTCTTTAGGTATCAGCGAGTAAGGTCACAGTATATAAAAGGATAGGTGTAAATGACACATGGGACACACCACATGTCATTTGGAGGGGAATGTCAGGAAATGACATGGATGTGACCACAAGATGGAGGTGTAAGCTTAGTAGTGAAAGTAGTTAAGCTCCAGTGGCAGGTGTGTGTGTGTGTGTGAGTCATCACTTGAGAGTATGCACATCTGAGATGCTGATGCAAGAGGCATAGTTAACTGCCTATAAAAAGGAGATAGGAATTATTTCCAGTGTGAGTTTGTTGTGGATGGTGGTTGGCGAAGCAGTTTGTTGGTTTGAGAGGGATTTATGAGTATTAGAGATGGCTGTCCTATACTCTGTATATATATATTGTAAATATACTGCAAACAAAGATTAAAGCCCTCAAGTTGAGTGAAGACTGGCCTTGTTGCTGTCTTTATTTGGCACGCCAGAGCTCAAGGCAGTGTGCTAGGGTAAAGGAATTTTTCCTTCTCAGCCTGAAGTCTTTTGCAGAAGTCTCTCCAGAAACCTTCTCCTTGGTGTCCTGTCGACGTGGAACAGCTCTGCAGGGGGTTGTGGTGGACACAGCGTGTCTTTCTACACCCCAACAGCTACAACACTTAAAGTGATGTCAAACTGCATTATTTCTACAGTGTAGATGCATCCCTGGACATCAACAAGCCAGCTCAGGTCTTGTAGGCTCAGGGCTGTGGCTTCTCTTATTGAGTCAATCCATTTGTAGCATGTTCTTTCTCTTTTTCTACCAACATTCTACTTTAGCATTTGGCCTTGAAAGCTGTTATTAGCATAGTGCTGAGTGGAAGTGCCCAATGCACCCTATTTTGTGGCATTTGTTCCCAATTGTATACATTGAGGACATTGAAAGGATGCTTATAGTTGTTTGATGCACAACATACCCTCTCAGCCCATCAGAATTTATTTGTGCTAATTGGTGTGTGTGTGTATGATGAAGTGGATCCAAGGGCTGATTAATATTTTGTTTTGTAATGGAGTGAACACCTTCAACCCAGATGTTTATAAGTACTGTATGGTCACTAATACTTCCTGGGCAAGGCACTTGGGAAGATTATGGTAGGTTAACAGCAGACACTCTGTTGAATGACATATTTCATTCTGTGGCCAGGGCAGGGTTTGTGACAGAATGGGTCTTAGTCACCCTGATGGATGGCTTTCAACTGGAAGGGGGCTTGCCGCTTGCCAGCGGGCCCATTAACGGCCCGGCCAGCGCTCCCGTGATCCTCCGGGCACCCTCCCCATCCGGCGACCGCATGGCCAGTTGCTATGGGGCCGCCATCTTCTCTCTGTCTCCTTCCCGGCATGCTCGGTGGCTGGGAAGAGCCGGGGAAACTGGACCCAGTTGGGGTCAGCCTGCTCTACCCCGATTGACTCCCGTCAAAAAAGAGGTGGGACATCTGGCCATGCTTCTGGCACAGCCGGATGATGTCAGGGAAGCTGCGACGGAGCTGATTTAAGGCAGCTCTGGCGCAGTTCCCCCGCATTTGGCTCAAGGAGAGCCGTAGACCCGCCCACCCTCCCTTGGGTGCTCCAGAATCTACTTGTTGTAATTTGTAGGGCGGATTGTATGGGTCATGATCAAGGTTATGGAAGGGGATCTCCATCATGTTCAAGTTCACAGAGATCACCTCCCCTTCCCATGGTTAATGATTACTTCGTTTGCAAGGGAGGAGAGAGTGTCAGGCGGGACGGCTTGGCCATTGCCTCTCTCCTCCATAATTATCAAAAGTGTCCGATAAGCAGCCATTGACCAACATGGGTTGGGTCAATGATGGGATCAAAACCCATGCATAATTGCCAACCATTGTGCAGCCATATGCAAGTTGCAGCCATTTTATTGCCAATAGTGATTATCTACTAACCTGTACTTAACCAGTTTTCTGAATATGTACTCAATACAATTTGTTAATCTACTTTGAGTGTATGTGTCTTATTAAAAGGAGGGAAACGGGGGTTGGTACGGTCTGGGTCCGCAAAGAAGCAGTCCCTGTTGCTACTGCTTGATCCATGATGGACTGTTTCTATGGGCTGGGTCTTGGCTGTACTGTATTACAGTTGTTACACTCTTACGGCTCTGGTTGGTAGCACTTGTTGGGTGACTATACTTCAGCAACCTAGCGATTATACACTATGCTGCTGCATAGCACAAACTTGTTCCCAGTGTTATTTAATATCTTTATGAAGGTACTGGAAATGCTCATTACGAGGTTTGGGATAATGTGTCCTCTGAATGCTGATGATGCTCAGCTCTCTTGAGGGAAGCAGAGAACGATTTGAAACTTGTGAGTGGTATGGGGAGATCTGAGATCTGAAGTGGAATGGGTATAATCTGCTATAGATTGATGTGAAAGAAGAAATATAAATAAATAAATAAATCCTTGACTTGTTCACAAGGTGCTCATGAAAAATCCAGGCACAAACAGACGACAGATGAGATGAATTATAAATAAAATAAATATTTTGTTTCCTTTTTTCTTTTTAGGGTCCACAAGGTATTCCTGGTGTGAAAGGACCAAAAGGGGCAAAAGTAAGTGTCAGGGTTGTTTTCTAAACTGGGTCAGGCAAAGTGTGTCCAACAGTAACTGATGCGAAAAATTAATGACATACCACCAAATGCACTATAATTAATGGGAAAAGAAACTAAAATGTACTATAGTCAATGGGCTAGTCAATATCATAGTCAATTTAGTACCCTTTAGCTTAATGTCAGCATTCATATCATATTACTTAAAGTACATTAAAGTGCATTTAAGGTTCATTTTTAAGAATTAGTCAAGTATGAGTGGGGATATGAAGTCAAAGGCTTTCACGGCCGGCATCCATAGATTTTCCTTGGGTTTTTTCCCAGCTGTGAGGCCGTGTTCTGGAATGGTTTCTTTCTGACATTTCACCTGCATCTGAGAATGCCAGCCACAGATGCAGGCGAAATGTCAGAAAGAAACTATTCCAGAACATAGCCTCACAGACTGGAAAAAACCCAAGGAAATCTATGAGTGGGGAATTTTATTTCTTAATCATGAGTATAATTTTGATGAATATATGATTTAATGAAGAATGATTTTAAATTAATTTCTACTAATTTTAAGTTATTTGACATATATGTAGTAAATCTGTAAATGTTTTAACTTTTTTAAAAAGCCAAAACAATGCTATCCTCAAGCAATTGACTAACTGGAAAAGTGGCCCTAATTCTAGATTCTGGTCCATCTCATTCTAAACTGTAAAAAAACTATGAATTTGTCAGGATGTATGTGTGTGTGTGTGTGTGTGTGTGCGTGCGTGCGTGCGTGCATGCATGCAGTATGTAATATGAGAACTAAAAATGGAAATAATATTTGAAAATATATGGGAAATAGTTAAAAAATGAGTTTTTTGAGTGTTGGGAAACCCTGACAAGGAGAATCCTAGAATGGTAGGAATTCACCCTTCACAATTTGGCACTTATTCTGTGTAAAAAAATAAAATAAAAAAATGAATGTGCTGTTTTTGACACAGAAAATAACACTTCTGCACAGAAACCACATTTCCTGAACAGAAGACAGGTTTTTCTGCACAGAAAATAACATTTCTGTGCAGATAAACCAGATAAATTTAATCCTTAGGCTTATAGAGGTAGACTACAATTGTTAGTACTGTTTAAGTGATTCAGGAGTATTAAAACCTTTCTTTTAATAACATTTGTTTTCAACACGCATAATGCAAAAATATCAATTAAAAAGATGTTCAAAAAGTTGACAGACAAACAGCATAAATTACAAATAATTTGGGTCATTGTTTGTGTTTTGTATTTATGTTTTTTATTTTTTCCAACAGGGAGAGATTGGCAGACCAGGAAGAAAGGTATGGGACAAATTTCATACAACCCTTTATAGCAGCCTCCTCAAAACTGGTACTTTCCAGGTGTGTCGGGTTACAACTCCCAAGATCTCCAGCCAACATGGCCATATTGGAGACAGACAGGGGCATTGTCGTCCAGCAAATGTGAAAGACAGTAGGGTGGGAAAGGAGGCCTTAATGTGTGCCTCATGTGTAAATGTCAACTGTGTCTGGCTAAGAGTTGGGGAGGGCCTTGTTTGTAGCTGCACCAAATTTGTGGAATTTCTTACCTCACGAAGAGGTCTGTTTCATTTCTTCTCTCCTTACTTTTATTGCTTGTTGAAGATTTTTGTACTCCAGCAGAGATCTGACCTGCCAATTTGAGATTCTTTTCAGACTCACCCTTCAGTTTGGTTTTATCTTTACAAATATCTGCTTTTGCAGCAGTGTGTGCACTGACTAAATCCTGGATATGTGAAGTCATCATGTGAATATGGTTTTCAATCAAGTATTTAATATATTTATTTAAAGTCATTTACATCCTGTTCTTTCTCCCTCAGAAAATAAGAGCAACATGTGCCAAACCCAGTAAAACAGCAGAGTAAAACTGCCACTCAATCAGCAGAGTAAAATACACAAGGAACATTTATAAGAGAGCACCTAGATTGGATATATTTGAAGGGAGTTGCTCTTTCTTTTTTGCTGATGCACTTTTTCATTATGTCTTAAATATTATTTAAATGGTTATTAACATAAAATATTTTAATGCTTTAATGGTAATGTTTTTATTTGAATGTTACTGTTGTTAGCTGCCTCGAATACCATTTCTGGTGGAAAGGTGCAGAGAGTGTCTCTGTGTGTGTTTTTGTGCATGTATATTGAAAACAGATAGCTACATAGATATCCGGATTTTTAAAAACACACACAATGGTTTTAATTGGCTCCTAAACACAAGCAATAAACAAACCATACATAGAAGTATATTTTCTGTGTAGTGGGGGATTCACCACTTACATTTGCAAACATGTATCTATGAATATGCATCGTTCCTCCTTCAACCATATGTGTTGAACTACAATTCCAATTCTGATCATCCCTGACTGATGAATATGTTGGGCTGATGGAGGCTGTTGTCCAACACACATGGAGGGCACCACTTTGCAGACAGTTATCCCTGTCTGTTGCTGTTGCTATTCAAGCTAGTTGTTAGAAGAACTAGCATGTTAAGTTTAAGAATTACCGTAGTTCTTGGATTTTATTGTTTTCCACTTCCCTCCTCCTCTTCCTTTCTTCTTATATTATCTTTTCTAGATTGCCTTCTTGTAGGCAAGGGTGTCTTTTTTTTATTGATCTTAGATAAGCCATGTGGGAGTTTTTTTGGCATAACAGCACGGTTAGGGAAAAAGCCAAATAAATAAATAAATGCATATATATATATAAAACGCTTGGGTATGTTTCCTTTCCCAGTGTGCTGATTGGCCGCTTAGGAAACATACCCAACCAATCCCTCCGTCCTCTCACTCCCTCAGCCAATCACCACCCACATGCAAATTCCCTCTCTACCTCACAATCCAATCCTGCCACTCAATCTGCATCTACACCCTCAGCCACTCAACACCCACATGTAAAACAATGCACTATTTTTTTCCTAAAATAATACCATGTAGCTGAACCATGTGAAAGGATTCTGAGAAAAAACATATAAAACAATATATTTTTTAAAAAATTGTAAAAACGGGTGAACTGTGTGAAAGAGCTCTGAGAAACAGTAGAAGAAATCGTAAGGAAACATTAGAGGACAGATCAAGTAGACTAAGATATCAAAGTGAAACATTATGATGAAAAAGACTAACAGAGAACATTACAGAAAAAGAAGAGCGATTGGGCGTATGTTACGCCGGGTACACCTAGTTTATTTGTAATTCTATATTGTAAAATTTTTGTTTTACAGTCTTCAGAATTATTTCCAAAACGTCCTTTCTTCCTTTTGCATGATGACTTATATGGAACTCATTGTCACATCTGACATTTATTTCTTTCTGTTTTCTATTTCCTATCCCACCTCTTTTTTTGAAGGGCAGCCCGGGTCCTCCAGGTGTCCCTGGAATGCCTGGACCTATTGGATGGCCTGGCCCAATGGGACCTAGGGTAAGATGAAGGAACTGAGTGTTTTTTTTTAAATAGTACAATTTAAATGTATATTAAGTTGAATTCATTTTGTCAAAACCAGCCTTCTTGATGTACAGCAAACCTGCCAATAATTTTGGATTGCTGGGGTGTATGAGGTTCCCTTAGGCTCAAGGGCTGGAATTCAGAATTGTACTTATGGATTCATAACCAAGAGTTACGGGTCCATAACAAATTTGTATTCACAGAGCCCATATATTCATGATTGTGGCACTATTGCCACAATTGTGAAAATCCTCCAGTCCTGCTTTATTGGGCATCTGTTGCTGCAAGTGACAGAGATCTGTTTTTCGGTGGATCAGGGTGCAGCAGACTGACATTTCCACCCTCCCTCCCACCAGTGGTCTCCAGTGTGAGGAGGTGTTGCAACGGGTATCCTGCTTCTAATTGTCTAACCTAAGACTGCTGGCAGGAGGGGGGTCAGTCTGCAGTACTCAGATCAACAGGAAAACAGACTTCCACTACTTGCAGTAGCTGATGCCCAGTAAAGCAGGATTGGGAGAAATGGCCAGGACGCTACTTAGATAAGTAGACTTAACTACGTAGCTGATCTAGGATCTCAGTCAGGATTTTTCTAGTTTATTGAGGAAGGAGATTTTCAGTAGAGTGGAGAGATACTGGTTGGTTGTAGTCCTGTATCTGCATAGTATTACCAGATTCAGTTTTGAGTGTTGTACTTGTTTCTGTAATGACACTGGAGCATGAAGACATAATTGTAATGAACAGGACTTAATCTCTTCTTCAGAGTACCGGTATGTATGGGGAGACAGTGGGAGAATGGACCACAAGAATTAGTAGCATGGGCAGCTAATAATCAGAGCAGAGCGTACCCCCAAAATTTGGAGGTGATGTGTCATTTCCCCATTACCTCTGACTAGACTACAGGAAGATAGCCCAGGTTTCAGCAGTGGCCAGCTAAAACTAGGGCACCAGTTGTGCCCGTTCCTTGGGAAGTCAGATCTGGCTATGGTGAAACATGTCTTGATTACCTCGTCTTTTGACTACTATAACACACTGTGTGTGGGACTGCCTTTGGAAATTGTTTGGAAACTTCAGTGAGTCCAAAATGCTGTGACCAGAATGCAGATTGGGGCCAATAATAGGGAGCATATACAGTAGGACCTCTGTATTCGCAGAACCAATTTCCATGGTTTCAGTTATCCATGGGACACAAAACAGAAAACATACCATAGAGTCTTCCTAGAAAATGCCTAGAGGTGGCCTCTCTAGACATTTTCTAGGTCCTCCAAAGCAACTCTATGGTATTTTAAACCAGAAGTCCCCTTATTTTCAATGGTATTCACTGTTATCCATGGTTTCCGGTATCAGTGGTAAGACTGGGAACCAAACTCCCGCAACTACAGGGGTCCTACTGTAACTCCCTTGTTAAAACAGCTTCACTGGCTACTGGTTCATTTCTGGGCACAATTCAAAGTGCTGGCCATGATGTATAAAACCATGTACGGCTTAGGCCCAGACTAACTGAAAGACTATATCTCCCCAAACGAACCTGCCTTTCTCTCAGTCCCACCACCATCACAGGCTTCCTTGGTGAGGACATGAGAGAGAGCCTCCTCAGTGACTGCTACCACCCTTTGGATCTCCCGTTCGCAGGAAGCTAGGCTGCCCTGCTTTCCTTTCACCATCAGGCAAAGACCTTTTTGTTTAAGCAGGCTTTTAATGTATAAGCAGATAAACTTTTTATTGGGATATTTTATTTATCTTTTAAAACTTTCATATGTCTTTTAAATTATGTTATTGTTTTATGCAGTGATTTTAATTGTTTTAAAATTTTATTGGTCAGGTTTTTTAACTGACTCTTCTAGGGAGCCACCTTGGGTCCCACTCTAGGAAAAAGGAGCATACAAATCAAAATAAATAAATAAATAAATAAATAAATAAATAAAAAATATATAGTGGGTCCTCAGTATCTGCTGAAGTTTGGTTCCAGGACCCCATGTGGATACCAAAATCTGTGGCTGCTCAAGTCCCATTATATATAATGGCATAGTAAAATGGCGTCCTTCATATAAAATGGCAAACAGCAAGGTTTGCTTTTTGGATATTTTTCTCCTGAATATTTTCAAGCCATGGTTGGTTGAATTCATGGATGCAAAACCTGTGGATACAGAGGGCTGGCTGTAGTATGAGTCTGGATCACAGAAACATCAGAGTATGGCACTGAAGGCTAAGTCTAATTGTTGGTTCCAACTACAGTAGACTCATCACCTCATTGAGAACTTAGTAATGTCCAGTGATTTGTAAATCCAGTGATTTCAATGGGCCCACTCTAATTGGGACAAATGTTTAGAGGCTTATTGCACTCTGAAGTAAAGCAGCAGTGCACCAGGAAGGTTCTGTCTTCTCTGCTGCCTTACTGCATGATGTCGTCATTCTTTTGTTATGGTCCTGTAGGAGACTGAGGTAAAACTATGCCTTTTTGCCAACCAGAAGAACCTGTTAGCAAAAAGTCTCAGTTTTAGCTCAGTCTCCCACAGGACCAGAACAATAGAACACCAGAAGAAGAACAACGTCATGTGGTAAGGCAGCACAGAAGATGGAACCTTCCTACTGCATTGCTGCTTTACTTTGGAGTGCAGTAAGCCCCTTAGTTTAACCCATTGTTTATTGCATGATAATCCATGGACCCATACAGTAGATGCTGGCTCAACCCTCTCCCACGTCTTCTTGACCATACTTTCTTTTCACCCTAGTGCCTTGACACAGAAGGAAATGATTTTAATAAAAATATATTTTACAAAAGGAAAATGAAAGTAGAAGACATCATGGCCAAGATTTTATATACTGTTAGTGTAGTGTCAGTATACACCAGTATAACTGCTCCCACAGCTCTGCAGCAGTCCTTGTGACCTTGAACTGATCTGTTGTGAAACAGCCAGTTAGCAGCCCAACCAACAAGTCAGAAGTGTGAGACAAGGCTGTCTGTAGGCCTGCAGAAAATTGGCTATGCTAGGGATTGCACTTACACAGCCTATAAGAAAGAACAATTGCTTGTGCAACTATTTTTACACTAGTGTACGGCCCCAACAGGATTCCATTCTAAAACTGGGTTTGGAAGTGACAATTCTACCTTGAGCCCATCTGGTGAAAGTAGCTCTGGCTGGCGGCTCTTTCATTACATTGTAGACATCAGTCAATGACTAATAAGGTTCATTTCAAAAGGAGACCTCAAGGTAACTTGTCTGCCATTTCTTAGCTTTTCTGTTGTTTACTTTCTATAAGGACCTATATAATTGCCATTGTCAACCATAAGGGGGAAGAAGTCAGCCCATGCTGAACAGATAACGTGCATACTACTGTCATTCAGCCCAGATTAGCTGTTGAAATAGCACAATAAGTGTTCAATATTCGTGATGACTTACAATTTGAAATTACAAGTTTAGATTTACTAGCGCATGGTAGTACCATTCACACAACTAATTTGCATGGGCTGGTAGAATCTCTAGAAATCAACAGTGCTTAGCTTTTCTCCAGAGGAGCCACAGGCTGAGAGACTCAAGTGGGAAGAATCAAACATATTTTTTGAAAAAGAAGAAAAACAGTTTCTTGAGTGTTGGGAAACCCTGAGAAGGAGAATCCTAAACAAGTGAGCATGTTCACAGTTCGGGACTTATTGTGCAGAAAAATGCATGTGGGCACTTCTGTGTGCAGAAAACAGCATTTTCTGCATAGAAAACAACTTTCCTGCACACACACAAAACACATTTTCTGCACAGAAAATATTTCTGTGCAGAAAATAAGGTTCCTGTACAGAAAATAGCATCTCTATGCAGAAAATGCTTTTTTCTGAACAGGAAACTGAGCAGAAAACACTTTTTTTTTTTCTTCACACAAAACCACATGCATTTTTCCCCACAGACTAAGTCCCAAATTGTGAATAGTCTTTGAAAACTGCATAATTTTGACAACTTTATCCCAATGAGGAGAAGAAATGGTAAAATTATTTGTTCTTGCCCAAGAGAACAAAATTTACAAACATTTCTTTATAAGTCTCCCTTTGAATCCTAGCTACGAGCTTCCTAGCTTCAAGTTTCCCTGAACTGTCGTTAAAAAAAAATAATATTTTTTCCAGGCCCTTCACCTTAACGGCTAGATTTGAAAAGGAATTCTCACTTTGTTTTTTTCCCTTATGTTTTTTTTTTTAATGGAGGAAAAAGGACTTAATTACTTGTTTCTCTTCAAACCACTGCTGCAGCATTTGTCCACAGGCAGCTGCTTTCTCATTTTCCAGCAGGCCACGTATATGGCAAGAGAGATTTGTGCAAAGACATTTGCAGTGTAGACTCATACAGCTGCCAAGACAGGATTGCCAGTAATATGTCAGATGAAATTAAGATGCAAGTGAAACTGGCCAGATCTGTTGCCAAAACAGACAATCTAAACAGTTAGCAGCTGATCTCTGCAAACTGTGCAAAAGAGCAGACCCAACCCAATGAGAAATATAGCCTTTGGGACACCAGAATTTAAAACAGTAGTGGCTATTCTGAAAAGCCCTTGAAGGGAAATAGACTCCTCTGTTCCAGAGTTTCAGGACAATAGGGTCTGAAGCTGAGGCCAGTGGTGTCTCACCTTCTATTTTCTTTTCTTAAACAGGACCTCTTCTCATTGCTGCAGTCACTATGGCACAGAGGAAAGGGGCTGCAGTTACCACTGAGGAGTGAACACACACACTTTCCTCCTGGGTGGGGGAGCATCACTGATTCTTGCCCATAACAGCAATATAGCGTCAGTCCCCAGCTGTGGCATCTGGGGAATTCCCTGAGCTGCAATCTAGAAAAGTAACTTTTCCAGATTCTGCAGGTTGATTGTAAATCTCAGCATTGTAGTGCTGGTAAACAGCTATCTGTTGCTTAGAAGAAGATGTGAGGAAATTATACACTTCACCATAGGTTCACCATTTAGGCTGAATTATTTGTTATCTGTCTTAAACACCCACTTTACCATTGCAGGAAGAAGTGTAGAAATCATGCATGTTTCTAATTCAGACCCAGTCAATCCAGTTTGCTGTGGCCGCAATGAATAATTCTCTTTATTGACCCCTTTAGGGTGAAAAGGGTGATTTAGGTTTGATGGGATTGCCAGGTGCAAGAGGACCAATGGGCTCTAAGGTTTGTCAACCCAGATGCTATGTTATTCCTCTCTGGCTTCTAACAACTGCTTATCGCTGCTTTATTGGTTGGAGAACGCTTACGTATATTATGCACAGCTGAGATGTTTATGTGGGGGCAGAGAACAATTGAAAATGTAGACTTTTCTTTTTCTGTGCCTATAGTGAAAGCACTAAAGGAGTCTTTCCACTTTTTCTTTATAAGAAACCTTATAGCGATCCCATATAAAATAGAATAAGCTGAAAAGCAAAGTTCATGTGATTTAGAGCCTCAAAATTCCAGCACTATATCCTTTACAGCAGTGATTCTTAACCTGTGGTCCACGGACTCCCAGGGGGGCACAGTGTCCTCACACAGGACAGTAGGGTCTGCGAAGGATTGGAGGCTGCTCAGCCCACATGACAGGAGCCAAGGCAAAGGCTGGCTGGCTTGGCCTGTGCATTGCTGTTCGATCTGCTCCAGCCACAAATTTGCAGGAAGAAGCAGGAGAAAAGTCATCCCTCCCCTCCGGTGTCTCTGAGGGAAGGGTTAATGGATGTGGTAATTGTGTTGTTGTTGTTGTTGTTGTTAGGGTTTTAAATCTTGAGTTAAATCTTGGAGGGTCTGTGGGAACAAAAGATATTTAAAGGGGGTTCCTGGTAAAGAAAAGATTAAGAGCCGCTGCTTTACAGTATACTCAAATTACCACCATCATCCAGTGGCAGTAATGCATAACTATGTAGAAACAGAAGAGAAAATGAGCAAAGGAAGTGCAGTATGCCCAGTGACAGCCACAAAAGAGTGAAATTTCAAAAATTCTCTGCATTATCCTAATAAAAATACATACTAAGTAAAAAGACAGTATCTTTGTTAGCTGAAGATGGTCTGATTACAGAGTGGCAAAACTAAAAGACAAATACACAAATGAAATAGCCATGTTGGTCCATGAGAGCAAACAAAACGAACAATTTACAAGCAGACAGCACAGTTTATTAGGATTAAATAAATTGCAGAGAAGTTGTGCAAGCTCTCATATTGTTCAAAATTCTCCATCAAGTTAGATGGTATAAAAAGTTAGAGTAGAGGTCAGGGCAGGAAAGAAGAAGCAGAGAAATGCTAAAAATTTGGACAGATGTTTTGTCCATGAGATCTTTAGATAAATTCAGTCCCATGATGATGATTTTGGACTGGCATCAGGTTACTTCTAACTGTATACATTGGTATGGAATGGAAATGTTGAATTTTTGTAGGTAAAACTACAAGGCTGGGATCTATCTCCTCTCTTAGGTGAAACACACAGGTTCCTGAAGTAGCATAGAAGAGGTACAGAGAAGCAACACAGGGCTTGCTACCTGCTGGGGATACTTTAGCTAGAGATCCTGCACTGAGCAGTGGTTGGACTTACATGGCCCATGAGGCCTCTTCCAACTCTGTCATTCTATGACTCTGTGACTTGCACAAGCAAAGCTGGAGACTAAAATTTAACTTGGGTACCAGGTTAACAACAACAGACATCAGTAGAGTCTAAATTGTGATTACCTGGTGGTTAGAGAACACAGATCCCACAGTGCAGTTCCTTCAGGTGGTAGAAAACCTTCCTCTGGTGACAGAAGTAGAAATGTTCACTTAGTTTTAATATGAGATACTCATGGGAATGCTTCAAAGGAATTGACTCCTAACTGGAAGCCTGGTGAAAACCAATATTGAAGAGACTTACCATTACTAGTCAGCTGAGGAAAATGGCTTCGGGTGATTTATTATTGTAAACACATTTATTGTGTTGTGCTCATGGTTATACGGTACTTGATTTCTGCTCTCATTTCAGTTTCCAAAGGCTAGCATGCTTGCTAGGGATAGCCCTAGACAGTTTTTCTCTCTGCGGTAGAACAGTCAATTTCACCCTTATTTACTGTACTCAGGTGGTGGTGCACAATACCAAGCACATGCTCAGGTATTTCTGTACATGAGGCAGGAAATCCCACAGGCAATTCTGTCCATCCCTGGCAGTAAAAATCCCATAACAAAATAAATAACTAATCATTTCATGACACCCAAAATCAGCTGCCTTGCTGGGGCTACCTTACTGCATCTAATGGTAGGGCTGGCTCTGCTGCTTGCTATACCATGTTCCTCCCCAACCCCCATGCTGGCTTATAGGCTGAAGCGTGTTGCTGTCACTTTATATATTCTGATTTATGATTTCTTTTGAAGGTACAAAATAAAGTCTTGGTGCCAATAATTGTTTATGGCTTTTCCATCCTGGTTTTAAACTCCATATATTAATATGGTTTAACCAATAGCATACATTAAAATAACTGTCCTTTTTCTAGGGTTATCCAGGAAGCAGAGGAGAAAAGGTTAGTGACGCAGAGAAATCTTAGCCAGTCTTTGAAAACAAGTTGCATTCTGTGCTCCACAGACAAAGCAAGGATGCCTTCATGGGTTATAATCATTTCTGTTTTGTTGGGCTTTCGTGTTTAACTCTACAGTCTGCAATGGGGGGGAAAATCCACATCATTTTTGAAATACTGTGTTACACAGCTATTCTCTCTGATATTTTTTCCTACAGGGAGCTCAAGGAGAGAAAGGTTCCAAAGGCAGTAAAGGTGACAAGGTAAAATTACCCTGAAAAAGCACTTAAGTGGTTCTTAATATAATAATATAATAATAATAAATTTTTATTTTTAACCCACCCCTCTGCTCAGCAACCGGGGCGGCGTACAACAATATGGTTTTATCTGTTGCTGCATTTATAGCATTATTAGTACAAACCTCTCCTAAGAAAGGAATCACATGTTGAAAATGGGATTTGAGATTTTGCTCAAAATGGGATTTGAGATTCTGCTTCGAATTTAGATCTACGTTCGCATACCTTGCAAATGTTCCAATTTGGCAGGGGCAGTCCCGATTAATCCTCTGTCATTCCATGTTTTCAGCTGCTCTTAAAATGTCCCAGTTGTTCTCCCCTCCTCCAACTCCCCCCCCCCCGTTGTCCTCAGCTTAATTCCATTGGACAAAGTGAGTTCAAAGTGCAAATGTAGTTTGCACTCAACACAGCAGAGGTAGATGATAGCAGGGGGCAGAATCTTGCCCTTTCTAGTAAGTTCAGGTCAAAAACAAACTGCTGCAGGCTTTCCTAGCTTGTGTGTTCCTCTTCATTAATGAATTGTGCTACCTTTGCCCCAGTCTAATGTTTGTTGGTCACGTGTCCCAGTTTTCATCTGGCAAACATTGGAGAGTATGCATACCTTTGATACCCGAATAGGTGGGGATCTGTAAGGAGCCCACTTGTGATGCCAATTCTCAGTTATTAATTGGGGGGATTCTTATAGCTCAAATGGGTGGCTGCGAGAGGTCGGGTAACTTCCGGGATCTTTGAACCTATGTATATCGGTACTAACTGCAGAGATTCCAAGTTAAAGTGTAATAGAATGGTTTTTATTGGAAAATAATACAGAAGCATTCACACACTCACTCATGCTCACAAGAACCGCACAAGGCTAACAAAGAGTTAAAGGCAGAAGGGTTGGATAGAGGAATAGATTTGGGAGGTAGGGGCTATAGTTACCAGTCTTGAAGAGAGAGAAGTGAAGGAGTCAGATAAAATCTGAGGGTGGCACTGGATTCCATTCCGGGGACGCATGTCTTCCACAGTGGTACAGTGACACAGTATCCCAGTGTCACACCTTGCTATTGTTTGGGGACTAATATTTATACTGAATTTCATGTCCTGGAAGGGTGATTTTGCTCAGGACAAAGCCATAAGAGGTTTCCCACCTTAAACAAAGGAAACTGCCTTTCTGCTGATTGCTGTTAATGGCTGAGATATTGGAACTGATAGGTTTATGACAACCTCCATATTGTAGGATAGGAAGGGTGAGAAGAGATATTTCCTGGAGAAGAGGGGTGTGCAGGTCACTTGTTTGTTTGTGCTGTGTGACTCATTGCCAAGGGAATCCAAGAGGGGATTAGCACATTACACCTTGATGGCTCTGTTTACTAGGGGCTTTGCTTAATCCTATCTTGGATGTGTCTGCTGGTAGTTTTCCACGACACCTTCCTCAGGCCCTGGTGACCTCCATCTGACCTCAGGTGTGGTCCACCCCGATCTACTAGACCTCATGGAGTGTCTTAATATTGCCAATTATGAAATATTATAGGGAAGGGGTGTAAGGCATGGTAACACCTTTAGCACTATATTGTTTTCAAGATATTTTCAAGTTCCTATCTTGAAAATAATATGACGCCTAGAGAATTTAGATCTAAATGAAGAATAGAACTGATAATCCCATTTTCAGCATTTGTAGCTCTGTGTCACTGGAAAATGTTGGAAATAGGATGATAGGCTCATTTAGATCTAAATTCCCTAAGCATTGTATTATTTTCTAGAAACAAGCTTAACACATTTTAAAAACAACCAGATGCAATAAGAACTTAGATCTAATGAGGGCCCTGTAATCCCATTTGCAACCTTTTCAGGGTTCACATTGTTGTTTTAACTCTTTTAAAATGGATTTATCTGCACTGAGCCTTCAGAGAGAGAGCTCAAGTTAAATACCGTAATAATTCGGTAACAGTCTGGATGTTATAGTTAGTTCATTTTAGGCAGGGGTGGGAAAGTGAATTCTTGAGGCTGCGTGCAGTTTCTGAGGCTGCTTTTGTGACCTCAGACTACCCCAGGCCTCCATTTTTCTGTTAAGAAAGAGAGATTTAAAATGGCCTCTTTTGGAAACCTTCAGGTAGGGCAATTCACCTTTTCAACAGGTTGCAGGGCCTCCTCTCTGTATTGTTTATTGTTAATAATTACCCATTTTTCAAAGCCAGAAATGGACTGCTAGCCACTTGCATTTTTTAAAAAAATGTTTTGGCTGGCTTTCATTTTTTAAAAAAATGCTTTGGCAGTTATGCCAGAGGTGCACAGGGCACAAAACCGTCCAGCAGGGCCGGAAGAGTTACCCCTCCCTGACTTAAAGTTCCTAAACCACCTTGAAGACTGGGTAACAAAAAGAAAAAAAAAACAGTGGGTAAATATTTTGGATTAGTGTAGGTTACTGGGCAAGATTTTCATTTTAAGCAGAAGTCAGATGGCCTCTTGAGCACTTTAGCAATGGATTCCTGTACTAGAGATTATCACACTACACTGTTATAGTGGTATTATTCCACTTTAACTGCTCTGACTGCCTCCTGTGTAATCCTGGGATTTGCAGTTTAGGGAGGGGCATTTAGCATTCTCAACCAGAGAGCTCTTAGGCCTCACTAAACTACAAACCCCAGAATTCCACAGGAGGCAGCCATAGCAGTTAAAGTGGAATAATACCACTATAACAGTGTAGTGTGACTACAGATCAGGGGCTGCAGGTTGCATCTGGCCACTGGACCCTACTTCTGTACCACTGTAGTTTCCCAGTCCCCCAAAGCCTCCTAACACCCTATCTTTTTTTTTTCAAAAATGGCACAATTTTCAGGTACTTTTGCCTCAGATCTCACAGAAAGCCCCACAATGCATGAAAAAATGTAAAAATATCCCCGCTCGTCTCCATAAGGACCCCAAACCCTGTACTACCTCCAAATACATCTGTTTTCCTCTGTAGTCAATCTCTGCAGTGCATCAATTCTTTTAAAATTGTAAAGGAGAAGATAGACTGTCTAGCTTTCCCTATGACATTACTGCCAATGTAGGAAAATGATAGGTGAATAATGTTTCCCGATAACTTGACTCCTTTTGGGCGTCACACTACACAGTAATAGCAGGTTGATTCCACCTTGTCATGGTTCCATTCTATGATGCAATAGGATTTGTAGTTTTTTGGTGTACCTAGAGTTCTCTGTGGCCGAGTAGTAGTGCTATAGTTATATGTACCAAGGAATGCACTGGAGCTCCTATCAGTCTAAGTACCTCACCAAATTATAATTCCCAGAATTCTGTTGAATGAGGCCACAACAATTTAAGGTGATACCTTTGTGCAAAATACATCATGCTAGCTTTCAACACTGGTTTCTTCATCAGAGATGGCAAAAAAAAAATCACACAGGGGAATAAAAATGATGTCACAGATTTGCATGTTGCTTGAGGTGTTTGCTTAAGGTGGTGTTTAAAGTGGTTGTGAGGGAGGGTTGATGCAGAAAGAAAGGTTAGACCAAACCCCATTGTGGCCATGAGGTGTCAGGAACAGCTCAACACACAAGCATTCCTGCCATTTGCTACTTGCAATTTAGTCTTATCTTGTTTCCCTTTGTAATGATAAAGAATACATGCATGATAGGTGATACTATGTGGAGAGCCAAATGGTGAGAATTCAGAATAACAAAGGTGGGGGTAACAGGTGAGAGAAGGATTGTAAAAGGTTTAAAACAACCGATGAATGGAAGCCACAGTTATGGCTTGCCTGTTTGTAAATACTTTTATATCACTGTCTTTCCTTTTGTTCCTCACTCTAAGCAACAATTTTGAGCTAGTAACTCTGTAGAACTCTATCTTATAATAAAGCTTACTGTTTTTTAAACCTGAAGCTGTTGCCTCTTGAGTCTATAAAAACAGCTCATGACAATTAGGTGACTAAGAATAAAGGCAGTAAATGTTATCCCTGGGGCTGTTTACACGATGAAAAGGTTGTGAGATGAATTTGTGATGAAACCTGGTTGTCCCCATGTTCATCATGACAATCTCGAGCTTTTCAGAAGGGGGGGGCACCATATATCCTCCAAAGAGTGTGACTTTCCTCAGTTTGTCCCGTGTTTTAAAAAAAGTTTTGGGAGGTTGTGGAAAATTGGTTATGTGAATAAGTCGGGACAAAATATCTCGGGAGTAGGTGATGGCCGGAAATTGAGGTGGGTAGGGGTGGGCACAGAGTTCAGAGAAGGAGAGGTCAGTCACCCTTTTCGATAGATTCAGCCTCACTGGCTGAAAGCAAAGGCTTCCCTCCTGGTTGCAGGAAGGTTTGTGTGTGTCTGTGCCATAAATCACCCTGTTCAATGGATTTTTACATTGCAAACCCCTCAGCTCCCAGATCAGCTCTCCCTTTTCCTTCCACTCCCCCCATCCCCTGCACCAAGGCTTGTGTTTCTTAAATGGGCTTTCACACTGCCAACCCCAGGGCTCCAAGATCGCCTCTTCCATTTCCTGCCCTCCCCCCGCCCCCTGCACCGAGGTTTGTGTTTCGTAAATGGACTTTCACACTGCCAACCTCGGGGCTCCAAGATCGCTTCTCCCTTGTACTTCCCTCCCCCCTGTCCCCTGCACTGAGGCTTGTGTTTTTTAAAGGCTTGTGTGTGTGTGTGTGTGTCATCAATCACCCTTTAAATTGATTTTTACATTTATTTGGCATTAACCTCTGTGGTGTGCCCATCAGGGGATTGTTTTTTTTAAGGAATTGTGCAGAGGGGGTTGCCTTCACCTTTCTTCTATGACCAATGCAGAAGCTTGAACAAACATTAGTGGTAGCCAATAGCATCGCTCATGGCAGGAAACTCCACAGGAAATACATCACCAAGGTTGTGAAAAAATGAGTAATCACATCCTTGACTGACAGCTAAAAAAATAAAGACTGACAGCTAAAAAAAAGTATATATCTCAGAACCTTTTCTCATGTAAACAAAAAAACCACAGGATACTATGGAGATTTTCACACGCCGAAAATATCGCTGTCCCAGAAGCAGCGCCGCGGTTCACACGCTCACCTCCCTCTCCCGTTGTTCCGTCGTCCTTGCTTTGGGTTTTTTCCTCCCTCTTCCGGAATATTTTACTAACAGGAGTTTGCCGTTAATAAAATATTCCGGAAGAGAGAGGAAAAAACCCAAAGCAAGGACGACGGAACAACGGGAAAGGGAGGTGAGCGTGCGAACTGCGGCGCTGCTTCCGGGACAGAAATATTTCTGTCCCGGTTTCTGGCAGCGATATTTTCGGCGTGTGAAAATCTCCTATGTCTCGGGATCTTGCTTTTGTCATGGAAAAGGATGTCATGTAAACAACAATCCCGGGATATTGTTCATCCAGGGACAAATCGTGTAAACAACAAGGGACAAACTCGGGATGAGGAAATCTCGCTTCTCCCTGGGATAAAAACTGTCATGTAACTGAACCCCCTGTATTTGGGGGGGGTGGATTAAAGTGATATTAAACTGCTAAAACTATGTAATTGAGTTAATCAAAATCCCAGAAATAAGAGCACTGTTGTCACCACTAGACTATATTCTCTGGATATGGAAAATGGCACCCCAAAGTGGCACTTAGTGGTGATCACTGAGACAATGCCAAAGAGAAAAGAGACTAACCTGCTAGTGTGGAAATAGCAAAGGCAAATACACAATTCATAGCTGTGCCTAAAGGTTGCATTCAGTGATCTTTGTTAGTAATAAAATAATACAATATGTATTTGACTGAAATTCCAATAAACTTTAGCCATCATCCCTGCAGCCATATTTAGACAGAAATGTTTGTAATTATCTGTAAGTTCATACATTTCAAATAGATATTATAGCTCATCATAATGAAACAACATGCGGAAAAATGGATTAACATCTTGCCTTTAGCCAAATAAAGCTGTAACTCTTTCATACTGTATATATATAAAAAGCCAAAATGATTCATTAAAGAGTATTTTATTTGTTTCTTTCCCCAAATTTTCCTTGCAGGGATACATAGGTTTTCCTGGAATGCTGGGACAGAAGGTATGTACATAAGATGCTAGAAATTATAATGTTGATGACTTGATTGACTTATGTCGATGTTAATATTTTAGAAGACTTTTACAATGCAATTGTATATGTATTTACCAGAAATAAGTCTCACTTTGTTCCCATTAAGCTGCTGAGACTTGTTTCCAAATAGACATGCACAGGATTGCACTTTTACGCCTAAATCCTATTGTTAGTCCAAGCTAGAGTAGATCCATTAAGTCAGCCAGATTTACTTATGTGTTGACTCACCACTCAACAATTGATTGAATGGGTGTAGTCTAGGCTAACCAACAGGATTCCATCCATAGAGTCCCAAGTGAAAGATACTTTTCCATTAAAGGATCTTTGAATCTTGCGTTGGATTCCTGTGAATCATTTCTCCCCTAAAGCATCTAAATGGTAATGGAGACCCCAGTGCATGTCTGACCCTATTCAGACATCCAGTGAGTATATGTAGTCCACACAAAGTGAGGGGAGTATTATCACCCCACCCCTTTCTACTGGTTCTTTCCTTTCACAAAAGTAATGTGTCTAAAGATGCAGTTGGCATACACACATTGTATGAATGCCTGTATAGGGCTTCTACCTTGTACAGTTGTCCCTTCATATTTGCTGGGGTTTGGTTCCAGGACCCCCTGTTGATATCAAAATCTGTGAATACTCAAGTCCCATTATATGCAGTGGCATAGCAAAATGTGTACCTTATATAAGATGGCAAAATCAAGGTTTGCTTTTTGGATTATTATTTTTTAAAGAATATTTTCAAGCTGTGAATACTTAAATCCGTGGATACCAAATCTGTGGATACGAAGGGACAACTGTATACATTTTGATTCAACGGACATTGAATCAAGGGAAGGAGGCTTCTAAAACAAGCTCTGCAGAATGTGTTAAGACTATTTTGGATTAGGTTAAACGTTCAAAACATCAGAATCTCAACTATTAGATTGTTCACAATGAGAAATTAGTGACTGAGTTCATTCTTCATTATGGTTTTTAAAAAGACCCAAGGCTATAGATTACTGGGATTTTTCCTCTCCATGTATGCAAGTTAAATAAATCTGAATTCTTGTGCAATCCCTATCCATGCCAGTTGGTCTTAGCAAGGTTTTCCAATTCTTACAGCACTAAATTGTTGGGGGGGAGCAGATATATATGCTAGAAGAAATAATAATAATAATAATAATAATATCTTTAACCCGCCCCTCTGTTTGGCAACCGGGGCGGTGTACAACAGGATTAAAACAAGAAGGGGTTTTGGTGCTTTGTTCCACTGTTCATGAAAGGAAATCTATTAATCCAAGTCACATTTTCCAAGGGTCCCTTCAGACACGGTAATTCATTCTATCATCACTCACAAACTCACACTGGTTCCCCTTTGTGAAATAGCTATAGCGTCATTCATGTTCACTCCTCTTTCCCCGTTATGATCGGTTTTCTTTTTGCAGTTGCTCCATTGCATCAGTAGGTGGTACTGGCAGAGTATTGAGTGGATAGATTTTCCTTGGGTTTTTTCCAGGCTGTGAGACCGTGTTCTGGAATAGTTTCTTTCTGATGTTTTGTCTGCATCTGTGGCTGGCATCTTCAGAGAATGGTTGGGTAGGAGTGTGTGTGGAGTTTATATATTGTGAACCCCTGTTGGAGAGTATATGTAAATTTGTGTAATTTAAAGGTTAGTTTCTGGGTATAGAAATGCCAGGCTCATTAGTGTCTGTTTGGCTAATTAACATTAACATTAACAGTGGCAGTTAATGGCCCATCAACCAACCATTAGCCAAACAGACACTAACGAGCCTGGTATTTCTATACCCAGAAACTAACCTTTCAATTACACAAATTTACATATACTCCCCAACAGGGGTCACAGCATATAGAAGTCTGCATACACTCCTACCCAACCATTCTCTGAAGATGCCAGCCACAGACGCAGGTGAAACGTCAGAAAGAAACTATTCTAGAACATGGTCTCACAGCCCAGAAAAAACCCAAGGAAAATCTATGGATGCCGGCCATGAAAGCCTTCGGCTTCATATTGGGTGGATGTTTTCGCCCCTCCTTCTCTTAGCCAAACTCACCCCTGTATGTCACCCATCTCCTGTGCGACCCACTGCCTCCTTCCCCACCCCAACCACGAAGCAGAAAGTGTGCTCTTTCAGAGGTGTAGCACATGTCACACTCTTTCCATGTCACCACTAGCATCACGTATCACAAGCAAAGCATAGTGGCACCAGGAAAATATAATGGACTTTTTGGGAGGGGAGAAAACCTAGGTGACAATGGTCAAAACCCTGGTTCAGTTAGCAAATGGAAACAACTTCATGTCATCACTCCTAAATATCTCACAAGCAGATCAGCATGAGAGCAGGTTTAGAATCCTGTCTAGAGATGTCCCATGTTGAAGGTAATGTTGTTTCTTCTATACATAGTACTATACCCTGGAAACATTACTTTCTTTGGACTATAGCTCCTATACTTTCCCCAGTACCATGGTTAGTTGCAATACTATTTTAAATGTAGTTTTAAATAATTTTTGTATTGTTTAATCCTATTTAATCCTATTTAATAGTTTAATCCTATTTTAATGTTCACTTTTTTTTCTGACTTCAGTTGTATTGTGGTTTTAAATATTAAGTTGCTTTGAGTCCCAATTTGGGCAGAAAGTCAGGCTACAAATAAATGTTGTTGTTGTCGTTGTCATCATGCCATTTGGGGGATTCTGGGTGTTACAGTCCATAAAGTAAGTTTTCCATGATCTGTCTAGCACTCAGAAACAGCTATCACTACATGGTAGTAGGACTGGCAACCACTTTGGAAGGCTTATTGCTGGCAGTGAAGCGTTTGCTTATTTCTTCAGAGTTATATAACTAAAATAAACAACACTTCAAGATACAGGTTGGCCCCCATATCCACAGATTCAGTATCCACAGTTTCACTTATCCACATCCGGAAAAAAAAAATTCTCTCTAGGCATTTCTAGGTCCTCCAATGCAATTCTATGGTCAGCTTCTGGCATTCATTTCATTGAAAATAATAGGGTTCCCTATTATTCACAGGGTTCTTGGAATGTATTCCTGGCAGTTACGGGGGTTGACCTCAACTTAGCTTACATACTAGTCTTTCAGGAACTAGTTTTTGGGGATTTTTTGGGGGGAGATTGTTGCTTACTCTTAGTAACAAGAATTTTGACCTCTCTCTTGCTTGTTTATACAAAATTATCTGCTTTGTTTAAATAAGATAACTTATATAACCACATGTATTGAAGTCCTGTCCTTTATCCTCTCCCTTCAGGGAGAAATGGGTCCAAAGGGGGAACCTGGTACACCAGGACACAGAGGACCGACTGGAAGACCAGGAAAACGAGGCAAACAAGTAGGAATCCTGTACTGAATTTTAAGCTCTTTAAGCTAAAATTGGTTTGATAGTACAGTACTGTATGATTCTAAATGTGGGGAGGGCAAAATGTGGCCCTCCAGGTATTGCTGAACTGCAACTCCCACCATCCCTCACCATTGGCTATGGCAGTCAGGGCTGATAGGGGATACAACTCAGAAACAACTGGAGGGCCACCCTTTGTCTATTCCTGCTCTAAACTTTATATATTGGGCTGCATGGCACTTGTATTTTGGGTATTCCAAGTAGATAAATGGGTGGGTAGAGGGAACATCTTGTAAATAAATGATAAGATCTATTGTCACTTGGATTCAATGTCATGGACAGAAACAAGGATATTTGCTGGTGATTTATAATAGTGCATAATGAATACATCTATGAGAAGTGAGGAAATAAATAACATGAGACAGTTCTGAACAAATTAAGATGAATTCTTCCAGAAAGATGGCAAAACACAAAATGCTAATACAGTACTTAATGTAGAAAAGAGACCTGGAAAGCAGCCCTACTTAAATAAGATGAACGAGGATTTTGCCAAGATGGAGTAAGGACATTGGATAAGGGGGTGACAGACCACCACAATATGGAATAGTGCATCGATCTATCAGTCCAGTATGGTACTACTGTTTAATAAATTGCAGGGAGGAATCTCTGTTGTGAGAAAGTAAAATGGACTGCAATCAGAACGAATTAGTCTAGAAGTAGAGGTAACTTCATTAGACTACCATTGATTCAAGAAAAATAATGACTGTCCATTAGAAAAAAATGTTGCAGAATATTTCCCCAAACCCTAACAGGAGAGCTTATGGTTAAAGTTCTTGGCAGCCTTGCAGAAGACCGTTTTTCTCTCTCTGAAATCTTCCCTCACTGTACTACATAGTTCTACTGTCAGAGTTCAAGATCTTAGGTGAAATCAGGAATCTTTGGTGAGAGACTTTGTCAAAAGCCTTTTGGAAATCCAAGTAAACAATGGTTGCTGACACACTGTGGAAATAATCCAGTTTGACCCAGCTTTAACTGCCATGGTTCAACACCATCGAATTCTGGGATTTGTAGTTTTGTGAGAGATTCAGCCTTCTCTGTCAGAGAGCTCTGGTGCCACAATAAACTACAAATCCCAGGATTCCATAGGATGGAGCCATGATATTTAAAAGGGTATCAAACTGCATTATTTTTGCAGTGTGTCAGTAGCCAATGTCTGTTGAATCACTTTTTGCTGGATCACTTACAGAGGACCCTAACAGGCTAATGAGGCAGGGCTTATCTTTTCAGAAGCCATGTCAATTCCTTTTCAACAATGCTTGCCCCTAACTATTTTATCTTTAATAAGATTTTCGCTAATTTTCCAGGAACAAACATTAAGATAACCTGCCTCTACATTCCCATAAATCCCCAGGATCCCTTCTTTAAAGAACTGGTGTTACATTGGGCATTCTCCAGTCCTTGAGTTTTTGTTGTCAATTGCTGTGAAGTTGACTTTGACTTATGGTGACCTTGTTACTGTTACCAGGTCTTGAGCCCTGCTGAGGTCCTGCAAACTCAGGTTCTGGGATACAGGGGCTGATATTAGAGATATGTTGCACGTTTTAGTTAAGAGAGAAGATGTTCTTTAGGATTTCTCAGGTGCATACCATCAGGATCCAATGATTATTTGGTTCATAATTTGTCAATAAGCTGTAGAACAAGGGTAGTCAACTCCTGAGGGTCAAGGGGCCATTTTTATCCTTCCCTGGACCTTGGTAGGACACACACTCATCAAAAGCACATAATATCCCTAAGAAAATTGTTCTTGCAGGAACCTCTGGTGGTGCCATTTGCCACTGAAATGTTATCTTGTCTCTGCTGCCCTTGGCTTGTTTTAGTCTGAGGAAGACATCTTTAACCAGAAAGAAGTAACCATTCACTAACAATTTCTTCTAAAAATGCTTTTTCTGGTGTAGAGGATAGTATTTAAATGGCAAAATTTGCCTATACGCTGGGGATATGATTTGTCATTTTAGGGCAATGTAATGTGTGTGGGGGTGGGGGTGGTTCATGAAGTGGCAGTGACAGGGAGTTTGCTGAGGGCCCACAATTTACCCACAACTTGTCTCAAATAGGACTATTGTCATAAGCTTCAGCAAATTGCTTTTTTACTCTTATTTATTCAATTGCAAATGTATAAGGATGGGTCTAGTATCTAGACTCGGTCATAGTTAGAGTAAATCCAGTGAAAATCAGTGGCATTTAATTTCGTTTTGACTAATTTAGGTCCCATTGATATCAGAGGGTCTGCTCTAAATATGACCAAATCTGGATCCAGCCCATAGTTTCTTACCATCTCAATGTATGGAAGAGCTTGGGGAGGATTTGGGGAAGGATCTAAAAATGTGTGTTTAAATAGCTGTTTGTTAAATAAGAGGGGACACTTTTCACCTACTCAGTCATTTCCTGTCTTAGAGCCAGCTGACATCCCCATATAAAATGCTCGCTTGGCTAAATTAAGAAGGTGTTACTTCCATTTCCATTCTGAGATCCATCTTGTTTACCTCATTGACTCCTTCAAGTTCATGCCAAGAGTCTTGTAAGGCTTGTTAAGTTATGCCAGGCCAGGCTATATCCAAACCTTCAGGTCTCAACCTTACAAGTGCCAGTTTAACAACATCAACAACAACAACATACTTAACACACAAAACCCACACTCCATAGACTTCGTGGCCTTCAAGTTGATATCAAGAAATTTGTCTTAAGAATTCAACTCAGGATAGTACAGAATATTTTGTGCAAAAGCCTCTTCACAGCTACAATCTAGTATGTCTTTTGAATTACTCTTTTTCTCCTCCCTCTTCATATTTGCTCTTTCTCTGTGTCTCTGTTCTACATGATTACTGTACTTAAAAATGGATGATTTTTAGTGATCGCATTTTATTGGCTATAAGCTTCCTTGAAGGCTAGGTAGATGGGAAATGTGGTAAAAATTATTTAAACAAGCAAATAAATATACAGTAGGACCCCGTATCCACTGATTCATTATCCACTGATCCAATTATCCATGGGACACAAAACAGCATACCTACCATAGAGTCTTCCTAGAAAATGTATCCTCTCTAGCCATTTTCTAGGTCCTCCAAGGTAACTCTATGGTATTTTAAACCAGAAGTCCCATTATTTTCAATGGTGTTCACTATTACCCATGGTTTTCAGTATCCATGCCCCCCCCCGAACCAATCCCCAGTGGATAAGGGGGTCTTACTGTATCTCTATTATCATCCTCTATAATTTTGCATTTCCCTCTTGTTCTCCTTCTCCACAAAATTGTAAGTAAGTAAGATTGGTTAGTTATATGCCTCAACATGATCCACTTTAGGTTGATCCAGATAAAGTACAGCTTTGGGATAACATCCACCAATTGAAGACTTGTCTTCTAGAGGATAGAAGCAACAGAATACTTCTGCTGCAAATGATCAAAATGCAGCCCGCCCAAACTGTGCATGTACCAAAGCAGGGCTTTGATGCTGCCACATGAGTTATGGGGAAAGAAACAAGCTGTGCTTTGTGCTATAAATCCTAACTACTGCTTTGAACTAACTGTATTAAGCAGCAACCCTCTCAGCACCCCCCCCCCACTTTAACTAACAGTCTCTTCTTCAGCAGTATGACCATTTATCCCAGTGGCTCTTAACCTTTTCTTTACCAGGGACCCCCTTTAAATATCTTTTGTTGCCATGAACCCCCAAGACTTAACTCAAGATTTAAAACCCTAACAACAACAACAACAACAACAACACAATTACACCATCCATTAAATCTTCCCTCAGAGGCACTAGAGGGGAGGGAAGACTTTTCTCCTGCTTCTTCCTGCAAGTTTGTGGCTGGAGTGGATTGGATAGCAATCCGCAGGCCAAGCCAGCCAGCCTTTGCCTTGGTGGCTGTCATGTGGGCTGAGCAGCATTCAAGCCTTCACAAGACCCACTATGAGGACATCATGGCCCCCTGGATTTCCGCGGACTACAGGTTAAGAACCACTGGTTTATTCCATAAAGATTTTCAAGAGGCTGCCCCATTTTCCCACACTATTTCTTGTGCAGCACCCTGTGAGAGTACAGTCCACTCTGTGTCTAGCAACAGACTAATGTAAGTAGTTAGGTGTACATTTCTGTGGGAGTTGGTGTGGCAACATATGATGCTTGTAGTGAAAAATAACCATTCTAATATTGAATGAATTTCTTCACAAATGTTTGCTTGTGAACATTTTGGAGTCTCACTCATAAGTCATTCTGTGGAATGTACAGAACTGGAGGATTAATGGGATTTTTATTTAGTTAGTTAGTTAGTTATTGTTACACTTGTATCTGGATTTTCCTCCAGTGAACTCAAGGTGGCATACATGGCTCTTCTTCCCATTTTATCCTTACAGTAACCCTGTGAGATAGCTGAGGCTGAGACAGAGTGACTTGCCCAAGTCACCTGGTGAATAGTCATGGCTTAGTGAGGACTGGAACATACAGTAGGTCTTCCTAGTCCACTGACCACTCACCATACTGGGTCACTTTTAGCCAGAGGTTGCAGAGATCTATCTCAGATTATATGAACCTGCTTAATGTTATAAAATATTGCAATGCACCTGAAAGCAATTTGAAGGAACCATCCTTTGTTTTATATACTAGGGGCAAAAGGGAGACACAGGACCTCCTGGAATTACAGGCCCACCTGGTCGGCCTGGTCCACCTGGTCAACCCGGTCCACCAGGACCTTTGGTATCAGGTAATACCGGTCTTTCTTAACACTACTTTCCTCCCTTAATTTACATCATGTTGCTTTACTTAGCCGAAAAGAGAAATGTGGGGTAGCTGTGCTCTCTTACTCACAACTATTCCTTGAACAATATATAAGAACCGGTTTCTCACAGACACTGTTAAAGCAATAAGCTTCCTTGAAGGCTAGGTAGATGGGAAATGTGGTAAAAATTATTTAAACAAGCAAATAAATATACAGTAGGACCCCATAAACAAGCAAATAAACTGTTAAAGCAATGCAGTTATATTTTACCCTTCATTCAGAATGTCTTGCTGGGGAAAGGAAGATCAGCTTCAGGAAGGATTCAATGGTCTTCTCTGTGTGTCTGAAATTGGGAAAGCTCTTGTGGTATCTGCATGTGGAAAAGACTACAGTGGGAGTGGATTATTGCTAGTCACACTCCCTACTACAGCTGGAAGAATTATAAATATCTCAAGGCCAATTATGGAAAAGTTACTTTTTGGACTACAACTCACAGAATTCTCCAGCCACCATGGCTGGTAGCTTTGCTAGCTGGGAGATTCTGGGAATTGTAGTCCAAAAAGTAACATTCCCCAGCTCTGCTCAAGGCTCAACTATACACTGCTAATAAACTTGCCCAGCATTGCCTCCACTGATGTTGATGATTTGAGTCAAACAACATTCAAGTGGTAGTACCTGCAGTTATTATCATTTGTTTCTTGCCAAGATCTGTGCAAAATGGATCAAAATCAGCAATTTTTTTTTTTTAAGCAATGTGCTGCTTGGTCCTAAACTTTCACAGAAGTGTTTGATAAGTCACCCTAAGTGTTAATATTGCCTTTGGTTAAAACTGGTTTATAAATGTATGTTATAGATCAAAAACTACAGAAATCCAAAGTGTTTGGGTGGTGCTTGAAGTAGTTGAAGTACTGGATCTTATCTGAAGACTAATTACTGTTGGTCCCATTAGATAATGCACCAAGCTTGGTAACCTTGTAATCAATTACTGTATGTGGATTTGTATGGCATAAAAGAAAAGCACCAGTACAGCTGTTAAACATATTATCATACATGTTATCATGCAACTTCATTTTCTCCCCTCCCCCCATTTTTTTTTATCTCCAACTGACTGTGACTAGGTCAGGGTGATCCAGAATGGAACCACCTCATGCGCTTTGGGAAAGTTTATATCTTGCTGCACCCCTGATTACCCCCTAAATTTGCCATCTTCTCCACCTAGAGGAGGAGGAGGAGGAGGAGAGGATGATGACATTAATGATAATTTGGGGGGGGGGGAGCCTAAATGCAGCATTGACAATAAACAGTGCACTTATTTAGAAGTAAAATAGACTGTGAAGCTGAGCTGCAAGTTACACATTTTACAGGCTGTATCTACACTGTAATGCAGTTTGACACCACTTGGCTCCATCCTATAGAATCCTGGGATTTGTAGTTTTGTGAGGCACCAGCACTCTGGCAGAGAAGGCTAACAACCCTTTAAAACTACAGATTCCAGGATTCCATAGGCTAGAGCTACAGCACTTAAAGTGGTGTCAAGCTGCATTTTTTCTACAGTGTAGTTCCACCCTAGAGTGTGCAGTTTAGCCACCAGTCATTCTGAAGTGCAATTTATATCCCAAATCATTCATTCATCTACTTACTCACACTTATAGTCTCCTCTTTCTTTAAGAGACAGTAATGATGTAGAAACCATATTCCATGAAAACGTATGCAGAAAACCAAACAATGATGCATTGTCAAACCCGATGCACCTAAACCAAAGCATGCAACACAACACAAAGACACCAAATGAGAATTTCTTCATTTCAAATATCAGATGTTTTGACTGCAGGTAGGGGTCCAATTTTCTCTTTTCAGGATGTCTTTATCTATTTCAGCAATGTCCTAGCGTGGCAATCTGATATTTTCTAGGGCAACTAACAATGGGGCCAAAAGGGGAAAGAGGGCTTCCTGGACCTCCAGGGAAATGTCTCTGCAACCCTCAGCCAAATGTGAATATCCCACCTTATGAGGAACCACTGTTTGGACAGGCCTTTTCTAAAGTTCCTGCAGTAAGTGAGTTTGATAGGAGTTAATCTGGGCATATTTTGTAAGTGGGCCATCTAGGGTTGCTTTGGTCAAGTTGATCTGTGCTGCTATGGATATGTTTGAGAGTACAGCTAATTTTTGGGGGGTGGAGTGGGGGAGAATGATGTTCCAAAACAATCTGTATGCTTTTCCAAGGTTACTCTTCAGCATTTGCTTTGTTCTGACAACAGTTGCCTTGACAATTACATGCTGCGTTGCAGAGAATTCCAAAATACCAGAATTCCAAGTATCAGCACATTAGGGGGAAACAGCATGCTGTGTACACTATGTGTCCCGACCATTACATGCAAGTAGAAGAGGCTTAAACCTTTCTGCAGAGCCATTTTCCCTCTTAAATCCTCTCCCCAGAGTGGGAGAGTTTTAGAAACTCTGCTAATGCTAATGGATGCTTCCCCCCCCCCTTTGTTTGTTTGTTTGCATATACTTGGGGAAGGAGTTAGTTGCAAGAAAAAAAGGGGGAAGGGGAGGTTAGGCCACCAAATATTTTCTTTGGAGTAAGAAGGAAAATAGGGTGCAGCTGCATACTAAACATAGTGTGGAGTTTAGTCCTTAGACACTTGGATGCTGCTGTTTTTTTTTAATTCTCCCTAGTCGTCTATACTATATGATGTCATTGGAGGAGCACCCCGGTTTCAGTTTTAATGTGGACTCTGTTTAGATTTTGTTTCTAGCTAGGCAATAACCAATTATTATCCATTTGAAGATAACAATCTAGACAGTTGTTCCACTTGCTTCTTCAGTTCCTGGGAAATCACATTTCCCTTGTAATCAAACCATGAATTGATTTGCTGCAACCATGTGATTTAGCCCCCTGCTACTCCTGCACCTTGTGATAATGAGATTTGCATGGATTGTGGTTGTGCAAGTGATCGTGGCTATCTATTGAATGGTGCCTGGGATATCATTGAGATGCATGTCACAAATCCTTCCACCATTTCAGAATTACAATTAATGGATGTAATATACTGCTCTCTTTAGCTTACCTCTTTGTCCCACTTTGGAAGATGTGCAGCCTCCCCCTCAAAACTTGGAACACATTTCTCTTCCAATCTCTTTTTATTTTAAAATTTGATTTCAAAAAGACTATTTCATCACTTTCAATAAGGCATTTCTCTTGTTTTATTCATGAGGGCAGGCACACAACAACACTGGTAGTGGATTAAACCTTGCAATACATTTAGATTTCTAGCAACAAGTGGGCTGGGGGCTGAGGGGGATAGTGGTACTCAGTAATTGGGAAGGCTTTTGACTTTGGTTGTATGACCTTCAAATTTAGAATCAGGTCCCTGTTGCAAACTGTTCTGCTTAATAGGTGTTACAACAGTCTAGTTTTCTCCTACTTCTTTTATGTGTCTTCTCCAGATTTTTGTAGTAAATAATCGAGAAGAACTGGACCGGCTAAACACGGAAAATGCCCTAGCATTTCGAAGAGATCAAAGGTCTTTGTATTTCAAAGACACTTTTGGATGGCTTCCAATCCAGGTAAATAACCCAACACCAACAAAAATAGTGCAACTTTGATAAGCATTTTATTCCACAGATACTGAAGTGTCTCTGTTTTAAAAGATGCCATTCAAGTGCCTTTTGCCTATGACGATGAAGTGTGTGTGTGTGTGTGTGTGTGTGTGTTTACCACTGATTGATTAATTGATTGGTTGACTTAATATTCCAGTTTTCTCCCAGTTTGGCAAGAGCAGGTGGTGTGGTCCATGGTGGCCTCAAGGGGGTTGAAAATTGGCCTACAGACCTTCTGAAGTCTAAACACAGTCACTTCTAAGTAAACATGCCTAGGATTTCATGGTGATTTTCAGTATTGTACAAATATACATCCCATACTTATTTACCAAAATCATTGAAAAGCAGTCCCAGATTGGTTATGATATTGCTTAATCAGAATAAAGAAATGCAGGATGTGGAGTCGTGTTGCAAGGTACCCTATTGCAAGGTAGCAGCCTCAGGTAGCAGATGCTGAGGGACATAGAAGGGATATGGCAGTATGTGTCTTCTGACCTCCTCTGTCCTCCCCATCATTACCCTGATGTTGGTGATGGCTGGTGACTTCCATGTTAGTTGTGCAGTGAATCCATGCTGGGTTTTAGTCTGGATTTTAAAGTCCAGACCAAAACCTGGTGTGTAAATTTATTACCCCGCTGACAGGGAAGTGAACAGCTGCCACTGCCTACTATCCTGGGATGCAATGGAAGACACTGTCATATCATCAGTGTTAAACCAACGGCCTAATCAATTTTTATTCATGGAATGGGGGAGGTGCCGTTTTGTTCTTCGTCTCAGGCAGCAGAATGTTTTGGGCTGCCCATGTCTGCAGCTGGCTGAATCAAACCGCCAACAGCAATGAATTTTCAGCAAATAAGAACAAGAATTACTGATCCCTACTAACTATCTTTCCATGACAGTTACAATGATTATAGTTCACGTGAAGTAACTGTTTTGTATTTATTCCAGCAGCTTACCCCATTCTATTCTGTGGACTACCCATTAGAAGATGGCAGCAGCTGTGGAGATGGGATCATCCAAGATGGGGAAGAATGCGATGATGGCAATACTATTGTAACTGATGCCTGTATAAGTATGCTTGAGTCATTAACTTCTCATTTTACTGCTTTATTTTATGTAAAAGTCCTAAAATAAATGGACCGACAACCCAATTCATGTGCTATACTGTGCCAGCACAGCAACACAGGAACACTCCTCAGCCTCTAGTGAGTTCTACCCTAATGTAATAGCTAGTGCAGAAGCAGCTACTGACCTGGGTCAACATCATTTTCAATGATTATTGGAAGCAGTGTTTTTCTGGTATCCTAGAATTTTAGAGCTGGAAAGGGACCATAAGTGCTATCTAGTCCAACTCCTGCCATGCAGAAACACACAACTAAGGCACTCCTGAAAGATGCCCATCCATCTTCTGTTTAAAGACCACCAAAGAAGGAGAGTTCCCCCCCCCCATGCAGTCTATTCCACGGCTGAACAGCTCTAACAGTAAAGATGTCTTTCCTAATGTTTAGGTTCAGATCTCTTTTCTAGTAATTTGAATCCATTGGTTCATGTTGTAGGGGATTACCACACTCCAAAGAAAAGTGGCAGTGCAGCAGGAACGTTATGTCTTCCATGTTGCCTTGCTGCATGATGTCGTCATTCTTCCAGTATTCTTTCATTCTAGTCCTGTGGGGGACCAAGGTAAAACCGTGTCTTTTTGCTAACGGGTTTTTCAGGTTAGCAAAAAGATGCTGTGTTATCTTGGTCCCCCATGGGACCGGAACAAAAGAACGACCACGTCATGTGGTAAGGCCACATGGAAGACAGAACATTCTTGCTGCACTGCCACTTTTCTCTAGAGTGTGGTAAGCCCCGTAGTCTCTAGAGCAGCAGAAAACAACCTTGCTCCATCTTTTACATGACATCCTTTCAGATATTTAAAGATAGCTATCATGTCACATCTCAGTCTTGTTTTCTCCAAGCTAAACATGCCCAGTCATTCTTCCTAAGGCTTTGTTTCAGACTTTTGATCATGTTAAGTCGCCCTTCTGGGGACACATTCCAGCTTCTCCATATCCTTCTGGAATTGTGGTGCCCAGAACTGAACAGAGTATTCCAGGTGAGGTCTGACCAAAGCAGAATAGAGTGGCGCTACACCTGTCAAATTAGAGTTCAAAATGTCAGACTTACAACCTTCCATGAAGTGGTTTCAAAGCCTTCCCCACTTTTAAATAAAAAGAGTTGATGTGCTATGGTGGTTAGAATGATTCCTCGAGTGATCACTACATAGGGTTTCTGTACATACTGGAGTCACCAGGTTTATGATGCAGCTCCTTTCCTAAAAAGTGTCTGTGGGGAGGGCTTATATAGACATGAAAATCTCCACGCAAGTGGAAGTTTCACACTGTCAATGTCCCTACTCACAAGAAGGCTTTGCCACATATAGCTGGACTCAGTAAGGCCTTCTCCATACAAGACATTTAGTGCTGCACTCATGGACATTAGGAAAGGGTTGTTGTTGTTGTCGTCATCATCTTTTATTTCTATAGCATCATCAATGTACATGGTGCTTTACAAGAAAAAGAACAACAAAACAGTTCCCTGTCCTCAAGCTTATAATCTAAGTTTCTTAGGGTTCCTTTCTTAAGGAAGAAGGATTTGTTTGTTTTCTGTTTTAGCGTGGACTTGTTTTATTATTACCTGTTGAAAGCTGCTTTGATAATCATTTGATTAAAAGACAGCATAGGTCTTCTAAGTTAGTAAACACATATTAATTGTTCTTTTATTCCATGTTTATTAGGATGTCGGCATGCATATTGTGGAGATGGCTACCGACAGGAAGGTGTTGAAGACTGTGATGGACAAGATTTTGGATATTTAACATGTAAAACATATCTCCCTGGGTATGACAAATTTAATTCTTCTTTACTTTTGTTGAATCAAAGAAGAATGTTATTTACATCAGTGGAAATGCAGGAGATGTTGCATGAAGAACTAGGTACTTTTAATTTTTCTCCCTTCTTCCATGAATCTGTTGATAACAGGATGGCCGCAATTGCATCTGCACTTATTGGAAGCAAAGGAAAGGACCCATCTTCTCTTCACCCTGAACTGATCATCGTGAAATGGACATACATATGGGGCTGCAAAATTTTTCACCCCGCTTAGCATTGCCATAAGTTCCAGAAAACTCAGAAAATCCCAGATTAAAGGGAGAGAAAGTTGTCCCATCTGGCTGGGCTGCTTGAAGCAGCAGATCCAGGATTCCAACTCCAGGCTCACTGTCTGCAGGCTCTGGGGTCATGTGGCGGGAGAGTGCAGTCTAGGCGGGAGAGTGCAGAAGGCAGGAGTTGGGAGAGTGCAGAACAGGCAGCAGCAGAGAGAGTGAAGGAAAGTCAGGGGAAAGAAGGTTAGCAGCAGAGTCAGACTCAGAGTAACTTTACTTCCATGTGTGTAGTGAGTCTTTGGCTTCCTAGGCCACACACCCCTTGGACAACAGGCCGGTGGCTGAATGGACGGAGGCTTCAGAAGGGGAGGGGGAATCTCCCTTTTCCAAGCCCCACAAGCCAAACTGAAAGAGGCTTCAGAAGGGGAGGAGGGGATCTCTCTTCCTTTTCCAAGCCCCACAACGGAGCTGGAAAGAGGCTTGAAACTGTAACATCCATAATTCCCCCAGCCAGCACAGCCACTAGCTGGGGGTTTGTAATAAAAAGTAACTTTTATAAACTCTAGGGAGGAGCAGCAAGTCTTTAGTTCAAATACCTCTGGTTGCTAACTGGCACCTTGGAAAAAAATTAATGATGGCATTTTACTGTTTCTACATGCATAGCCAGCCTGAGAGCCAATGGGGTGTAGTGGCTTGAGTGTTGTGTAGGACACAAGGAGGCCAGGGCCAAATCCACACTACACAAATAATCTAGTTTGAAACTCCTTCCTATGGAATCCTGGGATTTGTAGTTTTACAAGGTCTTTAGCAGAGTTCTGAAAAATATAATTGGTACAAGACACCTTAAACTTCTGAACTATTCAATAAAAGAATGTTTATTGCGTATGTCTAAGGAGATGTCTAAGGAGTCTAAGGAGATTTTCACACGCCTAAAATGCCCCCCCACCCCCGAAGAAATCGGGACAGAAATATTTCTGTCCCGGAAGCAGCGCTTAATGTTCAGAACTCAGAAGTAACCATGGGGTGAGGGAGGAATTGGATCGCAGAGACCAATTGCTCTCCTGCAATAATCTCTAACTCCACCACCACCATCCTGTGGTCACTTCAGTGGCAAAGAGATGATTCAGCCTTCATTCATTCCCCAAAAGTCTGTGGTGGGAAGACAGTTTGGTGAGACAAGTTTTGGGGATGAAAAGAGCCTGGGAAGATTGGAAATATCAATAAAAGACTTATTTGAGCATGTTGGAAACCTCTTTTGACATGCCTCACCCTATGGTGCATGGGGTAGAAAGCCCTAGAGGAGAGCAGTGCCATGCAATAGCAGTTCTCAGAATGTGGTATCAGCTTTGCTTTTCCTGCATCTTTAGGAAATTCATGGGTTGGTAGAGCCATGGGGAGTCCAAGTCCTCCAAAAACACCGTTCTTTGTCTCTCATATGGCCAGGATTAGTGGCTCAGCATTGTCTTCTGTTGTTAAAAACATTGCCAAGAGATATGACCAGGGAAGAGGTGGGATTCTGGCCCCCTTCTGTTTTCTTCAGAGGCTGAACATCTCTGTTGGTAGATGCATTTCCCACCTCATTTAGACGCCTGTGCTATCTGCAGAGGCACATGCCATGTTACAAACAGAGAGGTTGAAAGGTATAAAGAAGGTAACGATTGCAATTTTCCATCAGTTACACGATGGAGCTACAAAATACTAATTTGGTACAGTGTTGTCATGTTTCTCTTTAATCCAACAGGGTATATGGATGAGAAATGTGCTCACTTGCAACATGACTTGCATGCACTGGTATTAATAGCTTTGCTTGGTCAGCAGCATTTTACCTGCCGTAGTTCTGTCATTCTGTCAAGAACTGTTACTATCTTACAGGAAACATTTAATTTAGAAATGAAATTATCTGTAGAGTCCTCATGGCTCATGATAAAATAATGTGTAAATTGGCAGGAATAAGATAGCACAAGAGTCATTTCTGCAAATCCTCTTCTGTGTTAGCTCTCAGGATGTAATTATAACTACTTAGAACATCCTGCAGATCAGGAGTGGGAAACTGTAGCAGGTCTGGGAGCTGCACGGATGATGGGAGGGAGCAAAAGGGGGAAAAACCCAGAAGTGAATGTAAAACTACTTCTGAGTTTGAGAAACAACTATAGAGAGGTATAGTGAGGCAGTTGCTTGAAAACTTCCACTAGAATGTCAACAAATTTCACCTTAACATCAGCTTAAGCCACACAAGAAATTCATTTTCTTGACCTTACTGTGCAACCAAACAATGGACATCTAAGTACTACACTATATCAAAATCTCACTGATCCCTACACATGCTTACACAGCTCCAGCTTCCACCCAAAAAACAGTGCCAAATTGATTGCTTATAACCAAACTCCCTGGTACAAGCACATTTGTTCAATCCCACCAGACAGAGACTGTAAACTCATAGATTTACAGCAGGCATTTCTCAAACTACAATATCTACCCAATGAGGTGATCTACAATCTACAACAAATTAAAAATGTAAGTCTAGTACCCAAGACAGACACAAAAAAGTAAATGACAGAACATGTCTAGTAGTCACTTACAACTCTGAGCTTAGACCACCCAAAGGCATAAATGGGCACAAATCTGACATGAGAATTAGAAATACCCCCAAACCAATTGTAGAAGACTTCAACCTTCCATTCCGTTTTAGACCTCTCAGCAGCAGTTCTTGAACATAAAGACCTTTAAAGGAAATTGAGAAAGAGAAACAGATGAATTGCAATATATCAAAAAATTCCAGTCCATTAACAATAGCTTGGCACACACAGCATATATTAAAACACAAGTTTTCACCATAGTTACACATATTCTCTGCTTTATTACAATAATTTACTGTTTCTGTAACCATACCAGTGCACTAAACAAAGATTTACTCCACTATGTATGTGTTTACCTGCTTGTATATGGCTGTATGTGAAACCTGTGTCACACCTTTGTCCTTTCAATTATTCTTTACAACATTATTAAGAGGATACTTGTCACCTTATCACCACACCAACATGCTTTGCATTTCCATTCCATTTCACAATTTCCCTACCCTGCACCCCACCTTGTTTGTATATATGTCTGTTCCCAGCAGCTTCATTCCATACATCTGATGAAGTTAAATGGAATCCATAAAAGCTTATGCTGAAATGTATCAGTTAATCTTAAAGGTGCTGCTAGATCCCTCCTTCATCCCTTTCCCTTTTCTTTCTTATGGTAAAAGAGACTAACATAGCTATCTCCTTGAATACTGCCTCTGATATTTGAGATAATGCATAGCCAATATGACTAACAGTCCATCAGTTTGCATAAACATCTCCATTCTTGTCCTGGCAAGGAACTTTACTTGATCAAATTTGATCCAATAAGTACAGAATGATACTAGATGAAGGGCAAAGCAGAAAACAAGGAAACCAGAGGCATCAGAGAGGATGATATATTTTAAAACAAGTACAAATAAAATGAATAGAAAGGTTTCCACCCATGTTTTAATGGCAACTCAAGTTGGATGATGTTACTTATCTAGCCTAAATCTAATTGCTTGACCCAAGTAGAGCAGAACCATTGAATCAGCTACTTAATGGTAAATCAGCAATTCTTTAAACCTCATTGATTCAACTCTATTGGGGAGTAAATAATAAAACAGTAATAAAAATGGAGGGGGAACATAAACATATAATGATTTGTGTGTTCTTTTTTCTGTATTAGGTCTTATGGAAAATTACGATGCACTTCTTATTGCTATATTGACTCTACAGAGTGTCGCTACTTTACATGAAAACTATGTGGCAGTAGGTGAGTATCACTCGTACAACATGGATAGAGTAAATAATATGTTATCATCACACCAAGCCCGGGCAATAGATGAACAACATATCTCTGTGAGGAAACCACCGATGTCAGGTTGATCAGAGATGCATTTTTAGTCAGTTCACACACTGGAAGAAAATAGGACTGCTGCAACCTATCTTAGTAGAAAAATGAAAAACAGTGATCAAAGTTAAGACTTACCTTTTCCATGGCTGCTTACAGGACTTCCCCTTTGCAACAACAAAAAATAAACTACTGGAACACCATTTTACTTCAATACTGTTACTTCAGAAGAACACAACAATACCTCAACTTAGCACTGTTAGTCCTACAAACAAGCTCTTCAAGATTGTTTTTTTTTTTTTAAAAAAAGACTTTCTGGTATAAACACAAAGCATATGCTGATTGCGGTGTTTATAATGACTATTTAAAGTGGGTTTTTTTACTACATTGTGAACTTTGTACATGCTCTAGTTGCAGGAAATGTGCATTTAAATTAGCAAGATACCCGCATATTTGACTTGAGACAGTTTAGGCTGCAATCCAAAACATCCTAAAACATGGGAGTAAATCCCATTGAACTCACTTGTGAGTGGACATTTCAAGGAAGTTAACTAGACGAAGGAACTGGTCAGCTTTATTTGGAAATAGAATTTATATCAAGAGGTGAGAGATATAAATAGTATTATATATATTTATACTGAGAGTGACTTAAACAGGATCATTCAGAAGGGACTTTACAATGGGTGGTAACCATGTTAGAGTGTTGCCACAAAAATGACAAAGCTTATGGTGCCGCCTTTAAGACTAACATGTTTTATTTGGCATGAGATTTTGTGGACTCCATCCCACTTCATCAGATGCATTCAGAAGAGAGTTACAGTTTCATATCACCAAGGCCAGGAGAATGGATCAACAGACTTTCAAAATGCCTGAAAGGTTTCTGCCTATCTGAGCAAAGGACTGATAGCACCTTGTGATGTCTGATTACTCAGAAAAAAGTCCCATTATGTTCAGTTGGGCTTTGTGCCAGGAAGGTTTAGGTAAAATTGTAGCCAAATTCTTCAGTTTTTCATGAGATGACCACATTAGGACAACTGACTCATGTGGAACACATTCATACTGCCTATGCATCCTGCTCCGGACAAGGAATAATAATATATCCTATGTTAACATGCTTGAAATTTGCATTCTTAAGCAACAGCACAGAAGGGTTGCATTTTAAAGTGGTTAGAATTGCATTAAATACTATTGTTGAAAAAAATGGCTGTTACCAACTTTCATTTTAGTTCATATGCTAGAAAGTGTTACATTTTTCATGTTCGCTCAGTGTTACCAATTTTCCATGCAGCAAATGCTTTTCAGTCTCACCTTTCTATAGCATTTAATAGTAATGTGTATATATTGTTAGTTGTGTATCCTGAAAAAGTCAACCCATGATGTGTTGTTCAGACTAAATGCTGCATAGATTTAATATATTCTTTCCTGAAAAGGATAGTCAAACAGTTGTGCTATTTTAAAGACCATTTGTGACAATTGTTTACTTCTTTTCTAGCAGGCACTGAAGTTCAAATTTAATATTGAAAGCAGCAGAGTAAGATACAAATGGGAGTTATCTCTCATTTAAATAGACTTCTAAGGGCCCATCTAAACAGTGAAAACCCCTCATGGAATTCACTGAGAATCCTACCTGTCTAAATGAGATCCAGTGCCAATCCACACTATTTGGAACGTGGTGGTGGTGGGGCAAAACGGCCAAAACAATGCACTAAAAGCCTTCACAGATTTCCCTGTACTTTTTCAAAAACCACGAGGGGAGTGTGCATTCCTGCTCATTTGGACTGTGGAACAACAAAAAAAATGAAGGGAAGCACAAAGCTGATTGGCTGGGCAAGAGGGAGTGGTGGGGCTTGTTAGCAGGGTAAACGCCCACTGCTGCCATGTTGGATTTTTGCCTTAGCGATTGCTTGCTAAGGTGATAAAACAGAATCAATATTTTCTGTTTTGCTTTTCTATAAAATTGGTAAATTGCTCTATTGCACCAGTGCAGCTTGGGATAACTTTTGTTTTAAAAAAACCAGCAGCGGTGAAGAACTAACGCAAGTAAATCACTCATGGCCACCATCAGAAATGCAAAGCTTATGGGAGCTTCTATGGCCAGAAAAACTGTTTAGACATGCTGCTGCTGCTGCTGCTGCTGCAAGATGCCAATACTACGAGTTACTTTGGATTTTTTCCCCTCGTGTAGATGGGCCCTAAGTAAAGTCTTCATATGGTGAGATAAAAAATCTATTTTAAGCTATTTAAAATAGGAAAAGATTGACATTCCTGTCATTAATGATGTAAACTGTATGTTTGAAATGCATTAATACATCTCTAACAACTATTACTATGTTCTATTACTTCCAGAGAAGCTAAATAAGGATAACGTAACACAAGTATAATAAAAACAACTATACATATATATCTTTTAACCTTTTAGCCCCCTTGAGTGGCCTAAGTAATCCAATTTGTGTAGATTTGGGACCTTCTTCTGTCATATTGTAAATATTTCAATGATATGTTTTACATTATTGGTGAGGGATGTCAGATGGGGTCCACTCTATGCACTGCTACTGGAGCCTGGAAAATATACTTTTGTGGACTCCGACACACAGAATCTCCTGACCAGCATGGCTGCTAGTCATGCAAGATGGAGAATTTTGACATTTTTGTAGTCCCCAAAAGTGGCATTCCAAAGTTCTGACTGCTTCCCTGTGCTGGCTAAAAGAGGCAGCAGCCTTCAGAAGGGCAGTCTATGAAAATGATTGCATCAGTTATCCAACGTTGTAGATATTTTGAGAAAGTATTTACATCTGTCTCTCCAAGAAAGGGGGCTACCAACATTTTTGGAAGTACAGGTTGACCCCCGTATCCACAGGGGATACATTCTAAGACCTCCCATGGATACCTGAAACCATAGGTAATAGGAAATCCTATTACTTTCAATGAGGCAAATGCCAGACGTTGCCCATAGAAGCATATTGGAGGACCTAGAAATGCCCTGAGAGGACGTACCTTTTCAGATGTGGATAAGTGAAACTGTGGATACTGAATCTGTGGATAGGGGGCTGTCGACCTGTATATTCAAATAACAGCAAAACCATGTTTCCAAAATGGGTTTCAAGGTGCTACATTTTCTTCAAAAAAGTAGGTACCAGCAATATTTTGCTCAAGGGCCATATTCTGCAAAGTAATCACTTGTTCTCTTAAACAGTTGTTCGAGGGCTAATGGTTATTGAAACTTTCAATATGTGATGCCAGCAGGAAGAAGACAAATGTTAAATGGAAAGCCTTTGTCAGTTTACCAGCAGTGAATGGTGGATGCCTGCTAAATCCACTAGGGAACACCACAATTAACTTTGAAGAATAACACACGAGGCATATTTGAGTGGCAGAACCAGGACAAAACAAAGTGAAAGCATTTTGGAATAGTAACCATCCCTACTGCATTTAAATGGAACAACACGTTTCAAAAGCGGGGGACAGCTACCACACACCATATGGTAACCACACGTCCCTATGATCTCCTCCTTCCCCCCTTCCATCTTTAAAACATCATTTCCTCTACTTTGCATGCCTTTTAAATTGATCTATTCAGGGAATTCTCCAGCATCAGCCACTGTCGCAAGCAGGAAATGTCTTTGCCTTATGAATAGGAAGTTGTTGGTTCAAATCCTGCCTGGGGCAAATTTGTCTTTCAGTATTTAAAAATTTCTTTCCCCCTCCTCTCTCCCCTCTGTCTCTCCCAAAAGACTTATTTTTGTTATTTAAGGCACTAAACAAAGAAGCTGATACAGGATTCTGGCCCAGACATTTTAAAAGTCTTCTTCCTGTTTCAAGGTGGCATTTTTCTAAGTTCATACGTTGCATTCAGCTACTTGACTCTCCCCCCGTAATCACCAGAATTCACCCCTTTGTCAGCAAAAAGGGATTTTAATTGCATTGCCAAGTAAGCAAAGAAGGGGGACACAAAATTCTAAAATTCTTAAAATGATAAATGGAGGAATTAAAATTTTCCCAAAAGCAGGTATGAACTCATGATGTTCTAGCAAAATAGGTCTCTGTTTCTTTAAATGCCCAGAGCCTCCAAATTTGCATAGGTTGATATGAAGGGAATAGGTTTTTCAAAACATTCATGTACTTTAAATGGGAAGAAAACATTATATTAAATGCATTAAGTGCAAGTATTGCTAAATGACTGCATTGGTAAAATCTGAGGTTTAAAAGTTAGCCTGTGAGTTTGCAGGGAGTGACCACTGACCACCGGAAGTTGAATGGCAGGGAAGCCAGAGGAACAGAACGCCTGGGAGCTTTGGGCAGAGCAGGCACGCCCCCTCCACTGACGAGTTTTTACATCATCCAGTCACAACTCCACTACGTGCTATTGCACAACAAACTGAGGTGGATTTGAATTGCAAGGGCTTTTATTCACGCACAATGCCCGTCAGGAGAAATAAACGCTTCTGTCACAGAATACACATGGAAAGGCCACCAAATTCAGCCGACATCATCTAGTGATTTTCGTTTCAATTCCAATGCTCTTACTGATTCTGCTTTAAAGGCTTGTGCAATATTCCTCTTTGACAAGGGAAAGGAAAACAGTATAAAGCAAGGGTTCAGTGGGACATGCAAACAGGCCTTCCTCTCCTGTTGCCATCCTCCATCTGCTCCTTTTCCTTCTTAATGCATTTGGCTGTATCCTCAGAGCCCTGTTTCCCACCCCTTTCTCATTTCTGTATTGATATCTGGCAATGCTTCAAGTGCTAAGAGGCTGGAGCAAGAGGTCTTCTTGGCATGTTTTGATTACATTTGTATCACTCAGCCAGTTAAGAGCGAAGACCTATGCCAATTTCCTTAGCAAAGGAGATGTGTCTGATAGGGTCAGACGATTGAAACTGTATTAAGGGGATGCACTTCTACTGAAAATTATATTAGTGATTTATTTTGTTTCATTTTTGACAAAGAACCATTTAAAAAGAGAGAGACAGGTGGTGGAACTTAGCATTTTGAGTCCCATCTCTGTGAGATACAGTATTTTAAATCCTGTCAGTTTACTGGTCTGCCTATCTATCCTTCTCCATTGCTTTGATGTTCCTTTTCCACCTTCTTTGAGTGTATTCCTGTTATTTGCAAGGATTATTTATTTATTTATTTAATTTATATCCCAACTTTCTCCCAGGGTGTGTACAACGTTTTAAAAAGCACAATGCACAATACAGGCCACCCCCTCCACCCATATCTACGGGGGGAACTGTTCCTGGACTTACCATGTATAAGTGAAAATAAAGAACTTCCTGTAGAAATATACATAAGAGTTGCATTGGAGGACCTAGTGATCCCTAGAGATGACAGCTCTCTAGGCATCTTCCAGCACAACTGTATGGTATGTGTCCTCTATTTTGTGTCCCTCAGATAACTTGAAACCACAGCTATTGGTTCCATGGATATGGGTTGAGGGGCAACCTGTACAATTAAAAAAATTCTTAATAGAAAGGTTGAAACACAGTTAATCTAAATTTCTGTTTTAAAAACACAAGTTAAAGACAGCACTAAAAACAATTTTAAAGCGGTATTAAAAGACACTTTAAACATAACAAAATAAAAACACTACATCTCAATTAAAAGCTTTATCAGCTGCAACACACTAAAAACCAAAAGCTTCCTTAAATAAAAAGGTCTTTACCAGCTGGGAGAAAGACGGGGGGGGGGGGACAATTGGACCTCTCAGGGAAGGGAGTTCCATTCCTTGGAAGCAGGCACAGAGAAGGCTTTTTTCTTTTTCTCATCAGAAGTTCCTGGGATGGTGGTAAGACTGAGAGAAGAATTTCCCCTGCAAATCTTAGAGCACAGGCAGGCTAATGTAGGGAGACACAATAGTCTTATAACATTATACAATAATAAATAATAAACATTATACAATAATAAATATGATATACAATTATTATTATATATCATAATAATATTGTTAAATACTATTGTAAAATTATTGTATAATAAAGTTAATTCATGGGCCCACACACAAAATCTAGATGTTTCAATGCTTCTTTTGACACATATAAGGAACATATTTAATGTTTTTTTTTATAGTGTAGCATATGGCAGTAGGGTCAAGGATTTGCCATGTTAAAAGCTGTATGGAGTTATCAGTTTTTTCATGATCAAAACAGAGGAATAAATGACATTTATCTGCAGGGACTGTTAAATTCACAAACTACATACTTCAAGAAAAAGGGTGCCTATGTAAGATTTTAATAATAGAAGTAATCCCCTCATTTGTAAACTGGGAAAACATAGACTAAGCTGCACATGATCTGCATTTGTGACAATGCGCTCCAAATCTCTGGGCAAACTCTGCCCCAAACTGAGGGCGGGGTGCTGCTGCTGCTGCTGCAGTTGTGTCTTAATGCGGATAAATGGATAATCATCACAATTAAAGTCTAGAAAGAGTTAGGGGGGGTACCGAAGAAATTGAAGAGGAATGCAGTGTTTTGATGTAACATCATATGGATGTTGCAGAAAGAGTGAATAAAAGATGGTTATTGGGATAAAGGGGCTAATGTAAAAGCAACCAAAATCACTGTAGCAGTGGCAATGCTGTATATTTTCCATGCTCAAAAATGCCACTGAGTGATAAGCATCTCAAAAGTGTTGAATAGTTTTCTCTTAATAATCTGCAATGTTTGTGAAAAGGACATGGCATGTGGCATTTGTAAACATCATCTAGCCCCAGTCTCTTAAAATTTGTGAGTGTGTGAGATTTCTATATCCACACTTCACTTTAAGATACAGCTTTGACGAAACAGCGTGGAGTAACCTAATGGGGATTTTCCATACTGTCAGCACTTCAGAATGGAAGGATTTCTTCTCCTCTGAGGGGGTATACCCACCCAGCTCTGCCTCAATTGCGTGCTAAATCCAGGCTTGAAGGACACATATTTAACAATCCTGACTTAGGCAGATGATCAGAAGTTTCCACACTTTATTTAGAGAGGTGAAGTGTGGCAGTATCCCAAAGCTTGTAACCTTTAATTTAGGCAAGCCAGAGACTTACAGTAAAAAGAGAATCCACCTCAGGGGACGGAAAGCCCAGAAAAACCAACAGCAGTATTAAAATAGGATATACAGTATCCCTTATGCCATTATATAAAGCTTGGAGGGTTAATGAAGTTCACAGGTGCGTGATGAACTGAAGGTGTTATTGAAAGTCAAAGTTCAGTATTCTATACCTGGGGTCACTATCCTGATATCAAGTTACAGGAACAGAATGGAAATGGTACCTTGGTGAACACTCTGCAGGACTCAGCAATGAAGAATAGCTTCTCAGTTGCATGAAGGAGATTGGATCACGAAGGAGACTAAATGCCAGCTGTTAAGCAAAAAACCAAGCGGAAAACTATGACCTATTGGAAAATATGTGAGACATGTCTAGTCTCTGAAGATGGGATGGGGCAGACAATATCAACCCTGAAAACAGATGCTAAATTAATTGGGATAGATTTGGCAGGAAGCCACAATCCAAGTGCTAGAGAAGACCAAGTTTAAAAAAAGAGGAGGGGATCTTCAACTACATGTATTTCTGACCTGTTTCAATCTGCACCACACAATTCTGCACCTTACAAACTCAAATTATGTACCAAGAAAAGCTGATTTCGAATTCAATAAATCATTCTTATTTATTTAAATATTGTTCTCTCCTATATTCAAAAATCCCAGGGTGCCATACAATCAATACAAGCACTTCTGAATTATTACAAAACAAATTAAATAGTTTATACCCATAACCAATTGAGTCAATATGTACACTGAACCCCCAAACTCAGGTGAGAAACATGCTGGGATAGCAAACTGTAGTCCTAATTTCTTGATTACGCACTGGTGTGGTACAATTTTAGAATTCTGAAAAATACTTGCCTTGGAATATGAGCACTAACACTAACAACCTATAAATTAACAGCTAATTTGTTCTTCAAATGTGGATACACACCAGCAGCACTCATGCACAAGAGAGATGTATCAGCTGCCTTGGGAAAATACCAAGGATTACAGAAATACCATCCTCCCAGTTGGGTGGGGATGCAAAACAGCCCAATGAGGAGATGCTGAGTGGCCACTGAATGTTGACTGACTACTGAGGGGAGGGGCAGGATAAAAATGGGGATGGGGAATTTCGTGGTGCCTCCTTGGAAGGTGCATGGCTGGTTGGCTGGAACTCTCAATTAGGAATAATTGTCACTACAACATTTTGTTACAATCTATTTCTTCCACTATCTGTTGTAGGAGTGGATGAGAAGGGATATTGTAGCAACAGACCCAATCCTCCATACTCAATGTGTGTAACAGTTGAGATGTATCCATCTCTAGGAATAAGTCTTAGCACCATTATCCCCCAGATTCTTTGTGGGAAGCCTTCACAGGTAAATAACTTCTGAAGTAGTTTACACTGGACAGCAGATGCAGCTTGCATCAAATATCCAAACAATTGCCACTTGGATATCTGATTCTGCCTTTTGTCACCCTTCTGTGATCCTATGTTCCTAAATTGGAGGTGCGTTTGGATGTATCCCAACCTTACTGAACTTACTGGTTGAGTCTCTCGATGTGTGACTGTACAGTAGGACCGCCTATCTGCAGGGGATTGGTTCTGGGGTGGGGATGGACACCAAAAACCACAGAAAACAGCGAACACCATTGAAAATAATGGGACTTCGGGTTTAAAATACCACAGAGTTGCCTTGGAGGGCCTAGAAAACATCTAGAGAGGATGCCTCTTTAGGCATTTTCTAGGAAGACTCTATGGTAGGTGTGCTGTTTTGTGTCCCATGGATAACTGAAACTGTGGACAATGAATCAACAGATGCAGGGGTTCTACTGTACTGAGCCATGGTCTGCATGGTTATTAGGCCCTGCGTGCAGGGCCTAGAAAAAGATTGGCTCAAGCTGCATTTGACATGCTAGGCCCTGTTTCCCTTTAGTAGAATGGGTCAAGGAGAGGTTCTCTTCACAGCTGGAGGTGGTGGGAGGGAATGAGAATGTCATCCTACAGCCAAGGAAATAAAGATGTTTTGATACATTCTCCTGGCACCTGGTATGATAATTGGCATGAGAAAATTTCCTCTTGTTAATTGGCTTGAGAAAGTTTTCCTTTCTACCCCACTATGTTTGCAAAGATTCAGTAAGATGAACACATATAAGGTGAGGGCAAGACAAAGGGCTTCACAGCAGCTTGCCCCTCTGTGTAGCTGGTTTGTATTTGTATCTTCTTGCTTTCTATGCCTGTTTGATTAATGGGAATATGCCTATTTGCTTTTCTATCTGCTGTCATTAATAAAATAGCCTTCTTTTTTGAGCCCAGAACTGGTGTGTGGTCATTTCGCTTGCGTCATATCCTGAACCAGCAGAGACCCCAAGCCAGGGAGGTGCTGCCAAGGTAACAATGGTGTAGACATGCTGAGTTATAATTCAGTATGGAGAAGCCTTTAAACACTAGCCCAGAACAGGTTTCTCATATGGCTAAAGACAGAATTTAAGAAGGCCAACAATATATGTTAATTGATCTTTGCTGTCTTCTACTGCTTTTGAAAAGTTTACACAGCAAAATAAATCCTCTAAGAATTCACAGAGTCCTAATAGTTCCCATGTCTTTTGGATCAAAGTTGCCATATTCAGAAGGAGGGGGGCAAAAAAACCCATAAGTCGCGCAGTATCAGCTTTCGCTATTTTCTCCGACTTTTTTGATCAAGTTCACGAAAATGCTCACAATCGGTTGTGTGAACTACCGGATGCAGAAAAGGCTGTGGGAACTACCAGCAATCTTCCCGAAACAGCCACAGTAGAGCTGAGCTGTGATTGGTTGGACCAACTGCGGAGGGGGCAGACTTGCAAGTGATGAGAGGAGCCTCAAATGAAAAGATCCAGCCACTGTTCTTATACCAGTGCTGTCCCTATCCCAGTAGCCCAGCTGTCTGCCTCCTGGCTTGCTTGGCTGCTGCAGCTGAGGGATCCCCACTTAACCTGTTCCTTAGTGTGTGTGTGAGAGAGTGAGTAGCGATCTGCTATGCTGGCCATTCGCTCCCTTACCCTGCTGTGATTGCACTCGTGTGTGTGTGTGTGTGTGTGAGAGAGAGAGAGAGAGAGAGAGAGAAGCAGTCTGCTCCGCTGGCCCTTACACATCACAGTGGGTGAGGGGAAGGGGGGCTTGAGGGAAGCAGGGCAAAGGGAGAGCCTGCGACTCCATTGCTTCTGGCGACTGGGTGATCATCTTCCCCAAGACCTGTCTTCCTTCCTGCCAGCTCTCAGCAACAGGGGATGGCTCCTTCGTGGCAAAAAGGCTCCCTCCTTCCTCCCACCCTTCTCGCTTTGGGAAGAAGAGGGAGGGAAAGGTGCCATCTCTCTCTCTCTCTTTCCCTCCCTCCCTCTCAGCTTCCCAGCATCTCTCCCCAGATGTGCTTGGGAGTCCATGCCCCCCACCTTTGTTTGTGTGAACTACAAAGCTGAAAACTAAACAGATCAACCAATTTTGCACTAAATCATGTAAACTATGCGGCACTGGTGCGAAAATGCACTAATGTGCAAACTATCGCAATAAAAACTGCTGTGTAACTGACCTCATAGATTTTTTTTATGTCACACTATTCATCACTAGTGTCTTCTGTTCCTACAGGTTGGTAAAGGCTGCCCCATAGTGAAAATGATCAGGAACAACACCCGGTCCATCTGGTGCTTTTATGAAAAGGCAGAGACTTGTTTTGTGCTTCATTGCTGGCTGAGATGTTGTTTGTTTCAGGAGGGTTGTTCTTGATTTTCTAAACAGTGTTTCTAAACAGTGGGTGTTGCAGTGCAATCTATCCCACCCTGAGTGCATTTCAAAATTTGCACTCCTGGAGAATACCACTTTTCCAGGAGGGAGAGACTGAATTCCATTAGAAGGGTCTCCATAAGTCAGAAATGGCTTGAAGGCACAGAACAACAAAAAGAAAACAGAAAAGAACTTTTATTACTTACTTCACCACCACCATCATCATGACAGTGGTACTGTAAATTGCACTCCACATGCTACTGTGGTCAGTGGAAAAATGTCTGTAGTTTAATTATTTGTACCTGTGTCCAGCAACTGAATAAATATTTTACCATTTATAAACCAGGCTAAATTAGCAAGAAGAGTAGAAATAATAAACAGTATTTCAGGCGCAATTCTCCTATGTCTTTTACTATCATAAAATAAATTATTAGTTCAAACTAAGAACCCTGCTATAGTATCAAGATTATAACTATAGCTGACAGAATTAGTTTGTGTATGGCATTTTAAAATATGATATGCAACCATGATCTTAGGCTTCTGTTTGCAATTGTGTTTAAAACAAAGGAATGTTGTACAATATTAAATTAATCCAATACATACCACTTCTGGCAGGGTGTGGGTGGAGGGACCTCTAATAAAGACGTTTGTTCAGATGTTACAGTCATATGCTCCATTACAAAGATATACATTTTGCAAGTCAAAGACAGTGTGTCAACAGCATTTATGCAGTGCTGCCTGAATGCTGTTGGCATTCACCACTAGAGTAAGCCCTTTGATTCAAATTGTTGACACTTGTATAAATCTCATTGATACAATGGGTCTACTCAAGTTGAGATCAAATAGACTTCAGGTCTACATCTGATTGCTTTGGGATTTTTCACTGTTATAAGCAGAGACTGTTTATAATAGAAATGCACTTCCAAGATCTACATTCTATTTACATGAACGATTGACTTCTCTTTAAACACTTTAAAAACTATCAGATTTTTGCCTTGCTGCTAAAATCCCTGAGATTGTTTCATTAAAAACCTTTAAAAAGGAACCCATATATCTGGGATGTATCAGGATCTCACCAACAGCCAGGTTTACAATTCCATTTTCTTCACGTGAGATGAGTCGCATCAATGTTTGGGAGATGAAATATGAATCATGCTTGTTCAGTTGATAGGTATGCATCACCTATTTCATCTGACCCACAACGTTTCATGTTACTATGATATAAAATACTCACACCAGAACTTAGAAAAATTCCATGTTCGATATTGTAACTCTCAGGGTTCCATGGCCAGTGGTCATGCTGCTTTTGAGATCCTGACAGTTGTAGTAACTTTTTCAAGTGCTAGCATGGAGTCAGAGAACCAGATGATTTCCAGATAGTGTTTCCCCCTGTAACCTCCACATAATGGGTTCTGTATTGTTATGTGTCATGCCCACTAGGCCTTAGCACCACTTCATAATTTTGTTTGACAAAAGCATGACAGCTATTGCAAGCCAACATTCAATACCAGAAAAGGAGATTTCTTTTCAGAAGATGTATTTGTGATAATGTTGCCAGAATCCTGCACTTTGATAGGTAAGTTTTTCCACAGAAAAAGCAAAATCTGAACATTTAACAAATTAAGAAGAGGATGTGCTCAAAGAGGAAAACCCTCCAAGAAGACCAAAGTGAAAGACTGGCGATATATAGGACAAAATATGGTTGGTGCAGATGTCTGTTACAAATTATGGCCAATTTTTAGTTCAAGCTGTTGAGGACTGAAGGCCAATTAATAAATACTAAATGGCAACCTTATTTTGACTCATGATGAGTGGCTATATACCCAGCTAGCAACTTTGATTCACTTTTACCAAGCTGCTAAATGAGATTGGAATGGTGTGTAAAGATACAGAGCACAGCACATTCACATCCTAAAGCTGGCTGAGGGGCTGGTGCAGGGGGGTGGAGCAAATATCATGGCAAATGCCATGGCATTGAGAAAGGCCAAATTGAAAGATGGCACTTCGGATATGTGAGGATGACAGTACAGCCACAGGAACTTTATACACGGTCCAATGATGCAGAGGGGGAAGTGGAGCATTTTGCACTGGCCAAGAATGGGCAGGATTCGAAGTACATTTGTTCTGTTGACATGCCCCCCTCCCAAAGGAGCCCTAAACTATGCCAGCTCTATAGCAATCATACTTAACATCTCCCATTGACAGCACTGGAAGGCGGAGGGAAGGAAATGGGATGATCCAACACTGAAGACACAAGAAAAGTCTACTTCCCACTACTGGTAAAGTGGCTTCACCACATCTTCTACTCCACTCTAAAACAATTGCTGTTAACGTACCTATTAAATCTGGCAAACAATTTGACTTTAAACAAATAGCTATTTATCCTTCATCTTGGATTTTTTCTCATTGGAATGGGGAGTGGATTTTTTAAAAAATAAATCCCCTGACCCAGCCCAGATGAACAATATGTTTCACCAGTCAACATTTTAAATGAATTTAATGCAGGAGTGGGGTCAAAGTCTAGGTCATCTCAATGGTGTTTTAAAGAAGTGTTTGATTAGCTCCTTCTGGAAGTTTCAGGTGGGCCATTTCACCCTCTAAATAGGCTACAGGGCACTGCTACATTGATTAATCTCACATGCTACCAGTTTTACAAAACCAGTCACAGCCTTTTGACCATTTCTCATTTTGTTTCTTCTTTGGCATTTTGGGGCTGCCTTTATAGCCCCCAAAGAATCAGAAAATTGGCCCCTGGAACTGCTGCTGTTGCTCACCCCTTCTTCCTTTTTCTGTTTAAATTATTTTAGTGTTGGATGGCTTAACCTATAATGATGTTAACTGTGAGGAATTTCCTCAAGTAGAATGTTCATAGTAACATTTGTTTATAAAATGCTTCAAAAGATCCAGGGTATTGTAAACTCAGCAAAGAAGCATCAAAATATGGCCTCATTGAGATTTCTTAGCTGTAATAAGGGGATTTGTTTCTTGAAGATAATTGAAGAAGTTTAATTGGGAGGGGATACATTGCCCAGCACCCTGCTCATGATATTGTCTAGCATCCTGTTCATGACATGCACAAGCATTAGTACAATGTATGCCAGTTTGGGTTTTTTTCAGTTGCTGTGGAGGTTGATATTCTTTTTCCCCTCCATAATTATCCCCTCCCAAAACTGTTTCTGTGATAGTCACACACACACACCCCGCAACTAACCATTCAGTATCTGCTGGAGAACAGGGAGAAAGAGAAGCATTTGGCTGTGTCATCAAACATAGGATGATTACATCATCTGCCGACACCTTGGAAGACCCCAGTGGCTTTCAGCAGGTTATGTCATTGGTTTGCATCTGGCTATGGGAACTTAGCCAGACACTTCTCCAATTCCGCTGCTCTTCACTAGCCCCTGAATGGTTGTGAAAGGGATGCTATCACAGCAAATCAGTGAGTCCCGAGGGTGGTAAAAGGGGAGCCATAGCTTAGTTGTTTCTGCAGAACTTTTACATTATGCTCAATGATGCAGGTTCTTGGCCATTGTGTCTACAAAATAATGTCACAAAATAATGATTGAGTGATAATTCAAAAATAATTGAGCTGTTGGCTCAATATTTCTCCAAAGAATCATAGGTTTACATGCCTGTCTCCAAACAAACATACAGAAAAATGCTGAAAATAAATAAAACAAAGCCATCCAATTCCCATGTTGTTAAACAACTGCACTTGCATCAAGTTGTTAAACATGACTATGCCTGGTGCAGTCTTGTTCACTTTGGTGGAAGTAGCTGACGACAAAGATCTATCAATGGCTGTAGTTTTGCCTAGTTAAAGGTATCAGCTGGCCTCCTGTTAAGCAGTTATGAATGTGGAGGCGTAAGCATTTGTAACGACTTGGTATTAATGTTTACAATCGTGGTACTATTGCTGCAATTGCAAATGCACCCCTGAACCTACTTTAACAGCCCATAGCAGCACTAAGCAATGAAGCTCTGTCCTGCTGATGATCAGGGTTCAGTAGGATATTTCCAGCACTCTCCTGCCAGCAATCTCTGGAGTGACAATCAGAAGCAGGACCCCTGTCTCAACTTGTCGTATCTGATATCACTGGTGGAAGGGAGTTGAAAGTCATCCGTCTGTGCTTCGATTGCCATTGTTTGGTGCAGTTGCTGGCTGCTAAGGTAGTTTTGGGTGGTTGGGTCAGAGAACAATACATGGTTAAGCATTCATAACTTTGTCTGTGATGTAGGATCTTTACAGCCCAAATGTTTACATTCAAACATCCAATTCAGCTTTGTAATTCTAGAAATTCTTTAAATTTCTCTGTGAAACATCAGACTCTTTGTTCCCCATATTCCACCCTAAAGAGAACCATAGATATATGCTTCAAGTGTAATATGGCTTTATAAAACAGTTTTAAGGGGAACTCTTCTACTTGAATCTAGTTGTTTGATAGCACTGGATCAAATTTCTAGCCACATTTCTTCTACATGGTGTACGACATTAAGATATTAATTCCAGTCCTGATGAGTTGAAACAGGATAAATATGAAATTGCCTTCTCTTTCCTTCTCATCCCACTTTTCTGCTGACACAGAAGGCCTAACTTATTTTAAATGCATTGTTTGAGACCATCAGAGTCTATTTGAACAAAGCTAGTAGGGTTAAGTCCTGATCAAGACTACAGTACAGTGAGAAAGGAAATGGAATCTTTCCTTCCTGTCACTTTTCTGGGGGAAAAAATCCCTGTGTGATGAATAATAATTTTAAAATTCACCATTTTGCACTTGACTTTACATTTTTTAAAAAATGTTGACACCTCTTGATAATTTAAAATAGCAAGTAGTTAGGCCTTGAGACAGATTCAGGTAACACGGCTGGATAAATTGGATGACTGAGCGGATCCACATAATTCTGTGACGGCTACTTGTAAGCTTATTTGGATGCTTCTGGTCTGTGGATAGAAACATATATTAAGAGTGTGCAACGGTGGCCCTCCTGCTGTGTGATCCTTCACCATTGACTATGCTGTCTAGGTCTGATAGGAGCTGTAGACCAAAAGCATCTGCAAGGATACAGTTGCCTACCTGTGACACACATGAACGCAGTAATCTCTGCATGTGGAGCAAGTTTTCATATGGCTCCCAACTTTCTCCTACACAGAATCATTTCCCCTCAAGCCTCCACATTTCTCCATATGCAACATATATCTCCTACCTATGTACAGAAAGCAAAGTATTCATCTCATGTGTAGGGAGAGTGTGATGCAGTGTGATGAAGAACATACAGAGGAACCAGCTGAAGGAGGCTACAATGGTAATTTTTTTGTCAAAGGAGAAAGAAGGGTGGCAGCAAAAACTGATCTTTTCCCCCCTTTTTTGTTTGGCAATGTTAATATATTGGTATGAAGCCCTTGAGCTGAAGAAAACCAGCTACTACTTTTCTGGATATATCTTCCTCCTCACAATTCTGTACTATGAACAAAGTCAAATTCTGAATTCACTTGCCTCTCTGTGACCAAAAGATGTCATAGGTTAACACTGGAACTAGTAAACTCTGTGTATATTTCGTATTCTTGTTACTCGCCTGTCATGCAGAGCAGAATTTTAACATATAATTTTACTGAGATCTGTTCACCCTAAACTCTAGGTTAGACGCACCTGCTGTGCTTTCCAACAGTGGGAAGAAACAGTCCCCTTATATTTAATTGCACTTGAAGACTCCCAGCTACTTTCACAATCACTATCCCCCAGCACAGATTCTGTCCACAATTCAGTCTTTTGTAAGCAAGAGATGAGACAGGCATAGACCCTATAAAGGCAAAGAACTGGTTCGGTTTCAGACAAGAACATAAAACAGCTCCCATCAGTTCCAACCAGCATGGCCAATGGTAAATGATATGGGGAATTATATTCCAATCTCCACTCCTACTGAAAAAGCTACACTCCTGAAACCTTCCAATTTGAAAGTTATCCTATTGATTCCAAATTAACTTGAGATAGTTTGGGAGAATCTTCACTGAGGTATGCTGGGACAAACAGGAACATTCTCTTAGTGCCTATGCTTCCACATATAACATGGCAAATTGTGTCCCTGTCTTACTGCTAATTTGTATGCTGCCCAGATAGGTAATCCAAGCTAGAGAATGGGACAGATCCTTAGCTACTGCAAACTGAGGTTCCCCGATTGTAGACCGATATAGCCAACAGTTTAACCTTTGGACCTAAATCCACCTCCTAGTTGCAACTGGAGTAAACTCCCTTGAATCAGCTGCAGAATGTTAAGTCAACACTTAGGCTGATTCAGTGGTTCTGCTCTATTTGGGAACAGGAACTAGATTTAGACAACAGTAATGAAGTGAGTAATGGGGGATTGGAGGTAGTCGTGATACAAATCCCTAGATTCAAATTCTGATTCTGAGAAACACTTGGATGAGCACAAACTTGCATGAGATATGTATGAAGCTTTCAAACAGAGGCTGAATTTTGAGTTGCAAAACTAAATTCTGCACTTGTTGATCTGAATCTGTAATTATTTGACCAACACACAGAGAGCTTGAGACTGTGTACAGAGAGAGAATAGACTGCTTTTTTGGGCTATGGCCTTAATTCAGAGTAGTGTAGATATCTGCATGCAGATCTTTGTTATTCTGAGCCATGTACTACCCTCCTGATTTTCTATAAAGCTGCCTTGCTGAGTCATTCCATGCTTCAAGGTGAGCAGGCAGGATCGGAGAAGGTCTGGCTACCCCTCCCTCATAGCTGGATGCACGATGACATCAAAGCTGAGATCTGTAGGGGTCCTCCTGAGGTCTCAATGCTTCTGTAATCATTCTGAGTCTGGTTGAAGGCAGGGATTGCTACATGCTTCTCTGATCCTGTGTGCTTGCATTGAAGAATGGAACGGCTGTGCGAGGTGGCTTTGGGATTTTGCAGTCAGTTGAGGGGGGGTTGGGTGCTATTTGGAGAGGAAGAGAATACCAACTCCCATAGTGCCCAAACAAGCTCATCTGCACATGTAAGGGATACTTATGTATGCAGATGTCCTTACCTGAATTCTGACCAAAAACTCTCAGAATCCCTCAGCAGCATGGCCACTGTCCACACTGACTGGGGGATCATAGGAGTAACAGCATCAAGATAGTCACTCTTTCAGGCTCTATTAGAGAGACGCTCTGAGCAATTCAGTGCAATCGTACTAAACTCTGTGGCTGTTCAGTTGTTGGACCTGCTACTACAGATTGGCTGCCACACAGTAAGCATCACCAGATCTGGCTAAAAATACTTGCCATGAAGATAGACACAACCTTGCTAGAATATATAGCACCTTTGCAGTTAAACAAGCATAAAAAAACCCCATATATATAAAAAGGAAGCTTTGTGTCCCTTCTCAAGTATGGAAAAATAACACACACACAAAGAAACAGGAATGGACTTCTGGGAAAAAGCTATGTTAACAGACACAATCCCTGAATTTGTGAGGCACTGTTTCAGCTGGTGATCACACCACTTCATCAGATTCCAGCCCATGTTCTTCATACAGTGCATCCAAGATGTTGAGGTGTTTTTCCATGGCGGGCAGGTAGATGTCAAGGTCTCTTTGCATGCTATTATAAAAAGCTTCTTCGTGATATTCACATTCTCCAACTGAGAGTGCCAATGCAAAACCTTCATAGCTGGGGGATGCCCTCAGTGCTAGCTGCAAGAAGAAGAAACAAGGCCAACATGGTACTTTGGAATTTCTGAAAATGAGTCATCTACCTCACATAAGACAAGTGATGAATAAACAAAATGTTACGTTTATATAACTGGGAACTAAAAAAGTCTTACTAATTTAAGGAGTTGGAAAAAAATATTCACATGGGAAGAACATTTTGCAAAGGGAGAAGGTGGATGACATTAATCAGTCCATCAATCACCACTCAGTCATCAGGACTCAACAAACTCATAGATGTAAATCAGCTTTCCCCAACTAGCTGTCTTCCATACATATTGGACTACAGCTCCTATCATCCTTAGCCATTGCTGGAAACAGGGCTTTGCTTAGAGCTAGGGTGGGCAACACAGAGATTGCATGCAATCCCACCATCTTCCTTATGTTGGTATTAAATTTGTGACTACTGCAGAAAATGTAGTTTGCAATGGGGCCCATTATTTCCAGCATCATTTCTCATATTAAGCAGAGGGAGCTACAAATTAAAATGTGAAAAAGCTGGGGCGAGCGAAGGAAGCAAAGAATTATTTTAAACATTCCATGAAATGTCTATGGCCTTCTGGGCCATTCATGGGGCAAGGCGGGGCACATCACACATATAGCTAAACAGGAGTTTAGGGAGTCAGAAGAGCAACTCTGACACCACTTTTGCACTACCAAGCAGCCAGGCTCCTATGAAAAGATAAGAGATTTGTTGGTAACCCACTAATGGCCCTACCTTTCTATGATGGTGAGATCGCATGCTCCTGTGAGGCAAGAGGCAATGCTGAAGGCACCATTGCTGCTGGTAGGGCCTCCCATGTCAGACAGCTTTTTGCTAAGGAGCCAGACTAAATGTGCCAAACAGCTACAGTAGTGGGGAGACACACTGCCGGGGGATCTCTTAGAGACAAGAGCAGTGACACCATAGCTTACACTTGTTAGTACTATGCAGAAGGAGGCACAGTACACCCCTTTTGAATGTCTTTTGCCATGAAACACCTATGATGAGACAATACAAAATGGAACAAGACGTAGTGCCAGAGGATGAAACTCCCAGGACAGATGGCACTCAATGAGATACTGGGGTACAGCAGAGGACAACTATGAGTAGCACTGTGGTTAAAGATGCAACTGGGCTCACTCCAAAAGGCCATTCAGCTGTTGATGTCTTTGGAGTTGAAAGGGAAGTATGAAGCTTCACAACACATATTATAGGAATATGGAATGTGAGAGAATGAATCAGGGGAAACCAGATACAGCTGTCCCTTCATATTCGCTGGGGTTTGGTTCTAGGGCCCCCCGTGGATACCAAAATCCGTGAATACTCAAGTTCCATTATATGCAATGGCATAGGAAAGTGGTGTCCCTTATATAAGATGGTAAAATCAAGGTTTGCTTTTTGGACTATTATTTTTTAAAGAATATTTTCAAGCTGTGAACACTTAAATCTGTGGATACCAAATCCGTGGATATGGAGGGACAACTGTATAGTAAAACAAGAAATGAACAAATAAACATTGTAATACTTGGAGTGAGTGAGCTAAAGTGGACAGAAATAGGACATTATGAGTCAGATTACATAACATTTTACTCAGGAAATGGAAATCTAAGAAGAAATGGAGTGGCATTTATAGTGAGGAGAGATGTAGCAAAAGCAGTCGATGTAATACAAAGTCTGACCAAATCATATCAATAAGACATCAGGGGAAAACCATCAATATAACCATAATCCAAGTTTATGCCAACTGCTCCTTGATTCTACAGTTTTAGACAGTTCTGTGTCCCTCAAAGCCCCCCATCAGTCCCCTGAAATGCCCCAACCTCTCTCCACTTAAAACAACAACAACATTTGGACATGGTTTTCAGGCAATTTTCGCTCCTACAGAAATCCTGCCAAAGTCTTGAAAATACATCTACACTCACAGTTCTAGTACCCTAGAATTATGTAATACCTCCAAATGCTTTAGTTTCCTCTGCAGTCCCCCTCAAAAGAGTGATAGGAAGTGATGGGATGTCACTTCCTGTCACCATTTGGAGAGAAACTGCAGAGGAAAATGGAGGTATTTGGGCTTGCGGAGGGCTGAGGACCATGGGGGTCTTAGAGGGGGAATTGATTCCTGCCCCCCACAATTGCTCCCCACTGTGCTAGACCCCAAAAAAGGGATGTTGTAGAAGGGGGTGGGGTTGAAGGTGGCCTTGGATATGCTGGACCCAAAGCCCTTTGCTTTGGAAGTCTTCCCTGGAGTTGATGTAGTTAATTCCCAATGGGAATACAGAGTAGGAACTCTCCAGGTGCCGAACCCTCTTCCCCTAGTAGGGTCAACACTTTGGATTGCTCCTCTAAGGTTTGCAATAAAAGCCATTTACTGCACCCCTGATCAGAAAGTCACTAGTCTGCCACTGACACCACATCTCCCACCTGGGAGGTTTGAACCATCTGGGCTTTAGAAATGGTGGGCTGTCTGCATCCTTGGTCCCTAATGCAGTCCTGCCTGACTCACCGCAAAAACGCCTCGGACAACCCAGCCGTGGTATTGCCGTAACGTTCGGCCATAAGCGTTATCTGCAAACAGATAGAAAAAAATAAACATTTTTTGTGTTGCTGCAATTCACATCAGCTAATAAGCTTTAAGGCCTCTTAGGCTTCAGATACCAATAAAATTAACATTTTTTTTTCCTTGATGCAGACGTATTTCAATTCTAAGCATGATCTTCTTTATAAGATCTCTTCTTATTTGGTATATGAGCAAAAGAAATGGGAAGACAATATTCTACCTCCCTCCATCACCAGTTTGAATGTTGTTTTTCTGTACTTTAAAAAAAATAAATAAAAATCCTGTACTTACTCAGTGCTGTTTGAATGTTCTTCTCTCCATTTTTTAGCTCGGTCAAAAACTCCTTCAAAAATTTTAAACCCCTGCATGGAACAAGGCAGTAACATTAAAGTACCTATGAGATTACTGCTACTTTTCATTGTTATATTAAGACACATTTTTGAAAAAGAAAACGCTGTCTCTGCAACATTCAATTACAACATCACCTTTCGGGTCCCTTCTAATTCTATATTCTGTATTAGGGATGCTGTAGCCATAGATTTAATTGGCAGTCAGTTGGACTAGATGACTTCTGAGAGCATTTCCAACTCTATGATCATGTAAAAATATATGTAAAGCAGTCCTATTTTTGAAATCTGACCCATTCATTAATTGTAAAAATTGGCAACTAGCACAGTGGTGTGTGGTCAGAGGAGACTATAGGAAGTGGTGTTAGGCTAGAAGCCTGGGTACAGAGAGCAGATTTTTTTTTTAAAAAAAAAGACTACAATCCCCAGAATCCTCCACGCTGGATGGCCAGTGTTGTCCCAGGCTGTGATAATAATAGTCCATAGACATAATGTCTCTAAACTCCTCCAGAGAGCCTTGCACTCCTATGAGTATGCATGAAACTTTAAAATGTTTTGAGAGGAATAAGGAGCCCTTGGATGCCTCGTACACTTAATCAGGCAAGTAAAGCCCCTCTGCCCCACAACTTATTTATTTTTTAAAGTTCTACCACCTCTTGAATCATCTTCATGGCCGTCAAATACTTCACAAAAGGCCTGGTGAAAGGTTCTGTCCACTACTAATGGCATTTAAAAAAAATCATGTAAGAGATACAATTTCAGGGCCTAATGTTTTATGACTGAATTTGTGGTCTACTTTTAAATGGGAAAGGTGTTACCTCACAAAATACTTTTTGACCCTTCCCACATTTTACAACTGCTTTTTATTTATTTAGGTACTGGCACCCCGCTCTTCAGCCACAATGGCTCTCAGAGCGGCTTACAAATTGTTAAGCAATAGCACTTTACACATCTACGCAGCCTTAAGCGGTTTCCAATGTGTATTAGCTAATTGCCCTCAACAAGCTGGGTACTCATTTTACCGACCTACAAAAGTATGGAAGGCTGAGTAAACCTTGGAGCCCTTGGGACTGAACTTACAACCTTGTGGCTGCAGTACCAGCATTTAACCACTGCGCCACCAGGGTTCCCTATATGTGTGTGTGATCTTCATGCCACCCATGTCCACCACCTTCATTATATTTGTTTTTAATTAATTTAACTAATTAATTTAGTTAAATTTTCCTTATTCCCCCTACATCCCTTTTTTTCTTCTTGCGCCATGTCTCTTCAGAATGTAAGGGCTCGTCTATACAAGGGGGGGGGAACGGATTGCTCCAGTTATTTCAATTCGCAGCAGCTGCGACATGTCTTAATGGTTTTACAGCCCCCATAAGCTTCACATGCCCTCTAGTCAAGGTGGCAGCAGCGAGTGAATTACTCGCGTTTTAAAATCTGCCGCTGCCAGATTAAAAAAACAACAACACTATGTCCATGTTTCAATTTCAATTACTGCATAGGCGACAATACACCTTTTACAAAAAAGAAAAAAAGAGAAAAAAACAACAATTTTATCGCCTTCGCACTCACTCACTAAAGTGAAAATCCAACATGGCAGTTCTGGGTGCTTGCTGTGTTAGCATGTCCTGCCCCACACTTATCTGACCAATAAGGTTTGCGCTTCTGCTCGTATGGGAAAGCAAATCAATGCAATTGTTTGTCCCAACGAGCGACAATGTGCACCCCCATTGGAGCTTTTTAAAAACTTTGGGAAAAGCTGCAAAGGCTTCCCAAGCAAGGTTTTTGGAGGTCTTTTTTTTTTGTCTCCTCCCTTCTGAATATGTCGCATTGATTCACGTTCCCATCAAGACAGGCAGCATTCCATACAAATTGATTAGGATTTTTTTTTTCACAGCATAGATAACCCCTTCGTCTACAGGTAGAGACTCTCTTGTTTCTACTGACTCTATGTAAGCCTGGGAGACCTCTTGTCTGAGATACATACGGTAAATACATAAATAAGAAGAGTCAATAGTGAGCAACAAGAGGTGGTAGCATTAGCACTGACTGCCAGGAGGATGAGCAAGACTGAACAGCTTCTGCCAGCACTTGATTTCTTGGGATGCTGCCACATTAGACTTTTAGGAGATTTTCACACAGGCTTTTTATTCTGTTGCAGGAACGGAACAGGGTTGCTGAAAGATTTTTCTTTCAGATGATGTCCACCCTGTTCCGTTCCTACATCGTGCTTGTTCTGTTTTCTCCCCGTGATATATTATTCATGGGGAGAAATCATTATTAGGCACCCGGTTCCGTTTCTGAAATGCACTGTGGGTGTGCGAATATGACCCCTGTCCCTGTTCTGGAATGACAGGGATGGGGGAGGAGACACCCTTTCCCCCCTCCCTGGGTTTCTTGTATTTTTTTTTTTAAATCCCCCCTTTTTATTACTTTATTTGACAGGTGGGGGTATTTTAAATTTCCCTCCCACTCGTTCTCTCATGAGAATGAGTGGGATTTCCCCTGGCCAGTCATAAAAGCAGCTTTACAATGGCTGCATTTACGGCTGGCCAGGCAAGGAGGGAGGAGGCCTGTTCTTGGAGCAGAATGGAGGTAAGTGTGCGAACATTTACCTCCATTCCATTGCAGGAACAGGCAGGGCCGGTTTAAGGAATTTGCCCCCCCCCTGCAACGCATTATTTTTGTGGGCCCCATATGTTTATCTCTGGTCAATCTAACCTAACCTAACCAATTGACAGTATGGGATATTCAGATTATTACTAATAATGTTTACGCAGGAGGAGGGTTACAAAGCCCCCCCCCCCCAATGACAGGCCCTCCTGCAGTTTGCAAGAGCTGAGGCAAGGCGCTGGCAGGAGGGGCTGCCCAGTACCCTCCAGTGGAGGGGAGCCTCTCTTGGGGGTGTCAAAGGGAGAGCGGGGGAGGGGGCTGCCCGGGTCCCAAACCAGAGGACTCTTCAGAGGAGGGAAGGGCCAGGGCCAGGGCCAGGGCCAGGGCCAGGGCCAGGGCCAGGGCCAGGGCTGGACGAGAGAGCCAGGAAGTGGTGGCATCCTTCCTCCCCCCGCCGTTTCTGGAAGGTGCCGAGTCTTTCTGCCACCGGACCTCCTGCCCTCTCTCCCCCCTCCGCAGGCAACTCTGGCCTTGGGCGCAGGGCTGCGTCAGAGTGCCAGCTAGCGGGAGAAGCTGTGGATGGTTCACCTGGCCCAGGCCCTCCGCCGCTACCTCCTGGCTGTGAAGGAACCCCGCCTCGTGGCCCCCAAAGTGGGGCACCAAAGTCTGAACTCCTGCGGGCCCGGAGCCAGTGCCGCTTCCCGGGCTCTGCGACTCACCATGGCCGTGTCCCCCTTGGCAGGCCTCCCTGGTGCCTCCGCCTGGCTGGCTGGCCACTCCGGGGCGCTGCTGCGAAGGATGAGGAGGGGGAGGCGGTAGCCGCCGCGCCATGCAGGAAGCTGCGTCCAGAGGCAGTGGCTGGGAAGCAGCGCCGGCAGGGTGGGCGGGCAGGTCTGCGGGGCAGCTCCATGGGTGGGCGAGGCCGGCCGGGCTGGGCCCCCCCGCTGTGGCTGGGGCCCTCCGCCAACGCGGATTTGGCGGTAATGGTTAAACCAGCCCTGGGACCAGGATAGGAGGTTGTGGGACAGAACCGGGGCTTTTGGCCCCCGTGTGAAAATCTCCATAGTGTGCAACTGAATTGCCACACTCTATTCACTCATAAGGCTGAGTTGTCCAATCCTTGTCATCCAATCCAGTCCTTCCACTATAACAGTACTGGAAAAAGCCTTTTGGTGCAAATTGCAAGATAGAATTGAATACCAAAACCAAGTGGGGAGATAAAACGGGACCAGATATAATGGCTTCAGTGAATGTGTCCTGAGTTTCAAGAGACTGCTCAGCTGAGATGGACCTTCCTCATTCACTGCCACTATGCCATGCCTGTTGTGTCATGTCTGCATACAGACAAAATGCCCTATTCCCAACAGGGTGGTGAACAAATTCCAATTCTGCCTGTACATTACATAGAGTCATAGAGTTGGAAGGGGCCTCATGGGCCATCTAGTCCAACCCCCTGCTCAATGTTGGATCTCCAGCTAGAGCATCCCCAACAGGTAGCGATCAAACCTATTTTTTTTTAGACGTCCAGTTGGTCGCCAGGGGTCATGCATGAATAATGCACGCAACATATCAAGCATGGTAGATCAAAAAAATTGTAAGCGGACAGGCTGTTGGTAGGAGCCTCCTTTTTACTTATCAATTGAGAGCAAAGCATGGAAAACAAGTCACTGTGGCCATGTTGGCTGAGGGATGCTGGGAGCTGTTGTTCAAAACGGTGCTATTTCCAGATGCTGGCCAGATCTATATGTGTTCTGAATTCAGTCATTCAGGGGAGTAAGGAACAGAGCAGCGTGGATTCAGTTAGGAAGTGGGACTGAACCAAATAACTTAAGCTTTACCAGGGTTTTTATAAGAAAATACCCCTTTGAAGATGCATTCTCGAACAAAAGGAATGTTTAATTTCAGATAGTTCTCAATTGCTTTACAAAGGGATTCCGGACAGCCAGGATCTGGGAGATTGGTCCTTTTGAATTCTGTTTGTATCTTCCAATGTATTAGCCACCCCTCCCAATTTTGTGTCATCTGTGTGCTTCATAAGGATCCCCTCCATCCCGCTAATTAAGCCACTAATAAAAATGTTGAAGAGTAATGGCCATAGGACAGAACCTGAAGACACTCCACTTGAGACCTCCTTTCAGTGTGAAACACAGCCACTGATGATGACTGTCTGAGCATGTTTTTTCAACCAATTATGGATCTGTCTGACAGTGTTTCCATCTATTCCATATTTAATCAGCTTGCTAATCAAAATGTTATGGGGGACCTTATCAGGTTACCTACAGGATCGCCTTCTCCTGTATAACCTGCCCCGGACACTTAGGTCCTCTGGGGGATATTTGCTCCGGTCAGCCAGGACTAAGTTGGCAACTGAAGTACTTTTTCTTCAACTGCCCCTAGACTCTGGAACAGCCTGCCGGAAGAGATACGACAGCTAAATACGCTGTTGGGATTTAATGTAGACCAGTCTCTTCTGGCAGGCCTATCCAGATGATTTCAAATTGTGAATTTTAAACTGTGATTGATTGTTTTAAAATGTCTTAGTCTTGTCTGCTTTTTAAATTGATATATGTTTTTAACTGACATGTGTTTTTAGCCAATGTAATGTTTATGTGTTAATTTGTTGTTCCCCTCCTCGATCCATAGGAAGAGGGTGGTAAGATTATCATCATTATCAAATGCTTTGCTGAAATCCAGATAAATGACATCCACAGCATTCCTACCATCTACTAAACTAATGACCTGATCAAAAAAGATTTAAGATTAGTTTGGCAGGATTTGTTCTTGACAAGCCCATACTGGCTGCAGTTATGTTGGAAATACAATTAGCGTAAGTGATAGGATCTACCTATCTGGAAGCAGACTTGCTACATCTTCCAGTTTTGCTTTGGTGTCTGCCTTATCCAGTATTTGGAAGTAATGTATTACAATTAACAAAGATACCCGAAACATCTTACATTTTGTGATAATCAGAGCCTAACACCACCCCCTTTTTTGCATTTTAACATTAACACTAACATTTTATGGGTTTTGGAACAAGTATCAGATATTTGTTATTCCAAAAATCTTATTTGATTAAGATCATTTGGGGAAGATTTCTGACTACTTTTCTATTTTTTAAATCCACTGTCAAATAAATAATTAAAAATAACATGTTAGTAACATGTTACATATGAATTATCCTCCCAAATTCTAACTGATATTACTGCATTATAAATTTTGAAAGTAATAGCTAGTAGTAATGCATTCACGATTGTCACAAACATTTCCAACCTCTAATCTTATTCAGTTCACTATGACAGAGGAGTTCACTAATAAGACCAAAGGGAAAGGACCCAGAGGAGGTAGGCAACATTTAGTGGCACTGCTAGTCTTTTAGTCTGCAGCAGGAAATTTGGAAATGCAGACTATTACTATGTGAGTCCCCATAGCTATGCCCCTGAAGAGAAATCAGTGTACTGTCTGTTTGTCTGTACATTATGTATACCTTTTGTAAAGCTAATGGAGCTTAATTATCCATTTAAGAACAAGCCAGTCCAAAATATTTTGCACTGCAATAGGAATTAGTCCATGGCAACATAGTGTTGCTGGGAAAATTCATTTTTCCACTAGCTGCTGTGGTGACTGTAGCTAAGTTGAAAGGGAACAGAGAAACCTGAAGTGGCTGACAGATGACATTGTGATCTGCTAAAAAAACCCAAAAACAAGTAACTTTAATTTGGCTAGTCCTGGCTCCTCTGCAACACCTGCTACTTGTTAAATGTACTCTCCTCCCAGAGTCCACATTTTTAAACACCGTAAGTGTTCACTGGTTTGAGATAACAATGAATCTCTGTTAACTGACGTAATCAGGTATAGGTTGACCCCCATATCCGTCGGGGATATGTTCCAAGACCTCCTCATGGATATCTGAAATAGTGGATAATAGGGAACCCTATTATTTTCAATAAGACAAATGCTGGAAGTTGTCCATAGAATCTCATTGGAGGACCTAGAAATGACTAGAGAGAACATATTTTTTTCAGGCATGGATAAGTGAAACAGTGGATACCGAATCCGTGGATATGGGGGTCAGCCTGTACTAATTTCTATCTGACTCGCGTTCCAAAAACTAGACAACTTACCTTTTAAGCCAGAGGAGGGCCTCTGTGGCAGAATTTCGAATTTGTGCATCTCCAGTGCTCACTTCATGTAGGATGATTTTCTGAAGGGTACTGAAGTCATCTTTGCTGGTTATGTATTTCTGATTGATTTTCTAGAAGGGACAGAGAACAGGATCATGAAGTTTGAACAATCTATAACCTTAACCCTCCTGCTCCCAAGCCTCTTCCACCCCACTTTTGTTGCTGCTACTTGAGAGTAATGCTGCTTCTCCATGAAGGCAAGCTGCAAAAGCAAGTGTAAAATACCCCATAACCTAACTATTCACTTCTAACTATTTCTTGCCTTGCTCTGGTAGTCTTGTCTGCTTGACAAAATAAATGTGTGTGATGTGTGAATGTTTCATTTCAGTTCAATAAAGTTCCATCCATTGTTTTTGTACACCTGACTCCCATATACACAGGATCAAGATCCTGCAAAGTTATGCGAACCTCTTGCTAGCCATTTGAGATGCTTCTAATTCCCCGTTGAAGCCAAGACCTTGCAAGGGCTTTCCACGGATGTTAGTGATTTGTGTAGCATTACACAGCTTGGGACCATGCTATCCAGAAGACTACCTGCACATATATGGACCCACCTGAGTTCTAAGATTGGCTAATGAAGACTTTGTTAGCATACCTGCAACTAGATCCACCATTCACATGAACATGGGAGACAGGGCTTTTTTAGTGGTGGCTTCAAACATGTACTACTCCCTCTCAAAGGACATGAAGTCTGTTTCCTCTCTTTGGTTTGTTTTAAATGAGACTTAAAGAACAAGCTATTCCAAGCTTCTCTTAACTGAATAAGGTTTCTGGGTCTGTAATTTCAACTGCTGATGTATTTTATACATGGCATTATAAATATGACTCATTAACTAAATATGACTCATTAACACTTTACAATACTATAGCCTTTCTCAACCTTTTTACCCTGGTGGAACCCTTGAAACAATTTTCAGGTGTCAGGAAATCCCTGTCTAAAAATTATTATATCTACAGCTAAAAAAAAAAAAGTTTATTTTTTTTTCAATCTCAATATCACACGGAACCCGTAGCAACCTTTTGTGGAACCCTAGGGTTCCAGGGAACCCTGGTTGAGAAACTCTGCTTATATACAGTATGTTGGACTTTTTTTGGATTATTATTGGAAGGCGCTAATTTGGATAAATGGTGAACATGCTTTCCTCCTCCTCGCAAGTAGCTTATGATGATTTGGGGCTGGGGTGGGGGGAGGCTCACCCTGCCATATGGGGGTGGGGCACTTCTGCTCAGACCATGGGCTTCTTGCTAGTGTCACATGACTACTGAGCCATCAGAACTAAGAACCAAGGGCTGCAGGTGCTATTAACCAAAACTGATTTCAAGAAATGCAGCACTGATTCTGTGTGGTCCGTGAAGAAGGAATCTTAAGCTCTAAATCAGAGCTTGGAAAAGTTATTTTTCCAGACTACAGAAAATTTCTTGTCTCTGATAATATGAAATACTATACCAGGAATCTGTGTTTACAAAGTGAACTAGGAAGGGGTAGGCAGACTTCAGGGTTGGCAGACCTCCTTTGAGTGTTTTTTCCCCTCTAGACCCACCAGTCAGAACAAGGTGCAAAAGATGTATACTTAGCATTAAAGAATGGTATAACTTTGAGTGGTAGATCTCAGTCAATTTTCTTCCTACCCCTGAATGACTGAATTCAGAACACATACAGATCTGGCCAGCATCTGGAAATAGCACTGTTTTGAACAACAGCTCCCAGCATCCCTCAGCCAGCATGGCCACAGTGACTTGTTTTCCATGCTTTGCTCTCAGTTGATAAGTAAAAAGGAGGCTCCTACCAACAGCCTATTTTTTTGATCTACCATGCTTGATATGTTGTGTTCATTATTCATGCCTGACCCCTGGTGATCAACTGGGCAAAAACTTCTCTCATGCATTGGATCCAGTCCCATTGATTTCAATAGGTCTGCTTTAAAGAGAACTAAATTGAAGCTATTACCTTGATGTTTCCTTCAAAATCCATTTTAACAGGAGCAAAGACTGTGGATCCAAGTTTATCTAGAAGAAAGAAAACATTTTTTCCACAAGACCTTTCATACTTCAGTGTCTACTTTAGCTACTAGTTTCAATCATCTTAATACAAGACAATGGAACAGAAAGGCCCAAGCACTTTGGCTTTTACTGGAAAGCACAAAGTTTGCATCCTCAAACTTTGCTTTTCAAAGCTTCCAGTGACAGTACGGGTCCAAAGAAAATGGCAGTGCTCAAATCAGTGATTGTCAGAAAAGAAGTAAGGTAGGAGCTGTGTTGAAGATGAAAAATATTTGCTTCCTCCATGAAACATGCAATCCCTGCCCCTGGCTTTCTGTAACATGCCATACCAAAAAGGAGTTCTTCTCCAGATTGATTCATGCATCATTTTGTGGTAAACACTATGGCTTGCTACTTAACTGAATGTAGCCACAAATTCTTGAATAAAAGAAGCAACTTATAGGAGAGCCATCCGCCACGTTAATCATAAAGGAAGATGTCTGAGCAGGCTAAATATCTTTACAAGATATTCATAAGACTTTATACTCACAAAGACATATCTTTGGCCTGTTATACTAACATCAAAGGAGAAGTATCATTCTAGAGTGTGGAAATCTTACTTTTTAAAGACCACAACTCCCAGAATTTGCCAGTGGCCAGGCTAAGTAGGGGATTATGAAAGCAGTAATAACCCCCCCCCCCTAGCTTTTCCAAGCTGATTGGGTATTCCTGCATGGCAAGGGGCTGGACTAGATGGCCCTTGTGGTCTCTTCCAACTCTTATGATTCTATGAGTATTTCCTACGAATTTGTTTGTCTGGAGGCTTCTTAAAGCGTTCACTCAGATAAGATCAGAGTTATCATGCTTTAGCTGTTCCTACTCTGAGACCATATTTCTATGTAACTCTCAGTCTATATGGAATTGAAGTTGCTACAGGTTTGTGAAAACTGTAACCCATGTTTGTAATTCTGGAACACGGCAATGTTTTTCCAATAATAGTTTGACATGCATGTCAATTGTCTCTGGAGCATAAATACCCCAGTTTTTATTAGAATGTTTTTATTAGAAAATGTAGAGCTTTAGAATCATGGCTTAGGAAAGTGTTGTAGCAGTTAAGCTATGCAGTAGTCTGGTAAACGAGATGCAGAATAGGGAGACAGAAACTCTGATGTCCGTCACTGACTGAAGCATTGGCCAGCTGAGTGTTTTGAAAAATTCAGCTTAAAAAAACCACTCTTGCCATGTTTGCAGATTATGTTTTCCATAGTTTGTGCATTACCCTGCAGACAATTGAATACACCACAACTTATTTTCCCTATTTCTCATCTGTTTTTCTGCCATTATTTTTATCCATTCCTGTTTCAGCTACCATGAAACCATGATTCTGGATTTATATGCAACAACAAACTGTAGTTTAAACAAGCCAGCAACAACCCATGGTTTCTAACTGTGGTTTGTGGCTTTATTTGCAGGGGTGGGTTCAGACACAACAAGAAGACAAAATTCAACAAATCACAACCTGGCATACCAATATATATGAATCCAACCACTATCTTTTTGGGAGTAAGAATTTCCAAACAACACATAATACTATCCACCTAACATAACAAGGCTTGAAAATCATTGTAGATTTGTTCAAACAGGGAATACTCCCATATACCAAATTCCAGTAGGAAAGCAAACAAGCACACATACCCAGGACTGGAACTATTTCATAACAAGACTGCAGAAATTCTTCTGTGGGTATTCCTCCATCCTCAGAAAGTTCAATATCACTAAATCTTTGGGGAAGGAAACACATAGACTGATTAAGATCACTTCAAGAAAAGGAAGCCAATACTTCCAATAATAATTAATAATTAACTTAATTTCATTATTAATTTTAATTATTTGAACTCTGTATTTCAAAGCTAGTTAAGTTACTGATCTTCCTCAACAAGGACAATATGAAATTATAAGTAAGGAAAAGTCCATGGCAGGATAACGGGCCTTATGCATAGCCCAAGGATTTCAGAACTAGAGATAGACCCCAATATTCACAGGACCCAGATTCACTTACCTGCATCCGGAAAAAAATGGTCTCTCTAGGCATCTTCTAGGTTCTCCAGCATGACTCTATGGTATGCTTCTTCTGAAAGCTGACCATAGAGTCATGCTGGAGGAGCCAGAAGATGCCTAAAGGTGTTTTCTCTAGGCATCTTCTAGGTCCTCCAGCACAACTCTATGGCAGCTTGGGCCAGGTGTCATTCATTTTAATAGGGTTTACTATTAGCCATGGTTTCTGGTATTCACGGTAAGTCATAGAATCATAGAGTTGGAAGAGACCACAAGGGCCATCCAGTCCAACCCCCTGCCATGCAGGAATACACAATCAAATTATTCCTGACAGATGACCATCCAGCCTCCGTCTAAAAACCTCCAAAGAAGGGGACTCCACCACACTATGAGGTAGTGCATTCCACTTCCAAACAGCTCTTACTGTCAAGAAGTTCTTCCTAATGTTTAGGTGGAATCTCTTTTCCTGTAGTTTGAACCCATTGCTCCAGGTACTAGAACAGCAGAAAACAAGCTTGCCCCATCCTCAGTATGACATCCCTTCAAATATTTAAACATGGCTATCATGTCACCTCTCAACCTTCTCTTCTCCAGGCTAAACATGCCTAGCGCCCTAAGCCACTCTGGGACTTATCCCCTGTAGCGACGCACCCCTGCAGCCCAGCCATAAGTCTGGGACTTATCCCCTGTAGATACGGGGTGGTGGTGGTGGTTCTATAAAAGGAATAAACTGAATGCATGAGAAGATAGAATGTGCTAGCTGCACTCTGTCCATCATTGCAAGTGTGGAGAACAATAGGCTGAAATGGAGAGGTTTCTCTCCCTGTGAAGACTCTCCAAATGTCTGGGGGATCTTATTATTATTATATTTCTCGAGAGGCTCTATGCATTCTGTTGCTCTCCACATAAAGAGCATGATAAGGAGGGTTTTAGTTACATATATTTATAGAAAAGGGTCCTATAACCTCTGTGATGTCAAATACAGACATTTAGAAGGACAAGCATCATGGGGGGAGGAGACTAGCACAAAGACTTCCACACACATACTAAAGTCCAATCCGATACCTCTTCCACCAACAGTCCCTTTCTCCTGCTTATTTCATTAAATTATTAAAATAATATTGTAAGCTCTCTAGGTGGCTTATAAGGAAAGTAGTTTAAACCATTTAAAATGTCAAACATTCATTTTTTTCCTTTTAAGAACTGTTGTATTATTACATGTTTCATCTGGCAAAGCAAATGTAATTATTTATCAAACACTGATTTCACCTTTGGCAAATTTGTAGGAAACAGATCACACTTCTTGTTAAGTAACAGTCTTGGGGCCAGCTCACACAATACCATGTACATGCTAACAATCCTGAGTGCACCTACTCACACGAAGAAGCATTAACATGTGGACCATCAAAAAGGCACTTTACCTAATGCTCATAGCACTGAAGAATGTCATGAGATCTTTGTTTGTCTCCTCGCTCAGTGGTGTTGATTTGCTCATGGGGTCCGCTACAGATTCTAAAGATTTGTTATCTTGATTGTCCTTTGATGGCAGCAGCTTGTCTTTTTCATCTTTTTTGCTACCACCTTGGAATTAAAGGATCAGAAATCATAAGATACTAAACTGGATGAGGTGCTTCTGGGTTTTTTTTCTTTTAAGGAGTACAATAGATTTTATTTCTTACATATTATGCATTCAGAAGTGTCCTGTATTTCAGACGGATTTGTAATCTGCCACTGTCATATTCTCCCGTACATTCAGCTATTCACATCCATACATTCATTCCATCCTCATCCCATCTTTTCTCTTTACTTCACTCTCTCAACCTTTTTTTCTCCTCATCCTCCATCTCAGAGCGTGGCTCCTCATCAGGTGCCTTCAGTTTGCAATGACAGGGCCATGGCAAAGAGACCCAGAGATCAGGATGTACACAGATGTGTGCAAGAACTCAAAGGCCCAGCCGCAGAGCACAGCACCAAAGTATCCTTCCAAAGGATGCCGTGCCCCTCAAGCTGCCAGTCTCCATGGTTGGACCTCTGAGCTGCCTCTGCCTCTCCATCTCTAACACACTGTCTTTTCACTATGGCAGCAGACAGGTTGCTGTGGCCTGGATAAGGGCACTTCAAGTCAAGTCAAATTTTATTGCATCATAGCATCCAGCCATTGCACAAGAACCAGAAAAAGAAATAAAATGATCAAACCAATTTACATATAATTGATAATCAGCAATGATTAATAACCAATAAATCACTTTCCATGCCCCCCCTTGTTCTTCGAGGCATGTAAATGTAAGGCCCCAACAAAAAATTTAGATGTTCTAAAAGACATGTATAAGGATGCTTCAGTGAGGTACAAAAGGAGGTGAGCAAAGGAAAGGGTTGCATGCCTGCCAGAAGAGTGTGCTGATGAGAGGGAGTGGGGAAGACAGAGGAAAGGTTGCAGGCCAGACTGAAAGTTTCTCTAAGATGGGACTAGTCCAGTGGGCAGCAAGTCCCAATCTCTGAGTCAGAATGTACGACTCCAAACAGAATGGACAAACTGGTTCAGATCCCTGCTTGGGCCAGTCTCTTGTTTGCTTCACAGGTAAAAAATGAAGAAACGTACCTCATGAAGACAGGGAGAGAAGAGAATGTACGCTGAATCATATATATTAGCCTGACCACCTTAGGGAATATGGTGGGATAAAACCAACTTGAGAGAGGACTCTGACACCTCACTCTGCAAGTGTAACTTTCTCCTATAATCTTTTGCCAAGTGCATGCAGTAGGGATTCAAATTATATCACACAATGCATTAAATTAAGATAGAATAAAAATTTACACAGGTAATCATCTCCACTTGACATAGGGCACACTAATAAAGTAAACAAATGAAGCAAAGAACACTAGCGCAAGCAAACCCCATCTACATCTTCCTTTTAGTTTTGGATAGCAACATTCATGTAGTTACCTGTAATATTTATTTCACAGTCCATCTCACTAGTGTTCAGAGGTACAGGGGTCTGCTCAGGAAGGTTGGCGTTTGCATATATAGATCCATTTTCGCAGTTTTGTAGTTCCATCTGCCTGGGAAAGAAACCAAAAAAGAAAACAAACCCAACTGTTCAATAAGGTAAGCACTTTGCTTGCATAATGTTGTGTATGCTTCATTTTTATATTCTCTAGAAGGTGGAGTGACTATTATTACAGACGGGTATTCTCATCCAGCTAAGAGCATTATGCATGCGAAGCTAGATCTATCACTAACGGGATTGGAAATTGCACAGATGGTCTTCTTTTCTGATCTAGCAGCGGGGGCAGTGTGTCTGGAAGCTTTCCCAGAAAGGAAAAAAATCCCGTGCAACTGGCCCTTTGGGAAAGGATACCCATAGTGTATTCCAACACTGTCTTCCAAATAGCCTATCAGTAGTACTGAAGGTTTTAAAAACTTCTCCATACACCAAGTTGTGGTTTTACTCCATCATAATGATGTATGGAAACAGGAAGCAACAGAACAGTTCCATCTTCTAAAGGACCCATGTGACCTTTAAAATTTCTTTATAGCCGGGATGGGGAATCTATAGCCCTCTAACACTGATGAGTAAAGCCATCATTATTCTCCGTTGGCTGGCTGGGGCTGATGGGGGTCCAACAACATCTGAAAGGCACCACAATTCCCCAACCCTGCTCCACAGTATAGATGCTACATGTACACACGTTTTTAAAAATGTGATTCTAGACCAAAGAAGTGTCCTCATTTTAAAATGCTACAGTGGCATTGGCACATAGTATAAGCTTACATACAATATCAACTGACATAAAAACAATTTTGGGGGGAATAGGACTGTAGCCCAATTACATTTCTCTGTGGAGAGGTTGAGATGAGTTTGGAAAATCACAGAATCATCTGAATTATGTGTTTCCTGTCTAACAACCTGCCCTGCAGGAAAACACAGCTAGAGGTGTCTGGGAGATGGTCATTCAGCCTTTGTTTAAAGACATCTAGCTAGGGTTACCAGGTTAAAGAAGAGACAGAGCTCCTGTTCCTTTAATGGTTCCATAGGAAGAGGACAATTCTTGAAGTGAAGGTAGCCCACTATGAGCTTGTGCTGGGGTGGGGGGCACCATAATGGCAGAAGTGGCCAGGGCATCAGTGCTGGTGCTGGATAGTGAAGTTGGATAAAAGCAGTGTTGGAAAAAATGCATAAGCTTAAATCAACTCAGAAGGACTAAGTCCACCAGTTTATGGCAGTTACCCATGCTGGTAAAAGGATTGCTATGTACTGCTTGATGCAAAATGAGGGGAAAGCAGAAGTGACAGCAGACAACACTTCCAGAGCCCAGATGTACTACAAAGTATCTATGAAAATTTCGAGACAGGAAGAAATTAGAATTATATAACAGGCACAAAGACAAGATAAGAATAGAATTGGCATTGACGGAATTCAACAGTTTTATGATGATTTAAGTCTAGACCCTGCTAGTAGCAGAGTTTTGTTAATAGCATGGAAATTCAGAGCACCCACTTAGTGAGAATTCAGTACAAAGAAATTTGCAGATGGCATGACAGAACTGGAATGTGATACCATCAACAAACTAACAGCTCTTTAACCACGACCGGACCAAGAACTAAAGGATCAACGAAGTTTAAAGATTTCTATCAGTTTACTTTTAACTTTGCTAAAAAATCGTGGACAAAAGGGTTCAGATCTAAAACTGGCAATTGCATACTAGAATTCAGTCTTATCAGGAAGATTCTGATTTTTAGATCCTTGGAATAAATGTTCATTGGAGCATCGTATGAGATCAATTTCCAAAGACACTTGGAATCTTCTTTTAGACTTTGGAAATTTGATACCAAATGGTACATCAAACTATGATGAAGGAGCGTGACATGTTCAAACAGATGATTTTATGGAACATACACAACCAGTAGCCACAGGAGGAAAATACAAACTTTCCAAACCATAAATTGTCCTTAATGGACTTACATTTGCAATCTGAACTGCATCAGATAATGAAGACATTTTGGCCAATAACTGTGCACACTGACACTGGTTTCAAAACTCATGGTGGGATGCCACTGACAAAATAGAAATCATTTCTCCTTCAAGAAAATGATGGCTGACTCATGGACATTGCAAGACAAACGTCTGAATATACCCCACGCTGTTTGAGAAATGTTATCTTCTGCACCACTATTAAAAGGACAGGAGCCCTGCTCCTTATTTTACTTGGCAACCCTAATTCCGGTGAAGGAGAGTCCACCACCTTCTGAGACAGTCCATTCCATAGTCAAACAGCTCTTACCATCAGGAAGTTCTTCCTAATGTTTTGGTAGAATTTCTTTTCTTGTCATTTGAATCCACTGGTTTGGGTCCTACTCTCTGGAGCAGCAGAAAACAAGCTTGCTCCCTCTCCCTCATGATATTCATTCAGGTATTTAAATAACCTTCAGGTACTTAAATAAACTTTCCTTTCTGTTCAGCTTAAACCAGGAGTGGGGAACCTGTGTTCCTCCAGATATTGCTGGACCCTAATATCCATCATCGGGGTAATAAAAATTTAATATAGCAACTGGAGAGCACCAGATGTTGACAAGATATACATGCCAACAATATCCTTTGTGTGCATCTGCCTGTTTCTTTCTAGGAGGGGCACAGGACTAGGCCCACTATGGAAGAGCCATCCTCTGAGAAACCATACTATTGATCAGATGGAAAAGTGTGCTGTACCTTTCTGCTACACCGCGGCTAAATATGCTGGGAAGTTTGAACTGTAACAAAAAGAAAACTATTTCACTGATTGAAAACATTCCTTAGAGCTTAGTAACATTTGAGATACAGCCAAAGAATATGGAGGAAACCAAGGGACAATCTTTTATATTAGCATTTCAGTACTCTTGAAAGTGCTGGCAATGCTGAGTCAGTAGTATATAGTAGAAAGTCAATTTAAAATCAATTTAGGTTACCTGAGGTAAGCAGAAGTAAAATTCATACACACTTGAAAAAAGTGGCCTGGACCAAATTGGTTAATCCTTACTAGAATAAATCCACTGAATTAATGGTTATGGGATAAGTCAATATATAGGTAAATTCCAACAGATTTAATAGTCTACTCTGGTTGGAACTGACAATGTCTATTTATTACAGGTGGCACCAATACTAGTAACAATGTATTTCTTTGGGTAAAAATGGCACAATCAAATTCTCTATAGTCTATACCTTCACTACAATCTATGCTAGCCTCCCCCAAAATCTGGCCCTCCAGATGTGATGGTCTCTTACGTTGGCTGATGACTGTGGGATTCCAATACATTTGAAAAGCCTTTTGTAGGAGAAGCTAGGTTTATACCAATGAAAAGTACCCCAGTCACTACACCAGTCACTACACCTTTAAGCCAAAGTCTTATTGAGGCACTACACTACCATAAAATATAATCGCATAAATTGTTACACTTTCACAGAGTCTGCATGAGTGCAGTCTCTACTGCATCCCATTGCTTTGCAAGCCCTCTTACACTTTTTGACTAGGTGAGTGGGGAGTTAATTGGCCATTATGCAATAGGTGAGCTCAAGTCTGTGGTGCTTGTTGTACAACCAAGTGTACAAATGAGGGATCCAGCATAATTATGCTGCCATCTACTTACACACTGCACTAAAAACTTATGAGATCTTGACCTTAATCTATCCATACTAGCACACAACCTATGAACGAACAACATTCCCAAGCACCTGGAAAAGACTGGGAGGAAAAGAATTCAATGTGGAATATATCTTCACAAAGTAGCATATAACTACTTTTGAAATGTCTGTCAAAACTGCATTGCCTCTTAATAAACTTTTCACATCTTTCTGGAGCTTTGTTATGCAATCTGCTTTTCTAAAAGACATTTCACATGGGGCTTGAATGTAAGAAGTTTCCCACTGATAGCTCCAGCCCCCCCCCTCCATTTCATGCACACTTTTAATTTTTTTTTTTTTTGTAAAGTTCCCAAAATTGTATGCAACTCAAATAAGCAATCTAGCACCTTCGCCTGCCAGTTAATGATATAGTCTTGCAAACCAGCTGGTTCCCCCATGAGAAGGACAGTTATAATGTAGCATCAGAGGCTGCTTCTATTTACCCTGTTTAATTTGTTGAGAGCTGAATGGGACGATCCAGATGATGTCTGATAAAGCAACTCAGAAGAGAAGGCTGCATTTGCAATTTGCATACATTCTTCAAGGGTCTTCAGGAATGTAGTACAGCTGGATTTCAACAGTGCTCCCATATTAACTCCATTCTGCAAAAATGGAAAAAATATTTACCTTCCCAGCATTACTCAGCCTCTAGGTTTTCAAGCCTGCTATCACCTCTACAGTGAGACTCCTAACAATCTGACATCAAGATGTGATTATTCCACCACAGACGTACAAACTGAAGCATGTCTTTAACTTCTGGCAATGGAGGCACAAATGGAGCATGGCAGAATTTGGCTGAAAATACATTCCAGAACCATGGCATCACCACAGAAAAGGCCCTGCTGAAAAATCTATTGATAATCTACGGAGAAGGCTCACGGCTGATAATCTTGAGAGCAAGCCCTCTGACAGGTGTTTCTAACTTAGCAAATTCTTCAAAAGCATGACCAATGGAAAACTGAACAGAATTCCATCATGAATACCTGGAAGACTCAGTTGCTTCTGCACCTGCCTAAAAGCCATACCAAATGTACATCTGAGTGTTCTGCTTCAACTTTCAGAACAGACTACTTGTGTCTTGTTCCTTGGCCTAAATGTTTGTGCCAACTAGAACTGACCCATTTCATCAGTGTTATTTCCATTGAGCACTTGATTCAATCGGTCAACTCTAGACTACCAACGGGACTAAAAACTTCACATTTAACTGGGCAACAGGAAAGGGTAAGTCAACTTCTCATATTATATCAAGGTTCACTCTTTCACTAAAAAGTGAACAATGATGCAGAATGTTTGAATGACTCTCAGCCCTACCCATTAACTACTTTATCATAGGAAGAAGTTTTACTCCTCTGAACTGTAACTGTTGGAGAAAGGCTATACTACATTTTGGAGTAATACAGCAATTCATTTTCAGTTTTTATTGCTTTAGCAAAAAGCCATAGCAAACAACAAATATTGCAATACAACAAAATGCAATTTAAGAAGCCCATAGTAAGTTGAAACATGTCCTATCCACAGCGATATAGGAAGCAGCTGAGAATCTATCATGACAGAATGTGTCTAGACCCAGCCATGCCAGTTCTTCACAATTCAACAATTCTTGTTGTTTTACATTCACAGAGATCTTATGCTTGCAGCTCCACCCATCCCAGCACTTCAGAGGCAGAAAGGGTTGAGCCTTTCTAATACTGCATAAACAAACTGTTTTTGAAGGCTCAGGTATATCTTTTAAAGCCAAGTTTTTCAGGGGTGTAGGTATTGGTGGGGTGGGATGAAGGCATTGCCTTCCAAAAGAATTCTGAGCAGCCCCCCATGAAATTCTCCTTCAGTCTCCAAATTTCTAGCATTGTGGTATCTTCAAACTTTAGTTAAACATTCAGAAACAGAGTTTATGCTATCAAAGAAAAGATGTAGGAAAGTTACAAAGTAAATAAAAGAGTTTTCAATGTCTCATTCTTTGCAATGCTATACGTTTGGGGACCGCAGAAAAAATCATTTCATTTTCCTTTCCTCCCTCCATACCTGGCAAACCTTCACATGCAACACTGTAACTTTCCTCAGATGATGTTTCAAAAAGAAAAGCCTGACATTCAGCATAGGGTTGGAGATTACACAACGTTAATGATACCATGAAACACCTCCTTGCACAAACTACAGTTGTCCCTCCACATTCACGGATTTGGCATTCACGGATTTAAGTATTCATGGCTTGAAAATATTCTTTAAAAAATAATAATCCAAAAAGCAAACCTTGATTTTGCCATCTTATATAAGGGACACCATTTTGCTATGCCATTGCATATAATGGGACTTGAATATTTACAGATTTGGGTCATGATGTTGAGAACACAGCTGCGTTGGGCAGGGCACGTTTCTAGGATGGAGGACCATCGCCTCCCAAAAATAGTACACTACAGTGAACTCGCCATGGGTCAGCATAAGAGGGGCGCTCCAAAAAAGCGATACAAGGACTCCCTAAAACAACATATCATGCTCGGCCTAATTGATCACCAACAATGGTCTGCCTTGGCCTCACATCGGGAGGCATGGAGACGCATTATCCACAATGCTGAAGCCTTATTGGAGAACTCACAACGAACAAGTCTTGAAGAGAAACAATAATGCAGAAAGAATCACAACCCAGAAACATCACCCAAGGAGACCTTCTGCTGTGCTTTCTGCAACTGGACTTGTTTATCTCTTTTTAGTCATCAGCGCGCTTGCAGTAAGTGTGGGATGAGTCCTTCCTGAATCTTTGTTTGGGAAGAAAACCCAGAGAGCATTCATTGGGGGGGGGGGTCCTGGAACCAAACCCCGGCGAATGTGAAGGAACAACTGTATTCTCATGAGATTACTGCCACTGATGTCCTTAGCAAAAATTCTAGACAAGCACCTCAGCTGTAGCACTTTTGATAATGACAGCTTTTTTCTTACACCACATGATCTTCACTTGTGATACACTAGAATGCAGTTACCTTTGTGTTATCCACTTGCTGAACAAGGAGGTCACAATATAACCTAAGTTCTGCCATTTTCGTTTTCAATGCATCTGTGTTTTCTGTAAACTCTACATTAAAACAAAAAAGATCAGATGCATCTGGTCAAAACACCCCATAACAATGGCTGAAAGTACTAATATTTTATTATAATTCGATATACGAGCAAACTCTTAAAGTGAAATGGATGCTAATCCAAGGTTGTGATGATTACAATGTTGGCCTTTTACTTGTAATGTTTATTTATTCTATGGCATTTTGGAAGATGAATATGAAAAGGGGAAACATGAAATGGGGAAAACTAGCATGATATTATTATGTCCTCTTGTGACTGAACGTATTAAATTAATTTCTGACTTTAGAAGAATATGTAGACTTTCAAAAGAGAGAATGGTCTATGCTAGAATGGAAAAGATCTAGGTTCATTAAAAAAAAAAGCTTCACTCATCTATACTCTGACACTTCTGACAATGAATTACCTGAAACATATTAAGAAGGATACTGGATTGATATAATATGATGAAATACAATTTTACTAAAAGCACCATTACTTTTATATTACACATAATAAACAAATTATTGTTTATTGCCTTCATTATCTGCTGCCTTCATTATCTAAAAAGAGTTGTAAAATAAGGAATGATTCAGTGTCATGTGGTCATTAAAGTGACACACTAGAACTGGAGAGACCCAGGTTCAAATCCCCCCTCAGCAATGAAGGTCACGGGATGAATTTGAGGTAGTCAGTCATTATCTCTTGGCCTGACCTACCTCACAGGGCTGTTGTGAGGATAAAATGGGGAGGAGGACCATGTATGCTTGAACACCTTGGAAGAAAGGTAAGATATAAATGTAATTAAATAAATAAAATAATCTGTTTTAATTTGGGTTTAGCAGTTCAGGTCAAAAAGCATGTTACCATTTGCTTCAGGTTTAAAAACTAGCTTCATGCTGTAAACAAGTAGCCACTGTTTTATCCTTTTAATAGTTAACTAATGAATGAATAAAGTTCATCATTTTTATTTTCCATACACACACCATAATATATTATGGCTAAATCAACACAGAAAAATAATGTTGCTACTAGAAAGAACCAAAATGTTCATGGATGTTTCCATAGATTACAAATTGAATAACACAAAGTGTTTGCTGTTCAGTTCTCTGGAAATATAAAATGAAAAATGCTGTTTTACAAAAAACTGAGAAGTACAATGTGGAAACAGCTCCCATAGGAGGGCTGCTTGCCTTTTTCTTTCAGAGTCCGGATGTCCGTCAGGCAGGCCTTGGCAGTTCCTAGGGCAACCAACCACTTTTGTCTATCAGCTGCATTTTTTGATTTCAGATAGAAGTACTGTTCTCCAGGGATAATCAGATCCATTCGTGTGTTATCTGTTGGGTGAACTGAGATCAACACAGTTAGGCTGAACAAATGGCTGAAAGCCTAAGGAATAATATAGGCATAGATTGGCCTACTTCAGATATAACTAGGGTAAACCCAAGTTTTCTGTGTCATCCAAAAACCATAAAAGTATAGTTCCCATCAAGTGTGGGGAAAAACTCAAACTCAGGTCTATGGTTTCATATCCAACCCCAGGAGGCTGGCATAACAAAACTAATAAGCAAAAGGGTTCATTAACATCTCAGATTAATAAAATAAGGCATCTTACATCCAAACAAGCTCATTGGATACATTCAGATATTCATGATATCATAAACCAGTGATTTATAGAATCATAGAGTTGAAAGAGACCACAAGGGCCATCCAGTCCAACCCCCTGCCATGAAGGAATACACAATCAAATCATTCCCAACAGATGACCATCCAGCCTCTCTTTAAAAACCTCCAAAGAAGGAGACTCCACCACACTATGAGGCAGTGTATTCGACTGCCAAACAGCTCTTACTGTCAAACTTCAGTCTTCCAGATGTTTGGGACTTCAACCCCCAGATTTCCTGACCATTGGCCAGGCTGACAGACTTTTGGTAGTTGAAGACCAAAACTTCTGGAGGACCAAAGATTGAGAAATAATGTCTTAAACCATGCTTTATGAACTATGTAGAGAAGCACTGTGTTGAAGCACTCTACCCTTGATTTATCCTTTCCTTCAAAAAGTTCCTGGCTTGCATATGATAAACTTCCCCATTAGGTACAAACCAGAGAACTATGATTTGTCACTGAACAAACCAGGATGTTAAGCCATCTAACTATCTTTGTTAAAATATGCTAAGCCTAAATTCCAATATAATGGAAATTCTGGCAATACAAGTCAGGAACTCCATGACAAAGCCAAAGGAGACAAGGGGCTTGTCTACACTATTAAACCTCCAAATCCCCCTGCAAACTCCCCTGGATCTGCGGCTATCAGGCCACACAATGTACATCCGTTCCCCCAAATCTGGGTCTATCAGGCCACACGACACATGGACCAGATTTGGGGCATTCGGGATATTTTACCTTGATGCTGAGTTTTTAGGATTTAGGATTTATTTTCTCCGCATTTTCATCTACCGCCATCACCAATGCGGTGACTATTTTAAAGCTCAGGAGGCAAGTTCCTGGCCAAAGGGAGAGATTCTTCTCCTTTCCCCTGGCTCAGCAGCGCTGCCTCCGCCCACTCATCTGCTCACCCACTGCAGGAAGAGGTGTTTGAAGCAAGCGACGGGTGAGTGGAGAATGGGTGGAAGGAAGATAGGCATTTGAAGCAAGCAATGGAGGCACTTGAAGCAAGTGATGGGTGAGTGGAGAGCAGGCAGAAGCAATGCTGCCAAGCAGAGGAAGGGAGAAAACCTCTCCCTTTAGCCAGGAACTTGCCTCCTGAGCTTTACAATGGTTGTGGCAGTGGTGGCTGAAAATCCACAGGGACAGTGAAGACAAGTACCTGACATCCCTGTGGAGAATAAATTCTGTACAAGACTTTGGGGCGGATGTGGGGGCATGAGGGGCAGGACTCTATTCGGATTTTTGGCCCACGTGTAGACAAGCCCAAGGAGAGGGAAGGAGTCAGGGAGGAATGTGTGTTCACTGGACTCATTCTAAACTATGGTTTAAGAAACTGGATAGACATGTGAACACGGTTTTGTGCTCTAGTCAAAGTTTAGAAGTAATGTTATTTTGCCCATGCCAGCAATGCAAACAGTTACTTTTCAACCATTCTAATGAGCAACAATAATGTACAGTATTTTAAATGTTATGGGTAACACTGTTGTAATACACAAATAAATATTACTTTTCAAAAAGTAATTTTCCAAGTTCAGACTCTATAAAGAAAGAAAAGTCATATTGCGAGTTCTTGACTCTTTCAGTCACCTTGAATTTCACATACTGCCATTTGGATGCTTCCCTTACAGCCTTTCCAAGCATCTTCCCGTGAGTCATAATAGGATAACACGCCTCCTGCAAGAAGGAACCATCGAGGCTGCCAGCCTGGAAAGAAACAGAACACAGCTAGATGACATACTGTACACATGTATTTAAGTGCTATTTAGAAAACAGTAAGTCAATGCAGTCTTGTTAAAGTCAAAATATGTGGCACAATTAATACATTAATATCCTAGCATATTCACAATTTAGGACAGATGTGTTTACAACACAAATTCATACCAAACAGGAGAATCAAGACCCTCATGACAGAATGGGGAATAAGAGAAAATGAAACAGATGAGATTTGAGCAAGTGACGTTTGCAATACAGAAGACATTCTCTGTGTTAGCAGGCATCAGATATTAAGATTTTGTTATTAAAAGGTGTTAGGGTAGGGATGATGTGTTGTTAAGTATCAATAGGTTTTCTTCCAGGTTAATGTTAATGAAACAAGCATTGCCTATGACAGAATCTATATTATCTCTGCCACACCCACAACTTGGAAACATTACTTTTTTTGGACTACACTTCCCAGAATCTCCCAACCAGCATTGTCAGTAGTGATCCACAAAAGCAACTTTTTCAAGCTCTGGTCAGATGTGTGCGTCTTCTGAATTTACTAGTTCAGGGATTCAGAGAAGGTAGACTGGGGTATATCACTCAGAGACATAATGTTCTTTCATTCTAATATGCATCTTTGGAACCTAGTTCTGACTGGTGAGTCTTATGGTTCTAGAAAAACAATAACAAAGCAGATCCAAAAATCCTGAAGTCTGCCCATCTGTTCCTAGTTTGTAGTGGAAGCAAAGAATTTGCTATGAAGCAAGATACAAAACTTAATTCACATAAGGAACTAGTCAAAGCAGATCTGCATTTTTCATTTCGCTTTAAATTTCCTTAGCAACCATTTCATTAAAGGGTGGAAGGCACAGAGTAAACACACATTTCATTACAGAAAAAAAAAAACCATGGGGTTGTCTAAACAGTCAAAAAACCCCTCATGGAATTCGCTGGGAATCCTATCTGTCTAAATGGGATTGTGTATCAATCCAGACTATTTGGAAAGAGGGGGGCCCAAAATGGCAAAAACAATGCAGGAAAAGCCTTTGCACCTTTTCCCATACTTTTAAAAAACCTGCGAGGGGGTTACATTCCTGTTCATTAGGACAACTGAACAACAAGTGATGCGAAGGGAGGCACAAAGCTGATTGCCCGGGAGAGAGCAGGGGCGGGGGTTGCTAACAGGGCAAGCACCCGCTGCCATCATGTTGGATTTTCACCTTAGCGAGCGATCCCTAAGGTGACAATATGGGGTAGTTATTTTTTGTTTTGCTTTCCTGTTAAATAGGAAAATAATTATATTGCTCCAGCGCACCCTGGATGATTTTTAAAAAAATAAGTGGTGACGAAGAACTAACATGAGTCAATCACTCACGGCTGCCATCTGGAATGCGAGGTTTATGGGGGCTTCTAGGCCAAAAACACCATTAAGACATGTTGCTTCTGCTGCAAAATGCCATTACTACAAGGTACTCCGTTTCCCCCCTCATGTAGATGGGCCCCATGACTTAGTTAATGAAGCCTAATTCAGATTTACTTTTGTGCTTGACTCTTTTTGTCTGGTTACTGTATAGCAACCAAGAGATAACAGCCTTGTGATTAAAAAATAAATAAAAAACCCAAGTCTACTCTTTCTGGAATCAGAAAATGGAGACATGCTGTTCTGATACACTACTGAAGCATTCTTTTTTCATTCTGTGACCAGTGGTGGTCACCCCAAAAGAAGCTATCATACAAGAAATCAACATCAGACACAATGGTTCAGTCCTATATACTGGCTTTCCCCAATCTGGTGTTCTACAGACGTTGAACATCTTCCATCATACCCAGCCACCATGGTCCATGCTGGCAGAGGATTCTCGGAGCTACAGCTTGACACACCTAGAAAGTACTAGCTTGGGACAAGCTGCTAGGCACAATTTCTTGGAAACAAGTCTTACTGTCAGTGATACTTTCTCCTAGGTAAAAGGGTGCAGGATCACAGTCTAATTTATTACTGGCTTACAGCCACACACAAGTCTGCCAGCGTATCCACTAAAACTAGGGTCTCAAAGAGCACAGGCAAATAGTTTAATCTGTCCTAGAAGCACTACACTGATGCACCGCACTACGGCAATACTATGTCTGCTTTTTGGTACCCAATGCAAAGAGAACATAAAGACATGCTTACATAGCAGTGCAACACAAGGGATTGGGAAAGGCTCTACCAGGAAGAGCCCATTTTTAATGGAAGTGAGGCATGAATGGGAGATGCAAGATGGTGAAAGATGACATCATAAGCAATATGACGTACTGATTAGTGTGTGAGCCTAGGATTTGGGCGATCTAACCTGAAGAGGGTTGTTGTGAGGATGAACAGTCTAAATGGAAGTGGTGGACTTTAAATGTTTTAATGGATGGATACATTCATGTGTAATTTAAAATATATAATTTACTGTGATGTTTTAATGTATTGTAAGCTAACCTGAATCCAAATCTTGGGAGGAAAACCAGATATAAATACATGCATACATACAAATAAAAGCCATAATGGATACTCTGAGCTCACAGGAGGACAACCATACCATAAACATAACAAATAAATAGATAAATACAGTCAGACCCCCATATCCGTGGAATTGATATCCACTGTTTCAGTTATCCACAGCTGAAAAAACAGGGGCACATACCAGAGTTGCACTAGAAAATGCCTAGAGGGGCACCCTCTCTATACATCTTCTAGGTCCTCCAATGCAACTCTATGGTATGTTTGTACCAGAAGTCTTTTATTTTATTAAGGTTCACTGTTATCCGTAGTTTCTGGTATTAAAAAAAAATACAGGAACCAAGGTGGGGGATTACCTACTGTTTCTAAGTCATTTCTGCACTTAGGTATCTGGTAATAAAGCTATGTATGGACTGCTGTAGACTCCAATGGTATAAAAATGACCAGGTGAATAATACATAGCCCTTCAGTCCACATATGCTCTGTATGTACCATCAAGATGCCCCTGGTCATAAATAATCCTAACTATGCTCTTTTTGTCATACTGTAGCAGCAGAGCTACTCCACCCATCCACTCACCAATAATTTGCATTTCTGTCATGAACCACAGAGGTGTTTCAACAAATCACATCTGTATTACCTTTTCAAGGTGTCATTACAATTATTTTGCAGCCCCAAAGAGAGGGAAGGAGAATGAAACAAGGCATCCTTTTATTCTTCAGCTAATGAGAGCTGAACAAAACAAGCACACACAAATAACTAATAATAGCTAACACACAATGGAAGCTGCTTCTTGCAATGTAGATGTGTAAATTGCTATAGCTTAAAACAATTTGTAAGGCGCTCTGATAGCCTTGTGGCTGAAGAGCGGGGTATAACTAACTAACTAACTAACTAATTAACACACTACAGCTCTAGAATGCTACGACAGAAACGTGACCGATTTATCAATGCACTAGAACTGACTGAAAATAGAACAGATTTACCATACCCCATTCGGTACCCTCCATATATGCTGGAAGAACAACTTTTATCATCTTCCAGTTAGGATGGCATTGGCAGTGTTCATAAATCACAACAGCTACTGAACATCAGGTTTTAAGTTACTGACATTATACTGTTTGCGCATATAAACTGTACCATATTATATCCTTCTAATTTTATATTATCTGACAATTCCATACAGATGTAGATTAACTTCCAAACTAGTACAGTACATAGAAACATTACTTGGAACTGGGTTAATCCCAAAGCCATATTATACTACTGCGTCAAGATTTAATCTGAGCTAGCCATCCAGCAAGGCTATAGACCTACATGAATTCCTAAGAGATTTTATGAGAGGGGATTTTTAAAAAACTGATTAAAATAGCCTGGGTTCCACAGTCTGACCAAAAAAAAAAAAAAAAAAAAGATTTGGGCTCTTGCCTTATTAGCCCCACAAGGATCTTTTTGAATCTCCATTATTTCTTTCAATTACGTACAGAAAATAAATAAACCCTTTCATTTGTCTTAGCTCTAACGGGTCTGCTGAAAAGATGATTTCAGTGTTAATGACTACCAAGTGCCAATACTGGGTTGGATTCACATTTACTCCCTTAAAACAGAACCATTTACATTAATGGATCTTCAGTTACCAATGACTAACTGAATTCCCATTCATTTCAAAGGTCTGTTCTAAGTGTGAGTAAATCTGAATCCAATGCAATGCTTGGGTTTAGTATTCTATTTAAAGCCAAATCAGTTTTACCAGTAATCAACTGTATGCAATTTGTTTTGTACTGGAAGATGAGAAGCGACATGTCTTTGACATCTTAAAGGATAACAACATTTAGTTGGCATAAGATTTGGTGACCTTCGTGATCTGAGATTCTTGCATTTGACAAAGTGGGCTGGAGTACATGCAAGCTTATACCAAATGAAACTTGTTAGTCTTCAAGATGATGCAAAACTCTTTGGTGTTTTTCCTGATGTTTCGACTGCATATAACATGTTCTGCTACTGCTGATTTTTCTGGTTGGCCCAGTCTGCAGTGTCTCTCATGTTCCTTGATTCGTGTTTGCACACTGTGTTTAGTGGTCCCTATGTAAACTTGTCCACAGCAGTATGATTATGAAAAATCAGCAGTAGCAGAACATGTTATAAACCAACCTGGACACAAAATGTTATTTTAAAACACCGAAATTCTGGACCAAGCCAACAACTATCATGTCAGAATGCACAGAGAAGCTATTGAAATTCACAAACACCTGGACAACTTCAACAGGAAAGAAGAAACCCTTAAAGTAAACAAAGTTTGGCTACCAGTCCTGAAAAACACTAAAATCAAAACTCAATCCCAGGGACAGGGGGATTTCCAGCAGACAAAGGGCCATTAGCCAAACAGATACTAATCCTCTTTGCATATCTCCCCCCAGGAACTAGCCATTCAAACACACAAATTTACATATCCTCTCCAACAGGGACTCACAGTATATAAACCCCATACACCCCTATACAACCATTCTCTAAAGATGTCAGCCACAGCTGCAGGCGAAACGCCAAGAAAAAACTTTTCCAGAACACAGCCACACAGCCCAGAAAAAAAACCATGAAAAAACTATGGATGCCGGCCATGAAAGCCTTTGACTTCACTCTTTGGTGTTTTTGCAGTGACAGTATAACATGCCTCATGTATACTCCAAGCCCTGATAATAAAAGATCAGGTGACAGGAAAAGCATGAACAAAGGCATGACTCACAGGATACCATTAAAAGGTATATGTTGTAGGAGGTCTACAGCATGCTATATACTTCTGCACCTACCTCAAAATAACCTATATGTGAGGTAAGCAAAATTATAGCAAGGACATCCTTCTCCTCCAACATGGGCACAACAACAACAACTGGGCATTCTAAAGCAACTGCTTTAATCTTGGCCAGGCAAAGTAATCAGTGCAATCCTGTGTATGTCTGTCTGAAATCTCAAAACACCTAATGAGATTCCAAGGAGAGCACCTATAGGATTGCAACCTAGATGGCCTTGTATCCCATACTAGTACTTCAGCTTAATGTGTGGATCAGGAAGCTTCTTTGGCACAATCCTGTGCATACTTACTTGGGAGTAAGCCCTACTAGACTCAAGGGAGCCTACTTCTGAGTAAATACAGATAGGATCGGGTTCTGGCTTTGCACTTCTAGAGCAAGCAGAATTTTTTTCTCCCTCAAAAAAAGCAAGGTATTCCATGCAACTACTAGAACAAAAACTGAACTCAGCAGACAGTGCATTCTTCTTTTTTTGTTTTTGTTTTTTAAAAAGGAGGTTTATAGATCTCAAAGGCAAATGTGTCAAAAACCTAAGAAGAAAAGACTCAAGAATCAGAAAAAGTAACATTTAAATTACAAGAAAAACAAAACATAGGGGAAACATTAATGTTAAATCAAGAATTACGTTATAGGGGGAAATGCCTGATGTTAAGAGGACTTTCTGAGAAAACAAATGAGAATTTATTTGACAGAATTATTCAGGAACTGGCAAAATTGATAGATTATTCTGAAGAATACCTTGAAGAAGAAACAGAGAAACTATTCAGAATTAACTCAGCAACAGTGAGAGAAAGAAAGCTACCAAGGGACATTGTGATTCAATTTAACAAAGTTAAGATATGTGATAGAATACTACAAAAAAGCTGTAGAAACTCATATAAAATAGGAGAAGTAAAAATCTTTAAGGATATACCTTCATCAATACTAAAAAGAAGACAAGATTACAAAACAATAACTCAGGTTCTAACAAAAAACGGAGTCAACTACAGATGGAATAAAATAGAAGGAATATCCTTTATATATAGACAAAGGAAATACAATATAGATACTGTACAGAAAGCTACAGAATTCTGTAAAATATTTGGGGAAAACAAACAAGACAAAGACAAACAATCAGACATATCTAAAGGGAAAACAGGACAAGAGGACAAGCCAATCAAGAAGATAAAGACAAGATTGGAGGAAGTGGAAGATGAAGAAGAGCAAAGACGTACAGAAGAAGAGGATTTAGAAGTAGAGTTAGAAATAGAAGACAAAGGGGAATCTGAAAAAGAGGAAGAAGAAAAGGAAAAAGAAGAAGAAGAAATAGAATTAGAGGACGAAGAAGAAGAGACAAGAGACGACTAGATAAGATATGCCAATCAAAATAAGCTCATGGAATGTGAAGGGGTTAAATTCAGAATACAAAAGAAAGCAAGTTTTTCATTATTTAGAGAAACAAAAAACTGATGTAACATGCATACAAGAAATTAAAATAAGACAAGAAGACACAAGATTTCTAAGGAACACGAAGTTAGGACAAGTTTTCTATTCGGTCAACCCCAAAAAGAAAAAGAGAGGAACTGCAGTGTACATTGATCAGAAATACCATGCAAAAGAAGTATTCAAAGATGAGGAAGGAGAATACATAGGGGTAGAAATAGACTTTCATAATATAAGAGCAACAATTGTGGGAATATATGCCCCAAATGTTAAACAAGAAAAATTCTATAAGAAATTGCATAAGCAGATAAGCAAGCATGTAAAAGGTAATATAATATTGGTAGGAGACTTTAACGGGGTTCTAGACTCAAAACTGGATAGATCAACTAAAAAGTGACTAGGACCGCAAGGAAAGCTTCCATCAAGCTTTTCTGACATAAAAGAAGAGTTCATTCTAAAGGACGTATGGACCAAGATGTATGGAAAGGAGAAAGGGTTTACCTTTTATTCAGAAAGATTTAAGTCCATGTCAAGATTGGACATGTTTTTGGTTTCTAAAAATTTGATGCCACAAATCATTGACGTGGAAATACTGGCAAAAATTACATCAGATCACTTTCCGATTAAATTAATATTGAAAGCAAATAAGAGAACATCAAATTGGAAATTAAATGATAACTTACTGAAAAATGAAAAGTTTGTCAAGAGTCTGAAAAAAGAGATCACATTATATTTTAAGGAAAATGATTACAAGGAGTGCAAGATGAAAACAGTTTGGGATGCTGGAAAAGCAGTGTTTAGAGGATTATTAATTAAAAGGGGAGCAGAGGTAAAGAAGCAAAACACTATGAGATATAATTACCTAATTAAAGAACTGAGAAAGAAAGAGGAAGAACTTAGAGAGAATCCCTGTAAAGAAAAGTTCATAAGATAAATTAAACTAATTCAAATGCAGATAAATCTGGAAACCATGTCGATACTTGAGAAGAGAATGAGAACAGCACGTCAAATAAATTTTGAATACGCAAATAAAGCTAGTAAATGGCTGGCGTGCAGACTGAGAAAAGAAGCAGGAAAAAAACTGATAGCAGAAATAATGCAACATGGAAAACTGACTACTAAATAAGTGAAGGATTTAGAATATTTTACAGTGAACTATTTGACCAAAAGCTCCGATCAGAGGAAGAGATTGTTAAGATGAGAAACTACTTAGAAAAACAAACCTTCCCAAAGTTGAAGAAAGAACAGGTGGAAAAATTAAATGCCACAATAACCATGGCAGACATATCTAAAGCCATACATGACTTAAAATTAAATAAAGCTCCTGGCGCGGATGGATTTATGGCTCTATTTTATAAAAAGTTTGAGAAAAAATTAGCTATACTGCTTTACAAAACATATAACGATATAGAAAGAAACGGAATCCCAGACTCATGGAAAAACGCAAACATATCAATAATACTAAAAGAAGAAAAAGATGGAAAAAAAGTTGGTGATTATCATCCCATATCTCTTTTGAACATAGACTACAAAGTATATATGATGATACTGGCTGAAAGAGGTAATGGCTGAAATAATAAATGAAGACCAAAATGGTTTTATACCCGGAAGAAAAATAGGTGATAACATAAGAATAATACTGGATATACTAGAATATTATGAAGCTCATAATGAGAAACAACTAGGAATGATGATGGCTGATGCTGAAAAAGCCTTTGACAGCATACGCTGGGATTTTATGCTAGAAGTATTGAGAAGATCAGGCCTAGGGGAAAGGTTTTGTACAAGGGTGGAAAAAATATATTTAGAACAAACTGCTCAACTCATCATCAATGGGGAAAGATCTAAAGTAATCAAAATTAAAAAGGGAACAAGACAAGGATGTCCTATGTCTCCCCTTTTATTTATTCTAGTATTAGAGGTCCTAAATAGGAACTTAAGAAGTAATGTAAAATTTCCTGGTATAAAGATAAAAGGATATAATTATAAATTAAGAGCCTTCGCGGATGACTTGATAATACTAACAGAAAACCCAAAAGAACAGGTAGAAGAATGCTTGAACACGATGTATGAATTTGGAAAGTATGAGGGATTCAAAATAAATAAAGATAAAACAATTATAATAACTAAAAATATGAAAGAACAAGAAGAAAAAGAGTTGATGGAATTAACAGGTTGTAAAGTGGGGGGGAAAGCAAAATATTTAGGTGTATGGATGACTAAAAGAAATGCTGACCTCTTAGAGAACAACTACACAAAAACTTGGTCAGAAATTTAAAAAGCTATGAACAGATGGAGCAAACTAGATCTCACTCTATTAGGTAAGATTGCCGCTATTAAGATGGTTATACTCCCTAAAGTATTATACTTGTTTCAGAACCTACCTATCTTGTCAAATGATGAAGTATTTGAAATATGGGGAAAAGATCTCCACAGATTTATATGGGGGGGAAAGAAAGCAAGGTTCAAATGGAAATGCCTTGATACCAGAGAAAGGGGTTGTTGTGACCTTCCAGACTTCAAAGTGTATTATCAAGCATCAGTGTTATCATGGATTAAAGAGTGGGTAAACCTAAATAACGAGAAATTATTGAGTCTGGAGGGCCATAACATTAGATTTGGATGGCACGCATACATGTGTTAGAGAAAGCCAAAGTAAATAGAGAGTTCACAAATCACTGTGTGCGAAGAGGCCTATTAAGAGTTTGGGGAAAAATAAGAAGCTTGTTTTACTTCAAAGTGCCACTATGGATATCACCCCAAGAAGCTTTTCTATCAAGATGGGGCAAGATAGGTCAGTGGTTAAGATATTCTGACATTACAAAAAAAGCTAGTGACACCGAAATCAAGATGAAAACGAGAGAAAAACTTCAGGAAGAATATCACTTAAATTGGTTTACTTATTTACAGAGGATAAAAAAAAGGGGAAGCTGGGAAATGGAAAATAACGACCTAGATAAAATTCTGCAGGAAGAAAAAAGAACCAAGGAAATTTCCAAATTTTATAGAGTGTTATTAAAAAGATATACAGAGCAGGACTGTGTCAAGGAATATACTGTATGATAAAGTGGGCAGAAGACATAGGTAAATCAATATCCATGGATGATTGGCAAAAAGCAAGGCAAAGAACATTCTCCTTCACAGCATGTGAAAACATAAAAGAAAATTATATAAAGATTGCCTTGAGATGGTATTATACCCCAACAAAATTAAATAAGATTAATAAATCTATTCCAGATGGCTACTGGAAATGCGGGAAGAATCAAGGCAATCTTTATCACATGTGGTGGCGACGTGAGAAAATAACGAAATTTTGGAAACGAGTCCATGAGATTAAAAAAAAAAATTACAAATAGATCTTGAATTCACCCCTGAATTATATTTGTTAAATATCATAAAAGATTCAGATAGCTGTAAAGGAAACAGACATTGGAGAATTCTATTATATATGATAACTGCGACCAGGATGGTCATAGCGAAAAAACGGAAACTGAGAGAGTATCCCACAATAAACAAATGGAAGCTGAAGCTGACAGAAATGATGGAACTAGACATACTTACGAATAAAATACGTAATAGAAAAAGCACGAAATGGAAAGAAGAATGAAAGAAAGTAATGGATTATTGGAAAGAAAAGGGAGAATTGTTAGATAATAAAATATACATAAATGGATGGTAACTCCAGATGGAAAAGGAAGCCAAAAATATAAAAGGAAAGGGGAAGCTGAATGTAATTAAACAGCAATAAAGTAGAAGCAGAAGTCAGAAAGCAAGAGGTAGAGCTAATTATCTCACGTCATCAAAATGACAAATTTGAGGAAGTTATAATTGATAAGTGTAACTTTCCTTTTTTATGTATTTTTACTTTATTAAAGGTTAAGGAGGAAAAGATATGTAATCTAGTGAAATTTATTGAAAGGAATGTACATAAGGAAGAATATACTGGGTATGATGAATTGCATATGTATGTATGTGCAAAATATATACGAAATCTGTATATAAGAAATGTATTTATAGAAGCAATGTATAGGTCATGATGACGAAATACACAATAAAAATAAAAATTAAAAAAAAAACCTAAGAAGAGGAGAAAGGGGCTTGGAAAGAAAGCACTTTAGTGATAGGTGAAGACTCCTTTGAGTTCATATGTCAGTTTTCCCCAACACCATGTTAGCTCTTGATCTCTGTATGAATTTTTGCACTCTTATAATAATAATAATAATAAAATTTATTTATACCCCGCCCCTCTGTTAAAACAATTGGGGCGGCTTACAAAAATTAAAATACAATACAGATAAAAATCCCTAAACACCCCCCACCCCCACCCTCCCCCATAAAAAAATATTAAACAAATGTAAATTAAAAGCAACGGTCTAAAATCACCTTTAAAAACAATAAATACAATAAATAGCCAGCGGACTAAAGGAAACCAGGATCCCCTGAGGCTGGGATCTAATTTGGAAAGGCCTGCCGAAAGAGATCCGTCTTTAGTGCTTTTTTAAAGCTACTCAGGCTCGTCATCTGACGGATCTCTTCCATCTCATATCTTCGTTGGTGCTGCCGTAGGTTTCTAGCACTCTTGTGCAATACAAAGTCATGAGATGCTAAATACAGGTTGTCCCCCATATCTGTAGGGGATATGTTCCAGGACTTACTGTTCATAAGTGAAGCTGGCTGCAGATAATAGCAAATCCAACCAAAATAAAGGACTTCCTGTACAAACCACACCATAGCTTTGAATTGGAGGGCCTAGCGATTCCTAGAGAGGACACCTCTCCAGGCATTTTTCAGTGTGACCCTATAGTATGTGTCTCTGTTTCCCCCCCCCCCCAGCCATGGATAACTGTAACCACAGATATTGGTTCTGTGGATATGGAGGGCAATCTGTACTACAGTAACATTTTGTATTAATAAGCAAGAAAAATGGGGTATAACATTTTATTATTGTTGCTGTTGTTTACTTATATAGCGCAATTGATATACATGGCACTTTACAAGTAAAACAATACAAAAAACAGTGAGTCTTGTCAAAGATATACAATCTAAAATACAGATCACCTCACATATCATAGAGTCACACTGGAAAGTGCCTAGAGAGGTGTCCTCTCTAGGAATCACTATGTCCTCCAATACAACTTTATGGTATGTTTGTACTGCGAGTCTTTCACTTTAATAGGGTTTGCCATTATCTGTTGTTTCCCGCATGGATATGGTGTGTGTGCGTGTGTGTGTAGGGGGGGTGAGCTACATATGTGTATAGACACACATTCACACACAGGGAAGGAAAGAATAATTAAAATATAAAGCTTATCCAGATAAAACACAAAAATACAACATAATATAAAGCAAATTGACAAATACATCTGATCAAAAGATACAAGATTATGAAACATTAAACTAAAATTCCGAAAGCTTTAGAAAAAAAGGACGTTTTTAACCGAGATTTTAAAATAATGGAGCAGTCTGCAAACGTTCAGGGATGCAATTCCAAGAACATGGAGCAGTGAGTTTTCAAGTACAATACATAAAATGAAACACAAAGTATGCACACATATGTATCTATGTATAAATTCTGGCACTGAAAATAGTCTGTTTTGTGTCAATGTAATTTATAGACCTTGTAAAAGTTACTTTTTTGTATTACACCTCCCACAACAGCCATGCAAGCTGGTGATTCTGGGCGGTGTAGTCCAGAAAAGTAAGTTCACCCAAGCTCTATTTTCCTATTGTCCTGCGCTAAAAATAAATGAAATGTTGTTCCATGATTAAGCAACACCTCTTAATCTAATTCACTTTACTTGTTTTACAGGGCAGTGAAACAGAAACTCCCACACCTCCCTGTTTAATTAACACTGCACTACACTGTCAGGAATTCCATACACGCTTATACAGTTTGCTGTGTAAATATTTCTAGAACAAAGTCTATTTGTACAAGATTCAAATATACTTGCATGTACTGTAGTACATAGATAAAGAAACAAAAGTGTGAGATCACTTCCTTGTGTGACACTTCAGAGCAAGATCATGGGCAGACTAGCAAACATTGCAATTTATCCTGCCTTGTGAGTCCCTTAGCACAATATTCCACCTGTACATTAGCAGCTTTCCAAACCATCAATACAAATGAGCAAACCTAGCATCTAAACTAAGTGATCATACTGCTAATAGAGCTAGCTTTTTTTTTTAAAAAAAAAGGGGTGCGCGCCGTGTGTGTGTGTGTGTGTGAGTGAGAGAGAGAGAGAGAGAGGGGGAGAGAGAGAGAGGGAGGGAGGACTTTATCAGACCACCCCCGTTTATGTTCTTTTGCTGGCATAAATTGTGTTGTTTTTATGCCAGCAAAAGAACCTCCCGCACCAGACCTACCTTTTCCAGTGTCAATGAGGCTTCCCTGGCAGTAATGGAGCACAAATGGAGCTCCGTTTACTTCCGGGGTTGAAATCTCACTGATTCTCACGAGAAGACACTAGCACGGGAAATTCAAAAACAAAATAAAAACACAAAAAGTACAACAAAGCACTAAAACACACTTTAAAAGTCCCAAGTACATGGGGGGGGGTGTTTCATAAAAAGAGTGTCCCTACCTGGCTGTCACAATCTCACCTGGAAGTGTTTGCCCATTGACGCTGCATTCACATGAGTGTAATAGTGCGAGGATTCAAACGCAGGCAATGCCAGCAGAAAGGCAGAATGGGAGATCTATTGACAGCTTAGGCCATCAATAAAAAAGTACGCCTAGCTTACAGTACATGATCATGAAAGGATGACTTTGTCTGGTACGCGCACCTTTTTACAATCATTAGGCGTCCTTAGGATACCATATTTGCCTGGTCTGATAAAGTCCAGACAGAAAGAAGGAGAGAATGTCACACTTAAGGGAAAAGTTCTTGGCCATATCCATGAATGTCCAGTTCATACGTTATCTATATGAGCATGTGTTTATGGATGGATGAGACCACTCATGTATGGGGTGGAGGGGGGGAATTTCTATGAAGCAGATATGTTATTAACTCAGTAAGTCATATTTTCAAAATAAGTGAAACCAGGTTAGAAAAGCTTCACCTTAAATGAGAACGGTAATTACCGGTAACCTGGAAGAACTTCATTCCCACATTTCATTACACTATATGAAAAGTAAGATTATACCTAAGGAATACCATGACCAAGCAGGTGTGACTGGCCCAACACTTTAATCACATGATACAGGCAAAAAACCCAACCAACTAACTGACCAACTGACCAACCACCCTACCAATTTTTCAAAGCATTTTCAAAGTGGCAGACTTTTTCATTCTTTTCTTCTGCTTTTTTTGTTTTGAGGACACATTTGGATATTTAGTTTCTTAATTATTTTACTACTTTAAATATACTTGTTCACCACCTTAATATCTGTATGAATGAGTGGCTTATCGATATTTTAATAACAAATAAATATATTTGTTATATTTGTTATATAAGCCACATTTTAAAGATACAAATTAGTTTTGTGTAATTCATTAGATAAGTAACACAAGCAAAATGCAATCTTGAATTCCCCAGCTATCATGTTACAAATCTGTTTACATTTATGGAGAGTAAGAGACACTGCTTGTCTTAAGAGTTACTTCTGAGCAGACATGTATAGTTTTATGCTGTAAGCAGCTGCAGTATTTTTTTAAAGGCTACTGTAAGACAAACTATTTGATTTATGACTATTTAATCCTAATAAAATCTGTTGGAAGAAAACTATCCTTGCAGATTTACTCATGCAAGACAAGTAAAGAGCCATAGTGTTGTAGGTTGGCAGATCCCACAAGTCAAGCTGCCCTGTGGTACATCAGCCTTCCTCAACCTAATGCTTTCCAAATGTCTGGAAGCTGTAAGGCAGAACATCAGGAGGGCACCAGTTTAAGAGGAGGTGACAGATATTCATAATCCTCAAGGACAGCTGGACTGGTGATTTTTCTTGTACTTTTTGATATGGCTCAACTACGCTGCTTTAAGTCAAAGTCCTAAGCCTCTAGGGATCTTTGTATCACAGCCTGATCTCCTAAGGCATAACCCCCAAAACACAGAATGTGTTTCACACACAAGTCAGTGCCATGACCCACCATGCCATACATACCCTGTAACGCCCCCACACATAATTTATAGGCACTTCTGACTTTACCAAATTGATGAAGACTATTTGGGGTCTTTGCTCTTTTTAAAGAGCAGCATACCACCAAACACAGAAAGGAACAAAACAGATGTCCAGTATCTATATGCGTCACCCAGCTGACGCAGATTCCTCTTTTTTTAAAAAAATCTTGCCCTCCTCACTACGCAAACCAACTGAGATGCAGCTTGTAAGAAAAGTACAGTAGTTGCTTTGTCTCATGCAGAGCTTGGAAAAGTTATTTTGGGGGTTACAATGGCAGCCATGGTAGCTGAGGGATTCTGGGAGTTGTAGTCCAAAAATAACTTTCCCAAGCTAAAAAAAAAAAAAAAAAACAGATCAGACTTTGCATCCCTCTCTTAATCCCACACTATCTCCCTTGTATCGTCAGGGACCTCTCCAAATTTCCCAGTGCAGGGTTTTCCCCGCATCACCAGCCCCCAAACACTTTTAAAAACTTGAAATGTCAGGAATTGAACTTGGGACTTCTGCATGCAAAGCACAGCCTCTGCTACAGATGCTAATGTATGTGTCACGGTCTGTAGTTCAGTGGCTCTTAACCTTTTCTTTACCAGGGACTCCATTTAAATATCTTTTGCTGCTGCAGACCCCCAAGACTTTTAACCCAAAATTTAAAACCCCAACAACAACAGTACATAATAATAATAATAATAATAATGATAATAATAATATTACACCACCCATTAACCCTTCCCTCAGAGGCACTGGAGGGAAGACTCTTCTGCTTCTTCCTGCCATTTTGTGGCTGGAGCGGACTGAATGGCAATGTGCAGGCCAAGCCTGCCAGCTTTTCCCTTGGCGCCTGTTGCATGGGCTGAGCAGCCTTCAAGCCTTTGCAGACCAGAGGTTAAGAACCATTGCTCTAGGCTATATTTCAGAGGAAGGAACAGGAAAAACTACCTCTGAGTATTCCTTGCCTAATAAGAAAACCCTATGAAATTCCTGGGGTCGCCCTAAGTCCGCAGGTGACCTGAAGGGACACACACAGAAGTCATTCTATAGCCCAGAGGCTCTTAATAATAATAATAATAATAATAACATTTATTTTTACCCCGCCCCTCTGTTAAAAACAATCGGGGCAGCTTACAACCATTAAAATACAATAATGCTGGCTAAAATACCTAAGCACCACCCACCCCCACAAAAAGATATTAAACTCATATAATATATAAAATGTATAAAATTAAGAACCACCGAAACTAAAATCACATATAAAAACAAATAGAAAAATTAACAGCCAGCAAGACTAAAAGAGGCCAGGAGACGCAGCTCCTGAGGCCAGGATCTAATCAGGAAAGGCCTGCGGAAGGAGATCTGTCTTTAGTGCTTTTTTAAAGCTACTCAAGCTGGTCATCTGATGGATCTCTTAACCTTTTCTTTAGCAGGGACCACTGGAATGGGAGGGAAGACTTTTCTCCTGCTTCTTCCTTCAAGTCTGTGGCTGGAGCAGATTGAATGGCAATGCGCAAGCCAAGCCAGCCTCTGCCTTGGCTCCTGTCACTCCACTGCTAGGGAGGAGGAGAACCAAGCAGCCTCCAAGCCTTTGAGGACCCCCTGTGAGGACATCTGTGCCCCCAAAACCCAGACCCCAGGTTCAGAACCACTGCTCTAGGCTTCATGCAGTCTTGAAGCGCTGGGAGACCAGACCCCAGCAAGGGCGCCAGGACCAGCCACCTGTGACACTCGTGTCGCTGGGTCCTTTGACATTCACACGTTACGCAGCCACTCCCTCCCTAACGAAGACCGTGAGCGTGTGAAGGAAGGGGCTGAGGTGGAGACTCACCGCTCAGATAGTTGGTCCACTTGTACAGCACCCCCTCCATGGTGACAAGGGCCCCCCATCCAGATCTATTTGGGACAGGGGAAACCTCTCCCCCCCCCCGAAACTCCTAAGCTCTCAGCCCCGAAGTCCGGGCACCCAGGGCCATCCTGACCAGGCAGGAGGAGACTCCCGCACCGTTCCCTCCCCCCCTCCCCACCCGCCCCTCACCCGGCCGGCCCAACCAGCTAACCACCCGCCCAGCGCTACGCTACTAGAGTAACTATCCAGGACCCAGTGCAGCTACGGGACTTCCCCAAGTGGCGTAAACGCTTTCCGGAATACAAGCCTCCCCCACCTGACGGAGAGAAAGGGCGTGGCTAGAACGCCGATTGAGGCTCGGCAGAACCAATGAGAACGCCACCAGGCTGCGACCGACCAATGACAGCCACGCCAAAGCCGGTTGGATTGTGTGTTGAGGGGCGAAGCGTTCCGAAGCGGCGAGGAGAGGCGTTCTCTTCCGGGAAGGGTGAGGCGGCCAATCCTCGCTTCGGAAGGGAAGGGGATGCTTCTGTCAAGGAAGAGATGATGAGCAGTTCTTTGAACCAGTGGAGAGACTCCATTTCGAATCCGGACCCTTGAAGGAGAGCCAACCAGAAAGACGGAAATGGAGAGGCGGGTAATAAATGGAGAAGAAAAGCAGAGAAGGTTGGTCAGAGTTTGGTCGGAGTTTGCCACGTCTGCGGGGTTGGAGGGTGGTGGGATTCAGAGTCTTTCCACAGAAATAAAATTAAGTTTGTACGGAGTGGCTTTTTCCCCCAAAGCCGTTCCTAGCTAGCGGTGGAAAAGATACTCTGATATATTTGTGTGTGATATATATATATACACTTATTTTATCTATATCTATATCTATATATAGATATAATAAGTGTAATATATATATGTATATATAAGTATATATACAGTGTGTATATATATATATACATATACACACACACACATATATATATATATACACACACATATAATATACATCTATATAATTATGTGTGTATTATATGAAATTTGTACAAAGTGACTTTTTTCTAAAGCTGTTTCTAACTAGCGTTGGAAAAGGCCCTCTGATATATTTGTGTGTGATAAATACACACATATATAATATACATATATAATATATGTGTGTATTATATGAAATTTGTACAGAGTCGCTTTTTTTCTAAAGCTGTTCCTAACTAGCAGTGGAAAAGATCCTCTGATATCTCCTTGAGAGAGAGAGAGAGAGAGAAACAATATACACCTATATAATATATGTGTGTATATATAGTACTTATATTATAGATTTAATATTTAAATCTAATTACAAAATATTTAAACGTGGGCTGATTTTTTAAAATAGAGCATTTTCTAATAAGAGATTAGAAGTGTGAGTGTGGTTGTCTGTTGAGATGTCCATGATTATTCCACATGTTGAGTTTTTAAATTGAAACCACAAACTGTAAACGAAAGGGTAGCTGATTCAAAGAATATTAACTTTTTTAAAGGAAAAGAAAAATATGGAAGGTGCGTTTTGGACTCTGTTTTCCTTTGCACTGGTGGCTTTGGGGACTGGAGCGCTTATTCCAGAACCAGAAGTCAAAATCGAAGTGCTCCATAAGCCGTTCATCTGCAAGAGGAAGACCAAGCTGGGAGACATGATGCTGGTGCACTATGAAGGCTTTCTGGAGAAAGATGGCTCCCTTTTTCATTCCACGTGAGTATTCTTCCCACAAATAGGCATTTATGGAGACTAGAGCAAACTGTGCATGCCTTCAAGTCTCCTGTAGACTTATGGAGACCCCATAAAGTTCATAGGGTTTTCATAGGCAAGGCATACTTCTTAGGTGGACTTGCCAGTTCCTTCCTCAAGAATATAGCCTACAGCACCTGGTCTTCATTGGTGATTTCCCATCCAAGTACCAGTCAGAGCTGACCCTGCTTAACTTACAAGGTCAGACAAGATCTGGTGCATTTAGGGTATTTAGGCCCTTAGAGCAAGCAGTATATCTATCTACTCATGAACAGTCATCCAGTCACCTTTTTCAGGCTGCACTCCCCCTTTCAACTACTTCCAGCTAAAAACTCCTTTGCTCCCTCTCTTTTTAGCATCTGCAGTGATGCTAGAAATGTATCTATAAATTTCTCTAAGCAATCTCTAAAGCCATCATCCCATCTTGCAAAAATGTGTTCAACAAATTGATTGTGCATTGCATGATGAAATACTTATGCATGTTTGACTCCAGCTTATTGTCAGTAGCATCAGTTCCTTGGAGAGTTAGGAGTCGAAGTTGTCTCCCTCATAATGCAGGAGCCCTCTACACTGGTGTCTTCTCGACCTTTTAAATTACTGTACAACTCCCATAATCTCCAACCATGAGCCTTATTGGATGGCACTTATGGGAGTTGGACTCCGAAATAGTTGAAGGGAACCAGGTTGCTCTCCTCTGCTCCCATCTAAAATGTGAACTTTGGTGATTCTTTAAATTAAAATCTCCTCTTGTAGACAAGATGCTTGTAGCAACCTGTTGTTGTAATGCTGTTTGGATTGCCAGACGCCGGAGACAAAATAAGACAAGGTGTCTTTTTTTGCTAAAGGGTTCCCTCTGCATAAGTAATCTTAGCTGAAGGTGGAATACTGAAATGAATGAATGGTGCTTACCCATTGTATAGTACTATATGCCAAAATAACGTATTTTGTGTTTGTTTCAGCCACAAGCATAACAATGGCCAGCCTACCTGGTTCACTCTGGGTATCAAGGAAGTTATCCTAGGCTGGGATAAAGGTTTGACAGAGATGTGTATAGGAGAAAAACGCAAATTAACAGTTCCTCCATCTCTGGGTTATGGAAAAGAAGGGAAAGGTAATAGTTCTGTAGATATCTTTACTACTGCTGTTTAATTTAAAACACAACATTCGTTACGTCTTCTTTGTCATATAGAACAGTTAGGATTTGCAAGATTGTAAAATAGTATATTCAAGTATATTTACTTAGATTTAAACACATTTGGTTTCCTTTCATGTTGTTATTTCCACTGATGTCAGTAGAACTAAGAGAATTTAAAGTGAAAAGGTCTGTCAGTTTTGTGTGGCTTGATACTGTGATGAACTCTACCCTGTATGCATCTCTTGCCTTTTAGGGCAGGCTACATGTGCATGTTTCTAGCTGGTTGTAGGAGCCTAGGGTTAAGTGGAGGATCAAGCCTTGGAAGAAGCAGTTTCCAGATGCAAGTCTCCAATCATAGTGGTGATCAGGCAGCTGGCTCTGCTTTCCTCATTCTTCCCAGGAGGAATCAGTTCAATAAACGTGGCAATGAGATCTAGCATTAGGATAGGTAATTCTTTTCCCAGCCTGAGTGTCAAGTGAATTTGGAGTATTTTGCTCAGGGACCTTGTGGTGAGCAGGGCCAAAGACAAGAGTATGGGGCCAAAAATGCCAGTATATTTTACCTTAGAACTCTTACCGCCCTAGGAGAGGTATTTTAACCTTTCATAAAGAGAAAAACCTGTACAAAACTAGGGAATTTTAAACCTTGGTATCACAGAGAAGGGGACTTGACTATATGGGGAAGAACAGATTAAGTCCCAGGAGACAGTTAGCATGGTGTAGTGGTTGTGCATTGGACCACAACTCTGGAGGCCAAGGTTCGAATCCCTGCTCAGCCATGGAAACCTGATGTATGACCTTGGGCAAGTCACACTCTCTCAGTCTCAAAGGAAGGCAAATGCAACTCCCTCTCTGAACAAAGCTTGTCAAGAAAACCCCGTGATAGGTCACCATAAGTCGGAAATGACTTGAAAGCGCAGGAAAAGTCCCAGGAAATGAGAATCCTTTGGCTTAGTATCTAGGCAGCTGAGGAGAAGGAAATGGTTCTTCAAGATTTTGTTAGAAAACGCATGCTCTGAACCTCCAGTCCAAATTCTGAGAATGTTTGTTCAGTTAATATGAGAAAAGGAAATAGGCTAAGTATAGAAGAAAAGACATAACAGCTGCTAACCTTGAGATGAACTTACTTGCAGCTCAGGAGTAGTCAGGAGGAATGTTATAGGCTGACATACAAAGGAACAATAGCCCACATTTTTTAGGTGTTAAAGGGGAGGAAGAGGGGCTGTCCACTTAGTCCTGCAGTCATGAAAACAGTCCTTCTCACCTGCTAGGATGAGAATGAGGCTAGGAAGGTGTTAATTATGAGGAAAAGCCTTTTTGTCATCTCTGCAGGCTGCATACATCAAAAGTTTCTAGTTTTGTGGGTCTGAAAGCCTCAAAAGATGCGTAACCTTCCAAGAGGCCACCACGGATGCCCTGGTGAAAGATATTTTTATAGTAGCAGAGAAATGGATGCTGAAAAGCAGCACAGTGTCACATACATATAAATACAGGAACATTGTAAAAACCTATGTTGAAAATATGCATCCCCTGTTTTGTGGATGTACTATATTCTGCAGAAATTTGATAAATGATTTCAAATGGTTTTAAGTTCTTTTCAAATGGAACTGCCCAATATTAAGAGGACTTACAATGCAAACCTATATAATTGGGAGCAAACTCTACTGGATTTGGTGATGTGCACAGTATTTCTGAGTGTTGTTTTACATTTAGGAACATTTTTTCATGTTGTGCTGCACTGCAATAGTTTGCTACAGTTTATTGCCACTGCTTTAGTTAGCAAGTCAGTGAAATACAGTACAGTTGTCCCTTCACATACACTGGGGTTTGGTTCCAGGACCCCCGTGAATACCCAAATCCGTGAATACTCAAGTCCCATTATATGCTGTCTCTCTCTCTCTCTCTGGCTTTTCTTCCCAAATTAAGATTCAGGAAGGACTCATCCTGCACTTTCTGCAAGCGCGCTGATGACTGAAAAGGCCAATCCGAGATAAACAAGTCCGGTTGCAGAAAGCACAGCAGAAGGTCTCCTTGGGTGATGTTTCTGGGTTGTGGTTCTTTCTGCGTTGTCGTTTCTCTTCAAGACTTGTTCGGCATGAGTTCTCAAATAAGGCTACAGCATTGTGGATAGTGCGTCTCCATGCCTCCCGATGTGAGGCCAGGGCGGACCATTGTTGGTGATCAATTAGGCCGAGCCTGAGATGTTGTTTCAGGGAGTCCTTGTATCGTTTTTTTGGAGCACCCCTCTTACGCTGACCCATGGCGAGTTTACCATAGAGTACTATTTTTGGGAGGCGATAGGCCTCCATCCTAGAAATGTGCCCTGCCCAGCGCAGCTGTGTTCTTAATATCATGACCTCAAGCTGGTGATCCTTGCTTGCTCAAGGACAGCAACATCCGTCACATAGTCAGTCTAGTGTATATTTAGGATTGTGCGTATACAGCGCTGATGAAAGCGTTTGAGGTGTCGTAGGTGGTGGCAATAGGTAACCCATGTTTCAGATCCATAAAGGAGAATAGACAGTACAATGGCTGTATACACACTGATTTTTTTGCTTTGCCTCAGGTGTTTATTACTCCAGACTCTTTTGTGAAGTCTTCCAAATGTGCTATATGCCTTTGCTAATCTGTGATCAATCTCTTTGTCAATCTTGGCATATGCCATGGCATAGCAAAATGGTGTCCCTTATATAAAATGGCAAAATCAAGGTTCGTTTTTTGGATTATTATTTTTTAAAGAATATTTTCAAGCCATGAATACTTAAATCCATGAATGCCAAATCTGTGAATGTGGAGAGACAACTGTAGTAGGAAGGAAACTGACTGGAACCAGACAAAACAGTTGTTACATAGGAGGTGCGAATTGTAGGTAGAAGGAAAATATATTGTTATTGTCTGGGAACTTATTAATTTAGATGCAGGAGAAGTAAAACCCTTCAGTCAAAACCAGCCCCCAGTCTCTTTTTTCTGTACCCTAGTCTCTGTGCAGGAAGAGCTGGAAGTGGGAACCTTTCTAACCTTTTTACAAGGCTAAATTAATTCAAGTAACTGTTCCTGCATTTACACTTTTGCCTGTTTTCAGTGTTACATGGGAAACATCATCATAGAAATAAAACCTACAACGAATATCCTTATAACTCTGAAAAGGGTGGATCTATAAACAAACAAACAAATATGTTAACTGGTTGGGACTGCATGCCATATGATGTTGCATCCACTTGCATAAGTTACTTCTGTACTTTTAGTGTGGCCCTGCAAGTAGTAAACTAACTGTGAAAATCTCTGTGTCCCTTTTATGTAATGAATACTCAAGTATTTGAGGACAGTTGGCCCTCCATATCCATGGGTTCTGTATCCACAGATTCAACCAATCACACCTCAAAACTATTCAGGAAAAAATAATTCCAAAAAGCAAACCTTGCTGTTTTTGCCGTTTTATACAAGGCAGTGGTTCTTAACCTTTTCTTTACCAGGGACCTCTTTTAAATACCTTTCGTCGGTGCAGACCCCCAAGACTTAAGTCAAGATTTAAAACCATAATAATAATACCTGACAATAATAATACAGTTATACCATCCATGAAAGCTTCCCTCAGAGGCACTGGAGGGGGAAGGAACTGCTTCTTCCTGCAAGTTTCTGGCTGGAGTGAATTGAATGGCAATGTGCAGCCAAGCCAGCCTTTGCCTTGCCTCCTGTCATGTGCCCACTCCACTGCATGGAGGAGATAGGCCAAGCAACTTTCAAGCCTTCATGGACCCCCTGTGAGGACATTGCAGCCCCCTGGGGTTCCCAGATCCCAGGTTAAGAACCACTAATATAAGTGATGCCATTTTACTATGCCATTGCATTTAATGGGACTTGAGCATCCATGGATTTTGATATCCATGGAGGGTCCTGGAACCAAACCCCAGTGGATACTGAGGGCCCACTGTACCAACAAATCCAGGAATTAAGATTGACCAGAGAGGCTATGCATGTGTTGTCCTGGTAAGCATGGCCACTAGTGCAAATACACATTCACCTTAGTGGTAGCATCTTGGTTATAGATCCTTTTCTTGGTCAGTTTGGTCCTTTTCACCCTTTGTTGTAATTTAGGTGCCAGTTTGTGGAAGCTTTGTGGGGTTAGCAAAGTGCTATGCTTGTTTAGTTGCAGATTCTTGAATATGACTACTGTAATGCATTTTTATAGCAATACAAATCATAACCATTATGAATTTAGAATTATGAATTTAAATTCATAGTCTTAGAATTATGATTTTAATATTTGTGTGTTGTACAGTACTGTGTTTCATATAAGTGGCTGGCTGCCTAGACTCTGTGAAAAAGAATGTGATATAAATAAAACTAAATGTCTTCTTGGCAGTAGTTCCTATTGCATTCAGTGGACATTGCTCCTAGGTAAATATGCATAGGATTGCACCCTACACCTTAAATCCAGTTATTAATCCTGACAGGATTGCTGAAGTGATAGAACTTAGATAAATAATGATTTACTGAATTCCAGTTGATTCAGTGGGACTAGCAATTGGATCTAGATCTAAGTAGCATGTTATGTGGCTTTGTGTGTTGGTTTTCATCACTCTAGCTAACAAATTAGGATTAATATAAAAACACAAGTCAGCACTGATTATATCCTTGTCTCAATGTTTATGTTCGGTAGGAAAAATTCCACCAGAGAGCACCTTGATCTTCAACATTGACCTTTTAGAAATCAGAAATGGACCAAGGTCTCACGAGTCCTTTCAAGAAATGGATCTTAATGATGACTGGAAGCTATCCAGAGATGAGGTGAGCTCACTCCCTCCTATCTTCTCTTCCTGTGAATGCTGAGGCCTGGTGAAGCAGTTTCTCCTTCAATTGTAAATATTTGTATATATTGCAACTGCTTGACTTTGAAGATAAAAGTGCCTCCTGCTTATTTGGACTTCAAACACTCTGTGTGTGAGTATGGTTGTCCCTTCACATTCACTGGGGTTTGGTTCCAGGAATCCCTGTGAATACCCAAATCCGTGAATACTCAAGTCCCATTATGTGCAATGGCATAGCAAAATGGTGTCCCTTATATAAGATGGAAAAATCAAGCTTTGCTTTTTGGATTATTATTTTTTAAGAATATTTTCAAGCCGTGAATACTTAAATCCATGAATGTTGAATCCATGAATATGGAGGGACAGCTGTATTCTTGGAAATGAGTTGCTACTAAGTCTGCTGAGATAGTTTTTGGCTTCTTCTGGGGACTGAGTGTCCTATCATCCCCTGACAGTTCTTCCCTGGAAGTAGCTGTACGTCATCTGGACTGCAAGCACCGGATTTGGGGTGAATCCACATTTTTTTGCCCATGTAGACAAGCCCTATGTTAGACAAGCTGTATGCTAGATCATAATATATTTAATTTATTTCTCTATTTATTTATCTACCACCTTTCTCCCCAAATGAGACCCAAGGTGGCTCATAAAAGGAATTAGCTTATAAAAACAATATTTTTAAAAACACAGTTAAAACCATCTCATTAAAAGATCGATTTAAAATAGTACAAAATAATTAAAAATATATAAAAGTTAAAAACAAAGCACATGCTCCTCCATAAGAAGCCTCCCTGCAAGTAATCACACATTAGAAGCCTGCTTGAACAAAAAGGTCTTTGCCTGCTGTTGGAAGGAGAGTAGGGAGTGGGCTAGCCTCGCCTCGCCTCCCGCAGAAGGGAGTTCCAGAGGGTTGGACCATCCACTGAGAAGACTTTGTCTCATGTCCTCACCACGCAAGCCTGTGGTGGTGGTGGGACCAAGAGAAAGCCCTCCCCTGTAGATCTTAAGACTGTGGCAGGTTTGTATAGAGGGATATGATCTTTCAGATCGTCTAGACCTAGACTGTATAGGGCTTTATACGTCATGACCAGCACTTTGAATTATGCCCAGAAATGAACCAGTAGCTATTGAAGCTTTTAACAAGGGAGTTAGATGCTCCCTGTAACTGGCCCTAGTCAGCATTTTGGCTGCAGCACTTTGGACTCACTGAAATTTCAGCAAAGGCAGCCCCACAAAGAGTGTGTTGCATCCAAATGGGATGTAATCAAGGCAGATCTGACTAGCTGAAAAGCAGGCACAGTTGGTGCACCAGTTTTAACAATGCAAATGCACTCAGGCTCAGAGTTGTCCAGGAGTACACTCAAGCTGCAAGCTTGAGATTTCAGGGGAAGTGTAACCCCATCAAACACCAGCAGAGTCCCTATTCCCTGATCTGCCTTTCAACTGACCAAGAGCACTTCTGTCTTGTTGGGATTAAGTTTCAATTTGCCCTCATCCAGTCCATAACTGACCATAGGAATTGATTCAGCACTGCTTCTGTGGAATCAGATGGAAAGGAGAGTTGTGTGCCATCAGCATATTGGTGGCACTGAACCTCAAAACTTCAGATGACCTCTCCTAGCAGTTTCATGTTTATGTTAAACAGCATGGGGGACAGAACTGAACCCTGAGGCCAGTGGTCAGGGCGTTGAACAGGCATCCCCCAGCACCACCTTTTCAGGAAGGACCAGGGTCAGCAGCGCCATCTACTGGCAGTTGTATTGTCTTTACTGTACAGCTCTTTGTAATTGTCTGCAGTGTTTGTAATTGTCAGCAATGTTAGTCTGTATTGATTTCTGACTTGTATAATAACTGTATAACCTGCTTGGATTGTTTTGTAATGTATTGTGATGTTGTACCCCGCCCCAATCCTGAGAGGAGAGGCGGGTAATATATAACTCATTATTATTATTATTATTATTATTAGTTCATCCACCTAGGTGACCAAAGCTGTCTCCATACCATAACCAGGCCTGAAGCAGATTGCAATGGATCTAGATAATTTGTTTCAACCTGGAATCCCTGGAGCTGGGAAGCCACCACATGTTCTAAAATCTTCCTCAAGAAAGGTATATTTGAGACTGGTGGGATTTGGGGGGTGCTCTTTATTAACAGCCTCACCACAGCCTCTTTTCCTTGCTGCTGTGAGGATTCAGCACTCCTCTTACCCATCAGCCAGTCCCATTCTAATTGCTTTCAAGAGCCAGGAAGGGCAAGAGTCCAATACATATGTGGTGGCTCTTATCTCTCTAAGGATCCTGTCCACTTCCTCAGGCTGCAGAGACTGAAATGTATCCAATAATACAGGACAAGCAGATGCCAAGATTATATCTATGGACCTGTAGCAACTACAGCATCCAAGCCAGAGCAGATCCAAGCAATTTTGTCTGTGAAGTGTCTTGCAAACTCTTCACAGCGGGCTGTCAATTGGCCTGTTTTCTTTTTGTGGGCCAGAGAGTAAAAGGCCCCCAATGACTCAAGACTAGCTCCTCTGGATGACACTGTGCAGACGCAATGGTGGCAGAAAAGTATAGTTTCTTCACTGCCACCATTGCTAAGGCATAAACTTTCTAATGGGCTCTAGTCCATGTTCAGTTGGATTCGCTCCAAGTTTTCTGCCATTGATGCTCTAGTCTCTGTCCCACTTGTTTCATTGCTACCAGCTCTGTAGTGAGCCAATATGATCCTTGGGCCAGTGCATGTTCCCTTCTGTCCCTTTCCAAGCACAGCCACAACAAAGTGATCTGAAGATTTTTCTTGACTTTTCAGCTACCTAGGATTCCTTGTTGTGTCCAAACATAGAAACATAGACAAACTGTGAGTCGTACTAACTGTGGTTTATTGAAACAAGGTTTGATAGCATGAACTGAATTAGCTTGCTTCATTAAACCATCATTGGCATTTAACACATCTTGAACAGCTATTTCTATAAATTATTTACGCCTTTGGAATAATGAGAATTGTCACTTCTGGTAAAATTAACACATGTTCTGAACGGGATGAGGTGACTTACTTGTGTATTGACTGATTTCTTGACTGTGCCTCTTTCACTTGAAGCATTTCAGCTGCAGCTTGATTAAAATGTTGGGGGGGGTTCCCTTTTGTTTTACAGGTAAAAGTGTATTTGAAGAAGGAATTTGAAAGGCATGGCGCACCAGTCAATGATAGTCACCATGATATTTTGGTTGAAGACATATTTGATAAAGAAGATGAAGATCATGATGGATTTATATCTGCAAGGGAGTTTGTTTATAAGCATGATGAGCTATAAAGCATGTTGAAGAAATTCCCAGTGAGGGAATGCAGTCACCGACAAAACTGCCATATCTTAAACAGTATTTTTTCCTTTTGTGATCCTGAGTTCGAGGGAAGAATTACACTGAAGAATGACAACTCTTTATACAGTGACAACTCTTGACACCAAACGTGAAACTTTTAACACATAATGTAGAAGCATCCTAAGCAAAACTTCTTTTCAGATGAGACTGAGTTATGCATTTTGAGTGTAATATTTATTTTTTAAAAAACAGATCAAAAACTTCCTAGTGATGTCTGTTGCTTAAAATTACATTCATCACTTTGCTTTGTGTGTACAGTTGTCCCTCCACATTCGTGGGGGTTAGGGCCATGAGACCCCTGCGAATGTGAAAAATCCACGAATAAAAACTAGGTCACACCACCGTCCTCCCGCCCCTCTAGGAGCAGTGACGGGGCTTGGCAAACCTCGTCACTGCTTCCTCCCACCCTGTCCCGCCCCCCAGAAGCAGCGACGGGGCTTGGCAAACCTCGTCGCTGCTTCCTTCCACCCCCTCCCACCCTCCCCAGGAGCAGCGACGGGGCTAGCCAAGCCTCGTTGCTGCTTCCTTCCACCTTCCCCAGGAGCAGCAACGGGGCTGGCCAAGCCTCGTCACTGCTTCCTCCCCCCCTCCCCCCCAGGAGCAGCGCCGGGGCTAGCCGATCCTCGTTGCTGCTTCCTCCCACCCACTCCCACCCCCCTAGGAGCAGTTTTTTAGATGGCGGGGGGGGCGCTCCCAAAACTGCGAATAGTCAAAACCGCGAATCTTAAAGCCACAAATGTGGAGGGGCAACTGTATTTTAATAAGCTGTTTATACTTATCTGGTCTATTTCTACAAAGAAGCACTTATTCTTAAACAGTAATAATCACTTGCAGTGGTATACTGAGTTGGTTCCTCATTATTTTTATAGCTTAAAGTTGGATCTGGAAACTCTTCTTGATTGGCATCCTTGTACCTAAAACGAGTGGTCAGAACTATTGTGGTCTGATATAAGGGAGCATAAATACCATCAGTGACGTTGTGATCAGAATTGGAGTTGGGTGACTGTTTTGGAAACCAATCTGCCCTAGTCAAAAATAAGCTTCTCATAATCTGAATTTATCCTCTTGATACTTTTTAGCCTTGATATGGAATTACCTTAGTCTATTCTAAGCTGCCCTGATCTCTGATTCCTCCCCACTAACCTGTGTTTCTTATTGGAGTGGGAGGTAATTAAGGAAAGGGATGTGAAGCTTCACACTGAAATGGTCTCAAAGAATTGTTGTTTGTCTTGTCTTTTTCTCCTATTGCTAAAATACATGTTGGGACTGATTTTGAAAGGTGAGTTTACAATGGGGGTGGGAATCCTGTGCTCTCCAGACGTTGTAGCAAACCAGCATCTGGAGTACTGCATGATTCCCACTCACAACTTGGAATCTCTTTCACCTTATCTGTCCTCTGAAGGCTTCCAGTTTCTGTTTAGAAGAGTAATGGATCAACTATTTCTCTAACCCTGGTCTCTCTCAGTGCATGGGATATTTAAAATGCTTGAATATGGTTTCTGTGTCTTAGGAACGCTGCTATCCAAATGGGAGTGACCTGGGAATTATATTTTTTAAAAGTATTTATAAATTGCTTTCTGCCTAGTAAGACATCCAAAGTGACATACAATAAATCACAGTACTGTATAAATAAGTAGCAGTATAAAATAGAACAAACAAAACATTACAAACGCTTCAGAATTTTGAAAGTTGAAGATGTGGCAAAATAAGAGTTTTAACTGCCTATTAAGGATGGAGCCAGCTTGCTTTCCCTTGAGAGGAACTTTCCCTTGAGAGGTGCTGTACCAGCAACATCCCTATTTTGTGTACTCGCCAACCTAGATTCTCAGGGTGGTGAGACAGGCAAAAGAGTTTCCGTTGAACTCAAATTCCAGGTGGAGGCAAAAGGTGTATTTTTCAGCTGTCCTGGGTAGAAAGAATACTACATAGATGGCTATATTATGCATTGTATCTAAATACAAGGGGATCTTGTAGCACCTTTGAGACTGAGAAAAAGAATTTGTAGCATAAGCTTTCGTAGATTTGGTTTACTTAGATGAGAAAGTAGACCAAGGCTTTGACTACATTTGGGGTAAAAATCTGGATGAAATTAATACTACTATAGCCCGGATTTAAGCACCACAACTGCCAGAGCCTGAATCTGCATTTGGATTTTTACTTGGCTTCCATTCAAAGCTGTTACTCACACCTGACTCTGAGCTCCAGGAAAAGCAAAGCCCCGGTGGTAGCTGCTCCCTCTGAAGCCAGAACATGTGGCCCGCCCTGCCATTGTAAGGCTAGTTGCCCATTCTGGCTTCAGAGAGAGTGGCTACCATTGGGGTTTTGCGTTTCTCAGAATGTGGGTGATTCTGCCCTGGAAAAGTACCCCCCCTAGTGGCAGCCACTCTCTCAAGCCAGAATGGGCAGTTGGCCTCACAGTGCTGGGGTGGGCTGCCCTTTCTGGCTTCAGAGAGAACAGCTATCACAGGTTTTGCTTTTCCCAGAGATCAGAGAGGTGACTGCATGCTGGAAAAGCAAAACCATGGTGGTAGCAGCTTGCTGTAGTCAGAACGGGCGGCTGGCCTTGCAATGGTGGGGCTCGCGGGCATTCTGACTTCAGAGAGCAACTACCGCTGGGGCTCTGCCTTTGGAATGAGAAGTGGCACTGAGGACGGGCGAAGTAGTGGTCTTAGGCAGCTTGTCTTTTCTCCTCAACCGCTGCCCCCCCAATCCAGTGTGGATGGATTGTTTACATGACAGTTTTCTCTGGAGCTTCTAGCAAACTTCAGAAAAAACTGCGAGTTTTCTAATTCCTGGATTAAGGGGGTATTGCAAGGCTGTACTTTAGCAGACGTGCTGCTGCTGGATTTGGGGGAAAGGCCACATGTTGTGTGGCATTACTGGGTCAGATTTGGGGGTTTTCACTGGTGTAGACAAGCCTCAAGTCTATGAAAGCTTATGCTACAACTTCTTTCTGTCTCAAAAGTGTTACAAGATCCCTCTGCATACTGATACTCCAGACTAACTGTTAACAGCTATGTCTTTGAACTATGTTTAAATGTTCCAGTTGGGGGGTGCTGAACTGTTTTGAGTCATTTTTGTGGCTGAATAGATGAGTCCTGAAAATACCAGGGATGAGGAATAATAGACTGGCTTTTTTCATCAGGCCTAGTCAGTGCTGAGGAGTGATGGGAACTGAAGTGCAATCATGTTTCCCATCCCCGTGGTAGTGGTTTGGACCAAATAATATGTGGCCAAATTTCAGAAGAGTAGCCTTGCTAATCTTTTGCAACAATGTGTGGACTACTTTAAATACTAAACATGTTTAGTTAATACAGTACTCATTTGGGAGAGTGCCCATTAAATTTAATGAACCTTTTGAGTAACACCAGAATAATGGTGGCTTGAGATTTTTTTGTTTTGAAATAGACTTGCTACATGAGATGCATGGAAGTGTTGTGTATTCCTGCATGGCAGGGGTTGGACTGGATGGCCTTGAGGTCTATTCCAGCTCTATGATTCTATGAAATACATAGCAGTAAAATACCATTGGCCATGAAATACAGGTCAGCTATAATGTATAACTCTCAACTCCTGGGTTGTGTGACTTCAAGTCATTTCCAACCTACAGTGACCCTGAGGCGAACTTATTCACAGGATTGTTCAGAGGTGGTTTGCCTTGGCTTTCCTGAGGCTGAGAGAGTGTAATTTGCCCAAGGCCATCCAATAGGTTTATATAGCTGAGTGGGGATTTGAACCCTAGTCTCCAGAGTCATAGTCCATACTATGCTGGCTCCTGTACATATATGAAAGCAAACCACTGTTATGTAGCCAAAACAGCATCATCTGTACACAAGAGGGCAGTCTCAGCAGATTTGGGGAAACTGCAAGGAGTTCAAACAGCAATACAGTACAAAGAAACTTCAGAAAAGATGTAAAAAATGACACAATGCATCTTTATCAACCAGGGGATGCTGGCTGTGGAGGGAGAGTGAGCATATGTGTAGGAATGGGCAATGGAATCGAATATCTTATGAATGTGGGCATAGCTGGTTGACAAAGTGGAAGCCTGAGTGAGAGAAGCCCCTGAAACATGGTTGTACATATGATGTGTAGTTTTCCCCGTCAGGCTGTCTACATCTCAAGGAGGAAGGGTGGGCAACGGCAAAAAAAAAAAGGGAAGAAGACAGCACCTTTAAGACTAACTGGTTTTTATTTTTGTATGAGCTTTCGTGGCTACAAGTCCACTTTGGATGTAGTACAGTGAATAAATGCTCAGCCATGAAACATATTTACACAGTCGTGGAAGTGGGATGAGATCTAATCGTATCCAGTATGCATCCAGTACGCTGAAGTTTATTCCATAATATAACTGTTCAAAAATCCTAAAGGGGCTGTTGAGATTATCTCTGAGGCCACATCCACACTACATAAATCATCCAGTTTGAAACTGGATTATGTTCCATGGCGCCTTCCTATGGAATCCTGGGATTTGTAGTTTTGCAAAGTCGCCTTCTCTGCCAAAGAGTGCTGGCGACTCACCGACCCAAGGATCTCATAGGGGAGGAGCCATGGGAAATAATCCAGTTGCAAAACTGGATTGTTTGTGTCGTGTGGATGTGGCCAGAAGTTTCTAAAGTGATTTGCAAGGGGGTGGGGTGGGGAGAACTAGACTGGCCAGGACAGAAGACTCTAGAAATCCCAGTCCCCTATCTAAAAGGCGCCTCGATTGCAAAAAAACAAAACAAAAGGACGAGCCGAGCCCATCCCTGAAAACCCTTCGCAGGTGGACGCTCCCTGCGCGGCGCCTCCGTTTCGCGACGGACAAGAAACCTCCCCTCTGCTCATGCTCAGAGGCGCTCTTCTCGCACGCCGAGCCTGCGCGGGTGGATCCCCTGGCCAAGCCTCCTCTCCGCCCGCTGATCAAAGGGTCCTTATTTTTTCCCCCCTGCGAGAAGGTGAACTTTCCTTCCACCATCCCCGCCTCGCTTGCAAGGGGCTCTGGTGGCTGCCAGGCCGGCAAGGCCGAACCCTGGGCGGAGAGCCCCCCCCCCCGAGAGAGAGGGAAGCGGTCCGGGAGACCCAGCCGCCTGCCGGGCTATTATTACCTGGGGAAGAGGCCACCCCCGCCGCTGTTGCCTTGTCGCCTTCCATCTCCTATTATTCTCTGCAGGAGGAAAACTCTCCGGAGGGAAAGAACCCAAGAGGAGGAGCAGCAGCAGCCTCAGGGCAAAGCCGACTAGGTGAGGTTCAACCGGGGATTGCAATCTCCCTGTGCACCCCAACACACACATACACACACACATCCCTTGCATTGCTTTCCCCCACTAGCCAGCCATGGCCTCTGGCCCGTTGCATCGGTGTGCGGAGGATGCTCAGATGGAGAGGGCGAGGGCGCCTCTTGCAAAGCCATCCTGCTGCATTTGCAAAGCGGCGTCAAGGGCAGGCTGCATGGGGGTGCTTTGCCCCTGCCTCTTTCTCTCTCTTTCTCATCCCCAGCCTCCCTTTAGAGTTGCAGGGGAGTATGCCCAGCCTTTCACATGCTGTGTACAGCTCTTTGCAGAGCTCTCTTGTTCGTCCTCTCCTCATTTTGCAAATGGATCCTTGGGATTTCTTGGAAATCCCATATCTTTCTCTCCCCACCCCCCTTTACGTCTTTTTGTAGGACAAATAAATCTGGAGGGGGGGGGAAGAGCTAGAGAGAGAAAGCCTTTTTTTTAAGGGGGTCTGCTTCCCCTCCCTTGATCTCATGGCCTCTTGATGACTCATTGCTGGATGACAGTCCAAAATCCAAAGGGGTGGCAAATGGCCCCCAGTGGGAAAGTGCTGAGTGATGGGGACAGTGCTCGTTTGGGGTGAGGTGTGACCCATAATGGCAGCTTCAGCGCAAGGGAGCCATCGTTTGATGCTGAGCAGCATCCCAGGGATGATTTTATATGTTCTTCTCACCTCCATCCTACCTCTGCAGGTCACCTTTGTGCCTGTTTGGGAGAAATGGGGAGAGTTGGATTCATGCAGGCTGTCTATACAGAAATTTCACTCATGTCTTTTGAGATTCTAGCAAATGAAGGCACTCAGATTCTATATAAATAACAAACTGTGCATGTATTATGTACGTATGTACATATTTATTTGTGTGCAGCTTGTCACTTGTAAGACTGTTTTGCTGAGATTTTCAAAGACACTTTCTCTCTGTGTATCAGATTTTAGAGAGTGTAAATGCAGGTATGTTCTTTCAATTGACCTGTTTTGTTTCAGAGCAGTTTTGATTTCTGATATGCCCGTGTCTTCATATGCTGACATTCTCTGTCTCCATGATCTTAGATCAGTTCTGTCTTTTTAAATGTAGTTTTGTGGTACTTCATATTTTATGTACAACAGGTGATGTCTGCCTAGTCTCCTGTGTATAGTTTAGAATGGCTACCAGGCATACCAGTGTATAGTTCAGTTCATTTGAAACATTTCTATAGAATTGCATCCCTCATTGTCTTTCTGTCTCATTTTTAATAAATTTGAAAGCAGGGACAGCTTGCAAATAACACATTTGGATTTTTATTGCAATCCCTTGAAACTGCATTATTTTCATTCCTAACTACATGAACACCAAAGTACTGGATCATAATCTAGAAAAGTCTATGATTGCCTGATTGTTTTAACAGGTTCAGCAAATGAAACTGCAGAGTATGAGTGCAAGAACACCTAGTACCTCTGCTTGGTACAGGAGAGAATATATATACACATATATCTCATTATTAGTAGCCACTAATCATCTTTGGTTGAAAATCAAATAGCCATGTTAAACTATTTCAGCATAAAATGAGGAAAGATAAAAGGAGTCTTGTAGCACAAGATTAACTAATTATTATTAATAATAATAATAAATTTTTATTTTTAACCCGCCCCTCTGCTCAGCAACCAGGGTGGCGTACAACAAGATTAAAACATCAAGTTAAACAATCCCTCCCCATCCTAACCCTCCCTCCCCATCCTAACCCTCCCACCCCTTAAAACGAAATTAAACTAATGAAGAGTTAAAACAAGAATAAAATATGGTAAATAAATAAATAAATAACGGCAACGATGGCAAGGGGGTGGGTAGGAATCAGTCCACTGGAACCGGGAAGTTATTCCGGGAAGGCCTGCCGGAAGAGATCCGTCTTTAGCACTTTCTTGAAGCTATCAAGAGTAGTGATAAGACGGATCTCATCCGGCAGGCCATTCCAAAGTCTGGGAGCCGTAGAAGAGAAGGTCCTCTGGGAGGTCTGCGACAGCCTAGTTTAATTGCAATATAAGCTTCCATAGGGTAGAGACCATTCTTTGAGATGCAGTAATCTGAAGATATAGGTGGTCCACAAAAGGTTATGCTAAAATAAATTGGTTGGTCTTAAAGGATGCCCCAAGAGTTTATTCTTTCTTTGTTTGATCTTGCTATTAGAAAGTGAGTTTGGCTCAAGGTTGTGTCTCAAAATGAAATTTGGGCTAAAATTGAGTTTTACCATTCCTTCCATATTTTTTTTTTCCTATGAAAAAACATGACTTGTTTCTCTGTGTTTTTATTTGTTAAATTTGGATTCATCCAGATGATGGGGCAAGAGTCTCAAAAAATGGTGATATTCATTGTTGTACTAACCACTTTTAATTTTTTAAAGCTCCAAATAATGCTTTGGCAATCAGGCATTGCTTCAGGCTATATCCCCACCTTCTGAAGTATTTTGTTTCTCATTATTCTAAATTAATGTTTTCCTACCTGAAAAGAGAGGTATTATTTTATTTTATTTTTAAAAAACGATATATTTAGTCATCATGTGGATTTTGATTATCAAAGTGGGTGTATCAAATTTTTCAACCCTTCTTATTTTCAAAATGTTTCACTCTTTGCTTATTTCCTTGCCTTTCCATCCCATGCCTTCTTTTAATGTTTTTAATTTTAAAAAACTTTCTAGTACTTAAGCGCTAATGCAATAAGTCCTGTAACTGAAAAGGATCAAACTCATCTCAGTACACTCTGGTCACTCTGAGAAGTGAAGTGAAGTGTAGAAGTGAGAAGTGAAGTGGAGGAAGGTCCAAAGACTTTCTTTTCTTCTTCCCTATCCTAATCTTGCAACTTTTAATGTTTTTAATTTTTAAAACTGTCGCTAGGACCTTTGCACTAAAGCAGTAGGTTCCTGTGGTCAGAAAGATCCACTCACTCACACTAAACAATTTGAAGGTAGCACTTTCAGAGGGAATCATAGAATTGTAGAGTTGGAAGAGACCTCAAGGGCCATCCAGTCCAACCCCCTGCCATGCAAGAATCACAATCAAAGCATCCCTGACAGATGGCCATCCAGCCTCTGTTTAAAGACCTCCAAGATAGAATGGAAAGGGGAACATCACTGGAAGCATTTTCTCAACTTGGATTCTCAGGATGACTAGAGTGTTTGATTTTTAAAGCATTAAAAGCTCCACGACTGGGAAAGTGAGGAGAGGAATGGATGTCACTGGAAGATTCCCTCCTCCACTTGAGTTCTTAGGTTGACTAGAATGTGGAGTGGAATTGTCACTGGAAGATTCCCTCCTCCACTTGAGTTCTTAGGTTGACTAGAATGTGGAGAGGAAGTTTTAGTCTTTCTGAGCACAGAAGCCTACTGCTTCAACACTAAGCCTCTAAAAAAATTTTTTTCATTAAAAAAAAAAACATTAAAAGGAGACATGGAGGAAGAGTAAGGAAAGACGGGACGGGAGTGAGTTAGGTTGCAACAGGGATGGTAGGAGAGGAGAGAATACATTTATCTCTCTTTGATTCAACACCTCCTTTGTTCCCACCACCTTCCTTCTTGCAGAAACAACCAACAACAGAGCGCTTGGACAGTGAAGAGGCAAGAAGTGACAGGAAAAGGGACAGGACAAATCAGTGGAGATCATCAGCCTGGAAGAGCTCCTGGACTTGTTAGATCAGTAGCAGGGTGCATGCTTTAGATGTCTTTAAGCCAGGGGTGGCCCAGTGTGGCAGGGCCCAGTTTTTGCTTCCATGTCCCCATGGTAAAATGCACCACCCCATTTTTGACTAACAATGGCCAAAGACTATAAGAAGAAGTCAGTTCTGAGTATGAGATTAAGTGTTTGGAGACATTTTTCACCTCCCCCAGATGTTGGGTGTGGGTACTTGGAGAAGGTGCAAAGAGAGTTTGGGGTGCATGTGGCCCATGGTCTACACAATCCCCACTTCTGCTCTAATCCTTGGATGAGTGATTTTTTGGCTGACTGATTCCTGTTTGTGGGCTGGAAAAAAGCTTTTTCCTGAATCATTGGAAATCTGCTAGTAGACTTTCATATGTGACATTTTCGGCAAAGGGGGGTGGGGTGTTTGTCACATAGAGAAGTATTTTCTTCCCTAATCCCCCCAAAAAACAGTAGATGTGACTTTACAGTCTTCTTGAGATACATTAATCACCCCAGATACTGTTTCTCTTCTGTAATTTTTCAGCTAAGTTGCAGCTAGTAATATTTGATTATGACAGTGGAAAAAGATTTAACAGGCGTGCATTCTGTAGCTCACCTGTTAAATCTATAGCCTGCCACTAAATGAGGTCTCATTTAGAAGCAGGCTGTCAAAGGCTACTGAGATGTAGTATTTTGGTAAAGAAGGTTGCTAGGCCACTGGAGAGATGGAGGTGCTCATGCCACTATGAGAAGAGAAGCTAGCCATTTTCAGCTCCTCTTTCAAGGGCTGAATTCACTTTAAAAGAAATTGCTTGGGGCCATGTTCCAGTGGTGGACAGGGACCAAAGGCAAAACTGGGACCAACAATTCAAATGTATTTTATATTAAAGTTCTTAGAGCTGATACTTAAGACCTGGAAGAGGCAGTTTAGTTTATCAGAATGGGGGGCAGTGTAGCATAGCAAAACTGGAAAACCACTAACTAGTGATGCAAAGGAGACATGACCATGTTGGGAAGCTTAAAGAACCATGTTTGGCCCCAGGGAGGGCCAGATTCAACCTTGGGCCCAAGGTTCCCACTCCTGCACTATAGGTACAGACAGACCCCAGGCTTTGCTTCCATTTTGTTTGTTTTTACAAGAAGACAACAGTTCGCGAAAGGGAGCCAGGTGCAGCATAGTGGTTTAGGGTATGCGTGTGTTGTAGAACCAGTTGGAAAATGGTGGCTCAAGCGAATGAAGCCAGATATTTTTTGTACTTCATGAGCCATACACACATAAAGACATAGCAATCTGCATCTGATACGTCCATATCAATGTGTATCTGATACACCATACAAGTATCAATCTGCACTCAACACACATTCTAACAAACAGTTTTTAAAAGTGCTCTGTTGTTGCTATTGTTGAGCAAATGAGACTCTGAAATTCTCAAAAATCTGATGCAAATAGTAATCCCAGGTTATTATCTGGCTACTGCTAATCTAAAGAAGAGTAAATAGTGCTTCTTAATAGTGCAGGGTTTTCCTGCATCCAGGCTGCAAAAAGTTGCTGCTGGAAAACTGAATAATTCTGTAGCTGTCAGTGGTTTGAGTTCAAGAAGATGAAACGTGCAACAAATCCAGTTCTGACTTACATTGGATATTTGTTTCAAGTACATATCAGTTGGCCCTCCATAGCAATGGTTTCTGCTTTCACGGATTCCACCACCACAGCTTGAAAATACCCCCCTCCCCCAAAAAAATCAACCCCAAAAAGCAAATCTTGATGTTGCCATTTTATAGAAGAGACACTATTTTACTACACCATTGTATATAGTGGGACTTCAACATCCAAGGATTTTGGTATCCATGGGGGAGATCTTGGAACCAAACCCCAGTGGGTACTGAGAGCCCACTATATTAAGAAGTACTTTTTTCTATTCTTTAGATTAGGAATGACCAAAATCTGGTGTTATCCTGCTTTTTAATTTCATTTGCTAGTCCATTCACCTAATTTGGCTTCTCAAGTTCAGTAATTAGCACGATAGACAAAGCCAATCATAATTGCAAAAACAAATCCAGTAGCATTTTGCTAAAAGTACTATCTGCAGGGTGACCTTGGATTGGCTTTACTCCACTTGAAAATGTCATTCTATAAACCAAAAGGCTTTTAATTCAGACTTTTCAGATGACCTTTCATATTTACTGTTTGTGTGGCAGCTGGCTATTTGAACATAGTCTTGTTCACACTTTTTGGTAAGTTCGAGTGTACTTCATGCAGCATAGGATTTTGAAGACAGTTGCCATCCTCCTGGTACAAACCTTTGAATACTTTATATATATGTGATATACAAAATCTAATCAGCGCCACTTCTGCCATTCTTAATGACGGAATTTTGCAGTGATATATTGTTGCATGAAGTAGCAATTACCTCTGCAAAATGTGCTTGCCACACTATTTCTGCCTTGAGGGATTTGGTTCTTGCTTAGACAACTAGAATAAAGATTTTCAAATAAGTTGGCAATAAATTCCTTTCCAGACTTGTGTTTTGGTTTTGGTTCTTTTGTTTGATTTGTAGTTTCCTTCATCCTAAAGACTATTATGTTTAAATGATAAATAAAATCATGCTATCCTAGCCCACCAAAACCATAGTACCACCTCTAAAAAATTCACTGGTTCTGGAACACACTCAGTGAGGAGCTGGCGTGGCATAGTAGTTTGAGTATTGGACTATGGCCCAGGAAACCAGGGTTTGAATCCCCACTCAGACAGGAAAACTGCTGGGTGACCTTGGGTAAGTCACATGCTCTCAGCCTCAGAAAACCCTGTGATAGGTCCACCTTAAGGTTGCCAGAAGTCAGAAATGACTTGAAGGCACATAACAGCAATTTGGACTATAGTTTGTGAGCCAATATGGTGGAATTTTAACCGTGTTGGACTAGGACTAGAGAGACGCAGGTTCAGATCCCCACTCCACCATTATCCTCACTGGGGAACCTTGTAGCATTTGCTATTTCTCAGAGTAACCTACCTTGTGTGATTGTTGTGAAGATACTGAAGGAGATGAACATCTACACTGCCTTGAGTTCATTGTAGAAACAATGGGATATAAATTTGAAAGAAAGAGTAGGTAACCTAATTTGAAAATTCCTCTGCAAGGGTTCAGGTCAATTCAACCCTTCCTCTGCAAGGGTTCAATGCTCTGGGAAGAGCAACCAGGCCTTCTTCCATCCACCCTTTGAGTCAATGGGGAAGGGAAGAAAGGAGGGACGTCAAAGAGGACACAGAAAAGTGGTTGCCCTACCCACTACTGTTTTCAGCACTGTCCACTGTTGGCATGCATTGGCCAGTACATTTTGTGTGTGAGTGGACATGGCCCCTAATAGAACAAAGGTCCCACCTGTTCTACTGTAGGGGGAACTGTTTTCAAATGGAAGAGCAGTTACACCTCTCTGGGTCCTTGAAATTCTAACTTAAGAAGGTGCAGCTAATTATTAGTAGCAAAGAAAATCATGACAAAATGCACCTCTGGATTTGGTAATATATATTTGAGTAGTATATTTTTGGGAGTGTGTGTGTGGATATGGCAACTCTTTCGTACAGATTCAGTGAGCCTACCCTAATGATTTGTCAGGAGGCAACTGATTAGCTTATGTACTGGGCAGTGGTGTCTGGTTTGTCAACCTCCAGATATTGTTGGATGGCAGCTCCAGTCATCCTTAACTTTGCCTGCTAGCGCTGATACAAGCAAGAGTGTCTAAAAGACCTCAGTTTGCCAACAATTTGGTTAATAGTATGCTGTGTGATATTCATATTCAGATTACAGAGGTAGCTGGTAATTCTGTTGCTTTGGTGTGATGGAGCCACACTGGATTTCGTGACATCTACCCTTGAGTTTGGCCACTTAGAGTAAGGTAGCTCTTTAATTCAAAAAATGTCCTAGGTTTCAGGGATCAGATAAGAAATTTGACATGTCTTGAGCAAGATTCTGGAAGAATGCCTCCTGCTGCGTGTAGTAGAAGATTCTTAAACTCTTTTACTAGTTGGCCCTTTAGCTAACAGGCTAGTTGTAAAGACAACAACATCCAGTTTTGTTTTGTCTTTTTTCCAAAGAGACCTTGATCATGATTTAAGGAAAATAGTTTGGTTGCCCCTTTGCTACAGTAGCTTTTGCAGTGACAATTTGAACAATTCCTCTTCAGCAAGCACCTACAGTAAACTTCGATCACACTAGCAATAGGATTTTGTGCACTTGACAACAGCTCCACATTTGGCATACTCTGAGCTGAATATTCTGATAGGCTGATTCTAGCTTTTAAGTCAAATTTAGGGAATTCATACAAAAAGATCACAGATGTTTAGTATCAGATATAATATATAGCAAAAGGTTTTGAATTCAGATATGCAAATAAGCATATGTATGACATTTGGACCAGTGGTGAGGATTCAAATACCATATTAACTCTTGTGGTGTCCCTCCCCCCCCCCCCAGTCTAGAAGTGGCAGCTATGGACTTGACTCAATTCATTTTAGGATGTGCTATTTTTGTCATTTTTATTAATTTTGTTTTTGGGTTTTGCAGGGGCTAGTGTTGTCAAATGCAAATGAAAACAGGGCTCCAGAACTTTTTAGCAGTTACATGAAGGGGGGGGGGTGAGGTTCAGCAGATGAAAATGTATTTTGCATTTTTGGAGCACTCCTGTGCTGTTACTAAAAGTATAGGAGCCTGTCATCCTCTTGTGAAATGGGTTGAAGGCTGTAAGTGTGGCAGAGAAATCTAAATATATTTTCCAGCATGGTAGGTACAGTATATGCACAAAGAAATACTCTTAGAATGAACTATACAATCACATGAAACTGAAATCCATTTTCGACCACATTATGGGTGGGGAAACCATAAATATACTACAGTCATTTAAATATATCCGTGTTTAATAAAGGAATAGTTGTCCTATTAATACTTTCATTCACCTTCAGCAGAGATGCCTATGACATTGGTTTATCATGGATACATTGCTTACAGCAAGAGTGCTCTTATCTGTCTGTTTTGGTTCCTATAATAGGGGGCGGTGGGAAACGAGTCTCCTACATAAATAATTTCCTGCAGTGTTTATGCTATATGAACTGCTACTATTGAAAAAACTGATCAAGAAAACAATTATGCATGTTCAGAACCTTTTATATCTGCCATATGAAACAAAATGGGACAGCTTTTTTTTTTTAAAAAAAGATGCCTGAATGTTTCCAATGTATAGGCAATAAAGAGCACCTTGGTTTTCCCCACCTCCACCCCTAGTTTCAGAAAGGCAAATGAAAGTGTAAAGTGCATTCTTTCATTCAGTTCAATAAGCAGTCATGCCCATTGCAATGCAAACATGGCTTTTCCCACACTTCTTTAGGCTTTCTGTGGCTTGTTTCCTAGTGACTGCATTTGCACCAGAAGCAAATGGCTCTAGCCATCTGAAACAAAAGGAAATTGGCAGACAATTCCCTCCACTGCCTCCCACCTCTGCTTTCTATCTCATTGTTTTAGTGCAAGCCTTTACATAGAACTGACTATTTCCAGGGCTGTTAAAAACGTGTGCAAATTTTACAAGTCCTGAACTTGTTTCAGTAAAAAAATGGAAGCGGGTGAAATGCACTCAAGTTGTTGTAGTTGAGAATTAGATACTTTTATGTGATTAAAATATATACGAGGTATATATGCATTAAGTATTATAAAAACAGTATGGGATATTAGTGGGAGACCACTAATGCCAGCTGTCACAGCAAACCTGTTTGTTTCTGTGCCTTTCCAAGCCAGTGAATGCAAACTGCCTTGAAGACAGGTGTTAGAAAGAAAGGAAAAGAAAACCTTTGCTATTCTTTCCCAACTGTAGCAACCTCTGATCTGTGCAATGGTTAGTACCCTCCCTGATCCTGAGGACAGCCTTGAGTATCTGTAAAAAATTTAATAGTGTCTCTTAAAAAAAACAAAAGCAAAATGTAAATTACATTTAGGGCTCAACATTGCTAGAAGGTAATATATTTACATGTTAGTGAAATCTATTTACAGTACTTCTTAGCATACCAGTCTATAATAAGCACATTGGCATAGTAACCAGAAAGACATTAGCTGAACAAACAGCAGCAAAAATAGCACAATACAATACAGTCACATACCCTTGAGATTAATTTTCCTGAAGAAGCACTTGACAGTGAGAAATTACTTGCAAGTTGTCACTTCAGTAGTCATAAGGGAATTTGAGATTGCTTTCTGACCATTGTCTTGTCTGATAAGATGTACATCAAGCTAACCTGCTGCACTTTTTTCTTGAAACTAATTAACTGTGCATAAATAATACATTTAAAGAACAACCACTAATAAGTTTGAATTGTGTCAGTCTCTCATTCAGTGGATTTATGCCTTTGAGGCAAGGTATAATAATCGCAAACATCATATTCATCAAGACTTCAAAAAGTGTGTGCCTGCACACACACGAACATGAAGTCAGTGTTGTATGCAATGAGCAAGTTATGCCCTGTTCTAAATGTAATAGTTGCTATATAGGAGCTAGTACAGTATCTCAGTGGTGAATTCCCTGTCTTCTTAATCACTGTGCCGGTTGGGGCCATGATGACTGATGTGGAACAAGGGGCTGGGCAGTTCTCTATAACAGTCAATATGGCTCCAGCTTACAAGTTGAGTTCCACTAAAAGACACAGCCAGGGAAGGCTGTTTAGCCATCAAGGGTTTGTTTTTTCACGTGTCACTGAAAACTAAATGTGCATCAGATAACTGATGTAGTAAGATACAATATGAAAAAATGGTCTTGTAAGCAGAGGCAGTGAAGAAGCCAGCACATAAAACTATCATTTGTATTTACCATAGATTAGATCCCAAACCATGATTTGATCTTACTGATGCATGGGCAACTCAGGGTTTAGAGCTCCATGCCTGCTTTAATTTCATTTCTACTTAGTACTTGCAAGGCTGGATTATCATTGGTGTAGTTAGGGCAAATGTTTCAGGATTCTCAGTGGCCAGAGGCCCAATGCTGCTTCATAACAAGCTTCTTGTATTCAGATGTTGTCAAGAGAGGTGTGTTGTAAACACATTTCCCCTTGCTGTCTCTAAGTGCTGGTAGCATTTATCATCTGCCCTGGCCCCATTGTCTGGCTGCAATGTGAACAAAGGGGTAGGTGGCACATTAATGCTGCTACCTCTCAGACTCTGGTCCCTGTCATGCCAGCTGGGACACAGCCAAGCAGGAAGCCTGGAGCTATTTGCTTCTTTGGCCTCCTTAGCCCTGGAAGGCTGCTCCTGGGCCAGTAGTACTACCTGAGTCTCATCTGCCATAGTGCAAAGCCAGTGTTCCAATAGGAAAGCAAACACATGTGCACAACAATGGCCCTGTGTTTGGAACTGCTCCAATGTCCCAACCTCCTTAATTCCAGCATTGAGTACTTGGGCTTCTATGATGGCATAAACCCTTTGGAGGCTGTAACTATGCTTATGAACTGCCTTCTCCCACATTAACATGTTCAGGTCTTGTGAGACTCAAGCAGAGCTTCACCTCAAGCTGATTGCCTAAGAAAGAAAGGGATCCCTTTGTTGTAACACCCCAATGTAGTCTCCACAGTGCTTGTCTGGCACTGAGTCTGATTTCTTTTCAACAACTGGTGAAAATATTTTTTATTTCCCCTGGCCTTTTAGTATGTTCAGCTTTTATTGATCACTTTAATCTGGTTCCTTTTTGCTGCTGCTGCTGCAACTTGGGTTTCTGCTTTTCAAAAAATACAGTTGTATTGATTTTGTTTGTTTAAACTCAAGCAAACTGCTCTGAAAGGATTTGGCTTGAAAAGTAACTGTACAAGTAGTCTAAATAACAGCTTGGCTATTTTAGATAGTGTGCTGAACTGTAGCTGGCACTTTAAACAATAGTTTATAATTCTGATTTGTCAGCTGATTGCAAACCATGATTTGATGTGAGGCCATTAAAGCACTGTTATTTTTATTGGTGGGATGGAGATGGGTGGTTATTTTTCTGATTAAATACTAAAGCAAGTGTATGGATTATAATAGGTAGTAACATAAGCATAGTGTCTGCAGTATTTAAAAATTTTACCTCTCTCTCTGCTAAGTATTTTAAGTAAAGAGGTGCATTTTACATGGAGTATGGTTGGCTTTACTGGTGTATCTTTTTGCAAGAGACCAGCTGTTTTCCTTATTCAAGGATATACCAAATTTTTGTTCTGTCCTTTGGTTCTCTTATCTTTCCCCTTTCTCACTTATAGTGGGCCCTTAGATCCGGGGGGTTTCAGTTTTGGCATCTCCTGCGGATGACAAAAAAAATGCAGATGATAGCTTCTCATATTATTTAATGGTGGCAACATGTGCACGGATGTTTCAGTACATCTGTGTTCATGTCACTACCATTTTAAGTATAGGACATGAACGGTCCACCGTCACTCAAAATTGTGGACCAGGAGGACCTGCTGTATAGTCATCCCTTCACATTCACAGGGGTTAGGGGCAGACAACCCCCGCGAATATGAAAAAAACGCAAATAAGAAATGAGCCTGCCGGCGAGTGGTTTTCCATCCGAGTCCCTTCCCAAGGCAGCGAGGATCTTCCTGAGAAGCCCCTCGCTGTCTTGGGAAGGGAGCGGGGTGTTGAGCGGGGGGGGGGGGCAGGCAGCTTTCCGTGAATGATTAAAACCGTGAATGTGAAAGTCGCGAATGTGGAGGGGCAACTGTATTTTGTTTATTGAACTACAGTCGTCCCTTCACATTCGTGGGAGTTAGAGGTGGAGGACCCCCGCAAATGTGAAAAAAATGCAAATAATAATAGTCCTCCCCCCACCCGCCTGCAACAACCCACCCCGTCGCCACTCTCTCCCACCAACCCCCGCCCTTTCTACAGTGGCAACGGGGGCTTCATGAGAAACCCTTCACTGCCTTGGGAAGGGACACGGGGGAGGGCAGGCGGCTTTCTGCAAATAATCGAAACCGCAAATGTGAACGTTGTGAATGTGGAGGGGCAACTGTACAAGCAGATCTATAAGATGTGGCTTACGTTTTTTACAAAGGCATTATTTAGCTGATGAAATCAAAAACCTCTTTGACTGTAAAATATTCTTTTCTGCTAACCTAACTAGTTTTATTTTTAACATGTTGTGTTTTGTAGCTGAGGAAGTGGATTATAATCTGCAAAAATGCCTGCTAAAAATTGTTAGTCTTGAAGGTGCCATGAGACTCCTATTTCTTTTGTTGTTGTGGTTGGTATTGTACAGTATTAGGTGAAGGAATGTGGGTCACCAGTAAGAGTAACTCCTTTGCACACCAAAGGGCCCATGTTCCATTTCTGACATGTCTTGTGAAAAAGATAAGGTCACAGGTGATAAGAAAGCCCTTTGCTTGAGACCCTGGGGAGCTGCAGTTAGGCAAAGAAGATAATAGTGAACTAGGTTAGATGTATAAATGGTCTGATCAGAGATAAGGCAGCTTCCAATGTTCCTAATTTCTCTTCTTTTCATTTTTGTTTCCTTTTAGGATGACTCTGGCACCTCCAAGCTACTCTTTTGTTGCATTTCCACCACATACGAAAGATGGCCTTGTAATAGTGGGGAAAAATTCTGCACGGCCCCGGGATGAGGTACAGGAAGTAGTTTACTTTGCTGCTGCTACTTATGATCCAGGATGCAAAGTTGAGGTAAAGATAAAAGCTTCATTCCCACTTCATTTGTGGTTCAATAAAGGCATGTTTGTCGTATCTTGACACTGTTTTTTTATAGTCAGTATTTTAACATTCCACATCTTTCTGTTCTCCTAACCTTCTGCCCACAACCTCTCTTCATTTATCTGATTGGAAGCCCATATTCCTTGCGTTCAGCTGCATATGTGTCGTTGACAATGCTTGGAAAAATTACTGTTTTGGCCAACAATACTCATAATTTCCCAGCCAGTGATCTTAGCTTAATTGGGACATATAGTCTCAAAAACTAACTTTTCCAAGCTTTGGTCTTTCAGCTGATTTTTGCTGGAGAACCAGTTGGTGTTTTGAGTTTAAGCTGCAGGTTTTATTCACTAAGCCTAAATGGCCAGGTTTTACAGCCTTCCAGTAATCTTGAGCTACACATGCACCAGATTTCCTGTTTCAGTCTGTTGTAGAAGCATCTTAATAACATTGGTAGCCAGTAAGTGAGGTCCAGCTTATTTTATATGAGGGGATTTGAATGACATCACAAACCTATGCTTCTGCAAGCTGCTGCAGTGCAAAACAGGAGTAGGGTTGAAAGAAAAGGAGTATGACTGTCACAGGTATTATCAGAACATTATACTTCAAATCTTTGTTTAACCTTGGTCAAGATCTCATATGTACAGGCAGACATAGGAAAGGCCCTAAAAGATATTGAACAGCTGACTTGTAGTTGAGCAGTAAGTCCTGCCGTGAATTGAGTCCGCAACTAAGTGTCCAAGACATTTAAATACAGTAGGATCTCCCGTATCCACGGATTCATTATCCACTGATTCAATTATCCACGGGACACAAAACAGCACACCTACTATAGTCTTCCTAAAAAATGTGTCCTCTCTAGCCATTTTCTATGTCCTCCAAGGCAACTATGGTATTTTTAATTGGAAGTCCATTATTTTAATGGTGTTTGCTATTATCCACGGTTTTTGGTATCCATGCTCCCCACAGAACCAATCCCCAGTGGATACAGGGGTCCTACTGCATGTGGTAAAGCTAAATAAATTGTTTCTGTTAAATAGATCATTAGGGCTGGGCAATAAATGGCCCATGGTCCACATATGGTCCCCAGGGTCCCTCCCCCACTGTTGAATCTCCCTGGAACTCGGTTTAAGAGTGGGGAGGGGGCTCAATATTGGTAAAAGAGTTGTTACTAATTTTGGCAACTTGCAGGTACAGACATGCCTCCTTTACCAAAGTCTCTGGTAAAGAAGCTCCTTTTTACAAAGTCTTTTTACACCTGCCCAGCTCCCACCTTTTCCTTCTTCTTTTCTGTATAGCTAGAAGATTTTTTTTAGCAGTATCAGCATTGAGGGGATGGTGAAGGAGGGCTGGAGAAACACAGATTTTCAGTGTTAGGTTACAGAAGCGTGTCTGCAGTAAACCATGCAATAAAGTTTGAGCTGAAAAAGAATGAGATTCTATGCTGGCCAGTCCTGCTGTAGTTGTGTGAGCCTGCCTACAGTGGGTGAGGTAAACGGCAGCTGCCTCTGAAATCCCTTATTGAGCATGTGTGAACATCAAAACTGAGAAAAGGGGAAAGTGGATAAGCCTACCTCACCAGCTCCCCCCCCCCCCGCATGTTTTTAAAAAGCAGAGATCTATAAGGTTGGCCACCGAAATGGAAACCACAAGAAAAATGGAGATTGGTGAAAGAAAAATTATTCTTGGATACATTCTGGAAGAAACTTTTAAGTGGTTTCTAGGTTCAAAATGCTTCTGTTTGCTTATGCAAGGCTTACCTGATCTGATTGTTTTGTTTCACATGTGTGTGTTTTTTATTCATTTTTCCACCATCGATGCTCTATTCTCCATCCCATGTCTTTCACTGCCACCAGCTCCCTAGTGAACCAGGGAGCTTGGCTGGCTCAACTCTGTGGAAGGGGAGGCTTAGGAGTGATAGTATCCACTGTCCTGGCCATTTCTCTATTCCAGAGTTCAGTCAGGGCTTTGACGAGATCACCTACCAAGGCAACAGGGAACTCTCCAAGAGTCGCCAGGAATCCATCTGAATCCATAAGCCTCCTGAGGTGGACCGTCTTAATTGGCCAACCCACCCCTGCAGAGGCTCCAAGCTCCAGTGAGTCTAAACCCCACCAGGTAGTGATCTGTCCATGACAATGGAACTATGGAGAGTTCCTCCACACCCAGATCACTGTCATCCTGTCCAGCACAGGAGAACAAGGTCAAGAGTGTGCTCTGCCACATGTGGCACCAGATATTACTTGGGACAGACCCATGAACTCCTGAGCAGCTGCTGAAAGAGTAGTGTCAGCATGGATGTTGAAGTCCCCTAGGACAGCAAGTCAGCAGCGGGTGGGTGGGGGGCTTGCCTACTGGTGTAAAGAGAACCCAGGTGAACAAAGCTGGGAGAAGTTAATGCCCCCTGCTCAGCTTCATCCAGCCAAGTCTCTGTTCTATAAGCCAGGTTGGCATTTTCATCCAGGATCGGGTCCAGGATCAAGAATCATAGAATCATAGAATTGTAGAGTTGGAAGAGACCACGAGGGCCATCTAATTCAATCCCCTGCCATGCAGGAATACACAATCAAAGCATCCCCGACAGATGGCCATCCAGCCTCTGTTTAAAGACCTCCAAGGAAGGAGACCCCACCACGCTCCAAGGGAGTGTGTTCCACTGCCGAACAGCTCTTACTGTCAAAAAGTTCCTCCTAATGAATGTTTTCCCAGTTACCGACCTGGCATTAAGCAGCAGCATTTTCAGCCCAGGAGGCCTGTTGTGAGGGCTATCCACACTATTTGAAATGGGGGACAGTTTAGGGGCAACAAGAACCCTCTGGCTTTCCCTTCTCCTATAGTTAAGACACTTTCTCTCTACTCTATATCGCCCTTAACCCATTACTATAGTAATGGCTGCTCCCTGGATCATTCTCCCTCCCCTTACTTCATTTTTGCTTTTTACCACTGGCAGGCAGGATGTTTTAAAGACCACGATAAAAATTCTAAAGTTGTAGGGCAGAAATGTTTTGTCTGGAGGCAACATATCTGGCTAGAGCCAGAGATCTTACAGAAGAAAAGGGAGACTGTTGATAGCCCCTTCAGTGTGTTTCCATGGGGACCAACATAGACCTGTTTCTGCTAAGCATCTCTTCCTCCATTCCGATGATTTGGTGGGATTCTCTCTGTTCCTTGTGTTGCCTGTCTGCTGAGGTGATAAAGCTTATTTATTTGACATGCAGACCTTTGGTAAACAGGGTTCCTGGAGATAATGACCTTATCCCTGCTGTGAAAAAACTGGTGGAGCTCTTTTTCCACTGCATGGAAGTGACAGGAAGAGGTTCATTTCTAAACCTGTTAAAAGTACTTCCATAACACCACTTGATTTTATGAACCAGTATAGTACTGACTGTGCTAAAACCTTTCATTTAAATATCTAATATTTGCCTTCTGCCATGCAAATTAACTTTAATAGTAAAGTCATATTTTACATGCTTTTTAATATCAAAAGGTCTTATTGGCATGGGCAAAATGTATTCTTAAGGCTATGCCTTAGGGTACTTAGTACCATATGATCATCGCTTTAGTTGCAGTGATTTAATGTAGCTAATAAAATTTGTTTCTTCATTGAAAGGCTTGAGCTTATTAGAGGGCCTACTTTGGTATGAATTCCATAATTTATTCAGATGCAGAGCTGTGAAAAGTGAGTTTTTTGAGCCACTCATCTTGTTGGCTAGGAGATTCTGGTGGTTGTAGTTCAAAAGTGTAACCTTTCCAACTTCCTTGTGCATTTTACCTTGTGGGTGGTCTCCCTACAATCATAAGCATTCCATTCCTACTCCTATATTATTTTGCTCACCCTGCTGGTATTGTTTTCATTGTTATTGTTTTATATATTGTTTTATTCATATACATTTAGGTCCAGAAATAATTGGACACTGACACAAGTTTTGTTACTTTGGCTGTTTACCAAATAAATTCAAGTTACAGTTAAATAATGAATATGGGTTTAAAGTGCAGTCTCTCAGCTTTAATTTAAGGGTATTCACATCCAAATTGGAGGATTTTTTTTGGCCGCATGTTGTTGGTTCACAGCAACAATTTCCAAATGTGAATGTCACACCTGGAATCAACTCCAGACTTTTAACTTCTTATTTGATGAAGAAATAATGAAGGAATAGCCCCCACCTCTCCATGAAACAGCTTTTGAGTCAATTGTCCAATTACTCTTGGTCCCTTGAAAAAGAGGGGGCTACATATTAAACCCTTCTGCCAATTTGGATGTGAATACCCTCAGATCAAAAGCTGAGAGGTTCCACTTTAAGCCCATATTCATTATTTAACTGTAACTTGAATTTATTTTGGTAAACAGCTGAAATAACAAAACTTGTGTCAGTGTCCAATTATTTCTGGACCTAACTGTACATCCCACCATTCTCCCAATAATGGGACCCAAAGCAGCTAACAAAATATTTAAAAACAACAATGATTAAACACTATACAAAAACTTTGATAAAAGTATAAATGCAAAGATTATTTGAAACACAATCAACCCCTTTCTAAAGTTAAAATATTAAACATTAAAAACATCTGAAAACCATTCAAAGATAATGCAAACCATAATATAGCACAGCACATCATTGAAAGTCCACCCCATTTTAAGTTTTTTAAAGCTTTGTGGCAAAAGAATGTTTTCAGTTGCTGATGGAAGAGGAGCAAGGCGGGAGCCATCCTAGCTTCCCAAGGGAGGAAGTTCCAAACACTGGGGGCAGCCACCAAGAAAGCCTTCTCCCTTGTTCCTACTAAAACAAGCCTGAGAAGATGGTGTGACAGAAAGAAGGACATCTCCAGAAGATCTTAGAGCAGTGGCCCTTACCAGGAACCCCCTTTAAGTATTTTTTGTTGCTGCAGACCCCCAAAATTTAACTCAAGATTTAAAGCCATGGTCTGTATATTAAATAATGAGACTGATACAATAACTCATCTTTATTTATATGTATTACAATTCTGATGCTTGTTCCCTTCAATATACTCCCCGTTCACACTCACACACTGATGCAGTTTTGTTTTCCACTGGTTGAAGGCATGGAGCAGATCAGTTTCTGTAAGCTATTTCAACACATCTGCTGTTTTCTTCTTTACTGCATCAATTGAGTTAAAACATGTTTCTTTAAGCACCAACTTTTAGGGAAAAGAAAAAAGTCTAATGGTGCCCAAACTGGTAAATATGGAGGATGTTCAAGTGTAATGTGTTTATCAGCCAAAAACTGCTTCACAGAAAGTGCTGTGTGAGCAGGCGCATTGTCTTGATGAAGAATGAAACCATTTTTTCCACAGTTCTGAACATTTTTTTCCTGACTCTTTCTCTCAGGTTTTTCAAAACTTCCTTATAATAATGCTGGTTTTCTGTTCTGCCTTCTGGAACCCATTCTGCCAAAATTATGCCCTTGATCTCAAACAATAACAACAAGCATGGCTTTGAATGCAGACTTGCTTTGATGTACTTTTTTCATTCTTGGTGATGATGGTGTTTTCCCAGTACATTGACTGTCGTTTTGTCTCAGGATCATACTGGAAGATCCAGGTTTCATCGCAAGTGATTATTTTTTGAAAAAGGTTTGGGTCTGCCTCAAGTTGCTGTAGAATGTCAGTGCAAATTTCCTTGCGGCATTCTTTTTGCTCTGGTGTGAAAACCCTAGGGACCATCTTGGCACAAATTTTTCTCATGTTGAGATCCTCATGCAAAATTTTCCATGCAGTATCTTTGTCAATGTTCACGGCTTCAGCTATCATTCGGACACTGAGTTGGTGGTCTCATTGAACAATTTGGCTGATTTTTTCCACAATTTCTTTGGTTCTCGAAGTGGAAGGTCATCTAGGGCACTCATAATCTTCCACATTCTCACGTCCTCCTCTGAATCTTTTGTGCCACTCAAAGACACACGCACGAGACATGCAGTCTTCTCCATAGGCCTCAGTAAACATTTGTAAAGATTCCATTGGTGTTTTGTTCAATTTTACTAATAATTTCAAATTCACACGTTGCTCGACCTTTAAACTTAGCATTTTTCCAGCACACAACAGACAACACAGCTGCTTAAACAATAACTGACAATTAATTGAACAGCCAGGAGTGTTGATGTTTGTCGTGCAAGTTCAGACATGTTCAAGGTCACCATTCAAGTGTTCACAATCAGTTCTCCCTGATTTGTCTGAAAGGTAGAAACACAGTCTCATTCTTTAATAGACAGACTTCATAATAATAATGCCTGGTAATAATAATAATACAGTTACATCATCTTTTAAACTTTCCCTCAGAGGCACTGGAGGGGAAGTGAAGTCTTCTGCTTTTTCCTGCAAGTTTGTGGCTGGAGCAGATTGAATGGCAGTGCACAGGCCCAGCCAGCTTCTGCCTTGACTCCTCTCATGTGGCCACTCACTGCAAGGTGGAGTTGGGCCGAGCAGCCTTCAAGCCTTCTTGGACTCCCTGTGAGGACATCATGGCCCCCTGGGGGTCCATGGACCACAGGTTAAGAACTGTACTGTCTTAGAGCTCTAATGGGCTAATAAAGGGAGATATGGTCTTTCAGATAGCCTGGACTCAAGCTGTATAGGGCTTTAGATCATCCAGCAGCCAGTGGAGCTGTTGCAAGAAAGGAGTTGTATGCTGCCTGTAGCCTGCCCCAGTTAGCAATCTGGCTGCAGCTCTTTGGACCAGTTGATGTTTCTGAGCACTTTTCAAAGGTAGCTCATTACACTAATCCAAATGAGATGTAATCAAAACATGTGTTACCATGGCCGGATCTGACTTCTCCAGGAATGGGCACAATTGGTGCACTAACTTTAACTGTGCAAATGAACCCTGGGGGCTGTTTACACGACGAAAATGTCATGAGATGAACTCGTGATGAACCCTGGGTGTTCACACATTCATTGTGATGATCTCAAGCTTTTCAGAAGGGGGGGCACCATATAGCCTCCAAGGAACGTGACTTTCTGTCCCTCAGTTTGTCCCATGTTTTTTTAAAAAAGTCTTGGGAGGTTGCAGAAAATCAGATATGTGAACAGGTCAGGACAAAATATCTCGGGAGTAGATGATGGCCGGAAATTGAGGTGGGTGGGGCGGGCACAGAGTTCAGAGAAGGAGGGCTCAGTCACCCTCCCCATCCCTTGCATGGAGGCTTGATTTTTTTTAATGGAGTCTCTCACTGCCAAGCTCGGGTCTCCCCGTTTGCCTCTCCTTTTGACTTCCCTCACAGTCCCTGCACCAACGAGGCTTGTGTTTTTAAAAGGCTTGTGTGTCCGTGCCGGCAATCTCCCTTTAAAGAGCCATGTTTCCTTTAAGCGGATTCTTTCCCTGCCAAGCTCGGGTCTCCCTGTTCACCTTTTCTTTTTTTAGGGTGTGGCTATACGATCATAAAAAAATCCGTATGGGGGGCAAAAAATATGAACAGCCTGTCATTCGTATGCATACGAACCAGCTATACGATTTTTTAAACCCCCTAAACTCTGTATGACTCCCTCTTCCCGAAGCTGGCTGGAGCGAGCAAGCCAAGCGGCAGTTTTAAATCTTCCGCTGCTTTTTTTTTTAAAGGTTCCTGGTTTGCGGACAGTCGGTTTTCCGTATTTACAATATAAAATAAAAATAAATAAACATATAAATTCACGGACTTACCGGACGCTCACTAGCTAGGAAACCAACATTGCGGCCGCTCCCAATTTCCCTCCGTGCTAGCCCCGCCCCCTCTACTCGGCCAGCCAATCAGATTACACAGCCTGTTTGTATGTGTGCGAATGGACCGTACAGACCCGTCAGCCATCCGAACGGCGTACGGATTTCTCTTCACGATCCGCTTTCCCTCCCGAACGCCGCGTGTGCGTATTTCAGGGTGGAAAACCGCCCCCTCTTTTGTATTCGTGTGCATCCGAACAGCCGTTTGTACCAAAGTGTGAACTTTCGCACGCCGTACGTATTATTTAAATCGTGTAGATGGGACCTTAATCCCCTCACAGTCCCCTGCACCAGTGAGACTTGTGTTTTTAAAAGACTTGTTTGTCTGTGCCAGCAGTCTCCCTTTAAAAGGACATGTTTCCTTCAAGTGGATTCTCTCCCTGCCAAGCTCGGGTTTCCCGTTCGCCTCTCCTTTTGACTTCTCTCACTGTTCCCATGCACCAATGAGGCTTGTGTTTTAAAAAGGCATTAACCTCTGTGGCAAGCCCATCATGGGATTTTTTAAAATGAAATTGTGCAGAAGGGGTTGCCTTCGCCCTCCTTCTCTGACCAATGCAGAAGCTTGAACAAACATTTGTGGCACCCAATAGCATCACTCGTGGCGGGAAACTCCAAAGGAAGTACATCACTGAGGTTGTGAAAAAACGAGTAATCACATCCTTGACTGACAGCTAATAAATCCCGGACCCTTTCGCCGAGTAAACAAAAAAAAACACGGGATACTATGTCTCAGGATCTTGCTTTTGTCATGGGAAAGATTGTCATGTAAACAACAATCCCGGGATATTGTTCATCCAGTGACAAATCATGTAAACAACAAGGGATGAACTTAGGATCAGGAAATCCCATTTCTCCCAGTGATAAAAACTGTCATGTAACTGACGCCCCGGTCACCCTGGAACCCTCCAAGCTTAGGAATGAATCGAGGAGTACCCCAAACTGCAAACCCCATATTTTCAGAGGTAGTGTAACCTCATCTAACACAGGCTGAATCTCAGATCTTTTGACTGACCAGGAGCACCTCTATTGTGTCTGGATTAAACTGCAATTTATTCACCCTCATCCAGTCCATTATAGCTTCCAGGCACTGGTTTAGCACAGAAATACTTTCCTTGGAATTAGGTGGAGAAGAGTAAAGAGCTGGGTATCATCAAATATTGGTGACACCTGACCCCAAAACTCTCAAAAATCTCTCCCAGCAGTTTCATGTGGATGTTAAATAGCATGGGGGACAAGACTGAACCCTGAGGGACTCCACAGGCTAGTGGCCAAGGAGTCAAACAGGAATCTCCCGGCACTATCCTCTGAAAGTGCCCCTCCAGGAAAGAACAGAACTACTGTAAAACAGTATTTCCAAGCCCCATCCCAGCAAGGTGATCTAGAAAGATACCATGACCAATGGTATCGAAAGCCACTCAGAGGTCCAGATGAAACAATAGGGATACATTCCCCCTGTCCAGTTTCTTGTGTAGGTCACCCACCAAAGTGACCAAAGCTGTCTCCATGCCATACCCAGACTGAAATGGATCTAGATTTCATCTCAACCAGGAACCCCTGGGGTTGCAAAGCCACTACACACTCTAGTACCTTGTCCAAAAGTTGAATATTGGAGACTGGCCTATAGTTATCCAGTATAGTAGGATCCAGGGAAGATTTTTTTCCTAAATAAGTCTTATAACAGCCTCCTTCAGGTGTGTCTGGACCCGACCTTGTTGTAAATAGGCATTAATTACATTCATCATTGCTCCTTCCTTTCCCACTGTCACATTCCTTTTTGTTTACTCTCTGCTCTTTTGGCTCTCTCATGAATAATATTTTTAAAAATCATTTTACATTTCTAGATTTTCCTTGGGTTTTTTACCAGGTTGTGAGGCCGTGTTCTGGAAGAGTTTACTTCTGACGTTTACTTCTGACGCTTCCAGAACACGGCCTCACAGCCTGGAAAAAACCCAAGGAAAATCTATGGATGCCGGCTGTGAAAGCCTTCAACTTCACATTTTACATTTGGTTTCTAAAAATTTAGGACACTCTGACTATAATAGTAATTTCTGGCTTTTTTCTGCCTCATTCTATTACAATGAACACGTTCCTACTTTACTGCAAATGCAATGTTATGACTTGGCCAAAAAAGCCTCTTAAATTTGGTATGATCTGTTCCTAGTGTCATGTACAAAGTGTGCTAGATTCCTTTTGATTTGTTATATAATATAAAGGTTGTGGCTAAATGTCACCATATGCCTTATCATGGAAATTTGACTTGTGAAATTTCCTGCTAACAACAGGATGACAGTGGTCTCTAAGGGAAATGTCACCATTCAGAATACAAAATTAATGTACAGTTGCCCCTCGCAGCTTTCACACTCACAGTTCTGATTATTCACTGTTTAGCCCCGAGCCCCCTCGGGAAAGCCGGCAAGAGGCGGGGCAACCTCCCGCCCGCGCCTTCCCCGGCCTTCCAGAGTTGGCTCCAGGGCTTCTAAGGCCTGGAGTTCCCCCAGGAAGGCCGGGGAGAGGCCAGCCACACTGGCCAGACTCCCTCCCTTCCTCCCGCCGCCTCGCTCCCACGGGGGGGGGTGGTGGTGGTCATGGGAGAAGCCTTTTTCATTCGCGTTTTTTCCACATTCACGGCGGTCTTAAGACCCTACCCCCCGCGAATGTGGAGGGATGACTGTATAGTAGGACCCCCGTATCCACTGAGTCATTATCCACTGATTCAATTATCCACAGGACACAAAACAGCACACATACCATAGAGTCTTCCTAGAAAATGTGTCCTCTCTAGCCATCTTCTAGGTCCTCCAAGGCAACTATATGGTATTTTAAACTGGAAGTCCCATTATTTTCAATGGTGTTTGTTATTATCCACGGTTTTTTGTATCCACGCCCCCCCCCCCCGAACCAATCCCCAGCGGATATGCGGGTCCTACTGTATAGGTTTTGTAAGAGCTGTTAGAAAAGGGGTAGAGACTTCTAGCAGACCAAACCAGGTTGTTCTGTACTTGCAACTCACAACTGTCTGTTCAGAGGAAGAAACTGAAGAAACACACAGGTCTGTGAAGTGTGATCCAATGTTGCCTTATGGGGCAGGACTGGTAATGTATCATTAGTGATCATTAGACATGTGCTTGAGACAGATGATTCAACATCTTTTACATCTTTCTTTGGTTATTTATATACATCATGCTAGCACATCAGCGAGTACTGCAACCCTGCACTGAAGGTGATGTGTTATGGACTCCACACAAACCTGAAACTGTCAATAGTATCTAAGAAGAAAATTATAAACAACCAGAAACAGAAATATGAATAAACATTAAAATTTTAAATGGTAATTTTAAATGATAGTGAGCAACAGTGATTTCCATTTTAGCAGTCATTGTAGAATCTCAAAACAAATACAGTACTATTTTTTCTTTTTTTAAAATGGTGTTAATACAGATATGCTAGTTTTAGCCCATACATATCTTGGGAGTCTTTCTGTTACTGAGGAGACATAAGTCCAAGCCAGTTCCCTTTTTTTGATTTTAATGATGAAGAGGGCCGATTGTTCTGTTTGTACTGTACTTGAAATCCTAGCACTGCCAGTCTAACCCCAATTGAGTCAGATTGTGATTTGTACAACAAAGGCATTAATGATAAAAACAGCTTGCTCTGCTTTCTGATGAAAGATTATTTAAGGATGTACAGAAAGGAGATGTGCATACAGTTGCTTTGTGGTTAATAACAACAACAACAATGCTTATTTAAAGACAGACGGCCTTTTAACGGATGTTACAACATATTTCTAAACATATGTACATTTATCAGAGGGGGGATCAGCTTTATGTTTCCAAAATTACTTGCTACAAAATCAGATTGAATTCTTTCCTTGTAGGATTAGAAGCTAGTGCTTTGCACCTGATGTTGAATTCAGCTAGAAAATGACATGTTAAATATTTGTGACATCTATGAAAATACCGCTGTGCTTAATCAAGGACAGTTCTCTTGCTAGAGCAAACAAATGTCTAGGCCTGGGATGCGTGTGTCTTGGATATGCTGGCTATATTGGTACAATATGTGCAAGCTATAGTAGACCTTGGACCCATAAACTCTCCCTTCCTCTTCTACCTAGCTTTCCTTTTGCCATTAGTTAACCACTGCCTCCCATACTGTCTGGGCCAAAAATTGAGGTTAACACTAAAGACTCCTGATGAGTGAGGAGTGGGCAATAGTAGGGGATTCAGGGGCTGTGCCCTTACCATTTTCCACCACATTGGCTCTATGCATTTTTTGAAATTAGAGAATGACCAGGTCACTTCATTTAATTGTTTTTTTATTATCATAGAATATAGTGTACAGTAAAAAGCACACCAAGCCATCAAATAACAACTAACAAAAATTGAAGACACAGTAGATTAGGGATTCTGTCTTGTTACGACTACAGGTAAATGCGAGAAACTGTGGGAATCTCATTAGACATTCAAAGGAGGAGAAGAGTCTATAGCAAAAAGCATTAAAATGATTAACTACGTCCCTTGCTGTTGTGTGCCTTCGAGTTATTTCTGACTTATGGTAACCCTACGGCAAACTTATCACAGGGTTTTCTTAGCAAGATTTGTTCAGTGGGGGTTTGCCTTTTCCTTCCTCTGAGGCTGAGAGTATGACTTCCCCATGGTCACCCAGTGAGTTTCTGTGGCAAAGCCGAGATTCAAGCTCTGGTCTCCCAGTGTGTTAGTCCAACACTTGAACCACTACAGCATGCTGTCTCTAATATCCTGAAGGCACCAGATCCTGTCTGATCTTGGAAGTTAAGCAGGGTTGGGCCTCGTTAGTATTTGAAAGGGACACTGCCAAGAAATGTCAGGTGCTGCTGGCTTTATTCAGAGGAAGGCAATGGCAAGCCACCTCTAAATATTTCTTGCCCTTAAAAACCCTATGAAATTAGTGGAATTGCAATAAATAAACAAGTAGCTTGAATGCACATACAGGCAAACATGCATTCCCCACTTACTTGACAGGTTAGGAACCAGAGTATTGTCAAAAACTGGAAATCATCATAAAGTAGAACCCAGTCTTTTTTTTTTTAGCTTGCAAATGTATTTTAGCCTCCGAAAAACATAAATGACACAATATATATCACTTGTGAATGCATACAAAAGCTAAGTAATATGTACTATGTGTCCAAAAGTTTTAAAATTTAAATTTAGTTAATATCTATATATATAACTCTCTTAGGTATGTTGCCGTTTCCAGTGTGCTGATTGGCTGCTTAGGGAACTGACCAACCAATCAATGCTCTATTGGGCAGCCAATCAGCACATTTGGGGTGGGACCATGTGGAAGTTGAAATCCTTTGTAAACATAGTAGCTGCAGAGGGAGTGTGAGTAGCATGGGGGGTGGGGGGTGTAGCGTGGCATGTGCCGGAGCGTAGGGGGTGGCCGAGTTCGGTGGCGGGGGGGGAGTTTGGAGGTGGGGGATGAATTCAGTGGTGGGGCAAGTTTGGCAGGGGGACAGTTTGGAGGCAGGGGGAGAGTGGCAGGGGGGCAGTTTGGAGGTGGGGGAGAGTGAGGGGAGTGAGGGCGACTGGCAGGGGGAGTTCAGCAGCAGGAGGGTGACTTTGGAGATGGCAGTGAATTTGGTGGTGGGAGCAAATGACAGGGGGGGGAGAGCAGCGGGAGGGGCGAGTCCGGTGGCCAGCCTACCTTACAAGGTTGTCATGAGGTCTACTGGGCATTTGGGGGGGGGAGTTTTTTAACAGCGTATGGTACGCCAGGTCCAGCTAGTAACCTATATTTATAACAAGGGCAGGAAACATGGCCCTCCAGATAATATTGGGTGCAGCTTCCATCAACCTTCACCACTGGCTATGCTGCTTAAAGCTGATGGGAATTGCAGTTGAAGAATATCTAGAGGGCCACATGTTCTCTATGCCTGGCCTAGAACAAGCTGGCAAGTTACCACTTGGCTACTTAACCTAGGATGAATAAAAACTTTTCTGAGGTTAACACATAAACATGGTAATGTTGCCTATTTTATGGAGAAGGATCATCTTATTCAGTGTGGTGTTTCCACCTTCCCCATCCAGTGCACGTACATTGAAATTGACCAGGTGACCAGAACAAATGCCATTGCGTTGAGCAGACCTTCCTGGCTGTGGGGAGGAGAAATGGGGGCCAACGAGCATGGAGTCTTCATTGCCAATGAAGCCATTGTCACCAAAGAGCCAGGCTCAGAAACAGAAGCCCTCCTAGGAATGGATCTTGTCAGGTAGGTGATGAATGGCCATGCTGTGGCTCAATCATTTGGTTTGTTAATATTGTGAGTAATACATCAAAATACTGGTATAGGAATGGCTTATTTCACTGTTTGATGTTGGGGATTTTTGTAGAGTATATAAGACATTTTAGCACAAATTGTATTTTTGGTAACAGTTTTGCTTTGGGCCTTCTGTATGTTAAACACTCTGGACACGGTGCAGTGTAAGCATGCCTTTTAAACGTAAATGCATGGGCGGCCAAACTGCTTCAAATACTAACCTCATGATAGACAAAGTGTTTATCTATCAGGCTCTAGGCTCATCCTTTAATATGTTTTTGTTAATTTGTGGGAAGAAATAGCAATTGAGTCTTCATATGAGTACATAGAATCATAGAACCATAGAGTTGGAAGAGACCACAAGGGCCATCCAGTCCAATCCCCTGTCATGCAGGAATAAACAATTAAAGCACCCCTTACAGATGGCCATCCAGCCTCGCTTAAAAACCTCTAAAGAAGGAGACTCCGCCACACTCCGAGGCAGTGCGTTCCACTGCCAAACAGCTCTTACAGTCAGGAAGTTCTTCCTAATGTTTAGATGGAATCTCTTTTCCTGTAGTTTGAGTCCATTGCTACATGTCCTAGTCTCTGGAGCCGCAGAAAACAAGCTTGCTCCATCCTAAGGATGACATCTCTTCAAATATTTAAATATGGCTATCATGTCCCCTCTTAACCTTCTCTTCCCCAGGCTAAACCTACCCAGCTCCCTAACCCGCTCCTGATAGGGCATGGCTTTCTTTTGCTATATTTCTGTGATGTGCATGACCTCTTTGATGTTATGCCTTTGCTAGTCAGTGAAAAAGTTTAGAGGGTGAGGAGAGGTATATAAAAGGAGATGCACTTTTTCCTGCTTTGGCAGCTCAAATTTATTGCTAGAATAGGCATGAGTTTGCTTTATCGTTTTGGGCCAGTCCCTCAATGCTGTAGTGGAGTAATCTTGCAGTTTAGTCAGGCAAACTGGCAAGTTGTATACCAGTCTAAACTCTGGTCTTGGGTTCTCCAGAGCACAAAGGCTTATAGCTTTCTTCTTTGCATCAGGTGTTTACTTTGATGTGAACTAGAGAAGTGGTGCTGGCTATTTCATCTTCCTCAGGAGCACTGGGGTTTTGAAGAACTCAATCTCAGTATCAGGGGTGGGCAACTGCAGTGGGGCCACTTTCAGGCTTGCCAGGTGTTTGAAAGTGGCACTTTGTGTTCTTGTGTTTTAAAATTAATTTAATTCCACACCCTCCGTCTGTCCCAGTTTGGCAAGGGCAGTCTCGATTAATCCTCAGTCATCCCAATTTTTCAGTTGCTTTTAACATGTCCCAATTTCTATCTTCTTGTCCCATGTTCCCTCATTGTCCTCAGCTTACTTCCATTGGTGCAATCTGAATTCAAAATGCAAAAGTAATTTGCACTCAATTTATTCAGCAGGAGGAAGTGGAGGATTCTTGCCGTCCCCAGTGATCTCAGGCAAGAGCAAACTACAGCAGCCTCTTCTAGCTTGTGTACTCTTCCTCATTAATGTCTGCCTTCTTGACCACACACTGATGCTGCTTGGCCATGCATGTCCCAGTTTTCACTTTTGAAATGTTGGGAGGATATGTATTTATATGATTATAGATTGAATTACATTTATTTTAGAGCAATTTTAATTCATTCTTGAATAATTTCCAATTTGAAAGCAGCTTGTGGAAACTATGAACTTTGATTTAATGTACAGCAACAACTAACCTTTGTTATGCTTGCAAAACCAAGGTTTCCACTATGAATAAAATGTGTCCTATTTGAACTGAGGTAATTGTCTTTATTAGTCAGTTGCATTGTATTGTAAAACCAAGATACACTTGTTATAAGGGTGTGCAGCGGCACACATCATGTCAAGACTTTCAGATACAGTATGACCCCTGTATCCGTGTGGGATACATTCCCAGACTTACTGTGGATACTGTAAACCATGGATAATAGTGAACCCTATTAAAACAAATGACTTCTGACCCAAGCATACCATAGACTTCTGCTGGGGGACCTAGAAAGTGCAGGTAAGTGAATCCATAGATATGGTCCTGTGGATACGGGGGTCATACTGTATAAGATTGCCTTTCAAGTTGTGAATGTGGTGTTTTATATTTATTTTAATTTCTCTCAATACTACCATTCTTTTTAGTGGTAGCCTTTTTATTAAAGTAATAAACAGGCACCTTTATTAAACTTTGGTTCACTGAACTGCTAGAATGCAGAATGTGAGAATACTGTACAGTCTAGTATCCTTTTTTAAAAGAGCAGCTACTTTGTAACTCTTGCTAGCCTGTGGGTTTCTTTTTTATCCTTCATTTTGAAAACATCCTACTGTGGATTACAGTTCTTATGGGCCTGGGAGTTGGAGAGGGAACTCTGGAATAATTAAAGCGTTGTCCGCCCACTCCAGCTCATGCATTCCAATGGAATCCATTTGCCAAATAGCTGAATGCAAGCAAATGAATTCTAGAAAATCATTTTATTCTAGTACCCTGAGTGGCATGGTTACTCTGGCCAAAAATTGTTTAAATGGTGGAGTGAAATTAGTTTAATGTCAAGAGAACTATCATGACAAGAGTTGTGGGGTGGGGAATTTTTTTAAAAAGGGTAAAAAGGACATGGCCCCAAGTCAGTTTTTAGTAGTCGAACAAGTGGAACTATAGGACTGTAGAGACTGAGCAAATGGAACATCTCTTCATTAACTTCTTAATTTTACCTCCTGGGCATCAGTTACATGACAGTTTTTATCACAGGGAGAAACGGGATTCCCTCATCCTGAGTTCTTCCCTTGTTGTTTACACGATTTGTCACAGTAGCATAAATCTCGGGTTTTTTAAGTTCTTGTTCTTGAGTGCCTCCATCCTAGGATAGGGGCACACAGTAGAGCAGTAATTTGACTGGTTGGACTTTTGAGGGGACGGACTTACAGCAGAAGCCTAGCAAGGCTGGATCTGCCATTTTGGGAACGGTCAGAACCACCCCTGCCAGGCACAGATACACCCCCCGCCCCAGACAGCTTTCCCCCCACCCTTGCAGCTGTGAAGGATGGGAGGGGTCTTCTCCATGACTGGCAGTCACAGAACCCCCCGCCCCACACAGTTACCCCCCCTTGGGAAGCCGTGCAGGGCGGAGGGTGTTTCTCCATGACTTGCAGTCACAGAGAAGACCCCTCACACCCTGCTCGGCTTTCCCCTCCCCCCGTGCAGCCGCACAGGGCAGCAGGGAGGGACTTCTCCATGACTGCCAGTCATGGAGAAGACCCCTCCAACCCCGTGCAGCTCCTCCCCCCCGTGCAGAGAGGGGGGGATCTTCTCCATGACTCGCAGTCACAGAGAAGACCCCTCTCACCCTGCCCAGCTCCTCCCCCTGTGGAGCTGTGGGGGGTGGGGGGATCTTCTCTGTGACTCGCAGTCATGGAGGAGATCCCCCCTGCCCCATGTGGCTGCATGGAGGAGGAAAAACCAGTGGGGTAGGAGGGGTCTTCTCCATGACTCCCAGTCATGGAGAAACACCCCCCCACACCCTGTGCGGCTGCAAGGAGGAGGAAAGCTGGGCGGGGTGGGAGGGGTCTTCTCCTTGACTGCGTATCATGGAGAAACACCCCCACCCACCGTGCGCGGCTGCAAGGGAGGTGGGAATTCCCTTGGGGCAGGGGAGGAGTTCTCTGTAGATGCTGGGGCAGCTTAAAAAAATCCATTTTAATCAAAATTAAAGCAGAGAAACAAAGCTTTGTTTCTCTGCTTTAATTTTTGATTAAAATGCTCCCCACCAGCTGCTGTTTGGCTTGAAAGGGAAGTCCCACTCAGTGGTGCTCCCAACCTTGACAGACATACCCCCACCACACAGCTGAGAGATGAGGAGGAACTCTCAAGTTAGCAAAACCAAGGCTTTGCTATTTTTTTTAAATCTGCTCTGCTTGTGTTGAAGGTGTTTCTTTGTGTAATTTTCTCTCTCTGTATGAGATTGCAGTGAACAGTACTATTTTGATTGGTAATTTCTGCATGTATTTTAAAATATTAAGCAAAATTGTAGGCTCTTTGTTGCATTCTCACTCTTGTACCAATTGTTCCTTTAAAGAGTATCTTGCTTCTCTTTCTGTTAGCTATTTATTTGTTGTCCAGTTCATTTCTCTTTATGTCTGTGGTCCCTTAGAAATAACTAGAGGGACATCTGCAGGAAAGAACAGGCAGTCAAGCACTCTCCCTGCACCCTCCCCATCAATATTCTCAGTGTATCCTAGCATCAAGGGTCTGCTTTCCTTATAACAGCTAGTTCCTTCCATAATCACATAATCTGACACTTCATAAAATTTCCCCTTTAGAAAGTCAGTTTCAAGGCAGGCAGAACCAATAAATCATTTAGTGTGGTTTAATGCTTATAGATTTGGACTGTAGTTTGGCAGATCAAAATTCTACTCTCCACTGAGCTGTGAAGCCCAGTTAATCACCTTAGACCAGTTATACACTCTCAACCCAACCTACCATACAGGGTTATTGTGAGGATAAAGTGGTGAAGATGAGAGGTATGTATATCATGTTAACCTTGTTGAAGGAAAGGCAGAAAGTATAAATCAAACAAATGATTAGTATAAATCAAACCAAATAGTGGTTTGTGAAGTCGAAGGTTTTCATGGCCAGCATCCCTAGATTTTCCTTGGGTTTTTCCCAGGCTGTGAGGCTGTGTTCTGGAAGAATTTCTTTCTGATGTTTCGCCTGCATCTGTGGCTGGCATCTTCAGAGAATGGTTGGGTAGGAGTGTGTGGGGTTTATATACTGTGAACCCTTGTTGGGGAATATATATATATAAATTTGTGTAAAGTCGTCCCTCCACATTCGCGGCTTTGACTTTCGCAGTTTCTCCTCCTTCTCCTCCCCGTCCCCGGGAGGGAACTCCATCCACCTCAAGGGCTTGCCTCCATTTGAACTGGAGAGCCAAAGCCCCGAGAGGGCAGGGAGGTGGATGCTTTAGACCCCGTCTCCCTGCTCTTTGGGGGCTTTGGCTCTCCACTCCAGACAGAGCCAAGCCCAGGGAGGGAGGGGAGATAGGGTCTAAAGCGCCCCCCCACTGCTCTCCTGGGGCTTGCCTCCATTTGAACCGGAGAGCCAAAGCCCCAAGAGAGTGAGGAGGGAGCGATTTAAACCCCATCTCCCTGCTCTCCGGGAGCTTGGCTCTGTTTGGAGAGCAGCTTTAGGAGGGCAGATGTGGCGGCTAAGAAGTGGCTATGAGGCTTCAAAAGCCCCCTCACCATTTTGGAAGGGCGGGGGTGCAGGCGGGCAGGGGGATACGTATATTTTATTTACGTTTTTTCCAATTTCGCAGGATTATTGCACCCCTAACCCCCGCAAATGTGGAGGGATGACTGTATTTGAATGGCTTGTTTCTGGGTGGCGATATGCAAGTAGGATTAGTGTCTGTTTGGCTATGAATGAAGAAAAACAGCCAACCAAAGGGAAGGTATTCTTACCATACATCAAAGGAGTCACAGACAGAATAGGGAAACTGATGAGGAAACACAACCTCCAAACGATCTACCAACCAACCAAGTAAATCCAAGAAATGCTACGCTCAGCAAAGGACAAAAGAGACCCTCTCACGGCTGCAGGAGTTTACCGCATACCATGCAGCTGTGGACAAGTTTACATAGGGACCACTAAACGCAGTGTGCAAACACAAATCAAGGAACATGAGATACACTGCAGACTGGGCCAGCCATTAAAATCAGCAGTAGCAGAACACATTATAAACCAACCTGGCCACAAAATGTTATTTAAAAACACTGAAATTCTGGACCAGGCCAACAACTATCATGTCAGAATGCACAGAGAAGCTATTGAAATCCACAAACACCTGGACAACTTCAACAGGAAAGAAGAAACCCTAAAAGTAAACTAAATCTGGCTACCAGTCCTGAAAAACACTAACATAAAAACTCAACACTTGCAAATGAACTCCACCCAGGGACAGGGGGATTTCCAGCAGATAATGGACTATTAGCCAACCATTAGCCAAACAGACACTAATCCTCCTTGCATGTCTCCACCCAGAAACTAGCCATTCAAATACACAAATATACATATCCTCTCTAACGGGTTCACAGTATATAACCCCCCCCCCACTCCTACCCAACCATTCTCTGAAGATGCCAGCCATAGCTGCAGGCAAAACATCAGAAATAAACTCTTCCAGAACACAGCCTCACAGCCCGGAAAAAAAACCAAGGAAAAAACAGTGGTTTGCTTTAGATTTAATTTCATCTGTTGGTAAACAGGAATGCTACTTCACTTTTGCCAGATTGTTTAAACTTGACTGGACCTTTCACTGTAATCAAGTTGTTTTTAATTATTTTTTTAAATCCCTTTCTCAGGCTTGGTCTAGAAAGGGGTGCAACAGCTAAAGAAGCCTTGGATGTAATTGTCTCTCTCTTAGAAGAACATGGGCAAGGTGGAAATTATTACGAAGATGGGAGTTCTTGCCATGCGTTCCAGAGTGCTTATCTGATTGTGGACAGGAAAGAATCTTGGGTACTGGAGACTATTGGGAAATACTGGGCAGCAGAAAAAGTTTCAGGTCTGTTTTATCCCAAGCAACAATTTTTACAGATGTAAGGTATATATGTATGTCTGTTTCTTTTGGTGGTGACTCAAGGATTTATTTCTTATTCTTTCCTGTGCTTTTGTGGCATGCTGTAACTGATGTTTACAAGCTAGATGGTAAAACCATACAACATAAAAACAAGGTATAAAATTGCATAAAATTGGCCTAAGATAAAATAGCCACAGAATAAAACCAGAAATAGACAGTGTGTAGATATTAGAACCCAGATGACTATAATATGAGGAGACAGGCACAATAATCTCCTATTTGTATTTGTTTTTTAAATTATTTTTAAGCCCATTCCTCCTTGTTATTTCTGGACTGTAGTACAGTAGTCCCTTCATATTTGCTGGGGTTTGGTTCGAGGACCCCCCCCCCCCCCCGTGGATACCAAAATCCATGAATACTCAAGTCCCATTATATGCAATGGCATAGCAAAATGGTGTCCCTTATATAAGATGCCAAAATCAAGGTTTGCTTTTTGGATTATTATTTTAGTAATAATAATAATAATAATATTTATATCCCACCCCTCTACAAAATGCAATCGGGGTGGCTTACAACATTTACAATATACAGACAAAACCCTCCATCCCACCCCCTGTTAAAATACAATTAAATAATTAAACATTTAAAAATACTTAATAAATACTAAAACACACACAATAAAATAATGAATACGGATCGGACCAATAAGATTTTTTTTTCTTCTGATGGCCGGGTATCAATTCAGGAAAGGACTGCTGGAAGAGATCTGTCTTAAGAGCTTTTTAAAAGCTAGTTAGGGTGGTAATGTGACAGATCTCATCCGGCAGGCCATTCCCTAATCTGGGAGCAATAGCCCAAAAAGGTCCTCTGTGGGGTCGAGGAAAGCCTAGTTTTTAAAGGTTGCAGCAGATTCCTCCCAGAGGACCTGAGTGCACGGGGAGGATTATATGGAAGGAGGTGGTCCTGAAGACAGGTTGGACTCAAGCCATTTAGGGTGATCTTAGGAAGTGATCTTAGGATCAGTGTTATATGGTCTCTTCTAGATGTACCCGAGACCAGTTTGGCTGCCATATTCTGTACTAGTTGAAGTTTCCAGACCAAGTACAAGGGTAGCCCCATGTAGAGTGCATTACAGAAATCAAGACGGGAGGTTACCAGAGTATGTACCACGGTCTCAAGGTTCCAGGAAAGGGTGCAGCTGGCGGTTCAGACGAAGTTGATAACAGGCGCTCCTGACCGTCGCATTTACCTGATTTGTCATCTGGAGCGATGAGTCCAGGAGTACCCCCAAACTGTGAACACAGTCCCTGGAGGAGAGTGTAACTCCGTCCAGGACTGGAGGTTGTATCCTAGTACCTGAGTTCAGGGCTGCTACTGTGAGAACCTCTGTTTTGTCTGGATTCAGCTTCAATTTGTTTTTCCTCATCCAGTCCATTGCTGGAAAAAAAATAAAATAAAGAAAATAAATAATATTTTCAAGCTGTGAATACTTAAATCCATGGATAGCAAATCCGTGGATACGGAGGGACAACTGTATATCATTTAAAGCACGCGTTTTGTTGTTCTAATTTTGGACATTGTATCTGGAAGGTTCTGCCATGCTGTCTATTTGAATTTTTGGTCAGGACCTTTAAAGTATTTTCCTCTTACTGTTTCTGCCTGTAGAGCATCTGTTTTCCTCCTTCAAATGAATTTCAAGTGCTAGAACTATCTGCTCATAGACAGAGAATATCCTCCACATTCAGAAATCTTTTTTGCATCCATGCACCAGTTGAGCACTTGGCTCTTGCTTTGAATACAAAGCTTTCTGCCTTGCTAGCATTTTCCTAATAGCTTTTCATTGTCTCTGACATTCCCAGAACCTTAAAGCAGCAGACAGTTAAATTCACTCTTCCAGGTCCTGATTTCTTCTACTTTGTAAATGCTTGTGTTGTTGTTTTTTTAAAAAAAGATAAATTGTGCAAGTAACAATTGGTTTGGATCCAGATTGGATCATACACAGTGCAGACCCCACTAAAATCAATGAAATGTCATTACTTAACCTAAGGCCCATCAATTTCAATGGCTCTGCTCCAATAAGTCTAAATTTGGATCCCACACATTATTTTTTTAAATCCCTGTAAACATAGACCAGAGTCCTGTGTGTGTACTGATTGTCACACACTGTTCCTGCATGCACAATTAATTTCAACAAAAGCCAGGGGCCTGTTTACATGGCAAAATATGTCCATGAAGAATTCGCTGAGATTCCTAATAGTTCACACACATCACGCCACAATTATCGCCTCAATCAGAAAGGGGGGGGGGAGCTCAAAAACTCAGAAGTAGTGTAATAAGGGCTTTTGCTACTTTTCCCGACTTTTTTGAAAAGTAGCACGACTCAGCGCACTATTGATTGTGTGAACTACCATTTCGCAAAAGTTTGTGTGAATTACCAGCAATTCCAGACCAGGCACGAGAGAGAGATTGAGTAGCGATCTGCTTCTCCAGCTGTTTGCTCCCTCACCCTGCTGTGACTGTGTTTGTGTGTGTGTGAGAGAGAGGGGGGCTTGATGGGGGCTCGGTGACTGAAAGGCTGCCTCCTTCCTCCCACCCTTCTCGCTTTGGGAAGAAGAGGGGGCACTCCCTGCTAAGGGATGAAAACTAGCAGGCATTCTTCTGGTAATCAGAGGAGGGAAAGATCCCAGCACTTTCTCTCTCTCTCTTTCCCTCCCTCCCTCTCATCTTCCTGGCATCTTTCCCCAGACGTGCTTGGGAGGCCATGCCCCCCACCTTAGTCTGTGTGAAGTAGGAAGTGGAAAACTATACAGAGCAACCGATTTCACAGTAAATCATGTAAACTATGCAGTACTGGGGCAAAAATGCGCTAAAGCGCAAACTATCGCAATAAAAACTGCTGTGTAACTGCGCCCCAGGAGTTGTATGTGAACTGGGCTTCTCCACTAAAACAAATTTGAAAAGTGAGAGTACTCTGTTTATAAATGTAGACTTTAAATGTAGGACTAGGTCTGATATCACATGGGACAGTAATTAATTGGTATGGTTTATCTGCAGTTAAAAGGATCACGTAGCAGGTAATGGGGAAGACTCCTGCCTGAGGCCTTGGAGAGCTACAGCTGGTTAGAATTGGCAATATTAGGGTAGGTGAGGAAACAGTGTGACCAGGTATAAGGCACCTTCCCTTGTCACTACAGGGTAAAATCAGGGTTTGCAAATGTTGTTGTGTGCCTTCAAGTGGTTTCTGACTTACGAGGTCTGTCTATTAAATAAAGAGACTCGTAAATAACCCATCTGTGTATGTATTGCAATTCTAATGCTTGTCCCCTTCAATATAATCGCTGTTCACACTCACAAACCAATGCAGGGGTTGTTCACATGGTGAAAATACCCTTCACAGAATTTGCTCAGAAAACGAGTTGTCTTAATGGGATCCCGCATTGTCTCATCGTATTGTGAAGGGGTGGGGCAAAAAGTACACGCGAAAAGCATTTGTGGCTCTTCTCATCTTTTAAAAAAAACAACGCAAGGGTGCACATTTCCACTTGTTAGGACAAGCTATTCATCATGTATCGCTTCCTCATATAAGAGGAAGCACAAACTTGATTGGCTAGACAAGCGCAGGGGACGGAGCTGGGTTACAGGGCAAGTGCCCACTACCACCATTTTTTAAACTGAATTATTGGGGATGGGAAAGGGAGTTGGGTGACTGTCATTACCACCCACCCAACCCGACCACTGATGCCACGGGGATCGGGGAAGGTAGGAGGGCAGGTGCCATCCTCTCCCCCTTTCCTTGGTCCCCCCCATGCTGCAGCCACTGTTGTTCCCATTTCTCCCCCCATCACTGCCCCCACACCAGAGCTGTCATCTAACATGTGAAGTTTATGGGGGGGGGCTTCTGAGCAAAAAACAAAACAAAAAAACCACACCATTAAGACAAGTCACAGCTGCTGCAACTTGTTTTTCTGTGGGGCACTACGTTTTTTTTGGGGGGGGGGCTCATGTAAACAAGCCTGCAGTCTTGTGGTGCCAAATCTGGTGCATAGGGAGGATGTTTAAGTGAAGTAATGCATTTATCACCCAAAAACTGCTTCATAGAAAGTGCTGTATGAGCAGGTACATGGTATTGATAAAAAATGAAACCATTTCCCCACAGTTCTGGCCTTTTTTTTCCCTGACCCTTTTTCTCAACTTTTTCAAAACTTCCTTATAATAGTGCTGGTTCATTGTTCTGCCTTCTGGAACCCATTCTGCCAAAATTACACCCTTGTTGTCAAAAACAAAACAAAAAAATGAGCATGGCTTTGAATGTGGATTAGCTTTGATGTGTTTTTTTCATTCTTGGTGATGATGGTGTCTTCCAGTGCATTGACTGTTGTTTTGTCTCAGGATCATACTGGAAGATCCAGGTTTCATCACAAGTTCTGATTTTTTTTTTTTAAAAAAAGGCTTGGGTCCGCATTAAGTTGCTGTAGAATGTCAGTGCAAATTTCCTTGTAGCACCCTTTTTGCTCTGGTGTGAGAACCCTAGGGACCATCTTGACACAAACTTTTTTCATGTTGAGATCCTCATGCAAAATTTTCCACATAGTGTCTTTGTCAATGTTCACGGCTTCAGCTATTATTCGGACACTGAGTTGTCAGTCTCTTCGAACAGTTTGGCTGATTTTGTCCACAATTTCTTCGGTTCTTGAAGTGGAAGGTCATTAAGCTTAGCATTTTTCCGGCACACAACAGACAACACAGCAACTTTAAATGACAACTGACAATTAATTGAATGGTCATGAGTGTTGATGTTTATCATGCAGGTTCAGATATGTTCAAAGTCACCACTCAAGTGTTCATAGTCAGTTAAACCTACCATGGGGGTTTCTTGGCAAGTTTTTTTCAGAGAAAGTTTGCTATTGCCTTTCTTTGAGGCTGGAGGAATACAACTTGCCCAAGGTCACACAGCAGATTTCCATGGCCAAGCGGGAATTCAAATGCTGGTCTCCAATGTCATAGTCCAGTGGCTCAAACCACTGGCTCTGTGCAAATGTTACTGTTCTGGATTTAAAGGGATTGGCACAATCCCTTTAAAGCCCATAGTATTTAATACAGACATGGACAACAACAGCACATCCAGGGTCCAATTTTCTGTCCCAGGATACTTTGTGGGGAGGGCACCACAGATTTCTAAAAGGGCGAGAATGAAAAACAACAACAGAAGTGTCCAGACACCCACTTCTAGTTTGAAAAAATATGTATTCTTTTTTCGGTTAATGTTAAACTGTGTGGTTTGTGTTTATGTGTTGCAGCCTATTTGAAAGGCAAATCTCTGTCTCCAGAATCTGTCGGGAGAAGCAGTTCTCTCTTCTGGCCAGAAAAAAAAAAGGGGGGGGAGTGATAGGGAGTCTAGGGGGCTGAGAGTTTCAAATACAGCCCTAGGAACCTATGTGTGGCTTCACACTCACAATTTGCCCACCCGTCATTTAAAGTATTAAATGGTAAGAATGATGATCTTAAATCACTGTACCTTTGCACTGTTCTGTGGAGGGAGTCATTTCCTGATCCCCTATGTCTGCCTTTTCCAACCTGGTGCCCTCTAGATATGTTAGACTACAGCCCCCATCATCCCAGCCAACATGGGCATCTGGAGGGTACCAGGTTGGAAAAGGCTGCACTACATCATACCTAGTTGATCTGACATAACAGAATGAAAACTGGATTTAGCTGAAATTCATTTCTTGAAATAAATGGCATACATGAGATCAGATGTTTTTAAAATGCTAATTTTTATATATAACTTCTTTCCTAGAGGGAGTAAAGTGCATTTGTAACCAGATTTCCTTAACAACAAAAATTGATGCAGAGCATCCTGAACTTAGGAGTTATGCAGAAAGTCAAGGATGGTGGACCACAGATACAGAGTTCAACTTTGCTCAAGTGTTTTCTCAATCTGCTGATCATTCAGACTGTTGTTTGGGGAAGGATTGCCTAGAAAAGCAAGAAGGTAAGTAGAAGATCCATTCTCCTCTCCCTCTCGCACATTTTTAAGTCATTGTTTCTAGTGCAAAGTGTGAAGGAGTGGTTGAGGCTTCATTTCCTCTCATGGGGTGTTTCCAGAATTTCTTTGTGATAGAAGAAGATTGCATAGACAATTGCTGAAGTTATTTTAGAAAGAATATACATTTCGATTTGAGAGACTGATGTGCATGGAGTATGTGAGAGAGAGAGACTGGAGACCTACCTGTCAGTCCTTTTTGGCCTATAGTCCCATGGAACGTCTTTATATCTAGGGCAGAGATGGGAACTTTGCAACCCATAGGCCATATGTGACTTACCATGGCTCCCAGGACAACACCCACCCAGCTCCTCACCATCACTGATTTCTTTTTGGCCACAAAAATGGAGATTCATGCCTCACAAACCTCAAGGTGTGAGATCCTTCATTTTAAGGCTATGGGGCAAGGGAAGAGACCTTTTAGAAGTCTGAAATAGCCTTTTTCCAAAACTTGAAGTGCCTATCAAATTATTTCTGCATTTGGGGAAATGGGCAGATGCAGCCAACAGGAGTCCCAAGGTCTTGAAAATGGGGTAGGGACACCCTTTGGACTGTTCTAGTCTGCCCACACCTATTCTATTATCCATCACTCTTTCAGCAGAAACAGAGGTTTAATTACTAGTTAAGACAAGGGGGGGGGAACACAGATGAGAAATCTGTGTTTACTGAACTGAGCAGTAGTTTAGTTTGAAAACTTTCAACTTTGTAAGATTATAATAAGTGCTGTATTGGATTTTCATGCAGGTTTGTTCATATTAGAAAGAGGTGACATTGCATGCAGTTTTCTCGGGAGCAGCTTTCATTTGGAGTGAAAACCCTTAGCCTCTAGCTAAAATTTGCAGTTTCCCTGTCCTTTTTCATCAAAGCATTTTCTTAAGGTGGTAGTGGAGGAGAAGGCTCATGCTGGACATTCGCTGCAAACTGCTACATTAAAAGTAGTTGTTGCAGCTACTCCAACAACTACTTTTCTCCAGATACTTTTCTCATCAACAAGGAATAGCAGTATTGTCCTGTGTATTGCTACTTTTAATGTGGCCAGGAGTATAGAAGTGGGGTGGGGTTTGAAGACATTGCCCCCATAGGTATTCTGCCTCCCCCAGTAAAAACTGCTAGCAGTGTAGTGACTTAAAACTTCAATTGAGCATTTAGAAAAACAGTTTTAGGCATCCAAAGAAAGGTAGGGTTACCAAGGAAAGTGAAGTCAACAAATTTTAAGAGTTCTGCTTGTGACTGATTTTTAATGTCTCACTCTTTGCAGTGCTGGGGACCAAAGGAAAATTTCATTTGGGGCAGTCCTTATTTGGGGGGGGGCATAATGCCTTCATTTTGCTGCTCTTTCTCAGGTAAACCTGAGTGGCAGTTTTGGGGTAAGGAAGGTACCAAGTGTTGCACGAAATGTTCTCCCCTATTTTAGCTTACTCTAAGTTATATACCCAGATTTGCCACCCAATTAAGGATCATGCTCTTGCTTATGCTTTGATTCCTGATCTTTCCTCCCAGGCAGCATCACTGTGCAAACAATGATTGACGTCTTGCGTGATAAGTCTGGTGGTATATGTGTGGATTCAGAATATTTTCTTACTACAGCAAGCATGGTATCTGTATTACCTCAGAATCTTAGTTCCCCGTGCATCCATTATTTCACAGGCACACCAGACCCTTCGAGGTAAGTTAGAAGAATTTCTGGCCATCATGCCGCTGGTTTTTTGACGTCTCAGGAATGACCATCTATTTTAGCAACTTTAAAACTTAATCTGGCAAAACTTTATTCAGTGGCATCACTAGGGGGTGCGTACCACACCAGGTGATACCATCAGAGGGGGTCACACCTACTGTGGTGGTAGGGAGAGTTCAATGGGAAAGTTCACCACCACAGAAAAATGGCTGGAGGGGGGCAGCAGAGCCCTCAGATCTGTTAAGTGGCTCTACTCCTTCTGTCTGGGTGGTAGGACTTGGCCAGCCTGGGAGCCACCTTGCTCTTTCCCTGCTCTCTTGTGAGCTGGACACACTCTTGCTGCCGGCACAGCTGCAGTCCCCAGATGGCATCGGGAGTGAGGAGACAAGGGAAGAACAGAGCACCAAAGCAGGACGAACATGTGTGTGCCTATGTGTGCACATTCTCAGGATGCAGGAAGGGTGGTGGGTATGGATCCCTGAAGATTCTGGTATTTTAGCTACAATATTTTGGTATGGTCTAGTATGGGAGTAGGTCTGTGGGGGTGACACCAACCCTAGCAACACCACTGCTTTTGTTTACTAACGCAAAGTTATTCAATGCAGGGAAACCACTGAGGGCTTCTTGTTTGCCTTTAACCTATGTCTGCAAGTGCTGCTTTAAGTCTAGATGGGAAGAGGCAGGTTTGAAAGGCAGGCCCATGACCTAGTAAACTTATCCAAATATCAGACAGCACCTGCTTTTGTTTAAATGCAGCCATATTAGCTTGTTGCCCTTCACCTTTGCCTGACTGAAAACCAGGTAGATTCAACAAATATTCATGCAGCTGATCCTCCTGCCTAAAAAATTAAGCAAAACTACTTAAAAACTGTGTTTTTCTGCCTCTAACCCTGCAAAGCCCCTCAAACCTCCCCAAAATACACACACACAAAAAAAGGGGGGGAATAGGCTGAAAACCAGCCAAATAGCAGCCACAAGTGATGTCACATCACTTTGGGCATATTGAAACTCACTAGTGCAGCCCACTGGATGGATGCAGGAAGGAAAAATGGCCCCTGCCCCATGCAGTTGCCCACCCCTGATCTATAGAGTCACAAGCCCCTCCTCCTGATATCATATAGCTGTTAGGGCTTTCATTGTGGATAAGACCCTAAATGAGGATGGGTGAAGGGAAGAGACTTTTAATGAGAGATTTATACCTTGAAAACATTCAGAGGTTTCCCTCAGGGAATGTGAACATGGTGGTGTCATGTTGTGTCCCTTCATTTCATAGCCCCCTCTTTCTCCAGGGACTTTACTGCACTAATTTTAGCCGAGTCGCCTTTGATTCAGCATTTTCTAAACAATGCTGGTCTTTCTGTCAGTACAACTCATGCTTTTCAGAGCAGGAGTTTTCAGCTCTTCTGCTGACTGCAGTTGGATAATAGCCACAGTAAACTAAAGCATTTGGGGGAAATAGCAGCTATTTTGCGAATCGTCATGAAAAGATCAACAGTTCTTCATTAGCATTCCTTACGTAAATGTTATCCTTTAAACATTCCCATTGTAGCATTGTTAATGTTCAGAGAACTGATATTGGAATATGGATTTGGAATAGAAACTGGGACAGCTAGTTGTTTGCATGTCAGTGGGATGGTGAATCCCCTCCGAGCTTTAGATTGAACCTTAAAGGAACTATACAAGTTGCAGATATGTTGAGGATAAGGGTTAGTGTCTTGGATAAAGTCTGGACTACAGCTTGGAGGAGATTTACTACTGTGTTGACATGGAAGCCACCAGCTACCACTGAGCAAACTCTTTAACATGGTATCTTCCACACAAACAAAAGGGAAGAAAAATGAAATAGAGCTGCAAGGAGAAGGGAAATTAATTTAACTTGCATTTTCCTGACTTCTTCAGAAAAGCTTATGTTATATTTGAATAATTCTTACATTCATAATTATCAAACATAGCTGAGAAAGACAGGTATTTTGTTCTACCCATTACACTGCAATTTATATGTACAGGTCAACCCCCCTATTTGCAGTGGATACATTCCAAGACCTTCTGTGGAAACTTGAAACTGTGGAACCCTATTATTTTCAATGAGACAAACACCAGAAGTTGACCATAGAATCACATTGGAAGACCTAGAAATGCCTAAAAAGAACATAATTTTTTTGAACGTGGATAAGTGAAACTGTGGATTCCAAATCTGTGGATACGGGGTCGACTGTATTTAATAATCCAAAAGACTTGCAAAATTTGTATTCATTTCAAATGTACAAAATCTTCCCATAAAAGCTTTGTTATTTTAATGGAAAATTTCTGTGAATTTCATATACTAGTTCGTCTTATGCACAAAATGTGATACAGATCTTCTTGATGGTACTAGAGATGATCCAGAAGAAAAAGGGACAGAGAAGATTGTAATATTAGCCAGTCTGGACATGTGCATAGACTTTCCCCTAAAAATAGCCATGCTGCCTTGTAAATATTGCTGAACACAGCCAGTATTTGCTCCAGAACAGCTCTGCACAGAATTGGCACTCAATTATCTAAAGAACTCGGTGGAGTAACAAAACAGCAAAAGGGAGGGACTTGGTCCCTGACAACCAAAGAGTATCCTGGAAAGCAGATGTTTAGAAGGGATTAAAATAGTGTACATTTTAAGTAAATGAAATCTTTCTTATGTCCTTAAATGCCTTAAAATAACCCAATTATTTCATGTCATTTATACATCCAAGTTTATAGGGCTTTTTAAAATGTGTGTTTTTCTGTTTTTAACAAGCACATGAGATTTCTACATGGCAATACAAGCTACATTATTACTAACTGGTAATTCATCTTTTCTTTTTCAGGTCCATATTTAAGCCTTTCATCTTCGTTGATGATGTGAAATTTGTACCAAAAATTCAGGCACCTAGTTTTGGTAGTAATGATCCCGCAAAAAAAGTTCCCCGGTTCCAGGAAAAACCAGACCGGAGACACGAATTGTACAAGGCACATGAGTGGGCCCGATCTGTCATGGAGAATGATGAGGTAAGATTTGTGCAATCAATACTATAAATATATACCAGTGATAAATCGCAGGATTGAGCATTTGATGAAAACAAATGTTGCGCTGCATTTTTTTTCTTTCTTGAAATTAAAGCAAATTATTTTCTAGCTCACAGTAAACTATCAAAGGAGAGTATGACTCCTGCAGATACCTGAGTGGGATATTTGTAACATCGCAGTGCTTGTATTCTCAGTGCAGGATGGAAGGGGAGGTAATAAGAGGAGCATCCAAACATGCCACCCATTTCCATTTTATAGCAGTGCAAATCAGAAAGTGCTGTGCCATGCATGCAATATTTCTGAAAATGTAGATCAGGTGTAAATTTATTCATTGCATCTATCCCACTCTTCAGTTAGCAAGGCTCCCAAGAATGGTTGCATAAAATGATGAAGTCATCACTGTTGTGTAATAAAACAAACCTAATACAGGGCCATAAATGGAAAAGATGCTAAAAGTTCGAATGTTACAATACATTTTATATAGCCAAAAGACCTGAGCCTATAAAAAGGGCTTTATCAAACCAACGTTCCCATGATACAGTCAGGCAAGCCCTTCTACAGAGAGATTTTAAAAACATAGCATCTTGACCAATAGCCATATCTTAGTCATCACCCAGCCTATCTCTATGGTGGTAGATACAAAAAATGCCCCTAAAGCCAATTGGTAGTCTCAACAAGCGTAGATCTGTTGACTCAATGGGAACTTGGTAAATCAATAGTTGGGTAGACCCCATTGATTCAGTGGGTCGACTCTAGTTTGGCCTAAAAATGAGTTTAGGCCAAAGAGTTCTGAGAATGAATGACATTGGATTAGATGGCCCCTGAGGTCTCCCTTCCATCTATGACTTGTTATTTGGGCAGCTTCATGCAGGACAAGATTGACACCTGGTGCTTCAGTAACTCAATGGCGGCACTTAATTTTCCAGATTAATTAATAATTTTCCAGTCATCAATTATCTGGGATTTCTCCACCTCTAGACTGGTATAACTGTTGTCCAATGAGATATTTTTGTTGATAGGCCCAATGAGCTTTGAGGAGTTTACAAGTAATATTTAGGAGTTATTTGCAGCAGCCAAATTACTACAGGGAGGCCTCCGTAAGCTTAAAGTATTCTGTAAAATAGTAAATTGTAATAATAAAATAGATCTTCAACATATTATTCAACAAATCTGCCAGTCTGACAGTTGGTTCTTCGACAATTATTATTACACCTCTCAGCAGCAGCTACACCAACACATTTGGCAGCTGTGGCATAAATTAGAGCCCTGGTGGCGCAGTGGTTAAATGCCAGTACTGTGGCCAAAATGCTGCAAGTTTGATCCCAAGGGTTCCAAGGTTCACTCAGCCTTCCATCCTTTTGTAGGTCAGTAAAATGAGTACCTGCTTATGGGGGCAATTAGCTAACACACACTGGAAACTGCTTAATGCAGTGTAGATGTGTAAAGTGCTATTGCTTAACATTTTGAAAGCTGCTCAGAGAGCCTTTGTGGCTGAAGAGCGGGATATAAATACCTAAATAAAGAAATAATTTTTTTGGCAGTGGTGTGGACACAATACTCTAGGTACATTATTGTGCATCTGTAATGGTTCCTTATGCAGAATTCTGCTGGATACATCATTTCCACATTTCTAAAAAAATTAAAAGTCACTCACATGCATAGTCCAACTTACTCCCATATGTCACCAACAGTCTCATCCCTGGTAGAGTAGTCAAGACAGTGCAAAGCTACTATCCTTGCAGAACAGTGAACTGCAAAATAATTGCTCCTATGTGCTAATTCCTAAAATTGTAGTAGTATGAAAGAGCCACAGGTACACATCCCTAGAGCTGCAATGAATGTCCTTGATAGGAGCATTTGCTGCTTGATTACTCTCAGCCCAACACAGGGCTTCTTAAAGATCACTTTGGAGCTGGAGCTCAGTGGACCAATTGAGTGAGTACTGACACCAAGGAAGACTGTAGGATATTAGCATCTCTGGGCAGAAAATGCTATTATTTACCAGATTCAAATCCCTTCTCAGCAAATTTATGCATTATTGGCCTTGGGCTCCATCGTTTGATGGTGAGTTATATACTTAGTTGATTTGTACAATAACTGAGAAGGGAATATTACTAATATTGCTCATTCTGTTGGGAAAAGACTGAAAGGTTATTATTTTTTTTTCAAAATGATAACCTTTGAAAATCAGAGAGAACAGGTGTCTTAGTTAAAATAAATGTTTGCTAAAATATTAACCATGCAACCAGATATTAAGTGTGTTTGGTTTGCCTTGAGTTCCAAAATAAATGGCCATCCTTCTTTTTAAAGCAACTGATCAGCTACTTTTATTCTATTTTATATTTATCAGACAGTTTTAAATTGATGATTAAACATTTTCTCCTTATGTATTTCTGTCACTCAAAAGAAGCATCCAATAAAATGGGCAAAAATTTCCCCTCCAAGTGCTCCAGTAAATTCTGGATAAAATTGTAAAAAATGCATTGCATTCATTTGTGCTCTTCTTAAGTAATCTGATACAGTTGCTGTGGCTGAGCTGGTGAACCTGTGGCCCTTCAAATGTTATTACCAGTACTCTCTAGCAGCAAACTTCTCTCACCCCATACATTCTCTGAAGAAGCTTGGACAGAACCAACCCAGTCTGAATTCAGATGGGCAGGATTCTCAATGTTGGGCTACAGTTTGGCTATATCTCCTAGAAGTTTACTCATGGGTGCACATAGAAACTTTTACATAAATCATGGTGTAAGGCACTTCAAAGATGTTTCCTATTGGCTATTGATTCTCTTAGGATAAAGGTGAGCAGCTAAGAACAACCATGTTGAACCTTGAAAGGCAAGGACTGGAAGCAATGGAGACCATCATAACTAGCTCAGAAGCTCTTGATCCTTCTGAAGTTGAGGACCTTTTCTATGACTGTGTTGACACAGAAATTAAATTCTTCAAGTGAAGTGAGTCCTTTTCATATTTCCACTTTCATATCCTCACATCAGCTACTATTTTTAGAAGCACAACTCATCTTAGGTGGTTGCTTGATTTCTCTTCACCTAATTCCTAAATATGCACTTACATTCTGAGAAGTGTTCCATTTTTGGACACCTCTCTCAGGCTTTTCTTTGCAAACGAAGATTCAGGAAGGACTCATCCGCGCTTTCTGCAAGCTCGCTGATGACTAAAAAGGCCAATCCGAGATAAACAAGTCCGGTTGCAGAAAGCACAGCAGAAGGTCTCCTTGGGTGATGTTTCCGGGTTGTGATTCTTGCTGCGGTGTCATTTCTCTTCCAGACTTGTTTGGCGTGAGTTCTCAAAGAAGGCTGCAGCATTGTGGATAGTGTGTCTCCATGCCTCCCGATGTGAGGCCAGGGCGGACCATTGTTGGTGATCAATTTGGCCAAGCTGAGATGTTGTTTCAGGGAGTCCTTGTAATGCTTTTTTTGGAGCGCCCCTCTTAGGCTGACCCATGGTGAGTTCACCATAGAGTACTATTTTTGGGAGACGATGGTCCTCCATCCTAGAAATGTGCCCTGCGCAGCGCCTCTGTGTTCTCAATATTACGGCCTCAATGCTGGTGATTCCTACTTGCTCAAGGACAGCAACATTCCTCACATCATCAGTTCAGTGTATATTTAGGATAGTGCATATACAGTTCTGATGAAAGCGTTTGAGGAATCGTAAGTGTTGGCGATAGGTGACCCACGGACACCAATGTTAATAAGAATCCCACTTTTTTTTTAAAGTTGTGGATATTTTACTAAATCTCCAAATGGATTTGGATATTCCAACACACATATATTCATCCTACATTTAGACCTGCATTTGTAATTAATAGTAAATACTAAAGCCTTACTTTTTCTCATTTCAGTGATCACAGACAGTTAGCCTTTGCATAGAAGACCATACAGTTCTTCAGGCCTTGAAAGATAATCTTGCCATGTTGCCAAATTTGGGAGGAAATCGTCATCTTTCTAGAGATGTTCATCAGTAGCTGTATCCAGTTAACACATTCCTCTCACTTTCCCCATCATGTGTTGTACTGACTGTGTTGTCACAAGAGAACGTTCAGTGATTGGTTCAATTACTGTATGCATGCTGGCTAATGTAATGCAGAATGCTTTGGCTCATTTGGTCAAGAGAACTTAAAGCAACGAGTCCATAATATCATGTTTCAAATTAGGCAATTCCCCAGGAGAATTTCTTTTCCAACCTTTATTAAAAATCAGGTTTGAAAAAAAAAATGTACCAGATGCATGTGTGTTCCAAGAGTATTGCCACAAAGAAGTGCTGAGTTTTAAAACAGTCCCTTGCTTATGGTGTAACTTTTAGCAATGGAATAGCGCCCTACTTGTTCTAATTTTAGGTTTACTGAGCTTTGTACCTCTTGAAAAACGAGTGGTTGTCTCACTTGCTGTGCAGGTTGTTTACATAATCCATTTTCCCTGAGTGTATTTTTGAAGAGTATAAGCTATAATGACTGCAATTCTTTTGAGTATTTTGAGAGGAAGAGAGAAAGTGAGGCTTCTTTCTGAAGGAAAAGTCATGCACAAGAGCTTGACTACAGGATCTGTATTTGCTTAGGAGAGGCAACAAACTAGGAATGGTCAGAAGTTGTGCTGCTATTTAGAAAATGCTATTCAGCAAGTATATCAATGTTAAAGCAGAAATGACATAGCATAGATACAAATACTGTACATTAGTTTAATATGTTATTTCCACAGAGGTGAATAAGGACCTGTGGTCATATTATAGCCCTGAGATTGGGGGAACTTCATTTCAAATATCAATTAATCAGATGGATTGCCCTGCTTCTGTGGCAAATCTATCACCAAGGCTGCTTGTATGAACTAGTGTGCTGGTCTAGAGTTGTTGCATTTCCCAGCAATCTCTGTGTGGTGTCTCTCACCTTGAATCCTCCCCCATCTAAACTATTGATGTTAGGAAAGTAGAGAAAACACAGCTGTTTGCTATGGGGCAAAGACTTTATCTTTATCCTTCTCATGCAAGTAGCTAACCATTGCTAAGGATTCCCACTTTTTCTGGGCAATACCATTCCTGCAATCAAACTCTGGTTCTTGACTTTTCCTTTGGAAGGAAGCTTGCCTTTCTCTCTCTCTCTAAAACATGCTGTCACACAATCCCCTCCTCAAAAACTATAACTCTCATGAGAGTGAAGTCTCCCATTGGTGTCAGCTTGATATTGGAATGCATGGAGACATTATTTTTGGCAGATTCTGCCATAAATGGTTATATGGTGAGTTTAGCAACAGCTGTGTGCATCTGTGTCTACCATTATTACACTTCATTGGAATGGCAAGAGCCCTCCTTGGGGGGCTGGTCCATAAGTACGTAGGAGATGCAGGGCGTTCATTCCAACCCTGGCCCTATTCTATCCATCACATGTGTGCTGTCTATTTAGTGAGGATGTTCACTCAGATGAAGACACTTAAACATAGTGTATGTAAATTGGGACCCTGGTAATACAGAACTTCTGACTATGTTCCCTGCACACACACCCCGAAGATCTACAGTCCTTTGGGAACAAGGACACGGAGAATGGCATTGACATACATGACTCAACTAGCCTTGTTTTTCAGCCATGTAAATGTTTTAATTGACTATTTTATGAGGGCTAATAAGGAAGGTTGTAACTTTCTGTCCTGTATGCCCCCCCCCATCTAGGACTTCATTACATAGCTGTATGACTTCACAGTTGTACAGCATACCTGATGTGTAAATGTGAAATATGTGTACATATGCTTTTTCTCTAATAGGAAACCAAATTGACTGAGCCATTGGCATTATGAAATTTGAACTGGTTTGTTAAATTGAATGAGGATGAATTTAACATCCCTTCCTTAATTTTATATCTTGATCTATTTTCCCTTTGTGCTTTGCTTTTTTGTCAAATGTATCTAGATTACATCCAAAGTTCAGTTTTTTGTTACTTGAAATGTAGAGCCTTTGCTCTAAATTGGGGCGAGAAAAATGCAATTCTCTAGATGTTGCTGGATTTCAATTCCAGCATGCCAAGGCAGCATAGCCAATGGTGGGAATTTAAGTTTCACATCTGGACACTGGCATAATTCCCAGCCCTGCTCTACTATGATGACTGATACTGTAGTGGGATTCTTTTTCTTTATTTTAAAGGTATACAGTGGTGAATGAGATGAAATAAACATGCATATGAAGCTGTTAAGTAAATGTGATCAGATGTGAGAAATGATGCTGCTAGTCCTATAGTTCAAACACATCAGAATTATTTCTCATCAAGTTAACTGTACGATTATAACTTTTTAACTGTTCTCAAACTGTTTTTCAAGCAACGTGTACTCTGTTATTAAATGGCACCTACATCTTCTAAGTACATATAATTTTTAAAACACACCCAGACAATTAAGGAGGATGGCTCCTTCTGCCTTTGGTTCTACTTGTTCAGAGATTCAGCATTTTTTTTTCTTGGCTATTTTGATGTATCATCATAGAGGCCATGTGAATGCAAATGTGAGTTCCTCACTTTTTACACATTAGAGTTGACACGTTTACAGTCTGTAGAGCAGGGATAGGCAATTGGTGGCCCTCCAGATGGTTGGTATGCATTCCCATCAGCACTTAGCCAACCCTAACCACTGAACAATTGTGCACATTTCAGTGCAACAGGATCTGGAGATCTGTAAGTTGTCCTTGTCTCCTCTGCAGCAGTCATCTGAAATGTAAATGTTAAGTTCCCATTTTGAAAGATGGTTAGTTAAGGGAGAGACACCTCAAAGCATTTGAACTTAGAGGACCTTGTAAACAGAACATATGGAGGCAAGTAATGGGGAGCTTTCTTCTGTAAAATAAAATGCCTTGGTATGTGTAGTTTCCTCTGTAAAAACTGAAGATATTTCAGGTATGCCCCAACATTTGGTCACACTGGCTCCCCCAGGTAATACTGAAATGTTCAGTATCCACTTGAATCAAAATTTGTACATCTTTGTTTACGTCTTTCTTGTGGAAACTAGTATGTTTGAAAAGTATGAATCATCTAGGATTTCTGTATTAGAAGGGCGATGCTGGTTGACAATACTAATAAATAAAATAGTTTCTGCACAGAGTGAACTGCTGAGTGGCCAAATACTTCATAGTTTTTCCTGACAACATTTAGGCACCCCACAATAAAATCTAAGGATAAAAATTAATGCACAGTTAGATACTTTCTGTTGTCTTATATTTCAGGATTAAGCCAACCCCATCCACAGCAACGTGGTATACCATATTCATACCACCTCTATAAGCTCATATGCATGGGGGTGGGGGCATAACTTGCAATATCTTTCATAAAATATTCAAGAGGCATCACTGAATTTAATTTGGGAAGATGCAAGAAGGAATTTGTAAAAAATAGAGTTGTGAATAGATCAAAATAAAGGATGCGGTCGTGGGGGAGAGGAAGAAAGCTTGTGTTTGAAGAACTTTAATACTGATGTGTGAAGTAATGGGTGCATCTAAGCATTTGCAGAGTGCTTTTCCTAAGGGGACCTGTAAGGGCAAGTCCAAGATTTAAAACTACCAAACATAACACTGAATACTTTGCAAAGAAGCATGCCTTGAAGATAATTTAAAACGCAGTTCTAAATAAAAACACTTTTAAACAACAGCTTGATTTGCATGTGCCAATACAGAAGGAATAGGATGAAGTTAAATTTCACATGGCATTGGAAGTTGAAATTGTACTGTAACAGATAATTTTGTAAGAGGAAAAGTCATTTTATATTTCTTTTAGCTTTTAAATATCAGACCAAAAGAAAAAACTTCCAGGGCATTACTCTAGGTGATTCTCAGATTGATTTTCTTTCCTTCTTCCTGTCAGAAACAAAACAGGGAAATTCTATGGATGTTTGTCCTCTTGCTTCAAAAGCAACAATGAACAGTGATTGTGCCCAAGGAGTTGCTCACATGGATCTGCTGATGCTGCTTTCCTTGTGGCTCTGTCAACCACTAAAGGAGCAACTTTGTTTTTAATGCTAGCTAAAATGGGTTCTACATCGTTGTTTGAAACGAGTAAAAATGATATTTATGCAGAATGGCTAAGAGACACAAAAATAATCTATATTTCCCATTGTTCCTTAAATACAGAGCAAAGAACTGCAGTATACAGGAAAAGTGCTGATATCCCAGTCTTAAGCCCAATTTAGACATCACTTAGAAGACATATGTCAAGGTTGCCTGCTATGTTTTTATTTTAATGAAAAGCAACTATAGGAGGTTGCAAGTATGAGAAGAAATTGTGTGCGTGTCTGTGTGCAAGCTGGAAAGACACATGTTTATGTTCTACGTGATTAATCCTGTCTTTTTTAACATTCAAAATCACTCCACCTCAGGTCCCCATAGTTCAGGGATGGGCAGCATGAGGCCTGCTTGTTTCGCATGCTCCAGAGCCTCCCTGCTGAAATTACCTCCCTTAAGACAAGATTAATTACATCCTGGATGCCTCTCCTTCACCTTTAAAACAAGGGACATCCCTCCTTTGCCTTGTTTCAATCAAAAATATTTCTTTTCTATAAATCAGAAGGGGGTGGTGTGACACACAGTCCCCCAGTCATTTAAAGCAAAAACTGTTAGAGGTATATCTGCTATATAACTCTGAGTTTAGTCCTTAAGATTTTCTGGCAAGTAGGAGGTTTAAGATACCACCTTGCCTTCTGCAGCATCTTAAATATGTTATACCAGGACATCCACAGATACAGTTCAGTAGTGATATAGGGCCTCCATTTGCAGATTGTAGAAGCTCTTCTATCAATATTTATATATAGGGGTATATTGCCCTTAGGTATGTTGCCGTTTTCAGTGTGCTGATTGGCCACTTAGGAAACTGACCAACCAATCAAAGCTCTGTTGGGCAGCCAATCAGCACACCGGGGGTGGGAACATGTGGAAGTTTCAGTACTTTCTAAACATGGTGGCGCAGAGGGAGTGTGAGTAGCATGGGGGGGATGTGGTGTGTGTAGTGTGTGCCTGAGTGTGCGTGGGGCATATGGGTGCATGAGCCTGGCAGGGGGCAGGGCCAGGGTGCCTGGCATTGGAGGTGGGGTGCATGCCTGGTGGCGGGAGGGGTGGGGGTGCGTGCGGCACCCATGCCTGGCAGCAGGGGGTGGGGGCATGTGCCTGGCGGCGGGGAGTGGGGAGTGCGCCTGGCAGCAGGAAGGGTAGAGGTCACGTGCATGGCAGCAAGGAGGGGCCAAGTTTGAAGGTGAATGTTACACCGGGAATAGCTAGTGTAGTATATTCCCCCCCCCTGCTTTATTTCAATGATCAATTTAATTTAAGGTAGTCTTCCAGCAAATACATATGCAGAGTGATAGAGAAAACTGCTGGTTATTCTTGCACTCACATATACATCTATGTATACATGTCATGTTCCACTGGAAAACTGTACAACTGCATTAATTGGAAAGCCACTTTAGAGAGACTGCATGAGAGGCTAGAAAGGGGGTTATAAAAGGTTACAATATGTAGTTTTCTTAAAAGGGAAACAACAACCATGAATATGTTTAAACCCAAAATGCAGTTTGGAAGCAGTGTTGATGGAGTTAAACTAATGCACAGTGGACGGAACAAGCAGGAACTTTGGGCATTTTCTTTTTTGCAAACCACTACATACTGAACAGTTATGCCCAAATAAAAGATGCCCAATACATGTGGACTTGAACCACTTAAATTATACTGAATACTCCACAGAATTTGAAATAAACAGGACAATTTGAAAGCAGTCACAATTAAATTACACTGTTCCAGCCCTCAACAGTCCGTGCATCGGATGCATTCCAATCCCTTCCAGCATTTACCAGCCTTTCACAGTCTTGTGTGCAGCAAGAGTTTTTAGCTGCATGTATAAGCTGGTTATCAAAACAATTTCTGACATTTTGCTATACTACTGTTGATCCTTCCAGCAATGCTCCTGTTACCTGGATCTTCTCATCTCACTTGTGCTCTTAAGGGAGGATTGTTGGCACTATCTGTAAAAAAAATGAAGGAGAAAACTAGCTATAAAATTCACAAACCAATTCCCAGCAATCAATCAATAAAAATATCAGACCATATTTCTGACATGCAGGCACACCAAGCCCAGAATCCTTATGGTGATGTACACTGACATAACGGGGTATATACTAATATAATGTCTTTTTTGGGCACTGTGCAAGGAAGCAGCCAGTCTCTTCCTCTGCAATATTTTTTAACTGGGTGCTGAGGCACAGCTCTGCCCCTGTCCCCCCAACTTGAGTGACCATTGATTAGCTCAAGGTGTGTCTGTGCCAAGAGAGCTCCTTTGTGCCATAACCTAGTTGGCAGTCATGAGCCTCCTGCATAAGAGCACTGGTAAAACAGTACACTCTGCCAGCATCAAATAGCTTCTTGGCTCAACTGCACAGTGAAGGAAGGTAAGCCCTCAGAATATCTTTGAAACCAATGAAGCACATGGCCTGTCGTTTTGTGATTTGCATTTGCAAATGGGACAAATTTGACCTGTTACAAATTTATTTATTTATTTATTCATTCATTCATACCCCGCTCTTCAGCCACAAGGCTATCAGAGTGGCTTACAAATTGTTTTAAGCAATAGCACATGTACACATCTACACTGCATTAAGCAGTTTCCAATGTGTGTTAACTAATTGGCCCCACAAGCTGGGTGCTCATTTTACTGACCTACGAAAGGATGGAAGGCTGAGTGAAGCTTGGAGCCCGCTGGAATTGAACTTGCAACGTGGTGACTTGCAGTACTGGCATTTAACCACTGCGCCACCAGGGATCCTATAAAATGGCTTTATATAACTTGGCATTAGCTATTCATTCTAACTACGGCACAAGCTGAATGAGATGCTACACAAATAGACCTTCAAGACACTTCTGCCACACCCACTCTCTGCCCAAATTTGTGCTTCACAGTAAAAGTACACAAAGCTAGCTGTGGCAATAGTAGCTGTGGTTGACAAAGCCAAGCCAGCAATACTGGATTAAATTCTAAAACAATTTCAAAAATAGTTCCCCATCCTTTTGCATATGTAAGCTATTCTAGGTACTATGGGATAGTGTTTTTAAAAATATAGATACATGCATCTAAATAAAATTATGTTTCTATTTGTCTATTGCAAATTTTTGCCAAATTTGGATAGTATGTTTAGGATGGTCTCATTTAAAATATAGGCTCTTGGGTGTGTACTAAACTCATTTAGTGAATCTTTCATTCATACAGAATAGCATGCTTGTTAGCTGATCAAGAGAGGCAAGCTCTTTTAGGGGCAACTGAGAATGATGAGCCAAAGAAATAGGCACTCATCCTTTAGAGTGCTTGAAACTGAACATTAATTAACAGTGGTTAATAATTGTCCCACGTAAAGCTGGGTGGTTAATATTTCTCCTGAGCAAAATAAAAATCTTGGGTGAACCTGCAAATTCCACCTAACAGTCTGAGCCTATGCTTGGTTCTCATTACTCAGTTATGCAAGCAATGCACAGTATTTTCAAAAAAGAAATTTTGGGAGATTCAGAAACTGACAGGCGAGATGTGGAAACAAACAAGCCACAGGACCCTATGCCAAGGAGAGGTTAGAACAATTGCTCCAATTGACCCACCAATAATCCAGCTCTGCCATCCCACTCCTGGGCCATTAATGCAACTCTTCATTTTTAAAAGTTTGGTTGCTTCTTTGTTGCCAATTCAGACATAGTGTAGGCAGCAATGGTGCCAAGGTTCTTAATTACCGGGTTAAAGATATATATTTGTTCTGATAATGTGCTATATTACAGATGGAATGCTCTTTCCCACAGTTGTTTTTCTCCAGCTCAGAATATTAAGTGAGATTTTCTCCTTGTGCACAATGGGTGTAACAGACCAGGTGGCCGAAACCAACTGCTTTCGAGTACATGCACAGGAGACATTTAATGCTAATCACTTAACCTTGATGAAACATTCACAGACATGATCTGAACCAATCAAATTTCTGTTTGGTGAGGATCTGCTCCATTTTTTGGTTAGCTCCTTTCATTCTTTTTTTTTTTTTTTACAAAATTATATTGCTCATCATCATGCAACCAGCTCAAAAACATTGCTGTTCTAAGCATTCTGCTGGAGAACACAGTGTAGTAGAAGTTTGACACTTACCTCTAGCTTCCTGGCTAGGATAAATTTTCAGACATGGCTTAAACTCATCTGGCGGTGGAAATTCCTCCACAGAATGGAAAGTAAATTTAGACTCAAAGTCATCTAAAGATAAAGACAAAAACAAATAAAACTCTACCCTTTTAAATTAGAGTGCAGAAATAATCAAGGACTGGTCCATCCTAGATGCATTACAGCATGGATGCGGAATGTGTGACGCTCCAGGTGACATTGGATTGTGACATCCATTATCTTGGACTATTGGGAACACTGCCTAAGGTTGATGGGACAACCAACAACATCTAAAAGGCCACATGTTCCAGACCCTTCTGTTAGAGAAACTGTATGAAAATGGTATAGAAAAGGACTAAAGAATCACAACACTCTCTTGCAACCTGGTTCTTCACCTATTAAACCGAACCCTACTACTAATCAATCCAGCAAGTATTCAAAGCAAGATTCATTGGGAATAGTTCATCCCTTATGACTCCTACTTAAAGGTGGAGTTTTGCATTTCAATAACTATTTGCTTTTCCACCTCAAAATTACTATAATAAGTTCTGCTATAATGTGATAGTTTCATTCCTGAAAAAGTCTGTTATAGAAAATCATGTTCTAAAAATAACAGGACTTATGGAAAAAATAGGGTTAGGTGCAGAGCTCAAAAATAGTATTGATAACTAAGATCAATTTTACAAATGTCACAAATTTTAATGTATAAATTTTAACTATAAGAAGAGATGGTGGCTCTTACCACTGAAAAACATGAGGATAAGTATTTATGGCAGGGTGGGCAAAGTACTCCCCCCAGACCTTTAGAGCACCTCTCCCCAAAAGTGGAGAGACCCTCAATACTTTAAACAGCCAGTAATTCTTGTTGTGGCTTGGCACAGACAAAGCCTCAGCTTGCTGCAGCAGTCAAAAGTTGTGCAAATGCTCCCTTCACCTCCTTCCTCCGCACTCACACCTGTCCTGGTAAAATCTCATCTCTCGCAGATATTCCTACCCCCTCTTTCCATACACCTCATTCACTCCTATCTCAGCTTAAAATCCTATCTTCACAAAGGCTCCCACTCCCACCTCTTTCCATCCACCTTACTCACTCCTGTCCCAGATTAATATTTCACACTGACTTGCAAATGCCCACTCCCGCTCCTTCCATCCACCTCAGTTCAGTCCCTCACTTATCAAATCCACATGGCTGACAAACTGAATGGCTAAGATGAGGGGAGGCAGAGTTGTAAAAACAATGTAAAAACACATGTTATAGCAGAACGTACTATATATATATCTACATTTATACTCAAAATCTAAATCAAAGAAGCCCCAAATTACACACTGAAAAAATAACTTTTTAACTTTGGGTTTCTTATAATTATAAAGCATTGTTCAGTGTGTGTTGTTATTGCTAAAGGGATCATTAAAAAAAAAACCTAGCATGATTGAGTTTTGCCTGGATTTTAAAGGGTCTATCCAAAGTACTAAAACTGTCTTGGGATACAGTTCGGCACCTTAGATAGCTCTTGTAAGGTTTGACATAAAATCTGGAGGCAATTCACTGCCCACACTAACACTGAAGCCACAGACATTGCTAGCTTGTCATTTGTGTGTGTGTTTGAAAAGTAAAAGTGATATAAATTTAGCAGCCTTACCCATAATGTGCACAGCAGTCCCGTTCTTGAGTGCCGGGTAGAGGTCATGGGTAACCAGCCATGGAGATACTTGAGCGTACTGGCACTTGCTTGAGAGCTCAGTTGTTGGGGACCTTGCAGGAGGAACAGGTGGCGGCATCAGCTTTGCTAAGACAAAGGTAAGCAATACATCAAATAAGGAAATATTTTCATTTTTATTCTACTTCTCTCTCATTCTCTTTCAAAGGACTTCAATGTGGCATATATGACCCACTCCCTCCTGAACCTGTTTCGCTAAGATACAATAACTGGCCCAAGAACAGTGATCAATCATCATGGTTGAGTGGGGATTTGAACCCAGGTCTCTCCAGTTGTAATCTGATACTCTAATCCCAACACCTTTCAGACTCTCAAAAAGCATTTTGTTCAAATCTAAAAACCACACTACCATATTCAGAGCGCCGGATTAAGGCTTCCATTATGCAGAATTGTAGCAATTGAAACTGCACATTTAAAATGTCGTCTGGGTTAAAAGAACAACAAAACCCTCACTGCACTTAGAAGCTCACTCATTGTAAGAAGTCGGGGAAAACCACTCCTGATGTGTTTGTTTTTGATGCATAATATTTCCCCATTCCTTCATTTTTAACTGGCCAGAACAATTAAACATCAAGAAATTATAAATGGCTCCAATGTAGTGGTTGAGTCTTTATCTCCTATCTATTTGTCCTTGTTTGTTGAAATATGCTTGTATGCACATATTCACCAGTAAGAGCGAACATTTACAACAAGGGTAGGGAATCTCTTTCAACCCAATTCAGTATCAGAGATCTGGGAAGCTGCATTCCAGTGGTGGGCGCCAGTGCTAGCATATCTTAGCTTAAAGCCCTTACTGTCCATAACTAAGTCTTTAAAAGAGGCACTTCAACCATTCAGGACAGGAAGAGGAGCCTGGACCAAAGCTGCCCGCCCCCAAATTGTGTCATTATGGCCTTCCCATATGAGCCTGCCTGAACTCTAAGATCTTCCATGGAGGCATTTTTTTCAGCCCAACCACCTTCACAGGCACGTTTGGTGGGAGCACAGGAGAAGGCCTTTTTTAGTGGCTGCTCCCAGATTCTGGAAGTTCCCTTCTTATAGAGACTAGGCTGGGTCCCTGGGTTCTTTCATCACCAGGAGAAGACCTTTCTATTCCAGCAGACATTTGGGAACTGACTGCTTTATATTATGGCTCCTTTTTTTTAGTGCTGTTTTTAATCTATGCTTTTGAATTAATAGTTTATATGGTTTTAATTCTGTAGACAGTTAATATTATTTTAATCTTAACTTTTGATATTGTTTTTTTAGCTATATGCAGGTTTACTTGTATTTCCTTTTATCCTGTAAGCCTCCTTGAGTCCCATTGTTGTGGGGGAAGGGGAAGCAGGATATAAATAATGTGATTGACTGACTGACTGACTGATTGATTGATTATGGGCTTGATTCTGGGAAACTGCAGAAAGCTGGATTCAGCACTGAAGCCTGAGGCTCCCACCCTCTGCTTTTACTCCCCACCCCAAGTTTATAATATGCATTAGGCAGGGGAGTTTGCATTATGGACTACACAGGACAGCAGTGGCTAAAGACACTACCATTCCCAGCAGCCTGAGCCACTATAAAGCCAATGGTGAGGAATGCTGAGAGTTGCAATTCAGCAACCTCTGGAGAGCCACACTTTACCCATCCCAGATGTGGAATACGTACCAAGGGAGAGGCAGCTAAAGAGCATCATTCTTACCGGCACCTCTTCCTTGTCTCCTTCTCTGTATCACCACAGCCTGCTGTGTGACTGGAGGGGCAGGAGGAAGAGGCAGTGACTGAATGTTAGGCTTCTCCAACTGAGACTGCACAAACAGCGACTTGGGGGGCAGTGGAGGGGCAGTGTCACCGTTGCCACCCAAGGCACTGTTAGAGGTCGGGGAAGGTGGGGATGACAAAGATGTTCTGTGTGAGGAAAAGGTGGACATAGGAGGCGGAGGAGGTGGAGGAGGAGCAAGAGGAGGAGGTGGGGGTGGCATCAGAGGTGGATTGATTCTGAGGTCAGGCTGGGAGGAAGAGCACGCACTCGTTCTGCCTGAGAGCCCACAAGGTGGCGCTGGAGGTAAGGGGGGCGGTGGAGGGGGTGGTGGCATGTGCGACGGGGATGCTTGAGCTTTAGGGAGTTTCTCGTTCTGAGGAAGTGAAGCAGCAGCAGCTATGGTTGGGGAGGGGAGTTTGTCAGGACTTTCAGCCAGAGGAGGGGGAAGAGGTGGGGGTGGAGGGAAGACGAGGGAGGGTTTGCTGGAGGAAGATGGTGGCAACGGCGGTGGTGGTGGTGGAGCTGGGATGCTGGGACGAGCAGGCATGGGCCGTTGAGCCTTGGATGCTTCTGACTGGTCTGTTGGCTTTGGGCTCTCAGGCGCAATGTGAACGTTCCCATCGGCTTTCTCATTATTGTTTGGTGGGTCTGGAGACTTTGGAGGCAGTGACGTCCGTACGGCATATGACTTCCCAGTCCTACCAGCTGAGGAAATCAACCAAAAGCTTTAGGAGATGAGGCACTAAATGGGTCCCTCTACTCATATAATTCTAACAACAGCACAAATTATTCACCTAGTGGTTCAATCCATTCATCAACAAAGAAAATGGAAGAGGGTTCTTTCCTAACATTGGGTTTTTGGAAACGGAGAGCTTGTTTCCCTGTCATAAATTCCATTGCTTGCCTGCCTGCTGCCATTCCAATACAAAAGACTCATTTTTAAAGAAGCTGCTGTGCCAGCGAGAGTGACTCAGGCATTTCTCTGGAGGCAGGGCCAAGGCAGCTGTCCTCCCCCTCTCCCTGTCCCCAGACACACATTTGCTCTGTTATGGCCAAGAGAAATCCACAGCTCCCTCTCAATAATTCATGTACAACTCAGTTAGTACTGTGCAGAGGAAAGAGAGAAGCCCTGGAACAGCTGCTGCAACCTGGCGAGGCTTCAGTTCAGGTGCTATTACCCTCCCTCAAGGAGAGTGGCTAATTGGTCATATTTGACACACATCCCCATTCCCCATTCTCCTCTTTACTATCATCCAATAGCTTTAACTTGATTTCCTTTGCCTGACTGAGAGCATTCTTTATACACAAATAAACTGGGCACAGTTATGCATACACTGGTAACATGTCTTTTAAATTAGTAATGGCGTGCTAAGGGCAGGAAAACAAGCCAACTGCCACCACTATGGCCCCAGTCACCACCACTGTGCCCTTCAAGTGCCACTGCTGTTGCCTCACCCCGTCATATTTTAGGGAGAGAGAACACTGCTCCAGAGAACTTCACTGACTGATCTCTTGCTGTGGTATTTACTGTAAGATAACACATTCTGTGGTGCCTCCTTGCTCTGGTAAGGGTCTTACTGGGTAGTGAGGGGACCCACGATTCCCTGCCCCTCCTGCTCTAATGCCAGAACCAGGGAACTAGTTTTCCCTTTCCCTCTCCCTCTCTCATGTGATAGTCAGCCCTGATTACTTCAATGCATTATACATGGGGTTGCCTTTGAAGACAGTTCTGAAAGAACAGGTAGCACAAAACAGAACAGTGTGATTTTTAATTGCGACTGAACATAGGAACATACTGTGCCAGTTTTGAACTGGTTACGCTGGCTATCAGCTGTTTCAGGCAAAATTCAGTATCAAAATTACTTTTATTATGTTTGTGATATGTGTTTTATTTTCTAGGGATATGTCCTAATAATAGCTTTATTTTCCTTTTCAAAAGGGTGAGATTAAACACACTGTAGTAGTTCTCTTAAAAACAGCCTAAATACCCTGAAGTTACCAGATCCTGTCTGATCTTGGAAGTTAAGCAGGGTCAGGTGTGGGGCACATTCACACTACAGAATTATAGTACTATTATTCCATTTTAACTGGCATGGTTCCATCCTAGGGAATCCTGGGATTGGCCATTTGTGTTTGTCTGTCTGTGTATGCACTTGTACCTTCAAGTCACCTGTTGACTTATGGTGATCCCATGAGTTTTCAAAGGGCTTCCTTAGGCAAGGAATACTCAGAGGTGGTTTTGCCAGTTCCTTCCTCTGAAATGTAGCCTAACATCTATTATATGTTAGTGGTCTCCCTTCCAAGTACTAACCAGTGATGGCCCTTCTTAGCTTCCAAGATCAGACAGGATCTGGTGCCTTTAGGGTATTTAGGCCCTCTACTTTTGATGTACAAAACCCTAAATGGCTTAGAATCTGAATGACCTTCTGCTCCCATATTAACTTGCTTTGCATTAACATTGGCCTCCTAGGCCTTGGTTCCCTCTAAAATATGTGTATAAACAGACTGGGACTTTTCTGTGGTGACACCTCATCTTTGGAGAGGTCTCTACTATCTTTGTGACATCATTTTCAAGCTCCTTGTATCTACTCAGGCCTTTTAGCTCTGTTTTATTCTTTTCTTCTAAAGCTGGATTCTACAGTGCCAATCATGAAGTGTTTTGTTGTTGTTTTACTATATTCATGGTTCTATCTAGAAGCTGAAAACCATGTCTGAAGAGTGGTAAATTAAGGCTGTTACTATAAACAGCAAGAGATAAACTATTTTGATGTTTTAGCTTTTCAATCATCAAAGCAAAAAAAGGTTGTTGTTTAAAAGTTCATCTTCTTTAGAGCAAATGCACCCATATGCAAAAGAACAGGTACATATTTCCAACTTACATATGAACCCTGCATGCATTATGATATATTTATTGAGGCCCCAGTTACAATACAATATTTTTACCTGCCAGGTCTCTTTGGCCTACTGGTTTCAGAACAGGAAATCCTTCTGCAAACAGGTTCCCCAGTGCCTGAGGCACATCATTTCTGCCACTTCCTGAGCTTCCACCATCTCTGCTTGTCCTTCTCCTTGAGTCTGAGACAATTAAAAAAAATCTGTGTTGCTTCAATCAAAGTTTCTGGCATTTTTAAATTTTGCATTTCATTTTGTATATAATGGTGAACATCCTGTTAATGGCATATACAGGCATGCCTGCTTATATCTCTTTTTGGATGATATAGAGGTTGGTATTCCTTCTACCTGTGCACTAGCCAAATCCACCCTGAACATATTGTAGAGTCAATGCAGCCCTCCTTCCACAGCCATTTCATGTCTGGGGTGAAGGACTGAAGTCATTACGTCATCTACTGAAACTTATGGAGGACCCTAGCAGACCTCAGCAGAAGATGTAACTATTTTGCCTCTGGCTATGCGGTCACAGCCAGACACTTTTTCAACCCCCCAACATTCTAGCCAGGCACAGAATGGTCATGGAGGGGGGGGGGCTACTATGTTCAGTGGTTGTTGAATGACCAGTTGTAGTTCTGTATGTAGAAGTACTACACTATGTTAAACCATACAGAATTGCAGCCAAAAAATGGGACCCATGACAATTGCTGCAGCAATATCTTAGAATCATAGAATCATAGAATTGTAAAGTTGAAAGAGACCACGAGGGCCATCCAGTCCAACCCCCTGCCATGCAGGAATCACGATCAATGTATCCCCGACAGATGGCCATCCAGCCTCTGTTTAAAGACTTCCAAGGAAGGAGACCCCACCACGCTCTGAGGGAGTGTCTTCCACTGCCGAACAGCTCTGACTGTCAAAAGGTTCCTCCTCATGTTGAGGTGGCATCTCTGTTCCTGGAGCTTGCATCCATTGCTCCATGTTCCAGTCTCTCGAGCAGCAGAAAACAAGCTTGCTCCATCCTCAACGTGACACCCCTTCAAATACTTAAACAGGGCTATCATATCGCCTCTTAACCGTCTTTTTTCCAGGCTAAACATACCCAGCTCCCTAAGTCTCTCCTCATAAGGCATGGTTTCCAGACCTTTCACCATTTTAGTCGCCCTCCTCTGGACATGCTCCAATTTGTCCCTCCATGCCCCAGGCCCCCTCCCTTTGTTGTGCATTGAGCTGCCCACAGGAGGCCTCAGGGATGCGCCAGAGAGGAAGAAGCCAGGCAGCGGCCAGGGACACACCTGGACAGGCCGCTCTGCCAGGAGAAGGGGCAGCAAACTCCTCCCCCTCTGCAGCAGGGCGGCAGGGGTCCCACTTTGCAAGGCCTCCCTGGGGTCTCTCCTGAGTCCCCCCAGAGGTCAGCAGGCGACTCTGGTGGGTCCTCATGTGACAAAGGGAGTGAGTGAGCAGTAGCTGTACCCTCTGCCTCTTCTCAGGGACTGAGGCAGGAGGGAAGGTGGACAAGTGGGTACCACACCACTCGTGGGCACCCTCTGCAGGGAAAGAGGGCATGCAGTGATGGCTCTCCTCATGGGTGGGGATGTTCAGCAGCCCCCCAGGGCGGCACCCTTTGGGGTCCCACATGCAGCCCACCCTGATGACAACCTTAAAGAGGTCCAGAGCAACTCACATCCACCAGCAACAGCCCTGCAAAGCTGACCTATACAATGACCCATCATGAGATTGGTATCAACCTCTTTCTGCATCTTCTGAATCAAATGGAGTGGATATGATTTGAACCAGTGTCTGAACTCAGGATGGATGAAGACCAATAAAATGAAATGGAATCCAACAAGATGGGAGTTTTGTGGGTAGGTGGCAACTGTATCCAACAGTTAGGTAATTCATCTGTACTGAATGGGGTCACATCCTTCCCCAGAGAAGCAGGGATATGGTTTAGGGGTGTGTTCCTTGGTTAATTTTTGTCAATGAATCCATATAGTGGAAGCCCAAGTGTGCCATCTACTGGCTTCAGCTGCTGCATCTATTATGAGTTTTCCTTCATAGGGACAGCTTTACCACACACCAGAAAACAGTCTACTGTATTTATAGTAAGAGCTTTTGATTATGGGAATAAAGGAAGTTGCCTGATATTGATTCAGATCAAAGGCCTATCTACCCTGTATAGTCAGCTCTGCCTGACAGCAATATTACCACAGGCAGGATTCTTTCCTAGCACTACCGGGAATTTCCTGGTATTTCCTAGTGGTCTCCCATCTAAGTGCTAAGCAGCCTTGACCCTGTTTAGCTTTCCAAATCAGATGAGACTGGGTGTGTTTGGGGTGGTTTGGGATCCTTAGGAAAAAGAGTGGAATTAGTTAGGTTAAGTTGCATAGGCCTATATAAGCTGCTTTCATGACAAATATGAGGGGCTTGTTTACATGGTTATTTTTCAAACTTTGCTAAACAAGCCCCCCAAATAATTTTCAAAAACAGTTCTCTACCCAGAAGGGTTTCAACCTAAAAATGGCCATGTCTCCACTGTTTTGAGAATTCTCAGATGCTGAGGACTCACTTTCAATCTGCGGTGCGCTTCGGTCATTGATCTGTGTTACCCTCCTCAGCCGAGTCCCTCTCTGGATCTCGTGTAGCAAAGCACTCCGGCTTTTTGAATCCTCCCTTCTCAACTTGGGTGGCTCTGTGCTGGCCTGTGAAAAAGAGCAGACGCTGAGACTCACATGGGGACACAAATAAAAGATGCATAGGGAGAAAGTGGAGGCAAACAAAGCCATGTAGTCACTGAATGCTGCCTGTGACTGTTTAAAGCACAAGAGAAAAGAAGAGCACAAATAAATGTTTCAATGTACCCAAGATAATTCAGTCTTTGACATTAAGCAGAGCCTTCTGGATTACCCATGAACCCTATGTAGCTGTATTTATTATTTATGGGTTGAAAATATTTCTAATGTACCATTCATTAAATTAGATTCCAGGGTGACTTATAATAGGGGAAACAATGAATTATTTGAAGTCGAATGCAAAAGAACATAAAATTGACATCAAACACCCATACGAAAAGACAGCAAATCAAAATCATGAAGAAGACTGAAGAAATGACTGGATAAACCCAAATATCTCAACCTGGTGGCAAAAAGATTTAGGGAGGATATATCCAAGCTGCAGCACACCTTCTGAGAGAACCCTGACTTTGCGATTACATAGCACACTTCTTACAAGGGAAGTAACTTTGAGTCAGCAGATCTTTAAAATACGAGCAGGCTGCTATCACAAGAAGTCCTCCTTCAGGTATGTGGGCCTCATGCTATGCTGAGCTTTAGAAATAAGTACTAGTACCTTGAGAGGGACAGCATGGTGTAGTGGTTTCAGCGTTGGACTAGGACTCTGGAGACCAGGCTTTGAATCCCCGCTTGGCAAGGAATCTCAGAGGTGGTTTGGGGCAAGTCACACTCTCTCAGCTTCAGAGGAAGGCAAGGGCAAACCCCCTCTGAACAAGTCTTGTCAAGAACCCCATGATAGGGGCCCCTTAGGGTGGCCATAAGTCAGAAACATATGTTGGAAAAGTCGGAGGCACACAACAACCTCACTGAATGTCTCAAAAGCAGTGGCATTTTGATGCCACTGGATTCTCTTTCCTGGTCACTATCCTTCATCTTTGGAGACTTTTCTTTCACTAGCACAGGCCCATGTATCAAGGCAGCACCTGGGACAGTGTGAAGAGTGAGGTGGATTGCGTTCCAGGGAGTGAGGATCTAAATGTCACCTCAACACTAAACTCATCCAGTGGGCTTGGAGAAGTCACTCTCAGTCTTGGCTTACATAAGTTAACAGTCTTCAGTTTTGCAGTTTTATGTAAGTGTGATGGCAAACAGAGATTATAAAGAACATTTAATATATAAAGAATTACATAAAGGATAAATAATGATAGTGCCAAAATAATTTCTATCACTTTAGAATATATTATTTAAAGCCACTTGCTAAAAATCTGAAACACAAAACACACACACACACATCACCAGCAAGACAACAACAACAACCCACAGCCCAATGATGAGATGTTTGTCTAGGCCACACTATCTGATGTGGGGGACCAGCAATCCCACCTCCATATGCCACAGGTCTGGAATAAGGACTGGAACCATATTTGTGCCCATTGACTAAACTGTTTCTTTCTTTCCTGGAAATTCTCCAGGTCAGTGGCTCTTAAACTTTTCTTTACCAGGAACCCCCTTTAAATCTCTTTTGGTGCCACAGAACCCTAAGAATTAATTCAAGATTTGAAACCCTAACAATAAAAACAACAATACCTAATCACAACAGCAACACAATTACACCATCCATTAACCTCTCCCTCAGAGGCACTGGAAAAAGATGGAAAGTTTTTCTTCTGCTTTTTCCTGCCATTTTGTGGCTGGAGTGGATTGATGCCTTGGCTCCTGTCACGTGGGCTGAGCAGCCTTCTATCCTTCATGGGCCCCCTGTGAGGATATCTCAGGGGGCCCTGGGGGTCCGTGGACCACAGGTTAAGCACCCTGCTCCAGGAACTGGCAGCCAATAGCTTGGGGACTGGCACTAGTCTCTGGGCTACTATTTTGGGTAGCAATTGTCTAGACAGCCTCTAATACATATGTTAGCTTTTTAAACCACCGGCTGCTAATTTTCCTTTTCTTCTGTATTAGCTCCTCTAGATGGCACACTTGGGTGATAGCAGCATCAGAAACATTCCCCGGGGGATGATGTAAAATCTCATTAATAACTTGTATCCTTATGACTACATTTATTGCAAAAAGAGAGAGGCTTTGATGAACATACTGTCTTATAAATTAACCTACATAATTGAACCTTCAAATGTCTTGGGGAGTTTTACACACAGACACACTAATTTACCACTAGCTTTTGAAATCAGAATGGTGGTGCACATTATCAGCACAGCTACAACCACACACACACACCCTACAGTGGAATTTACAACCAATTACTTCTCTCCTCTGAGAAAGAATAAAACAATACTTACTGTGAAAAACTGAAGAAACATAACTGGAACAAAGTATTTCTTGGTTTTGTTTTTTGATACTGTCCCCAAATTATTTTTTTCACCAACTGCCACAGAAGGTTTTCCTGCAGCTTTGCTGTGGAGTTAGATGAGGACTGGAGCAGGCACTTTGGTTTAAATTTAGAATCAGCAGCTGTGGTTTTGTTTCTGGGTTCATATGACTACAGGTTGTGTTATCTGTACATGTCACACAGTGGCTACATTTTTTGTCAATAAGCAGAGAATTTGTAGGGGTAGGGCTGGGAGGAACAGAGAAAGCAGGGAATGCTGGATGAAAATTTTAATTATAAAGGAAAATTCATTGCAGAAATTATTAAAATATGGCTGCAGAGATAACAGTTTTAAGTATAGGTGCCAGTGATATACAGTAGGACCCCCGTATCTGCTGGTTCATTATCCACTGATTCAGTTATCCGCGGGACACAAAACAGTACACCTACCATAGAATCTTCCTAGAAAATGTGTTCTCTTTAGCCATTTTCTAGGTCCTCCAAGGCAACTCTATGGTACTTTAAACTGGAAGTCCCATTATTTTCAATGGTGTTCACTGTTATCTGCAGTTTTCAGTATCCATGCCTCCCCTCAGAACCAACTCCCATTGGATATGAGGGTCCTACTATATTTTCTCTTTCATGGGGTCAGGAAAAAAAGGCTTGTTTGTTGATGTGATGATGGGCTCTCCTATTATCTAAGCAACACAACTGAGGGGGTACCAGCTCTTCTCCTGGTAAACAAAGGGTTAATGATATGGTGGGTTAGGTTGCATTTATTGGGGCCAGCATCACGGATAAACAACAGAGTTCATGTAAGACAATTCCCAATGGGAACAACCAAGTTGTGAGAAATGTCAAAACCTGGAGATACTTTTAAGATAAGAGTTAATAGAATATGGTTCTATACAGAGAGACTTTTGAGACTTGCAGAGACTTTGGGAGGGATGGAGATGTAGGGGAGCTGCTGCCAGCCTCACTATCACCAGGGAAGCTTGATGTAGCCTGGTCTAGGCTCCCAGCTTGTCATGAATTAACCCAAAGACCTAGAATACTGTACTAACACTATCATGAGTACAATAGGATTGTTTAGCTAGCCACCTTGGAGTTTATGTTTTCTTTCTAAACTTGGCTGAATATGACTTAAACTGTTCTTGTAATGTTGTAACTTCTCTTAAGTAATGCCTGAAGGAAGGTACCTTCATGTACAAGGTACTTTTTGCTAATGTAATGCTGAGTATAAAACCTTTCCTTTAAAAAACTCTTCTTTCCACTCTCTATCTATAAGACTTTGCTCAGTGTGTGTATGCTTGTATGTGTATAAGTTTCTCATCTCCCATGGGAGTGGGAGGCAAGGTCTCTGCAGAGTCAGAAGTAGAAAAAAGTCAAGTTAAACCCAAGTCACTGAAGCTTTGGGTGCAAAACATTATTGGATGGTGGCAGTTGGTTGAATTTGGTGCTCTCCTACTTAAGGGCAGGAGACAGGCCGCAACAGTTGGCATTCAGATTGCTTTTCGGATTCCATGATCCCTAGGTTATGACAGTGGCTACGCAAAATCACTGTGTCTGTGGAAAAGGTCCACACGTGTATCGGTCTCACAATGAGGATTATAACTACTTGTCAACCTGCAAGAGGTTGCATAATGTACAAGATCTTTAACCTATGTAGCTAAGGTCAAGTGGAGCTAAGGAGAAGCCAGTGGAGCTAAGGACAAACATGGAGCAAGAGACCAAAAATAGCCTGAAAAAACTTTATTGAACTGTTTAAAATTCACACACACACACATTCCTTCAGCACACACACACAAGACTATCGAAGTAAGGCAGGAAATGGTTAGAAATGGATTAGATTGAGGCATTGGAGCTATACTGCACCTGGTCCTGAAGAGGATTCCTTGGGAGTAACAGCAAGCTGATGCACCAAAAGTGGGGCAGGCAGAAATAGAACGGGCAGTTAAGGTTACAGAAGTGGGGAAGAAGCACCTGTCTGGGCAAGATGACAGCCAGAGGTTGGAGGAGTGTTAAGGGATCTAGAAAGAGACGGGGGAGGAAGGTGGAAGGTGGAGCAGACTGGCGTGAAGGATAGAGCAAGGAGGTCTGAACACAACAAACTGATTTTTCCATGGATTTTTAGAGGAAAAATCCCTTTGAAGGTACAAGCTAGAAGATGAAAGAAAGATTTGTCTTCAGATGGTTCCCAACGACTGAAATAAAGGAATCCTGGATAAGCCAGGAACTGGTAGATAGGTGTATCTTTAGACCTGGTGATTGACAGACAACCTCCCTTTTGAGTTGTAGATATGCTGATGAAGGTGCAGTTTTAGCAGGGCAATGGGAACTCTCAACTACAGGTATGGCCAGATATGAGACAGGAAGAATCTTTTCCTATTTCAAAGAGCTATCCCGTTTATGCCAAAAGGTGAGAATGTTGGAAAATTTACTAGGCTACTCCTGGCTAGTATGTGCTCCCCTGACTGATGCGTTTTTCCGTCTGCCCTTGAAAAGCCCAAGTTGGCCAAACTGATATCAAACTATTGCCAATTATAAGTGAACCAGCATATTAGGGGGTCCTACTGTAATACGTGGGTTGACTAAACGGAAAGGGGAGGTGGGAAGTACATATTTTATTATTGTAATGTTTATAATTCGGATTTTTAAAAAGTGAGGGATTTGAAGTTAATGTTTTAAAATATGTTCGTGCATTAGTTTCTTCACAATCTTCAGATAGTCCTTTAAGAGTCTTTGAAACAGGTAGATATATATTGTTATGAATAAATATATTTTTGCTTCTTTTTAAAAAAATAAACCCATCTTGGCCATTCGCCAAGAACCCAAATGTGGGGAGATTATTCATTTGATTGAATGCCACCAATGCCCCTCATAGATGAGAATAAAATTAAATCCTTTGACCTTAGCTTATGAAATCACTACGTGAACAGTTGGTTCTCAATTTCCTTGGCAGCCAGTAGGGGATTTTCTATTATTTCTTACATAAGGAATGTTAGGTTAGATAATGAGTACAGTTTTAAAATTTTCCCTTTAAAAGAAATAGAGTGAGTCATGCATTTCGTAGGCTAAAAGTTATATAGAAAAGTTCATCTGCCTGGACTTCCAAATGTTATTTGAAATATATACTTGAACCAGAGAGCTAGAAATTCTCATAGAAATGAATATTGGGGGGATTAAGAACCCCAGCCCAGTTAGTTCTCTGAGGAGATTCTTCAAAGGTGGTGTGTCTGCCATATTCTCTCTCCTCTCTGACTGCAGTTGACAGTCATGATTAGGCCCTGGAGCCCACCTCCCTCTCTTAAATGAAAGCTCAGGTATGGAATTGTCTGTGCCTGGCTGGTAGCCATGCTTAATAGTAGATTCTGGAAGATATAAATAAAAATCTCATTTTTCAAAGCACTGACTCTGTAATGCTCTCAGAGTAGTGGGTACGAATAATCGATTCCTTGGGATGTCAGCCATCCCATTTTGTTTCTGAACTTGTCTACCTGTCTCACCCCACTTCCTGATCGGTCAAGCCCCTTCATGTGGCTGGTTTGCTTAGGTGGCAGGTCATTTTAGGTTAGTAGTTATATTCAAATGTTCATCCATATGCACCTCCTAGGTTCTGCTCCCTGGCTGGTCCTCCTGGTCCCCCATTCCACAATTTTAATAAATACTGTACATATTTTTTTTAAAAAAAAACATACACAAAAGGAGGTCCTGTCTTCAATTAGGCCAAAGGACTGGATTAGATAGCTATCAAGTGCTTTATATGATTTATCAATCAAGCATCACTTTTCTGTCTACATCAGTGGCTCTTAACCTTTTCTTTACCAGGGACCCCCTTTAAATATCTTTTGTTGCCATGGACCCCCAAGACTTAACTCAAGATTTAAAACCATAATAATAATAATATAAAATAGCAATAACAACAACAACACAATTACACCATCTATTAAACCTTCCTCCAGAGGCACTGGAGAGGGAGGGAAGACTTTTCTCCTGCTTCTTCCTGCAAGTTTGAGGCTAGAGCAGATTGAATGGCAATTTGCAGGTCAAGCCAGCCTATACAGAATGGCCATAAAGTAATGTTGTGCAGCAATGTTCCTCTCAATCACAGCAAAGGGCAACAGCCTGACAGGGCCAGCCCTACTACTAGAAAGAGTGAGACAACATAGTTGAGGTTTCATGAAAGGGCAAATTATTTGTTATAATGATACTTGTACTGTCAAGAAGATGGAGAAATGAACTTGTGCTATCTTCTGCCTCAGGTGCTAAAATAACTATACTGGCCTTGTGTATTATTCACCCTGACTTTGGTGGGTTTGCCTCAGGCAGCAAAATGTCTCTTGACTGACTTTTGCTCCCCACAACATTAGAAATACATTGCAGGGAATATTAAGAGGGAAGAACATTATATGAGGTGATCATGCAATTGTTTTACAGGGCATTTTACGCAGACAGCTTACTGAAAAAGGGCACAATGTTTTCCCGTGAACATGTATGAACACATGCCAAAATAGTGCATGCTATAGAATCTATAATAGAACAGAATTAATTAATCCTTGTTGTGAATGACAAGGAAGAGGTTTCATAATTGATTATTATTTAGCTTAGAAATGACTGAATATACTTTAGTCTGAGTGACTGTAACCATGAGGTTAAATTCTACATCAATTTTTAAAGGTTATACACTGTAGGGTGTAGGCAGGCCACAAGTCAACAGTTGAATTTTCTTCTGTTTGCCACCTATGCTCTTCCTACTTCTCTTGGCATATTTTAGCCCCTGTCTCGTCTAACATGACAAAATATAATTACTAATGCTAATTTTAGGCACCTCCAACCCACATGGCAAACCACAGAGCTATATATATGAGCAAACTATATAAAACCAGTGCTGCATGATCCAGAGTGAAGGAGGATATCGTTCCACATGCATGCAGGCTACTGATGGGTCTGGGCAGATATGAAGATGTGGCCTTGACCAAGCTGCATTTCAAGGATCCATGTGGGCCTATGTGTGTTTATGATGAGCAGTGTGTCAAGGAAATGCAGTTTCCAGGAGTACACATAGGAGATGAAGCACAGAACCCTTTGCTTTGCAAACTGTTCCAGTTCCCTTCCAACCCTGGACAGACATACAGATATCCAGAACTTTTTAGTGTCTTCCTTAAAATCGGGATTATAGGTATTCTCTCTCTCTCTTCCTTGTAAAAGAAGAGAGCTATACTGCTCAGCAGAAAGTGTCAGGTGGGGAGGAAAAGACACTTTAACATTTCCATATGGGAACAGGGTAGATGCTAGCATATGTGTGAGTAATAGCACCCTTCATTCTCAGAGATGAAGTGCTGACAGATCTGAAAATACTTAATTGATTAATTTGCTGATTTAATCAACTAAAACTTTCAACCCAGTGTATGAAACTATCTAATGTGGGGGACCTGCAATTTCTTTCTCTAACGTTCCATGTTTGTTCCAATTGGCTATAATTATTTTTTCTTTTGTGTACGCTCACCAGGGATGGCTCAGGAACATGCACTGTTCAATGGACCACCACTGTAACGCTGCTGCAAAGAACCCAGCCATCTCCTGAAGTCTGTACTCCCTGCACTTTACCTCCACCACATGCATTTCCTGGAAAAATTACTTTTCTGCAACACAGCTCCCAGAATCTCTTGAGTGGCTTTGCAGGCTGGAGAATGCTGAAAGTAATAATCCAAAAAATAACTCGTCCAAGCCCTGGCCACCTGTGTTCTCTCTCAGGACCAGGAGACTCAGCTCTGTGTTTCAAGGGGGTTAATTGGGCTGCACTACCAGGCTGTCTGAGCACTCAGGTTACCTGCTCCAAAGGTCCCACCCAACAAGCTCAAACTCCAGCAACCTATCATCCGTTCGGGCAACTTGTCTACTGAATGAGGACTGCCAAAACTCCCATTTCCCTTTCCACATCTGCTGCCTAAGAGGGCCCATTTATGTATCACCTAAACAAAGGAAATGCACCAGGAAATGGGTATGCTTTTAAATTGCTTATACTTACATTGATAGTTTAATTGTATTTGAGGCTCATATGTTTTTCGTGATGTGAATTTGTATCTGTATCAGTTTAAGTTTTTGTAAGCCATCTTGAATCTCAGGGTTCGGAAACAGGTAGGATATAAATAAGCAAAATCATTGTCATTATGCTCATCATCATCATCATCCACAACAACAGCTGCCAAACAAAACAGGAAGGAGGACAAAAGAAGACACAGATTTGCATATGATTATATGCAACATACACACGTACATATATATACATATATATACATATATATATGCATGTGCGCATGCATATAACTTACATAATTACTGTAAATTAATTAGACAGCTAATACATACCACTACATCTTCGCTTCCCCTTCCATACACAGCTAGGAAAAGTTTCTTTTTTTGATTATAACTCCCAGCTTGGCCATAGGCTCTCTGCCTGCACCTTATCTCCACTACATGCAAAATTTGAGGAGGTGGGGAACAATAAATATATATATTGATCTACAGCTTTCACAATCCCACAGCATGGAGCGTCTGAGCTGGGTGGGGGTTTCTGATGGTCAAAAATGTAAATTTTCCAAGCCCTGCCTCTAAAGTAATGAATCCAACCGCCTGGAGTCCAACTCTTGCCAATGTCTGACATTTAGACATTTTCTGACTTTGCCCATGTCTGCAGAGAAAATAAATTTAGCTCCTCCCACACTTGTTTGCCTTTGCCACTCAGCATCTTGTCCCTGTTTACATGTTTCTTCTTAAAAGGAAGGTGCTGTTCAATGCTATTCAAATGCGAGCTGGTGCTATTCTAGCAAAGCATTAATTATTTTCATCTTGTCAAAGCATGGCAGCATCCTCCAGTGTTTGAAAGAGTACAACAGAGTGTGATCATAAATATCTCCCCAATTATTGGAGTCGTTGCCACCATCTGCCTGCAGGATGTCTCCAAAAAGATCATCTCATATTACAGCACTGATCAGACAGAATAATAGAACACCTACTCTAAAAATACAGGAACTCACAGTAATTTTCCAGACAAGTTACTGTGGGATTAGAATATACAATTTTATAGCCAAGTGAAAAATAAAAGTTAAAAGACTTTTTTTGGGGGGGGGGACAACCACCAACACAGCCCCCACAAAGCACTTTATGTAATTTTCTCTATGATATTCCAAAGTTAAAAATGCTAATAATGCTTCTTTCCTTATTTCTCACACCTACACTAGAGATGCCAGACTTTGTGTTAAATACAGGGAGGTGTTTTTATTTGAAAGTGACAGAAGTCCTTCTATAAGAATCCTATCAACTTCACTCTGGTAGATCAATATACATCACTTTGCACCTGAGGTCATTTGGAGAGGCCCTGCTGCATATCCCATTGGCATCTTTTGGCAATAACATCTGCACATTTTCCTCTGTTATGGCTCCTACACTGTGAAATGTCTTGTCCTGAGAGCCACGAAACATATTCAGTGTAACCTGAAAGGTGTCACTCTTATGGATTTTGTTGTATTGTCCTGAGAGAGTCACTTGGTTCCCTCCTCAATAACATTCACTTCAAAACTGAAGAGTCCCTTCTCTTCTGATAGGCTTTTAGCTTGCTGGAATTTGACTACTCTGTCTGCTGTTTGCTTTTGCAACCTTGGCAAATTTCTGATTTTATCCTCTGGCCGCCTGCCCTTAAAAAAAAAAAAAAAAAAACGTGTACACCCCCCTCATGCATTTGACCTTTGCCTACAATGGTTTTATTGATTCTATTATCATTATTATTATTATAGGTTGAGTGTCCCTTATCCAAAATGCTTGGGACCAAAGTATTTTGGATTTTAGAATATTTCAGACTTTGGAATACAGTAGCACCCCTGCATCTGCTGATATGCCAACCGCGGATTCAATTATCCATGGTTGGCAATGGCAGGGGAAAGGGAGGGGGAGGAGGGATCTCACCTCCCCCGTCCCTTTCCCTGGGAGGGCTCCTGTCGCCGCAGCGGTGATCACCAGGGCAAAGGAGGAAGGGGTGGAGAAGCGATTTAGCCCCCTGCCTTACCCTTTTGCCCCCGCCACAGGCATACCATGGCAGCGATCACCAGGACAAAGGGTCAGAGAAGTGATCTAGCCTCCCGCCTTACCCGTTTGCCCTCACCATGGCCCTACCATGTTGGTGATCACCAGGGCGAAGAGGGAATGGGCAGAGAAACGATCTAGCCCCCTACCTACTCCTTTTGCCACCGCCATGGCCCCACCGTGGCGGTGATTGCCGAGGTGAAGGTGGAAGGGAGCAAAGAAGCAATCTAGACCCCACCTTCCCCCTTTGCCCCCGCCATGGTGGTGATCACCAGGGCGAAGGGATGGAGAAACAATCTCGCCCCCTGCCTTCTCCCTTTGCCCCCACCATGGGAGTGATCACCAGGGGGAAGGGGGCGGAGAAACTACCTAGCCCCCCACCTTACCCCCTTGCCCCTGCCACGGCCACGGCCCCGCCAAGGCAGCAATCACTGGGGTGAAAGAGAAGGGGAAGGGGAGCAAGATCACTTCTCAGCCCCCTTCCCTCTTTGCTCCTGCAATCACCACCACAGTGACAGGAGCGCTCGCAGGGGAAGGGACGGAGCAATCTCGTCCCCCTTCCCCCTGTGATCACCACTGCAGCAGGGACACGGCAGGGGCAAAGGGGGAAGGGAGGGGGAGGAGCAAAGTTGCCCCCCCTCTTTTCCTGGGATGGCTACCTGGGATGGCGTTCACTATTATCCGCAGAATTCACCATCCACAGGAGGCCCCAGAACCAATCCCCCGCAGATACGGTGGTGCTACTGTACTTGCATATACATAATGAGGTATCTTGGAGATGGGACACAAGTCTAAACATGAAATTCATTGACATTTCATATACACCTTATACATACAGCCTGAAGGTAAGGTTATACACAATATTTTTTAATAATTTTGTGTGTGAAACAACATTTGTGTACACTGAACCATCAGAAAGCAAAGATGTCATTATCTTAGCTACTCATGTGGACTATTTTGGATTTTGGAATATTGTGGATTTCAGAATTATGGATAACGGAGACTCAACCTGTATTCCTCTATCGTTATCATCATGTATACCCTGTCTTTTACTGGGACTCAAGGAAGCTTACAAATTAATAAAACTAGTACAGATTAAAACCATACAAAAAACATCAGTGTGTGTAGATATGTAATTTTTAAAAACAGTCTATAGAGTTAAAATATTTTTAAATTATTAAGAGACAGAATATAAAAATAAATAAATAAAATAATACATCATTAAAAGCTCCTCATAGTCAAGTCATAAAAACCTGGTGGAATATGAAAGTATGCACTCACTGGCAGAAGAGATTAAGGAGGGACCCATCCTAGCCTCCCCAGGGAGAGAGTTTCAAAGCCTTATTATAAGCCACAATGAAAGCCTCAAATTTTGGCAGAAGAGCTGAATATAATTCAAATTCATCAAACAATAGTGCCAAAAGAGAGAAAAAAAGCACTTCCTAGAATTTTTTTCCCTGTCCTGTGGGTAGAAAGTGCTTTTGCTTGATTTAATGGGATCCCGCATCACAGGTCACCAAATTCAGCAAAGTCCTCGGACTCTCAGTACTGTACACCATTTTTAGGTAGCTAGTGGAAACATATTTAGAGAACTGTGGTGATATGTTTAAAGGTAGGAGTCCCTGAAAGTCAGGCAGAGACACTTTCTGTGAACGGAGCCCTTTTATCCACAGAAAGCCAGAACCCAGATCTGACCCTAAGTTCCCTAAATAGCCCCATTATTATGGTGTACACATCAGTAACAAAAGGAAGTTATGATGATAGCCTTTTCTGGAGAAAGCAGAAAGAAGAGAAATTACAAACCTTGTGGACTATGTGGGATAAGAAAATGCAGGCTATGTGAAGATTAACTGTGTTTATAGTTTTGAACTTGGCTTCACAAAATATGCAGCAGCTGCAGCAACAACAGGCTCATTTCAGCAGGTGCAAGATACAGAAACCAAGGCCTAGAAATTTTCTTCTGACCAAAACAAATCTATCCCACAACATTATGTTATGGGAAAACTCAGTGGTAGCACACATGCACTGCATAAAAAGCCCCCAGATTTAATCCCAATTCAGTTGGGGATACTGAAAAAGGTTTCTACCTAGAAACCTGGAAATCCACTGCAAGGCGTAGAATGGGGTGGGAATCATGTGGCTATACAGATATTGCTGAATTGCAGCTCCCAACATGCCTCTCCATTGGCTCTGGTGGTTAAGGCTGCTGGAATGTGTAGTCCAACAAAATCTGGAGAGCCACATGATTCTCTCCCCAATACCTGGGAATACTCAGCTTAGAAAAACTACTTTGGGGGACTACAACTTGGAGTTCTGGGAATTCTACTCCAATTAAATAGTTTTTCCAAGCTCTGACAACACTGAGTTATTTGGATCAATGGTCTGGTTCAGTATAAGGCAGCTTCCTGAGCTCCCTTGTAACCATGGCCATGTTTTGAGAAAAACTACAGTGCAAGTGTGTAATCTCATATGCTATCCACTTCCTGAGAAAATCACATACAACCCCACATGATAGCAGTTATTAGGTCAGTTACTGCTATTGCAAGGCAGTAGATGATGCTCTACACCACAGTGGTAAGAAAATAGTATTTTCTTTGTAACTACAATTGTCCCTTCATATTTGCTGGGGTTTGGTTCCAGGACCCCCCCGTGGATACCAAAATGTGAATACTCAAGTCCCATTATATGCAATGGCATAGCAAAATGGTGTCCCTTATATAAGATGGCAAATCAAGGTTTGCTTTTTGGATTATTATTTTTTAAGAATATTTTCAAGTTTTGATTACTTAAATCCGTGAATACCAAATCTGTGGATATGGAGGGACAACTGTACTTGTTTCTGATTGTTGGGTCCAAGTCACTGGCATATACTGTACTAAAACCACAAACTTTAGAATGCAAACACACCATATTTTACAAAGCCGTACACCCCACAGTAGCCTTCCCTGACCTGGTGCCTTTCCAGGTGTTTTGGACTGCAGCATCCAGGAGAGTTAATTTACCCTCTTTATATTTGGTCCAAAAAAGGAAAGTCCAGGACTAGAGGGGTCAAGGGCCACAAAACCAGCTTTGGGTCACTTGAGACCACCCCCTGGCTGCAATTGCCTACTGCTTGCCAATAACATAAACAACTGAATATGCAGCCTACCTGAAATAGAAACACATGAACTACAGTGTGAGAACTGCTGTGAACAGCAAATCAAATCAAATGCTGCTACTGCTGAGAACATGACGCAAGCTGAACAAACTAAATAATAAACCAACTTGTCAACATAGAAATGGTTTTAAATAATGCAGAAAAATTTAAGAGTGAACAGTTTACCCATCGAAAGATTGCATTCTGTAGGTAGCTGTTCAAAAGTATTTGAACCCTAGGATGTTGTTGCTCACATAAATAACGTCTTGCAGTCTTTAATTATAGAGATCCATTTCAATCCAGCTTCGGGCCTGGCTATGGGACTGAAACAGCTTTGTTTGCTATGGTAAATTACCACACTGGGAACTGGACAGGGGGACAACGTCCCTGTTGGTTCTGCTGGAGCTGCCAGTGGTTTTTGGTTCCATTCACTATGGTATTCCTCTGAGCTGCCTCTCTGGGATGGGACTTTGGGCACTATCTTACTGTGGTTCTGGTCCTTCTGGGAGGGGTGAACCCAGAAGGTGGTGCTGGGGAAATTTTGCTCAACCTCATGGCCATTAGCTTGTGGAGTCCCTCAAGGATTGGTTCTGTTCCCCATGCTGTTCAACAGATATAGTTGGACCCCTGTATCCACCAATATCTGTGGTTTCGGTTAGCCATGGGACACATACTATGGAGCTATGCTGGAAAATGCCTAGACCAGTCATCCTCTCTAGGCATCTTTTAGGTCCTCCAAGGCAACTTTATGATATATTTTTACCAGAAGTCCTTTATTTTAATAGGGTTCTCTGTTATCTGCAATTTCCAGTCTGTGATAAGTCTGGGAACTGAACTCCCATGGATACGGGGGTCTGACTGTACATGAAGCTGCTGGATGGATTTATCTGGTGTTTGTGGGTTCAGTGTCACCAACATGGTGTCACACTTCTTTCCATCTACTTCTGAGGATACTGTTCCGGTACTAAACCAATGTTTGCTGTCAGTAAAGGACTGGATTCAGATTAACAGAAGCTTAATTCAGCCAAGACAAGGTTGCTGCTACTTAGTCTCAAGTCAGATCAGGGAATATGGAAACAGCCTTTGCTGGAAGGGATTACACTCCCCCTGAGCTCTCAGGTTCATAGCTTGGATGTATACTTACATTCTGCCCTGAAACTGGATACCCAGGTTTCAGCAGTAACCAGGAGTTCATCTGCAGTTAAGAATAGTGGACCATTTGCACCCATTCCTGGAAATATCTGAATTGGCTATGGAGATACTTGTCTTGATTGCATCCTGTTTGGACTACCGTAACACACTATATGTTGGGCTGCCTTTGGAAACTGTTCAGAAAATTCAGTGGGTCCAAATTGCTGTGGTTAGAGTACTGAGTGGCTACAGTTAGAGGGAGCATATAACTCCTTTGTTGAAACCACTTCACTGGCTCCCAGGTTATTTCTGAGCACAATTAAAAGTCCTGGTTATGATCTACAGAGACCTATCTGCTTCAGATCCAGACTGCCTGAAAGACTGTGGGGGTGTCTAAACGGTGAAAATAATCCTCAGAAAAATTTCATGGAAGGCGATCTGTCTAAACGGACATTCGCATCCTTCTCATTCAGAAGGGTGGGGGCAGGAAAATCCACCATAAAGCTCTGAAGGGAAGCCTTCAGAGCTTTTGCAAGAGTTTTTAAAAAGCTTCATAGGCGATACTAATGTCCAATCGTTTGGACAGTCACATTCACGTTGCTGTGATGAGGCAGCATAAGCTGATTGGCCAGATGAGCACTGGGGCGGGGCTTGCTAATGGGGCAAGCTCCCACAGCTGCCATATTCCCCCCACTGGGGACCAGGTAAGGGAGGAGGGCTGTCTCATCCTCTTCTCCCATACCCGATTTCCCCCGCCCTGTGCTGCTGTTGGGACCAGGAAGGGAGAAGAGGGCAAGAGAGCCCTCCTCCCTTACCCAGCTCCCACCCCCAGGCCATTGTCATCATTGTAGCTGCTGCTGTTGCTGCTGCGACTGGGAAGGGAGGAGGAAGAAGAGGGTAAGAGAGCCCTCCTCCCTTACCAGGTTACACCACCCTTGTGCCGCTGTCGTCGCTGCCGCCACGAGCACCAGGTAAGGGAGAAAGGCTCTTTCCCCCCATGTGGCTTGAGGGCATTCAAAATTTATGGGGGCTGTAAAACCATTAAGACAAGTCGGAGCTGCTGCGGGGCACTTCAGTTTTTTGGGCATGTAAAGACGAGCTCTTAATCTCTCTATATGAAACTGTCTGAGTCTTAAGATCCTCTACCACAGTCACAGGCCCACCTGTTGAGTACACAGGAAAAAGCCTTCTTAATGGCTGCTCCCAAGCTGTGGAATTCTTTTCCATGAAAGTCTAGGCTGATCCCTTCTCTGCTCTCTTTTCACTAGTGGGTAAACACCTTTTTATCTAAACAGACATTTGGTTATTAAATGGTTGTGCAGAAGAGTCTTTTTAGGGGGGGTTCTCTATTTTTTGCTTTACTGTTCTAGTTTTAAAGGATTTTATACTTTTTAAATTAGTGGTGTTTTCAAATATTAGCTTGTTTAACTGTGTTTTAATATTTTATCATCAGTCTTTTTAGCTCTATCTTATTGTTGGAAGTCACCCTCAGTCCTGTCTGTCTTAGGAAAAAGATGGGATATAAAATAAATAAATAGTGTTTATTAGTTTTCATAATGCATCCAAATTGAAAGAAAAGACTTACCAGAGGACTTGAGGATGGCAGGGGTGGTGCTGATGGACCTCCAGAAGGTGTTGATGGAAGAGAAGGTGGTGGCGGCGGTGGACCTCCAGAAGAAGGTGATGGAAGAGGAGGAGGTGGTGGTGGACCTCCACAAGAAGATGCTGGAAGAGGTGGTGGTGGTGGAGGTGGTGGTGGACCTCCAGAAAGTGGTGGTGGAAGAGGAGGAGGAGGTGGTGGACCTCCAGAAAGGGATGGTGGAAGGGGAGGAGGTGGTGGTGGAGGTGGCACAGGCATCTTTCAAGTTTCTATTTTCAGTTTGTTTTCAAAGTTTACAGACAGAATGCTGTAGAAGGAAAAACAAAATTCAATTTACATTGAATATGTCAATTGAGAAGGAGTGGCTTCTAGTCTGATGATCTTTAAAGCTGAAGACTTTTCATAAACTACAGATCTGGATGGGGTTGCATAGGCTATCATTTGCCCACTTTCACCCCTTAATAACACCCCTCCCCCACATATTCATAACAGTTGTCTAAGGTTTGAAAAACATTTATGCAATTCTATAAAACCATTGTTACCACTGAGAAACTAAGATGGAAAGCTTTTTAAAATAGTTTTTTTTTAAAAAAAACAACCAACCAATTACAAGATATCTGAAATTCCACTGCTCAGAGTAAATGAAAAAATAAGGAATTAAACAAGAGTACTGTCACCCTATCTTTAAGTAGTTCTCGCTGAGGTGTTACACCAGTACCTGGACCATTCCACTTAACACTAGGTGCACAGGAATGTTTCGGTATCCCTCTGCCTATCCCCATAGCATGAAAATGAATGTAAGAGACAAGACTAAGTAGAACCCTTTTTTCTAACATGCAATTTCCCATGGGCACATTTATTTCCTTTATTAAAAATGGAAGGGCATCCAATGAACTGAACTCCAACATACAATATAACACAGTATATCCCAGATATAGCCTTTACCAGCACACTGAGCATTAAATATTACTTTTCCCCACCCTTGCACCCAAATCCAGCTGCTGAAAATGGACCAGTATGGATCTTTCATTGGTTGTATCAGGTTTAGGAAGTCTCTTCCTTTCTCTTCCCTTTATCATTGCTGTACCATAATCAGGATCTACTGGTAGGTCTAGAGAGCCAGTTTGGGGTAGAGGTTTGAGCATTTGACTATGACCCTGGAAACCATGGAATCAGCCATGGAAACCCAGTGAGTGACTTTGGGCAAATCATACTCTCTCAGCCCAAGAGGGAGGCAAAGGCAAACTCTCTCTGAAGAAATCTTGCCAAGAAAACCCCATGATATATTTGCCTTAGTGTCACGGTAAGTCAGAAACTACTTGAAGACACACACCAACAACTGGTAGGTCTAGCTAACTTGCAATAGATTAAACCACTAATGGTTTAATAATACTGATTACAAAAAGTCCCCTTTCCTCCTAAATTAGGCAGCAGAATTCAAGAAATCTTTGGGAAAAATAGAACAGATTTGTGTGGGCAAGGATTTGTTTGGAACTCTCATTCTGGTAGTGAATTCATGAGTAGAGTGTGTACCGAGAGGCTTTTGTTCTTCAGTTCTGTGTAAGTCTTCCTTGAGCCATTATTTAATGCCTGCCTTGGATTGGGACCCCCCCCAAGTCAGCAACACAGGAGCCTAAATTTGAACAAACTTGCTACATACCATTCTTTGTTATTTATGGCAAAACTGATAATAGAATCATGGAGTTGGAAGGGGCCATATGGGCCATCAGGTCCAACCCCCTGCTCAGTGCTAGATCTCTAGCTAGAGCATCACCAGCAGGTAGCTGTCCAGCCTCTTTTTGGAGAAAGCAAGAGAAGGAGACCCCACTGCCCCTCTAGGCAAGTGGTTCCACTCTAGGCAAATGGTTACTCTTATTGTCAAGAGGTTCCTGATATTTCAGTTTCTTCACTGGGTGACATAGGGCTTTCATCACCTCCTAGGTCTTCTCCAAGGTTAATTCTCCAGGGGTTTTTTTTCACCCTCAACAACCTTCCTGCTTAAGACTCAGGTTTCTGAACATACAATTCTAGCTGTGCAGTCCAGAGTACAATGATCTATCAATGATCTTAAATTTAAAGGCCAGCTTTGCTAGCAAGACCTGTTCCATGAATGGTCAATCAATATACATTTGTCAATCTATGCTCTTCCTATTTCTTAAAGTACTGTATCATTTGTCTAAAAAGTCAAGTTCAAAAACAATATGTCAAAATTTTTAAGGCAATGCTCTGTGGACAAATCCATACCCTGGGATGGATTTTCTTTTACATTAGGGATGAGGAATATGTTGTTGTTGTGTGCCTTCCAGTCATTTCTGACTTATGGTGACACTAAGAACAAGACACTATCATGGGGTTTTCTTAGCCAAGATTTGTTCAGGTGAGTGCCTTCTCCTGAGAGTGTGACTTGCCCAAGGTCACCCAGTGGTTTCCACTGCTGAGCAGGGATTCGAACCCTGGTCTCCAACGCTCAAATGACTACACCACACTAGGTCCCATGAGGAATATAAAGCCCTCCATATGTCTGTTAGACTACAACATCCATCAGCTTTCACCACTGGCTATGCTGCCAAGAAATTTTGGGAGCTGTGGTCCAACATCATTGTCCCCATCCCTGCTTTTATTTGGAGATCCTCCATATCTCCTTTATTTCAGGGCCTTTCCCCTTAAATGTCAGCTCAAAGAAGGAGTGGGCACTACCTAGAGTCTAGACCAGAGACCACTATCCAGGCTCCCTTTGCCAGCATCCAGAGTAATGCTAGAAATAATCACACTCCTAACGCTGTGGTCCTAAAGAGAAGCTCAAGACACAATGTGAATAAATATGCTATGCATTCTCACTACTCATTATTTCACACACCTCTCCAGGCTTCCCATATTCTTTTACAGCACAAATTATAATTATTACATTCAATTGAATAATTTAGAAGCACAGGGACAAACACCAATTTTTATAATGAAAAACAAAAGCTTCTGCTGAAAACTGGTGCCATGGTGACACAAGAAATGTTCTTAGGCAAATCTAAATTCCTAGTTCTCTACCTCTGTAGCTTTTGAGCTTTCTGTATTCAGCACATCTCGCAGTGATCTGACAGACGGAGGATTCCAGCACACCTGTCACAGAATTGTAGCACATGGTATAGAATTCCAGGCAAGCACTATTGGAAGCTAAGCAGGGTCAGTCCTGGTTAGTACTTGGATGAGAGGCCAGGTCCTGTAGGATATATTTCAGAAAAAGGAACTGGCAAAACCACCTCTGAGTATGCCTTGCCTAAAAAACGCTATGGAATTCACAGGTTTGCCATAAGTTGACAGGAGACTTGAAGAAATATATACATACTAATGTACACACTCTCTGTCCACATGAGGCATATGTGAGGTCTGTTGAAGCCAGACATCACCCTAGACGATGCTGGATTCACATACAAGCTGAGGAAACTACAACATAGGGGCTCAGATTATAAAGGAAAACCATGGTTCAAATCCCCATTTAGCCATGGAAACCCACTGGATGACCTTAGGCAAAAAATATTTTAAAAAATAAAAAAATTATTAAACTGCACACAATTCTTCAAAGCATGCACATTTTTGATCATGTCATGGAGCCTCTTCAACTTGACATAGCTAAAGGCCTCAGCATGTCTTAAACTGGTCCTGGATCCACAAGAACCAAGCTTTCTACCCTGGAATTCACTCAAGAACCCACTGTGGTCATACACTGCAGGGAAACATTGACAGTGATAACCAAAGCCAGATTAAGGTGGTTGAGGCCCTGGAGCAGTTCCAAAATAAGATTCCCTTTGTGCACAACTTCTAGAAACACTGGCATAGAAATTAAACAGATAAATGAATAAATACTAAACGAAATATACAGTGCAATAAATTACAACACATAAACATTTGTGTCTGTCACCATTTTTGAGACTAGCAGCCTGATCCCATGCATTTTTATTCAGTTACTCACATGGGATTAAAAATATTAATGACAATGGAACTGATAGGAGATTCCAGAAATGACAGAAGAAGGAATAACATACAAGTTGCCTGTTCATATCCACAGGGGATACATTCCCAGACTTATCACAGGTACCTGGAACTGCAGATAATAGCAAACTGCCACAAATACCATAGAATCATGCTGAAGGACCTAGAAAATGCCTAGAGAGGATCTCTCTAGGCATCTGGTGTGACTCCATGGTCAACTTCTGGTGGAAGCTGACCATAGAGTCATGCAAGAGAACCTCCTGATGCCTTACAGTGACCACCTCCAGCACAACTTTATGGTCCTCCAGATGCCTAGAGAGACCTCCCTGCCCGACAGCGGATAAGTAAAACCGTGAATAAAGAGGGGGCAACCTATGTAACCTATCCCATGTAAAGACAGGGCAACCTATATGGCTTTTTTGCCCTTTCAGTACTGAGCCCCAGGAGCCAAGTGAGGGGCCTGGAACAATTGCATCAATTTAAGCACTGATAATCTGGCCCTGGTGATGACCAAACAATGTCGTTACCACCAAGCTGCAGTTGACATTAAATGTAAGAAGAATGTTGAGTTTCTAAAACTATCAACAGCAAGCCCAAGAGGGACTAATTTTTATTGGGAATGCAGGATGACAGAAGGGGAGGGGGAACACTTTCTACCCCATCACATTCCTCCTGTGTACTTCCTACTAACCCCCAAGGGAAGCAAATCTCCTTTACATTTCCTACGAAGCTATTCATGTTCCATTGTTGCTATTGTTGCAGCAGAAGAAAACTGACATAGTTTCTAATCACAGGTAGTTTGACTCTTATCTGCTAATCTTCTTGAAGAATTCCAGGATACCCTGGAATGCAGAAGGAAACCCAAAGCTCCACCATTGTCTCCTGGCCTAAACATTATTAGCGATACAGGATTGTCATAGTTCAATCTCCACTTTTGTTTGAATAATGTTATCTGAATGCTTATTACACCAATATTGCTAGCTCCTGTGCCGCCACCTCCCTCCCAACTCCTTCCTTATGCATGAAAACATCATGCAAGTAATTCCACCCATAGTCATACAGCTTGTAATCCTCCCTCAATACATATTGAGCACCCTCCATCCTGTCTCTGTGAGTCACAGGGAAAAGGCAATAGCAGCTGTAGGTTTGCTTGATATTTAGTCTTGTACAATTTGATCCCATTATGCACATCCTTAAGACCTTACTAAAAATGTTTTTCCACTCCATGCTGTTTCTCCTTGTGCCATACTGGCAGCATGACAAACCTGCATGAGTACACTATATACAAAGCAGTATGAAGATGCTGAGACCCAATGCTATGTCAGGTTTAAGAAAGGCCATAGCTAAACACTCACATACATCACACACTTAAGTAAAACCTTGAAATTTAATGACCATTTCTTGATTTATTTACAATCCTGTCATAATCTTAGTACTTAATTTACTTAATTTGTGCATAAATCCAGCACTGACTATATCTGCTTTTCAAATAAGCTACACAGTACTCTAAAAAACAATGACAAGCAGCCCAAACTTCAATTCAGTACATGAAATTTACTAGATAAAGCTATGGGTTTGTTCTAGATTTAAAGTAAACCCATTGAACTCAATGGGACTTAAATTCACCATACTACTGTAAGTTCCACTGATTTCAATGTGGCTATTCTTAAGGTTCGTCTATACGAGGCAATACAATATGGGCTGATGCGTGCTAATGCCAATTCGCAGCAGCTTTCATTTGTCTCCACGCTTTTTTCCAAGATTGCATGTATGTGAAGCCATACACATTTGTTGTTCAAAAGGGCATGCCTGTGAATCAAGATGGCGGGCACAAGTGAATTACTTGTGTTTTTACTGTCACCAATTGTTGCCACCAAACAGTATTTTTTTAATGCACACATCCGACCAATCAGCTTTCCACTTCTGTTCTTATCAAGAATACACAGCAAAGCGAATTGGTTGTCCCAATGAGCGGGAATGCGCATTTCCTTTGGAGTTAAAAAAAAAAAATACAGGAAAAGCCACAAAGGAATATTTGGGGGTTTTGCCTCCCCCTTCCCTCCAAATACGGTGAAACGATGCAGGATCCCATTGGGACAAAAGGTATTCTCCTTGAATTCTATAAGGAGTATTTTCACTGTATAGACAAGCCCTAAGAGTGACCAAATCTGAAACTAAACCCTTTTGTCCATCTACTCTGCACTTTAAAATTTTTTTTGACTGCCATTGTTCTATAAATGCAAAATATTGTCTTTTGTCTCAACTCCACATGGCCAGGAAGTAGGAGTGGCCTCTGCCTGCATGAAAGCACTCACCTGAACAACACCACAAGCAACATCGGCGACAACATGTAGGCCTGTGACTCCAACACTGTCACTTTTCTTTTTTTAACATCTTTTGCCTAATAAAGAAGCCAGTAGAGCTTCGAAAGCTTGCATCATGTGTTTTGCATTTGGTTGGCTAATAAAGGTATCACTTTTTTGTGGATTGGGGATTTTGTTTTGCTGCATAGCCAACACAGCTACCCCTGAATATGTTTCATTGTTCTCTAAGGTTTTAGGAACATCACTTGCTACTTAATCCTTTCCATATGCCAGCAGTGGGACCGAAGACCTTTTCTACACTCAGCATGTGGTTCATCACTGAGTATGGTCACTTCCTAGTTTCATAGGGTCACTAACCAATTAGAATCTTAGTGAACACATACGTACAGTATATAGTAAAGATTTCTTTAGCACTTGGCAAGAGGATACAGATGACCAAACTACCCTAGAATGAGATAGCTCAATCACCATGGACTAGTTTGATCATCTGTATTGACTCAACAACTATGCTTGTCTTTAAGTGAATTCATTCTAGACCTGGACGGAGGGCTTTCTTTATAGTAGCTCCTATCCTTAGCTGAGCACATTAGCTCCATTTTGTAAATCCCTATAGCACTAGATAGAACTGACTCAGCAAAATCATCATGGTGATGATTTTAATTTTAAATTGTAAATGTTTTTTAATTGATGTTTTTGTAAGCCACCTTGGGTCCCACTCTGGGATAAAGGCAGCATATTAATTAATTAATTAAGTTAAATTGAATAAACAATGGCAAAATCTGTTAGCCAGATTCTCATGTACCAGACGAACCTTTCTACCTTGGTGTCTTCTTTCAGATAAGTTGGATCAAAATTGCTATCACTGCAACTCAGTCCTAGTGGCAAAGCATAATGGAAGTTCTCACTGTAAACAGTAAAGCACCTTTCTTGACCCTAGTTTGATCTCACAAGTGAACAAGCCCAATAAACAGAGGGCAAAATCATGAAGACAGAAAGCTGGAACCAAGTTGGAGGTTGTTGTGCACTATGTTTATCTTTCTGAACAACACTGAATCAACAATATTTACAAGGAGCCAGAACTAAGACAAAGCTCACCTGAGCAACTTAAATAAGACAATACAGAGTTATTTTTAAAAGGCAGTATAAAGAAGATAGGAAATGAGGGTCAAAATCCACATATAATCACTCTAGCTTTATGCTCTTTGCACTGCAATAGGGCAGTTATACAATCCCCCCATACAATCTTCAACTGCCCCATGTCACTTCTAGCTCTTCATTCTGGCACTGCATTTCTCAAAGCTCTAGCATGCCATGACAAAGCTGCTAATATTGGGCTTATGGAATAGCCCAAGACATTTTGCAGCCGGAATCAGAACAGGAAGGGCACAGCAGAACAGCAAGGGCACTCAAAGCCTGCTGAGAGACAGAACAACCAAGAAACACCTCCGTCACCCCTGGCAGTAAAAATACAGTAACAAAATAAATAACTTACCATCCACTGCCCTTTCATGACACCCACATTCTGCTGCCTATGTGGCCACCTCATTCTAGCTCTGGGCTGGCCCTGGGTTACAATTAGGACCAGCCACCCTATCAGCTGTTTCTGTATTTTCAAGGCAAGAATCCAGCTTTCTGGATTGTTAAGGTGTAGAATAGAAGTGCCCAACAGCAAGGGCTTCAGGTATGACGCATCTGCACCTGGATGGCTAGAAACCATCATTTGGAGGTACGTATATCGATGAACAAACATGGTTAACCCTAAAAAGAAAAAAAGAGAGAGAGAGACTGGACCTTTGAAGAAAGCGCAAGAGCTAGCATTGCCATACCATTCACAAGCAACGCATTCAGCCTTATTCGACAATTAAATTTGTAAGGTTGGTGAGCACAAGAGATAGGACCTTCTCAGCGGTAGCCCCTCTCTGCCATCAAGATATATAGGTGTCTCCATTTGTTGTTTTTAAGAGGGTTTTAAATGCTTTTTTCACTTTGGCTTTTAACTGAAAACATTTTTTTTTTACTGTATGTGTTCCTTTTTCTTAAATGTGCCTAATGTTTTATCAACTTGCTATATTTATAAAGAATTGTGTGTTCTCCACTATAAGATGCCTAGGGAAGCATCTAGTCTTGAAAGGCAGCTAAGAAATGGATTAATTCACCTTGTTATAATCAAAATATTTTGATAGAGGGGTAGGAACATGTGGCATTCAGAGATCTTTTTGGACTCCATCAGCCTTATGGTGAAGGCTTGCCAAGGGTAAAGGATCATGGGAGATGTAGTCCAATAATATCTGAAGGGGCACCTGTTCCCTGTCCCTGCCTTAACATTTAGTAGATGGTGCTACTGAATAATAATACTGGATCTAGAGTCTGAAAATATTTTTTTTTCTGTTCTCAGGACTAGTGAATGGGGAATTTTGGAAGTTGTAGTCCAAACAAGGAGCTTTTCCAAGTTCCATTCGGGACAGGTGGTGGAATGTAAGAGAACTAGTATGGTGGAATAGTTTGAGTGTTGGACTATGGGAGAACAGGGTTCGAATCCCCACTCAACCATGGAAACCCACTGGATGGCCTTGGCCAAGTCACACTCTCTCAGCTTCAGAGGAAGGCAAAAGCAAACCCACTCTGAACAAATCTTGCCAAGAAAACCCCATAAATTGGAAGCAACATGAATACACAACAACAGTGGAATATACCCCCCCCAAAAAAAAATGTATACAGAGACACAACAGGAATTTCATTTCAGTTTGACTTATTTTGATTTTTTCCCTTTTAAACAATTTTTTGCTGAGATGACCTTATGTTCACACTTGACTTTGACAGAAAGCAAGGTTCATTTAAATCTAGGAACTAGTGAATTCCAGACCTTGTAGGACCAGCTGTAAGTTTTCATTGAGGGATAGGATTTTATTACTTCATGTCTCTTGACATGCATCTCAAATGTCACTTCCCCATTCTCTGCGGAATGTCATCTGATAACTAACTAATCAAGATTATACAAACCACCTGATATCTATATGCATTTCTGTCTATGTGTTTCTTTTAGAAAGACAGCATAGAGATATCAGGTGTTTCAAAATCCAACTTGGTCCATTAGTTACCGAGTGAACTTCCTCAGAGAGTGCAGGAATTGTGTTAAGAATGAATCCGGCATTCTTCTGCTTTTGAATAGCAAGTCACTCACTGTATGCACTGCCAGATCAAATGGAGATTTTTTTTAGGCAGCAGGGCATGGGTTGAGGCTCTGACACTGAGAGCTACATACAGAGGGAAACTTGAACCATGGGGCAAAATGAAGTTGTTCTGGGCAAGCCTTCTTATTACAATGAACATGAGCTGTACAGGAACAGCAGTGCCCACACTGCTCCTGGACTGTACAGAAAAACATCATGTCAGTGAGAATTGGGAGGGGGGGATTTGGATTTTCAAGTGTAGGCATTAACATTTCATGGGCCACTTCCTAATTTTCAACTGCACATGTATACAGAACATTAAAGGGCATGCTAATGGTTCTAATCCTGGGTTCAGACAACTCTTCCCAATACGAACCATTCCATGTCAACTCTTCCCAATACGAACCATTCCATGTCGCCAGCATTACATTGAACAGCTGTACTCAGCACTGGATTTACACAGAAGCAAAGCAAGTTTAAGGCAGATGTGGGATACTTCGAATTCTCAGCCAAAGGGGTCTAGTACATCATTAAACTACAACAGGATGCAGCCCTGACAGTTAAAGTGGAATCGTAGCACTATAATTGTGCACATGTGGTCTCAGGGCTGCACTTTACCAGCCTCTGGTTTAGGACCTCAGTCTGTCTTAACATGGCTGTAACTAGCATAGCTATTCCCAGAAGAGGGAGAAAAAACATTAAAAGAAGTGGTATCTGCATAGATCTTTCTGTTTATTGAACTAAGACAGTATTAATGGGAACTTCGGCTTTTAGATAGTACAGAGATGTAAAATAAAAAATGGTACACCTCCACACATCTTGCCTCCATAGAACCAACCCTCCCCCCATGCAGTGATGATGTCATTTAGCTTCTTAACTCACTTCTTTTTTTATTACAAGCCAGCATGATGACATTTTGCATTAATACAGCTAGGGAAGTACATGTATATATTGAAATCCTTGGCCACAGCATTCTGCTTCACTAGTTTTGCCAGAAAATTGTTGATTGTTGTTGTCAGAAAGAAAAATAAAATAGTTATTTTAGTTTCAAGAAAAAGAATACTGTCTTAAAATGCATCTGGCCTTATGTAGTTTTTGCAATAAGCCTACTGGGGAAGCACCCCCCCCATCTCAAAACATACACACCATCCTCTTCTTGAATCAAGTTCAAGACCATATCAAATTCTTTTCTTCCCCTGGTGTTTGGAAGAACCCTGATTTGTGCAGGACTAATTCAATTAGATGTGAAATGGTTCCTCTCACTGCTTATAGTGGGGTTATGCACAGCACTAATTGGAAAGCATTTATGTCAGCCATGGCCATACAAATAGATCCTCCTTGGAATAGATTTTTAATCTATCTCAATTTTTTTTAAATGCCATTGGAGCAAATAACCAAGCAAGCAGGAAAAAACAAAGCAAAGCAGTATCTCAGGCAGAAGTCAATGACTGGCCAGAATTCACTTACATGTGCACACATATCTTACACTACGCATGTGGGGCCAAAAATTCCAAGCTGTTTCCCCTCCTATGTACATCTCCAAACAACTGCTATCATCTGGCACGCTAGATACATCTGACTACAACTCTCATCATCCACCAGCCAGCGTGCCACCCTCCTAACATGACCACAACAATACCCACAATGCAACGGCCACCACTTTTAATTAGGTTGCTGCCTTGGGATGACGGGAAAGGTAGTCCAACACAGCTGGGGACTGTAGGATTGGGAAAGGCTGGTTTAGGTTGCTGATAGTGTTATCTGTACAACTGTTAAAATCTGTCTAGTCATTTTTTAAAAATGCCAACTTATCTGTGAACATCATGTGTTTATTCCTCAATGACACTGGATAGTGTGAACCAATGCAGTTTTATTCATGAGCCAGACATTTATAGAATGGTGTTGCTTAAAACCAACATATGCACATTTCCCCAGATATATCGTTTTCATAACTGCACATTTATAGAGATTTTAATAAATTAAAACTACTTGGTTGACTAAGATGTATTGAACTGGATGAGAGGCCTCATAATAACATACTGGTGGGACATTTAAGTAATGAACTTACTATTCCCAATAAAGGGCAGACATAAAGGTCAATCAAAGATGCATCTGCTATTGCATCAATTGAATTACACAGGCAAAGAAGAAATATGTAGCCAACCACTGTAACCCACCAAGTATCTCAAATGTAACTAGAACTGAAATCTACCACAGCAGAGTTAGGATTGCTTTATTTCCTTTAGAAAAAAATTAAATGATAAGGAGCCCTCTTAAAAGATGTATAAATTGCTTAGAAATGCAAGTTCAGTATCTGACTCATAAATGCAGATAAAACTTAATGCAGAACACAGCTTTTTAAAAAGATAATTGTACAGGCTGCTTTTCCAACACGGTGGCTCAAAACAAAGATCACAATAACAGTGCAATCCCCATTGGGTTAAATGGTCCTTACTCCTAATTATGTGCAGCCCTGTGCACATTTACCTGGGAGTAAGGCCCACTGAGTGCAATGGAGCTTCAGAATAGAAACCATAGTCTTGCACTCCACCATACCAGTAACAGTTAGTAAAAATACATTATCTAGACTGATACCTCCCCCCAAGCCCTCAATATACACAGAGAGAGAGAGAGAGAGAGAGAGAGAGAGAGAGAGAGAGAGAGAGAACAGAGAAAATGTTAATGTATGTAGTGATTCAGTCTTCAGCTGTAAGCAAAGTACATGGATACAGACACAAATCCCAAAATGCACTGGGCACCAGTTAGATTTTCCTATCCTTCAGACATTTGAGGACCTTGAATGCAGCTGGCAAATCATTAGCTCTTGCAACCTACACAGATGCCTAGTGATGGCAGATGTCATCATATAAAGATACAGAGAACTCACAAGAGAGGCTCTCAGCACCAGTGGGAGCCTAGCCTTCTTCAGGCTTCACAATTTGATTGTGTCCTAAAGGCCATTCCTTTTGCTTCATGCACGCTCAACCTTTTTTTTCTCTCCCCCCTCCCTCACTTTTTAAAAAATATTTTATTTAGATCAATTCATGAGTCAACATAGAAACAACAATGTCTCGCAAACAAATGAACATTCAATGACAAACATAGTCAGGATGGTTACAAATAGCAGGAAAGGACAACCTGTATAGTCCAGGGCACAGCAGGTACATGGTTTGTATTTCTTCACTTTCACAGATGAGTCTAAGTAAGAGCAGTCGATATCGTGGAAGTTGCAGAGGGAACAGTAGAGTTGTGCAGCACATCCTTCCAGAATGGGAGATGGGATCTTGGGGGTCTTGGGCATTGGCTTGTATTGTTTACACCTTTCCATTTTTAAAAGCTCTACATGCAGACACACTCATTATTAATTTAAAAAAAATAACAATTGTTTCTATAGTTCTCAGCACCCTGAATATCTGAAGTCACTTCCAGATAGGAACAACTGTGTTTGATGCAGTTATTGTACCAGCATCACACTACAGTTACACCAGTGTCTGAGGCTTGTAATCCAAGAGCAAAATAGCAATCCACCGCTCCAGAGACAGCTATAGCCGTAACGGCTTCCGAAAAACAACCACCTCAGGGTCTGAGAAGGAGGGGGCGCTTCAACACCTCCGTTTTACTTAAGAACATTTCTATATAACTTCTCATATTTTTTTAAAAAATCCAAAGTTGGTTGACAACTAAGACAGATATATTCTAACAGAAGAGAAAAGAATAAAACAAGATATTCATAAAATCCATTCATTAAAAACCAGGGTAACCTATAGAGATAACAACTAGGGAAATGATCAGGAAGATGTTTGGGCAAACTAATGGTTGACAACGGAAGTGCACAGCACTGGAAGTCCACTTAATTTTAAAGGGGAAAACACTCCACGGGGCTGAAGCCACCATGTGCTTGGCAACCAAACATGCCTCAATGGGCTGTAGTATGGGAAGCAGAGCCCCCACTAAGAATATAGGGAGCAGGACAGCCCATATTGGAAAATTTGGGGTGAGGTGTCCTTCTGCCCAGCACATCTATTACTACACATCCCCAAGTTATTAGAAACACGCATCTCATTATTTTTTTTACATACACATATTCACACGGAACGCACCAGTGTCTATTGCTGTGTGAAAATGGAAACAGTCCTTCCATTCAGACAAATCCTAGCATAGAATCATAGAATTGTAGAGTTGGAAGAGACCACAAGGGCCATCCAGTCCAACCTCCTGCCATGGAGGAAATCAAGATCAAAGCATCCCTGACAGATGGCCATCCAGCCTGTTTAAAGACCTCCAAGGAAGGAGACCCCACCACGCTCCGAGGGAGTGTGTTCCACTGCCGAACAGCTCTTACTGTCAGAAAGTTCCTCCTAATGTTGAGGTGGAATCTCTGTTCCTGGAGCTTGCACCCACTGCTCCGTGTTCTAGTCTCTGGAGCAGCAGAAAACAAGCTTGCTCCATCCTCAATGTGACACCCTTTCAAATACTTAAACAGGACGATCATATCACTCCTTAACCGTCTTTTTTCCAGGCTAAACATACCCAGCTCCCTAAGTCTCTCCTCATAAGGCATAGTTTCCAGACCTTTCACCATTTTAATCGCCCTCCTCTAGATACGCTCCAATTTGTCAATATCCAATTTGTCAAAATCCTGAATCTACTCAACATTTTGGATGACTCTTCCCCAATCAACCAGACCATTCCGATGAATGGGATTGCCCCCAAACAAACCCCCTCTGTAGTTTTGCTTACTAGATTGGTTTCTGGCCTGTCCCTGAACAAAACCGGGTCGCCCACATCCATAGAAACATTGCTTACAATCTGCACCGAAGCAGTCTGAGCAGTTTTGTTTGCCACCCAAAACAAAGCTGATACCTCTTTAAGCTTGCGAGGTCTGCTTGTTTTTAGTAGAACCCTAAGGACTCCCAACCAGAGCCCTGTACAAAGAAGGGTCTGGGGAAGAACAAGGCAGAGTTTTTAAAAATATTGCTTAATGAAGTAGAACCACTTGTGTACTACAACGTGATAGTCACAGATAGGGGATTGCATGCATATCCAAATCTACATGTTTCCATATTTACTGCCATCATTTCATCCTATAGAATCTTGGGGTGTGCAGTTTAAAGAGGGGTACTTAGGATTCTCTACCAGAGAACTCTAGTGCCTCGCCATGCTGCAAATCCCAGGATTCCAGATTTAAAGTAGAATCTTAGTGCTGTAACTATGCAGTGTGAAAGGACCCTTAGACCAATAACTGGAACGCTAGCTAGCTAAACAGCACACACACCCCAAAAATGGTTGATGGCAACTTACGCTCCAGGCAAAGAACATGGAGGTTGGCAGACAAGTGACTCACACAAACCTTGCCTTTGGGGGAATTCTTTTTAGCTTTTTACTTGTTATAATTTAACCCAAAGGAGTTGGAAATACTTGGCCAAGATACTGCAAATTATCAGATACTGCAAATTACCAGTAGCTCCCAATGTAGTTTCTACCTGTCCACAATCTGCCAGAGGCAGGAACCAGGTGGACCTCCAGATGTTACTGGACTACAGCCAACCCAATGATTTGCAACCCTGACCTAAAGCATTAGAGGCAGCTGGAATCAACCTAACCTAGGCTAACACACTTGCTCTTTATTAGAAGGCAGGGTTCACATTCCACCTGTTTTCTACCCACATTTTGGCTCTGAAAACTCTGTGTTCTTCCCATTCCAGATATATGTACTCTTTTTAGTCCCATCTTTGAGGACTAAAGCTCCATTTCCAAAACCTCTTTTCTTAGAAACCGCTCCAACCGAATTCCCAGGGAATTTATTTTCATGAGAGCCCAACTGAGAAAATGGGTTACATAATTATAGCTACCCTAAGCAGGTAATAATTAAACTTTCTGGCAAAGGAAGCCTGTCACAAATAGCTTTAAGAGCAAAAGCACGGCCACCAGCAGAAGAATTCCTCAACCTACCAGGAAAAAAATGACAGCCCTCCCAAGAGTGAACTTGTGTGGGGTTTTTTTTAAATTCGCCCCCAACTTCTAGTTCAAGGATTGCATAAAGCAAAAGAAAGTGGTTTTTTTAGGCACTGTCTTTCATGAATTATACAATTCAATGCTCTTGTTTCCAGCCCTTGTAATGGAGCCCGGGTTGACAACACATCAAGCACCTACTTGACTACCAGGGCTTGAAGAAGCTTTGCTTCTCTGCTTCAGACCAAGTGGGCATCTGGAAAGCAGTTCACTTGGTTACAGAGTCCTTTCCTCCAAGGGCCCAACTACTTTTCAAAAGTTAGTGCTCTCAGAACCCCAGGCATTAAAACTCTTTCCTCCATGGAAGGCAGGCATCTGAAGCAAGGCATCCTTACTTGGAAACAACCTCCCTAGGCCATATCCACACTACACAAACAATGCAGTTTGGAACTGGATTATTTGCCACGGCTCCTTCCTGTGGAATCTTGGGATTTGTAGTTTGGTGAGGCACCAGCACACTTTGGCAAGGGAGGCCAAAGACCTTGCAAAACTACAAATCCCAGAATTCAATAGGGAGGAGCCATGGCAAATAATCCCATTTCAAACTGGATTATTTGTGTAGTGTGGATTTGTTGGGGGGGGGAGGGATTTACTCTTAGTAAATTGCATGAGCCCTACTCCTAGCAAGTGCTTTTTTTTAAAAAACTGAGAATGCCTGCTTCCCTGAGAGTTTAAGCTTTTTTTAGAGGCCAAGGGATTTACTCCTCAGTAGAAGGGGAAGACCCCGCTGCAAACCTGAAGAATGCCTCTGGGGGTTGGGGCCAAGTTTTAACCCCAACGGACCCCAGGCAACGCGAAATGCCTTTCACTCTGCCTAAGATCGGAGCCAGCCTGGGGTGAGACCAGGGTTCGAATCCTCGGAAACCCACCGGGTGACCTTGGGGCAAGTCACACTCTCTCAGCCTCAGAGGCAGGCAAGGGCAACCCCCCGCCTCTGAACAAACCTTGCCGGGACAGAGTGGCCACAAGTCGGAAACGTCTCAGAAGCACACAACAACAATCAGATAGGACCGGGGCGGTGGGGGGGGGGCAGAAAGACAAGGAAGAGCAAAACAACCCACCGGGTGATCTTGGGGCAAGTCACACTCTCTCAGCCTCAGAGGCAGGCAAGGGCAACCCCCCGCCTCTGAACAAACCTTGCCGGGACAGAGTGGCCACAAGTCGGAAACGTCTCAGAAGCACACAACAACAATCAGATAGGACCGGGGCGGTGGGGGGGGGCAGAAAGACAAGGAAGAGCAAAACAACCCACCGGGTGATCTTGGGGCAAGTCACACTCTCTCAGCCTCAGAGGCAGGCAAGGGCACACACCCCCTCTGAACAAACCTTGCCGGGACAGAGTGGCCACAAGTCGGAAACGTCTCAGAAGCACACACAACAACAACAACAACAACAAGATCGGATCAGGGAATTAAAGGAAGAGCAAAGGTGAAAAATGCCCACCTGGAGTGGAAGGAGGAGGCGCTTTCCCGGGTGGTTACCTTAATTAATTAATAAAATTCCTCCCCCGTCCCGAAAATCAGGGCAGAAACAGGGCGATTCTGGTACTTTCCACCCATCCACCCCCTGGTCCCGGCTAACCTGGAAAAGAAGCCGCCGCTGCCTTCCCGATGTTGCTCCGTCTCACCCACCGCGGGAAACTGCAGCGCCCGAGCCAGGTTCCCTCGCTTGGCTCCGGCCGCAGCGTGGGAAGGGGGCGGGGCGTCAAGGAAGCCACGCCCCCGACTCATCTGACCCCGCCCCAGATTGGGGCGCTTGGGTTGAGCTGCGAATCACACTACCCATTTATAGTGCTATTATTCCACTTTAACTGCTCTGGCTGCCTCCTGTGGCATTCTGGGGTTTGTAGTTCAGGGAGGCCTCAGAATGCCACAGGAGGCAGCCAGAGCAGTTAAAGTGGAATAATAGCACTATAAATGTATAGTGTGATAATCTCCTCAAAGCACTCTTGAGCACAGGCAGGCAGGTAAGCGCCTGAGGCCTGAAGAGGGCTGACTGGTTTCAAGACAGGGAGCATTGCCAAGGTTTCAAAATAACAATGTGGGGCAGTCGAGATTCATGGCATGCAGGGTTGACCATGAGGAAGAAGTAGGGCTGGTTTAAGGCACCGGCGGCTCCAGCGTCTGCAGGGGGGGCATCATTGTTGGGGCCCCCATAGTAACCCTCCTCCTGCAAAAACATTATTAGTAATAATCTGAATATCCTGTACTACGAATAGCTTAGATTGAGTTAGGTTACATTGACCTGAGATAAACATATGGGCCCCCCAAAATAAAGCATTTCAGGGGCCCCCAAAATTCCTTAAACTGGTCCTGGGAAGAAGCTATTAATAAGTCTGTGTTCTACCTAAGTCCCAACTGAAAGTACAGTGTCCCTTCATATTTGCTGGGGTTTGGTTCCAGGACCCCTCCCGCCCCCGTGGATACCAAAATCCGTGAATACTCAAGTCTCATTATACGCAATAGCATAGCAAAATGGTGTCCTTTATATAAGATGGCAAAATCAAGGTTTGATTTTCAGATTATTATTTTTTAAATAATATTTTCAAGCTGTGAATACAGTAGTCCTGCCATATCCACCAATTTGGTATCCACAGATGTAAGTATTCACGGCTTGAAAATATTCTTTAAAAAATAATAATCCTAAAAGCAAACCTTGATTTTGCCATCTTATATAAGGGACACCATTTTGCTATGCCATTGTATATAATGGGACTTGAGTATTCATGGATTTTGCTATCCACCGGGGGGGGGGGGTCCTAGAACCAAACCCCAGCAAATATGAAGGGACAACTGAACTTAAATTTGTGGATACCAAATCCATGGATACGAAGGGACAACTGTATTGTTAAAATAATTTTTATTTATTTTTTTGTACCTATATACACAGACAAAGACACACAAAGAATATGAGGTTTGTCTATTAAATAATGAGACTGTATTTCTACCTTTCAGACAAATCAGGGAGAACTGATTGTGACCGCTTGAATGGTGACCTTGAACATGCATGACAAACATCAACACTATCAGCTGTTCAGTTAATTGTTAGTTGTTGTTTAAAGCAACTCTGTTGTCTGTTGTGTCCTGAGAAAATGCTAAGTTTAAAAGTAGAGCAAGGTGACATTCTGCAGCAACTTGAGGCTGAACCAAACCTTTTTCAAAAAATCATCACTTGGGATGAAACCTGGATCTTCCAGTATGACCCTGAGACAAAATGACAGTCAAAGCACTGGAAAACACCATCATCACCAAGAATGAAAAAAGCACGTCAAAGCAAGTCCACATTCAAAGCCATACTCATTTTTTTTTCCCCACATCAAGGCTGTAATTTTGGTAGAATGGGTTTTAGAAGGCAGAACAGTGAACCAGCATTATTATAAGGAACTTTTGACAAAGCTGAGTGAGAGTCAGAAAAAAAAAAAAAAGGCCAGAACTGCAGGGAAATAGTTTCATTCTTCATCAAGACACAGCACTTTCTATGAAGCAGTTTTTGGCTGATAAACCCATTACTACACTTGAACATCCTACATAAGTACCAAAGTTGGCACCATGAGACTTTCTTCTTTTCCCTAAAGTGAAATCGGTGTTTAAAGAAACATGTTTTGAGTCAACTGACGCCGTAAAGAAGAAAACAGCAGATGTGTTGAAACAGCTGACAGAAACTGATCTGCTTCATGCCTTCGACCAGTGGAAAACAAAACTACATCAGTGTGTGAGTGTGAACGGGGAGTATATTGAAGGAGACAAGCATTAGGATTGTAATACATATAAATAAAGATGGGTTATTGTATCAGTCTCATTATTTAATAGACAGACCTCATACTCAGTAAAAGAAGAAAAAAAAACATAACAGAGCAAAGCAAAGACAAAAAAAAAACCCCATACACATAACACAATTAACAGTTAACAACGCACAACTAACACCTTTTTTCTTACATCAGGACCATCAGGAAGAAACTATTAATAAGTCTGTGTTCTACCTAAATCCCCCAAAATACAGGGTTTTTTGGCATCTTGATCAGTCTATATCAGTGGTTCTTAACCTGTGGTCTGGGGAACACCCAGGGGGCCACGATGTCCTCACAGGGGGTCCACAAAGGCTTGAAGGCTGCTTAGCCCACCTCCTCCCTGCAGTGGAATGGCCATGTGAAAGGATCCAAGGAAAAGGCTGGCCGGCCCTGTGCATTGCCATTCAATCTGCTCCAGCCACAAACTTGCAGGAAGAAGCAGAAGAAAAGTCTCCAGTGCCTCTGAGAGAAAGTTTAATGGACGGTGTAGTTGTATTATTGTTATGATTATCAGGTATTATCATTAGGGTTTTAAATCTTGAGTTAAGTCTTGGGGATCTGTGGCAACAAAAGATATTTAAAGGAGGTTCCTGGTAAAGAAAAGGTTAAGAGCCACTGGTCTATATCTCTGAATACCTTTGTAATGGTTACCTTTTCATGAACTAGGAAGGCTAATAAAAGGGAAGACTTTCTAGCCCTCAAATTGGCGACATTTAATAAGGGCCACCTGCCAGCACCAGAAAGGGCAAGCTTTCTGACTCTCAAATAAGTGGCATCTCTTATAAAAAGGGATACCCAACAACCCTAGTTTTGGTTTTAGAGAATTCAGTGTCACCTCCCCATCCAAAACAAATGTGCATTTATCAGTGGCATCCCAGAATTCATTTTCAGTATCCAAGAAAATGAAGCATATGCAGAGTGTGGCCAGAGGGCTTCACATATTTCAAGTCAAAGAGGAAAGGGCTTGTAGACAGGCTTGTATTTTGGTATCCCCTGGCCTTATTTGGGGGGGGGGGCAGGGGGAGAGATGAGTATGTTGGAAGAGGTGGGTTGTTATATTTGCAGGCCTGGTTAGTACTTGGAAAGGAATATGAACTGATGTACGCTGTACAGGTCAACACCTGTATCCCCGGACATACATTCCAATACTCCCCGTGGATTACTTGAAACCATGGATAATAAGGAACCCTGTTTTCAATGAGAGGAATGTCAGAAGTTGACCATAGAATCACATTGGAGGACCTAGAAATGCCTAGAGAGAACATATTTTTTCAGATGTGGATAAGTGAATCCATGGATACTGAATCCGTGGATACAGAGGTTGACCTATATTTGAGAGGAAAGCAGTGGCAAACCAACTCTGAGTGTTCATTGCCTAAGACCCAGTGAAATTAATGGGTTTACTACAAGTCAATGAGCCACCTCAAGGTACGTAAGATTACATTAGCCTGTATACCTACCCCTCCCTACTCTCTTTAAAATTCCCCCGATCCTTATGTCATCTGGCAACCCTATGGATAATATAAATAATCCAGACAAGAACTAATATAGACAAAAAATCATCCAGACATGAAATAATAAAATGATAATATAGTTAACCCAGATAAGAAGTAATATAAATAATTCATACAGCAATAAAAGACCAGAAAATACAAAATAGATATAGTGATAAGGAATCATTGCCATTTGTTAAAACAGAGCCCAATAAATCTAACAATCAAATCAAATTCATAAAGAAATGTTCTGAAAAGATTTGTGTTGATGTCTCTAAAACACTGTACTGAAGAAATTACTGCTTGTATATGATATAAATATAAACCATATATCAATATATGGGTCCACTTGTGTTTAACAGGCAACCATATTTAGGCAATCAATTTGTCCATTGGATCAAATGTTGTTGACTCCATAATCTTGGTCTTGATGTTAAAATGAAGTTATTATATACGTACATCAAAAATAACAAGAATCTTGTGGCGCTGCCAGTGCTAACCAATTTCGTCATGATGTAAACTTTCATTCAGCAGAACCCACTTCATCAGTATGAGTTTCAGTTCTGTGACTAATGGGTGTCATTTAACATATGAACAAAAAGTGATAAAATCATAGCACTTGGGTTAAATAGCAATAGAATGCTACATGGAGAGTCTGTGACATTTCAGGTAGAACATGAAAAAATGCTACCTTTCACAGTATCAGTACTTGGGGATAAAGGAGTAACAGTACTGTATTATTGAGTAAATAAACACCAGCAATGGTACTGAAAACCATCATCTCTTTTCTGACCCAAATGAACAGAATTAAACTCTTGAACAACTTAGAATTTCACAATATGAGTTTTACAGTAAAGTCCCTTCGTGCCAGGAAAGGTATCATAAGATCAATAACAGAATTACTTGATAGAATAAAACATTCTCCTACCACTTACTGAATATTGTTCTTCCTGATGTCGAACTTGTGTTGCATTTATTCCTTTTGTGTAGAAACACAGAAGGTCATTGTGGACAGATGATAAGCATGCATGTTGCACTGAAAGATGAGCAAGTGAATGAACTGTTGATGTTTCATACACTCTGAAAAAGACTGCACAGGAAGCATGTTTTCAAGTGGTAATTGTCCTGCTTTTCCTTGAGTTTTTTTAAAAACAGCGAGGGGAATGCACATTCCTACTCGTTGGGACAAATGGTTTGATATGAATTGTTTTCCCATAAAAGAGGAAGCACAAAGCTGATTGGACGGGTGAGCATGGAGGTGGGGCTTGCTAACAAGGCAAGCGCCCACTGCCACCATGTTGGATTTTTGCCTTAGGACTTTTTCGGATGAGCTTTTATACCGCTAGCAGCCTCGTCCCCGTTGCGAGGCTGCAGTGCTGCAGGGCGTCCCTTTCGGATGACGCCCTGCCCTGCCGATCCTCTTCCGAGACTGTTGCGTAACCTCTGTGACGCTGCTGCGTTATATTCGGCGGTTTTCTAATCACGATCGTGATTAACGCAGCAGCGTCACAGAGGTTACGCAACAGTCTCGGAAGAGGATTGGCAGGGCAGGGCGTCATCCGAAAGGGACGCCCTGCAGCACTGCAGCCTCGCAACGGGGACGAGGCTGCTAGCGGTATAAAAGCTCATCCGAAAAAGTCCTTAGTGAGTGAACTCTAAGGTGATAAAGCAGAGTGTTTTTTTCTTTTCTGTTAAATCAAAAAATCGCTTTATTGCACCTTGGACATCATTGTTGTTCTTTAAGTTTGGCGGCAGCAAATTGAGGTAAGTACAAACACAAGTAAATCACTTGCAGCCACCATCTTGCATGCGAAGCTTATGGGGGCAAAAACAGTGTTAAGACAAGTCACAGGTACTGCGAAATGCCATTACTGGGGGGCACTCCATTTTTGGGGGGCTCATACAGACAAGTCCTAGTCACTAAAAGAGAACTGTCCTTTAACCCAAGTTTAAAGAGATTTCCCATAGAAATTTGAACAGGAAGGTTAGCATCTGAATCGGTTGGACTCAACTATAGGTAAATATATACAGAACTTCAGTAGAGGTACTGAAAATGCAAAATGTACCATTATGAGCAGCAACAGAACAGATGGATGCTGGATTGTCGTCTAATCCTGTTGCTTTTTCCCCCTCAAAAAAGTTTGTTTATATGTAGATTTCTTCCAGTGAAAGTTTCACAAATAGGCAGGGCAAATTTGATTTGGAGGAGTGGTTCTAACACACAATAGTTGTGCATTAAATAAGGATAAATGCAGTGTTTACTAAACAAATAAAGTCAAGGTACAGGTAAAAGGCAAGATAAACAAGGTTAGGTCTTCATGTGGGCCTTTTGTTAATGTTAATTGGGCTTTTGCTGTATGGCACTTCCTTATGTAGCTCCATCTGGTTTACTGTTGTCTTTTCTGATTGGCAGGATCTCTCCACACTCTTGATGTGTTTGACTCCAGTTCCCAGCATTTCCAGCTAGCATGATGTGGAGGGCATACATTTAAGGAAGGCTGTTCTATAGCTTGATTAGGGACCCAATGGCCCTCCAAATGATGTTAGATTCTGTTCCCCATCAACCATGCTGGGCATTGTGTTCAAGCATGGCTAATGGCTGGGAATTGTGGGGGATATAGCCCGACATACCTTGAGTTTACCCAATTATGAATGATTGCTCTAGACCATCTTTGTGAATTCTGCAGCATTTCAGTGTACAGGCATACCTCAGCTAACAAAACTGATGAGAATGCAGCTCTTCTTTTTTTTACAAAGTCTTTTTATGTCTGCCTAGCCCTCCCTTTACTCCTTGTCCTATGTTTAGATGGAAGGTTTTTAAGCATCATCAGCATTGGGAGGATGGTGAAGAGGGGCTGGAGAAACACCAGCTCTGATGTTAGGTTGAAGCACAATGCAATACAACTTGAGCTGGGGAAGAACGGGATTCTGCTCTAGCTAATCCTATGGTAGCTGTGTGGGCCTGCCCGCAACAGGCAAGGTAAACAGCAGCAGCCTCCAGAATCCCTTACTGAGTGTGCGTGGACAGCATAACAGAAAGATAAGGGGAGAGCATATATCCCTGGCTTGATAAAAAGCATAGATCTATAAGTTTGGCCAACAAAATAGAAATAGCAACATAAGTGGAGGCTTGTGAAAGAAAAAAGTCATCCCTGGATGTATTTTGGAAGAAACTTAAAAGGTTTGAAATATGTTTCTTTATTTATGCAGGGCTTACTAGTCTCAGTTGTTTCATTTTTCACAAGCGTATTGTTAGTTTTGAATAAAAAGTTTCCTGAAAGAAGTTGAACTCCTCCTGTGTGGTGTAGCAACCTATCCTTATTTGTTTCATGTTATCTTTGCTTCTGGTACCCAATTTTTCTGTTAAAGAAGAAATGCTCAGAAACACATCTACTGTACTTTGTTAACTGAGGTTTACCTGCCTCTGTTAGATCGTGAGGAACATTACAATGAGGACAGCAAGGGATTTCCTGGGTCATCTTTTCTAATATAAGCCTAAAGCCTTCTCCTTTAGCCGCTCAGGAAAGAGGTTGTGTTTACATCACGTGAGCATTTTTCCTTCTATCTTGTTCTAATTTTCTTCAGTAATAACAGAGCTGTGCTTATTAGTCAGAATGATTGGCCAAATAATTTTAATGCTTTGCAGCCGTTGTTGTCTGCTGCATGAACCGGATCGCTGTACTATTCCACATTTCCTAAAACATACAAACATCTTTTAGATGTTTTAGGTGTCTACACAAGGCAAAAAGAAGTGGATTGCTCCTCAGTAAAGGCAACTCACAGCAGCTGCAATTTGTCTTAATGTTTTTTTTGGGGGGGTGTAGATCGCAGGCATGCAAAGCTATCCACATTTGCTCTGCAAACGGGCATGCCTATGAATCAAGATGGTGGCCACGAGTGAATTACTCGTGTTTGTATTCTCACCAGTTGCTGCCACCAAACAGTATTTTTTTTTTTAAAAAAAGCATATCTAAGGCGCGAAAGTGTGATATTTCAAAGGCCGTTCCGGGCACTTGCCATGTTACCAAGCCCCGCCCCCTGTGCTCATCCAGCCAATCAGCTTTCAGCTTCTGCTCCCTTGGGAAAGTGAATCAATTTGGTTGCTTGTCCCAACAAGCAGGAATGTGCATTCCCCCCCCCACTGTTTTTTAAAAACTCCAGGGAACGCTGCAAAGGCTTTTCCTGCAGAGTATATGGCATATTTAGCCCCCTCCTTTTGAATACAGTGAAACGATGGAGGATGCCATTAAGACACTGGGTAACCTTGGGCAAGTCATACTTTCTCAGCCCAAGAAGAAAGGAATGGCAAACCTCTGCTGAATAAATCTTGCCAAGAGAACTTTATAATAAGGTAACTGTAAGTCAACATCAACTTGTAGGCACGTGATAGCGACAACAATATGCTTTAATGTGCATGCACATGGGACTGTTGACTCTCTTGTATAAAGTGTTGTTTGCTCTTGAAGAGCAAGGTCACAAGATCTCCCTCCCCCATTTGCCATTATTAGGCATCTACTTGTACATGGCGCTCTTTTCTCTCCTACTCTAATTTGCAGTTCTTAGCTGCTTATGACTAGTCTATGCTGTAACCTGAACACCCTGTAAAGAAAAGTCACAATAGCCTTTTCAAGACTCTTGTCACAGTGCTCTAAGGGTATTTTCCCTCTCTCCCCCTCAGTCCCTTTCATAGGCTGGCAATTACTCACCAAAGTCACTATAATTGTAACTATGCCGCCATGCCTCACACAGTTTGGAAATACCATGCGCCCGCACCATATTATTTAGTAGTAGGTATAAATACCATCTCTGCATGCTAAGAGATGTGGTTCCTCAATAATGCACAAGAGTATATTTATGCCAGTACTCTTTATTACAGACACTTTGGGGGTCACAAATACTCTTTGGTCACGAGGAATACAGTGATAAACAGGCTATTCATCAACCTTCTTTTTAATACCCCATGATAGCTTGCCACCCTTATCCTAAATATATTTACCAAGCAGTGGGCATGTTTCCAAGTATGTTTGCACTAGCAGTTACTCTGATGCATTTGATTTTGCAAAGCAAGAGTAGGACAATGCAGGAAAACCAGAGTTACAATACAAAATTCAAAGAAGAATAACAGGCAAAGATACCAGAATTTTATGCAGGGCTGTGGATGGAACCCTCTTCCCTGTATTATTCCCCCTCCTAAAAAAAAACACCCTCCCCTCCTTTCTTCTCTATGTGCTTGACAGCAACACTCAAGATGGTTATGCTATCTGTGCTAAGAATTGTTGATCTTGTCAGATAAATAGTTCATGATGAAAGCAGTCGAATACTGGAAAATTAGCAAAGGAGCTTCTGGTCTCAGCACAGTAATTGTATTTGGAGTGGTGGTGGTATTGCAGTCTCTAGCTAGGTAACACAGCATAGTGGTTTTAGTGTTGGACTACAACTCTGGTGACCAGGATTCAAATCTCTGCTCAGCCATGAAAACCACTGAGTAACCTTGGGCATGTCACACCCTCAAGGAGATTTTCAGACTACACTGTTATAGTGTTACTATTCCACTTTAACTGTGCTGGCTGCCTCCTGTGGAATTCTGGGGTTTGTAGTTTAGTGAGGCCTAAGAGCTCTCTGGCTGAGATTTGTAAATGCCCCACCCTAAACTGCAAATCCCAGGATTCAACAGGAGGCAGCCATAGCAAATAAAGTGGAATAGTAACACTACAACAGTGTTGTCTGAAAATCTAAGCCACAGAAAACCCTGTGACCCTAAAACTGTTACTGAAAACCCTGTCTTAGGGTGACCATAAGCTGGAAATTACTTCTAGGAACACAACAAGCTATGTGAGAGTCCTTCTGGACTATCTGTGATTGTCATTGAGAAGGTTTAGTTTTTAAAATGTGAGTTGTGTGTGTTATGTCCAAGCTGGGGAAAAGACAGAGTAGTAGAGTGTTCAAAGACATAATACTTTGCATGCAAAAGGCAGCTATATCCCGCCTTTCTCCCAAAATGGCTTAAAAATTAAGCCATCTCAATGGCTTAAAATGACTCAAGGTGTCTTACAAATTAAAAGGATTACAATATAACTGAAAACATTATAAAGTCAACACTAAAACAGAATCAGACTATTGGCTATATTCTCTCTGGCTTTTCTTCTCAAACAAAGATTCAGGAAGGACTCATCCCACGCTTTCTGCAAGCGCGCTGATGACTGGAAAGGCCAATCCGAGATAAACATGTCTGGTTGCAGAAAGCACAGCAGAAGGTCTCCTTGGGTGATGATTCCGGGTTGTGATTCTTTCTGTGTTGTTGTTTCTCTTCAAGACTATTTCGGCATGAGCTCTCAAATAAGGCTGCAGCATTGTGGATAGTGCGTCTCTATGCCTCCCGATGTGAGGCCAGGGCGGACCATTGTTGGTGATCAATTTGGCCGAGCCTGAAATGTTGTTTCAGGGAGTCCTTGTATCGCTTTTTTGGAGTGCCCCTCTTATGCTGACCCATGGCGAGTTCACTGTAGAGTACTATTTTTGGGAGGCGATGGTCCTCCATCCTAGAAATGTGCGCTGCCCAGCGCAGCTGTGTTCTCAATATCATGGCTTCAATGTTGGTGATCCCTGCTTGCTCAAGGACAGCAACATTCGTCACATAGTCCAGTGTATATTTAGGATTGTGCGTATACAGCGCTGATGAATGTGTTTGAGGAGTCGTAAGTGTTGGTGATAGGTGACCCATGTTTCAGACCCGTAAAGGAGAATATACAGTACAATGGCTCTATACAATAGCTCATCTATATACGTTACCGTACTGATGGTAGTTATTTGTTTAACTTAAGCTGTCTGAGGGCTCACACTAAGACTCTAAACGATCTAGTCCGTGATCGCTGATGATGCTGCCCTTGTTGCCCACAGAATTGGCTATATTAATACAACTTAAAACACACACTTTAAGTTAAAAAAAATAAAACAGTACAATTTAAATTACTACCCAACTTATTATTACAGTATACTCATACCATACCTTTGTTCCCAAGCAATGTGTTGTTTAATTTTTATCATGTATTTGTTCCAAAAAACTTAAGCAGGGCACATAGTTCTTTCCCCCATCCCTGTTTCATCTTCAGAGCAAACCTGTAAGGTGAATACAACTCAGAGAATCACTAGGTCCCTAGGTGAGCTTCACAGTCGTTGAAGGACTTTAAAGAGTTCTAGGCACAGCAGATTGGGAAACTAGGGACTGAATATATCTAGGGATGAGAAGCTTTTTCTGTTGTTTTCAACACTAAGGTTCTTGTCTATATGGGGGGGAGGGGGAGAAGCATTCACAACAATGCAGCCTGTCTTCATGGTCAAAAAAGCCCCCCTAAACTTCGCATGACCTCCTAGCCAAGATGGCAGCCACAAGTGATTTACTCACAATTTTAAATCTGCCGCCACCAACTTAAAAAAAAAAATGTTTCCCAAGATGTGCATAAGTGAAAGTTCGTATTAAAAAAAAAAAAAAAGAATATAAGATTGCCAATGTATTGACTTACCAGACCCCGACTTAGCTTAAAATTCAACATGGTGGCCACCGGGATTTTCCCTGTTTGCTAGCCTCACCCCCATGCTCATCCAGCCAATCAGATTACACTGCCTGTTTGTATCTGTGCGAATGTGAGTGTTCAAATGATCCCATAGTCACATTTCGTATGGAACTTTTTAAAAAATCTGGACAAAACCCTGGATGCAACGCACATGGACTTTGCAGTGCATTTGGCTGCTTCCCTTCTGAATGACACATATTTATATGCATGTCCATATGAATGGATTGCCATACATATGCATGCTGTTCGGATTATTTTGACTGTATAGACAAGACCAGTGATTGAAAAAAAGAGGGAATTTAAAGGCGCGTAAGTCCCTGCATGGAACTAAGCTTTGCTCTGCAACCCAGGCAATTGCTACCCTGTGATTTCCTCCTACATTGACATGCTCAGAATTGCAATTTACTGTAACACCCCCATATCTGCAGGGGATTGGTTTTGGATGGTGAATTCCGTGGATAATAGCAAACACCATGCACCACCACCATCACCGCCGCAGGAGCCCTCCCAGGGGAAGGGGACAGGTGAGATCACTCCTGCCCCCTCCCTTTCCCCTTCGCCCCCACCGTGACGCAATAGCTCCTTCCCTCTCCCTTCCTCCTTTGCCCCTCCATGGACCCACTGCAAACAGAGCTCTCGGGGGGGGGGCAGGTGAGATCCCACCTCCCCTTCCCTTCCCCCCGCCATCGCCAACCTCAGATAATTGAATCTGCAGTTGGCAAATCAGTGGATACAGGGGTGCAACTGTACTTGGAGAAAATATATCCTCAGTGATAAGAATAACATCTGGACCTGCCCAGTTTGTGTTGGTTCTATCCCAGGCCTTTATCCCTGTCCACTGCTGGAATGTGTTCACTGAGACCGTTCCTGAATTGGAATTGGCCACCAGACTGAAAAACAAGTCTACAGTAGTTTCAGGTGGTTGCAGCCCTTCCCCTCTATGCATGTCTGAGCTCTCCATTGAAATCCTGTCTGCACTGCAGTTTGGTGGTATTGCTGACACAAGAAGAGTTAGAGCCAGCCTTTTTCAAATGAGCCCCATATCTCAGCTGGCAGGACTGAGGCCTGAATCTCAAGAGTGGATACCCTCTAACATTTCACAGATCAAAACTGGGGCACATGTGGCCAAGCAACATCAGAGTGTGGTCAAGAGGGCAAAAGTTATTAATGAGGAAGAACATACAGGCTAAGAGAGATTGCAACAGTTTGCTTTTGCCCAAGTCTACTGGGAAGGGCACACTTTCACCCTCTCCTCTCCCCTCCTCCAGCAGAGTTAGTTGAATGCAAAACTCCTGTTGCACTTTGGACTCAGTTTGCACCAGTACAAGTAAGCACAGGACAAAGGGAGAAGGTGGGAGGGAGAAACCAGGACATTTTAAATGCAGCTGAAAAAGTGGGACAACAGAGGATTAATTGGGATTGTCCTTGCCAAATTGGGACAGTTGGAGGGTATGGGAGTGATCAATACTGATGTATCTCTTCATTCACGCTGCATCTTGGAAACTAGACTGGATTGGATGGTAAACTTGGGAAGAGCAGGGGGAGAGACATTTACAGCCTGACTTTCCCCAAGAGTATATTTTGCTTGACAGCATCACAGTACCAGCAAGCTTGCGCATGAGTGGCTCCAACAGCAGCACCATGGGCTCCTGGTAACTGAGGACCTTGGAGCATCTGTTCCAGTCACACCACTGATAATCCAACCTTCCTGGAAAACCTTCTCTCTCCTTGCTTTAACCATCACATTACATTGGCTTTCTTACGATCTGGTGCGGTAGATAGTATGCTTTATTTTCAGATGGCCTGTCACAGCTTTCAGGTTTTAAAAGTCTGACGTGGCACAATAGCTAGAGGGTTTTGAGATAACTTGAACATGGAAAACTTCAAAACCCTGCCTAGCCTACTTCACAGGATTCAGTATCTTTATTATAACCAGGGATGCAAGTTTTCACTTATTTCATCCTTGCATGGAAAAATAAAGAATTTTAAAAGTGTTGTCCTCACTGGTTGATAGTATATGAATTTTCTGTGCATTTTTTGCCAAAATTTTGTGCAGAAAACTTTTGGGGGTTCTAAAATGGTGAAAATATTCCTCACAGAGTGTGAGGAGACTCCTACTTGTTTTAAAGTCACACCCTCTTGGCCTCTGAGGAAGGTAAAGGCAAATCTCCTCTGAAGAAATCTTTCCAAGAAAACCCCATGATAGGTTCATTTTACGGTTGCCATAAGTCAGAAACGACTTGAGGGCATATAACAACACATATTGCAATAGGAAAACTAAAACCCTTCCTCATTTTGGTGCTTCCCAGATGTTTGCTCACCGTGACTGATGGGAGTCATCACTCCAAACATCTGGAGAGTTGTGGAAGGCTGCTATATAGTGGGTGGCTATATGGTTTGCTGGTACATCTGATTGGTTTAGAATAAGCTTACAGTTCCTTGCTTTTCTCCATAGAACAATTTATTTATTTATTTATTTATTTATTTATTTATTAGAGTTCTGAGGTAGCAAGACAGTACAAAATGCAGTTGTTCCTTCTGCAACAGACACTTAACAGAACTAAAATTTTGGAAGTTTTTAATGTTTTTAATGCCACTAGAGGGCATTCTTGCAATACACTACAACATGGTTCCTTGATTTGAATTAGCACATTGTCTTCTCTATGTAAAAACAAAAAGAAAAGAAAAAGATATATGTGGCTCACTGTCACCAAAAATACAGGAGTATGGAACTGGGAAATAAACAGTTATTTAAAGCAGGGGTGGGTAATGTATTGATATCCCCAGTGAGATAGGACTGCAACTCTCATCATCACCAAACATCATAGCCAGTGGTGCTGGGTGATATGAGTTGCAGTTCCAGTATCTTGAGGGTCACGCAACCCATGTCCCTTCTATAAAGGAAAGACTATCCCAAATAATAAGGTAGCTAAGGGTTTTTTTATTTTGTCTACTTTTCAAAGCAAATCAAGCTGTTGCACTTAGAGTAAGACCCCCATATCGGCAAAATCAATATCTGTGGTTTCAGTTATCTGTGGGACACAAAACAGAACACATACCATAGAGTCTTCCTAGAAAATGCCTTGAGGCATCCTCTCTAGGCATTTTCTAGGTCCTCCAAGGCAACTCTATGGTATTTTAAGCCAGAAGTCTCATTATTTTCAATGGCATTCGCTGTTATCCACAGTTTCCGGTATCCATGGTAAGTCCAGGAACTGAACCCTCCCCCCTGATACTGGGGGTCTACTGTACTCTGGACTGATGTACAGATTAGAACATGGTTATCCCTTGGATTTTGCACTTTTCCAAAATTTGCAGTGTAGTTCTCAGTTCAAAACATACACTAATATACCTGCAAAAATATGTATACCGTATTTGGACCTTTGTGAAAAAATATGTTCCAAAACTGTTTCTGAAAAATGAATTTTCATGCAGAGTTTTATTTTTCCTGTTTTTGCAGATTAACTCAGAAACAGGATAGAATAGTCCTAGGAAGTAACACATGCAAAACCACCCTGGACCATAGAATCATAGAATCATAGAATTGTAGAGTTGGAAGAGACCATGAGGGCCATCCAGTCCAACCCCCTGCCATGCAGGAAATCACGATCAAAGCGTCCCTGACAGATGGCCACCCAGTCTCTGTTTAAAGACCTCCAAGGAAGGAGACCCTACCACGCTCCGAGGGAGAGTGTTCCACTGCCAAACAGCTCTTACTGTCAAAAAGTTACTCCTAATGTTGAGGTGGAATCTCTGTTCCTGGAGCTTGCATCTATTGCTCCATGTTCTAGTCTCTGGAGCATCAGAAAACAAGCTTTTTCCATCCTCAATGTGACACCCCTTCAAATACTTAAGCAGGGCTATCATATTGCCCCTTAAGTGTCTTTTTTCCAGGCTAAACATACCCAGCTCCCTAAGTCTTTCCTCATAAGCCATGGTTTCCAGACCTTTCACCATTTTAGTCGCCCTCCTCTGGACATATATGAGATGTTTTTCATATTTGCATATGAAGCCTGATTTTGCTTTCTGTTCCTAGCTCAAAATGACACTCACATGTAAAATGTATCACATGAGAAGTTTGCCACCTTGGCCAGAGTACAAGCTTAATACACATTGGAAATTGCTTAATGGAAAGATACTGATTTGTTTTTCCCTACTAATCCAGCAGCTGCAACTCTAAACAACATTGGAGAAAGGTTGTTGGTAGTTGTGTTGGGAATGGGATGAGTGATTAAGATCTGTTTCTCTGTTTCCTTTTCTTTACAGGACAGCACTGAGATGGCAAATAAGGCAGTTTTCTTGCATACACAATGTTTGGCGGAGATCCGAAATCTAGCTGTCCTGTTTCACAGCTTAAAACACAGGTGATCTTTATCTGAATAATAAGGTACAAAAAAGAACAAGATTGTGCCTTTAAGAACTGAGTAAAGGGGGGCATGGAGATGATCAGACACAGCAAATGTGGTGCCAGCTCCGTTACTGCCGGGGTTGCCTTTGCTGGGAGAAGGTAAGTACGGGGGGGGGGAGCGTTCTTTTGCCGGCATAGAAATGTTTTTTTAATGCTAGCAAAAGAACGTTTTAAACTGGGCCATTTGATAATCTTCCCACCTGATTGTATTTGGAAGAATGATATTTTCCGCACATCTTCAAGCAACACTTCTGTACTTCTTTACATCTGAGCTTCACAAGGCAACTGCACTACTTCACTCTATTTGCTTTCCAATGCAACCCTGGAGGGTATTGTGAGTATGGGGTTTTTATATTGTAAGCCGCCCCGATTGCGTTGCAGAGGGGCGGGATATAAATAAAATTTTTATTATTATTATTATTATTATTATTATTATTACTGGAGGGCCTGTGTTTGGATTTTCTATTTCTTCCTACCATAGAATTTGACTCCACAGAAAACAGTGGACTTTTTCAGACAGTGCTTACCGTGCCACAAGCTTCCACGAGAGGTACGGCGCTGTTGCGTGGCAGGGGGTCTGTTTTGGATGATGCCATCCCTCTCGCAAAATCGTCTGTGTCACTTCCGTGTATGATTGAAGGCAGCTGCGCCATATTTTACTCACGGGCAACTGTTGTGGTGGTGGTGTTCCTTCAAGTTGTTTCTGACTTATGGTGACCATATCATGGGGTTTTCTTGGCAGAATCTGTTCAGAGGGAGTTTGCTCATCTGAGGCTGAGAGAGTGTGACTTGCCCAAGGTCACACAGTGGGTTTCTATGGCCAAGTGGAGATTCAAACCTTGGTCTCTAGAGTCGTAGTCCAACACTCAAACCATTACACCACGCTAGTTCTGTTGTTACGTGCTTTCAAATTCTCTTCTGCTTATGGCAACCCCATGGCAAGATTTACTCAGAGGAAGTTTGCCATGGCTTTCCTCTTAGACTGAGAGAGTGTAACTTGACCAAGGTCACTGGGTTTCCATGGCTGAGGAGGGATTCCAAGCCTGGTCTCCCAGAGTCCTAGTCCAACATTCAAACCACTACACCACTACACTACACTGGAATGGACAACCTTATAACAATAGTAATTAAAAAAAAAACCTTTGTTAGTACTAGAGAGCTGACTTAAACCAGATCAAGCTATTTGGACCTCATGTCCAGGACTCTCTCCTTGAACTGGCAGGAGCTTTCCAGGGTCTGATACCTTTTGCCTCTCCTGCTTCTTGAAAGTGCCAGGGACTGAGTGTGATCTTCTACATGTAAAGCAGGTGTTCTGCATCTCACTTATATCTCCTTCTGAGGCATATTTTCATTAGCTGGAAAAGAGAACCAGGTTTTTTTCTTTAAAGTTTGGGTTTATAGTTGGCAAAAATCCTTAGCTGGACATTTGCGCGCCTCCCATTCACATTTCAATGTGACCTGCAATGCATTAAAGTGCCTTGTGGAGATTCTTGAAGGTGGAGGAGCTCCATAATGGTTGAGTAGCATCAGGACCTCTTCAACCAAACTCTCTCATTGACAGTGGTTCTCAGACTTCAGTCTTAGACTTCAGTTCCTAGACTCCCCTACCTTTGGCCATGCTGGAGTTAAAAATCCAAAACATCTAGAAGTCCAAAGATTGAGTACCACTGTTCTAAGGCAAGGTTTACAAACCTATGACCTTCCAGATGTTGTTGGACTCTAATGCTCATCATCCTTGACCATTGCCAAATGGACTGGGTTTGATGGGAATTGGAGTTCCAAGGTATTCGGAGGGCCACACGTCTCCTGTTCCTGCTCTGAATTCCAGTTCCAAACTCATGTAGTTATGTCTTTCTGTGCAGAATTGGTTTCCCCCAATTGCTATCATGTGTGCCCAGTCCAGACTGGGACTGTAGTAGAGGATGAAAAGTTACAGTCCCTTGCTCTGTGTTGACAATTTGTGCAAGAACAGCCCTGCACTCAAGAGCAGAAATGACATGATTAAAGTCATTTGTAGCCTTTTGGCGCTAAATAAATGTTAATGTCTGCAGATTGATTTGGTATTTGAGTGGATCCCATTACAATGCTGGAAGCCTACAAAGGACCCAAAGAAACTCAGCCTTCCCAACAGCCTCTTCTGCTATTCATGGCAAGCCTTGAGAGTTAGCTGTTGCTGTGGAAACAGCCTTGATCTGGAGAGATAATTTTAAATTGCCCATGTTAATCTGTGCTGTCCTAATTAAAATCAAATTTCAGAATACATTTTACATTTACTTTCCAAATATGTTCTCCCAGAACATTCACATTACTTTGAGTTGGATTCAAACTCAGTTATATTTTTAGACTAAACCCACTAGAATCAAGAGGACTTAAGTTAGTAATTACTTAAGTCCTATTTATTTCAATAGGTCTGCTCTCAGTATGATTAAGCCTGGATCCAACTTGTCAATAGGTAACAATACAAAAAAGCCCCCTACTGTTCCACAAATACATTCTGTATATATTGTTCACAGCACATAAATTAAATAAAATGTGATTTAAAAAAAAACAAAGTTGATTTCCCAGTAAACAAAAAGTAACATGTTATTAACACAGAGTTTGTTTGAAAATAATTTAATACACTTCTATAGCCTAGGCCCCAAATTTTTAAAGGAGCATCTACTCCCATATCAATTTGTGCATACGTTAAGGACCAAGAAGAGGACCTTCTTTATCTTCCAGCTGTAAACATTTGCAAGAAACTACTGAAGCTGACCCTACCATTAGGCAGGATGAGGCAACCATATCAGGTAACAGGTGCTGAGAGACAATAGCAAAAGCCCTGGACGCCTCCTGAGCTTTTTAGGGGGTTGTCTATATGGTGAAAATACCCCTCAGCATTCGCCTGGAATACGAGCTGTCTTAATGGAATACTGCATTGTCTCATCGTATTGTGAAAGAGCGGGGGCCAAAAAGAGGAAAAACTATGCAAGAAAAGCATTTGCGGCTTTTCCCGACTTTTTAAAAAAGCTCCTATGATATGCACATTTTCGCTTGTTAAGACAAGTGATTTGATATGAATCACTTCCCTATATACGACAAAGTGCAAACCTGATTGGCTGGATGAGTGCAGGGGGCAGGACTTGGTTACAGGGCAAGTGCCCGCTGCCGCCATGTTAGATTTTTGCCATTGGAGATTTTCACATGGGGCCAAAATGCCCCGTTACTACCCCGCGACCTCCTCTTCCGTTCCTGTCATGGAATAACGTAACTCTTTCACACACTTACCTTAATTCTGCGGCAGGAACGGGCTCCCCCTCCCCTTGCTGGCCGGCCGTAAATGCAGCCGTTGTAAGGCTGCTTTTACAACCAGCTGCCTGAAACATTATCACGTTATTACGTGATAACGGCCCTGTGGTAAATTAAAAAAATAAAACTCCCCTAAACATAAAATCAGTTCACCAAGCACAAAAACACACTTTAAATCACACAATCAAAACAGGAAGGGTAAAATAAAGGGTGCCACTTACCTGGATGTCCAGATCGTACTAGGAAGTGCTTGGAACGGACCTCCCCTCTGCAGCTGTCATTTTGGAACAGGAACGGGGCTCCTGTTCGCACACCTGTTATTGCATGATAGTGACGGAACGGGAGGTCTATTCACGATGAAAAATCGTTATTACATTGTTCATGAACAGTCGTAGGAGCAGGATGGATGCAGGACAGAACGGGGTCAATGTCGTCCGAAAAGGAAAACCTTTCCCGACCCTGTTCTGTTCCTGCCACAGGATATATAGCCCGTGTGAAAATCTCCTTAGTGAGTGATTGCTAAGGCGATAAAATGGAGAATTGTGCTATATTTTCTCTCTCTTTTTTGGAAAGATAGAATATCGCTTGTGTGCACCATAGAAATAGGGTTGTTTTGTTTTGTTTTTTAAGTTTGGTGGCAGCAGATTTAAAAACCCAAGCAATTCATTCACGGCCACCATCTCGGCTACAGGCATGCAAAGTTTATGAGGGCTGTAAAACCATTAAGACAGGTCGCAGCTGCTATGACTTGCTATTATTGTGGAGGAGTCTGCCCCCCCCCTTTGTATAGACAAGCCCTAGGTGTTCCCATCTATTGGTAGAGGAGTATACGCTCCATGACTTGTCCTGAGCTCCCTTAAGTAAGCTGATGCCCCAGGTGTTACTGAAGATATATTCACATCAACTGCCAGTCCACTCTTCTACTGTATATAAAGAAGTGTGTGAGTGTCATCTTGTCGTTTGAAACATGGGCAGACTTCTAGAAGGAGAAATTTGACCAGGTTACAATAGACTAGATCCTATTGAAGTGGTTACCAGCATGATCCATGGAAATCTAGGAGCTGCATCTCTCAGAATACACTATACCCTGTGCTATTCAAAGTGGTGGTCCCTGGACTGGTGCCAGTTTACAAGCCATTGACTGCCAGTGCAAGGTGTTTTTCAGGAAAGAAAGAAACAGCTGTAACCAGTGGGCACAAATATGGTATTAGTACCTAGCATATTAGGAAATACAACTGCCACACACATATATACCCCATCACTGATAGCCCATGAAGCGCTCTCTATCCCATTTTGCTTCTTGGGTGCATCTGAGACCCTTACACTATTGTGATTTGTAGAGCTTGCAAAAGTTCCTTTTTTAAACCACAGCTCCCTGAATCTCCCAGCCAATATGATCCCTGAATTCTGGTTCAAAAAAAGGAACTTTTTCTGTGGTCATTGCCATAAATCTCTGCATGGTGCTGCTCCCACTGCGTATCCTTGTGGGACTGCTAGGTTTCCACACTTAAGGCATTTCAAATATGTTAGGCATGGTTAGCCTCCTGCCTTCAGGTGTGTTGAAGGATGTTTGTCTGATGCCACTGAGGAAGTCAACTGCTATATTTCAGGGTCAGCACTGCCATTAAGTAGAGGGAGACAGCTTTCCCAGGTGGCAGAGCTGAAGGTTGTGTGTACTGGGTGGAGGCTGGGGGGTGGGAAGGAACACAAGTGATGGTCCTTTGGCCATTCCATCTGAATCCACCAGCCATTCCCCTCTGTTTGGGGATAGGGTTACAGACATGGCCCCATGAGGGGGAGCTAACAGGGCTCTAGCCTGGATGCCCTAGATTAGGAGGGGGCCCTGTTGTGATATTATTGTAAATTTTTATGATGTAAATCCATTTGGTTTTTTTAAAAAATAAATATAAATATTACTTTGGTGTCATAATTTAAACTGACTTATTTTAATTTTTCTCCTAAATTCTGTAGAGCATCTTGCTACCCTTAAGCTTAGCATTAGGTAGCCCCCCCCCCAAGATCCTAACCTGGGGGTCCGCTTCAGGATGTGGGGGCCATGGCTACAGGTGCCACGCTGCCTGACCTGTGTCCACAAATTTAGCATCCTGCCTTCAGGTGTGTTGAAGGATATTTGTCTGATGCCACTGAGGAAGTCACCTGCTAATCCATTTGGCTTCAAATATGAAAGGGTGTGGGAACCATGTTGTCTTTCACTTCCAGCAGCAAAATGTGTTGAGCCGGCCTAACTGTATTGGCAAGACAGCAATGGTGGAAGGAAGATGTTGAGTTTAAGGTGGAAACACAAGAGGTGTCATTGAAGTGCTAGGGACACAAATGCCCATCAGCCATGTACCCGAGTGTTGAATTCTGATTTTACAATATTTTCTTTGGATGAACTTGCCACTGATACTTTTGCTGTTTTATTCTTGTTTGTTCATGAATTGTCATTGCTTTTAATTGTTAGTCACTTGGAATGGTGTAAATGCATTGGGACCTGTCTGTTACTGACATTATTTTATTGTTAATGTCTTTGTTTTTAACTCTTAGCTACCCCAAAAGGTGTAAATTATTGGAGCTTGCCCTTGTTATTGATACAGTTGGTATTTTTATTTTTAAGGGGATTTTAAAATTGGTTTTAATTGTTAACCTTCTGGAACAATGAATTGGAAGGGCAGGACATAAGATGTTCTGAAATAAATACAATACAAGAGTTGTGCAGGACCAGCTGCTATCAATTTAAGGATTAGGATTAGGATTGGAGACCCTAATTTGGGCCTTGAATGATTAGAGGAGGATTTATCAGGAGATGCCAGACCTCTTCCTTTGCTCTCTAGCCAGCCCTGCTTCTCAGCTGGTGTTCTCTCAACATAATTTCTGCTGGCACTAAATTTAAAAAGGTGGGGAGGGGGAAGGAAAAAAGCGCAGTCTAAGGCTACCATAACAATGTGTTAAATCCAGTTTTAGTGAATGGATGCTTATCCAGGGAAAACAGCTGACAAAAACATGCTTGTTTTCCATGTATAATAAGGAAGTTTGCACTAACCCATGAAATCAGCTATTTCATGACTACTCTTTGAAATTACCCCAAGGAGGGAAACAAAACTCCAAGGCTCCTGGTAATCCTTCTCAGGGATAGAACAAATCATGGTAGCTACTGATACTGTGTTGCAAAGGTCAATAGACAACATGAAGTATATGCTTTGCAATCATTTAAGATCTCACATCCCACACTTGGTATGGGCTACGTATCTTAGATATTAGGGTGGAGGGGGAAGCATCACACATGTTTGTAACTCTCTCCCTCTTTATATATACAAATACATTGGTCATAACTGCAGAAATCAATAGCCAAATATAACTTGCTTATCCAGGCAGATTGTCTTCACTGCAGTGAATTAGCAACATGGGCATTATGGCAATGTGTGTTATGGATCAATGAAGATGTTAGAAAGCACTCTTTGTTTAAGTCGCTTGGTATGGAGCCACACAGCTGGTTCACAGCAGCTTGAGTTTCTGGGTTTCCTTTTCTTGAGGAGTTTATGTGAAATTTGAGTTTGACATCCCAGGTGGAAAAAAAGGCTAACAGTTACGATGCAGGGAAATGGTATAGTGGTACACTAAAAGTCAAATAAAGTGACATGGAGGTGCTTGGAACAATTTTCAAGATTTCTTTTCAATTTGGGGCCCAAAAGTGAGTGCTAGCTTTTTTTGGGGGGGGAATATGATGCAGCTTCCTACACCTTTAAATATTTGCTGGCTTTTCATAAACCCAGAATTCAGTAGAAATTGATGTTTGTTTGTTGTAGAACAAACACATGGAGAACAGAGAATCTGTTGGTACCATGTGAATGTGTGTGTGAGTGAATGAGAGTGAGAGAGAGTGAGAATGAATTAATAAATGAATCTAGGGCCATAGTAAATAACAAGAAGAGTTACTGAGAAGGGGGAAAATTACGTTAGTCCCATGAAAACAAACATGCTTTGGTGATGTTCCATGGTGCTCTCATTCTTCTTGTGTTATAGGGCCAGTAACAACAAAGAAATAGAAAATCAATTACATTATGAATGAAGTTGGAAACAACTTTATTAAACTTATTTTTTAGAACAAAAATGTTTAACTCAATTTCGAATTTCAGCATTAACATTTTTCCAGACTTTTTGTTAACCAATTGGGTTGTTAACCAATTATATGAACGGCAGTGCAAAAGAGCCAACAAACTGTATATTGCTCCGATTGACTTTTAAAACCCTGAACCTAACTTCCTTGGATTTTTACAAAACTACTACTCTCTCATTTGCTTTCTTTCTCTCACTCGCTTTTTGCTCTTGCTCTCTTAGTAATACTTCAGGGTTAGGGAAATACAAGGTTTATTCCTCAGATAACATGGGAAGCTTTGAAGACAAAATGCATCCTGAAGATCCTCCTCTATTCTACACCAGACACCACATGTTATAGAGGGTTCTTCTCTGTCCCAGGAAACTGAGTTTTCAAGCTCTTAATCTCGGAACTTTTGCTGGGCTCTGCATCCTCTCTCTTCCTACTTGCAGGCAAAGACCATTTTAAGCTGGAACGTGTCCAGAGGAAGGCAACCAAAATGGTGGGAGGTCTGGAAGCCATGCCCTATGAGGGGCAGCTTAGGGAACTGGGCATGTTTAGCCTGGAGAAAAGAAGGTTAAGAGGAGACATGGTAGCCATGTTTAAATATTTGAAGGGATGCCATACTGAGGATAGAGCAAGCTTGTTTTCTGCTGCTCCAGAGACTAAGGACACCGAGCAATGGACTCAAACTACAGGAAAAGAGATTCCACATAAACATTAGGAAGAACTTCTTGACAGCCAGCGCTGTTCAGAAGTGGAATGCACTGCCTGGGAGTATGGTGGAGTCTCCTTCTTTGGAGCTTTTTAAACAGAGGCCGCATGGCCATCTGTCGGGGGTGCTTTGAATTTGTATTCCTGCATGGCAAGGGGTTGGACTAGATGTTCCTTGGGGTCTCTTCCAACTTGGCAAGAAGGGCTTCATACTCTTCCACATTTCACACACAAAAACTGGGACAAGTTTGGCCAAGCAACATCAGAGTGTGGTCAAGGTAGCAAAAGTTATTATTGAGGAAGAATATACAAGTAAGAGAGGAAGAGGAGGAGATTATAAGGGAGGTAGAAAAGGAGAGTAAGAGAAGGGTTTTGTTGGGTGATTGAGAAATTGGGTTTTCAAAAATTCGTGCAACTCTTTCCTTCTCTCCAAAGCTCAACAGAGAGGTGAGCAGGGGAGAATATGATTATGGATAGAATTTTTCATCTGTAACATAAATGTAAAAGCAAATTTAAAATTATCATAACTGTTAAATACATCTACCTTTCATTGTAAATGCAACTAAATTACAGTTTAACATGTTGGCTCTTCCCCACTATGCCATGTCTATATCTTCCCCTTTCCCTTTCCAGTTTTAGCTCTCCATGGAAGATGCTGATTTCGACAGAACTTGTTGCATGTTGGCTTTGTGATTGCAATATAAACAGGAACACACCAGCACATGGTTTCTAGCTGGATTGGATTGCCAATCAACCTGTCTCAATTAACATAATTGCAAGGTCATATATTAGCAAGCTGTCATTACTGTTACCATTAAATTGGTACTACCCTTAAAAACAAGAACAACCTGTTTTTCCCCACTGACCGTTTCATTTGTATTTTATCAGGCGTGACCAAACCTAGAATTTTTCTTTGCTCTCTCACACTTTGTTTTTTCCCCCAAACCATAATTGCCGTTACAGTTGTAAGACATTGTATTTTTGTCTGCAGTGCTTGGATTTGTTCCTTTTTTTAGGACTGCAAGTCCTAGAATCTCTCAGCTGGTGGAGGGATTCTGGGAGTTGTAGTCAAACTTGTAGGTTTAGCAGCAAGGAGTCAGCATGGGAAGAGGGAGAAAACATACAAGAACTGATTGGAAATTAGAAGGCCACAAATGATTGGCGATGAAAAGGGCCCAGCTCCCAAACTTTACTTTCTAATGCTGAATTTTCTTATAGCATACTTGTGAGAGTTAAAATGATTTGGGGCAGGACGAGATTGAACTGAGATTGAAGAAATGTGTTCAAATGCTGTATGGTCTAAACCTCAAACTTCTCTTCTTTGAGGGAAGAGTCTAAAGCAGTGGTTTTTAACCTGTGGTCTGGGGGCCTCCTGGGGGCTGTGATGTCCTCACAGGGGGTCCGCAAAGGCTTGAAGGCTGCTCAGCATACCTCCACCCCGCAGTGGAATGGACATGTGATAGGAGCCAAGACAAAGGCTGGCTGTCTTGGCCTGCACATTGCCATTCAATCAGCTCCACCCACAAATTTGCAGGAATAAGTAGGAGAGAAGTCTTCCCTCCCCCTCCAGTGTAATTATATTATTGTTGTGGTGGTGGTGGTTTTAAATCTTGAGTTATGTTTTGGGGGTCTGTGGCAACAAAAGATATTTAAAGGGGGTCCCTGGTAAAGTAAAGGTTAAGAGTAATTGGTCTAAGGTATCAGGAATACCTGGCCGGAATAAATGAGTTCAAGTCTCCAGGGCCAGATGAACTTCATCCAAGGGTATTAAAAGAACTGGCAGAACCACTGTCAATAATCTTTGAAAATTTCTGGAGAACAGGAGAGGTCCCAGAAGACTGCAAGAGGGCAAATGTTGTTCCCATCTTTAAAAGGGGAAAAAAAGAAGACCCAAATAATTACCGCCTAGTCAGCCTGACATCAATCCTAGGAAAGATTCTAGAACAGATAATTAAACAGACAGTCTATAACCATTTAGAAAGGAATGCCGTGATCACTAAAAGTCAACAGGGATTTCTCAAAAACAAGTCATGCCAGACTAATCTCATCTCTTTTTTTGCTAGAGTTATAAACTTGATAGATGAAGGGAATGCTGTGGATGTAGTGTATCTTGATTTCAGTAAGGCTTTTGACAGGGTCCCCCATGATATTCTTGCAAAAAAGTTAGTAACCTCTGGGCTAGACAATGCAACTGTTAGGTGGAATTGTAATTGGTTGACTGACCAAACCTAAAGGGTAGTCACCAATGGCTCCTCTTCATCCTGGAGAGAAGTGACCAGTGGGGTGCCATAGGGTTCTGTTCTGGGCCCAATGCTATTCAACATCTTTATCAATGACTTGGATAAGGGAATAGAGGGCATTCTTATCAAGTTTGCAGATGACACCAACTTAGGAGGGGTAGCTAATACCCCAGAGGACAGGATCAGAATCCAAAATGACCTCAACAGACTAGAAAGCTGGGCCAATATTAACAAAATGATTTTCAGTAGGGAGAAATGTAGGATCCTACACTTGGGCAGTAAAAATGAAAGGCACAGATATAGGATGGGTGACACATGGCTTGATGGCAGTACATGTGAAAAGCATCTAGGAGTCTTAGTGGACCACAAGCTGAACGTGAGTCAGCAGTGTGATGCAGCAGCTAAAAAAGCCAATGCAATTCTAGGCTGCATTAATAGGAGTATTGTGTCTAGATCAAAGGAAGTAATAGTGCCACTCTATTCTGCTTTGGTCAGACGTCACCTGGAATACTGTGTCCAGTTCTGGGCACCACAATTCCAAAAGGATACTGAGAAGCTGGAACGTGTCCAGAGGAGGGCGACCAGGATGGTGGGCGGTCTAGAGGCCATGCCCTATGAGGAGCAGCTTAGGGAGCTGGGCATGTTTAGTCTGGAGAAGAGAAGGTTGAGAGGTGACATGATAGCCATGTTTAAATATTTGAAGGGATGTCATATTGAGGATGGAGCAGGCTTGTTTTCTGCTGCTCCAAAGTCTAGGACATGGAGCAATAGGTTCAAAATACAGGAAAAGAGATTCCACTGAAACATTAGGAAGAACTTCCTGACAGTAAGAGCTGTTCAGCAGTGGAATGTGCTGCCTTGTGGTGTGGTGGAGTCTCTTTCTTTGGAGGTTTTTAAACAGAGGCTGGATGGCCATCTGTCAGAAATGATTTGATTGTGTATTCCTGCATGGCAGGGGGTTGGACTGGATGTCCCTTGAGGTCTCTTCCAACTTTATGATTCTATGATTCTATGATCTAATGGTATCAAAAGAATAGACAAAGACTCAAGGGGGTAAAAATTTAAAAGGGCTTTGTGAGTGTTGGTGAACTCCAATAAGGCTCTGACCTTTTTATTCAGGCAGGCCTTTGGCAGAGGTGCTTCATACTCTTCAAAATCTCAGATGTAAACTGGGACATGTTTGGCCAAGCAACATCAGAGTGCAGCCACAATGGCAAAAGTCATTAATAAGGAAGAATACACAAGCTAGGAGAGGCTGCAGCAGTTTGCTTTTGCCTGAGGAGATTATCAGATGGGACCCTAGAAACTGTCCCTGTTTCGCTACCCCCAACACTACACTCCCACCCCATTCCCATCCCTTTCCCAAAGGTAATTTTTTCCCATACACTTACCTTGCCATGCTATAAGGAATCCTTCCCCTCCCTTCGGCAGTCCAGACGTGATTGGAGCTGTTGCAAAGCTGCATTCACGTCCCGGAAAGTAAATCCCGCCTGTTCTTGCAAGAGAACAATCACATGGGGATTTTGAAAAGAAAAAGAAAAGAATTAAAGTAAGTGACAGCAAGCACAAAAACACACTCAACACTTAAAAAGGAACATGGGGTGGGGGGAAGGGTTTCACGTACCTCCTTGTTCCAATCTCAACTGGAAGTGCTCGGAAGGGTTCGGCAGGGCCCTCCCACTGTGGCTGGCATCGCACCAGCATAATGGGGCTCCCTTTCAAATGCCCGGTATTCTGTAACAGAGACGGAACAGGCAACTTATTCACAACGTAAATCGTGAATAAGAGAAAGCGGGGGGACGGGGGACAGAAGAGGCATGGATGCTTGACACCAAATAAAAAGGTCGTCTGATAATCTCCTGAGTCTCCCAAGAAAAGGCAAAATTCTGCTCTCACCTTGCTCGCCTCTTTGCTTGCTGAGTTAATTGAGTGCAAACTACTTTTGAACTTTGAGCTCAGTTTGCAGCAATTGAAAGAAACAGAGGACAAGGAGGGAAATTGGGTGGAGGAGAGAGAAGCTGGGACATTTTAAAAGCAGCAGGAAAAAGTGGGACGGCAGAGAATTAATTGGGACTGTCCCTGCCAAGTTGGGACAGTTGAAGAGTATGTGGCTTTAAATGGGGCCGTATTTTTATCTTTTTAAAAATAATGCTTTGACTGTGTTTTAAATGACTTTGTATTTTTTTAACATAATGGTTTGTTTCATTATTATCATTATTATTATTATTATTGTAGTAGTAGTAGTAGTAGTGTTTTAGATGTACCTTACTTTAAAATGCATATAAGCTGTCTTGGGTCCCATTCTGGGAAAAAGCCGGGATATAAATTAAATAAATAAATAAGTAAATAAATAAAATATGCAAGGAGAAAGTTGGGACATAAATTAATTAAGTAAATAAATCCACCAGAAACTGCTTTCTCATCCCCTTCCTCCCCAGTCTCTGAAGAGCTTTGAGAATGACACTCCCAAAACAAGGAGGATTGCTGCTGGCTATGTTCTGATAGCGGGCACACAACAACAACATCTTCCAGAACCTCTGGAGGACCCCCAGGAGGTTCCAGAGGATGCCTGAATGTTGTGCACTGGGAATCCATTGGCTGTCCAAGTGATCGTCTTTACATGGCTTCCCCGCACCAACTCCTACTGACCACTACCTGGCTCTGTGGTGGGAGGGGATGAGGAAAATACAAACAAGGCTTACTCACTACCAGCTATAATAGCTGGCAATGGGCAGTGCTTCTCCATTGGCAACACATACACACTCAGTAGGCTCTCCTTCTTCTCGCTTTGTCCTTACAACAACCTTGTAAGGGTCAAGCTGCGAGGGTGACTGACCCATGGTCAACCAGTGAGTTCATAAGTTTTAGTCCAACGCTAGACTGCCTAAATACCCTAAGCACACCTGATCCAGGCTGATCTTGAAAGCTAAGCAGGGTCATCCCTGGTTAGTACTTGGATGGGAGACTGCCCAGGCATACCAGGTGCTGTAGGCTATATTTCAGAGTGAAGGAACAGGCCAAACCACCTCTGAGTATCTCTTGCTTGAGAAAACTCTGTGAAATGCATGGGGGCGCCATAAATTGACAGGCAACTTGAAGGCGCGTGCGCCGCACACGCCCACACACACAATCCAACAATGAGCTAGCTTTATTGGGTTTATAAGTTGGTAACCACAGTAATAAAAGCATTTAAACAGTGGCCTATTTATTCACCTAGTCAACCTAATAAAAATCATGCCAGTCAACGGTATGTGAACATTTGTTAGCATCCTTCTATGTCAGAATCTTTTGCCTCAAAAAACAGAAACAAGAAAAAAAAACCTTAGCATTAGAAGCAACACGACAGCCTCTAGGTGGCACTCTAGATTAAAACAATTCACATCCTGTACAGAGAATAGGAGTGATATAAAGTTGTCCCTCCGTATCCACGGATTTGGTGTCCACAGATTAAGTATTCACAGCTTGAAGATATTCTTAAAAAAATAATAATCCAGAACGCAAACCTTGATTTTGCCATCTTAGATAAGGGACACCATTTTGCTATGCCATTGCATATAATAGGACTTGAGTATTCACAGATTTTGGTATCCATAGGGGTCCTGGAACCAAACCCCAGCAAATATGAAGGGACAACTGCATTTTGTCTTTGTAAAAGAAATACACCAGCTGCTGCTAGGAGAGATGTTTTGAAAATAAGGGTAATGTGGGGAAACTTTGTTTGGTATGAACCAGTCATCAAGCTGCAAAGGATCAAACACACAAACCTTTCTCATTTTGTCAATTAATTGTTTGATTTCTCCCACTGAATATTACCATGTTGTTGTTGTTGTTGATGATGATGTTCTTGTTCTTATTGTTGTGTTTCTTCAAGTCATTTCTGACTTATGGTAACCCTAAGGTGATCCCATTATAGGGCTTTCTTGGTCAAATTTATTCAAAGTGGATTTGCCATTGTCTGTGAGGCTGAAAGTGTTGACTTGCCCAAGGACAGCCAATGGTTGCCATAGCCCAGCAGGGATTTGAAACCTGGAATCCAAGGCCAGCATTCAAACTACTAATCCGTCCTGTCTCCAAGTACCACCGTATCTGAATGAAGATGTTATGTTATGGATCCTTCCAGTAACTGTACCTCCTGTTTAACCAACAGCTGTTGTGGAACAGCTGAACAATGTGGAACCAGTGCTAGACCGAGGCCTTATACTGTTCTGTCAGGACTAACATCTCACCTGCTCACTTTGTGGGATAAGAATCCAGGGCAGAGACAAAAGTGATATTGGGTTGGATCCAAACTAAGGTCCTGTCTATATGGTCAAAATAATATGAACGCAGTGCAAAAGATCGGCGATCCGTTCAAACGATCATTCGTACAAATATGTGTCATTCAGAAGGGGGGCAGCCAAATCCACCGCAAAGTCTGTGTGCGTCATGTCCGGGGCTTTGTGCAGATTTTTTAAAAAAGCTTCATACAACTTCTGAATGTGCGACCGTTTGAACATTCAAATTCACACAGATATGAACAGGCAGTGCAATCTGATTGGCTGGACGAGCACAGGGGGTGGGGCTAGCAAAGAGAGAAAGCAGTTGTGGCCACCATGTTGGATTTTCGGCTAAGCAAGGGTCCGGTAAGTTGATCAAACAGTGATCTCATACTCTTCTTTTTTATTTATTTCATTGTAAATTCAAAGTGTTGCTTGTGTGTACCCTGGGAAACTGTTTTTTTTTTTTTGTTGTTTTTTAACTGGCGGCAGCAGATTTAAAATCGCAAGTAAATCACTCATGGCTGCCATCTGGCTAGGGGGTCATGCAGAGTTTAAGGGGACTCTTTTGGCTGTATACACAGGTTGCATCGTTGCAAATGCCTGCCTTTCCGAATGTTTGTATTTCCCCCCTCATATAGACAAGACTTTAGCCCTACTCAAAGAACACTTGTTGAAATCAGAGAACTTTAACCTACAGTATTCGTGACTAGTGTCAGTCCTATTGATTTCAGTGAGTCTTCTGGTCCAGATCCAACAGGCACAATGTTTTCATCCCAAATATTGGAGTCGTTAAAACTGCTGGTGGCAAAAGAAGAGAGACACGAATGGAACTCACCACTCTTGTGGTGATCACATGCCCTTGCCTTGTGAGAAGTGAACAGATCTGATCACTGTTGGCTCTAAACTAAGATATCCTGTAGTTCAGTTGCCTTTATACAGACTTCTGTACAAACTTACATAGAAGTCAGTCCAGTTGAACGCAGTGGGGCTTGCTTCTGAGTAGGCATGCATGGGAGTAGGCATGCTCTGAGGGCCATTAATTGGGATACAGAGACGCGTAAAATATTTTCAGCTTTCCCATTAGCTGAGAGTTTAACTCAGTATAGAGATAAATGTTCAGTAAGCACCACTAAACAGGGTGGTAAAAATGTTGTTTTTAGATATTGCAGCCTCCCAAGTGAGAGTGAAAACAATTATCTGCATTTTACATAAACATTTTACATATGAAAAAAACCTGACTGATTGGACTTACCCTTTTCAGTTGATCAAAAGGGTTTATTCAAGAAATATTAATCAATTCGGTGACAGTGCAATGCTGGGGAAGTAAAGAAGCTGCTGTATGGAAGAGAGAGTGGCAAAACCTGCTTTCACTAGACCAAAGCTAAATCTGAATCCAGCCTGTTATTCCATAGGGTTTAGACTACAGTCTAAAGAATGTAATTCTATTGCATCTAAAGACCAGTGTTTGTAAGTAACTAGTTACTTCTTATCAATTCCTTTCCCAAGTAACAGAAATATAACCATGTTACATTGTGATTTTAACTTAACAAAGGTTAACTAAACTTTTTGTCTAGTGTCAACTTGATCTTAGAGTCATAGAATCTTAAAGTTAGAAAGTAGTGTACTGCAATGGTCTTCTAGTCCATCTACCTGCCAGGTACAAACTAAAAACAACTAAAGCACTTCTGAAAGATGCATGTCCAACTTCTATTTAAAAAACTCCAAATAAGGAGAGTCCCCCACCCTTGAAGGGAGTCTATTCTACTGCTGAATAGCTCTTACAATAAAGAGTTTCTTCCTAGTGTTTTAGGTAGAATCTTTTTTCTTGTACAGGTCACCCCCCCCCGTATCCACAGATTCAGTCTCCACAGTTTCACTTATCCACATATGAAAAAAAAAAGTTCTCTCTAGGCATCTCTAGGTCCTCCAATGCAATTCTGTGGTCAACTTCTGGTGCTCAGCTCACTGAAAATAATAGTATTCCCTATTATCCATGGTTTCTGGTGTCCACAGGGGGTCTTGGAACACATCTCCCACAGATACAGAGGTCAACCTGTAATTCAAATCCATTGGTTCATGCTCTAGCAGCAGAAAGGACGCTTGCTCCTTCTTTGGCATGACATCCCTTCAATATTTCAGGATGGCTATCATGTCATTTCTCAGTCTTCTCTTCTTCAAGCTAAATGTACACTCATGGCACCAAACAAACAAACAAACAAAAAAACGCAGCTCCTTAGCCCAGTTTGTCATAAGGCTTGGTTTACAGATCTTTGGTCATCTTCTCTGTCCTTCTCTGGACATGTTCCAGTCTGTCAGTATATTTCTTGAACAATATATTTCTGGTGCCCAGAACTGGACACAGGAATCCATGTGTAGTCTGACCAAAGTAGAACAGATGACACTAGTACTTGTCTTGATCTGGACACTGTACTCCTCTTGATGCAGCCTAGAATTGCATTGACTTTTTTTTTGATACCAGATCATGTTATTAACCCATATTTAGCTTGTAGTCTACTTAAGACCCCTACATCCTTTTCACATGTACTGCTTTCAAGCCAGGGGTCACCCATCCTATATTTGTGCATTTCATTTTTCCTGCCGATATGTAGTACCTTACATTTATCCTTGTTGAAATTCATTTTGTTAGTTTTGGTCCAAATCTGTCAAGGTCATTTTGAATTCTGATCCTGTCTGATACTGTGGTATTTACTACCCTGCTCCAATTTGGCATCATCTGCAAATTTCAGATGCAGATCTTTATAAACATCATTTATAAAGATGTTGAACAACACCAGGCCCAGGACAGAACCCTGTGGCAACCCACTAGTCACATCTCTCTAGGATGAAGATCAACCATTGGTGATCCACACCTGCAAAATAATTCAGCTCCAGTGTGCAGTATCCTGTCCCAGTCTGACCCCATTAATGCTAAATTCACCTGTTTTAATCTAAACTCAAATTGGCACTGAAAGCCACACATTTCCCCCCACCTAAAGTCACATCAGTACAAAGGGCATGCTGTCATCACCATAGAGCCCTGGTGGCACAGTGGTTAAATGCCAGAACTGCAGCCACAACATTGTGAGTTTAATCCCAAGGGCTCCAAGGTTCACTCAGCCTTTCATCCTTTTGTAGGTCAGTAAAATGAATACCCAGCTTGTGGGGGCAATTAATAATATACATTAGAAACCGCTTAGAGAGTGCCTAGCATGCTGTAAAGCAATGTAGATGTGTAAGTGCTATTGCTAAACAATTTGTAAGTCTCTCTGAGAGTCTTGGTGGCTGAAGACTTGGGTATAAATACTCAAATAAATATAATTGTCCATGTGTTCAATGAATCAAGTTATTTTAAGTCACATGACCTCAGCAGCTTCAGTGTTTTTTCTTCCTGGCATGCGTATCCATATCAACCTATAGCCTTTCTTGTTTTCCTATCATTCTTACTGCCCACCTGCACTCCCATTGGATGGCTCCCTCGCTGGGTTCACTCGCCCAGGAGAATTAAACAATTCATTCAGTTTAGCCCACTACATTTACAGTTCCCCACATGATCTTCCCTCCAACCCCCCATTCAATCTATGTAATATGGGGGTCGACCTATAGTTCCTTGTGTCCTCTTTTTGCCCTTTCTGAAAATGGGGACAACATTTGCCCTCCTCCATTCTGCTGGCACCTTTCTTGTTCTCCAAGAATTCTAAAAGATTATTACCAGTGGCCCTGAGATTAGGGACTTTATCATACCACCCACAGAAGAGTTCTTTTGCAGGCATACATTGTGGCGTTTTTATGCCAGCAAAAGACCCCACCACCACCACCACCACACTTACCTCCAGCACAGTCAGTGAGGCCTCCCGGGCAGTAACGGAGCTCAGACAGAGCTTCACTTACTTCCAGGGTTGAAATCTCCTAGATTCCCATGAGAAGACGCTTGCATGGGAAATTTTAAAATAAATAAAAACCACAAAAATTTCAGCAAAGCACTAAGACACACTTTAAAGTCCCAAGTACACGGGGGGGGGGGGGGTTCATAAAAAGCATCCCCTACCTGGCTGGTCCCGATTGGACCCAGAAGTATTTGCCCATTGATGCTGCATTCACGTGAGTACAATGGCGTGCAGATTCAAACGCTGGCAACGCCAGCAACAAATCACTATGGTGCCGTCATTAAAATAGGACACGTTTTATACTTTACATGATTGCGAAAGGGCAGAGTCATCTGGTATGTGCACCCTTTTGCAATCTTAGGCATCCTTATGATGCCGTATTTGCTGTGTCTGATAAAGTCCTATGCAAGTTTTTTTTAGTACTCTTGGATGCAGTTCATCAGGCCCTGGAGACTTGAATTCATTTAGACAGCTCTTTCTTTATTATCTCTTTTGCTTATTCTGGGGTTCATCATTTGTTCTATTTTTACCACTTAGAACATTGTTTAATTTGGGGGGAAGAGTGGGGCAAAGAAGGCATTGAACAGCTCAGCCATCACTCTGTCCCCATTAACATTTCACCATCTCTCTACGCAGCAGCCCTACTGTTTCCTTGTTCTTCCTCTTGCCCTCACCCCATTTTATTATTATTAACCAGTCTAAGGAGCCTGTGTTCATTCTGAGCTTTAACTTTTAGCCACAGCAAGTATTGGCTATTTTCTGTAGTCTGCTTTGGTGATTTTCCCCTTCTCCCATTTCTTGTACATGTCTCTTTTAAATGTCAGCTCATTGCAAAGTTCTTTCTACATCTGCCCCAGCTTCTCTGGACACCTCCCACTTTTCTTCCTCACTGGAATTGTTTGCAAGCGTCTCTTCAATATCTCACATTTAAGAAGCTCCCATGCATCATGAATTTCATTCCATTTGAGCATTTCTGACCATGAGAAACGCCCTAGTGCTTTCAAGATGTGGTTGCACAGTGGGGAGGGGGGTTGTTGTGAATGGTGGTACTGGATCCCTCCTACCTCTGTGACTGAAGAAGGACATAAATGACTATAATGGGAAGTTAAGCCAGCATATGTCACCAATAGAATTCTGGCCATAGTATGCCCAGCACAAAGATCAACAAAATCTTTGGAACTTGATTTCATACAGCAGCAGGCATGGACAAAAGGCCCCTGAGGACTTTTTTTTTCAAACTGTGCCCTTCTGTCCTCCAGTCACTTCACCTTTAACCACAGACACACAAAAATTGAGCCAAAATCAGGGCCCTTAGTTCTAGAAGCCTACAAGAGAGGCAGATGCTGCTACTACTGTTGCTGTTGTTATTTTGCTACTTTCAGTGCCAGTATGGCCCATGGCAGTTACTGGCCATGAAAGTTTTCCTCTGCCCACAACTGTCAAAGGGGTTCAGATTTGTGTGTGTGTGCAATTGTTGTTTGTTCATTTGTGCAGTGGATATCAGTTGCTGCACCTTACAATATATGCTGTTTACATCACACCCAAAGCTTTGAAAAGTTTTGGGCTTTTTTAGTCTACAACTCTCCGCATTCTCTATTCATAGTCAGTATGGCCGCTTCTCCTTGAGACCTTTATTTTTCAACTCTTTGTCTGACCCAGCTTTTACATGTTCAGCTAACGTTATGATACTGCTATTGGAACAGGGCCAGACAGCTGCAAATTTCTCCCAAATGTACTCATGTTTATTTACATACATGGCACCCACCCACAAATACAAACAACCTGCTTCCAAAGAATTGGATATTCCAGTTACAAAAATCCTGGTAAAGACAGAAAAGTTAACCTCCTGCCCTTCAGGATTTTTTCATTTATTGTACAGTCAGCCCTCTGTATCCACAGATTTGGTTTCCATGGATTCTACCAGTTATGGCTTCAAAACATTCCAAAAAAATGAATAAATTTCAAGAAGCAAACCTTGATTTTGTTATTTTATATAAGGGTCACCATTTTACTGTGCCATTGTATATAATGGGACTTGAGCATTCATGGATTTTGGTATCCGGGGTGTGTGTGTCCTGGAACCAAACCCCAGCAGATAGCAAGGGCCCACTGTAATGACCTTTGCCTCATAACCTTTCATTTAGAGCTAGCTAATTTTTTGGTCTTCCTTCCCACAGTAAATGGTGTAATTCAATACAGGCTATGTAAATATCTTCCCGAAAGCAACCACAATGGAACTGTTGTGTAGCATTAGGCTTGATTAATATGAGCCCATTCTGTAGTTCTACAGTTTTTCACATTTCACTGTCTCATGAATGAATTTACCTGTACAGTAGATGGTAAGGAATTAAAATATGACTGCTAGTTGCCCTAAACGTGGAGCTAACCATTATCCTTACATTGTCAAGATTAAACTAGTTCCCATATGGGGGATGTTCCAGTGACCAAAGTACTATAGCAGACAAATAATACAGGTTGACATTTTGGAAAGGTCTAAAAAGTGGATGTTACATAAAATCAAAGAGTGTGGCATTTGTGTAGATCAGATATACAAACTTAGGAAGCTGATATAACGATGTGAAACATTTAAAAATGTAAGGCATTTTTCATATATCCAGTGGAACAGAAGTGGAAAGATTGATAACAGAAACAATTTAAAAATCTTTAGTTGTGTGTAAACCTGATAAAGATTAGGCTGGGTGTTATTTTCTTTAATAATGCATCACTGGATCTTTTAAGCAAAGAATGTACAAGCTGATGCTTATCACATTTTTCACAGAATGTAAGTGCCATTCATTTAAATGAGATTCCCTTCTAAGTAGGCATGTGTAAGATAACAGCATCAGCCAACTTTAACAAGCTGTGCCTAAACAAACATGGTCAATAAAAGCTGGTTTACCATCAGGTGACTATTGTTTTTTCATAAACAAACTGTGTACCCATTTGCTTGTGGCCACCATGCAGTGTGAGGACCTGGTTTTAACAAAGCAAGGCTAGTCTCTGACAACTGCAAACAAACACTGAATCTGTGAGCAAAGGTTGGCACACATTTCTTACCACACCCAGTTACCTCTGTGCTAGCCACCCAGGTTTTTTTAAAAAGCTATTTATACCTGAACAGACTGTTATGTATTTTCCTTCAGAGAAAATGGTAATCCCCTGATCATAGTACATGCTGAAAAGACTGATAAGCACTGCTTAGACTGATTTCTTTGAAAAGATGGTGCTGTTGTGACTGTCTCTCATTGCTTATCCAACTTGATATGATGACCCAGCAAGAAGCTCCATGCTCTTGAACAGTGTGCAGTGCTATGAAGCACTAGGATGAAAAATGCTGGTGCAGTGGAGAATTGTCTAATTTTATGTACAGGTCAATCCCCATATCTGTAGGGAATGCGTTCCAAGAACCCTCCCCATAGATACCTGAAACCATGGATAATAGGGAATCCTATTATTTTCAATGAGATAAACACCAGAAGTTGACCATAGAATAGCATTGAAGGACCTAGAAATGCCTAGAGAACATGTTTTTTTCAGATGTGGATAAATAAAACTGTGGATACAAAATCTGTGGATATGAGGATTGACCTGTAATACATGTACAGTAGGACCCCCATATCTGGGGATTGGTTCTGGGCCCCACCGTGAATAATGAAGTCTGCAGCTAATAGCGAACACCATTGAAAATAATGGGACTTCCGAGTAAAAAAAGGAAGACATGGGGAAAGGAGGTTGAGAAAGATAAATCCTTTGAGTTATTTTTACATAGGAAGTCAATTTTATCTTAATATTAATATTGCTTTATGTAAAGTTGAGAATCTGTTTTGAATTTATGGTTCTGTACCACAATCTATGCTGAATAAGCAATAAACATATATTAATGAAAATAATGGGACTTCCAGTTTAAAATACCATAGAGTTGCTTTCGAGGACCTAGAAAATGGCTAGAGAGGACACATTTTCTAGGAAGTCTCTATGGTAGCTGTGATGAAACTGAGACCGCAGATAATTGAATCAGTGGATATTGAACCAGTGGATACTGGGGTCCTACTGTATGTCTGCATAGCAAGATCTGTCTGAAACTGTGAACCAGTGAAATTGTCATCCTCGTCAACAATGTAAATGATCAAGTAACATACTCTTTCTCCCTCCCCGCCCCGTGTGTGTGTGTGTGTGTGTGTGTGAGAGAGAGAGAGAGAGAGAGAGAGAGAGAGAGATGCAGGGTCAGGTATGGTTAGTACTTAGATGGGGGGCCACCAAGGAATACTAGATGCTGGCAGGCTATATTTCAGATGACAATGGCAAATCAGCTCTGAGTATTCCTTGCCTAAGAAAACCCTTTGAAATTCATAGGGTCCCCATAGGTCAGCTGGGGACTTGAAGGCATGCACATAAGGAATGGAAACTAAAATGGAGCAGGGGTTATTATCTCCCATCAGTAGTCACAGATAGCAAGGCTCTGTATCCCTTACAGAGGTAGTTAGGGCTTTGAGATGAGGTGACTTCCTGCAGTCTATATTAGGCCTGTGGGATGTGGTCCCCCACCTGTTCCCCCCATATAGGATAGGAGTAGCAGTTCAACAACAACTGGAAGGCCACAGGTGCCCAACCTCCTACCCACCAAATGTGGTGACTATAAATCCCACAATCCCACAGCTAACACATCTGGAGGGGGGGGGACCAGGTTGAGAAAATTACTTGAGCTGCAGCCATTGGCTCCCTAGCAGTACAGTACAATCCCTGTATCAACAGGGGATATGTTCCAGGGCTTCCTGTGGATACATGAAACTGTGGGTAATAGTGAATAGGCAATTGTGAAGAGTCATGAGAGTTGCAGTCTGACATCTGGTGGACCACTGTCGGCCATAACTGAGGAAAGGGAAAGTTGAACCTGAGTGTTAGACTAGGGGCCCTTTTGAACTCTCTCTCTCTCTCTCTCTCTCTCTCTCTCTCTCTCTCTCTCTGGCTTTCCTTCGCAAACGAAGATTCAGGAAGGACTCATCCCGCGCTTTCTGCAAGCGCGCTGATAACTAAAAAGGCCAATCCGAGATAAACAAGTCCGGTTGCAGAAAGCACAGCAGGTCTCCTTGGGTGATGTTTCTGGGTTGTGATTCTTTCTGCGTTGTCGTTTCTCTTCAAGACTTGTTTGGCATGAATTCTCAAATAAGGCTGCAGCATTGTGGATAGTGCATCTCCATGCCTCCCAATGTGAGGCCAGGGCGGACCATTGTTGGTGATCAATTTGGCCGAGCCTGAGATGTTGTTTCAGGTAGTTCTCATTCATGGGACTCTTTCATACTTATAGCTATTATAGCACTATGATTCTACTTTAACTGCCCTGATTCTATTGTACCAAACCCTGGGGTGTGCATTTTAGGGAGGGCTGTTGATAGCTCTTGGCTAGAGAACTCTAGTATCTCACTAAACTACAAAACCCAAGATTCCAAAGGATGCAAGTGTCTGGTGTAGAACAGAGAAGAACCACCAGGATGCATCCTGTTTTCAGAGTTTCCCTATCTGAGAAATAAACCTTGTACAGTAATTCCTTAACACTGAGGTATTACTGAGAGAGGGAGAGGGAGAGGGACAGGGACAGGGAGGGGTTGTTTTGTAAAAATCCAAGGAAATTAGGTTTGGGGTTTTAATATCAATCAGAGTAATAAACAAGAGATAGTACCAGAAGATGAGACTCCCAGGTCATGCCACAACATTTGATTGTCATGATACGTAACCTGTACTCAGGACAAGAGGCCACTGTTAGGACAGAATGTGGAAAAACGGGATGGTTTCCAGTTGGCAAGGGGGTCAAGAGAGGCTGCATTTTATCTCCTTATTTAACTTGTACGCTGAACATATCATACATAAAGCTGGATTAGACTCTGAGGAAGTAGGTGTGAAAATTGGAGAAAGGAGCATCAACCATTTAAAGATATGCAATACCATAATATTAGCAGAAAATAGCGAAAACTTGGAACAACTACTGAAGAAGTTCAAGGAAGAAAGTGCAAAGGCAGGTTTACAGTGGAACAGTAAGAAAACAAAAATTGTGACCACAGGTTATTTACATAACTTTAAAGCAGACAATGAAGACACTGAGATAGTGAGCCTTGCCTGATCACCTTACCAAATCAAAACCATTCTGTTTCCCCATACTGTTCTGACAGTGGCCTCTTGTCCTGAGTACAGGTTATGCAGCAAGAGAATTAGATGTTGTGGCACACCCATTTCATAGAATCATAGCAGTACAGTACAATCCCTGTATCCACAGGGGATATGTTCCAGGGCTTCCTGTGGATACACGAAACTGTGGGTAATAGTGAATGTTCTAGTTTTTAACTAGGAGCAAAAATAGTGTTCACTATCCCTCTTCCCCCACTCACTTGCTGCCTTGTGGAGGGGGAGTAGCTGAAGTTCCTCTGTTCCATCACCTGGGAGGAGAGGGAAGGCTTCTTTCCCCATCCCCTTGGCAATGAAATGCTTGCTGTATTTTGTTGCCCAGGAGAAGGGGGCAGGGGGGGGGTAGCGTCTCCCTGGTGATGAACTGCTTACTGTGTTTTGTCGCCCAGGAGAAGTGTGGGTGGCAGGGTGGCTTCTCCTCATCGATGAAATGCTTGCTGCGTTTCAACGTGATGAAGCCACAGCGGCAGGGGCAATTCTTCCTGCTTCCACTCCCGAAGACTGAGAGCCTTATTGCGCTACACTGTTATAGCTCCATTATTCCACTTTAACTGCTCTGACTGCCTCCTGTGGAATCCTGGGATTTGCAGTTTAGGGAGGGGCATTTAGAACTCTCAGCTGGAGGCTCTTAGGTCTCACTAAACTACAAACCCCAGAATTCCACAGGAGGCAGTCAGAGCAGTTAAAGAGGAATAATAGCTGTATAGCAGTGTAGTGCAATAAGGCTATATTGTGTGAACAGCGGATAACTGAAACTGCATATATGGGATCCACAGATATGGGGCATCTTACTATACTGTAGCTTTGTCCTGCCTTTGAAACAGGAAATGTATAAGCCAGTTGTCAGTCCATCATTTGTCAGTTTCAGAGCTTAGGAACATTACCTTTTTGACTGTAACCCCCAGACTGTCCCAGTGGCCATGCTGGCTTGTGAGATTCTGGGTGTTTTGGTCTCTAAAAGTAGCTTTTCTCTGCCTCTGGACTCAGTTCTAGCCTTTGTGGTGATTGTGACAATTCTGTTTATTCCCAAAACTGTATCTGACACGAAGAGAGCACAATGCATCTCAAATATGCTGTTAGAAAAAAGCATGAAAATAGTAATCCTACATTCATTAAGGAAACAGCCTTGCTGCAAAATTACTGTAATCCTCAATTTTCTGAAGTGCTGGTTAGTGTCATTTCTGTGACACAACAACTTTGTCCCAAATGCAACCTTCTCCATCCCTGCACGCTATCCCATCCAATCACTCCTGCTTTGAAATCCCACCTCCTCTTGTTTTCTGCAAGGCATCAAATTGAAAATTAATTTTCCTCACACCCCTTCCATATACTGACCTGAGATAGCCACTCATTCTTCATTCCTCTCAGTGTCCTAGGACTTAGAAAATTGAAATGGTTTGATAACAGGAAGCCTTCAGTTTCCTCAACACCAGAACTCTGAATGTGAAAAAATGTCCTTTCCTCTCATACATGCCATCTGATTATTTTCAAAGCTTTAAAGACCATGAGTTAAACATGGATGGAAGTGACATTTAAAGGTCATTGCTAATAGCTATCCTCAATTAATTTGTTTAATCTCTTTTTTAAAGCTGTAAACTAGTGTCCATCATTGCCTCTTATGGGAGTGAATTCTGTGTTGATTGCAGGTTGCTTGATTATAGCTTGCAGGAGGGGGAACCTTAACATATCTTAACCTCCTGTCAGTTATTCTCGTCCATGGACCCCATATTTTATTATTATGAACCAAATGCAACTGCTCTATCTTGGCTTAGTTTGAATGCTACCGGGGTCCAGGGCAATCTTTTCCTTTGTACTTTCCCTTGTACCACACCTTCTATTTTCCATTTTATCTATTGGAATGGAAAATATATTATCATGCAGAATATTATAGTACTTTTGCTCTTCAACCCAGAACTCTCAGATCTGAAATTCTCCATTGTGTAACACAACCTTGTTGATAATTAGCTCATTCTGTTCTACATTTTGTACTTTAAGCTGTATTGTTTAATGCTAGGTCTCATACATTGTTACTCCCCACACCCCAATTTGAATGGATCGGCTAGTTTTAAACTATTTGAGAGAGCAAGCAAGCAAGAATGAATAAACCTGACTGTGTCTATTATACCCACATTACTGTTCCTTTTATAAATCTTTTCTCAATTGTACCCCATTTATGCAGCAGTCCAAAACCTGCTAATCTGAGTGTAAAACTTGTTGACCTCAAGAGTAGGACAGGATGAGGCAGAAAGGTAAATGAATTAAACTGTAAAATTAAGTGGTTTCAGATGCAGACTTAGTTGTGCTTTGTGTAGAACCGCTGGGCCATTATATTAATCTCCCATGCAAACAGTTTTCACAACAAAGACTTCTATTATATATAGAATGAGAAATGCCAGATGTCCATTTGGGATTCAGAAAAGGAAGAGGCACTAGAAATCATATTGAAAACATATATTGGCTAATGGAGGGCACCAAATAATTTCAGATGAAAGTAAGTCTGTATTTTATAACAAAGGCTTTGACTGTATTGTATAGATCATGAAAAGCTATGGACCATACTAAAAGAAATAGAAGTGCTACAACATGTGATTGTTTTTTGTTTTTTTTAATTGTAACCTATACTCTAGACAAGAGGCCATAGTCAAGACAGAACAAGGAGAAACAGAATGGATTTCAATTGCCAAGGGAGTCAGAAAAGCCTTTAATTTGTCACTGCATCTTTAATTTATATGCAGAACATAACCTATGAAAAGTGGGAAGGAGGTGTGAAAATGGAAGAAGGAACATAAACAATTTAAGATACATATATGACACCAAATTACTAGCAGAAAATAGCAAAGACTTGGAAGGACTACTGATGAAAGTTAAGGATGAAAGTACAAAGCAGGGTTACAGCTGAATATTAAGAAAACAAAAGTACGGTAATGAGCACAGATGGCTTACATAAAAGTAGAAGACAAAGACATTAATTTAGTTAAAGATTTTCTGTACCTTGGTTCAATCATAAATCAAAATGGAGACTGCATTCAAAAAAATCAGAAGACAACTAAGACTTGGAAGGGTAGCTATGAAGGAACTAGATAAGATCCTCAAATATAAAGACATATAATTAAAAAACAAAGTCAGAATTATCCAGCCTATATAAGGTTGTGAAGCTGGACAATGAAGAAAACTGACAGGAAGAAAATCAGTTCATTTGAAACGTGCTGCTGAAGGAGAGCGTTCTGTGGACACCCTGGACTGCCCCAAAAGACAAATATATGTGTCTGAGAGTAAATGAAGCCCAAACTTTCACTAGTAGTCAAGATGACTAAACAGAGGCTCATACAGATAATGAAAATACTCCTCACAGAATTCTCAGAGAATACAATGTGTCCAAACATGATCCAAATAAGATTCATGGTATTCAGAGGAGGGGGCTGAAACCTCCACAAACCTGCAGTGTAAAAGGATTCTTGGTTTTCCCTGAAATTTCCTGGGAAATGTGCATATATGCACATTTTCACACATGTGGCTGTCCGAATTTGCATTGTTGTACATTTTCGCTCTATTGCCCCTTATCAGAGTGTGTAGCTGCTCCATTTGAATAGATGCGAATGGATGCAAATAGGCCAAAAAAAAAAAAAAGTGTATACAAAACAGCATCACTGCAAAAGGGCAAAAATGCACACCCACTCACAGTATACCATCGCGTCTAGATGAGCCCTAAGAGTATCATACTTTGGACACATCATGAAAAGGAAAGCAACAGGAAAAGAAGACCACATTACAGGTGCATTGATTCAATCAAGGAAGCCACAGCCCTGAATTTGCTAGACCTGAGCAGAGCTGTGGATAACTGGGGCTTCTGAGGGACTTATATTTATACGGTTGCAATAAGTAGAAGGTGACTTGATAGCAAACAACAACATAAGTATAGACACAATTTGACTGGAGTTCATTTAGTAGCACAGTCAGGCTTAAAGCTATCATGACTAACTTGTTCCATTGCTTTCAGTAAATCTACTCTAAATATCGTTGTGACTGAACCAAATCTGGTATTTTGTGTCTTTTCCCATGCTGAACCTTGTGTGCCAAAAAATAAGGTGCCTGGCATGTTTCCACTGCAGTTGCAAAGCTGTGAGGTGTGCATGGGCCAAAGTGATTTTCAAGTAGCACATGTGTGTACACCTATATGTGATCTTGAGATAGAAAGGATTTATCAGACTAACATGCCAAAATGTTTCTGTTCCACCAAAAACTAACAGCATACTTGTCCCAGCAACATAACCTTTTCTTTCAGACCTACCTTCAATGGCATCAATAAGCACCCCTCATGCCACATGACTACCATCATGTCATTACTGCTATGTAAGGGATCTATCACACAGGGAGACTAAAGGAATAGGAGTGATATTAAGAGCCTAGTGACAGTTTTTCCTCGTACAACATTGTGCAATAAGTAGTGGACAAATTCATTAATACCTTGCTATATTTCCAGAATAGTAGCCTTGTGTGATAATGTCCTAAGTCAGCAGTATGGTGATAGTGGGAAGTGCTGGGGGAGGTGATATATGGTAGTGTATCTTACAAGCAGAGTAATTAGTACTGACAAGCAGAAAGTGAGCAACAACTAGTCCCACCCACCCATACACTCACATGCTCTAGCTGAGAAACTAAAATCTGGCTAGTCTTCTTGGTAAAATATATGAAGTAGTTTTACTTACTTAAGGATTATATTAGCTGTGATGGCAGGGGACTCTACAAACATTTGCTCTGCAAACATGGAGGAATGTGGGGGGGGGGTTGACTACAAAATGGTGAAAGAACAAAATCAGACTAACAGAGATGCAAGAAGAGTGAGAGCATGGCTAATCCCAACAAGCAGGAAATGACATTAAGGCCTTAAAACTGCCCATCCACAGTTAGCACCAGGCTGGCAGAGTCAGTAGGCACAGAGGTCAGCTAATGCATAGCATGCCATGCTTAAACTCCTAGAAAGAGAAAGATATGCAAACTAGCAAGTTGTGAGCATACAAAAGTTGCTTATTCTAACAGGAAAGCAACGTGAAAGCATTGTAATTGTTACAATGTATATAGAAAGGGTCATATTCCACAAATTAGCTCAACATACAGTACTATGGCCAGGAAAGATTTTTAAGGCTTTTTTTTTTAATAATATATTTTTTATTGTTATATATAGTTACACATACAGCTCATATTGAGGTATAGTGGGGGAGACAACTTCCCATCCCACCATTCCCCCCTCCTTGCAGATGATATAAATTCCTTTAAACCAAAACTAAATATGACTTCCTTCATGTAAAATAGCCCATAGAGTTTATTCTTCCCTCTGTGTATTATTTTTTTCTCCTTTTAGCACTACATCTTTCTATTACAGTTATCTTACTGCACTGATAAGATCCTCTTTCTCACCCCTGTTTCTTTCGTTACTTCACGTTTTGTCGCCTCTCCCTTCCTATATCTGTATCTCTTATTTATTTATTTATTTATTTATTTACTTATTCCCCCCCTCATATTTCTATATCCTTCGGAATGCACCATCTTGCCCTGCAATAGTTTACTACCGGTGTCCACTCTTCTTCTATCTTTTGTATTGATTTTTGAGTTGATAAACGTGTTAACTTATCATTCTCTTTCATTTCGTGTACTTTATTGAGCCAATCATCTATCCTCAGCTCTTCATTACTCTTCCATTTTGCAGCTATTACCATGCGAGCCGCTGTACAAAGGTATAACACTATTCTCCAATATTTCCTTTCCACCTCTTTTACTAGCATTGATGTAATATTTAGGAGATATAGTTTCTTATTTAATTCATACTCTATATTGAATATTTTTTGAATAATCTTGTGTATCTTAAACCAAAATTTCTGCACCTTCGGACAAGTCCACCAAAATTCTTTAGGAGAAAAGAATTGGAAAATCAGCTGGCAGTGATTTCAGAAAAGTGTGTCTCAAAAAATTGTGCCTGGACACTTAATGCTGAAGAGGGAACCCATATCCAGTAGAGATTTTATCAGCTTAGAGAGGAAGTTCTAGCTTTGAGAGGCCCTTGACAAAGTGCCTTCTAGTAGACCTCCTTCCCCCTTGTTGTTTCTGTGGCCTCCTCTGACACTGGTGGCTTCCTGTCTAGTGGCAGCAGTGAGTGCTGTGGCGATTGCTATGTTAATTTCCCACAATGTCCATAAGTGACACTACAGTCGTCCCTTCACATTGTGAGTTAAGCATTCATGGATTTGATTATTTATGGATTTGATTGACTAATATATTCTATCTAGGCATTTGTAGGTCCTCCAGCGCAATTCTACTGTCAACTTCCAGCAGAAATTGACCATAGAATCATAGAATCATAGAGTTGGAAGAGACCACGAGGGCCATCCAGTCCAACCCCCTGCCACACAGGAAATCACGATCAAAGCATCCCCGACAGATGGCCATCCAGCCTCTGTTTAAAGACCTCCAAGGAAGGAGACCCCATCACGCTCCGAGGGAGTGTGTTCCACTGCCAAACAGCTCTTACTGTCAAAATCATGCTAGAGGATCTACAAATGTCTAGAGAAATGATCTCTTAGGTTAAAAAAAAATAGCAGTTCTATATTCACAGTTTTTCCACTTTCACAAGGCTCCTGCACCCCTAACCCCCACGAAAATTGAGGGTCAACTGTATGTTTAACACACATTGGAAACTGTTTAATGCAGTTAGATGTGTAAATAGCTATTGCTTAAAACAATTTGTAAGCCGGTCTGATAGCCTTGTGGCTGAAGAGCGGGGTATAAATAAATAAATAAATAAATAAAATAAAAAATGTCAGGACAATGTAGAAAATTAAAACTGCTGTGTTCTCTTAGGCACACTCCATAGTACCAGTGGCCACTTTAATATTGCCAAAAAGATTACCAAAGGGGGCACTGGTTTGCTTAAAACTGCACGTGCTAATTCCTATGTATTTGAAATTATTTTTGTAATTTAAACAGAATTACAATACCTGAATGGGGAAAACTGTGACCAGTGAATCTCTGTACCTACCGACTCTGCTGTCCTGGTGCTAACTGTGGATGGACAGTTCTAAGGCCTCCATTCTTATGGTTCTTTAAATAAAACTTGAATGAGACAACCCTTCAAATAGAGCACTGACCTGCTGTGAAGGAAGGCATATGGCTACCTACTACATTAGTATATCTATATCACAGTTGCCTGTCTGCCTAAACCAGTCTCATAGGGAGTCCTATAGGGAAGGGTTACAGCGACTCATCTTACTGGCCTCAGCTGGCCTGTATGTATCATGTTCCTTCAATAAAGTTGTGGCCTGTTTAATCCTATTTATTTGCATTCCTCCTTTTTTTCTCCTTGGCAATCGTATGGTGGAGCTGCATATGTGTGGAAAGCTCCTGCTTTCAGTTTAAGTGCACTCTATGGGGTGGATATATAAATGTGGGAGGCGTGGCCATCATGGCTGGGGGATTCTGGGAGTCATTATCCAAAGAAGTAATTTTTTCCAAGATTTGCAATCCCTTCACAGAATTTGCTTGACCCATTTGTAGATTATGAAATATCTGTCCTTAGGCTGTCTTCCATTTCATTTGTGAATGATAGGCCAGTTCTAAATAAGAGACTTAGACTTTGGTTTGACCTTCATTAACATCATTGTTTAATGGCAGTTAGCAAGCAGATAATGAGAGAAATATGCCATTTTATGATAGCTGACCTGCAATATTTTTGCAATGCACTGATATCTTTGCACAGAATTGTTTATAGAACTGTCATAAATGTTACCAAGATATATGCATTGCCTTGTGACAGGACCTCTTGGTTTGCTAATCTGTCAGGCGAATCAAGTTTGTGATGCATGTCATTGTGACCTCAAGCACTGACTTGGAACGTGGTGGCCATGTACATCAAAAGGCAGACTGTTCTTCTACATATGTCTTGCTGCTCTCTGACATATGCAAAAAGCCTTTAGAGATTTTCAGACAACACTCTTATAGTGTTACTATTCCACTTTATTTGCTCTGGCTGCCTCCTGTGGAATTCTGGGATTTGCAGTTTAGGGAGGGGCATTTAGGATTCTCAGCCAGAGAGCTCTTAGGCCTCACTAAACTACAAACCCCAAAATTCAACAGGAGGAAGCCAGAGCAGTTAAAGTGGAATAGTAACATTATAACACTGTAGTGTGAAAATCTCCTTCCTGTTGTATTGATATTCTATGGCTCTCTGGTGGCTTGCAAAAGCAAGAATGGAGATGGGGGAGGTAATGCTCAAAATATAGTGTTTTGCTCTCACAACCCACCTAAGGCCCCATCCGAAGTGGAGGGTGTTGGAATTGGATGAGAGAAGCTCATGTTCAATTTTCTGTTCAACGGTGAAGCACACTGTGGTGCACTAAAGTTCCACTGAAATAAGCAAAGCTTAAATGTATGTAACTCTGTTATGGATTGTGGCTGCTTTTTCCAATCTACCCCATTTTACAGATTTGTTTTGAATATAAACTGAGGTAACCCTGTCTATGGAGATTATCAGACAGGGACAAAAATAGCGTCCCCGTCTCACTATCTCCTCTCCCACCCCACTCCTGTCCCTGTAACACTATAAAAATAAAAGTTTTAAGACCTACCTTTGCTGCTTCTTTCCCTACACACACACACCCGGCAACCCAGGAGTGAATGCAGCTCTGTGAGAGCTGCATTCACTTCCTGGAATGGAAATCCCGGCTGTTCTCGCAAGAGGATGATCGCACGGGAAATTCAAAACGAAAAAGAAAAAGAAACATCAAAAAGTAAAACCAAGCACAAAAACAATAAAAACATTAAAAAATACAAGTAACCCAGGGAGGGTACAAAAAAGTATATCACTTACCTCCTTGTCTTGATCATACCCGGAAATGTTCGGCATGGACCTCCCAGTGACGCTGGCATCGTGCCAGCATAACGGGGCACATTTTCACTCACCTGTTGTTCCATTACAGAAACGGAACAACGGATCAATTCATGGCTTAACCCATGAATAAAATCTTTCACGGTTTTGAGTATTCGCGGTTTCTCCTCCTTCTCCTCCCCCTCTCTGGGAGGGAACTCCATCCACCTCAGGGGCTTGCCTCCCTTTGAACTGGAGAGCCAAAGCCCCGAGAGAGCAGAGAGGTGGGTGCTTTAGACCCAGGACTTTTTCGGACAATGAAAAAACAACGCTAGCAGCCTTGCCACGTTGTGAGGCTGCAGCGCTGCAGGGCGTCCGTTTCGCATGACACCCGTCCCTAGCGGTACTGTTGCAGTACCACTGGGACATTTGAGCGTTATATTTCAGTGATTTTTACTCACGATAGTTGATCATGAGTAAAAATCTGCTAAATATAATGCTCAAATGTCCCAGCGGTACTGCAACAGTACCGCTAGGGACGGGCGTCATGCGAAACGGATGCCCTGCAGCGCTGCAGCCTCGCAACATGGCGAGGCTGCTAGCGTTGGTTTTTTTTTTTTTTTTTGTCCAAAAAAGTCCCCAATCTCCCTACTCTCTGGGGGCTTTGGCTCTCCATTTCAGACAGAGCCAAGCCCAGGGAGAGGGGGGAGACCAGGTCTAAAGCACACACACCCCGCTCTCCTGGGGCTTGCCTCCCTTTGAACTGGAGAGCCAAAGCCCTGAGAGAGCGGAGAGGTGGGTGCTTTAGATCTGATCTCCCTGCTCTCTCGGGGCTTGGCTCTGTTTGGAGAGCAGCTTTGCGAGGGTGGGTGTGGCAGCTGAGAAGTGTCTAGGAGGCTTCAAAAGCCCAGTCACCACATTGGAAGGGGGGGTTGTGGGTGGACGGGGGGAGGTGTATTTTATTCACAGTTTTTTCACATTCTCAGGGTTCTTGTGCCCCTAACCCCCGCAAATGTGGAGGGAGGACTGTACTAGGAATTGTTTAGATAACGGGGAAAAAAACCTCAAACAATGCAGGCAGAATACTATTTGTCTAGATGAGCTTTTGGTGGGATTTACCATATTGGGAAGGAGGGGGCTGAAAACTCCAAGTAGTTCGTGATTACAGCTTTTCCTGTTTCTTGTAATCTTTTTTTTTTTTTAATGTACATGAAAATGCACATAACAGCCCGTCTGAACAACCAATTTGAATTTGGGCACATCCAGGAAGTAAAAACATGATTGATCGGGGCAGGCTTGCCAGCAACAAAGCGGCCAGAGCCACCATTATTGTTTTTTGGGGATACGATCAAGCACTATTTATGAGCTGCAGAGTAAAAAGAAAATGTTTTTAAGCAGATCGTTCTTCCCCATCTCTCATTTAATGACAAAAGTGGGGGGGATGGAGGGAGCTTTTTGAGAGATAAGGCAGGTAATTCACTCACCGCCACCATCTTTTCTCACAGGCATGCTTCGTGTGAACAGCAAACCTGGATAGCTTTGCATGACAGTGATCTTGTGAATGGATCATGGGGACAAATGAACACCGCTTTAATAGTGAGGTAATGCACTATTTTCCACAATTAATTCTCCCATCTGACTGAGCCCCTAGTTATTTAGAATAGGGGTAAGTAACTTTGGAGCATGCAGGGACCCATTTTCCAACTGTTCACTTGCATGGTGTTTAATCAAGTTATGTAGTAGTGAACTATTAGAATTTCAGAAAACTAATTGTTAAAGAACTACAACCACCAAAGGAATATATAAATTAACTAGAAATTAAAACAATGTAATTATTTGTTGTTGTTATGTGTCTTCAAGTCTACTTCAGCTTACTCCATTACAGGGTTGTGGTGGTGGTTGTTTCTTTGCAAGAGGGTTTCCATGGCTCGTTGGGGTTTTGAACCCTGGTCTCCTGCAGTCCAAGCCCAACATTCAAACTATTATACCATATTGGCTCCTATAATAAAATATTTGTTATTTCATTTTATAATGTTTTATTTAAACATGCGTCATGTTTTATAAAATGACATTATATTTGATAATACTTTATAGAGTATATTGTCATTCTATCAAATATATACCAAAGTATTTTATACATTACAGACTGTGTTATAAAAATATTATATACCAAAATATTATATATGTTGTAGAATATAATATAATTCTATAAAGTATTACTTCATGTTTAAATAGAACATTATGAAATGAAATACAAAATATAACAGGATGTCTGGTCATATAGTAAATGTTTGTGTCTGGAAAGTTCCTAGTTCCACATTGCAAACCGGAGGGAGGTTATCTGCAAGAACAAGAAACCCCCTTAAAGCTAACAACCTTTAGAAACTCCATTGAGAAGGAGCTTTGTGGCTTTGAGCTGAGTTTTTTCTGAAGGGCGTTAGCCTCAGAAATTATCATATCACTCGGCCTCAGGGGTGTGGAACTTATTTTATGACTTTATAATTGCTTGTGAATATTGGTTAGTATACTGACATTGGATGTTCTTAATGGGTATATAACACACAAGCCTCCTAAGCAGTTGCTTTCTGCTTGTTTCAGGCTTTCTTTATCAATAAATGGTGAACTCATGGATATTTCTTTCTGTCATAATTTTGCAATAACTCACCATGCCTTACCATGACATTGTTCACATGATCTAGCACGAATTTATGTATTTAGCTCCTTTTATTAGCCTTTGCAGACTCTCATCATCTAGACATCCTCCTATTCATGAAGATCCCTTGTCTAGGGAGATTTTCACACCAGGGCAAATAGCCCCGGTTCTGTCCCACCACCTCCTATCCCATTCCTGCAATGGAATGGAGGTAAATGTTCGCACACTTACCTCCATTCCGCTCCAGGAACTGGCTCCCTGCCTCCTTGCCCAGTCGGCCGTAAATGCAGCCGTCAAGCTGCCTTTACAAGTGGCAGAGGGAAATCCCACTCATTCTTGCAAGAGAACGAATGGGAGGGAAATTTAAAATACCCCTCCAGCTGTCAAATCAAGAAAAAAAAAAAGGAAGAAAAATACAAGGAACCCAGGGAGGGGGGAGAAGGGTCCCACTTACCTGGCTGTCCAGATCATGGTAGGAAGTGCCTGCCATGGAGCTCCTCCCCATCCCTGTCATCCCAGAACAGGGATGGGGGTCTTATTCACACAACCACATTCTGTTACAGAAACGGAACCGGGTGCTTAATAACAACTTCTCCGCATTAAAAATATATCACAGGGAGAAAACAGAACAGCCACGCTGTAGGGACGGAACAGGGTGGACGTCATCTGAAAGAAAAATCTTTCAGCAACCCTGTTCCGTTCCTGCAATGGGACAAATAGCCTGAGTGAAAATCTCCTAGGATTGCTAATCACTCAGAATCATAATTCATCATTAGCAGTCATCATCATCAACCAACTTGACATGGTTTAGGAACTCTAATGATAACATGGGCTGAGATGAGCCACTTAAAAAAAATTGCACACTTTTCTCCTTGTGGTCAAAATCTGAACTGTAGAATACAGTTGTTATAAATCACTATATTTTATTTGTGAATCTTATGTGAAGTGATCCAGGAGTCCTGATCTCAAATGACCATGACTTTAGTTCAAGGTCTTAAGACTATTCTCAGGCAAAAGAATGGCAACTTTCCCATTGGTTTATCCAGAAGTACCACTGAGCTCTTCAAACACCTTTGTCCTAGTCAAGATCTTACGAACAATAAAACAGATTATTGGCTTTCTGTACACAAAGATGCATAATATAACCAACAGAAATATTAGACTATCATCACTTTCCAAGAAAACTAGAGATATAATATGCACCTAAATACCTGCAAAGCTAAGTTACTCACCTACTCACCCATCCACCCCCACAATGCCCATAGACTCAACGGGAGTGTGTTACAAGTGTGGGCATCCTGATTTTAATGTATTCAAGTGCAGAAATAATATTTTCTTCTTTTTTAGTCACATCCATCCCAATTTCCATTGAGGAGAATGAGCCATTGCTGTGCCCTGATCCTTATTCCATTTGCAGCTGTGCAACACAGAACAATTAGAGTCCACTTTGTTCTGTATCTCACAGCAGTAGCTAGAAACCATTCACGAATACCAGAATTACTAGGTTTATGAACTACCATGTTACTGTGTCTTTAAAAGTCCCCTGGTAAGAATCAAGTTGGTCTTTTCATGCATTGTTAAGTACTCAATGAAAGCAGAGGGAACTGAAGCTGCAGTGGTTTATTTAGACAACAAGGGAGGTGTTCTTTCTGGTAAGGGAACAGAGTGAGATTGGTGTGTTTGCAGATGGCCAAGAAAAGTGAGTCATAGGAAAAAAAGTGAAGCACTGAGAGGGAGAGAGAAAAGTGTTACGTCTAGTATCTCCAGCTATGTGTACTCAGCCAGTCAGTCAAACAGAAAAGATCCTTAGTTGCTCACAGGCTATGGCAGAGAGAAAACATCTCTCCTGGAACAAAAGAGAGCTGCAAATATGGGATTAAGGTCTAAGGCTGCATTCCACCTACTTCTAATAGCTGATTTTCTTCTACTCATTTCCTCCTGTTGTACTGCTGTTTGAGAAGATAAATAAAGGATTTAAATGCCAAATATTTTATTCCCTGATACTGACCATCCAAATATGTTTGGAGCTGTACACTTCTCTTCATTCCTTACTAACAGTCATTTCTATCTGCCTTTGAAACACATTAAGACTTCAGACTCAACAAAGTCCTAATACGGTATGTTCCTTTTGATATAGTGAAAAACTGTCTGAAAGTAACTGAGCACATATTAATTGATGGCCATTTGATCCTCTTCCCTTACCCTAAAACCCCATCTGGATTTGCTTCAGGATATCTGGACATAACAATTGACTTAATTGTAGACTTGTGGACTACCATATCCTTTGTAGCAGCTCTGTTGGGTATTGTGTTTCTTACTTATGGCAACCTAAGTCAAACCTATCACAGGGTTTTCTTGGCAAGATTTGTTCAGAGGGGTTTCCCCTTTGCCTTCCTCTGAGACTGAGAGAGCAATGTGCTCAAGGTCACCTAGTGTGTTTCCATGGCCAAGCAGGGATTCAAACCTTGGTCTCCAGAGCCGTAGTCCAACATTCATACCACTATCCCATGCTGGCTCTCAGTGGCTCTGGGCAACAGCTTAAAATCTAGCAGAACCCTCTTTCCATTTGAGATCTATCTCTAGAAACTGTGTAACAAAGGTTTTCAAATGTTTGTGGTTTGTTTATTGCACATTGTTTTTAAAGAATAAATGACAACATTTTATTTTCTAAGGATATGTCCTAATAGCTTTATTTTCATTTTCAAAAGGATGACATTGAACACACTGTAGTAGTAGTTTCCTTAAAAACAGCCTAAATACCCTGAAGTTACCAGATCCTGTCTGATCTTGGAAGCCAAGCAGAATCAGGCCTGGGGCCCATTCACACTACAGAATGTTAGTGCTATTATCCTGCTTTTACTGGCATGGTTCTATCTGTTGGAATCCTGGGATTGACAAGTGTGTGTGTGTGCGCACGCAGGCCCACACCTCCAAGTTGCCTGTTGACTTATGGTGATCCCATGAATGTCATAGGGTTTTCTTAGGCAAAGGAATATTCAGATATTGTTTTGTCAGTTCCTTCCCCTGAAATGCATCCTACAGCACCTGGTATTCATTGGCAGCCACCCATTGTTAGGATCTGCCTCTCCTTGAAGGATTCGGCCCCTGGCTGCTAAAGCTAGCTCTGCCTCTCTGTGCAGGACTAGGCCTTGGTTGTGGAAGTCTTGAAGGAGCCAGGGCCAAGCTGTGAGGCACAGATGGCTGCATTCATGTGGCACACCTGGAGCAGCCAGGGGAACTACTGTTTAAGAACAGCATTCTCCCCTCAGCCTTTGCTGCAACAATATGGTCTTCTGTGCTGTTTGTAGCTGTTTTTTGCTCTTTGATCTTGAACCCTTGCCTTGCTACTTGAGTTCAGACCTTTGCTTGCCTCTTGGACCTGCCTTGCCTCTAGCCCCTAGGTACCTGGTATGTGTTTGATTTTGGCTTGTATTTGGACTCTGGCTTCTTTGGACTTTGTTTCCCATGTACCTGACCTGGCACTCCCTTCCTGGACCTTCTTTTGCCTCCGGCCTCCTGATACATGTTTGACCTTGGTGCGTTTTTGGACTTCTACTTGGTTTTGATCCTATCTGGACTTTGGACTCTGTCTTCAATGCCTCTGACCCTGCCTTCTGGACCTGCCTTGTCCCTGACCCTCAGGTTCTTGTTCTCCACCTCCCTGCTTTCCCTGGCCCTGGCATCTCCCTTCCAAGACCCTGCTGCCCACGCCCTGGATCCTGACACCCATCCAAGTATTTGGGGAGGGTCATTTAGAATTCTCAGCCAGAGTGCCCTAGTGTCTCTCCAAACTCTAAATCCCAGGATTCTCTAGGATGGAATCATACCAATTAAAGTGGAATAATAGAACTATAATTCTGTAGCATGAATGGGCCCCAGATTATTACTTAGAAGAGACACTGCAAGGGAATACTAGGTGCTGTAGACTATATTCAGAGAAAGGAAATGGCAAACCTCCTCCAAATAAATCTTGCCCCCCCCCCAAAAAAAACTGATGGGGTCACCATAAGTTGGAGTTGACTTGAAGGCATATGACAAACAAGGTAGTCCTCTAGTCACTTATCTTAGTGTAATTAAAAAAAAAGATGGGAAAGGATGGGAAAATCCTTAATTTGCATTCTATATTGATCATAGTCTACCAAAGAGATGTTTCTATATCATCTCCATAGAGGGATATTTATGTTGGATTAAAATAGAAAAAGAAGAGATGTGGAACTTTACAGCCTCTCTTAACTGCTTTCCTATTCATTCCCTTCAGCATGGAGAGTTTTTTTTTTTTTCCAACCAGGAGGGAAGTAGGATTTATTGCATTCATTTCTTTGTGTTTTCCTTCTATAAATTAATTGAACTTGGGTCACAAACTGTTTAAAACCAACATGCTTGCATTGAGGCCAAAATGGTCCCATTAAGGTAATTAATGTGTCAAGAACAAGCTGCTGTTGTATACTACTTCTGGATTCCATTGTACATTTTGCTGGCAACAGGATCACTTTGTGTTAAAGTTAATTGTGTCCTGACAGGATTCTCTGCCTGAAAGTGAGAGACTGAGAATGTAGTCCATTCAGATTAGAATTCATCCCTTTAACTTAAGGTTATTACACAAACTATCCATTCTGCACGCAGTTGTGGGGGTGAGGGAGCAATTGCATCTATGTAGTATGGAGCCATGCCACTTGAAACCAATTGGCACAGCAGGGAATAGCAGAAGAGTTACCACATCCAGCTGCATAAGACAGCACACTGACCACTGTTATCTTCCTCCAACCCCATCACTAGGTGTACCCTATTGATGCAACAACCCAGTCCACAGTTGGATCGTTTGTCCAAATAGTATTTACCTTCTAATCAGTTTTTGTCCCTCCCACAACATTATGACCATTCAAGGTTAAGCAATTCAGCTCAATGGATGTTTATGGAGTATAATTCGCATCAGAACCAACTAGCATAGCTAATGGTAAGGTATGCTAAGAGGTGCAGTCCAAAACTGGGAGGACCATTTTGCACGCATGGAACTTATGGTTCCTTTTATACCCACAAGTTGGATGTGACCTTCAGGAAAAATCCCTAACCACATATATTTGGAAGTGACTCATTAGAAAAGATGATAATGCTTGGTAAGGTGAAAGGCAGTAGGAAAAGAAGACTGCATTACAGGTGGTGAACTCAATCAAGGAAGTCATAGCCCTGAGTTTGCAAGACCTGAGCAGAGCTGTTAATGATAGGCTTTCTCAGAGGTCTCTCATTCATAGGGTTGTCATAAGTCAAAGCTAAATTGATGGCAATTAACAACAAATGTTTCCTTGAAACCGATGAGACTTTATATCTACTTGCTTTATAATCTGAAATGGTTCCTGCCCAAGAGCACTGCCACACAATGCCAGAAAAACATATTTAAGAACCGATGTTATTGCTACCTTGGTACCATGTCTGGCACAGAGACTTTCCATACAATAGTATGACAGCTATGTAGAGCCCAGTACCATGCAGGGAAGAATTTGTAACAGGATCCAAAGTCCTCCTACAATATAGACATACAACATATCCTACAACACAGGTCTTACTCCTGGAAAATGTTGGACCCAGTGTATCTGCATTGAAAAAAGCACCTGTCTAGTTAATTGTATGTGAACTGATATCTCCATTTCTAAATCCTTGGATATTTTGTTCTGTAGAGTAAATATTGGCTTGGAAGCAGATGTCTTCTGCAAAGAACCATCAGAATTTGTTTTTAAGCATTATCTTCCCTTTTCACTGTTATGCCTAAGGATGTTTCTGGCACGATTAAACTGTGATGCATCAAGGCCACAGGGCACATTTGAGAACTTAGAGCTGCAGTGCTATTTTCATTGCATTGAGCAGACTACTAGTCTGTGATTTAATCATGATTATTTAGTGTCTAGCTGAAAGTATTAATAGAAAAAAGTTGACTTCATAGTATTTCTCCTTTAAACACAAGAGAAAATTCTGTAAGGATTCTTTGTATATTAACAAACAAAAATAAATCCTGTTTCTCTCTTACACACAATTTAAATTCTGTCATACTGGTGAATAAAGTCCTTCTGAGCAAACTTAATGAAATATTTGGAGATTTTCAGATGGGGCCAATATTCTGTGGCCGGCATGGAGCAGGGTCGAGAAAGGGTCTCCCTTTCGGATGACGGAGACCTGTTTTGTCCTGCTCCCATCCTGCCCCCATGCTGCTCCTGGAGTATTCTAGTCATGATGAAACATCATGAATTGAACACCCCTTCCATGCCTGTCACGGAATTAGGTGTGTGAGAACAGGAGACCCATTCCTGTTCCAAGATGACAGCCACGGGAGAGGAGGTCCATTCTGAGCACTTCCGGGCATGATTGGGACATTCAGGTAAGGGGCATTCTCCCCCGCCCCACCCAGGCTACTTGTAATTTTTTCCCTGTGTTTTGGTGCTTTGTTTTTAGTTTTGACAGTGTGGGGGGGTATTTTTAAATTTGCCGTGTGCCTGTTCTCTCACAAGAACGGATGCACTTACGATGGCTTCATTTACGACCGGCCAGCAAAGGAAGGACATTCCTGCCATGGAATGAAGGTTAGTGTGTGAACATTTTTCTTCTATTCCACAGCAGGAACAGTAATGGAGGTGGCAGGGCAGGAATGGGGTATTTGGCCCCATCTGAAAATGTCCTAAGTCTCAAAATGTGCTTTGTGTACTCTTAGTGTATAACTGAGAAAAGTGGTAACAAATGGCATTACCTTGCTAAAGCATGCATTTAATGACTCGTATGACATTTCACCTTGATTGAAACATTGGGGATTTCATCTCTTCTGAAAGTTTGCTCTTGTGCATAGAGATGATGCACTTCCATTCTCACATACTGTTTGAGATTTTGCAGACAGCATGCATCAAGGCCACAGGCCACATTTGAGAATTTAGAGCTGCAGTGCTATTTTCATTGCATTGAGCAGACTACTAGTCTCCTTCAACAGCTTCAGATATCCTTCTACCCAAATGGATTTAGTCTGGGTCCCCTTTGTTCAATCTCTCTGGAGCGGCTATCAGTTACTTGAGAACTATACTGCTAAAATGTATCATGTTCAACTATTAACAATGGCAACCACAAATATTACTCTCCTATTGCATCCGAGTTGAAGCAATAGCTTCTAAGGAACAGAAACTAATGTTACATTTCTCTTTTCTGCTTCTTAGAGGTGAATAAATTAGGGAGCAAGAAATGCAGTATTTCTCAGATATAATTCTTGCCCCTTCCCTTTACAATCCACTGAATAGCAAAGAGATTCATTTACGGATGTTTCTACCAACAGGGACATAATTGTTAAGAAATGGCAGGTACCACTAAGTTTTTGGCCTTGAAATAAGATAAGACCAAGCATTTCCAATTCCCCTTCTTACTAAACTGGAACCTGTTAACTAGACTAACAAAAAGTCTCCATGGGATCAAGGAGGAGAACAAAGTTTTCTTTAAATAAAATAAAATAAATTCCTTTAGGAATATGGTAATTAGTTCATTGTGAGCATGTACAACATGGCCTCTTTCCTCCACTCCATCTGGGGTTCCTGATAAAATCATGAAAACCTCAGCTTCCAGTTTTAAATGACTTGTTAATGCAAAATGAGGACAGATTCTGAATTTAGTTGCATGCCTGTGCATTGTTGGAACAGACAAGTTGGGTGACTGTTGCAGGCTGCCCCTGAAAAGATGGGTGCTTCCAAGCAGTGGCGGACTGGCCAAGGTGTCAGCCTGTCCGAAGGCAAATGGGTCCCCTGGGCCCCTGGTGAAGTGGGCCCCTTTAAACATTAGACAATACGTAAAAAATGTTAAAGACCTCTTAGTAGCTTGAAAATATAATAGAAGTTCCAATATTATTACTTTATGCAACTAAAATATATATTGTACTATCGGCCGCCGGGTGGGAGGCATCCTCTGTGTGGAGGGTATGGGATCCCTGGGCAGACTTGGTCTTTTAGGCGTGGAGGCTGGTAGGTAGACCAGGAGCCCTGTGGGGCAGAGGCCCATGCTGGTAGGCTGGGCCCTCTGCTGTTCCTCCCCTGGGAAGCAAGGGATCATGATCACTGATGCTGGTGGGGCCACCGCAGGTGGATTTCTAGATGAGGTAGGGAGGCCCAGTAGACCAGGCTCTGACGGGCCTACTTTGTCTTCTGGCAACCAGTATTTTTAGACCCAGTCCACCACTGCTTCCAGATGGGTGGCAGGCAGCACTGCCACTCACAAAACACTGTTCGGCTATTCCATCTTTCCCTCCCTAACAGATTTTCGATGGTAAGGAATAAGAATACAGATTCAGCATAGAAAAACATAGGTTACAATGGAAGATATAATCTAGTCCCTTGGTTAAATTCCTTGGAGGTAGAGTAATTGCACAATAGAAGTCTCATCTGGAATCTTGCTAAATGTTTAAGCTTTCTTCTATGAATCTAAGAACTTTATCACACTACATTGTTATAGTGCTATTATTCTACTTTAACTGCTCTGGCTGCCTCCTGTGGAATCCTGGGATTTGCAGTTTAGGGAGGGGCATTTAGAACTCTCAGCCAGAAAGCTCTTAGGCTTCACTAAACTACAAACCCCAGAATTCCACAGGAAGGAGCCATAGCAGTTAAAGTGGAATAATAGCACTATAACAGTGTAGTGTGATAAAGTCTTCAAAATATCCAGGAGGCACCTGAGAAACCTATTTTTTAACAATGGCACACTAAAATATGCTGCCTCCATATCATTTTAGAGGTGTTCTGTTTGACAGTGCCATTCCCATCTTGAGTCCTTCTTCTTCCTGTATGATATCCTAAGACAGAACCAGCAGGTTGTAATGGTTTGAGTGTTGGACTAGGACTTCAGAAGACCAGAGTTTGAATTCCCTCCCAGCCAATGGAAACCCACTAGGTGATTTTGGCCAAGTCATACTCCCTCAGTCTCAGAGGAAGGCAATGGCAAACAATTCTTAGCAAAAATAAATCTTGCAAAGAAAACTCTGTGATAGGGTTTCCGTAGGTTGGAATCAACTTGAAGGCAGATAATAACAGCAGTATCCTAAAGGAAATGGACATTGTGACTCCAAGCTCATGTTTTCACCTTGAGTGTTATTTGGGCAATAGCAAAACATCTTAATCTAACCATTTTTCAGGGGTAGTTGTGTTGGTCATGTAGCAAAACAAAATCCAAAATCCACAAAAAGCGATACATGTAATTGTCACAGACTTATTACTTTCTACACTGAAATTTCTCTTGACCATATTGTCACTACCCAACCTGCTCTTGGTTTTAAGATTGTAATTCAGGTACATTTAAGCCATTTGGTTGTTGCCTATAAAAGCTTGTGCTATAATAAATCAGTTAGTCTTAAAGGTACTGCATATGTCTTTGTTGTTTGATGAGATCAAACCAAAATCAAGAAAGATTTATACAGAGGTCTGAGAGGCAGCACATTGATCTCTAGTATTATCTTAAGACTCCTTGAATGTGCTTTATATATATTTATCTATTCCTGATTTGCGGTATATGGTTCTAGGTCAAGGATTAGTGGTTGTCCAATAAAATCCTTCTGTTGTTCCACGTATCACCATCTCCTTTGGTAGTAGTGGAAGGAGAAGCAGCCAAAGTATAGGGAAAATAATTCACAAATAACAACTTTGTGGGGGACATAAGCCCTCTGTACCTTTTAATTTCATGGAAAAGTGTGGGTCAGGAAAGTCTAGAACCAACCCTTGTAAGCTTCCTTGTGCCATTAGCTGGCCTCTCATTACATTTTTCTATTGGTCAAGAGGAGATGCTACATGTCTTTGACTAAGGTGGGACCCATTTTTGTGCTCTGGCCCTATGAGGGGGGAGCGACGGGACAGCATGATACATGCATCTCTTTAAGGCCCGAATTTGATCTCAGCTTCAGGGCTGCCAACCAGTGGAGCAAGCTGCCTCCTTTTTGCCTTGGACTGAGAGTTGCAGGTGAAGGCGGCCTCTGAGCCATTGCTTTCCAGCAAGAGCAGGGCCAGGAGGAAGCGGCCCCTCCGGGCCAGGGGCAGTCCACCAGCAGGGCTGGGAAGGAGGTGGTCACTGGCAGGGCGTCTCTTCACCGGGGACTGTCGGGGTGGGGTTAGTGGTGGGACTGGCACTTCCTCCTCCTCCGACTTCGAAGAGCTTTTGGGGGCTCTCTGCCAGCAGTGTGGTGCGCACTTTCCGCTTCTCTTTGAACCGGCCAGAGCGGGAGATCTTGAGGTTCCGACGGCTGCCGCTGCCTGAGCCGGGTTGCTGGTTGTCCCGGGAGTCCAAAGGGCTGGGTGGGGTGGGAAACAGCTCTGCAGGTTCGGCGGGTGGTGGAGGCGGCCAGGCTGCCCCGGGCACAGCCGCCAATGTTTCTTTGGCCTTTTTCCTGCTGGTCAGTGATTTCCACCAGGTGCCTGATGAGCTGCCCCCTTTGGCTCCAGACCCGGCTGATGGGGTGGTGGCAGCAGCAGTACTGGCGCTCTCGGCCATCTTCTGCAGCAGGGAGTCAGCTGCACCCTTCCCTTACCAGGGATTCCTCGCCCCTGATCCAATGCGGGCGTGCAGCCAGGGCCAGTGTCCTGCAGCAAAGGAGAGAAAGAAGTGATGCTCTCTGAGAGTGATCTGCTAGACCTGAATCTACCCCCTCCACTTCTGTCACAAACACACTCCTCTGTCACCTTCAGTTCCACAGAGGGAAAGGGTGTTATCAATAGCAATAGCACTTCTATTTCTATACTACTTATCAGTGCCAAAGCACTCACTAAGCGGTTTACAATGTGTTAGCTAATTGCCCCCAACAAATTGGATACTTCAACGGGAAAGAAGAAACCTTAAAAGTCTGCCTGAAGTGTGCTGGTGCCTCACAAAACTATAAATCCCAGGATTCTGTAGGATGGAGCCATGGCAGTTAAAGTGGTGTCAAACTGCAATAATTCTACAGTGTGGATACACTGCAGGAAGACAATGGTAAACCCTCTCTGAACAAATCTAGGCAAGAATATTCTCTGATAGGATCACCATAAGTTGGAAATGACTTTAAACTACACAATAACTACTGCTAACAGTGCTGGTCTATGACACTTTGCTGCCAGAGAGGAAGAGAAAAGCAAAATAGCACCCCTCCTATTCTGCATACAAAACCTGACTGGGCTAGCAGTTTAATCTTTCTTCAACCCCTGGGGGCCGTTTACACGATGAAAATGTCCTGGGAAGAATTCGTGTCGATCCCTGGCAGTTTACACGTACATCGGGTCGGGTACGTGATTTTCGGAAGGGGGGCCACCTTTTATCCCTCAACCTGCGGGACTTCCAGTCCCGCAGGTTGTGCCAGTTTTTAAAAAAGTCACTGGGGGATTCAGAAAATCGGAAATGTAAACAGCGTGGGACAAAAAGTCTCGGTACTGGGATGACCGGAAATGGTGACTGGGGGCGGGCTTAGAGCTCAGGGACCAGAAAAGGAGGGGTCAGTCACCCATTCAACAGATCCAGCCTCACCAGCCAAAAACAAAGGCATCCCTTCCAGCTGCACGAAGGTTGATGTGTGTGTGCGCGCGCGTGTACTCAATTACCTTTTAAAATGGATTTCTACACTGCAAACCCTTCAGCTTTACCTTTTCCTCAACTGCCTGTTACAGAGAGATCATAGTAGCTTGGTCACCTCCCTGGCACATTAAAATATTCAAGCCTCTGAGCGAATTAGCACCCTTTAATTTCCTCTCTCTGTGTTTGTGTCTTTCAAAACGCCTGCCTATAGCCATCTCTGCAGCCAGCTGTAGGGGTTAATATTTTAAAAAGGCAAGCACTCTGCTTGTTTTCAAAGCACTCAGCTTGATTTCAAAAGGAAAGCTCTGTCTGAGCGAAAGATCTATCAGGATCTTTCAAATGCTTTCTGCCTCTTCTGAAGGGGTTAAAATGTTCAAGAAGCAAGGGGGAATAACAAACCTCTGCCCCCCTCTCTCCACCACCACCCCAGCCAGCCAATAGCATCGCTCGTGGCACGGAACTCTAAGGGAAGTGTGTCACTGAGGTTGTGAAAACACGAGTAATCGCATCTTTGATTGACAGCCAAAAATAAATAAATAAATAAAACCTAAACAAAACCGGAACTATGGACGTGTAAATATCAGTCACGGGACCACACGGGATATCCATATCAGAGACATAAATCGTATAAACAGCGAGGGGTGGATTCGTGATCACTTTGTCCCGGTAGGCAACGCGACAATTTCTGTTGTGTAACTGGCACCCTGGTGATGTGACAGTGGCCTCCACAGCATCTACTACTTTAGAGGCAGTATGCAGGGTAGGCAGAATCTTCTAACACCTTCCTGTCACTTCCTGCACATGAGGCCACCTGGTGCCATGGCTGCATCCTGCCTAACATGTAAACATGTGTATAGCTCCATTCCCGCAAGCCTTAGCATGAACAGTGACCATGTAACTCTGATTTATTCAACACTGCTTCATACCAGCCTTTTCTTAGCACACACAAAAAAGCTAAGAATCCAGTAGCTGTGATGTAACTATTGTTACAGAGCCAAGGAAATAAGCACCTCTGGCAGTGGTCATTTGAGCCTTTTGAACCTAGGGCAAGGTACCCAAAGAAAGAAGTAAGGTAAGCTATCTTGATCCCCTAACCTTTTTTTTTTGTTCCCCTGTAACTGTTTTGCTACTCAACAGAAGGATTAGCATTAATAATTACAGCCTTAGTTTTCATTGCATATGATGTTTTTATATTCTGCCCTTTGGGCCAATCAGACTGTCTACTGGGAGGGCTCTGTGGTACACTGGCTGCAATGTCTAATAGCAAAGAGCTCATTGGGATTATTGCTAACAGTCTGAAGAATCATGAGGATTTGTCTACAGGACTGGATCACATTTTGCACAAGCAGCTTGTCAGCATCTTGCCAGTTGTTCCCCATTTATAATACAGTCCTATTTTGGCTTATTCAGAATTAGGTTCCACTGAGTTCATCCTGTTTGTTCCTAGCAATGTGGATATAGATTTGCAGCTGTTGGCTTGGCTTTTCTCAACCTATAAAGAGTTTATGTTCCCAATATGCTGTACATTACACCAAAAACTTGTCACTGACAGTCAGTTGTGCAAGAAAGGAACTGCATCAATTCCTAAACACAACAGTGGAAAAACTATGTAAACTTTAATTTAAGCTAGGATGCTTTTGAGAGTTAAAACCTTTTCATATTACATAGCTTCCCTTTGTACTAATGAAGTCATTAGCAATAGTTAAACCTTTCCAAGACTGGCTAAGCAACCAAGAATTCAGTTGCTTAGCACAATTCATCAAAAGCTTCTTTGGTTGGGAGATTTAAGCACAGAGCTGTGGTATTTCCAGTACACTGGGTTTCTGACCCAGCAGTGTCTGATAAACTCAGCTGGAGTTCAACATTTGCAGCAAAGTTCAGGAACATCAACTTGAACAGATTTGTGAAGTGGGGGTTAAAATGTTAACTTTCCAGGTTTGTGAACTTTGCATTGGTATGTTGCCTGTGGCAAACAATGGAAATGAAAAGATTTGGTTTTAGGCCAAGTACTCCCAAGTTGAGCAAGCAGAGGATTGTAGTCCAGAGCAAGTTCCATGGAATTCAGTGGGATCTGCTTCCAAGTAAATATGCACAGGGATAGGCTGTAAGCCAGCTATTAGCAAACAGTTATTTTACCAGGAAATTTTGATAATAGACAGATTTATAAGTAAATGTCCATAGAGCAAAGTCTGAATTTGGACTATTGTTTCTTTCTTTCCTTGTTCCTTTTGAGTGTGTGGCTCAGAAATCATTCATTTTCTTCAGCTTTTTCTATTAGTTTTTGAAGTTGTTTTCTGAGAACTTACAAACATGTCCGTCAGGCACATACAGGTTCCTCTTACTTCCTATTTCTAACCAACCTCCTGTCTAATCTGAATAAGAATAATTGTCTCGTTGGGGTAGACCAAGGTCTATCTAGTACCAATGGTATGATGGACAGGTGTGTGTATATGTGCCTACAAGGCATTTCTCCAGGAAAATTACAAACAAGGCATGACGGCAATAGCTATTCACATTTCTCTCTCAAGCACCTGGAAGTCAGAAGTACATACTGTCTCTCCACAGGAATATTCCATTTAGCTATCATGACTATATGACAAAGGTGGGTAACTTGGAGTACTCCAGATATTCCAGTCAAACCCCCACCCCCACATCCACATGGCCAGTGACCAGGGGTGATGTGGAAAGGAGTCCAGAAATCTCGGGAGGGCTTTGGTTGTCCACCACTGCTATATGATATTGATTATAGACTTATTAAGAATACTTCAGCTCAAGAAGCTGACCTATAATAATACTATTACATGCTTTCCAGTCTTACTCCACAAGCCTGACTCATTGGCTTTCTGTGTTTTGCACAAATGGGTTGCTCTATTATTTAAATTGCTGTTTTTCATTAAACTTCATACTTGGAATGTTTCAGTAAAGGTGAACCAGTAATGTTCCTTTGACTTAATAAAAAGAATTGAAGATAAACTTTCCTCATTTTTATGAGAGATTGTTTACAAGATCTTTAGACTTTGCAGAATCCTTTTCACGTCAACATTTTAATGAGTTGCCATCATGAACAGTTAATCAGTAGTATGCAAAGGGATCTTGTAGCACCTTTGAGACTAACTGAGAGAAAGCAAGAAATTGGTAGCTTAAGCTTTCGTAGACTTAAGTCTAATTCCTCAGATGCAATGTGTAGACTTAAGTCTACAAAAGCTTATACTGTACTACCAAACAACTTCTTTCTTTCTCTCATTGTGTGCCTTTAAGTTGTTTCTGACTTCTGGCAACCATAAGGTGACCCTATCACAGGGGTTTCTTGCCAAGATTTGTTCAGAGGGGGTTGCCTTAACCTTCTTCTCAGGCTGAGAGAGTGTACCTGCCCAAGGTCACCCAGGAGATTTCCATGGCTGAACAGGGACCCTGGCCTCCAGAGCTGTAGTCCAGCGCTCAAACTGCTACACCATGCTGGCTTTCCTTCTTCTCTCAGTTAGGACTTTTTCAGATGGGCTTTTCACTCTGTGGCAGGCACGGAACAGGGTTGCTGAAAGATTTCCCTTTCAGGCGTCGTTGTCCCCCTCCCCTGCTGCTCCTGTGCTGCTTCTGTATTTTTTTTTATTCATGGGGAAACATCATGAATAGACCACCCATTCCATTTGTCATGGAATCACGGGTGGTCTGAAAGGCGCCCGTTCCTCTTCCATTATGCTGGTGTGATGCCAGCTGCGGGGGGAGGGGGGGAGTCTGTGCCAAACACTTCCAGTTGCGATCGGGACAAGGAGGTAAGTGGCACTGGTTTTTTTAACCCTCCCTGGTTCACTTGTAATGTTAAAAGTGTGCTTTGTTGCTTAGTTTTGCTTTTTGACATTCGGTTTAGTTTTAATTTTTAAATTTCCTGCACAATTGTTCTCTCGCAAGAATGGGTGGGATCTGCTTTCCAGGTCATAAATGCAGCTGTATTTCCTCCCAGCTAGCCAAGGGGAGGGGTCTTGGGATTTAGGTAGGTGTGAAAATCCTGTCTTGGGATTTAGGTAAGTGTGAAAATTTTTTATTTTATTTCAGAGCAAGGATGGGAGTGAGACGGGAGTGGGGGAAGCGAGGCAGGAACGGGGTAAAAGTCCCCATCTGAAAAAGTCCTTAGTCTCAAAGGTGCTACAAAATCCCTTTGCATACTGATCCAGACTAGCACGGCTATGCCTTTGAATGTCAGTTGCTGGAGCAGGGTAACAACAACAACGATAGGGAGAAGCAGCACCAGACATCACCAGGTACTGTACAACAAGTACTGCCTCTTCATCTTCACGTCAGCACTGAGACTTGAACACACTTTAATTTCTGAAATAACTTTCCTGTTGTGATTTACAAATAGTGCCAGCTGCAGTGGGCCAGAACTTCAACCCCAGGATTTAGCATTTAATATAGTGAGATGTTCAAATGAGATACAACTCAATCAATGAGAGGAATAGAATGAGGCACTTTGGGACCAGACAGTAGCTAAAGTGACCAGCCAATTTTTTTTTAAAGAATCTTTTTTTAAAATAATGCAGCATCTACGGTATCTAAAAAGAACAGTGAAATAATCAGCCAGTCTTCTTCCTTCCAACACCACTTGGATGTTGAGGCAGCTATTCTTCCCCGCCTTCTTTTCTCCCTAGTAAATTATGCTTGTTGTAAGTCATAGCTAGAGGGCCCTAGTTGCACCTGTGCTATGGGAAGGAGGAGTTTGGTCAGGTACAGCAGAGGACATAACAGAGGACTGTGCCTTCACACTGAAGTCATTCCCATTTGTTAACTCAGTTGGATAACCCTACTTGCTGTCAGCCTTTGCTGCTTTGAAACTTAAAAAAAAAATTGAAAGTGTACTAGCAGAGCTGCAATCCTCTGGCTGTGGCATACATTATACATCCTTTCTCCCCTCTTCTAGGACCATCATTCACTGACTACTTCCTACACAGTTCCTGGAGGGAGCTAGGATTGTTGGACTTCTACCTGTTATGCAGTTAAGTACACTGGCGAGGGAAAGGTTAGGTGAGGACAATCTGTTCAGGCCAATTTGAAGACTGCAGTGACTGCAGGGGTATACACACTGTAGAAGTTTCCTTAGGAATGGCTCCTACTGAATTCAGTGAGATTTGAAGCATAACGATGTACATGTTTACTCAGAGTAAGTTCAACTGTGGGGTTTAGTCCTCCCATGGCCCCTACTGGGGGGGGGGGCTGACAGGGCTCTAGCCTGGGGCACCCAGAATTAGGAGGGGGGGCAGTGTGATTTTATTGTAAGGTTTTATTCTGTAAACCCATTTATGTTTCTTTTTTTAAAAAATAAATATAAATTTTAATTTGGTGTCATCATTTAAACTGACTTACTTTAATTTTTATCCTAAATCCTGTAGAGCCTCTCACTGTCCTTAACCTCAGCAGTAGGTAGGGGCCCTGCCGAAGATTCCTGGCCTGGGGGCCTGCTTCAGGATGTGGGGGCTATGAGCCCTCCTGGGTACCAGTGCGTAGGAGAGCAGCCTTCTGTTTCCTCTCATCCTATGCATGTCTGGATGGCCATCTGTTGAGGGTGCTTTGATTGGGTATTCCTGCAGGGCAGGTGGTTGGACTGGATGGCCCTTGTGGTCTCTTCCAACTCTATGATTCCATATTCCAGGGTAAGGGTGGGGGAAAACCAGATCAGTTCACACCCACCCAGCAGCATCCCTTGATGACTACAGATGAGCCAGGCTCCCCCTCCCATTGACCAAGGATGAAGTACCCCCCCTCCACCAGTGGGAAAGGGTAAGCCCCCGAACTAGGCTTTTCCTCCCACTGACCACAGATGAAGGACCCCTCTCCACCAGTGGGAAAGGGTAAGCCCAGTGTGATTTTATTGTAAGTTTTTATTATTATTTAAATCCATTTATGTTTCATGGGCTTCCCCTCCCATTAACCACAGATGAAGGAAGCCCCCCTCCACCAGTGGGAAAGGGTAAGCCCTCCAACCAAACTTCCCCTTCCATTGACCACGGGTGAAGAAGACCCCCCCTCCACCGGAGGAAAGGATAAGCCCCCCAACCAGGCTTCCCCTCCCTTTAGCCACAGATGAAGGAGCCCTCTCCACCAGCGGGAATGGGTAAGCTCCCCAACCAGGCTTCCCCTCCCATTGACCACAGATGAAAAAGACCCCCCTCCACAAGTGGGAAAGGGTAAGCTCCCCAACCAGACTTCCCCTCCCATTGATGACAGATGAAGAAGACCCCACTCCACCGGTGGGAAAGGGTAAGCCCCCCAACGAGGTTTCTCCTCCCATTGACCACAGATGGAAACCCCCTCCACCAGTGGGAAAGGGTAAGCCCCCCAACTAGGCTTCCCCTCTCATTGTCCACAGATGAAGAAGGCCCCACTCCACCAGTGGGAAAGGGTAAGCCCCCCAACTAGCCTTCCCCTCTCATTGTCCACAGATGAAGAACACCCCACTCCACCAGGTGGGAAACGGTAAGTCCCCAAACCAGGCTCCCATTCCCATTGACCACAGATAAAGAAGACCCCCCCTCCACGAGTGGGAAAGGGTAAGCCCCCTAACTAGCCTTCCCCTCAAATTGACCACAGATGAAGGACCCCCTCTTCACCAGTGGGAAAGGGTAAGTCCCCAGACCAGGCTTCTCCTCCTATTGACCACAGATGAAGAAGACCACACTCTCCACCGGTGGAAAAGGGTAAGTAAGCCCCACCCAACCGCGCCCCCTCGCCTTCGTGGGCGCTTCGGAATATGGAGAGCGAAGGCGAGGGGGCGCGGTTGGGGGACTTACCCTTTCCCACCGGTGGAGGGTGTGCGTGTGTCTGTCTGTCTCCTTCCTCTGCAAAGGAGTCCAGGCGTGGGAACGGAGAGCGTCCCCCCCCCCATTCCCGAGCCTCGCGACAGGTGGGCTCCTTCCCTCCCTCCCTCCCTGCCTCGCCTGGCCCAATCCTTTGGAGGAGCTGCCCGCGCGCGCGGGAGGCAGAGCGCTTCCCGGGCACCTGTTGGGGAGCCGCTGCCTGCGCCGGGCAGGGAAAAAGCCAAAGCCGCCCCGCTCCTCAGCCAGCTAGTCAGCGTCCCTCCCTCGGTGGTCCTCACCTGCTGGCTCCCAGGAACTCGCTTCTCTTCTCCGGCTCCGCCAGGTGTCACGTTCCCGAAAGGAGGACTGAGGGAAGCCCCCTCAGTCAGTCCATCCTCTCTTACCTGGGCCCCTCTTTCGCAGGAGCGACGCGCTGCCCTCAGCAACAAGCTGCCTCCAAGCCCCGCCGAGGACTTGGCCTTCTTGAGGCGCCCGCCCGCCCGCTCGCTCGCTCCCTCCCAAGGAACAGAGCCAACTTTCCTAGGGGAACAACTGAGAGGGAAGAAGCCGGCTTACTTGGATAGGTCAAGCTGGGTGCAACCCGAGAGAGAGAGAGAAGAAGACTCTCTTTCTCTCGCCTTTCAAAAGGCAAAGTCCTAGCCTGACCCGCCCGAGTCGCTTTCTTCAGGGCGCGGAACTGTGCAGCGCACCTTTGGCTGGGACGACAAGGAAGCAGGTGCAGGTGAGCTCTGGAGAGAAAGAGAGGCCCCGCCCACTCGGCTCCTTCATCAATGCCATTGGTGCCTATAGAATGGCCGCTGGATCAAAGGGTCGGCCTGGAAGTGGAAGTAGCTGATGGGCAGAGGAATGCCAACAGGTGGCAGAGGTAGAGCTGGAATGGTTCACATTGGTCTTTCAGTTTGGATGCTGGCTATTGCTCTCCAAGGACTTGGCTTACTCTTGGGCTGAATTTCTTGCAAAAGGTCTCAAGAATTGTATTTCCTTGGCTTTTTCCCCCAGGTTGTGTTCTGGAAGAGTTTACTTCAGACATTTCGCCTGCATCTGTGGCTGGCATTTGCCAGCCACAGATGCAGGCGAAACGTCAGAAGTAAATAATAATAATAATAATTTTTATCCTGCCCCTCTGGTAAAAACAATCGGGGCGGCTTACAACAGTTAAAATACAGCAATACAGACTAAAACCCCTAAGCCCCATCAACCCCCACCCTCCCCATAAAAAAGGTATTAAACTAGTATCGAATTAAAATCCACCTAAACTTAAAAGTCACATAAAATAAAAAAAAAAATCAACAGCCAGCGAGTCAGGGTAAAGGACTAAAAGAGACCAGGCGACGCAGCTCCTGAGGCTGGGATCTAATCAGGAAAAGCCTGCCGAAAGAGATCTGCCTTTAGTGCTTTTTTAAAGCTACTTAAACTAACTCTTCCAGAACACAGCTTCACAGCCCAGAAAAACCCCAAGGAAAATCTATGGATGCTGGCCGTGAAAGCCTTCGACTTCACGTCTAAAGAGTTCTTCCCCCACCTCAGGCAGTGTTTTTGCCATCCCTGTGACTATTCTCAGTGGGTGTGGGAGCACCACACATGACAGCGCTGCCTAAGGATATGTAGAGCCTTGCCACTTCTGTAGAATACTTTTTTTTAAATTGAATTTTTGTAAAGGGGTTTATAAACATCCAACTCAAGTGTACAAATATTGTACAAGCAACAACTGTGGAACATAAGAAAAACACATTAGACTGAGGTCAATTTCTTCTATATGTTCTTGGGCCCCAGAACTGCCTTCCTGGGTGAAGATGTCTGTGGAAAAAGTGTCTTTCCAAAGGTCTCAGTTTGAGTTTTTCACCATTTTTGTCTGATCCCTTAGGCTGCATTATGGTGTGATCTCACATCTCCTGGAGCATTCTCAGGAACAGGCCTGTGTGATGTTGTTGTCTGGACTCTGATCTCTCACATCTAATCTCCACCATCACCAGGTGGCAATGTTATCTGTTCCCCGAGTAAATTGAAGCAGTTGGTCTAATTGATGACTAGGGGAAATAGCTTAAAACTCTGGTTAATATAGTAGGACACTTCTTGTTGTATTTCTAAAACCAACAACTCCTTGGCCAAATATGCTCATCAGTTGCACACTTAACTAGGGAGATGAAGTCAAATTAAGAACTCTAAATAAGTACGTGCAAGATTTGGCTGGTATTTCAATAATACTGGTTTAGAGCTTAAACACTCATGTACAGGAAGCGTTGGCATTTTTACAGTGTCTCAGGCTGCTGACACACTGCAGATATAATGCAGTTTGGCATCTCTTTAACTGTCATGGCTCACTGTCATGGAATTCTGGGATTTGTAGTTTTGTGAGATATTTAGCCTCTGTCAGAGAGCTTTGGTGCCACAACAAATGACAAATCCCAGTATTCTATAGGATGGAGCCATGATAGTTAAAGTAGTGTAAAACTGCATTATTTCCACAGTGTGTCAGCAGCCTTAAACGTATTTGGAGTAGTATGGTTTTTACTGGATTGAAGCTTGTCCTTTGCTCCAAGAGAAGGTGGTCAGTTTCCTGGGAGATAAAATGTGATATAACCAACATGATTATCAAGCTAATATATAAGTGTACCAATTAACAAGCTAATAAATAAATAAAATGTATTTTAGCACATTATGTTTATAAACCCTTTGGAGTGTATTATGCTGATAGACTGTGATGCAAACAAGGTTATCCAATGAACTTAATAGTCTAAAGAGAAGTTGAACCTAGGTTTCTTTATAACCAAGCCACATCTTAATTCCAAAGTTCATGATTATTGTTAAATATGATGTAGGGTATAGCCCATGCCATAATCTGTACGATTAACATTCCATGCAAATCCTGTTGTGGTTGCTGAATTGCTTGAAGCAAGGACCACTGTCACAGTGCTTTTATGTATTGTCGTGAATTTCAGGAGGGAATTTTTAACGCAACAGGGGATTGTGTACCTATCTCTGTAATAACAAACTTATATGACTGCTTGTCTTCTATCTTCCTGCAAATCAGCAGTAACATCCAATAGAAAGAATGTTTGCCTTCTTCAACATGGCAGATCTGAATTAATTGTGGTCTTACTGAGTAGCTTTAGGCATGCCACTGTCTCTAAGCACCTCTCCCACCTATGAAATTAGAATGCTATTAACCCACCTCATACGATTTTGTGAGGATATGCAGCAACAAACACAGAAAAGAGTGTTGCAAACTAAAATACTATGAGCTACCAACTATTGTTAATTGCCATTATAATAGGTAATGTACATTTTGAAAACCAGGTTATTATTATAGAAATGCTATAATTGGATTTCTACCTTTTACTGTACTATCTTATCACTTGTCCCCCATCTATACCTCCTCTAACCCCAAATAGCTTCTAACCCTAGACTTCAGCTTTTAAGCATATGTCCACAGCAAATTGACAGACTGCTTGAAACTATCTGAAGCTGCTTTCAAAGGAAATCTTGCTACTGTGCACTAATGATGGACAAGAGTAGAGGTTTGTATTTTTGTAGTTACATTATAGGTACAAAGAAATTTTGAGGTTTTTCTGATCTTGAAAGTTACCAGGACACAAGATTTCACACAAACTTTAAAACAACTTCTATGAACTTCAATGTTTATATTGTAACAACTTGGTTGTAAATGAAGGTACAACATGCTATTATTGATTCTTTTCAAAGCCCAGATGCACTTGCCTTCAGTCTAAACTGCAGATGATACAGGATCACAAAGTACTTTGGGCTTAGTGATGCATCATAGAGCACAACAGATGCATGGCTGAGGTATGTATGTCAAGAGCAGGGCTCATGTTCTTCATCCTCACAGCCAGGAAGTGAATAATTTCTCCAATATTTTCTCCACTGGACAATAACACAAAGACTTTTTGCAGTTCGTAATCACTTTTTGCATTTTGGAAGTCATTTCAAGAATTATTTTGTGTTTACTCCATAGGGAACAGTATTTTATGCACAAAGTATGCTGCTTCCTGAACAGGAAACAGATTTTCTGCAAACAACAACAACAACAACAACAAAAACCAAAAAAAAAAAAACCAACAACAAACGAACAAACCCAAAACATCCTTCCCTTTGCAGAAAAACCATGTGAATATCTATCAAAGCACACGTGCTCTTGCAGCTGACCCTGTCCTTTCTAGTGGGATGTATTGAATATCAGGAAACCCCTTTAATGGCTGAGAAATGATAAATTGTGGTTACTTGCCATTCAGAAAGATACAGTACCTTCTCTGAAATAGTTGTTAGGATCATGGTGTGAATTTGTTTTAGCCAGACAAATTACTTTTTCGCCAACTATTCCAAGAATCCCTAGCTAGCACTACCATTTCCAAATCAAGGAAATACACTCAGGGTAGCAGTGTTGGCCATGCAGGAAAACAAAATCCAAAATCTTCAAATCCTAGATTTAAAGATACCTTATTTTACCCAAAGAAGGGGAATCCTAAACAAGAGGGAAATATGGACTGAGACTAACTCGCTGAGGTTTCTCCCTCCAACAAAGGTAAAACTTCTCTTTTGGACTATAATTGGCTAGTTTTACCTATACAGTACCTAAAAGTTGTTTCCAGAGTACAGTACAGAGACTTCTTGAAAAATCCAATTATCTCTGCTTAAAGAAAAGAGCTCTTTGCTTCATAAAGGGGCAGGGACATGCTGATTGCCAAAGAAGTTCCTCACTGCTGCAAAATGATTTAAATTTTACTGTTTTTTTGTCTTGGCTCCACATGGCCAGGATGTAGGAGTGGCCTCTGCTTGCATGAAAGCCCTCACCTGAACAGCACAAGTAACATCTGAAATAGTATGTAGGCCTGTGACTCCAACACTGTCACTTTTCTTTCTTTCTTTTTTAACATATTTTGCCTGATGAAGAAGCCAGTAGAGCTGGAAAGCTTGCATCATGTGTTAAATTGCATTTAGTTGGCTAATAAAGATATCACCTGTTTGTGGATCTGGGATTTTGTTTTGCTGCATGGCCAACACGGCTACCCCTGAAAGTATTTCATAGGTGATTATAGTAATTGATACTAGTTAACTGGCCACAAGAAGACTTGATGATATTTTTCACCTTGTAAAAGGGGAGGAGAGCTGGTTAAATGTAGGGTGTGACTGCATGATTGTCTCTTAGCACACCTGACAACATTCTTAAATATTTGAAATGTTTATATTTTAGTCCCATATGGGACTATTATTTTATATTTTATTTATGGAATTGACCCATAAATCAGCTGCTGAATTGCAGGTCAACACTCATCCAAATCCCACTCATTCACTAAGTATGCTCCACTTAGGATGAAAAACTGAATTTAGGCCAAAGTTGTTAAATAACCTTTTGGACATAAACTATGTGAAAATTTTGCAAATTTAAACAGATACAGAAAAAACACATTTAATTTTGTATAGTGAGAACTACAGACAGGGACTCAAAACACATTTAATGGGATTTTTTTTCCTTTCCATTTACACTATCATAAATTACAAAGCATGTTTCACTTCACAAAATAAAACCATTTCCATACCATTTTATGACAAGTATTTAGTATATAACCCACAACAATTAAATCTGTACAATTTATGAGAATCTCTAGTAATATTGTACCAGCAAATCAGACCTCACTAATTTCTGGCCTGCTGCCTGGGTCTGCCTACCTAGCCCTTGGTGACCTGTGTAAAAGATAACTAATATACATTATTTCCTGTGCCCCCTTTTGTCTTCAGTCTCTCCCCCCACATCAATAATACTGACATTAAAAAAAAAACTTGTATAGAAATCTGTGATCCCTGAAATCAGGAAACAGCACAACTGGGTTTTGAAATGTGTGATTAACACAAAGTAAGAGAAGAGTTTTTTCCTACTGAAAATTCAGGTTTGTAATAAAGTATACTACATTCTTGTGTTTCAAATATTTGTACAAACATCTCATGATGAGAAAATATGTCTAACATTAGAATGATTTGCATTATTTTAGACTGAGAGGTCAACCTTTGGAAAGATAGGGGGGAAACCCATAACATTTGGTAATATACCAATTCTCTTTCATTCTCATTCACTTTGTCTTTCTTTTATTAAAAAATTTGCCAGATGATGTTGCAGAAGAATGCTTAATTTTAAACAGGTTTACTTTTATAAATAAAATAGAAAGGTAAAAGTAACTTGGCATTTTAAAACAATAAAATAACCCAAATAAGTGCTAATCTCAGTAATACCTGTAATACCAGTAATATCCTGGCATCTCCTATTTTTAAATATGTTTTATGTATAGTAATTGATGCCAGTGCCAAAACTATTTCAAAATCCTTCATTTGGAGGGGAAGATACAATAATATGGCATTTACTCCAGAATACCATACCTCTAAAAGCAAGTGTACCAATAATTCCTAGGATATAACACAAACCAAAGAATGTTAAAGTATACATAAGAAATGAAGTTGCCTTAAAAGCATTTGCAAATGAAAGAGGTATGTCAGAATAATACTGCTGTAGTAGTGAATGTTTTCAATATGCCATAGCAATAATGCTTAAGAGGAATATATGAAAAATCTTCAATGCACCGCATTGAATTATATTTTGCTAAAATAAAAAAGACATTCCTGCAGCTAACAAAATTAATATATATATATATATATATATTAAATACATGTCTCATTTCACTTTAGACATATATAATTATGTCTTACATAGAGAAAAATTGTATATCCATATACAACTAACACTGACAAACACCCTGAATCTAAATATCTTGGACAAAATAAAGCCTCCTGTGTGTGCAGCACTTTCTGATTCTTCTGTATAAACAGGAATGTTCCCCCATGCATATGGGCAATCCTTCATTTTGTATGCAGAAAATTCTGCTGAATATAGAAGAAAACTAGGAAGCCTCTTCTTGTATGGGGCTCTGAATAGCACCAGCTTCTGAATCATGGTCATTTGGTGCACTTCAAATGTATTATTTTTCTGCAAGAGGAAAATAATGGAATATACCATTGCATGGGGAGCTCTCTGTTATGGCTATCACATGGAGATAAATCTCAACAAAGCAAATGGTATTTATTTCCATGTAATGATCATGGGTCTAGAGAGATCCTTGTGTATAGATGTGGCTATGTGCCTGTATTTGTGCATCAAAGATTAAATCTGTTTCTACACATGGTCTGTCCTTGCTGGACTGGAGTATATGGCTACAACCTTCAAGTTGCTGTGCTGGCCTAGTTCTAAAAAATAGGATTTGGGCCAGCAGAGTGCCTTCAGAATCATGTTGAAAGTACCTTTTTGCTTCAGTGGTCTAAATAAATGTACAAAGTTTGTGTCCTTTAATAAGTTAATGGTAGAACAGTCTGTAACCTTTCTACGTACACACGCACACACACTGGAAGGAAAGCAAAAGATACAAGGCAAGACAATTTATTCTCACCTTTGTTTTCTCTTAAGTAATAAAAAAGAGGTATATGTCTATGAGACATACCCTTTACTAAATGTTCTGGCATTCATCTGCAAAACTGCAGAAAATGAAGTGCTACTCATGTTTCTTTTTTAAAAAATTGGGATTAGTTTTCCTTCAAACTGATATTTTCATAGCAGATGGCTATGAATTTACAGCAGTGCCTAAAACAAAACATCTTCGTTTTCTATTAATATTTGCACAATCAGCTTCTGGTACCGCATGTCGTTGAGTGTAGCAAGGGTGCTGTCTTCTGGGGGTCTCATTAAAGTGGGTCCAAACACGATTCCCAGATTTTCAGCATTCATAAAATTATCTTTTTCATTCATTGTAATCCTAAAGGTGGAAGTAATGGAGAGGAAAAAAGAATACTTTGGTTAGAAATTGCTGGGCAGTGCTTTCACTTCATAATGCTCTTTTTGTTTTATGTGGTCCATAACAGTCATATATGCCTCTGCACCTGTTGGTGAATACTCTGCTACCAAAATTATGTCCCTAACTCATTGCTCTGACCATGTGACATATGTTCAAGAACTTAGAAGAAAATATTGCTTTTTATAACCATGCTGGTAGGGGCATTCAAGGAATGGTAGTCGTAAAAAAGGATCTTGCCAAGTTCTGAATACAACCCCCTTAAATCTCTACACTGGCTTCCTGTCCATGCCCAGATCCTTCTCATCATCACTACCTTCATGGTCCTTTACACCTTTGCTCCTCATTATTTCTGACCTCATAACCTGGCTCATTTTCTCTAGAAGGTTTCCCAATACTTACTGTTTTTATAGTGTAAGATTGGCAACCAATGCTGTACTGTAAATCCAGTGTATAGACACTTTTTCAGGTCAGGTTGAAATCAATTTCAGGAAAGTTCTCAGGGACTGCATTCCAGTGGAAAGTAGGGCCAAAAGGAAAAGGGTGGTACCAAAAATGCCAGCATATTTTAAATTAATTCTCTTACTACCAGTAACTAAGCCATAGGAAAGGCATCCCAGTGTTTCAGAATGGCAAAAAAATCCCAAAACCCTATACAGAAGCTGAGAGACCACCAAATGAGGGTGCCAAGGCAGAGGGGTAGGTTGGAATCCCCAGAAGGCCAGATTTGATTTTATGTCTTGAGGTTCTCCACATCTGCTGCAAATGGACGGTCACTGTAATGGCCAACTCACCAAAATAGAATAATAGAATCATAGAATCATAGAATTGCAGAGTTGGAAGGGACCACGAGGGCCATCCAGTCCAACCCCCTGCCATGCAGGAAATCACGATCAAAGCATCCCCGACAGATGGCAATCCAGCCTCTGTTTAAAGACCTCCAAGGAAGAAGACCCCACCACACTCCGAGGGAGTGCGTTCCACTGCTGAACAGCTCTTACTGTCAAAAAGTTCCTCCTAATGTTGAGGTGGAATCTCTGTTCCTGGAGCTTGCACCCATTGCTCCGTGTTCCAGTCTCTGGAGCAGCAGAAAACAAGCCTGCTCCATCCTCAGCGTGACATCCCTTCAAATACTTAAACAGGGCTCATATCGCCTCTTAACCGTCTTTTTTCCAGGCTAAACATACCCAGCTCCCTAATAATAATAAATAATTCAAGTAATTTTTGCATTGCTGTACATCAGCCTCTTCAGACTTCAGCATTCAGTTGAAAATGCTCTGCATGTAGATAATCTAAAGCAGTTCAGTGGAGAAAGCACTTCAAATGAATTCAGACTCAAATAAAAAGGAAAGCTCCTCTAGACAGGAGTATTTCCATGTGAAAGGCCCAATGCAAATTGCTTGATTTGATAATCTTTACTGCTACAAACATACCAAATTTGTGAATCTACTAGGAAATAAAATCAAAGGATTGGATCCAAAGAGTGAATCCACACTACACAATTGTATCGCTTTGATTCAATTTAACTGCTATGGGCCCACCCTATGGATATGTAGTTTTATGAAGTACTTAGAATTCTCTACCAGAGAATTAGAGTTCAGGGGAATGGATTGGGGAATGTAAGTACTACCAAACTAAAAATCCCAGGATTCCATAGGAGAAAGCCAGGGCAGTTAAAGTTTATTTATTATAAAATAAAATACAATAAAATAAATACAAGTTGTAACAAACTGCTATACTTGTGCAATGTGGAAACATACTAAATCATGTTTAATTCCACTGAAATCAACTAAGTAAGTTAGCCATGTCTTGCAAAATCTAAAACATAACTAATGTAGCCTGAATCCAACCTGAGGTCTAAAATTAACTATGGTCTCTGTTATGAATTATTGTATCAACAGTTCTCTACATATTTTAAGATTCTCATTAGTTTATATGGTCGTGATTTACAGAGATGCAAAACTCTGATGTATGAAGTTATTTATAATCTGGGCCAAATGATGGAAATTTGAAGACATAAAATGGGTCTATGTAGAAATTTCCTGTGATATTTTTTTTTAAAAAAGCATACTTATGTAGGCAAGATGGTGGAACGTCCATTTACAGCAGAAATTGAGAAAGTGTGACCTGTGGGCTGCATGTGATCCTAACATTTTTTGTAGCCCCCATGCTCTCCCAACCGTCCCCACTTTAAAAATTGACTCAACACCCCTCGCCACATGCTAAGAGACTGTATGGGCAATTTTGCAATGCCACGAGGTCCCCTGTCTGGACTGTTTTAATTGTATGATAGGCCTTTATTTAACAAGGAAATAAATTGGAAGTTGGGTTCCAATTTAATGTCTTCTTTAAATAAAGGCTTCTTCTAGGTCTAAAACAGCCCAGGGAGGGGAAACATTCTGACATTGCTCTTACAACATCCCTTATAGGGTATGGGGATGTGTGCTGATCAATTTTTTTTTTAAAAAAATGAGTATGTGTTGGTTAGAGAGGAACAGCTCTTCAGGGTCTTGCAGCCCCCCTCCAACCCCTTCCATTTGCCTACTCCTTGTTTATAGACAAAGAAATGTACTTTTTGAGATGAATCATCAGATATCGAAGAGTCTCATAGTGTGCAGCAGGAAGTAACAGCAACACTTCATGGACAGCTTCTAGTCTTTCATCAGGGTTTGAGAGTTCTAGATGATACAAAACAAGATTTACACAAGATTCAGCAGATGTAAATATCAATGTTCATTACACAGAGAGTTAAACTTTATTGGATTTACACCCCATTTTCTTCCAAAGAATGGCAATCAAAGTGGTTGAACAAACCCAGGGGTCACAGTAGAAACAGTTAGAACTGTAGAGGTAGAGTAACTGTAGAGTAAAAAGTAGGGTGCCAGTGCAGTGGTTTGAAGGGTTTATTGGGACTTTGGGAGACTCAGATTCAAATACCCTCTCAGCCATGGAAACCTACTGGGTGACCTTGGGCAAGTCAAACTCTTTCAGCCTTAGATGAAGGCAAAGGCAAATCTCCTCTGAATAAATCTTGCCAAGAAAACCCTGTGATAGGGTCATCGTAAATCAGAGTCAGCTTGATAGCACATAACAGCAAGTGTTAGATATGAAAAAAAATGGTATAAAAAAGAGATGTTATGCTTCACTACTTACTTGCTGCCTCTATAAACTTGGAATAAGTATCATAGGTGATGACAGGAATGGGTAAGTCTCTGAAATACAGCTTTAATGCTCCAGCAATTATATTTATGTCTGGATATACGTTGGCAGAAACATCTACCTTGTCACCATCTAGAAAAGAATGAGGATAGGTTTCAAGGATCTTTTATTTATTTATTTATTTCAACCATGTTAGATATTTCTTGCTGTGCCCTGTTAAATATATATGCCTGCCATTTAAAAATGATTTCAACATGAAAGGTCTGATATTGCTGCTGGTGGGTGGGACATGGGGAGGGGAACTGTACACAAAACTACAGTGACTTCAGCGTCCTCTTTTCAAGATTTTCTGAAATCTGAGCAATATTATTGCTAAATTGAAGCAGGAAATAGTACATCAGAGCCTGGAAGTTACTTTTTGGGGGACTGCAATTGCAAGAATCCCCAGGCTACATGGTCAGTGAGAGTGACAGTCCAAAAAGTAACTTTTCCAGGCTCTGTAGTTAGTACTTTGGGGCAGCATTGTGTACCTGCTGATTCTTTGAAATGATTGTCAAGGCAGCCTCTTGAGGAAACTAAGCTTAAATTTGGTGACAAGTGATTCACCTTCTGTACATTTACAAAACCAGAAATAAAGCTGTTTTATGTGTTGCGAGTCCCATTTTGGGTCCCATTTTGGGAGAAAGGCACCATAGAGATCAAATCAAATCAATTGACCAATAAGCTGTTTCTTTCATTTGGTTTTCAACACAGGACACATACAGTTTTGCAAAGTTTGGTTCATTCAAAATTTAGGTCATGCAAGAAAGTGAACCTTCACATTAGCATTTGCTCCAATACAACACCACTTCTGCCATCACAGTGTTTATTTTGACCCAGCCAGCCTCATATTTATTCTTGTGTACTTGGCACAGTAGCATCAGTATTATAAAACATTGTTTGGACAGCTTTATTTAATTGCAGTACAATGAGCACTAAAGTGCTACACTGAAAAAAATGCTTTGAAAAATACTGCAGCTGCCTACATAGCCATCTAGATGTGGTAAAGCAATGCTGCATCTATTATCCAGGATTCGAATGGATAGCAAAGTGACTGGTTTACTAAACAGAAGTGATATTTTTCACTTATTGTCAGGAGCTGTAGAATTCAAAAGTTTTAAATGAAGTTGATATGTATCTCTTTGTAGCACCTTTGGCATTATGATGGCATGGTGAAAACCAGCTGCTTTCTTCCATTACTGTGGGATTTTCATGACTTCAAAGTACTTTTTAAAATAGCTAACAGGAGAACTGGATTTGCCCTAAAATTAAACACACACTGAATATGTGTTGAGCCATTCACAAGACAAAGGTACACAAACACACACCCAGAAGAGAACCTCAAAGTAGAAAATATAGCATGTGGATTCTCTTTTAGAAGCAGCACAATGCGATGTATAAAACAAGTAGTGTCAAGCAGGATAAACAAAAACTCAGAATGCAATGGTCACAATGAAATTCTAAGAATAAACTGTACAATGAATGTTTTATATGTTAGAAGGAACAGAACTGGTCAACAAAAACAGCACAGTGAGCAACTGTTACTGAACAATGTCTATATTCATGCAGTGGAAGAATAAACAAAACATCCTCTTGCTAGGACATCAGTGGCATTAACGGCCTATTTTTATTATTCTATAGCATATAATTCCTTATGATTTATACCCTGCTTATTTTGTAGATAGTAGACCAGAATCAAATTGCAGAAACAGTACTGTACAGCCTTTCTTAAAATGGATGGTATGAATGATTTGCTATGTAAAAAGGTTCCTGTGTATAGCAAGTTAACATATGAGAGAGAATCCTGAAAGCACAAATAAAGATCCCAGGTGAATAGACATGTTTTTATGTAAATGTCAAAAAAAATGAGTACATAATAAAATACAAGTATATATCCGTTGCAGGAAACAATGGGAAACAGCTCTTTTACTTCCGTGCATGAGCTATCCCAATGCACACAAGCTGTACACAAGCCAATAAGACAGTAGGCATGCTTTTCATAGCTAAAATGTACAGTACCTCGATCAAAGGCCATTTTGACATCTTCAATGTGTTCAGTGAACCCTGAGACTCTGTAAATCCCTTCTGACTTCAAACCTGAAAGCCAAAATTTCATCAGCTGTTGTTTTGTCTACAGATACACATTCAATCTATTTACTTTTACTTCCCTTCTTCTCACAAGTGAGCTTCTCCCTTCTGAATTCTCTCATTGAGAGATCCTAAATTATTCAACATTATCGCCATCTTCAGACAGAGTTTTTATACAGTATGCTAGCCATGTTCCTTTGGTCCCACAACAGGAAGTGTTCTGGGAATCATAGCTTTTAAAGCATTATTTTTCACAGCTCATTGAAGCAGGAAAGGATTTCAATTGAGCAAACTCTTTAGAAATAGCTTCATGTCAGTATTTTTCAAGGAAAGGTGAAAATACTGAATAAAAATAATGAATGAAGCTTAACACAAAAGTAAGCAATTTGTTCATGGGAGGCTTTCATTTAAAGAACGTATAAAACGTCCATACGCTGAGTCAGATCAACATCCTTCCAGCCAAATTTCACCAACTTGGACTAGCAACAGTTAAGCAAGTTTTCTAGCAGAGATTTTTGTAAGCCCTACAATTGTTTTTACTAGAGATACCAGAGACCATGTGGCACAGTGGTTTGAGTGTCGGACTATGACTCTAAATACCAGGATTCAAATCCCTGCTTGGCCATGAAAATGCTCTGGGTAACCTTGAGCAAGTCACACACTCAGAAAACCCTGTGATAGGTTGCCTTAGGGTTACCATAAGTCAGAAATGACTTGAAGGCACACAACAACAAAAAACCAGATGTCATGCAAAGCATGATTCCGCCACACAGTCATATGGCCAATCCCCCAAGATGATGATTTTAGCTTTTAAAAGTTTAATTTAAATGTACAGTAATACCCATGGCCCTCTTAATTTAGTTGCTTAGACACTAGAAGAAGTTAAGTTAAAGGAACTGATGAAAGGACAGTTTCCCATCCATCTATTTCCCTCTGCAAAAACATAAAGAGGTGGGTGTCCTGAAAAATATGTTGTGTAGGGGACCACATAGGGAAGAAGGAGCAGGGAATTTTCCTTCCATGAACTTTTTTATGTTACAGTATAAGCCCAGTTTAATTCTGGGGCAGTTATGCTCTCCTCACAGTGCTTCTATTCTGTTTCACATTGTTCAGGAAAATCCCAAAACATGATGTACTTGGCTCTGTGCCCAATAGAGGACATTTGGGGGCAATTTTATTATTATTATTATTATTATTATTATTATTATTTAATGAGAGAGCAGGTGCATTGTAGTGGCACAGCCCTCCAAGGTCCCCTGAGCAGCTAATGTAGCTCCCTAGCGTTTCACAGTTGCTTACTCCTGTTTTGGAGTAAGCTCACTGATCTCAACTGGACTTCTGAGCAGATATGTATAAGCTTGTGCTGTAATTTTTTTTGAAGGACGTATCTCAATGTTTTCTAACATCTATGCCCATTCATCAGTTACCAGATCTTGGAAGGGTACATTTTGGATTTAAATGGTCCAGAATTCACAAAATTACAAAATAGTTTACACATTTACAGTAACATACCTTAAAAACTGGATAAAGAAAGGACAAACTCTTCGTTGCTCAAATACATCAAACTTAACTTTTTAAAAACCAGACTTGATGTACTTATTTGTCCCTAATTTGAAGTATTCTTTAAAAGCCATGCTCTAAATTGCTTATATATTATTTTTTTTTGTAAAAAACTAGATAAATTTACCTTGAGTTGGAAATAAGTAGCTAAAATGTTGCATTTGTTGATGTTTGTCAATAAGTGACAGGAGTTCTGAGTTCTGTTAACTCAGAAAACAGTACAGTAGGACCCCCGTATCCATGGGATATTGGTTCCAAGGGGTTCCGCAGATAATGAAATTTCAGATAATAGTGAATGCCCCCCCATTGCCATTGCCACTACGGGAGCCATTCTGGGGGGTGAAGGGAGGTGAGGTCTCTCCTCCTCCCAACCCTCCCCTGTCAATCCCCCCCCCCACTGTCACCAACCACGGATAATTGAAGCAGCGGATGGTAAATCAGCAGATACAGGGGTGCTACTGTATTCTATTTCACCAAAAGGTAAAAAAATAGGAATACCTCGTGCTTCAATTTCACGAATACAAATATCCACGACCATGGGTCTCTGTGCGTTGTGAGCTTTCACTAGCGTAGTTAGGTCACAGCAGTAGACTCGTTTGATTCTCTTGAGGTCTGGCTGACAGTCACTGGGAACGTATTTTGAACACTGTTTATGTACATTTAATCCACAATCTATGAAGAAAGTAGTATCATTAGTTTTAGTTGTTTTATCACAGTTGAAAAGAACGAAAACATGCATATGTACAGGCACTTTCTCTAAAACAATTCAGTCTGTAATGTACCAGAGACATGAAACGTCCTACATATAAATAGCCTGTACTGTATATAAATAACCATAAAAAGATCCTGGATATAATCTAAGGCTGCAATCCTACATGCATACTATATACTTGATAGCAAGCCACATTGAACTGAATGGGTAGACCTGCATAGAATTGCAGTGAAAGAATGTTAATAACAGGGAATGCAGTGGAGCTCTACCTAACTGTCTAGTAATGTGACAGGTACAGTTGGATAATTAAGATTGAATCAAATATTGTGGCCACCATGTGGACAATGTTGGTAATGCCTCGCTGTGGCACTCACGCCACATCTTGAAATTGGGATTGCATGATGAAACATATTAATTGTAGTGTAAGTCCTTGTTTATTTTTCTACCACTTTTCATTGAAACCACGAACAGCGGTTTACAAAAATACAAATAAAACAAAGTCAAATAGTTCTAAAAATACAAGAGCTGAAAGGCATCAGTGTCTTAAAAAACCCCACATGCAAATAATCAGAGGGACTAAAATTATGTCTAAAAGGCTTGATAAAATAGGAAGACCTTAGCCTAGCACTGAAAGGGGAACACAAGGTAAATAAAGCATTCTGCAGTTGGGCTGTCACCACTGAGAAGGCTCTCTCTTTAGTAAGCACTTGATTTACTTCAAGTGACAGGGGCATCCACAGAAGGCAATCCTCTGAGGATTTTAACATAAGGGTATGGGTCTTCTGAGATAGGGAAGAAGCCATGAAAGGAAAGAATGCAATTTGAGAGACGGTGGGTGGGGGGACAGGATGGCAGGACTAAGGGAAAGAATGAAGATGGGCAGCTAGCATGTAAAATATAAAAATTACTCTAATAGGTTGGAAAGATGGACGATCAAACTGGAACCTTCTGTGAAACATCACATATGATGTATAGCATGGTGCATAGAATATCAGGATTTAATTCTACTGACAATAACATGATACACTATTTTAGTCTTATATAAAGTATTGCTGGACCCATGGAGTGATGTGAACTTCTAAAAGGTAGTCAATTGTGTGAATCAGCTTCTCAGATACTTCTAGTGATTTCTGTAATTTCAAAAGGTTGTACAACTATTCCACAGATACGCACATATAAGATATACAGTATTGCTCAACTAGGGGCTACTGAAGAATTAGGGTTCTTACACCACAATTTTATAGCTACTGTCATTTTAACTCTGAAATTCTCAGAAATAAACTTCTATGGGTTTTTTCAGTATGATGTTTGAATTCTCAAGCAATTGTGCCAGTCAAATTGCTGCCCATCCTTGGTCTAGTACAGTAGAATCACAGCCAGAATGGAGGTTATGCTAAGGTCAGCTTGCAAGTGTTAAGTCAGGATTGTTTTTCCCTGGAGCTCTCAGGCTGGCACAATTTGGGGGTCATCACAATGAGTGGACCCTACCACCCAAGAATGTGACACGCATGTTGTTTGAGAATTTTCTTATTTAAACAGGCCTTTAGCCTTTAACTGGCTTGGACTGTGAAATATACAACGCATGTACTGTTCCTTAACATGTGTTTGTAATGCAGATTGTTTTGGCTATTTTCTTTTAACCTACAGTATAAGCTGCTTTGGGTCCCATATTAAACAAAGTTACAAAGAAAACTAAATTAAACGAATACACCCTACCCTTAATGAACACATTGTAAACCGCTTAGGGAGTATAAATGCTATATAAATATAATATATTTATATATTATATTTATATAAAATATAAATGCTAAATGCTATCTAGCATTTTTGCAACTCTAGGCAGAAAGCAATGTATTGGATCTCTGTTGCTACATTATAGAATGCTGGGCCACACTGGTAGCCAAAAATGTTGCAATAATTAGAGAGGTGGATAAAGGATAGGCTTAGGTTTGTCTATCTCTTTAGACTTGGCATATTCTGTGCAACTGTGGTTGGTGCTTAAGGCATCACGCTTAATGACATCATCAGGTCTCCTCTTGTAATACCACCTTCGTAACATCACCAGGGCCTCCTTCCTGTAACATCACAAGGTGGGGAGTCTCTAGATCTTAGGTTTTGGCTCTGAAATCTTTGGGCCTGAGATACTCCTGACCTAGCAGCCCTAGCTGAAGGAGACATTAATTATGTAGCATTTCTGAACTTCCTTCTTGGAATTCCCTGTGTTGTTAATTTAAATAAATAACTCTCAAATCCCCTGCCCTATAACATGGAATGAGAAGCCAACAGCTAAAACCCATCTTGTTTAATGTGTTAATTGTATAAATAATATTTATTTATTGTTTTAATGGAACTTTTGACTGAGTAAGCAATTGCATGGAATCCTACCAGCACATTTCCCTTATTTCTCTGCATATAAAAGGCCTAAGTATTGAAAACCGAATATCCAGGAGAAGAGCCTAGAATATTAATGAAACTCCCTTGCCTCGTCATTAATGCACTCTCTGGTTGCAAGTATCCCAGATACAAACTATAGTTTCTTTTAACTTCCCAGCTTTAATCTGAGCCTGTACTCAGTCCTGGAATAACATTCAGTGACAGTAGTTCATGTCCTGGAACTAGTGAAGCAATAATAGAGAGTGCCTCTGAGTATATTCCACATTCACTCCTCACCCCACATTTTCTTTATGTCTATTAATCAATGACCCCTGTGCCTTTAACTAATTCTATTTGGTTTATTGGGCTAGCTGAGACAGAAACTACTACATAATGCATTATTGTTCAATGAAATCTAAACAAACTCAGCCAGTTGTACTTAAGATACTCCCTTTATTGTTTTTTGGAGTTCTCACTAAACATGTGTAGTTAAAAACTTGTTTGTCTGCCTAGAGTTAAATGCTGGTAATCTAATGAAGCAGAACGTTACAACTTTGAACTACATAAGCATGCTTTTTCACAGGATAAAGACTGTGAATAATGAAAGAAAATGCATTAATACTTATTATGTTTATATGCAGTGTTCTTACAGATTTATTAACAAATCCAAAAGCCTTCTCCGTCATGTGTTGTGTGAGGGACACAGAAACTGAAAGAGGCAGTCCAGGACTGGTTTAAGGAATTTTGAGGCCCCTTGCAACACTTTATTTTGGGGGGCCCATATGTTTATCTCAGAACCTAACCTAACCTAACCTAACCTAACCACAGTACAGGATATTCAGATTATTACTAATAATGTTTTTGCAAGAGAAGGGTTACTACGCCCCCCCCAATGAGAGGCCCCCTGCGGCTGCAGGTGCTGCAGGGCCCTTAAACCAGTCCTGAGGCAGTCACATAGTTTTCAACCACCCCTGTGGCGCATGAACCTCTGTGTTGAGGGACACTTGCACTTAGATCCCTAGGGGAATAGACTTCCACTGGCGACAAGAGTCATGTTCATCTGCACAGAAGTGGTTCTTTCATGAAAACTATTTTCAGTGAATGGAAACTCCTTCTGTTCACAGACTGACTACACTTGAATCACCCATGGCATATCCAGAGATCTCATTACCTTCAGAGCTCAGTGTTGTCAAGGGTTCACTGGCCCTGGCCCCTGATCATGTTTCAGTGCTGGGCATCAGCCTTAAAATGCATTAAACTATAATGCATTTTACTACTGAACAACTGCATCCTGGGCTAATATATCTTAGAACAAGGGAAAGAATTTTCAAGGCTAGAAGTTTCCAAACCCCATTCAGTAATCATGTTAGAACGGAAGTGGGAACTTCTGGTTTTGTTGAACTGCAACTCCCATTGTTCCTCAGCATTGGCTATACTGGCTAGGACTATGCTGCAGTTCAACACTATCTGGAGGGCTGCACAGTGCCAACCACATTTTAGAAACTAACTACAGTTGTCCCTCCGTATCCATGGATTTGGTATCCATGGATTTAAGTATTCATGGCTTGAAAATATTCTTTAAAAAAGAATAATCCGAAAAGCAAACCTTGATTTTGCCATCTTATATAAGGGACACCATTTTGCTATGCCATTGCATACAATGGGCCTTGAGTATTCACGGATTTTGGTATTCACAGGGAGTCCTGGAATCAAACCCCAGCAAACACGAAGGGACAACTGTACATAGCTATAATCATGTTACAAGTACTGTACTAGTGTCAATTAGTTTCATTAGAGTCCTAGTTATGAGTTTTTCTTCTAAAGTTGCATTTTAGATCAATGGGTTGTGGAAATAAAGAAGAGTATATACTGATGGTTCTGGTTGGACTACAGGGAATTCTGGTGAAAGACTTCAGACAAGAATGAAAGAGTTCACTTTTCCATGCTCCTCTCCATGAATGTCCAGCCCAGCGTATCTGCCCATTAAAACCCAATAATGAATAGCCTTCCTTCATCTTCTCTGCTGCCAATCTACTTCAAACTTAGGACAGAGTGTAGCACAGCAAGCACAATCTTGCATACATTGTTCTGCTGATACCAAAAATGATACTGCATTTTATAAACCCAATTTGATTATTAGATAAATGTATAATACATTGTATGCTTATGCAGAATTGAATTCCATTTGGTTCAGTAGACTTACTCACAAGTAAGTACAGTAATTAGAACTGCACCCCAATGGGACTTGTTTCTGAGTGGCAGGTATCAAATTGTGCTGTTAGTCTGCCAGTGGAAAATTTACAGCATTTGCTTTTCCAGGTTGCATAATTTTGAATACTACACTTGATCTTAGCCAAAAGACCGAGAAGTGATTAATTTTGAATACTGAATTACAGCATTAGGAGGGTTTTGTAAAAGTGCCAGTGTGGCACCAATTACCTGTTTAAGGCCTTGCTAGTGATCAGAAATGGTCACTGAAGTCCCATACGGTTTGTTTATGTAATGCTCAGTTAAGTATAGCGCAACAAGAAAAGAGGCAAGCTTCAGGTACTTGTACAAAAGAATAACATGTCTCCACCAAGAACTCTTGAATGTAACAGCCCTTCCTCACACATCTTACATCATTTTGTGAGTTGTTAAATTGCAAGCAGGCCTCTTTCATGGGCCCCACACTGCCAGATTGGCATTTGCTGGCCCATCTTCTCTGCATTTATCTAGAACCAAATTTTATGTTATGCTTAATGCCCAGGGTGTACTTAAATCTTCATTCCCGATTTAATGAATCACAGATGTGTAAGTGTATATCTTTATTGCAATGGCAGTGGGTACAGTGGAAAGACTTACCCCTTCATGCACCAGCCATATTTGCAGTGGAAGTGGGAAGGGGGATTCCTCTTAATTTTCTAAAAGTACCTAGCTCCATAGATTCATGTGGGGAAAAGGATGCTTGTTATGTTTATGTTCCAAATGCATCTAGAGAGTGAACAGATGCATCCTCTCACCACACACAGCTGTTCAAAACAACATTCTACTCTGTTGTTGTGTGTCTTCAAGTCATTTCTGACTTATGGCAACCCTAAGGCAACCTTATTAGAGGATTTTCTTGCCAAGATTTGTTCAGATAGGGTTTGCCTTTGCCTTCCTCTGAAGCTGAGACAGTGTGACTTGCCCAAGGTCACCCAGTAGGTTTCCATGGCTGGGCAGGGATTAGAACGCTGGTCTCCAGAATCATAGTCCAATACTCAAATCACTACACCAGGCTGGCTCCCATTCTACTCTTACAACTAGAATGTTATCATTATCTCTTAAAAGTACACACAAATCTTGTAGATGAAGATGAAATGGCAGAAACTTTTAAATGCCTGATTTTAAGACTGCCTAAGTTCTGAAGCAATTTACAGTTGTCCCTCCGTATTCACGGTTTTGTTATCCATGGATTTAAGTATTCACAGCTTAAAAATATTCTTAAAAAAATAATAATCTAAAAACCAAGCCTTGATTTTGCGTGTCTTATATAAGGGACACCATTTTGCTATGCCATTGCATATAATGGGACTTGAGTATTCACGGATTTTGGTATCCACAGGGGGTCCTGGAACCAAACCCCAGTGAATATGAAGGGACAATTGTACTTATATATTTTATGGTGAAAAAAGTGGAATGATATATTGTTTCAGATTACCTGAACATCTGACTCCCTGAGCAATGAGTCCCCACATGAAGTTGGCACAATACTCACACCAATGTGGACCTCTGAATGTGTGGACCTGAAACACAGAAAAAGGGGGAAATTCCAGGATCACCAGAAGGCAGATGGCTTGACAGATGGAACAAAACAGAAGAAAGAGATAAGTAACAAAGAACTAAGTTAAGAGCAAGTCTTTGTTGCAGCTGTCTACATCCCGGAATGCTGTGGGTAATAATAAGCCCAGGGAGAAAGAAAATTAGATTGGGTCTCAAGAGTTTCTCTTCCTTTCACAGAACAAAAAAAACCAAAACCAAAGCACTGCATGACATTGAAATAAACTTCTTTGACTCTATCTTTAATGGGATTAATGTTTCACATGTGCAAAATGAAAGTGCTGGGAGGGGCCATAGCTTAGTGACAGGGCACATGCTTTGCATAAAGAATGCCCCAGGCTCGGTTCCTGGCAACTCCAAAAAGGTCTGAGAAGGACTCTTCTATAAAACCAGGAACACAGCTGCCAGTCAGTACAGACAATTCTGAGCTACATGGTCTCATTCAGTATAAGGCATATTCATAAGAGCAATAATATATGACTTCATATTAAAACATAAAATGAAAATAAATTTAATTAATTTCAGTGGAATTTAGAACAATCTTACATATTTCGGGCATTATGTAGATGCCATTTTAAATACATGGTTGCTATTACAGTGTGGTAAAATACTCTATTGAGTTTCAGCTCATACATGGTCTGGGAAATATGTCCTATGTCACTTTACACTGGTTTTCTCTCTCTCTCTTATTAACAGCTGCCATGTGGAGAGGTTGAGGCCATAGCTACACAACCAGAAGAACAATGTGGTAGAGAGGATTATATCACTGGGTATAGCTTCTTCTTGAAAAAAAGAAAAATCCCTGTAAGTAAAAAGTCCTAAAGGGAGGCTACATGCTGTAGTAATTTGAGTGCTAGTCTAGGGAGATTTTCACATGGGGGAAATAACCCCTGCGGAGATTGGGAGAGAAATGGGATGTTCCGGTTCCAGCGCTCCGTTCTCACACCCCCTTCCTTCTCCTGATCTCCTGTCATCCTCCCTTCGTCCTGCTTCCATTTCCCTCCCGATATTTTTTACCAATGAAAGTTCTTTGTTAGTAAAAAATAGCGGAACATAGCAGGAGGGAAATAGAAGCAGGACGGAGGGAGGACGATGGGAGAACAGGAGAAGGAAGAGAGCGTGCGAAATGGAGTGCTGGAACCAGAACAGCCCAGTTTCTCTCCCGATCTCCGTGTGAAAATCTCCTAGGACTCTGGTAGAGCAGGTTTCAAGTTCCTTTCAAAATCTTTTAATGTAGCAGAGCATTCAAAGTGTGTTCCCACACCTGCAGTCTAATATTTTCCAGTCCATTCTATCTGTTCAGCATTCTACTGCATCATTCTGCTGCATGTGTAGGTCCAGAGTGCTGGTCTCCATGTACAGTAGGACCCCCATATCCACTGATTCATTATACACTGATTCAATTATTCATGGGACACAAAACAGCACACCTACCATAGAGTCTTCCTAGAAAATGTGTCCTCTCTAGCCATTTTCTTGGTCCTCCAAGGTATTTTAAAATGGAAGTCCCATTATTTTCAATGGCATTCACTATTATCCAAGGTTTTTGGTATCCACGCCCCCCTCAAACCAACCCCAGCAGATATAGGGGTCCCACTGTATTGTTAATAACATACTAGAGTTTACTTTTAGCAATGGGTTGTGATCCAGAGCATCCAAGGTACCTGGCCACAGATGCTTCTTTTCTATGAAGTAAATCTACAGTCATCCTTTCCCACCCATATCAAATGTTTATTTCTCATGGAGAAGAACTGAAAGCCTCTATGGAAAAATCTCTGGATGGCAGCACTGTGTGTTTCAGACTATGGTACCAGGTAGTAGATTGACCTGAAAAATCTTTTGGTGAAACAAATAATTCATTGAAATGGTACAGAATCTTTTAGTGCACTACATTAATATAAACACAAAACAAAGGGGTCTGAATTTGAAAACTGTATTCCCTTTATCACACACACTGGAATGTAAATCGGACAATATCCTCTTGCTTCCTAACATGACAGTTAGTTCTCGATGCTCAACATCTAGCAATGCCAAGGGAGTTGCCTTTTGAGGACAGCATTTGGACAAAACTCAAAATGCTGCAACCAATAATTATGAAAGGAGCCTGATATACATCAAATCTTAAGACTATATCAGCAAAAGAATTTTTATACAAAAAGAGACCTGATTTCTGTACACACTTTCCTTTTTCTTCTAAGAGGTCATATGCCAAAGGATGCCCAAAGGGTGGGGCCTAAATACCCTAAAGACACCAGATCCTGTGCGATCTTGGAAGCTAAGCAGGGTCAGTCATGGTTAGTACATGAATGGGAGATTGTCAAAAAATTAGGTGCTGTAGGTTGTATTTCAGAGAAAGGAACTGGCAAAGCCATCTCTGAGTATTCCTTGCCTAAGAAAACCCTATGAAATACATGGGGTTGCTGTAACTCAGCAGACAACTTGAACATACATACACACAAAAGCCAAAGAGTAGGTCCAACTTGGTATAAACAGCATTTCTCTAGGAACAAAGGAACAAAATGCACTGGGGCCCTTTCATAAAATATCGGTTTGCATGATCTTTGGGCCATCATACTTCTGTTGGTGCCACTGTTCTGTTATGGCAGAACAACATTTGTTCATTTATGTCAATTTTATATAATTTCAAATATCTAATGAGTCTTGATGGAACATAATTACATGACTGTTACTCAAACCTTTATATAATTAACAACATGACATATCACAATCACTAAATAAGAGTCAAGGGGGACCATTGTAACATTGAATCAGAATAAATAACGAGAGGTTTGTGTAGACATTCCAAGCAATGGTTGGGTAAGTGCTGATTTTTGCATATTTGAATCAACTACAGACACAGGCAAATTATTTTGGACTCCTTCTCCTCGCCAAGTTAAATAAGTAAACTTGTTTTATGCAGACCACCAAAATTTAAACAGATCCTTATTCAAGAAAAACACAGTAAGTGCCATTTTGCAACAAATTTCTGTACAAGCAATGACAATAAACAGCATGGTAAGACAAATGAAATGCCTATTTTGCAGAAAATACTAGTTTTAAATTCAGCATTCATGAAGCTACTAGCACAGAGGTCTTTTGAAATTTAAAACATGGGCGTGATACATAAAATTACATCTTTTGCAGTCTAGCACAGGGGTGGGCAACTTTGGACACTCTAGATATTGTTAAACTGCTTCTCCCCTCAACCCTCACTCTCAAATTTGCTGACTAGGGCTGCTGGATGAACATCTGGATCATAGAATCATAGAATCATAGAACTGCAGAGTTGGAAGAGACCACGAGGGCCATCCAGTCCAACCCCCCTGCCACGCAGGAAATCTTGATCAAAGCATCCCCGACAGATGGCAATCCAGCCTCTGTTTAAAGACCTCCAAGGAAGGAGACCCCACCACGCTCTGAGGGAGCGTGTTCCACTGCCGAACAGCTCTTACTGTCAAAAAGTTCCTCCTCATGTTGAGGTGGAATCTCTGTTCCTGGAGCTTGCACCCATTGCTCCGTGTTCCAGTCTCTGGAGCAGCAGAAAACAAGCCTGCTCCATCCTCAGCGTGACATCCCCTCAAATACTTAAACAGGGCTATCATATCGCCTCTTAACCGTCTTTTTTCCAGGCTAAACATACCCAGCTCCCTAAGTCTCTCCTCATAAGGCATCGTTCCCAGACCTTTCACCATTTTAGTTGCCCTTCTCTGGACACGCTCCAATTTGTCAATATCCTTTTTGAATTGTGGTGCCCAGAACTGGACACAGTATTCTAAGTGAGGTCTGACCAAGGCAGAATAGAGTGGCACTATTACTTCCCTTGATCTAGACACTATACTTCTATTGATACAGCCCAAAATTGCATTGGCCTTTTTAGCTGCCGCATCACACTGTTGGCTCATGTTCAACTTGTGGTCTACTAGGACTCCTAGATCCCTTTCGCACGTAGTCTCATTCAGCCAGGTCTCTCCCATCCTATATTTATGCATTTCATTTTTCCGCCCTAAATGCAGTACTTTACATTTCTCCGTATTTAATTTCATTTTGTTAGCATTGGCCCAGCTCTCCTCCAGTCTATCCAGGTCATTCTGAATTTTGATCCTGTCCTCTAGGGTATTAGCTACTCCTCCTAATTTGGTGTCATCTGCAAATTTGATAAGTATGCCCCTAATTCCCACATCCAAGTCATTGATAAAGATGTTGAATAGCACTGGGCCCAGGACAGAACCCTGTGGCACCCCACTGGTCACATCTTTCCAAGACAAAGAGGAGCCAATGCTGAGCACCCTTTGGGTTCGGCCAGTCAACCAATTACAAATCCATTGAACAGTTAACTTGTCTAGCCCACATTTTACAAGCTTGTTTGCAAGAATATCATGGGGAATCTTGTCAAAGGCCTTACTGAAATCAAGGTATGCGATGTCCACAGCATTCCCTTCATCTACCAAGCTGGTAACTTTATCAAAAAAAGAGATCAGATTAGTCTGGCATGACTTGTTTCTCTGAAACCCATGCTGACTTTTTGTGATTATGGCATTGCCTTCTAAATGTTCACAGACTCTCTGTTTAATGATCTGCTCTAGAATCTTCCCTGGTATTGATGTCAGACTAACTGGATGATAATTGTTGGGATCCTCTTTTTTCCCCTTTTTGAAGATGGGAACAACGTTTGCCCTCCTCCAGTCTGCTGGAACTTCTCCTGTTCTCCAGGAGTTCTCAAATATTATTGCCAATGGCTCTGAGATTATATTTGCCAGCTCTTTTAATACTCTTGGATGTAGTTCATCTGGTCCTGGAGATTTACATTCATTTAGATTAAGAAGGTATTCCTGTACTACCTCTTTACTTATTTTGAGCTGGATTTCCCCTATTGTGTCCTCTGTTCCATTATCCTCAGGTTGGTCCTCCTTTTCCTTTTCTGAAAACACTGAGGCAAAGAAGGTGTTGAGTAATTCTGCCTTTTCTCTGTCCCCTGTTAGCATTTTGCCATCTTCTCCACGTAGCGGCCCTATCATTTCCTTCTTCCTCCTTTTGCTGTGGACATACCAAAAAACCCCCTTTTTATTGTTCTTAACCTCCCTAGCAAGCCTGAGCTCATTCTGCGCTTTAGCTTTTCTGACTTTACTCCTACACGTGTTCGCTATCTGTTTGAATTCTTCTTTGGTGATTTCCCCCCTTTTCCATTTCCTATACATGTTCCATTTAAAACTTAGCTCCATTGAAAGTTCTTTAGTCATCCATCCTGGTTTCTTGAGACACCTCCCATTTTTCTTCCTCAATGGTACTGTTTGAAATTGTGCCTTCAGTATCTCCCTTTTGAGAAAGTCCCATCCATATTGAGGTCTCTTCTCTTTTAATATTCCTGACCATGGGATCACCCCCAGTATTTCCCTGAGTTTATTGAAATCAGCTCTCCTAAAGTCAAGAATGCGTGTCTGACTATGCCTGGCTTCTCCTTTCCATTGTATAACAAACTCCAGGAGAACATGATCACTCTCACCTAAGGATCCCACCACTTGCACCCCATTAACCAGGTCATCTCTGTTGGTTAGGATCAGATCTAAAATAGCTGACCCCCTTGTTGCCTCTTCCACCTTTTGGACCATGAAATTGTCTTCCAGGCATGTAAGGAATTTGCTAGACCTTGAAGTTTTGGCTGAGTTAGATTGCCAGCAAATATCAGGATAGTTGAAGTCACCCATCACTACTACATCTCTCCTTTCTGCATGTATGTTCATCTGTTCTAGAAAGGCATCATCCAATTCCTCTGTCTGATTTGGGGGTCTGTAGTAGAGTCCCACAATAACATCCCTGTTGTTTCCCTCCCCTTTAATTTTTATCCAGATGCTCTCCACCTGGCTTCCAGTATTGATGTCATGGATCACTTCACTGGTGTAAATATCCCTGACATATAATGCTATTCCTCCTCCTTTCCTGTTTGGCCTATTTCTCCTATAAAGGTTATATCCCTCTATTCCTACATTCCAATCATGAGACTCATCCCACCAGGTTTCAGTAATGCCTATTATATCATATTTGTTTTGTAGTGCGAGGAGTTCAAGTTCATCTTGCTTATTTCCCATGCTCTGTGCATTAGTGTAGAGACATCTAAGACCATGTGTTCCCTTTACTTGCTCCCTGTGCAAGTTTTTTTGCCTCCCACTGTTGGGTCCTTGCGCTGTTTGCCTTGTTCCCTCTATGACAGTTTGACTATTTTCTCCAGCCCTTTTGCCTTCCAGAATACTCTCTCCCTCCCCCATTTGACTCAGTTTAAAGCCCTCCTGATCAAATTCTTGAGACTGTTGGCAAAAATGTTTCTTCCAACTGTTGTAAGATGCACCCCATCTCTTGCCAGAAGTCCCCCCTCATGGAAGCGCAGTCCATGATCCAAGAATCCAATTTGTTCTCAGCGACACCATCTACGGAGCCAGTTGTTTACGTTGGCTATTTTCCTCTCCCTTCTTGGACCATGCCCTTCAACTGGCAGAAGAGACGAGATGACAACCTGTGCGTCCATTTCTTTCAGCTTCCTCCCCAGGGATCAAGGCCACAATTTGCCTATCTTATCCTTAGTCTATCACAATTATCAAGATATGAAATACAGTGAATGTAACTGGAAGAAAAAGTCTAACGTTGTTTAGCATTTAAGGATGCATGTGAAAGCAAGTTTTGGAGATCCCCAAATGGAGCAGCAAAGGAGGCAGCAAAGCAGCAGATCATCCACTTCCTAAATTCAGCTAGCTTTCCTTGGAAACTTAGGGTTCCACAAGACATTGCTAGGGGTTCCATGAGATATTGAGAGTGGAAAAAAAAAAGTTTTTTTTGAGCTTTAGATATAATAATTTTTAAGCAGGGGTTCCTTGTGACCTGAAAATTGTGACCAGGATAAAAAGGTTGAGAAAGGCTGGGCCAGAGTTTTAAGGAGAGAAAGGCGTGCACCTTCATGGGGTATTTTAGTCCAGGAGATTTTAGTGGGTGGGTGGGATAATTAGCAATACCGCTTCTAGTTTGATCCAGGTTCCTCATGGGGCAATTGAGGGGCTTGATCCAGGCTCCTTGTGGGAGAACTGAAGGACTTCACATACAGCAGTAGATCCAAAGGTCCCTCTGACTTACCCTTAGTTTGTCAGGTTTAGTTTGGTTGTCTGCTCATGGAAAGGGAGTGCACATAGACGTAAACCATGGGTTGTGATTCTCTCTATTAGTAGACCTCCTCTTCATTCTAACCCTTCAGACAATAATACTGAGCTGTCTGCATGGTTGCATCAGTGTGAAAATCTAAAAGAGCACCTGTCATAACTTTATCACTCAGATCTTTATCACCTGCGTTGTTTTAATGTCACCTCCCATATTTTCTTTTTCTCTGTGTGTTTTTTAAAAATGCCTGAATTACTAAAGACTTCTAATTACTATTCTCCTTAATGTGTGTGTTTTTTTAAATAACTATTTAAGTTTGTGGACCTGTTTATCATTAACCAATTAAATAGGTAAATATTCATTTGGGAGTAGTTTTAATAATGGCAATAGTTTAATTTCATGGCTCACTGTGAATTACTTTTGCAGTAAAGCTTATCTCTTGTTTTTCAACATAAAATTCAAATTCAAGGTTCAGATGAGTGCTATAACAGCTACCAAGGTTAATCAGGCGAAAAAATTCTGTTGCCAATGGAAATGAACAAAGCGCTGCTTCCCCACTCTGAGTAAACAACATGCACAAAGAGCTCTTCTCGTCAATAATGGGTTCTGTGTCCATCAAAACAGAGAGAACTGATCTTCATATGCTTTCCTTAGCAAACACAGTTGGCTCTTTCGATCCTTATAAATGATGTCCCTGTATGTGAAAGAGATCTATGTGCATATCTGAGCTGTCAGGTATTCTTAGATTAGAGCATCAAACTTTTAAGTCCAATACAATGTGACAGTAACAAACTCATTATACTTACAATATATAGCTATATCAATTTTATTATCCAATAGCCATTTCACAGGTTGTGGCTCTATTTACCTGTACAAAAACCACAGAGTACAGTTAGTAGAGAGAGCTGATTCATACTGTATGTACATCACTTGATGTCTCAGTGCTTCACAACCTGATGAGTTACAACTGATTGTGAGAACAACCTCCAGTGATGTCCATAACATCATGCTTTATGAGAGCTATATTGCATCTTTGATCTGTGATGGTTGTATCTGAAAATGAACTCTTCTTGTTTGATTTACTGAGTGGCCAATCTGTGCATTTGAGTTCATTACTCATTATTAAAACTGTAATGTTCTAATCTCCTTAAGCTGTTCTGCACTAATCATTGGGATATTTTGAGCATGTTTTGATGGTGCATAAAAATAGTAATTTTGCTGCAGATCATTTAAGTAATTGCAGCAGACAATTTATTTTTCTTGCATTAACAGGAAACAGTAATTATTTTTCATTTGATGCCTAATAATTTCAGTGTAGAGCCATTTTTCATAGACTATAAATATACAATATAAGGTTTGTTTTAATGTAACATGAAACTGAGACATCATGTGTTTTCTTCTCACAGTACAGCTTCCTTTTTCCATTGACTACAGTTTATTGTTGTGTCCAAATAAAAAAAAAATTAGAATTAAAAATGTTGTTCAGGTAAATTTATAGTTGGTTAAGGTGAACTAATATGGTTAGAGGAAGCATGTCACAATTGTACATATGGAAATAAGAGGTCATGCATGAATCAAAGAAGACAACATAGGACACAGATGTGTATAAAACAAAAATTTGCATTTAAACAAATATGCAGTACTATAGTGGAAAGAGTTTAACCATATGATCTGTGTTGTGCAGTCTGTTGTCCAGGCTATAACTTTTAATGGGCTACATCAAGAATCCTGCTGTCTCCTCTTACAGTTCTTTATGCTTAAACTGGATGGACTGGACAACCCTTCAAAAAGAAGTCTCCTTCAGACAGCAGAATGTCCTCCAGCAGCCCTTCAAATATAGGACTTATTCTGTACAGTGAGGACACATGGCCATCCAAGAAACAGCCCACCATCATAAACTGGTTTGATGTTGGTTTGTTTAAATAAATCATGGCTAATATTAAGCACAGGTTGTCCTGATTCAGATATAAAAATAACTGACAGTTAGTTAAAAATAGAAGTGAAATCTTCTGATCTTCTCCCTGTGGATGTGCTAGAGAAGGAGAAGGGAGACCTCAGAAGACCAAGGTGAATTCATGGAATGAGAAACCAAAGTTCATCACTGTATCCAAAGGAGGCCATAATTGCTTTCATTTAATGCAATGAAGAAAAAGCAAACATGAAGAAGCTACTCTGACAGTATTCTAACAGCTGCTCATAAATGCTGAATATGTAAATGAAATGATTTACAAAATTTAACATTTTGTATGCTGAAACTGTAGAACTCTGCCTATCAAAAATGCTAGTAGCAGCCATGCAGAAAGAATGGATGTACACTTAAAAACGCTGATCCATTCTGGAGGTTGTAAGTATACAAAAGGACTATTTACACAAATAAGACCTTGCAGCGTCAGAATAAGTTCCAATGACATTTCAAACTACATAAGAATCTAAGCTATTTGTAGCCTTTCAGGAACATCTTGTACTGGTAATTTCAATATTTTCTCCCCCTCATAACTGCAAATGATGCTCAGTTAAACTTATTGGATAAAGGCTGACATATGCAGCCATTTTAAGCAAGGAAAGCTATAGTTCTATCAGCAAATCCACAAGAAGGGTTCTTTTTTCTTTCTTTTTTAAAAAGCTCTTTATTTTAGAATTTTTTGGGGGGGGGGGGAGGGCAATCCCATTACTAGCATTTGGCCAGCTAAAGGACCATATGAAATTATTTCGCTGGTGTCCTGTCGGTGCAGAGAGAGACACACACACACAGGATTGTATAGTACTTGTGCTGCTTGAGCCCCCTGTCCCCATCAATGTACTCATGGAGGTTCAGCTGATGTACATAAATGTTCCACTGGCAGTACATGGGTGTTGAGGACATGTCAGGGGTAGATGTGGAGGATCTAGCCTCCTTATCCCCACAACAAAACCCTGAAAACGGTCCAAATGTTTAGAATGATCATTCTTGTGCCATTTTGGATCAATGGGAGGGGGGAAATTAAAATACATAGTCTTCCTCACCTCCTGCACTAGCTGCAGTGAGCCAACAGGACATGATGGTTGTTTCACCACATACACCTCTCCCATTCACCCAAGGGATTGGTCTGTTCATTACATCTTAAAATAAAGACTGTAATACAGTTTCTTTATGCAGGGTACATTTTAGAATAACAGAACATATAAGTCAACAAATTTGTATCAGAGAAAGAAATCAGAATATTCAGGAACAGTAAAAGGTAAAACAGATCTTTGTTTGGATATACATGTAAAAGTCTTCAGTAACATTTGTTTTGCTAGCTATCATTTAGCTAGTTATCTGTTCTGTAATCAGTATAGTATCATCAAAGAGAATCTGAATGGTCTTTTATAGCTGCAATTAGCCAAGTTTATTGCATTTACACTGGGCACTTTTCCTCCTATAAAACCATCATTAAATTCAGGAGCTGTGATGACCTTTTAATTAATGTAAGAAATTATCTGTACTTAATATTTCTCACATTACATAAAACTGGGCATTATTTTATCATCTGCAGTACTGCAATTTGAACTTTGCTCCTACCAAAAGAAGGCAACCTTTACAATCTGCTCTTTTCTAGCTTGTGATTTGCTTCCTCAACCATAACATCCAACAAGACCATCCTAAGATCAAAAAGGAATACAGTATATCCCAGGTAAGTTTCTTAATGTGTGCAAACATTCTCACACACTATCTTTCTACATATGAGGCCATCCCCACCAACATAAAACATATGAACTTATTTTACCACTTCTTTTCCAGCACCACTTCATGAATTGTGTGTTCATAAATGGACTTTGATGGGTACTAGATACTATCTGAATTTGGACGCAAGTTCCATAATAATTAAGATTTTAAATTTCAGAGATTTAGGAAGATAATTCTGTCCCATGCGTTGATTAATATATACAGGTCAACCCCTGTATCCATGGATTCGGTATCCATGGTTCCACTTATCCACATCCGAAAAAAATATGTTCTCTCTAGGCATTTCTAGGTTCCCCCCCCCCATGCAATTAAAAGGTCAACTTCTGGCATCTGTCTCATTGAAAATAATAGGGTTCTCTATTATCCACAGTTTTAGGTCTCCATGGGGGTCTTGGAATGTATCCCCCGGAGATACGGGGTCAACCTGAAGTATTATTTTTGTTTTTCAACATAATAGGGTTGCCTGACTTACAGTCTGGGGTAGGGAGCAGACCTTGGAGGTCTGGGGCGTGGCGCTGCTGGCGTCTTCTTCCTCCCAGGATCTGCTGCAGATTGTGTGGCCCTGGGGAAGGCAGGAACACCGGCCAATGAGTTTAAACTGTGGTTTGAACTCAATGGCTGATAAGTGGACATGGGTCCTGCATCCAGGATTGAAATTACCAGTGTCTCCAGGGCATTGGTAAGGTATTGGGGTCCCTTTAAGGGACTGGGGTGTGTGGGACATATCTGGTCTGGCCCAGCTTCAGGGGGGAAGACTCTGTCCTGGCACGCCCTGGTGGCAGGAGGACCATGCTGGGGCAACAGCCCAGGTAGAGCCTCTCTTGTCATCCCATTGGTTCTGGCAGTGGGCTGGACATGTGGGCTCATCAATCAACAGGCAGGTTGTTTGATGCTGGATCTGGACCCATATATCTACAGCTATAACCAATAAAGTTGTGGCCTGCTTCTTCCATTTAATCCTCTTGTGTGTGCATGTTTTGTCTATGCGGAATGGCTCTCATCCTTTGACATGCAAAATGATTCATCCTCCTGTGAGAAAACCTCCAAATTTTATTTGGCTGGGAAACAACATGGCTAGAGTCCTCAGCTTTATTTTCTAGAAGTTATTCAGAGTTGATGAATTGGCAAAAACACTTATTCTTTATTTTTGACATGAAAGCAGTAATGTCAAATACAGATAAGTCATGCAAACGAGTCTTATTCTGTAATGTTTCATTCAGACATCACTCTAGCATTTACAGCACAATAGAACGAACTTTTGTTCATTCTATTTCACACTTCAGACAAACTAGAATTTTTCCCCTAAAGGGAAAAAACTTGTCCTATGAAAATGGATAATGCAACGATAGGCAGGGCTTGGAGATTGCAACACTTGTTCCAGATTTTCAAAGCTGGTACCAAAAAGAAGTTATGTGTGCTATTAAAAATATTATTACTGATGCCACTTCACAAACATTTTTAAAATATCTACCACCTATTTGGTTGTATAGTTTCAACATACTGAAATATCCCATGCATTTGGGAAACCAAATCCTCCTCCTCAGCAAGGGGTCTGAGGTTTTAGAAGGACCTCTGGGGTGTTTGTTTTTTCTATAATTCATGAAGTGGCAAAAAGTATCTTCATGAATTATACCAGCACCATCAATGTTGGCAGAGTTTGGAAACAGAATAAACATTTTTGAACAAAAAATGATCAAAACAGCTAATCTAGGAGGTCAAATATTCCAGATTACTTCCACCCAGATGTATGGCTGGTGGGATTTCTGGCAATAGTCTTCCAATTTGGAATGGTCTGCGTTGACGTCAGGTGTTTTACAGCAATACTGAGTTTGCCATGGTTATGTATCACCATTTGCAGAGCCTATACGAAAGATTCAAATGAATCTAAGTGCACAACAGTATGATATGTTATGGAGGAACCCCTGCAAGCTATCTGGTGGTAGAGTGCAGACACAGATTTCCTCCTCACCTGCTGTTTGGGAATAGCATGTTTACTGCTATAATATACCAAATGATAAGAAATGACTGTGTTAATGTATTTTAAAACAACAACCACAATGAACAGAATGAATAATGATCAAAGCACAATAAGCAGTCTCCATCCACTTGAAAGCAGATTTTCTCAGTTCTAGGGGGTTGGTTTATGTTTAGGAGGATGCTCATATATTTCCAATTTCTTTCACCCAGATGTATGGCTGTTGGGATTAGATTAATCTATTAACTCCTCCAGAACAACATTAATATGAATATATTTTCTTTTGAGCACAATCAAGCCAAAGTGCTGCAGGCAACTATTTTTTTAGTATATACATTAATATCTTAATTTTAAAAAATTAAAACAAAGGTAAGAGAAGATCTAGGCTAGCTTTTTGGATGATCTTCACCTGAGCATCAACAGGGGGAGTGTGTCCCTGTTGGTACTTTTGGATCTCTCAGCAGTGTTTGATACCATTGACCATGGTATCCTCCTGGAACACCTGAGGGTTTTGGAATCAGGGGCACTGTGTTTTAGTGGTTCTGGTCCTATCTCTCAGGTAGATTCCAGATGGTGGTACTTGGAAATAGCTGCTGTTCATAAAAGGAGGTGTTATATGGCATGCCACAAGGTGCCATCCTATCCCCAGTTCTCTTTAACATCTACATAAAACTGCAGTTCATCTGGAGGCATAGGCCAGGGTGTTATCAGTATGCTGATGACACCCAAATACATTTCTCCATGCCTTCAAAAATAGCATCAGCTAAGGATAGTATGTCTCCTCTTAATGACTGCCTGGAGGAGGTAATGTGTTGGATGAGAAAAAACAAACTGAAGCTGAATCCAGACAAGATGGAGATGCTTACTGTTAAGGGCCCTAACCTAAGTTGGAGGTGTGTCAAGCAGTCCTGGATGGGCTTACACTCCCCATGAAAGACTGTGTTCACATCTTGGGGATGCTTCTAGATCTGTCGCTCCAAATGACTGCCCAGATAGCTACGACGGCCAGGAGTACTTACTATCAGCTTTGTCTGATAAGCCAAGCTCTGCCCCTTCCTAGAGCTGGAGAACTTACAGATTGTAGTACGTGCTGGTAACCTCAAGGCTGGACTTCTGCAATGCGGTGTACATTGGGCTACCTCTGTACTAAATTCGGAAACTTCAACTAGTGCAAAATATGGCAGCCAGATTGGTTACTAGTACATCTAAGAATGATCACATTATACCTATATTAAAATTACTCTACTGGCTGCAAATCAGTTTCTGGGCAAGGTACAAAGTGCTGATTGTTACCTGTAAAGCCCTACATCGTTGGGTCCTGGTTATCTACAGGATCATAATCTGCCATATAATCTGCCCTGTACACTGAGGTTTTCTTACTTCAGTCATCCAGGATCAAGGTGACAACTGTTAACGAGAGGACTTTTTCATCAGTCACCCCCAAATTGTGGAATGACCTGCTGGAAGAGATCTAACAGCTAGATACACTGTCTGTGTTCAAAACAGCAATAAAAACCAATCTGTGAAGTCGAAGGCTTTCACAGCCAGAATCCATAGATTTTCCTTGATTTTTTCCCCAGGCTGTGAGGCCATGTTCTGGAATAGTTTATTTCTGACATTTCGCCTGCATCTGTGGCTGGCATCCCCACAGAAATTCTCTGAGGATGCCAGCCACAGATGCAGACGAAACGTCAGAAAGAAACTATTCCAGAACATGGCCTCACAGCCTGGAAAAAAAACCAAGGAAAATCTAAAGACCAATCTCTTCAGGCATACCTATCCAGATGGCTTTTAAATTACAAGCTTTAAAATTGTGAATTGATTGTTTTTAATATGTCTGCTTGCTAAACTGATGTTATGCTCTTTTAACCAATTATGTATTTTAATTGGTGTTTGTGTTTTTAACTGCATTATGTATCTATTTATTGCTGAATTTTAATCTATTGTTCCCTATCTTGATCAATAGGGAGAGGTAGCTAAGAAACAAATATTGCTTTTATTATATATTATTATAATATAATAATTTATTATATATAATATAATAATATATTATATTATTATTTATTGGAACAATTTCTTATTTTTATCTGCAGTCAAGAAGATATGATTTGATATTTAGTTATTCCAAAAAATGTGACCTTTTGAGTCACTTTATCCTAAGAAGGATACAGTTGCAAGCAAATGGTTTTTATTGTGTGTTCTTTGACAACAGCACAGGCCAAACATTCTGATCAACTCTATGTCATGAACTGTCTCCCCCTCACCATATGCATTCATTTCTACAGCACAGCCATTTTTAAAGTGTTCCATAACAAGTGGCTGAGATGCTTCTTATGTCTGTGAGGTAACATGTTATTTTCATCAACTTCCACAGAGTACTGGGATAATCACAGGTGAATGAGACTAGGAAGATTATCAGACGTGTTTAATATGGCGTTATGATGACACCAGGAGATCGTGAAAGGGCTTTCCTTTCACGTGACATCATTCCCAGGTTGTCATGCTCCCAGGCTGCTTCTGTTCCGCCCATGTTGTTTTTAATTCATGGGCTAAGACGTGAATAGATTAGCTGTTCCGTTCCTTCACGGAATGACAGGCAAGTGAAAAGGTGCCCCGTTATGCTGGTGCAATGCCAGCATCAGTGGGAGGTCAATGGCAGAACATTTCCAGGTGTGATTGGTAGATTGAGGTAAGTGACACACTTTTTTGTACCCTCCCCGGGTTATTTTTTAAAGTGTGTTTTTGTGCTTGCTGTCACTTTTGTATGTTTAATTTGTTTTTTTATTTTTGAATGACCCCTGTGCTTGTCCTCTCACAAGACCAGCCTGGGATTTCAAACCAGGAAGTGAATGCAGCTTTGTGAGAACTCCATTCACTCCTGGGCTGCGGGGCGGGGAGGGAAAGATGCAGCAAAAGTAGGTGTGTGAAACTTTTTGTTTACATGCCAGAATGGGGATGGGAGAGGGGCGGGAGAGAACATAGCGAGACAGGCACACTATTTTTGTCCTCGTCTGAAAATCTCCTAGTAATAAATACTGAATCATAGAATCATAGAATCATAGAATTGCAGAGTTGGAAGAGACCACGAGGGCCATCCAGTCCAACCCCCCTGCCACGCAGGAAATCTTGATCAAAGCATCCCCGACAGATGACCATCCAGCCTCTGTTTAAAGACCTCCAAGGAAGGAGACCCCACCACGCTCCGAGGGAGTGTGTTCCACTGCCGAACAGCTCTTACTGTCAAAAAGTTCCTCCTCATGTTGAGGTGGGATCTCTGTTCCTGGAGCTTGCATCCATTGCTCCGTGTTCCAGTCTCTGGAGCAGCAGAAAACAAGCCTGCTCCATCCTCAGCGTGACATCCCTTCAAATACTTAAACAGGGCTATCATATCGCCTCTAAACCGTCTTTTTTCCAGGCTAAACATACCCAGCTCCCTAAGTCTCTCCTCATAAGGCATCGTTCCCAGACCTTTCACCATTTTAGTTGCCCTTCTCTGGACACGCTCCAATTTGTCAATATCCTTTCTGAATTGTGGTGCCCAGAACTGGACACAGTATTCTAAGTGAGGTCTGACTTACTCATCATCAGCTCCAAGTTTTATTCTTGTTAGCTGACAAACTTAATTTATTAGCTGATACGTTTCATATACATGAACTCAAAAACTATGATCTTTTGCTTTACCTGCCCCAGCCTGAAGAACTATGTGCATTGCAGCCAGTGGTGAATGCATGGAACAGTTTAAAAACAGCTACAGTCCTGCCAATTAGCTATTGAGCAGCAACGGAAAATCAGGAAGGCTGAATCCAGCCCCACTTGCAAAGAGATGGTAAGCAGATCTGTGGCATTTTTTAAATGGTTCCATGAATGCAGCCCTATAGTGTTGAAGCACATCTGTAGGACCAGTTTGGATTTGCAAGTTTGGGTGATGAGAAGCCTTCCATGTAGGCTGAGTATCCGCAGCTGGATCAGCTAGTGTTGAACCTTTTATGTTTACTTTCAGCCTCAATCATTTGGGTATATGGCTATAAACACAGCTTTTGACTAAAGGCCATGAGTTGGGATGGATATTTAACTCCTATTAAAAGACCAGGAATACCTTTTGCCTAGTGGTGCAGTGGTTAAATGCCAATACTGCCAGTCACCACGTTGCAAGTTCGATTCCAGCGGGCTCCAAGGTTCACTCAGCCTTCCATCCTTTCGTAGGTCAGTAAAATGAGTACCTGGCTTGTGGGGGCAATTAGCTAATATACATTGGAAACTGCTTAATGCGGTGTAGATGTATAATCTGCTATTGCTTAAAACAAATTGTAAGCTGCTCTGATAGTCTTTGTGGCTGAAGAGTGGGGTATAAATACCTAAATAAATAAATAAAATAAATAGTGGCAGCTGATGGCTCACATGTCAGTGGGATGATGATTCAGCTCTGGATTTTAGTCCAAAGTTTAAGCGAGGTTTCAAAGTGCTGAACCTATTTTGGGGAAAGGATCCAGCACCTTGGATAATTCCTTTAAAGTTCTGAGTAAACCCAAAGTGGATGTACTGCTCCATGGATATGGGAGCCACCAACCAGCACTGCATCCACCAGATTTTTCTAGTAAGCAAGCAGTGTCCTTAATTAGAAAAACCTAGAAGTGGCCTCAGTCATTTGTAGCCTTGTCACCTCAACGTTGGATTCTAGGTGGGCCTGCCCATTAATACAGGAGTCAGAAAATCAGAATGTAATAAACCAATCCTTTGCCAAGGACAATCATTACTGATTAATTTCCAGGCTCAGTTCAAGGTCTTGGCATTGACCTTTGAAGTCAATTCTCTCTTCTCATATGAATCTATCCAAGAATTCTATTACAGAGGTCTTTCTTTGTTTCTTCTTATTGTCTGAGGTGAGACTGAGGCAGGGGGGAACAGCATGAGGGCCTTTTTTGATGTGTCATAGAGGCTGCGGAATGGCCTCTATAGAAAGAAATGACTGGCTGACTACTGGTAGGTTTTTTATAGCATGCCTTTGGTTAAATATTGCTCTTTTAATGGGTTTTTAACAGGTGTTCCTCTTTTAAATTATTGTTATGTTGTATTTGTGATTTGGTGTTTGGATTACATTTGAAAAATCTTTAATACACTTACTGTAAACATATGGTCATAAGTACATAAAAATTATACTGTATGGAAATATCTTCAATTTATTTCATTTTTGCAAAATCATTTGCAAAATTTTAGAATAAAGGTGCTGTATCACTGTATTTTCGCATGTTAGATAGGTATTTATTTCAATGCACAGTTTTCTTGATCTTTTCAGATATTCAAAGTACTGCTTAAAATCCACATTAGGTATTTTTTTAAAACATCCAGTTTTCAAGTCATGTATTTAAAGTTTGGAAAATGAATCATATGATTTACCAGCTAAATTATAGCTCTTTTGAAACAGGAAGCAAGAGGGCATGCAGAACAGTAAGAGTGAACAAATAAAAAGTTCTGGGCACACATCCAATTTTAAATCAAAGACCAAAGAAGGGGAATTTTGAAGAGGAAAGAAAGAATGTATAGGTCAGCATGGAAAGTATGCCCCAAGTCATGAGAAAATATTTTTCTGGCTAAAGTGAAACCATTTTTCATATAAAATGATGACTGGGGGAAATCTGAAAATGGTTAAGGATGCTTTCAACAACAGGGAAAAGGGAGTCCCCTTCTCCCTTTGGAAAAAGCATTAGCTTGTATGACAAAGGGCCAAAAGAGATTTTTGGGCAACATTTTGACATTTGGTTCCAAATATTTTTACATAGCCCAAGGAAAAAAACTTGGTGTTCAGTATGTTCTGGCCAAACCACTGGAAATGAACAAAATGGGGAGCCATTTGCTAAATAATTATAAATAATCCCCCCTGGATTAGGAGATGAAAGGCTAAAACATCCATATCAAAATACTATTTTCTCACAATGTGTGACCTGGGAACTCATTACTTCTGTGGACTAGTGTACTCTGCAATAACCGCTGTCTGTTCCAGCCAGAGGCAGGCTGTGGTTTCAACCCTCGCCCCACTTTACAAAACATCCTTGGTTCTTTTCAGTAAATTACCCCTAGAAGCTACTAGAGGTTGGGTTGATTTTAGACAGTTGTGAACATAGCCACAACTTCTTGGCAAAGCAAGTGGTAAACCAGAACATGTGTCCCTATGATTACATTGATACACACTGAATAGTCGTTTGGATGCTTTCAACAAACTGTGTTTTCAGCAGAATGTCTCAATCCAGAATAAATGCAGCACTTCCCACAAAAGACATAGAGAAAGATGCCTGGAAGCCACACTTCTAAGAATGAGTCACCTCCAATATGCAAATGCATAATCTCAGCAACTGCGGGGGAGAGGGGAAGAAAGGTTCTCTGTGGATATAAACCGGGCACTGTGGAAGCCTCTTCATACTTGTAATAGTTTCAGATATTAAAACAAGCAAGAGCAAAGAGTTTCTCCAACAGCCAGTTCAGTGGGACTCTGAAGAATACTTTCTTGGCACATGAAGCCCAACAAAAGATACTGGACAATGGCATAACACCACTCTGTGCTGGTATCACAGCTCCATATTCTTTTTGTTTGAAATGAGTGATTAACATGAGAGCTACTTTCACAGGCAAAACTAAAGACTGGGCAGAGACATTTCTATCAAATTTAGAATGTACCTCATGTTACAATGCCTTATGTTCCACAGGGATCATAAATCTTGCTTACAAGCATGAGACTGCTGCCCTGTGTCCAGCTACTATGCTTACTCAGAAACAGGTCTGATTACTTTCAATTAGACTTAGTTACATCTAGGAATGTTTAGGGTTACTAAAAACCAATTGCTTTCAATGAAACTTAAGGACATCAGGAGCAGGAATGCAGCCCATATTTCAGTGAGATCAACTGATTTTGAGTAACTAAATTCCCTTTCCCTCCCTCCCCCTGAGTCTATCTGTCTTTCTTTGGTGTCTTTTCTTTGTACTACAAAGTTTTAAATGAATGTTATTAATACAGCATTGAACAAAATCAGTGTTACTTGATGGTGGGGGTAAGAGAAAGAACAACCTAAGAAAAACAACAAAACATGAGTTAAACACACATACACTTTTGAAGCAGAAAGAGACAACAGATCTTCTTACCTTAAAATTGTGTGCTTTTTCATAGTTGAAATGGTTGTCATTTTGTGTCAACGCTGCTCTCCTGACCAAAGACGTGATCTGTGAATAGGCAAAGAGTTTCAGAGGTTGCCACAAGAGCGCCCCTTTGACTCCCATCTTAACCCCCAATGCCACTGCCAGCAGCTCTTGGCGCTTCCTTCCTCGCTTAGATTTGTGAGCCACGGCGCAGGCTTTCTCATTTTCCAGCCACAGCTCCTCAGCAAACATTGTGCTTGTTTCCCAGATCTTTTCCCTGTCTTCTGCAGAGCCTGGGAGGCTGGCTTCTGTCAGGTTTGTCCAACTGCTTCTAATGTTAGACAGCAGATTTGAAGCAGCTGCAGCAGCCCATTCTGCTGAGACCTCTGGCATGTGACTTGAATGGGCTGTCTTGTGTGATGGAAGGAGCTTCTGCATCTGAATCAGTAACGGTCTGCTTTGTGATACTTCTTTAAAGCAAGACGTGTGTCTCAAACAATAGCTGGGATTCATGTACAGAACAACTCCCTCTTCTCACTACCCTCCCCCCAGCAGTGTCATCCTGCCAGACAGCGAAGAAAGAAATACAGGCGGTAGGACAGCTTTATAGCTTCACGCCACAACACATTTCAAGAGATAGATCACTTCTACTCAGCAACATTCCCCCACCCAATAAATGACTCTAATGCTGCATCCAATTGCACTGAGAGCTGGAGACTTGGGGAGCTATTCCAGTACAAACACCAAGAGATTAAGCTTTTAAATCCCAATGATTGTTTAATCTTGCAGGGTTAAAAAAAATCTCTTCCTTTTCATATCTCATGGAAGTGAAAATCTGGTAGCACTTGAAAGAATTACTAGCTGTTCTTTGCATTGCATTAAATTAAGATTTTTTTGGGGGGGCTCTGCTTTTGGATAAATTAAGTAATTAGATAATTCAGCATTTCTACTGTTATTTCAGCAACAGATGCAAACTACAGACTCAATGTGCAACTTGACTGACATAGAAACACAAACACACATACATACTGCAGTCCACTGAGAAAGGATAGTCACTAAAGCATGAAGACTCCTACTGACAAATAAAGCTACACTGAAGGAAAGTGGCCTCTCTTATTTGTCTCCTGCTTCTCCCTCCAGTTCAGTTGTTACAGCCATTATATAGGCATTACTGACAAATAGATTTATACAAGCTGGACCTGTAAAAGTTTGCAGTATGGAAGTGTTCCTGTTCAGTGTTTTAGCCAGCCAACCAGGACATTTCCTAGATCACTGCATTAAAGTTTCAACTGTATAGAGTCTTCCTAGAAAATGCCTAAAGAAGTGTCCTCTCTAGACATTTTCTAGGTCCTCTAAGGCAGCTCTATGGTATTTTAAACTGGAAGTCCCATTATTTTCAATGGAGTTCACTGTTATCCGCAGTATCTGATATCTGTGCTAGGTCCAGGAAATGAACCCCCATGGATATGGGGGTCCGGCTATAACTGCATTGGTTAAAGGATGGTTTCTGTGATCTTTTAAGGCCCAAAGCAGGCTCCAGACATCTCAAGGAGTATCTTTTCCTGTATGATTTCCTGAAATGTTTCCAAGTGTGTGTATGAAGCCCTGCTCCAGAGTCATCACCTTGTAAGATAAGCTCATCATCCATCAGGAGGGGAGCTTTCTCAGTTATGGTTCCAGAGTTTTTGAAAGCCCTGCCTCAAGAAGCTTGTCTTAATTCCTGACTTCTTTTTCTAAATAAGTAGAGATTTTCCAGTAGATGTGTGGGAATGAAAATCTTTGTACAGTTAATTTTACTATTTGTATGGGTTTTACACTTACTAATTTTTTAGTCTTCCTTAGTTTTACTGTCTATCCTCCTTTATGGATCTGAAACATGGGTCACCTATCGCCACCACCTACGACTCCTCGAGCGCTTTCATCAGCGCTGTCTACGCACAATCCTAAATATACACTGGACTGACTATGTGATGAATGTTGCTGTCCTAGAGCAAGCAGGGATCACCAGCATTGAGGCCATGATATTGAGAACACAGCTGCGCTGGGCAGGTCACGTTTCTAGGATGGAGGACCATCGCCTCCCAAAAATACTACTCTACGGTGAACTCGCCATGGGTCAGCGTAAGAGGGGCGCTCCAAAAAAGCGATACAAAGACTCCCTGAAACAACATCTCAGGCTCGGCCAAATTGATCACCAACAGTGGTCCGCCCTGGGCTCAGATTGGGAAGCATGGAGACGCACTATCCACAATGCTACAGCCTTATTTGAGAACTCACGCTGAACAAGTCTTGAAGAGAAACGACAACACAGAAAGAATCACAACCCAACACCCAAGGAGACCTTCTGCTGTGCTTTCTGCAACCGGACTTGTTTATCTTGGATTGGCCTTTTTAGTCATCAGCGCGCTTGCAGAAAGTGCGGGATGAGTCCTTCCTGAATCTTCGTTTGCGAAGAAAAGCCAGAGAGAGAGAGAGAGAGAGAGAGAGAGAGAGAGAGAGAGAGAGAGAGAGAGAGTTACTAATAAAGGTGTTTTGATTTTGCTTTTGTAGTTTTGATTTTTAAAATTAGATACACTGGCTTTTCAACTTGTGTTGAAAGAGAGTTTTAAGTACTGTTAATAAATCAGTATTAAATAAAAATAAACCATAAACATATGTACAGTATATTGTAGGAAATATTAAAGTATTTTTAGAGAGATTCTACTTTCCTGTTCCTTTTCTTCAAGGATATTAGAGAAAAGGCTTAATTTAATTTTCTAATATGGAAGCAAACAACAAATATATTGCTTATATGGGCTTGGTGCAGAAATATGATGCTGATCTGATTTGAAAACCTGAACAGATATATGGCCAACCTCAGCAAGATCAGGCTCTGCAATTTCCTAGTGTCTTACACAGTTATCACATTTTACTAATTCAATAAATTGTAAGCAAAAATGCTGCCTGAATGTATTTACTCCTCTAAGTAAATCATAATGTTCATATTCACCCCTCCTCTTCCCTTTAAATAATGTCTGCAGGTCCCATTGCTCCACTGAACCCTGTTGTGAAATAAATCCTGTTCTCTAGCTGATAAGACAGTTCATTGCTACTATTAAACAGGGAGTTTTAAACCTTGTACCCTGATACAAATCTTCCCAGGGCTGTTGTTGGGTGCTATTCTCATCATCATCATCATCATCTTCCCACCAGTATATCATTTTTTTTGGCAGCTTGGTCATCCATCACAGAGAATTACAAATGCTCTTTTTCCTGCACTTAATGGACGAGCCTTTAATCAGTTATTCAAAATGCAATCTTATAACGACTTACCCTGGAGTAAACATCACTGAATTTGGTGAGAATTACTTCTCAACAGACATGGGGTTACACTTCACATCTTTTAGAATAGGACGACAGAACACCCAGAGCCTAGAGAAGTTACATTTTTGGTCTATCAATAATTAAACTCCAAATACCTATGAGATACCTCAGAGTGGAGTCAAATTGATATTATATGAAAGAAAAGGAAATGTTATTTGAAATATTGATCCTATTATATTTTATATCAATCATTTGCATTTTTTATCTGGCTCCTACCAGATTACATCATAAACCATTTTAAAAGTGCTGATACTGTGGCTGGTTTGCCAAATACCTCTTCTTTGTTTATGGATTCCTGCTATAGATGCATTTTGTTTTGTAATGGATATTATTTAGTGTATGTCAGCAACACTAATAATCAGAGCCAGAAAAATCTCAATTTTCTAGTAACACTTTGGTATTTCTAGTAATACTCTGGCATTTGCAGTGATGTCACTTGAATTATTTAAAAAAATCCCATTACATAAGGCACATCATTATCCAATGTAGCAGATAAGATATTTAGAACCACAGGCTTATGATGATATATCATGCATTCTTTCAGAAGACTTATTTTGAATATGTTATGATGTTATCTTATGATTAAACATTCAATAATGAGAGAAGAATTGTGTTGTGTTAAGACATAAGCCTCAAAGTAGAAAAGAAAAGCTCAGGTGTGTGATTCTGATAAGTAGAATGCAGACTACAATTTGCTACTGTTACCACACTCGAAATTCCATCCATTCATGCAGCGTTCCTTCTCAATGATCTCATGCAACTGTCAGAGTTGTTTCCTACAAAGAAACAATGTTTATAGGTAGGCAAGTGTACAATAAATGTGTTTCTTCCATATATTTAATTATAAAAGGAAAGAGAGAAATCTTTGACACTTATAAGTTGCAGATTGACACTGGGCCACAGTAACATAGGATATCTTTTCTAGGCTGAAAAACTAAAGAAACAGAGTAAAAAGAAACCTCCTTTTATCATGATTGATGAAAAAAATCAATATGATTTCAATCTAAACTGTTCACAGTTCAGGCAAGATTAAATCATGCTGGCATTATAATGTTGGACGCATTGGCCTGGATCCATCTTTAATTGTGTTCCCATATGATAACGTATTTCCACTTCCACATCAAAGGAAAGATTCAGGCAGTTCAGCTGATCAACATCCTGATATGCCTCCACAGATATGCATCTAAATCTACATTGGCTGTATGTGCAAAAGTCTGTTTCTGTATAGGGATCTGTCTAGGGCTGGAGTGATTTACTCTAGATGCACCCCTGCTGATTTCAGTGGAACTTCTTTGAAGTCGACATGCTTAGAATTCCAGCTTAAATCCAACTCCTCAGTTAAGCTGCACAGTGGATTCTGCTCTAGGCCAGTTCATGCGAAGTATATTTCCTCCTAGCTTTAACATGCCTGTTGTAGGATGCTTTAGACTCATAGCAGCTGAGACCAGTGTTTGACCTGATAACAAATATCCAGACTGCTAAAAGTTGGAAGACACAGATAGAATATGTCTATATTTAGAGCATACAAGCAATATAAGAATTTCTCTTCTGGCAACTGCAAAAGCTACTTTCTGGAGGACAACAACAAGAATCCCCAGCCAGCATGCTGAGGGATTTTGGACCTTTCCAAGTTCTGAGTCAGACACAACTAATGACAATAGTAACTCTGAGCCAAGAGGACATGCCATTAAAAGAGAATCCCAAAGAAAGATAGTTTTCCTTGTTTCTCTCTTCTTTCCCTTTTCTCAGCTATTCAATTTTAAGTCCTAACTCCCTCACAGAAACACATACAGTAACTTGTCTGCATATGCACAATTGCTGCAGAAATGGCTCATGCCATATTAAATCAGTCTAGCTCAAACTGGTCCCTGAGTTCAGCAGATGCCCTACCTCTAATACTGGACTGTTCATATAAGGTCTTCACTATTCACTTAAACAGAGTCCACATCTTAGGCACATTCATTTCTGTCTACAGATTTGTCAGCTCTTATACATGGGAGTAAATTAGAAAAACACATCACAGCACCCACAAAGCTATGGATCATGTAATTTGACTTTCTTCTATTGCAAATCCTGTTTTTCTTTTTGGTGGATAAGCACATTGACCTTCATCTGCATAGCCCACAGCATATGGGAGCTACTTAAAATGAGAACTGGAAAAACTAACTTTGGGTACCACCATTTCCAGAATCTCCCTGCTAGTAGATTCTGGAAGCTTTAGTCCAAAATGTTAGTTTTGCAAACTCTGCTTAAGAATGCTACAATATGTATGTGTGTTTATGAAGAACATGTTCATGTGGATAGGACCAACTGAGTGAGTTTTTTGAAAAAGCATAGAGGACTGTAACCACTACCTGCCGCTGACATGGTAAGCCTGCCAAGGCTTCTTGATAAAGGAAGGTGGCACCAGAGAGTTCTTTGCTTCAAACTATTCAGTCCTGAAGTTTATCCTGCTAAACACATAGGGGGCAGCAACATATATGATTCTGTACCCTATGCATCCTCAACAGGCTTAAATATAATGTCTGAATTGTGCTGCTGACATTTGTTGTGTGAAAAGGCCTATTGTACATTGTCTGCGCAGGGAAAGCATCTGCTTTAAAAGACTAAGATAGCTGCCTCTTTTGAAAATCATTTTAACACACTACTGGATGCTTGCAAATTTGCTATGCATGTGTGGTTTGTAGAAGACCTTTGTCATCCTAACTTTTAACTCAAAAGCAAGAATGGATGACTGCAGTATTATTTGAAGAGCTTTCCTGATTTTCCAGGTTATTTTCAGGGCTGTAATGTAATGGCACTACCCTTCCATGGTGGTGGGACTGCATGCTCCTGTGAGGCAAGAGGCTATGCTGATGCTGGTAGGGTCTCCTATGTCAGACAGGCTTTTGCTGAGGAGTCAGACTAAATGTGCCAAACAACTACGGAACAGCAGCAGTAATGTGTGTGCGTGTGAGAGAGAATGTGTGTGACACTCCTCAGAGACAACAGCAGTGGTATGGTACCACAGCTAACACTTCTTAGTACTGTGCAGAAGGAAGCACAGTAAATGTCTTTGGAATGTCTTTTACCATAGAAACCTTATGATGAGACAATCCAAAATGAAACAAGAGATAGTGCCAGAAAAAGAAACTCCCAGGAAAGACAGCATTCAACAAGCTACTGGGGTACAGCAGAGGACAACTACAAGTAGTGCTGTGGCTAATATGCAACTGGACACAAGCCAAAAGAACATTCAGCTGTTGGCATGCTTAGAGGTGAGAGGAAAGTCCAAAGCTATACAACATATATTATAGGAATATGGAATGCGAGAAGTATGAATCAGGGGAAGCCAGACATAGCAAAACAAGAAACGGAATGTATAAACATTGTGATATTTGGGATGAACACACTAAAGCGGACAGGAATGGGAAATTCTGAGTCAGACAATTGCATAGTGTTTTACTCCAGAAATAAGACTCTAAGAAGAAATGAGGTGGCATTAATAGTGAGGAGGGATGTAGCAAAAGCAATCAAAGGATATAATGTAAAGTCTGACCAAATCATGCCAATAAGACATCAAGGAAAACCCGTCAATATAACCATAATCCAAGTTTATGCTCCAACCACAGAGGCAAAAGAAGAAGAAATTGAAAGATTATATGGTGGAGTCCAGGAATGAATTGATCACACACAAAAACAGGATTTGTTTTTATTCATAGGCAACTAGAATGCAAAAGTAGGGAACAGAGCAGAATCAGATTGTAAAAAAATGTGGCCTAGGGTCAAGAAATGAAGCAGGGAGAGCATCTGACTGAATTTTGCAAGGTCAGCCATTTGCTCATCACAAAGACATTCCTCAAGCGACCAAAGAGGTGACTGTATACATCAACATCACCTGATGGTCAATATAGAACTAAATCTGACCATATAATTGGAAGCAGAAGATGGAAAAGATCCATTCTCTCAGCAAAACATAACCGGGAACAGATTGTGGCATAGACCATGAACTGCTAATATCAAAAATTAGAGTAAAGCTAAAGAAGAACACAAAACCAGCCATTGTGCCAAAATACAACCTGAGGACATCCCCATAGAATTTAAAGATAATGTAAAAAAAAAGATTTGCACTATTAAGCCTAGCTGACCGGGAGCCAGAAGAACTCTGGACTGAAGCCTGGACTGAAGTCAGGGAGGAATGCAAAAAGACTCTGCAACCAGAAAGAAAGAGGAGCCTCAATGGATCACAGATGAAACTCTTCAAGCAGTTAAGGACAAATGAGAAGCAAAAGTAAAAGGCAACAGAAGTAGAATCAGAACTCTGAATGCAACTGTTCAACAACTTGTGTGCAGGGACAATGAGAACTGTTATAATAATCAATGCAGAGTAATAGAAGATGATAACAAAAAAGGAAGAACAGGAAGCCTCTTTCACAAGATCCAAGAAAGCAAAGGGAAATTTAAACCAAGAATGGTGATGCTCTACAACCAGAAGAGGAACACATTACATGACCAAGTACAAATAAAATAAACAGTGGAACCATATGCTGAAGAACTATATAAAAGAGGTGAAAAACTGACAGATTCATTCAAGGAAGAACCATTTGTAGGTGAACCCACAATTTTACAAAGTGCAAGCTGCACTCACAACATTTGAGAGAAATAAATCACCAAGAACAGATGGTATACCAAGAGAGCTGCCTCAAGGTACAGAGATAGAGTCTATTATAGTTCTAACTAAAATATGCTAACAAATATGGAAAACAAAACAATGGCCCACAGATTGGAAACACTCAATATACATTCCAATCCCCAAGAAAGTGGACACCAGGGATTGCAGTAACCACAGGACTATTGCATTAATTTCCCATGCAAGCAAAGTGATGCTCAAAATTCTACAAAGAAGACTTTAGGGCAATAAATGCCAGACATCTAAGCTGGGTGTAGGAAAGGAAGAGGCACTAGGGATCATATTGTAAACATACATTGGATAATGGAGTACACCAAAGAATTTCAAAAGAAAACCAGCTCATGCATTATACATTACAGCCTTTGAGGCTTACTGCACTCTGAAGAAAAGCAACAAGGCAGCAGGAATGTTCCATCTTTCCTGCTGCCTTATTGCATGACGTCACCATTCTTCCAGCTTTTTTTCATTACGGTCATGTGGGGGATCAAGCTAAAACCTTGTCTTTTTGCTAATGGGTTTTTCTGGTTAGCAAAAAGACACTGTTTTACCTCAGTCCCTCATGGGACCAGAATAAAAAATGCCACCGCCATGTGGTAAGGCAGTACAGAAGACAGAACATTCCTGCTGCCTTGCTGCTTTTCTTCAGAGTGTAGTAAGCCCTTTAGATTGTGTAGATCATGAAAAACTATGTATTGTTCTTAGAGAAAGAGGTGTGCCACAAAATTTGATTGCCCTGATGCCTAACCTGTACCCAGGATAAGAGACTACCATCAGGTCAGAATACAGAAAAATGGAATGGTTTCTAAGTGGCAAGGGTGTCAGGCAAGGCTGCATTTTATCACCCTGTTTAACTTACACATTGAACATATCATACGTAAAGCAGGATTAGACTTGGGGGAAGGACGCATGAAAATTGGAGGAAGGAATATCAAGAATTTAAGATATGTAAATGACATCATACTACTAGCAGAAAATAGCAAAGACTTGGAATGATTACTGAAGAAAGGCAAGGAAGAAAGTGCAACAAAGGCAGGTTTACAGTTGAACATAAGAAAACAAAAATAATGACCAGAACAAATAATACAGAACTTTAAAGTAGACAATGAAGACAGTGAAATACTTAAAAGATTTCCCATACCTTGGCTCAGTCATTAATCAGAAGAGAGACTTCAGTGAAGAAATCAGAAAAAGACTAGGACTTAGAAGAGCAACTGTGAAGGAACTAGACAAGATCCTGAAGTGTAAAGATATATAATTAAATACTAAAGTTAGGATTGTCCGTGCCATCGTGTTTCCAATTTCCATGTATGGTGTGAAAGCTGGATAGTGAAGAAAGCTCATAGGAAGAAAGTCAACTCATTAGTTCTACAAATACTGTGGACTCCTAAAAAGACGAATAAATGAGTTTTAGGGCAAATCAAGCCTGAATTCTTCTTAGAAGCCAAGATGACTAAACTGAGAATGCTGTACTTTGGCGGTATCATGAGAAGACATGACTCACTAGAAAAGACAAAAATGCTTGGTAAAGTAGAAGGCAGTAGGAAAAGAGGAAGACTGCATTCCAGACAGACTCAATCAAGGAAGCCATGGCCCTGAGTCTGCATGATCTGAGCAGGGCTGCTGATCATAGGGTGATTTGAGGGCTTCTCATACATTGGTTGAAGTCGATTTGATGGCAGTTATCAACAAATACTAATATCCAAGAGTATATTGAAGATGCATGGTAGGTCTTCTGTTTGGTGGAATGTGAGTTCTTCTCCAAGAATGAGTCATGTGTAGGTGGGTATAAGGTGGAGCGAATCTTATTTAATCTGAAGTAAGGCATATTAGGGCTTCCAGGTCTCAGGGGGTTGGCTGAAACCTCAGGGGCCATTGCCACACTGAAGAAATAATGCAGTTTGACACCCCTTTAACTGCCATGGCTCCATCCTATGGAATCCTGGGATTTGTAGTTTGTTGTGGCACCAGAGCTCACTGACAGAGAAAGTGAAATATCTCACAAAACTACACACCCCAGAATTCCATAGCATTGGGCTATGGCAGTTAAAGCGGTGTCAAACTGCATTATTTCTGCAGTGCGGCGGCAGCCAGGGAGTCTCTATGCTCAGACATAATGTTTATCATTCTGATAAACTCAGAATGAGCAGTGCTGGGAAACGACTGTGGTTTTTGTGCATGAAATGGCATTAAAGCCTAGCTGCCAATTTCCATCCATCCACAATGGGCACCAGGGCTCACAGGCTCAGGTAGACATTGTTTCTGCATATATTATACTTGCTTACCATCCACAAAAAACTCAGGAGTGAGGAGAGAAGACTGATGGCTGTTATCAGTGATAACCTGGATAAAGTCAAACAAATTGGAGCTTCATCCGGACAAGATGGCAATTCTCCTGCTCAGTCAAAAGGCAAATCATTGTGATTCAACCTGCGTTGGATGGGATTACATTTCCCTGAAGATGCAGTTTTGCAATTTGGGTATATAGTTGTCCCTTCACATTTGCTGGGGTTTGGTTCCAGGACCCCCCGTGAATACCCAAATCCGTGAAATACCCAAAATGGTGTCCCTTATATAAGATGGCAAAATCAAGGTTTGCTTTTTGGATTATTATTTTTTTAAGAATGTTTTCAAGCCGTGAATACTTAAATCCGTGGATACCAAATCTGTAAATGTGGAGGGACAACTGTACTCCTGGATTCAGCTCTGACCCTTGAAGCTCAGGCTTCTGTGGAAGCTAGGAGTGCATTTACAAAAATAAAGTTTGTGTGCCAGTTGTGACTATTGCTGGAGATTTCTCTTCTGGCCACAGTAACACATATCTTAGTTCCATCCCATTTGAGTTAGTGTGATGCAGTCTATGCGGGACCAGAAACTTCAGTTGGCTCAAAATGCTGCAGCCAAATGATTGTTGCTGGCTACAGGCAGTGTGCAACTCCACTGTTAACACCAGCTCCACTCGCAACCAGTATTTCTGGACACAATTCTTCCAAGTGCTAGTTGTGACTTATGAATTCTTATACAGTTTGGGTCCAATATGCTGAAAATGTCTATACAGTTTGAGTCAAGGATGTCCTTTCTTCTATAAGTTTTCCCAAGACATGAGTTCCTTGGGGGGAGGCCTTCTTTCATTCCTGCCATTTTCACAAGAGCATTTTGCACAAACACAGGATGAAGCCTTCTTGGTGGCTGCTCTCAGGCCTTGCAACTCCCTCCCTAGGAATGCTAGGACGACTCTTTCCTTGTTGTCCTTCCATAAAACTTATCTATTCCAACAGGATTTTCAGAACTGTTCTTTTAAGTATTATTATTCATTAAAGGACTCTAATGTCTTTTAATAAATTGTTTAATGATTTAGTTAATAAAAGACTGACATCTTTTATTAGTGTGCTGTTCTACTGGTTTTTACCTTTTGTATTTTGTATTTTTCTTTTTTTATTAAATCCTTTTGCATTTTTTAATAGATTTGTTTCAAACGGTTTTATTTCTAGGCATAATCTAATCACATTCCGACAAAGTTTTTTGTACATTTTGACTTATGCCTTTGTATGTGTTTTTGTCTGTATTCATTTGAATGTTTATAAGTCCCAGTTTTGTGAAAAAGATAGGACATAGGAATAAACAATCCTAATAATCGTAATTGTAGTAGTAGTTACACTACAGAAGGATAAGGGTTATGCCTTGTTAAGTTACAGTTATAATATAATGTAGTTATACTTCTATGATTTAGAAAATTAAATAGAAGGGCTTAGCTGTTTGTAACTAGTAACTTCCTAGCTCTGGTGCATGTGAGTGTGTGTGTGTGTCATAGAGAGAAGAGTATGTGCAGACTTGGCTGCAATGGCAACTATGCTTAACCCTTTTTAATTCAAGAAGGTAAGATAGAGCCTCAGATTTGTTGACATCTGCCCAGGGTACAAAGTGCTGTTGCTTAGGAACAAGGGACAGCTGCTCTACAAATGCTTGGTGTACATTTCTTCACTCCCTGCCTGTCTCCCATCCCCATCATTGAACTATTCTTGTGTTTGAAAAGAGACCTCGAATTGGCCTCAGCACATCTAAAACTGTGTGTGTGTGCGCACACATGTCTGCACGCACACCTTCAAGTTGCCAGTCCACTTATGATGACCCCATGAGTTTCCATAGGGTTTTCTTAGGCAAGGAATATTCAGAAGTGGTTTTGCCAGTTTCCTTCCTCTGAAACATAGCCTACAGCACCAGGTATTTGTTGGTGCTTTCCCATACAAGTACTAACCAGGGCTGACCCTGCTTAGCTACCAAGATCAGACAAGATCTGGTGCCTTTAGGGTATTTAGGCCTTGGTCACATCTTATTCTGTCAAGTATGTATTGCAGTATATTAGCATATATCAATGCCAAAGTGGAATATAACAAAACGGTGGTCTGGCTCATGAACCATCAACTGCTTGTTGCTGGAGAGTTTCTGGAAAAGAAGGAAACTACTGTAGCCAACAGGTACAAATATAATACAGATCCCTGGAGCGGCGGAAACAACCTTGCCAGTCTCACATATTAGAAAGTCTAAGAAACATTAGAATATAAAATACAGTTGTCCCTTCATTTTCACTGGGGTTTGGTTCCAGGACCCCCTGTGGATACCAAAATCCATGAATACTCAAGTCCCATTATATGCAATGGACACCCCTTATATAAGATGGCAAAATCAAGGTTTGCTTTTTGGATTATTATTTTTTAAAGAATATTTTCAATCTGTGAATACTTAAATCTGTGGATACCAAATCCGTGGATACGGAGGGACAACTGTACATTTTTTATAGTTTATGTATAATCTCTCTCTCTATTGTTTTACTAGAGTTTACCCCAACTTTCAGCTAAAAAAAGCTTCTGGGGCAACTTAACGAATGATTAATTTTATGTGAAGTCGAAGGCTTTCACGACCAGTATCCATAGATTTTCCTTGCTTTTTTTCTGGGCTGTGAGGCTGTGTTCTGGAATAGTTTCTTTCTGATGTTTTGCCTGCATCTGTGGCTGGCATCTTCAGAGAATGGTTGGGTAGGAGTGTGTGTGGAGTTTATATGCTGTGAACCCCTGCTAGGGAGTATATGTAAATTTGTGTAATTGAATGGTTAGTTTCTGGGTATAGAAATGCAAGGCTGATTAGTGTCTGTTTGGCTAATGGTTGGTTGATGGGCCATTATCTGCTGGAAATCCTCCTGTCTCTGGGTGGAATTCCTTTGTAAGTGTTGAGCTTTTATTCTATTGTTTTTCAAAACTGGGAGCCAGATTTTGTTTACTTTTAGGGTGTCTTCTTTCTTGTTGAAGTTGTCCAGGTGCTTGTGGATTTCAATAGCTTCTCTGTGCATTCTGACATGATAGTTGTTGGCTTGGTCCAGAATTTCTGTGTTTTTAAATAACATTTTGTGTCCAGGTTGGTTTATAACATGTTCTGCTACTGCTGGTTTTTCTGGCTGGCCCAGTCTGCAGTGTTTCTCGTGTTCCTTGATTCGTGTTTGCACACTGTATTTAGTGGTCCCTATGTAAACTTGTCCACAGCTGCATGGTATGCGGTAAACTCTTGCAGCTGTGAGAGGGTGTCTTTTGTCCTTCGCTGAGCGTAGCATTTCTTGGATTTTCTTGGTTGGTTTGTAGATTGTTTGGAGGTTGTGCTTCCTCACCAGTTTCCCTATTCTGCCTGTGACTCATTTGCTGTATGGTAAAAATACCTTCCCTTTGGGTGGCTGTTTTTTTTCTTTGTTCCCGTGGTTTTTTCTGGGTCTGGCTGCTCTTGTGATGTCTGATCTGGAGTAACCATTAGCCTGTAGGGCCCAGTTTAGGTGCCTCAGTTCATCCTTCAGGTAGTGGGGTTCGCAGATCCTTTTTGTGCGACCACCAATGTTTTTATTGTGCTTCTTTTTTGTCCTGGGTGATGATTGGAGTTCCTGTGTAGGTATCTGTTGATGTGTGAGGGTTTTCTGTATACCTTATGGCCTAACTGTTGGTTTGGTTTGCAGATGATTAGGACATCCAAGAATGGCAATGTTCCTTCCTTCTCTTTTTCCATTGTGAATTGGATATTTGGGTAGATGCTGTTCAGGTGGTTCAGGAATGAGACCAAATCTTCTTCTCTGTGGTTCCAAATGGTGAAAGTGTCATTCACATATCGTAACCATGTTGTGGGCTTTTTTGATGCTATTTCCAGGGCTTGCTTTTCAAAATGTACCATGTAAAAGTTTGCTACCACTGGGCTCAGGGGACTGCCCATGGCTACCCCATCTATCTGTTCATAGAATGTGTTATCCCACTGGAAGTAGCTTGTAGCGAGGCAGTGTTTGAACAAGGCTGTAATATCCTCAGGAAATATTTGTTGTATGAGTGCCATGGTATCCATTACGGGGACTTTGGTGAACAAGGAGAGAACATCAAAATTAATTTTACAGTTTGCTGGGGCCAAGGCATGATGGAGATGTGCCTGGCTGCTCTTCTCCCTCTCCATAAATCTCAAGAAAACAAAACCATATATGAGTATAACCCTCTGAGTACAACAGGTTTTTCAAACTAAGGGCTTTCAAACAACCAAGCATGCATCCTTGATGTGCAGGTCTAGTATCAATTGCTTGGCATAGTAGGGAGAGTCTACTCATCACCAGGCTCTGTCTTTCTTTTTTCCCTTTCTCCCTTCTTTGAATTGAGGATGGCTTTTCTGTGAAGAGAAGTCCTATGAAGTTTTTCTTTTTCTGGGGGCGTCATTTCTGGGTAAATGAAGATGGTGATGGAATGTGCTAGCTGCTTTGCCTGTCACTTCCCAGCAGCAGGCTGAGCATTACCACCTGCCGCTGCTGCCACCCATGATACATTTACTAACATTTTGAGGCCATTAGCACAATGTCCTGATGAGTTACGGCTGTCACAGAGAGACACACAGATGATCTGTTTTATGATTACACATACAGGTTGAGTCTCCCTTATCTTGAATTCCAAAATATTCCAAAATCCAAAATAGTGGCTGAGACAATGACACCCTTGCTTTCTGATAAGTGAACACAAACTTTGTTTCATGCACAAAATTATTAAAAATAGTGTGGATAAAATTACTTTCAGGCTATGTGTATAAGGTGTATATGAAACATCAATGAATTCTCTATTTACACTTGGGTCCCATCTCCAAGGTATCTCATTATCTATATATGCAAGTATTCCAAAATCAAAATATTCCAAAATCCAAAATCCCTCTGGTCCAAAGGATTTCAGATAAGAGAGACTCAACTTGTATACCTTTTTACTCTTTTCAGTGTAAGAGATGTAATGTTTTAGCTGGTTTGAAAATTGACTTTGGATTTTTCCCATTCATTTTATTTATTGCAAGCTTGCTGAGCATTCCCAGTTTATGTTTTTAATTTATTAAGATATCATTGATTGCTTAGTAAGATTCTTTAGTGAGAATCTGTCAATAAGTAGCAGATTCCATCATCATCATAAATGCCAGAAACCTCTGGTTGTATTTTGGACTATCTGCATATATCAGGCTGTTGGTATTTTAATATCTGAGATGATGTGGTATTTAAATATGCATTGGTAATAGTTCTGTATGTGTCACCAACTTTGATGTGGTCTAGGAGCAGAGCTATCGGTTGAAGGTATCATTTGGATTTTCTGTCTCAGGCAGAAAACTACCTGTACTTTGGGTTTGCCTTACAAAAAAACAAAACAAAGATGTGATTACAGTAGCACCCCTGTATCCATTGATTCACCAACTGCTGATTCAATTATCTGTGGTTGGTGATTGTGGGGGCAAAGGGGGAAGGAGGGGAGGAGGGCTCTCGCCTCCCCCCTTCACCTGGGAGGGCTCTGGTCACGGTGGCGGTGATAGTGGGGGCAAAGGGGGAAGGGAGGGGAAGGAGGGATCTCGCCTCCCCTTCTCTTCCCCTGAGAGGGCTCTGGTCACGGTTGCAGCAATGGCAGGACGGGGGAAGGGAGTGGGGAGGAAGGATCTCACCTCCCCCTCCCATCCCCTGGAAGGGTTCTGGTCATGGTGGCGTCGATGGTGGGGGCGAAGGGAGGGGATGGAAGGATCTTGTCTCCTCCTCCCTTCCCCTGGGAGGGCTCTGGTTGCAGTGGTGGTGATGGTGGGGACAAAGGGGGAGGGAGGTGGAGGAAGGATTACACCTTCCCCTCCCTTCCCCTGGGAGGGCTGCAGTGGTGGTGGCAGTGGGGGGTGGCTCCTCTTCCTTACGCATTGCCCAGCAGCAGCAGTGACAGCAGCATGGCTCAGCCTGAACGAAAGCCCTCCACCTCTCCCACTTCCTCCGCTTAACCCCCCCACCCAGCAGCACCGGCAGCAGGGGAAGGGAGAGGAGGAGGAGAGCTCACCTCCTTTCTCACTTTCCCTGGGAGGGCTCCTGCAGTGGCAGTGGGATGGTGGTGGTGGGTGGCATTCACTATTATCAGTGGATTTCAGTGTCTGGGGAGGGCGGAACCAATCCCCCATGGATACAGGGATGCTACTGTATCTCAATTGACAGCATTTGTATTGTTCACATATGCATCCCTGATGAACCTGCTCCCATATTGCTGAGAGGGCACATGAACTGCACCCATTTGGTCATCTCAAACACTTTCAGACAGATCAAATTAGTCTAGGATCACATTGTGCTCTGTATAGCTGATGAACAGTTGTCAAGGTGGCACACTGGCAATAAAATTTAAAATAGATATAGATATATAAATACAGATATATAGAGATGTATAGCATTAGTACTTTCAAATACTACTCTTGTAGTGGTAGAACTTCTATTGGAATAAATGAGAGAGTTTGCAGGTTTAAACTGTCTGAAAGAAGATTACTTTAGAGAGTTTATTCATATAAGTAGTTTTACATTTCACAGCATTAACTCTAAAGGCATATTTCTGTTCGAGCAAGATTACCAATTCTATGACCATATGCCCAAAATATTTTGGTCAAAACAGTGGGTAACAGACACTCTGACAGGGTAATTCTGCTTTTGTCATACAATGTTTTACCATAGTATAATATGACTGTCTTCCCTTCCATTTATTTTCTCTGCATGAGATTTTACATGACCTCTTATTCCACTGAGTTTTACCATTCCTGAAAATATTGTGTATATAAAAGCTGCAACTCTAGATAAATATTTGTGAACATTAAAAGTGACCACATATACATACACAGTGCAATTGTATGTTATGTGAGTGGCCAAGAAACATACAAATATTTAGATTATCACTACATTAGAAAAACAGAAGTAGTGTTTTCATATATTTTTCACTTTACCTGAGGGAATATAGTGGGAGCACACCATAAAGCTAAGTGACAAGGAATTCTGGAAACTGAATAAAGGAGACATTAAAATCTATTTGTGTTATACATGGTTAGGATGAACATTTTTGTCAAAAAAAGTCTAAGAGGGTAAGAACTAAATTATGTGAAAACTTGGTCCACAGCTCTGTTTTGGATAGACAAACTCCCCATCCAATGTGTAAGGTTCAGTGTCAGGCAGCTGTAGAACATCCTTGGGCAATGGAGATGGCTGCTGAAGTCTTGCCACTTTCCTGTGCTCTGATGAGGGAGCATGCTATTTTAATTTCCCACAGTAGTCTAGAGCAAGGGTGGGGCTGCATTCCTCCTCCCATCCTTCTATAGAAGGTGATCAAGGGTTTTGCCATGCTCCCTGGGTATATCTGCACTGTAGAAATAAGAGTTTGACACCACTTTAACTGCCATGGCTCTACCCTAAAGTATCCTGGGATCTGTAGTTTTGTGAGGCACCAGCACACTTTGGCAGAGAAGGGTAAAACTACAACTCCCAGGATTCCATAGGATGGAGCTACAGCACTTAAAGTGGTGTCAAACTGCATTATTTCTACAGTGTACAGGGGCCCATCTCTAGTTTCTCTTTTGAAGAACCAGTTGGAGCTTTTTCACCAGGTTCTTTGGGCAAGAATCAAGCTTCATTGTTGCACTTTCAGAAGTTTCTACAAGTCTAGCAAAGTGTAAGAAAGGGAATCTGAAGAAGACTTAAATTATTAGCCTCCGTGGCCTGAGTAAACCCAGCATTTGGAATGTTGTGGTGGGACTATGAAAGAATGAATATAAAACTAGAGGCTTATCTCTTAAACTATCAAAAAGGGCCAGTTATAGAAGTAGAAATAGGGAAAGAGGAGATTATCAGACGTGGTAAAAACTGCATCAGAAGATTACAATGAGAACAGGAAGGGGTGAGATTATCAGAAAATGTTGTCTTTCAGCGTCCCGGGGGTATAGCGCAGCTGTGAGTAAGGTGTCCCTTTGTATTGGTGGCTTGTCCCCGTAAATGAAAAAGGGAAGCCTTGTCTTCGGCAGCGCTATGCCTTGGGAATGGCTGAAGGCGCAGGCATCTGATAATGTTGCCCTTTCAGTTCTCATTGTGATCTTCTGACACAGTTGGGGATGAGGTTTTTTGCTGCATTACCCTGCGTCTGATAATCTCCAGGGATCAGATAGGAATCAATTACATCTTGAGAAGAACATGAAGAGATAGGGCCAGTGAGGAATACAGAATGGTTAGAAATGGATAAGATCATGATAAGGACTTTGTTTTAATGGGAGCTGAGCATGGAAAGCATACCTTCAAACTGTCTCAATTTGACACAGAGCCTCAATTAATTAATCTCTGTCACCCCACTTTTTCAGCTGCTTAAGTCCTAGGAAATTATCAGACGTGGCTAATGTGGTGCCAAAATGATGCCAGAGGAATGCAAAAGGACACCAATATCAGACAATGTCGTCCTTTTGCGTTCTTCTGGTGTCATTATGGCATTTCTTTTTATTGACAGGCTGAGCCATCAATAATTCCCCCATTGCGATTTGGTGCCAGCAGTGCCGGTGTGTGAAACCGCAGGCCATTTAACTCTCATGAATGCAGCATCAATGGATGTTCCTGCCAGAACAATTCCTGATGAGATTGGGACATCCAGGTAAGTGACTCACTTTTTAAAAACTTCCCTGTTTTACTTGGAAGTTTTAAAGTATGTGTATGTGCTTTTTGTAACTTTTTTTGGAGTGTATTTTTGTTTTTACTTTTGAATTTCCTGTGCTCGCATCTTCTCACGAGAACGGGTTTGATTTCAGTCCAGGAAGTGAACAGAGCTCTGTTCATTCCTGGGCTTCCTGTTCATGGGAGAGAAGGTAAGTGCAGTGGGGAGGGTTATTGTGCTGGGACAGGGGCGGGATTGCAGATTGTGGGATAGGAACGCTTTCTTCCTTTCTGTCTGATAATCTACCCAGTTTCTCTCTTCTCCTACTTTCCCCTTTGTCCTGGCTTATTTCAATTGCTACAAACTGAACTCAAAGTGCAAAAGTAGTTTGTACTCAATTAAATCAGCAGGGGAGAGAAGAGCAGAGGGGGAAGAACTCTGTCCTTCTCAGTAGACTCAGGCAAAAGTGAACTGCTGTAATCTCTCCTAGCATGTGTGTCCACACTGATTAATAACTTTTCCCATCTTGACCACATTCTGATGTTGCTAGGCCACATGTGTTCTAATTTTCATCTGTGAAATGTTGGAGCACATGGGAAGGAGTTCAGGAACTGTGTTACTTGCTATAACTAGAGTGTTACATTGCATTGTGTATGGAACCAGTGTAATGTGTGCTTATGTGCCTTCAAGTCGCCTGCCCACTTATGGAGACCCCATGAATTTCATAGGATTTTCTTAGGGTTTGTTCTACACTGGCCAGAGTATTCCATGTTCTGGCAAGAGTATTCAACTCATGGGCCTGCAAGTGTCCACCCCCCCCCATTACCTGCCCTTCCACTGTGGCAACGGAGGGGTGTTCACACACTCATGGCCTGTGTGCAAACCAATGCCACTTTTCCCTGCAACAGTTATGTCTTCCAAGGCCAGGAATGAGGTGCCAGGCTGTGAAATGCATAAACTGGCCAGGAAATGGCTGCACCAGGCAGTGCATGGGTTGTGTGTGGACCCCACCCCCCCTTGTAGTAACAGAAATCAGTTTTCTCTTGAAGAACCCCAGGAAAAGGTGAACTTTTCCCCCATGTGTCCACTCTGTTTTAAGGGATATTTGCCCTGGATTCTCATTGTTACTGCCTGGATGTCATCTGGACAGTTCAGACTAGAAACAGGGCCCAAACTCTGCATCATCTGGATTGCTGGGTGCAGGAAGAGTGGGAGGCCATTTCATTTGCCCTGTGTAGAGAAGGCCTTAAGTAAGGAATACTCTGAGATGGTTTTGCCAGTTCCTTCCTCTGAAGGTGCCTACAGCACCTGATATCTGTTGGTGGTCTCCCATCCAAGTGCTAACCAGAGCTTATCCTGCTTAGCTTCCAAGATCAGATAGGATCTGATGACTTTAGGGTATTTAGGTCCAATCAGTGTACTATAATACTAAATGTTTAACTTTTGTATTATACAATAAACCTTTAGTGTTTTCCCATTTACCTTTGTGCCTCAATTTATTGTATTTCTGATTTAATAAGGGAATTAGGTCATGCGCTACCAAACCAACCCGACTGATAAATTCAGCAGTCTGTCCAATATATGTGTCCCCCTCTGGGCCTGAGTTCCATACCCAGGAAAGGGTTTTAAGGTTGGAAGGGCAAGGTGAATGATAGGATCCCCAGGGTTGGAACCGGGAGGCCCAACAGGAGAGAAGATCCGTCACAGAATCCTTGCTAGCTCCAATCAATAATCTCACAGCAGCGAAGTCCCCATTATCTCCGAGAAGCAGCTGGAGATAGCTGGGACTCTTCTCCTGAATTGGACAAGGTAGTTTGTGTGTGGGGAAACCTGGCCCGTTCTTGGGCCAGAAGTTCCTCTTTACCCTAAAGTGACACTACTTTGGGGCATGTGAGGTATTTTGGGGCCTGTCTACACTGCAGAAATACAGCAGTTTGACATAATTTTATCCACCATAGTTCTATTCTATTAAATCCTGGTATTTGCTGAGGCACCAGAGTTATCTGATAGAAAAGGCTAAATACCTAAACAAACAAACAAACAAACCCTCTACAAATACCAGGATTCCATAGGATAGAACTATGGTGGATAAAATGGTGTAAAGCTTCTGTATTTCTACAAGTGTATACAGGCCCTAAATGGTGGCTTCAAGCTGCCAATTGCTCATTGGAAGATTGCTGCTGCTTGCCACCACCATGGTGCACCCCCCAAGGCTTATAGGTCATGGCTGATGAAAGCAGAGTATGCCATGGCATCACATAGGAAACAGTGGACAAGTATGATATGAGTGGTACAGTTGGAAGTGGGATCTGTAAAAGATGGGATGAAAACTGAAGTGTCCACTGAAAGTCATTCAGAAGAATCAATATGCTTTACTATAATGGATTCACACACTCACTATGGAATGTATAGTAAATAGTCATTTTTATTAGGATCCAGAATAAGCCAAACACTTAAAGTTTAAGAAATGTCCATTAAGCATCTGCATGGATGCTTGTCCATAACATCTTGGACATATCATTCTTTCCACATGTATTCACAACCTCACCTTAATGTAGCTAATTTGATGAAGCCATTGCAGTAAATGTGGACCTTGAGGAAAGATTTGAGAGAGGTACATAAAATGTAACTGTCTTGCCTTCCACAGGGAGCTCTGAGCAGTCAGTAGATTAACACAATGGCAGCCAGTCTAGCCTATTTATTCCTCTTCTCTCATCTTCTGTCCTCCCACTCTCTCTTTGATCCTTTCCAATCTAAGTGCAGCAGCCCCCTGTTGTCATCAGTGACCTATTTGTTTTCATTGCACATTTATTACACTCCAATTCTTTTTTTATAATGAAATAATCCTTCACCTCCCTGGACTTTCTGTCTGTGTCTATCTGGATTCCCTCTATTCCAGTATCTTTCATTAGTAGGAATCTTACTGTTATTGATTTCACCTCTTGCCTTTCTATATTTTAAGCTGGTGTGGGCAAAACACAGCCTTCATAACACTGTTGGAGTGTATCTCCCATCAGCCCCTGGCAGCAGTGGTGAGGAATGCTGGGAGCTGCAGTCCAACAATACCTGGGGGAGTCATACTTAGTACACCCCTGCTTTAAAAGGTATGCTGATTTTATTGCTATACAATCCATGCATGATTCCTTTGTGGAATGTCTCACTACTATTTTACTTTAATCTGTAGCAGAGAGGTAAAAATGAAACAGAGCTACCCAGCATTTCTGGGTAGGGTCGGGTGGGGGTGGATCCAGTGGTGGATACTTATCTGGTTTTAAATCTCAATTCAACAGAGGTGTAGAATTCCTGAAATTCACTGGATTGGTTCTAGACTGAATCACACTTAAAGCAGACTTACTGAAATCAATGGGGGTCTTCAGTTAGCCATACCTATCAATGGAAACTGGAATGGACCTATTAGCTGTGTTAATTTGTACAGGCCTTATCATTAAGGTTGCTTGAGGAATGAAATATTTGCAAACTTGGACACAAACTTATAATAATAATAATAATAATAATAATAATAATATTTATTTATACCCCGCCCCTCTGTTAAAACAATCGGGGCGGCTTACAAAAATTAAAATACAATACAGATAAAATCCCCAAACACCCCCCACCGCACCCTCCCCCATAAAAAAATATTAAACAATTATAAATTAAAACCAACTAATCTAAAATCAGAATTAAAAACAATAAATACAATAAAATACTATAAATGGCCAGCGGACTAAAAGAAGCCAGGATCCCCTGAGGCCGGGATCTAATTAGGAAAGGCCTGCTGAAAGAGATCCGTCTTTAGTGCTTTTTTAAAGCTACTCAGGGTTGTTATCTGACGGATCTCGTTCGGCAGGTCATTCCACAATTTGGGGGTGATTACCGAAAAGGCCCTCTGGGAGGTTGCAGACAGCCTAGATTTTTGTGGCTGAAGCAAATTCCTCCCAGAGGACCGGAGTGCGTGGGGAGGATTGTATGGGAGGAGGCGGTTCCGGAGATAAGTTGGACCCAAGCCATTTAGGGCTTTAAAGGTAATTGGACCTGCATGCCCTGAACTCAACATTTCATAATCTACCATCTTTCATCATTCTTGTATGTTCCTAAGCTGCTCTTGGCACAAAACAAGGTATGAAAATACATTTAAAAGGTATATTTTGAAAGAAAATATACCAAGTGTATTTTGAGAGTAAATTATATTTAAAGAATACATATGTCTGAATTTTCATTTTATAGTTTTAGAATTGCACATGGAACAGCCTTATGTGTGAATTTGTGCAAAACTGACAGATCCAGGAAATAGACTAATTCAACCATCCCTAAATACAATATTCAGTTACTCTGCACACTAATCCACAATGAGTGATAAGGATCTTATCAATTGTTCTACATGTACATATCACACAGCTCCAGTGATGTCAGTAAGCGTTATGCATTAACTATGAATCACAGTTGTTCACAGCTTGTAATTCAAACAAAGACACACACAACATATTTTCTTATTGGCTTAGATAAGGGGGCTGTTCCCAGATCAAGGAGAAATAACGTGGTTGTTTCTTCCCTCTTACTTAGGGAGATGGGATAAGGATCATGTAATCTCACACACTTGCTTCTAGACAAAAGGTGTGTGCAGAGCACAGTGGTGGGTGCCACAAGGACTGGGAGAAGGAAGCTAACTAAATAAATGCACAGACCCCCTAGGGGAGTCTTTGCAAGTGGCAGCAACAACAAAATTACTCCTTACACATTGTAGCAAGCAGGGTTTTTTTAAAAACTAGGTGAGCAGGAAATTTGCACATAGTGCCTTCCTCTTGCACGCAGCTGAGCCTACCAAAACTGGAGAATTCCCAGCTTCACCTCTCACCTGGAGATGGCCCATGAAAACTGGAGACTCAGAGCCAGGCCAGTCCCTGAGATCTGGCAATCCTACTGGAGTCTAAATTCCACCAATAGGTGGTGCTAAGTTCAGAGGGGTTGTGGCCAAGCAAAACGGGTGGGACCAGATGTAAATCCTAACCAATCCAAGCTTTTTCTCACCAAACGTACAAAACACAGCTAGCTTCTGTGCATATCTACTGGGGAGTAAAAGCCCCAGTTTGATTGCTTACCAGGTGGTAAGTCAGAACTCAATTTCTTGCAAGTGCATTCTGTTTTAATGTATTATGTATTTGGTATCTCACTGTTCTCCCAAAATGAGACCCAAGGAGAGAGTCTAGGCTTTAAAATCCCTGGTTACCAAAAACAGCAGAAGAAGTTTGCCTCCTTGACAGGGAAGCTCTGTAAGCCTAAACCACTTGGGGCCAGGATATCTGAAAGACCGCCCCCTCCCATATGAGCCTGCCAGAAATTTGAGATCTTCAGAGGAGGCCCTACTGCATGTCCCAGCATCTTGCGAAGTTAGGTTGGTGGGTACACGTAACAGGGCTTTCTCTGTAGCAGTACCTCAACTGTGGAACTCCCTATCCAAGGAAATTAGGCTGGCCACATCTCTATTAAGCTTCCAGCAGGCAGCCCAAACAATGCTGTTGTGCATAGCATTCAGTGTTTGAAACTGCTGTTTTAACTGCTTTAAAATCAGATTCTAGGATTGTTTTTAGACAGCTTTTAGGAGTTTTAAAGGATTTAACATGTTTTTAAAAAGTTTTTCTCTGTATTATATTAATTGGATTTCATCTGTTCATCATCTCAGGAGCCCTTGAGGGGCTCCCCCGCTACCCTGAGATGTTTCCTAGAAATCACATAGATTTTATGTCCTGAGCCATCAATCAGTCAAATCAGTCAATCATATTAGGAATGGGAAGGAGATGAACTCTCTATCAGAGATGATTACTCAGTTTGGCAAGTAATATTTTTTTAAAATCACATGCATGGTCAAGAAAGCCATGGTATTTTTTAATAGGGTCCAGTTTACAACATGGAATACAACACAGAGAAAGTGCATTGTGGAACATGATCAACAGGATATATGTGTACATTGTTCTAACTAGGTGACTACTGGATTTTTCACAGGAGCACTCTGACTGTGTAAATCTGCAGTGTTGCAAATAATCACAAAATTATGGATATTTCTGGAAAATAAATAAAAATAAAATAAAGTATAAAAACTGGAGAGCATCCAATAAAACACACAAAGAAAAAGCCTCCACACTGAGCATTCATAGGCCAAAACTCAATGGGCTTTTTAGAAAATAAAGGCCATCTTTTTAGCCTCTAGAGATGTGTTTCCTTTTTCTTCATGCAATTCTATAAAATGTTTAATCAGTGGAAAGTACCGGTAATCAGGGAGCTAAGAAGTAAGATCTTAGCCAAAACTGATCAAGTCAAAACTATCATGATCAGCATCAGAAATACTGTACAAGGAACTTAGTTACTCATCCTGAAAAGAAAGGTGTCAACCCCTCCCCAATTCTGTATCCCAGTTCAAGTGCCAGTAATTTCAGATGTCCAAATAGATAAAAACAAAAATCACAAGTTTCTGAAGGAGATGAATAAAACTCATATTGCAGAAGACCCTTAGAAGCTGTTTAAAACCTCATTCTAAAACATGTTGTGATTTCATTAGCAATAAAAATCTGGAATGTAGTTAATGTGTCATCTTAATTGTTTCAAGGTCTGGGTGATCAAACTCCCGTTCCACAATATCCCCTCGGAGACTAAAAGGCACCAAAGCAATTTGCCAAACTTCCGTCCCCCAACTCTTTTATAGGTCACAAGCTAATTCTCATTTTCTCTTTCCCAAGCATTGTAATGCCCCCAGAGGTCTCTGCTATCCTTTATCCAACATGTCCTTTGAAAACTGTTGGCTGCTTCAATTTAGAACATACATTTCCATAGCTGAGATCTACTTACTCTTTTTTCTGCTTTCTCATTAAACCCTAGGAATCAGAAACTCAATGGCTGACTCACATCTGGACCACCGAGCTCTGATGTCAACCTTCCCAAATGCCATCTCATCACTACTGGGGGAGAAAAGGGTGTGTGTTTGGAATGAAAATTCTATATACAGTCTCCTGTATACAGTGATGAAAATTTAAGCCTTGGCTTAACTATCCCCTACTCCCTTTTCAGAGCAGGGCCTTGGCAAAACTAGTTGCTGATCATAGAAAGATGTAATTTTGGGTTCTGTAATATGAAGGTTAAGCCTTCTTCAACATGACTCCCAAATTAGTGGACTTGAAACACGGTCTACACTCTGTTCAAACTCTGTACACCAAAGCTAATGTCATGTCAGCATCATATGAAATGGTGTCTCAGTGGGATTATGATCAAATTAGGAAGGTCATAGTCCCCCCCCCCACGAAGATGCTTCCCAGAAATCACAGTGCTAGACATAAATAGCAGTTATGTTCTGAGCCATCAACCACTGTTCAGCATCCACTGACCTCTGAAAGTATTGTATAAGCAAGTTTGGGCAGAGTTGCTATGACAGAAAGACTGCTGTAGCATTCTCTGGAACTAATAACAAATATTGCCATGAGTTTTTCCCCAAAACCAGCAGTGTCACTTAAGCTAGGAGAATTTTAAGGTCACCTGCCACAGAAAAAGCTTCATGCAACATAAACTGCTTGTTGAATATAAATTTGCAGTGCTTTGTAATGAATAACCTTCTGTTGCAGAAAGAACTGGGGTATCATATGATCCATAGGCCTAGGCTGAACTTCTATGAGGCCTCTGAGGGCTGTTTTAGGGAAAACAAATTCTTAGAATCAATGAGGGCTTTTTTGTTGTTATTAAAGTTTCTTGTCCCATGATTTCAAAACAAGAGGCAGAATATGACAGCAATGCCTCCTCTAGGCTGAAAAAGGAGCATAATCTCCCATCTAAGACTGCTGTTTTCAAATCCTATGATTTCAAGTTTATCATCAGACCTTAAATAAAGAGTGTTTTAAAAATGCACTAACAACAGTGCCCCCATCCCCCACCCCTGAGGTATGGACAACTGTGCTCCATAAAAAATTCTTGAGCTGAATGCTGAGGTTTTGTTGTGAATGTTTGTCCATGCTTTCTTTTGAAATGAATACTGCAGCCATAAAGATCAGTTTGAACCCAAAGGAAGACTCTTTTAGGTGACTTCTGTTATTTAGCAGCATACTCTTCAACATTTTACAAGTGGCCTCATTTGCAACTTCTCCCTTTTTATAATCACCTCTGACCCAGATGCTGCATTGTAATTTAGTATATTCTGTGCAGAGTCTGGAAAAGTTGCTTTTTGGACCACAGTTTTCTTAACAGTCATGCTGGCTAACAGATTTTGGAAGCTGTACTCAAAAAAATAACACTTCCAAGTTACGTATGCCTGCTATATTTTGTACTCATTTATTCAGCAATAGCCTGTTCTACACCGATTTAATAACGCAAATGGTGACCATTTTTGTAAGTACAGGTTGCCCCCTGTATCTGTGGGGATATGTTCCTGCAGGTACCTGAAACTGCATATACCATTAATACCATATAATTGTGCTGGAGGAACTAGGAAATGCACAGAGAGGATGCCTCTCTAGGCATCTGGTGCAATTTTATGGTCAATGTCTGGTGGAAGTTGACCATAGAGTCATGCTGGAAGATGCCTACAGACCATCTCCAACACAACTCTATGGTCCTCCAGATGCCTAGAGAGACCTCCCCCCCAACAGCAGGTAACTGAAACCATGGATACTGATCCTGCTAAATGGGGGATGCCCTGTACAGTAGAAGTCCTCTAACATGTAACAGACTTTTCAGAATGTGATATATTCTGCGTATGAAATGATTCATCGGGTATTGCATTGGAAACAACAAGTTCATATGTGTGTATTTATAGACATGTGCACTACAGATCCCTTCCCCTTTCAGAAACTCTTTCTGAGAAACAAGGAAGCTCCCTTGTTGTTATGTGCCTGCAAGTTGACTCCACCTCACAGCAACCCTTTCATGATATGTTCTTGGCAAGATTTATTCAGAGTAGCTTTGCCATTGCCTGCCTCTAAGGCTGAGAGAGGTGACTTTGGAGATTTTCAGACGGGGAAATTATTCCCCAGGGAGATTGGGACAGAATTGTTTCTGTCCCGGAAGCAGTGCCGTGTTTCGCATGCCCACTTCCCTCTCCCAATCTTCTGTCATCCTGACGCTGTCCTTTTTCTAGTTCTTTTTACTAACGATGAACTCTCGTTAATAAAATATCACGGAAGTGACCAGCAGGGAACTAGAAAAAGGACAGCGTCAGGACGACGGAAGATTGGGAGAGGGAAGTGGGTGTGCAAAACGCGGCGCTGCTTCCGGGACAGAAACAATTCTGTCCTGATCTCCCTGGGGAATAATTTCCCCGTCTGAAAATCTCCCCAGTCACCCAGTACATTTCCATATCTGAGCAGGGATTTGAACCCTGATCTTCCAAGAGTCCTAGTCCAACACTCAAAACAATCTCAAAGCTCTCTAGAGAACCTGAAAAGGGACTAAAATCCTGTAAAGTGACAATTTCCCAAGCACTGGAAAAAAGGAGCAAAGAGTCCAGAGAGATGAAGGGTGTGTGAGAATTTGTCATATAGATTTGAAATATAGCAACCCTAAATGAAGTCTCATTGATATCTGAGGATCTAATTCTTCGTATGATTAAATCTGGGTCCAATTCAATGGGTTTAAACTGTACATAAAAAAGAAAACATTTTAAAACGCCTGATTCTTAATATTTGCCATGCCAGCATTAAATAACTGAAGTGGTATATTGGTTTGAGCATTGGACTAGGACTCTGGAGAACAGGATTCAAATTCCCTCCTGGCCATGGAAACCCACCGGGTGACCTTGGACAAGTCACACTCTCTCAGCCTCAGAGGATGGCCAAAGGCAAACCTCCTCTGATCAAATCTTGGCAAAAAAACCCAGTGATAGGTTTGTCTTAGGATCGCCATAAATCAGAAAGGAGTTGAAGGCACACAACACATGCTGAAATTGCATTCACTGTTTTATCCTATATAAATATAAGTTGGAGAAGTAGAAAGTCTTTGGACTGGGTTACTATCTATCCTTCAGTGACCTTGTAATGTCGTGACTTTCAAGTCAAACACTAGTTTTACTCAAGGTTTGTGGTTTGTTTGGTTCCCCCACCTACACAAGGTTGGATCCCGGCTGCTAAGAGAAATGTACAAAGTAACACAGAGGCCGTGCATGCGGATCTCTTCATTTGGTGCTCTGTGGCATCAGGTGTCAGTTGACCCTAAGCATCCTCACGGCTCTCAGCAACCTCCAGTCTGTTACCCTTTGGTATGAAGTGTAGCCTTTTGTTACCAATGGCACAACAGGCACAGCTGCTTCGGCAATTGTTCAAAGCAGGACAGATGGCAGTTCTCAATTAAAAAAAAAAAGGATTTAAAGAGAAATGTGTGTGTGTGTGTGTGTGTGTGTAGAGCTGTGGGAGTGACATCACTATACTAGATTTACAGGATTTAGCACATGTGATAAAAACAAAATAACCCAATGCCAATGTGTTCAGAAAAAAATTGGTAGCAGAGGTATATGAACCCTCTGAACAACTTAACTAAACTGCCTCTTTCTGACTTCCATTTATTATGGGAGAAGGTACTGAATCTGTATTAAGAGAGTGGTTATCTCTTCTTCTTCTTTTTTAAGTATTTAACATTGCCAGGTCAGCCTACAGTGATTCCTGTATGGTAAACCATCAGGTCGATAGTAAAGGTCGACCCCTGTATCCACGGATTCAGTATCCACAGTTTCACTTATCCATGTTCAAAAAATATGTTCTCTCTAGGCATTTCTAGGTCCTCCAACGCAATTCTATAGTCAACTTTTGGTGTTTGTCCCATTGAAAATAATTGGGCTCCCTATTACCCATGGTTTCAGGTATCCAGGGGGGTCTTGGAACGTTTCCCCTGCAGATACGGGGGTTGGCCTGTACTGTTTGTTCAGACAACATCACTGAAACAGGAAATATTTGAATAAAGACACCCCCCCCAAAAAAATTAAAGACACCTGAAGAGTGGCTTTTTAGTAGTTTACAATGCAAGTCTTAAAGGTAGGAAAAACAGGCTCTTTCCACCTCTTTGTCTGATGTGTGAGTTCTACACGACTAGACCACATACCAATCATCTATATTTTAAAAAAAGTATTCTACAATATTTTTTTTCTTAATTAAGTTTCAATGTTAAAATTTCAATTTCAAAATAGGTACAGTAATTGTTTTCTTTAAAACCCCACATGCCCTAATATTCTACACTTACTGTTCTGGGGTAGCCATGTTGGCCATAGAGCAAAATAAAACAATCCACAAAAGAGCCATACTTTTATTGGACAACTGAGGCTGCTGCCCCACTGCAGAAATAATGCAATTTGACACCACTTTAACGATCATGGCTCCATCCTATGGAATCCTGGGATTTGTAGTTTGTTGTGCTCTCTGACAGTGAAGGCTAAATATCTTGCAAAACTACATATCCCAGAATTCCATCACATTGAGTCATGGCAGTTAAAGTCGTGTCAAACTGCATTATTTTTGCAGTGTGGCAGCAGCCTGAGATGTACAAAACACATCATGCAAGCTTTTGAAACTTCACTGGCTTCTTTATTAGGAAAAAGATGTTTAAAATGTTACAATGTTAAAAAAAATCATACAGGAGAAAGAAAAGGTGATGGTGTTAGAGTCACATGCCTCCATCTTATATCAGATGTTCTCTCTGTTGTTGTTCCGTTGGTATGGAGGGATCTCCATGCAGGCAGAGGCCACAGCCTTCTTCGCCGTATAGGAACCAAGACAAACGACAGTAAAATTTATACTCCATTAATAGCAGTAAAGTAACTTCTCTTGGGATCTAGAGTGTTTCTGTCCCTTGAGAAGCCACAAGCCTCCTTCTCAGGTAGAGAACACTGAGTTTCTCAAGAAGTCTGTGTACTGCGACATCTGGAAAAACTTTTAGGTACTGTATAGGTAATGTACAGGGATAAGGAAACACGTTCAGGGATAGCCGTGTTGGCCATGCAGCAAAACAAAATCCAAGTCCACAAAAAGAAATACCTTTATCTGCCAACCAAATGCAAAATATCTGATGCAAGCTTTCAGAGCTCTGTTGGCTACTTCATCAGGCAAAGGATGTTAAAAAGGAAAGAACGAAAAGTGACCATGTTGGAGGTCACAGGCCTATATGCTGTTTCATACATTACTTATGTTGTTGTTCAGGTGAGGGAACTCATGCAGGAAGAGGCCACTCCTACTTCCTGGCCATGTGAAGTTGAGAAAAAAGACTCTCCTCCAACACTTCATTGGGGCTCCTTGTCTCATAGTATCTGTTACTTAGGCTGCACCTCACACATCCTAATTGTATGCTTGGCCCTGGGAAGTGCCATTTCAGGCTTTTCAGAGTACAATGGCCTGATATGACATATGTGCAGTTTTTATTGATTCACTTCATGCTTTTACATTGTGCAATTACAAAAAAAGAGCTGTGTGTGATCTCACCAGTGGCTTGTATAGGTGTCTCTCCAATGACACCCTCTGCAAGTAGGGTTGCCAGGTTGGATCCAGGATGGGGCTCTTGTAACTTTAAGGCCAAACAGATTGTTTGTCTATATGGAGGAAAAAAGGTGGATTGCTTCGAGGTAATGCCAACTCGCAGCAGCTTTGATTTGTTTCTTAATGGTCTTCTTAATGGTCTATTTGCAAGATCACAGGCATGTGAAGCAAATTACATTCAGTGTTCCCACAGGCATGCCTGCAAATCATAATGGCGGGTGCGAACGAATCGCTCGTGATTTTATTTTCTTCAGGTTGCCCCCTGCCCAGGGCCGGTTTAACCTGTCTGCCAAATCAGCATTGGCAGGGGGCCCCGAGGTCAAGAGGGGGCCCCGAGGTCAAGAGAGGGCCCCGTGTTGGCCTCCTTAATATGAAAATAATGGGATTTCTGGTTTAAAATACCATAGAGTTGCCTTGGAAGGCCTAGAAAAGGGCTAGGGAAGACACATTTTCTAGGAAGACTCTATGGTAGGTGTGCTGTTTTGTGTCCCATGGATAATGAATCCAGGGATACGGGGGTCCTACTATAATCTGAACATCCTGTACGGTGAATAGGTTAGGTTACATTGACCTGAGAGAAACATATGGGGGCCCCAAAGTAAAGCATTGCAGGGGGCCCCAAAATTCCTTAAACCGGTCCTGCCCCTGCCGAATATTTTTAAAAATAAAATATAAGGTGCAGAAGAGTAATCTTCTACTTTAGCAATCACACATTTTTTTAAGCCTGTTTTCTTGCCGTAGCACACAATTGGTACAGGGAAAATCCAAAATGACGATTCTGGGCGCTTGCTTTGTTAGCAAGGTTCATCTTCTGTACATCTCTGACCAATCATCTGCTCATATTGGGAAAGCAAATCAATATGGTGTTTTCATCCCCCCTCCTTCACAATATGGCAAATAGAAGTGGCATCCCATTGGGACTGATCATATTCTCACCACATTCTGTGAGGAGTATTTTCACTGTTTAGACAACCCCAGAGAAGCAAGATGAGATACCACAAGAGTCTGTGAAGCTGGGCAAAGGCACTTGTCTTCCTTTATCTTTCAACCTTGAACTTTCAGAGGCAGCCATTCCTTCCAAACATGGCTCTTGTCTTGCTGCTGGAGACTGAGGGAAAGGGGCACGGAAGTGGTGGCAACAAGAAGAGACCTTGATGCTTCTCTGCTCCCCTCTTCTCACTCTCCCACCAGGGAGGCAAGAGCCATGTTAGGAGGGAATGGCTGTGGCAGAAAGTTTGAGGCTGAAAGTTAAGAGAAGCAGGTACCCTTTCACTGCTTCATGGAGTTTTATGGTACCCTGTCCTTCTTTTCAATCTGTTCAGGCTTAAAAGTTGTTGTTGTTGTGTGCCTTCAAGTTGTGTTTTGACATGGTGACCCTAAGGAGACCCTATCATGGGGTTTTCTTGGCAAGATTGGTTCAGAGGGAGTTTGCCATTGCCTTCCTCTAAGGCTGAGAGGGGTGACTTGCCCATGGTAACCCAGCAGGTTTCCATGGCCAAGTGGAGATTTGAAACCTGGTCTCCAGAGTCCTAGTCCAACACCCAAATCACTATGCCATGCTGGCTCTCCGGCTTAAAATTACAAGAGCCTTACTGGCAACCCTATCTTCAAGGCAAATAAACCAATCCACCTCAGCAGAACTATCAATCACTTCTGCTTCCATTTTATCAGCTTACTAAAAATATTAGGTCTGTAGAACTATACTGTTGTATTATTATTCTGTTACTGTTTATTTATCCAACACCGTCAATGTACACAGCACCTAAAAGGGTTAAACAAGGAGTTAAACAAGCATAAATAACAGAGTGTTGTGACACTTTAGAGATGAATACATTTAAGCAGGCCTCTCTTCCCAACAGGCCCACCATCTAAAAGAGGTGGTGGAAAAACAATAGAGGGTACTAGTGACAGACTTCTCCTGGTACATAATTTAGTATAGCCTTAGGCAACCTGGTGCCCTCCAGATATTTCGAACTATAGATACGATAATCACTAATGGCCATGTCAGCTGAGGCTTATGGGGGTTGATGTCCAAAACAACCACCATATTGACTATTCCTTGTTTAATGGAGCTAACTATATTAATTCTGCTCATCATACAGTAAGTTTCTCCTTTCTGGCCATTACCATAATATGCCTGTGTCTAGAGGCTGACAAAGTAATGGCCAGATTCACACAGTTACTTCTATAAGCAATGTGGTGAAACAGGAATCTCATCCAAAGGGTCTGGACCAGGTCTTCAGTAATGTAGATGAAATGAATTTACCATTTGAAAGCACAATGGAAATGCTATTATAATGATTACCCAAGTCTGTGTTACACATTAGCTCAATGTGAAATCACTGTATAGCATCTGAGATTGGTGACACTGTAGTAGCATCAACTCATTCAGTGGCACTGGTGTGAGGTTATGACAGAATATTGCTATGAATTATGACAGTGACCTGATAGAACTCAACTTGTATGCTATTCTAAATACCTGTTTGATAGGATAACAGCTCAGAGCATCAGACATTTTCAGGCTGGAGAAATTGTTTTCAGATGCATCATCTGCACACTAGTATATGGAGCATTCACTGGTCATATCTGTACCAGATGCTTGCTTAAGTTCCCTTGAATTTCAGATGTTAAAGATATCCTCCATCTTGTTCAGAATACATTTGTGCTGCTTGGTTTTTCTTTCTTTCTTAAGCATCAGCTCTGAAACTAGGCTTTGGAACCGGATGCAGTGCTTAGTCTGACACCAAGCATGATTAAGAGCAGAGTTATGTCTTGTGAGGCTTTGTGTGAATTACAGCCATTTGTGGTTTCATTTTTATTTTTCAAGGACTTTGGAAAGACAGAGCTAATCCAAACATTACTAGAAACAGGAACCACCACTGCCATGACCAGACTGCTGCCTGTGCAAGAAATGGGTTCCAGCTGGAATGTCTTAAACTCTCAGCTGCTGGAGAAACAGCATATCACCCTTGGCGAGGAAGAGGACGGACATACTTACTATAGAAGGCATTAATGTAGGATTTACACAGCATGAAACTGACAAGGCAGCATTTTGAACTGTGTTTACCCAAATGAGTCGACATTCCAGAATGTGACAGACATTGAAAGCAGATGCATTTTAACAATCTCCTGATTTATATACTGTATTTAGAAAATAGCATGTTTTCACCCTACAGATTCACTCATCTACACTTTAAATACAATATCTGAATGCAATGATGAAGTCTGGCAATTACAGCGATAAATGTGTGCTTTCAGCCACCACATTAAAAAAAAAGACTCTGAATTACATATCCTGCATAAAATTCAACCTTGTGAGATTTAGAGAGTTATATTTAAAGAGGGTTCAAGTTGTCAGCTAAAGATTGGGACTCAATTTAAGCAAACTGCTATCTTGTTTATCATATTTGAACATTTAATTTTATTTCAATTTATTTAGCACATTTTGGAGTATGCTTATCTGAAATCAGCACTTCTTTGATAAGAATGTAAAATTGTAACAAGTGTCTAGTCAGAAGCTTCTTTTTGTCTGAAATGAGAAAATCACATACTTGTTAACTCCAAACCAGCTGCCATCATGGTGTTTTCCCCTGAGTGGGTTAATGTAATGGCCTTAGCGTCCCCAAACTCAAAGGACTTATATCACCCAATGGGCAGTAAATGTTGCCTTTTACAGAAAACCTTCCATATGGAGGGTTGCAACTTCTCACAGACCATTTTGCCAAGTCAGACAAGTGCTTAAAAGCGAATCAGTTCAAAGAAGCCTGAGAGATCAAACAGGGACAGACAAAGTGATCAGTTCACTCACTTAATGCAAAACAATGCCTGCAAATTTATTGTCCAGATTGAAAGAATGGTTGAAGTTTCCATAGTCAGTGAAGCAGAAAAATGTAAATCAGAATTCTTTAGGGACCTGGATGTTTAAAATAATTTGTCTGTGTGATCAATGATATTTGAAAAAGTTGGGCTTTCTTTGATAATTTCAACTGAAAGGCTGACATTTCACCTTACTACCCTTGGAAGTAAAAAAAAACAAAACCCAGGGCACAGTATTGTCAGGATAATATCACTTTAAGTGCTAAAGGAAAAATGTTGAAGCAACAGACCACAGTACTACAGCTGAAGTTGGTGTGTTCACAGCTGTAACCAGACAGAAGGTGACTAGCCAAACACTCCTATAAAGATACACTCTGTGTGAGTTAGTGTTGAAGAATTGCTGTTAGATTCATTATTGAGGTTTGTTGTATATATTCTGTGTTTGTTTTGTACTGGAACTGAAGAGAAAGCCTCCAGATATTTTTGGAAGAACCTTGCTGTTTGTAAGTCTTCTTATTGTGGGTGAAAGTGTGTCAGAGCAGTGATAAAGCTTGCTAGCTGAAGCCTTTGGAGATTTTCAGACGCCTCTTTCAGCATCTTGCTGTGCAAGCAGCCTCCGGAGCAGTAACGAGGCTGCTGCACGGCAAGGGGTCCATTTTGGATGACACCATTTCTCTCTCAGCATTGTCCATGACTCTTGCTGCTAGCATTGGAGGCGGCCGTGCTGTTTTTTACTCATGGACAACTTCCGTAAGTGAAAAACAGCGCGGCTGCCTCCAATGCTAGCTGCAAGAGTCACGGACGACGCCAAGAGAGAAATAGCATCGTCCAAAATGGACCCCTTGCCGCGCAGCAGCCTCGTTGCTGCTCCGGAGGCTGCTTGCGCGGCAAGACGCTGAAAGAGGTGTCTGAAAATCTCCTTTGTTTTTCAAGCCCTATTCTGCTGTGTAGTTTATCTGCTGTTTGGCTACTCCTGGGTTTAGTTTTCCCCAGGCTGTGCCAGTCAGCTCTAGTGAGCTTACACTGAGTGGACAATTATCTGCCATTTTTCATGGTTCAACACCATCTGAATATGCATTCCAAAGATGTTCTTGACATTAGTATATTTTGCTGCAGGGTGCACCTGCAATTCACTCTCTTAATGTCTAAAGGCATAACCTACTTAACAGTAGGCGTACCAAATATTCTGTCTCACCAGCAAGCAGATATGTCACTTTTACAAACATCCATATTTTTTTTGACACAGGTGTGCACTGCAGATGTGAGTGAGTGAAAACAGCAATGTGTAAAAGGCAGACAGGATCATCGAGAAAGCATTTATTGGCTACAAAAAGCCAATGTCCTGATCCAGTGAGAGGAGACAGGTTTCTCCAAACTGCCTTCAAGATTATGCCATTCAGTGAAGAGAGATTCATAGAGTAGAACTGGCCATGCTGGTGAGTGGAGGGGATCTGAGAGCTGTAGTCCAAAGAAATAGGCTCTAGGAAAGCTTATTGGAAACATCAATTTAGCATGTGGCAGCTATAAAAAAGGGACAAATTGATCATGATCATCATGATAACCAGCATCAGGCAATATGCTTCACTCCCCTTCCCACTGCTGTCCCTGAAAGGCCAGTTCCTGAGAGCTGATTAACCACCTAGAGCTGCTCTCGGGAGGCTCCTTGGTGCTGAAGGGGAGAGGTGAAGGGAATGAAGTTTTTGTCACACTGATGCTGAAACACCAATGCAATGTTGGGTTTAGGCCACAGTCCTTTCTGCAACCATAATACATATATTTTTAGTAATGCTCTATCACTTCAAATAGCTTAAGGCCTCTGCATGTCTCAATCCAACCCAAGCATTAAGTTAGCCTTTTTGTCCCAATAAATGGCTAATGTTGCCATAACTGACAGTATTAGCTAAAAAATCAGGCCTTCCAGATGTTCTAGAACTGCTGTTCCTTCACTACTAGTGATGCTGGCTAAGACTGAAGGAAGTTGAAGTCAAACAACACCTGGAGGGTTACGTAAGTTAATTGCTCCTGCTTTAGATGCGTATATTCTTCCATGGAGCCTGAAGGTTTCTACAACGAAGCCAATAATTACATAGAATATTTCTAGCATTTGTTTTAGAGTATAGATCGACCCCTGTTTCCATGGATCCCATATCGGCAGTTTCACTTATTGGCTGTTCACCACCCTGACTTCTCCCAGGTGATGAAACACATCAAGCATTTTGTTACTGGAGGGAAGACGCCCCACTGCCCCAACTTCTTCTGGGCAATGAAGCACGACAAGCACTTTGTTGCTGGGGAGAATCTACCCCACCATCCCCCTTTCTCCCAGGCGATGAAGCACAGCCAGAGCTTCCTCACTGGGGAGACTTTCTCTTGGGCAATGAAGCACAGCAAGTGCTTCGTTGCGGGGGATAATCTATTTCACCACCCTGCCTTCTCCTGGGCGACAAAGCACAGGGCAGCAGGTGAGCGGTGTGGTGGTGGTGGAATAGCAAACACTCTACATTACTCTGACTACAAAAATAGAGTATTCACTATTACCTGCAGTTTCACGTATCCACAGGAAGTCCTGGAAAATATCTCCCATGGATACGGGGGTTAATCTGTAGTGGAATCAGCTTAAGCTCTTGTGCTGTGTGCCTTCAAGTCATTTCTGACTTATAGAGACCCTAAGGTGACCCTATCACAGGGTTTTCTGAGGGTCAAGAGTGTGTGACTTGCCCCAGGTCACCAAGTGGGTTTTCATGGCCAAGCAAGGATTCGAACCCTGGTCTCCAGAGTCATAGTGCAGCACTCAAACTACTACGCCATGCTAGGTCTTACTTTTACTGTAATTTTCTCAAATGTCATTTCTACAATCATTAGGTCAGCTGCTTCATGGTACTAGTCAACTGTGATAGCTTTCTCATTGATGGCATATGATCCAAAGAAGGGCAAAACGGAAGCAAACTATACCTCCAATAATGTCACAAAGTCATTAAAAAGGTCACTGAAAAGACCGAACTTTGCATCAGCACAGTTAAGCCAGAGTTCCAGGCATTGTCAGGCTGTATACAGTTTTGGACATTTTACCATAGGTTCCCATTTGCTGCTTCATGCTCATGCTATGCTACTACCATCTGGTAAAGACAGCAAAGATTAAATTCCTCTGATTTGTGTTGTGTCCCAGTGTTCCTTGTACACAAATGACAGCTTGCAAGGTGTATGAGTATGCAACAGGGTTCATTGGATTCTCCATCCATTCTGCTTTCCCATCTGCTTCATGGGAACAGATGCCAAAAAAGTAGTTTATTGGCTCAGGTAAAAACCTGAGAGTTAGTACATGTGCAAGGAAATACTTGCATGAAAATGGCCAAAGACACTCATTTTTATTCAACGCAGTTCTATGACATTTGGAATGATTACAATGATAATCCTAAACACATTCATTAAAGAGTCACCCCAGCTCTCTGAGCAGACATGCATATGACCATTGCATAGCTAGAATCCTAAATATACTTACTGGGAAATAGAGATAGGATAGTTACTTTTGGGGTTGTAACTCCCAGAATCTCTCAGCCAGAATGGCAAATAGCCAGCTTGTCCCTAGCTCTACCAGGTAATACGGACCACTGGACACAGGGATGGTTCCTTGTGTTTTCTGATCATGCCTCCAGAGGCTGCAGTGGTCTTTCAGCTCTATTTCACAAAACAGACAACTAATGTTGATGAATTTATTGGTAAACCAGGATGAGTAAAAATGTAGTACTCTGGCAAATGATAGGGTCATACATGATTTCAAATATATAAATCCACTGATGGGAGCTGGGAGCATCTGTTTGTACTGAGTTCTTTGTGTATGCAGGACCCAGCTCCTATATCCTGGAGCTGTTGCAGTTTACAAAAAATATAAAACCATATTCTCCCTTTTCCCATATTAGTGCACATGCATTGTTCGGTCACAGCCTAGGAGACAGACGGAATGTTAAATAAATAAACAGTGACCCTCAAGTCTTTTCTGAGTTACAGTGATCCTAAGGCGAACCTATCACAGGGTTTTCTGGGAAAGATTCATTCAGAGGAGATTTGGCATTGTCTTCCTCTAAGGCTGAGAGTGTGACTTGCCCAAGGTAATCGACTGGGCTACCATGGCTGAGCAGGGATTTAAACCTCGGTCTCCCAGAGGCTCGTCTCCATGGGTCAGTGTATATCTCCATAACAAATGTGAGAGCTTAAAGGTTATCATTGTGATAAAGGATGAATTAAAATAATTTTCAAAGAAAAAAACCCTAATAAAGCAAGACAGTTTATTTTCACAATTTAAAAATGAGATTTATACATTGTAGAGTGAGAGAGCTATCCAATAAACACAGAAATTTCTCAGAAATATGCCAACAGAAGCATTAAATTAAGGCACATTTCCCAACAAACGTATTCTCTTATCTTTTTCATAAGATGCAAATGTAATGCTTGCATAAATCTGCAGCTTGAGGGCCTATTGCTTCTGATGGAAAAGAATGCATTTAAGATGACAGCATCCTTTTCATTAGTTATTCTGTCATAAGCAGAACTACCAGCTTTGGGGCAGTCTGATACAGTGAAACTTTGATGACACCAGCAACTCACTTTTCCTTCCAGCTAACTTCATATTAGAATCCTATTTGTAGAAATATTTTAGGTGGTTCTCTCTCCCAATAGTATTTTTTCTTATGTTTTATCAATCACCCTCTCACCTCTACATCCAACAACAACCAATTAACAAAATGCAATGAAGGCCACTCCCTGCCACAACAACGAAAAGCCACCTGGTGATAGAGAAGAAAGCCTAAAAAATAGGGAGTATGTGAATTTCCTTCCCATCGGTTAACTTAAACACAGTAAAACTTCCATGCATAGCAGGGCCAAAGAACAGTACCAGCAAATGTCAGATAGCCAGTGTAGAGTAATGGAAATCTTTACAAAGTGGCACATTTGCTACTAAACCAAAAACTGCTTTCTCAGTAAATACAGTAAGGCATGAGTTAGCAAAATGTGGGCTACATGTAGTCCCTAACCACAATTTCCCATCTATCTTTCTCTTGGGTCTTACTGAGGGCAGGAAAAGTGGAGCTGCAAAATGCAAACACAAGGGGCTTTTCTATATGAGCCCATTAAAAAAAGGAGTGCCTCCTAGTAATGACATTTCGCAGCAGCTGTGACCTGTCCTAATGGGTTTTTTTTTTGCCCCCATAAACTTTGCATGCTCGCTAGTAAACATGGTGGCTGCGAGTGATTTACTTGCAGTTGCACTTAGCTCAATTTGCTGCCACCAACCTTTTTTTTTTAAAAAAACATGTTCAAGGTGCGATTAAGCAATTTTTTCAATTGAGCACAAAAGAGAAAAAGCCCCGACATCCCATTTTCTCACCTTAGCAATTGTTTGCTAAAGCAAAAATCCAACATGGCAGTAGCAGGCACTTGCCTTGTTAGCAAGCCCAGCCCCTGCGCTTATCCGGCCAATCAAATTTGTGCTTTCTCTTGTATGGGACAAGAGGATAGCAAGCAGGAATGTGCAATCCCCTCACTGTTTTTAAAAAGAAACAGGAAAAACCGCGAAGGCTTTTCTGGTGAGGTTTTTGGACTTTTTTGCCCCCCTCCTTCACAATGAGGCGAAATCACACGGAGTGCCATTAGGACAGGTAGGATTCTCCTTGCATTCCATTTTTTACTGTTTGGACAATCCCTAGGAATGCCTGTATCTAGCACAGGGAAGGGACTGGGACTATGGTTGTAGTGTCATTTTTCCATGGGAGATGATCTGCCTCTATCCCTAGATAAGGTTTGTGGACTTGGTGATAACCAGGGGAAATGAGATGGCAGTAAAGGGCATGTAAGGATGTTGGGCACACAAGGAACCAAATTTTGTAAGCACCCCATTTAAATTTCTTGCAACATGCCCTATAGACAGCAATTTCTTATTCTATGCAACTTGTTCTTCTTTTTCCAGGAACAGTGAAGAGCAAAGAGATATGTAGGCAATAAAACATGGCCAGTGGGGATTCAGGGGATTACAGTCCAAAAAGTAACTTTCCTAGGCTATGTGGATTCAAGTAGCTACTACATATCTACTTTCAAATACATCTACAGCCACACTTCTGACCAAATTGCACACTTTTAGAACCCATTTATTCTATGCTTATCTCTCCTTTTAAAATCAGCATTTTTAGCTATCAGAGCTCCAGCACTCTTTCTTCTCTGTGCAGATTGGAGCTTCCTCAAAGGTATAGGGATGCAAACTGGTAGCTTCCATAATGTAACTTGGGCTGGATTATGATCAATATTTTAAAATAAAACAAAATAACAATGAAAACTGAGTCATCATTCTGGATGATATATCAAGTATGAGTTTTCAGGCTTGTACAGGTTGAGTATTTCTTCTCTGAAATGCTTGGAACCAGAACAGTTTTGGATTCCAGATTGTTTTCAGATTTTGGAATATTTGCATATACATAATGAGATATCTTGGAGATGAGACCCAAGTCTAAACATGAAATTTGTTTATGTTTCACACACACCTTATATACATAGTCCGAAGGTAACTTTATACAAAATATTTTTTAATAAGTTTGTGCATGCAACAAAGTTTGTGCATATTGAGCCATCAGAAAGCAAAGGTTTCACTGTCTCAGGCACTCTTATGGACAATTTTGGATTTTGGAGCATTTTGGATTTCCAGATAAGGAATACACAAACTGTACTATACTACAAGTGAAAAATACATTGGAGTTTGTCTGTTAATGGTGCGTATATAATAGCAGATGTTCCACACATAATTTATTCCATGGTATGATCTTTTCACTGAGGACAGTTTGTTGTTGTTTCTTGAAGCAAAAAGAGTACTATGTTGTGAATGTCTTATGTATTTCATCATGGATCACTGTGTGACTGGCTTCCTGCAGGGAATGAAATGGCTATGCTAGGACTCTGATATTCTATTTGCTTGATGGGAAAAAGAATCAATATGAAACAGTTGTGCGCCATTCATTTCCCAACTGTGTCAGAAGTTTAGCCCAGCAATTTTTTTTAAAAAAAGCAGCACTGTACAAGTATAATATTTCTTATTTCAATAATGTAATGCCTTGTTTTTAACCTCCCCTCTCTCTTTTATGACAGACATATTTTCTAGTGCATTCACTATATTTTTTCTTCACACAGTGTGAGGCTAATGAAGGACAAACTGTGGAGGCCAAGCATTTCAGCCCAGTTGGCCTCGCTGTACTCTTGCTACCCACAGTTTTGGCCCTCTGTGAAAACTGAAGATTGAAAACCTTTATAGAAAATCTGTAGTTAAAATCAGGCAATCAGAGCCAGAGAGGTTATGTAAAACTACTAAAAGAAAGTGGGTGGGTGAGCTCTGTAAAAAGTAAGAGAGGTTTTGAAAGAGGAGGAGGCTTTTCTCTTAATCCCTTTAGCTACATCAATCCATTCGCCTTTCCCTTTCTCTAGGGTAATCTGTGACCAGATGAAATTCAGAGTTTAATCTCACTCCCCTGGTCCATGTTGATTTTCCTTCAGCAGCTTCTTTGTGCTGCTGCCTAACCTTTCATCAGGAAAAGAGGCACTGAGATGTTGCTGTTGCTATTTAAGCAGTCTGTTGGACCATCGCCTCCCCAAAATAGTACTCTATGGTGAACTCGCCATGGGTCAGCATAAGAGGGGCGCTCCAAAAAAGCAATACAAGGACTCCCTGAAACATCATCTCAGGCTCGGCCAAATTGATCACCAATAATGGTCTGACCTGGCCTCACATCGGGCATGGAGACACACTATCCACAATGCGGCAGCCTTATTTGAGAACTCACGCCGAACAAGTCTTGAAGAGAAACGACAACGCAGAAAGAATCACAACCTGGAAACATCACCCAAGAAAACCTTCTACTGTGCTTTCTGCAACCGGATTTGTCTATCTCGGATTGGCCTTTTTAGTCATCAGCGCGCTTGCAGAAAACGCGGGATGAGTCCTTCCTGAATCTTCATTTGCGAAGAAAAGCCAGAGAGAGAGGGGGGGGCACCTTAATACCCCTGGCAGCTTTCTAGTGAGGGAACAATTAAATGGAGATGTGTGTATAGACAAGACAAGAGACTTCAGTTTAATCAATGCAATTCTGATTCTGATACTACTGCAACCTATTCTTTGTACTGTACTGGACAAAAGTAGTAAGTGTTGGAGGCACCTACTTTCTGATCCATCCATACAGGAACCTACTAGGTGATGCAGCAATTGGTTGCAGTACCAGGGAAAGCTAAAATTTGCTCTAGCAAAAAAGGCTGGAGGTGAACGGAAGTGTTAGGAATCTCCCATCCACTATGCCTTTCAGAAGGTTCATCCACCTATCTGATGAATGTGAATCCTTTAAAGTCCTAACCCACTGGGCCTGGAGGTGATTCTCTTACTAGGCAGGCATGGTGGACATGGAGTTACTTAGTCTTCAAGTGAATTAGAATTAGGGGAAAGTATCTGCTAGAGTCTTACCTCAGGTCTTGAGGGATCCCGACTACTAGGTTCAGGATCAGGACCTTGTTGTTATGTACTTTCAAGTCAACTCTGACTTATGGCAACCCTATCATAGGGTTTTCTAGTCAATATTTATTCGAAAGGAAATTTGGCACTGCTTACCTTTAAGGCTGAGAGTACGAATTGCTCAGAGTGGATTTCTGTGGTCTCCCAGAGCTTGTCTAGACGGGCAATTGAGCTCAGTTCCCCACCTACCCCTGTCTTGGAGCCCTGCAATCCAAACGATGCAGGGCTTTTGCCCCAATTTTCCTCTGGGCAGTCCTGATGACATCTGAGGCAAAGATGGGTAGAAGCTGGGGTGAATAGCTTTAAAATGTTTTAAGCTGGGACACATTGTGTGTTAAGAAAACCCACTTTGTGTGGGAAACCCCAGATGGCTCCAGTCTGGGAATGCAAGGTTCGTACCTGCATGCCGGCCTGTATCACCAGCCGCCGCTGCCGCTAGAGTTACTCTGCAGCTAGGAAAGAGGCCCTCAGTACATGATCAAGACCTCCTGCATTTGATCAGCCTTGATCACATGCTGAGGACCTCCTTCCTGGCTTCAGAGAGTGCAACACACAACAGTTAGGGAGGTGCCTGCCAAAACCAGCTGGTGTGTGTGCATGCCAGCTGATGTCTGTGTGTGGACTTCTGCCTATTTTGTCACAGTAATGGGGGGGGGGAGGAAACAGGCCAGCTCCAGGCCAGAATACTCTGGCCAGAAGGTGGAGTATTTTGGCCAGTGTAGACAAGGCCCCAGTGTCCTAGTCCAACACTTAAACCACTATACTATACTGTCTCTTTTCATCATATAGTAATAGATAAAACACAGTGAATGTTGTGATGCAATGAGGTGGGAAGGTGTTTCAGGCTCCTTGAAGCCAATTCCAGGGGCGGTATTGAGAAAGGCAATGTATCTTTTGGTGCATTGCCTTAGTTTCCCTAACCAGAAACAACTAGACTCACTGCTGTCCTCCAAGAAGGGCAGAAATCAAAAAAGAACTTCATCTGGATGTCTCTAGAGACACAAGCATATACATGCTCTGGACTTTTTGGGTGACTGTAACATCTCGGTTTATAAGTATTCCCAGTAGAAAACCAGTAGCAGGACTATCAGAGAGAACATTTTTTAATATACAAATTGGATATCCCAATCCAAGATTCCCAATGTGGTGCTAGTGGCCATCCTCTCATGGTATGCACCAAGATCCCCTCCCCTCCTGATTTTGGAATTTTTAAAGGAAGTCTATGTGATAGTTCGGGTGGAAAAGAGAGGGAGCTGTGTGTGACTGTGTGATAGATGAATAGATGCGTGGTTGTGTTGATGCAAATAGGTAGGGTATATTTGTGTAAAAGAAAGAGTTTAAGAGTGACCCAAGGAGAAAAGAGAATGTGGGTGGGAAGAATTCCAAGGGATGGGGTGGGTTTGGGTTGTTTTTTGTTTTTGTTTTTTGCATTTTGCAACGTGGTGGGTGTGGTTCTTATGTAAGATCTTCCCTTTTGGAAAAATACACCTGCCAAAATAATTGACCTGACTTTCTGTGAAATGGGTGGTCTGTTGGAGCAAAATTATATTCAAAGGAGAGGTTCTGGGTCCTGGTGGCTCAGGCCCTACCTCTGCCTTTACTCTAGTTCTCGAAGAAATTTTCTTTTAGCCTCACCAGTTTTCCTTTAAGTAATGGATGCTTTGTGAGAGGCTGGATTTACCACAGTAGCCACCTTTTGATGGCACCCATGATACCTCAAATTTCTAAATGTGCCCACTGGTGTCCATGGGTTTAAACAATGGCCTTTAAAACTATGCCCTTGGCAATAATAATATGTACATTTCCTCATTTTGTTTTTTATAGCAGATGGAACTTTCCTGAGAATGTTGTTCATCCCCAGCATACTTAGGACCAGACAAAATGTTATTAACGTCAATGTATAAGGCAATGAGGAGTTGTTTATCACCCCAGAACCCATCCCAGTAGCCTTGATTCTGCAATAGCGCTTTATCTGTCTTCATTAGTGGTGAGCAGCCACTGTTCATGTATGGGAAAAAATAAAGGGGAGCATGTTGGGATACTGTTAGGTTGAAGGTACATCTTTCCCTTGTGCCCTAGTTGAAAAGCATCCCTGTCCATATACCACCATTCTCTATGCTGTCTAGGGCTGCTGAGGCTGTGACACACTGCAGAAATAATGCAGTTTGACATCACTTTAGCGATCATGGCTCCATCCTATGGAATCCTGGGATTTGTGGGTTGTTCTGGCACCTGAGCTCTCTGACAGAGAAAGCTAAATATCTTGCAAAACTACAGATCCCAGAATTCCACAGCATTCAGCCATGGCAGTTAAAGCGATGTCAACCTCCTTTATTTCTGCAGTGTGGCAGGAGCCCGAGAATCATAATTCTACAACTTCTGGCGGGCCACATAATCATAATTCTACAACATTTGGAGAGCCACATCTCTGCCTAGAGATGTAAAATTTCTGGAAATTGGAAGTCTTTGGGGATGGAAAAATCTCTTTCCCCCATTTTATTTCAGAAAGGTTTTTTTTTTTTAATTTCAGATTTTTTTTATTTTTTAAAAAAAGCAGTATTAGCAACTTTGAAAGCTTGGAAGTCACTTTGTTATTTTAGTAACATAAAATACATTATGTGTAACTTGGCTTTGCATAAACTTATCATATGTGATATATTAAAAGTATAGTTTATTCAGAAAATCATTACAAATTGAATTTACTTCTTTATAATTTATTTATTTTGTTAAAAATGGAGCTGCAAAGTTCTGAACTGTAAGGAACACCTGCACTGGTAAGAAAACTCTGGTTTTGTCAGTTTATAAGGAACAGGCAAATAAAGACAGAAGAAACAATTAACAATAGGAAAACAAAGAAAACTGTTTTGTCTCCTATGGTCCTTCAAGCAAACATAAAGCACTCATTCTCATAAATGGAACTGAGAATAAGAAACCAAGACCAGTAATTGCTCTAACATGAGATATTATACAAAATCTTACCTCAAAGTCTATCTGCTCCATAGTTTTTAGAAATAATGGAGGGAAGGATATAGGAACGTTTTGTCTTTAATATTATAAGTATCATTGTAAAAGAAAATCTCCCATAATCCATTCCACTCCCATTTTTCCTAGGAAAAAGGCTTTGTAAAAAACAAACAAAAACAGGGGGAAATCCTCCCCCGCCCTTTTCTTTCTGTTTTGCCCTCTAGGCATTCACATCTCTACCCATGCCTTATATTCTGACAAGCGACCTTTCTTCTGTCAAGGGCTACACCCCCCCCCCGCCCCCATTATTTGTTAAAAGTCATGTGCCAGCAAAGGAAGGGGGATGCCAATGTTGTGCAGCACCAGGGTCCAATGGACAAAGGCCCAACATTTTTTTTCTTTCATTCTCCTTTTCCCAACCCATTTCCTCTCCTCCTAGTGGAATACAGTCAGACCCCCTTATCTGTGAGGGTTTGGTTCCCAGACTTACTGTTGACACTGGAAATCGTGGATAAGAGTGAACCCTATTAAAATAAAGGGCTTCTGGTAAACATATCATTGAGTTGCATTAGATGACCTAGAAGATCCCTAGAGAGGATGCTTCTCTAGGTGTTTTCCAGCTTAACTCTATGGCATATGTCCCCTATTTCGTGTCCCGTGAATATCTGAAATTGCAGACATTAGTTCTGTGAATATGGGGGTCTGAGTGTACTAGGGAAATGACAATTGCTCTCGCAAAGGCCTGAACTGATTGCTTGCAGAGGAATTGTGAACTCAGGCCAAGGGCTGCCAGATTGCCATATCCTGGGTTTTACTTTTCCATTACAGTAGTGTGATGACATGTTGAAAGTGACAGAGAAGAAGAGAGATAAAGCAAGATTGGTATCTACTAGTGAATAATATAACACTCTGAATGCATGTAAGTAATTTATGCTTGACTCAAGGCCTGGAGACAAAAATTATTACATTAAATCAAAATCTCTCTTTTCCTCCATTCCAATGTTTAAAAAATGTATTAGGAGCTCTGATGGTGTTTCAGTGTCTGATATGCAGATTACAATGTATTTATAGCCAGAAGATGAATCTGACATTATAGATGAAGCTATGTGCAGTCTCCATTGAAATATAAAAACATTCATGTAAAGGACATCTTCCATTAAATCCATCATTATTCTTGGGTAGTCATGGCCTCTGGTGACATCAAAGTGTTAACACATGTCACTTCAGCAATAGGTGGCCCAGCTGTGACTTCAAGAAGCTCTGGGGGGGTGGTGTGGCGGTGTGAGAGAGAGAGGAGGGGAGAGGGAGGGAGAGACCTCTGTGTGCCTTGTATACATGAAAAGCACAAAGACAACAAATTAATTCTATATACCGTCTCTACTGTTGCGACTGACTAGGTCCCACGTTTCAGATGACATACTCTCTGATCCTTCTTGTCTGTGTGGTGAGGGATGAGAGTATGCTATCACTGTCATGCACCAAGAAAGTCCATCCTACCTCTGAGGCCATCTGACAGCCATGCATGGGTGAACATTTCAATAGAGGGTGTCTATGTAAAATCCCAGGACATCTAGGTCCATTTATTTCTGTCTCTATAAAAATACTCCAGGATTTTAGTTATTCTCATTCTTAAACAATTTTAGGAATACTACTATGAAAATTACAAAGAAAATTAAATTGCAAGGACAAAAATCGGAAGCCTGGCCCCCTACATTTTGAAAGCATTGCAAATTTTCACCCAAGGACTCTCATTAACCCCTTTGCTTTGATTCCTTGTAGTATCTTCTGTGGACAGATGGAAAGCAGAGATTTTCCTTGGCGGCGGTGGTGTCTCGTTGGTATCAGAGAAATTATCTGAAGCTGAGTTTCTGAAGTTGCATAAATAGGGTACAAGCCAAAAGAAAGACCTTCTCTTGTCCTGGGAATGGAAAAGGGGAAATAATAAGGAAGTACAAAAGGGAACCAGAATGGTTCAGGGTTCCCCCCCTCTTTTGTACATCGATACCCAAAGTTAACATTTCAGGAAAAGTGCTAGAAAATAACCAGTTCCATATTTACACTGGTGTACAGGCATGTGGCTTCTTGATTTCCTATTTCCTACTGTTGGAAACTTAATAGCTCTATACCCCTTCATTGGCTATAGACAAAAGTCATGCTTTTAGACTGGGGAAGAAGACTAATATATATAAGGGTCAGTGCCACTTTCATTTTAAACAATTCTTAATGGGAAACATCCAACAGAGCTTAGGATTTGCCCATATATCTTTAATTATTGATGCAAACCTCATACATATGGGTTAAAAATAGACTTCTAAAGGTATATTTTCATAATATTTATAAATTGGTTGCCCAAGACAACCCATTTGGTTTTAACAGAATAACTCAATATGTCTGCTTATATGGCTGTCCTCTAGATTATTTGCTCAATTTGCATGTTATCAGCTGCTAAACTGGCACTGGAGTTGAAAGCGTGATAGCTCCATTGTTAAGCGATCCTTCTGTAATGGCAAGTATTAAAACCATTCCCTGTTATGGAAAATTTCACCATAGGCCAGGAAATAATTTACTTGCCTTTTCTAGATGTACAACAGAAAAAGCTTTTACATAGCTAAGATTTCAGTTAAAGCCTTATGATTTAACAAGATATGTTGTTTGTGGCATTGAAATAGTATATGATACCCTACAGCATCTGTTATGTCACTGTACTGTACTGAATAGATTCCTTTGCCTGCTACTGAAGGAGTATGTCACATGATGATGCACAGCTGCAGCTTTATCCTCACCAATACACAGCACTTTCCTTTACAGGAAGTATGCCACTGGCACCACTTGGGGTCATTTGGGAATTCTGCTGGACCTAGATCTATGCACTGTGATTCTTCCCTAGCAGCAGCACTGATTAGTAGTAGTAGCAGCAGTTCCTTGTTCCTAACACAAGGCACTTAAAGGATGGATTCAGTCATTATGATCTCTCATCTTCATCCATGGATGAAGGGGTCCATTTAGATGTGACATTCACATATAGTGGTAGGAAAGTCTGCAAGAATGGGTCAACTCACCCTACCCCAGAGAAGGCAGGAACACTCCATATGAATATTGCTCTTCTAGAGAGAAGTTATCAAGAGCAAGCTTGTTAGGTTCCCTCTCCTCCTCTTCTTTCTTAGTATCTTCGTTTTTATCTGGTTTATCTTGATTTTCTTCTATTACTATATAGTATAGTTTGCCTTTCCCTTTGACATTCCAGTTATCAGGACTAAAAACACTTTTACCATGCTATATCTAAGGAATGAGCTGTTGCCTGTAGGGCAGGGGTAGGAACTGTATAGCCCTCCAATGTTGTTGAAGTACAACTTCTGTGATGTCAGCATTGGCTAGGATGCTACGTATAAGTTGCAGTGTGACAGTATGTGGAAGACTGTAGAATTCCACACTTGCTTGGCTCTGCCTCTGGAAGGGAAGAATTTGTCATGTCCCACCACTTTTCTGACAGCGCCAGCTGAGAGCTAGATGAATCCCTGGGGAATGAAGAGGATGCTAGTACCAGCCTTAACACTGGAACCTATTGGTAGTTCAAAGCCTTAACCTCTCTGTTAAGGCTGGATTTTCAGCAACCCAGAAAGAGCAAAATAATAGGGAGATATCTGGCACACTTCTACCTGTATCATTTTTCTCATTAACAGCTGCTGCATTCCCTAAAAGTCATGATTAAAGGAGCAAAGGAAGGGGAACATGCAGTGCAGAGAGTGCATAGTGATGGAATTAGGCAGAATCAATCCATGATAATACCATGGAGTCAGTGTCAATAATGGTGTCTGGTTAATCTCTTATTGTTACATCCCTCACAAATGGCCTGCTCTAGCATCTTGCCAGGTTCTGAATGTAGTTCCTGAAGGCTGTCTAGAAAATAAATTTATTGATGTTGACTGAAGTGGTGGTTTATCTCCAAGGTATATCTCCAGTTGCCAATTCACAGCCACTGCTAGTTGGTCTATAGGTGATATCATTGAAGACCAAAGTCAGGATTGTCCATGCCATTGCATTTCCAGTTTCCATGTATGGTTGTGAAAGATGGACAGTAAAGAAGACTGATACGAAAAGAATCAACTCATTTAAGATGTGTTGCTAGAGGAGAGTTCTGTGGATACCTTTGACTGACAAAAAATAATTTTAAAAAAGGGTCCTACAATAAATCAAGCCTGAACTTTCCCTGGAAACTAAGCTGACTAAATTGAGATTGTCATACTTTGGACATATCATGAGAAGACACGGCTCACTAAAAAACACAATAATGCTTGTCAAGGTGAAGGCAGTAGGAAAAGAGGAAGACTGCATTGCAGATGGATATACTCAGTTAAGGAAGTTGGAGCCCTGAGTTTGCAAGACCTGAGTGGGGCTGTTGATGACAGGGTAAAACTTGGAGGTCTATCATTTACAGGGTCATCATAAGTCAAGGTTGACTTGATAGCAGTTAACAACAAAGTAACCTTCATATTCTACTTGCTTCCTAGAAGCATCTTGCTGGCACCTGTTGAAAACTGGTGGTCTGATTCAGCAGGACTCTTCTCATGTTCTTAACAGTTTCAGCACAGTTTTGCTCCTTTGGCTTGACCTCATTCTGACTTGTGTCCACTAAACTCCAACAGCACTGGTAAGTACATCTTAGACACTAGAGGCTGCATGTATCATATTACCTGTATGTTCTACTGATCAGGTGCTTTCTCAGTTCTTAAAGATGTATGAGGTCACTTCTCACTACTCTGATGGCTAGAGGATCTCAGTGTCCTGTTCATTGCAAAGCATCCAGCACCTAAGGCTGACCCTGGACACAGCATAGGACACTTATTTGGAAATCTAGAAGAGGCAAGATAAGATTGACAACACAGTAGGATGACTCCATGTGGCTGTATCAGACAACTTAATAAAGTCTGTGGATTTCCATTGTTTCATGATCACTTTCTATATTTGTTCCTTGAGTTAAAATGCATTCCAGCCATCGTCGGATACCTCACTGTCAACTCTTAGGGATTCAGATCACAGAGGCTGCCTGGTGCAAGAGATGACAAACCACTCAGATTGAAGTTTTAACAGCAAACGTTCTGGTCATTTCAGAAGAATTACTGTTCAGCAGTTGTGTTATAGTATCCTTACTATCCAAGTCTTTAGACAGAATGCTGGGAGGTCATGGCAATATTGCTGAATCTGCTATCAAAACTGATTGTGGAAAGTGACATTTTGCCTCACCCCTTTCACTACTCTTAGGATCTTATCACAGATCTTCCATTGGTTAAGCCCCTCATATGTTCTGACTAAAACTATTTGGTCCATTTTCTTAAAATACTTTGTCCTTAATTAGTCTGTTTCAGTAACCATGACCTTCACAAGGATGAAGGAGCTTCACCTGGAAGCTGATTTTTCTTAATTTCTGTTCACACATTAAGGCAATGTAAATGCCACATAACAGATATTAGTACAGTCGGTGTCTGTAGACAGCATGACTTAGCTCTGACTTAAATGGTTAGACTATCAAATATCTATAAACAGTGATTATAAAGCTAACCAATAACTAAGCAAACACTATGTTGATGGATCATGCAATTCACTTGATTTTCTAGAGATCCAGTGTTTTTACAGTTCCATGGGGACATCACGGTGCATCAATGTGTGAGTGCTGTCCTTAGAAACACTTAGCTCTAATCCTACCCAAGATCATCTTTATCTCCGGTCATGTGGGCCTCCCAATCTATATTGGTTTAACACAGTTGCCTCTATACCTTTTGCCTTGGCTGATATTTCTGGGAAATGCTTTAATAGGATCTCAGAAAGGTATCCCTTTTTCAGTTTCCCTATTCCGCAACCCAATACATCACTGCTCTGGAACATCCCTTTTCTGCTGATTCTTCAACCACTGTGCAAGAAACTGAAGCTAAACATATCAAGCCAGACATATCACAGGGATCTCTTTTGTACTGTTGGCAGGAGAGCCCTCAGACCCAGGACATTTCTTTTTGAGCTACAAGCCTTTATTTGCTTGGGTGTATCCACTTACAGAAATCTCTCAGGATCTTCCCTAGCGAATTCCTTACTTATCCTTTGCCTGTTCCATTTCTCTGATCTTGAATTCTGTTCTGTCCTACAGGGTAAAGCAGTTGCTTTAGGTGGCAGATGCTGCAAGGGCAGAAGAGTCAATAAAGTCCTAGAGCTGTGCATGCCATGAAGATTGCTCTGCATGCTTCCTGCCTTCTGGTGTTGCGGAAGATGCTGTTGTTTTACCACACTTGAAGTAGAATTCCCTGAAGAGATTGGCTGGTGTCAGTACATGAAATGTGAGGGGGGCAGATCTTGTTCTTTCCCCCCAGCAGTAAAGTGTTTTGGGTACACCTTGTTAAAATTCTTCAACTTCAAGTTTGGGAGAGGACCTCTTATCAGAAAAGTATATTCAAGTAGGCTGGGTCTGCTGTCTGAATAGTATTAGGAGTTAATCCTTTATGCCAGCTTTCTCCTACTAAATGTACAGAATCCATCACAGACATTTAAGAAAAACCTTCCTGAAGTAAAATGTGAAAGGGATCTGATGGAGAAGGAACATAATTTTCCTGGAACAGCAGTACCCTTAGATGGGGCTAAAGTTAGAAAGCAAGCATGTAGAATTTAAATTAAATAAATAAATAAATAAATAAATCAGGAAACACTGAATGCAAACCAACAAAATAATATTAAAATAAAATGGGTCACGTTCTGAAATGTAAGTATTGCAAAATGCACGATTTTTAAGTCACAGTATTCTTTTGAATGTTACCTATATAACTTTGTATTACAGGGTGGCACAGACAGATGTACTGCCTGCTTCATATAAACCACAAAGGCTTCTCAATGCATGGAAATGTCTTGGAACATTTTAATTTTCAGATGGTTAAACCTAAGCAGCTATTCTTTTCTTATAGCCTATAATTTAATAACTCTAAACTAGCCATTGGTTTGGAAGGCTTCTTTTGCCAAACCAATTTCCTGAATTCCATCATGATGTCACCAGAACATCTCAAGCTTGGCTGTGTATGAAAAGGAAAAAGATCATAAACAGCAAATAAAAGCTAGCATGGAACAGTCCAAAATGTGGACTATAAAAGGAAAAGAAGTTGGAAGCATCAACCCAAGAATATACATGCAGCAGCAGGTTAATAAAGTCGTAAGGAAGGAAAACATAAGAAAGTATTCTAGAAGCATAAGACAGATATCAAACTGAATTATATGACTTTTTGCCAATGTCATGCTGTCTTCTGATTGTCTGATCTGATAGCAAGAACATTGTCTCATAAGTGAACAAAACAGACTGGAATGTAACCACAAGTCATTTGAGTCCCCTTGACAAATTCTTGCTGTCCTTAAAACAGAAGCATTGCTATCTACTGACTCTGCATGTTAACTGAACTGGGAAACAACAGATATAGGAAGACAACTGCAGATTATTGCATGAATAGCTATGAGTGGCTAAACATTGCAAATAAAAAAAAAGAGTGAGAGGTACTCAAGGAAAATCAACTATACCATAAGGGCTGAATTTCTATGCCTTTCTTCTTACTGAAGATATGCACACACACAATACTGTCCGTATGTTCACAGAACTCTTAATGAGGGTTAACAGTCATATTTGAAGCTTGCTTAATAACCTGTGCTTGGTGGTAGCAATTTACTTGTGATTAACTAAAACTATTGGGGCTCATTGATTGATTACTATACAATTTCACCAATGCAAAAGTGTTGAGAGTGGTCTGTGAAAAAACTGCTGCCTATTTGATGTCTTTTTCTTCCTCATGTCACACTAGGTGACTTTGAACTGTACTTTTTTTACATATTACATCAAGGCAAACCAATCATGCATTTCCTTTATTTTGGTAATTTGCATGCTTTGAAGAGTTTACACATTGGTTAAAAGCACCAGATACTTTACACTACTTATGTAATAGCTATACAAGAGGATTTAGGAATAGATGTTTGCCTATAATAAGGTTGAGCAAAGTGTAGCCTGGGGCCACATGTAGGCTGTTTTTGTGGCCATGAGCCCCTCTACTCTTTTTCTGTTTTTTAAAAATGTGTGTTTCTTCTCCCGGAAGCCTCTAGGAGCAACAATTGATCTTTTAAACGGGTTTGCAGTCCATTCAAACTTTAACATAAAATAATACCTATTGTTCAGTTCCAGCAGTGGACTCATTTCCACTTCCTTTTTATTTTTTTGGTTGCTGTTTTTGGCATGCAGCCCCTAGGGAGTCCCAGGGGCAGAAAACCTGCCACGGTCACTCACCTCTGCCCCATAAGAAGCAAAAGTATCTTTATTTTTTCAAATTTTAAACAGCTTTATTTCAATGATAGTTTATGAAGGACTAACAACTTGATACAGCACTCACTAAAATTAAAAGGAACCTCTTGGCTGACTTCACTGGATTTTGAACCAGGTTATACAGGTCTAGCTTTCAGCCATGGAATTAAGAAGATAACTGGCTTGAGTGATTGTTTTCTGGGTGAACAATTATGGGAGAAAACCAGTAAGACATACCAATGTTACATAGAGTAGCATTCACTGGCAGTAAAATGAAACTATATATTATATACAAATGTTATAAGGACCCTATTCATTCAAACACTCATATTGTATTGCAAACAATGTTCATGAGCATGAAAAATTATGAAACAAAGATTGCAGGCTGTTATTATGTGAATTTGTATCCAAGGGTGGGATGCAAATCCCCTCAGACAGGTTTGCTTCCTTCTCCCACACTCCTTTTTAAAAAGTATTAGAACCTAAAGACCCGTCAGCCTTTCAGACAGATGTCTCCTTACTTGCCAGCTCTAATTCCATAAAAGCTTTTGTCATCTACTTTCAGAAACTAAATTAGGATAAAGCATAAAGAAATGAAATTAAGTGAACACACCTCCCCCGCCAAAAGCCTGAAAGCATAATGAATTCAGAACGCAACAAAACAAAATGATGAATCTTGATTAGCCATGACACACAGCTAATCCAAAATATTCCACGGTTTCATAAGGGCTATTATAGAAGTGGTTCAATATTTGTTCATTTGCGTTTTCCAGTTCAAAATGATTATTATTAGCTAACAGTGGGTGGACTAATGGCATGTAAATAGCTCATAAAAAATACAGCTCCTTAAAAAAAATCCATTCATGTGTTCAATACAAATGTATTCATGTATTTGTGATTGGTTTTCATTGCCTTTTTTCTAATAGCAGGTCACAGCTGAGAATTCAGTGTTTCTAAGTCATTATATTTTAGAGGAGAGATGATAGCACAGTTCAAAGGAGCACATTTTCATGTAATAGACGATTCCATGAGAGAAAGAGGAAAACTTTTTTAAAAAAGTTGAAAAATCCTAAGTGAATTTGTTTTCACAAAAAGCAATAACAAGTACTTGAATATTGCTTTATCCAGTTACTACCATAATAAAACTGTTGCGTGACATATATATAAAATATATAACATTTTGATGGCACTTATTTATAAGAGTAAGAAAAAGAATCTGAGTGCTTTAGAACCCAACCATGCACACATACACATTTTAATAGTATTGGCTCTGACAGGGGATGGCATCACAAGGTACAAAGGTACAAAGCATTAAATCCCTACATGGTTTGGGTCCAGGTTACCTACAGGACTGTCTCTCCTATATAATCCATCCAGTATACTCAGGTCTTCCGGTAGACATTTACTTCAGTCAACAAGAACAAGAGTAGCAACTGTTAACCAGCAGACTTTTTCATCAGCTTCCCCCAAATCGTGGAATGACGGAAGAGATTTGACAGTTGGATATGTGCCTGCATTTAAAACAGCATTAAAAACCAATCTCTTCTGGCAGGCTATCCAGATGGATTTAAAGTATGAGTTTTTAAATCATGAACTGATTGTGTTTCATATGCGTGCCTTTTTAACTGATGTTATTTTCTTTTAATTGACTATTTTAAATTGGTATTCATGTTTTTAACTGTGTTATGTGTCTATCTGTTTCTGTATTTTAATTCTGTTGTTCCCCACCTTGATCCATAGGGAGAGACAGACAAGAAATAACAACAACAATAACAACAGAAACAATTAGAGCACAATTCCTTACAACAGAGTTTATTAAGTTATCTCATGTAGGGGATCAGCAGAGGTTTTCCCCCCAGCATGCTAGAAACTGGCATATTTTTGTCCACTGATGACAGCAGTTTCTTTCTCCCCTGGAAACTCACTGCAGACCAGCAGCCATAGCTAATGGAGCAGAACCAGTCCATGGACAACCACTATGAGTAGCAGTGCTTCACAAGACCAATAAAGTAATGGCCTCTGCTTGACAGAGTGGCATGGTGGAACAGAGGTGGGGAACTTTTTGATGCTAAGGGGCACATTTTCTGAAGAAAATGCAGGAAGTCAGACTAGGCAATGGGTGAGGCCAAGGTCAAAAGTGAGTAGGAATACACCCTTTCTGAAATCTCTTGTATCTCTTCCCCTCAAGATATTTTTCATCAACCCAGTCATTCTCTCTCTCTCACCCTCACACCCCATTAATTCACTCATCCGGACTTGCACAGCATGCACCAAATTCATTTCACACTCTCTTTCACATGTACATCTCCTCACACATAATGCACAGCCCATCTATCTGTCCAGCCAGCCACTGACAGGCAGCAGCTTGGAAGCCAAGCCATGCAATGTCTTCCTGAAAGATGTTATGCTACCTATTGGAGCACTCTTTCAGTTGGGCCTCTGTCTTTTGCTTTCTGTCCCTCTCTCATTCATACACAGAGACCACTTTTGGCAAAGAGAATAAGTGAAAACAAATCAAGGGAACAATAGTGGGAACTGGTTGTTCACCAAAACAGATACTACAATGGAGGGATGCAGGAAAGCACACACATGTGCTCAGAAGTTGGACTACATAGCATAGTGGCAAAACTTGCAAAACTTGAAACCTTGGCCAAGATCCTGCATCAGGAGATGTCTCCTGATGCTGCCCTCAAAAACCCTACCTTTGGACCTTTGCAGCCCTCCCTGCAAACAGCTATTTCCACTGCAGAGTGGGACAATGAGTGACTACTCCTGGGGCATAAGACAGGCAGCTGCAGAGACACCTGAAGGGTCCTGTCAGGATTTTGTCACAGTTGCCTGTCTCATGATCAGGAAAGGGCTGGACACATCATTACTTACTGCCTTACACTCCAGCACCTCATAAATGGCTCTCTTGTGGGGAGGGAGCTGTAGGGATGCAAAGGTAGGATTTGGAGGGAACCTTTGGTCTTTGTGATGACCAACAAATGTAAACATAAATTGGAATAACTGCAATGTCATAACTCAGGCTTACAAAATTGTAATTACTCAACAGCATGCCAGCCCTTCTTTAATCATTCCAAAATCCTAACTGAAGTTGGAGACCGCTGCACAGAAACATATGTGCAAGACTCACTGAGAGGAATAGAACATACATAGAGCTAATTGTATGCTGGATTGTAGCTTTTGGCTTTTTCTATATTTTGGACATAATTATATCTGTGGTAAGCCACCACCATTCAGTGTTTTGAGGAATACTAACGTGACTAACACCACAGTAGTTATTAATGACTAAGCTGAATAGGAGAGTGAATTGCTATGATGGTGTTGTACATGTAGATCAGTCCCCATTCTCTTCTGCTCACAACATTTATAATGTTTATGTTTGTATAATTTTAATTACCATTGATTTCTACACATAAATAAGTAATTCCTGTTTTCATGTAATTTTCCAGCACTAATAAAGTAGAACCTCGGATGCCATGGTTTAAAAATATTTAAAAGAAATGCATTAAAACAATCCCTGAATTACATGATGACACTGTTTCCTGTTTAACCTAAATTAGATTAGGTCCAGGTTTTCAACAGTTTGATCTACGTACTCTAAACTTCTTTGCTGTTTTATACTAATAGCAACATTCTTCATTTAATTCTAAAGACATTCAGCTCATTTTGAATTTATACAGTGCATCAAAGAACAGTTCAAATTAGGGATGTGTATTTGATCAAATTAATATGAAATCAAAGCGAGATGCCTATTTTGCTTCCACCCAGAAACAAATCTTTCCAAATCTCTTTTCATACATCTACATTGTTAAAACTGCAAGCCTGTGAATGCAAGTAGGGAGGCATTATGATTTCAAAGGGGAGAGGAAGGCCATGAAGGAGAGCAGATGTTGCTCTACTGTCACAATTCAAATCCTTCCCCTCTTGCAGTTCTTTCTTTGTTGCAGCTTCCCAGGCCAGCTGGGAAAATAATCACTTTCAACAGTAGAACAACATAAGATAGGCTAGGAAACCTGGGCTTGTGGAGCAGAACAGAGCTGCGGGGTGGTGGGACGTATGGTTTTCTCCTCATGCGTTCTATTCAGCTATGTCATAAGTTAAAACAACAGCTATAAAGCTTTTCAGTGCAGCTCATAAGGAAAGTAAAAACATAGCCTTTAAAGATATCTAAACATAGATCTTAAGATGCATGTATTTTTCTGTATCAAAGCAAGAAGAAGCATTTCTACAACACAAGAGGGTATAAAGCAATCCAAATACCTAAGTAATTCTTATAATCTGATTGGGCAGCAGGCCTGGCCCTACTGGTAGACTAAGGGCCCGTCTATACGAGCCCCCCCACCCCGATGGACTACCTTGCAGTAATGGCATTTTGTAGCAGCAGCAACTTGTCTTAATTGTGTTTTTGCCCCCAAAAGCGTCCCATGCAACTGGCAGCCACAAGTGATTTACTCACATTTGTACTATGCCACCACCGAACTTAAAAAAAAAAAAAAAAAACGATGTGCAAGGTGCGCTAGAGCACTAGAACAGTTTTTTTATTTAACAGGAAAGCAAAACAAAAAACAACCCCCCACCCTGTTTTATCACCTTATTTATTTATCTATTTATTTAGGTATTTATACCCGGTTCTTCAGCGACAAAGGCTCCCGGAGCAGCTTACAAATTGTTTAAGCAATGGCAATTTACACATCTATACTACATTAAGCAGTTTCCAATGTGTGTTAACTAATTGCCCCCACAAGCCGGGTACTCATTTTACCGACCTATGAAAAGATGGTAGGCTGAGTGAATCTTGGAGCCCTGTGGGATCGAACTTGTGTGGCTGCAGTACTGGCATTTAACCACTGTGCCACTAGGGCTCACTAAGGTGAAAATCCAACATGGCAGCAGGTATCGAATTGCTTGTCCCAACAAGCAGGAATGTGAACTCCCCTCACTGCTTTTAAAATACTCTGGGAAAAGCCATGAAGGCTTTTCCTGTGGTGCTTTTGCCACTTTGGGCCCCCCTCCTTCTGAATACAGTGGATTGATGCAAGAACCCATTTAGACTGATCATATTTCCAACAAATTCCATTAGGGTAATTTTCACTGTTTAGATAACGCCCAAGGGTACATCTACTACATTGCAGAAATAATGCAGTTTGACACCACTTTGTGATGGCTCTATCCTACAGAATCCTGGGGTTTGTAGTTTTTTGAGGCACCAACACTCTTTGGCAGAGAAGGCTAAAGACCCTGTAAAACTACAAATCCCAGAATTCCATAGGATGGAGCAGCAGCATTTAAAGTGGTATCAAACTGCATTATTTCTACAGTGTAGATGCTCCCAGAGTGAGGCAGCTATCTCGGGCAGCAGATTTGGTAGGACAGCAGCAATGGTTAGATGACAAACATGGGCCTATCCCAAATGGTTGTCGGGCCTACTCACTGTGCAGGTCATACCCTTGATGCATCCTTTAGGATGAAACAGGAATATCTGTGGGCGGAGGTCATCAAAACCTCCGTATTGTCATGGATGGATCATTTCCTGGTCAAGATGGAGCTAAGAGCCACTGTCTGCCCCACCAGGAGTGGCGGGCCTATTAGAATGGTCCGCCCTCGAAGGCTAATGGAACCAATTGGATTCCAGAAAGCCTCGGAGGGTTTAATGGTTGGTAACGCTGGTGAGCCTGTCGAAGCTTTGGTTAATATTTGGAACACCGACCTCACCAAGGCTATCGACACAATCGCTCCCAAACGTCCTTTCCAGCCTGCTCCTAACCGTAAGCCCTGGTATTCAGAGGAGCTTAAGAAGATGAAGCAGGCTGTACAACGACTAGAGCGCACCTGGCGGAAGACTCGACTTCGACAAGACTCGTCACAGGAATTTCCTTGATTCTTATCGAGAGATGATATGTGCAGTGCAGAAGTCTTTCTCCTCTGCACAAATTGCGTCTGCAGAGTCCCGTCCAGCGGAACTGTTTAGGGTGGTGGGGGAGCTGACGCAGATTCTATCTGCACAGAACCCCTTACTCAACTCGACAACGGCCTGCTATGGCGCAATTAGCATCCACTTTGCAGATAAAAATCTCTCGGATAAGAGCCAACTTAGATGCCAGTGTTATGACAGAAGCTATAGACGAGGTGTCTAGCAACTCTGTTGATGAAATTTTATTGGATCAGCTTCAATTTGTGAGTACCGATGACATGGACAAGCTCCTTGGCAGAGTGAGGAAGATGACCTGTCTCCTCGATCCCTGTCCATCATGGCTCGCCACCCAAGGGGGTGACGCAGTGAGAGTACTCCTTAGGGATATTATCAATGCGTCCTTCAGGGAGGGGTCCGTTCCACCCTGTCTGAAGGAAGCGGCGGTTAAGCCACTCCTGAAAAAGCTCTCCCTGGACCCCTTGGTTAGGAACAACTATAGGCCAGTCTCCTTGCTGCCTTTTTTAAGCAAGGTGATCGAGAGGGCAGTCGCTTCCCAACTCCAAGCTGTCTTGGATGAAACCGATTATCTAGATCCATTTCAAATTGGCTTTAGGACGGGATATGGACTTGCTGCCATGGTTGCTCTGGATGACCACCTCCGCTTGGGTAGCGACAGGGGTAGCGTGACCCTGTTGGTGCTCTTGGACCTCTCAGCAGCCTTTGATACGATAGATCATTCCATCCTCTTGGATTGCCTAAGAGGCTTAGGAATTGGAGGCACTGCCTTGCAGTGGTTCCATTTCTTTCTCTTGGGCAGATCCCAGAGGGTGAAGCTCGGGGACAGCTGTTCTACTATGCTGATGACACCCAGATATATTTCTCCATGTCTCGGTCATTGGCTTTGATTTCAGGTGGCGTCTCTCCTCTCAATGACTGTCTTAAAGAAGTAATGGGCTGGATGAGGAAAAACAAACTGAGACTGAATCCAGACAAATCGGAGGTACTAACAGTTACAGGCCCAAAACCACATCTGGGAATACAACTTCCAATCCTGGATGGAACCACACTCTCCTCCAAGGACTGTGTCCACAGTCTGGGGGTGTTCCTGGACCCGTCGCTCCTGAGGTCTAATCAGGTAAATGCGACGGTCAGGAGTGCATGTTATCAACTTTGGCTGATATGCCATCTGCGCCCTTTCCTGGAAACCAGGGACTTCGAAACTGCGGTACATGTGCTGGGAACCTCCCGTCTTGACTTCTGTAATGCACTCTACATGGGGCTACCCTTGTGCTTGACTCGGAAACTTCAACTAGTTCAGAACATGGCAGCCAGGTTGATTTCAGATGTTTCCAGAAGAGAGCACATAACACCTGTGCTAAAAGCTCTCCACTGGCTGCCTATTAGTTTCCAGGCACAGTACAAGGTGTTGGTTATAACCTTTAAAGCCCTACATGGCTTGGGGCCAGCTTACCTCCAGGACCACCTCCTCCCGTATGATCCTCCCCGCGCGCTTCGGTCCTCTGGGAGGAATCTGTTACAACCTATGAAAACAAGGCTGTCAGTGACCTCCCAGAGGGCCTTCTCTGCTGCTGATCCCAGATTATGGAACGGCCTGCCAGACGAGATCCATCTTATTACCACCTTAGACAGCTTTAAAAAAGCTGTCAAGACGGATCTTTTCTGGCAGGCCTCTCCTGAATAACTATCCCAGCCTGAAGATTTGTCTGTCTTTTTCCCTTTAAGCTGCCATTGAATTTTTTTCCTTCTTCTATTTTAATTATTGTATGTTTTTTAAAAAATCTTTTCTAATTCGATATTATTTTAAGGGGTGGGTGGGTTAGGGTATTGATGTAATTATGGAGTTTTATACTGTAAGCCAGCCCGATTGCGTTGCAGAGGGGCGGGATAGAAAAATATTATTATTATTATATTTGAGATGTGGGCCTTGCACCCCATAAGCTAGCTTGTGTTTTCACCTCAGATATGCTGAAGGACTCTATCCTATTGTCACTGTGATAGTATGATTCACCTATCTCTCTGACAGACTCCTATATGTATAATGGAGGGCTGCCATTTTATCCTTCTTCACTAGCAGAAAAATGTCTTGAGCTATCCATGTTGGGAAGGCAAGTATAATTACCACAGAATCATAGAATTGTAGAGTTGGAAGAGACCACAAGGGCCATCCAGTCCAACCCCCTGCCACGCAGGAAATCACAATCAAAGCATCCCTGACAGATGGCCATCCAGCCAGTTTAAAGACCTCCAAGGAAGGAGACCCTACGGCGCTCCGAGGGAGTGTGTTCCATTGCCGAACAGCTCTTACTGTCAAAAGTTCCTCCTAATGTTGAGGTGGATTCTCTGTTCCTGGAGCTTGCATCCATTGCTCCGTGTTCCAGTCTCTGGAGCAGTTTCAATCTCTCTCTCTCTCTCTCTCTCTCTCTCTATATATATATATATATATATTCATTATTAATACATATACAAAACAGATAACAAAATCTAAACACAATTATATAATTGTATATACATGATCCTTAATGTAATGACATATAACACTCGTATTCGAACTCATCTACAGAATTTTAACAAAGTGGGGAACAGGGATGGAAAGAATACAGTATGAACCCCGATTCTGCAGGACCCATATCCATGGATTCACTTATCCTATCTGAAAAAATATGGTCTCTCTAGGCATTGTCTAAATCCTCCAGCATGACTCTATGGTATCCTCATATTATATATGGAGGTGGAGTAGGTGATGAGGCAGAGAGAGAAGACCAAATACTAAGCTCATAGTTCAGTCAAGATTTAGTTTTATTCTTCCATTTCTTAACAGCATCATTCCTCTATAAAGTTCAGGATGGTTTATATGTCATCGTCACAACTGCCTGAAATAGTAATTAGTCAGGAACACCTAGTGAGTTTCATGGCTGAACTGACATTTACATTTTATTCTGCCCAGCCCTAATCCAGCTCCCTAACCGCTATACCATACTGGCTAAGGACTTCCTAGTACACACTTTTAACTGCTCTGTACCTGACTCTTCAAGTGCAGTGCAATGGGCTCTTGGTATCCATGGGGGTTTGGTTCCAGGACTCCCCACGGATACCAAACATGTGGATGATCAAGTCCGTAATAATAAAATGGTGAAGGGCAGCAGTGGAAGTGGTGCAAAGCCCCAGATGGCAAGCTCACCACAAGGCAAGCATTCTTTGGCCTCCCACCATTGGTAATATGTAAATGAAGAAATAGAGTTGTTGTTGTTTTAAACTGTACTGTACTTGGGATCTAGTGCAACTACGTCAAGAAGCGGTCCAGGGCCAGCAGTGGAGGCTGAGGCAAGGCCCAGGCACTAGGCGCATTCTTAGGCCTTGCCAAGCGGGTGGCTTCCATGCTCCCCAGATGTGTGGGATTATAAAGAATGCTTGCCTCACAATGCGCTTGTTGACACCATGCCATCCCTCCTGAAGCTTGAGGCTGTTCTGTGCAGGATGTTTTGGGACAGAGCACAAAGGCAACAGAATAGCCCTCTGTCCAAAAAGGGATTTGTGCACATGGAAGTCAATAACTCAAAGCTGGTATGTGAGGTAGATGCAGGTGGCTTCTGTGCTCCCCAGAGGTGGTAGATCACAAAGAATGCTTGCCTCATGGTGCGCTTGCCGCTGCTGCCACCTCCACTCCTGATCACTTACTATCTTAAGCATGGAATGAGGATTTAATTGTGGAACATCTTTATTACTTGTATTACCTGTGGACTCATCAGAATATAAGAAGTGTGACAAAGTATATGTTATATGGTAGTGTTCATGTTTAGATCAATTGCCTCTATAATGTTTATATGAATAGACAATACTTGAATGAGATTATATTGTTATAATTTACTCTTTTGTGGTTTATTGGTTTCATTTGTGCAGACCTCTATTTCTGGGGTTCGTTATTTCTTTTATGGTCATTTACCCCAGTGGATTTTTTTTGTCTTTACTGTTTAATCCCCCCTCTTGAAGCTTGAGGCTGTTGTGTGCAGGTGGTTCTGGGACAGAGCACAAGGGCAACAGAGGAGGAAGAGGGTGGCTCATGTGCTCCTCAGAGGAGGTGGATCATGGCACATGCTTGCCTTATGGCACATTTGCCGCCGCCATCGCCACCCGCCTCCTGAAGGAGGGCTTTGCCAATTGGTTTTTCAGAGAAAGAAAGGGTGCACACAAAACATGCGCAACAGAAGCAGCAAACAAATGAGACCCAAGTCAGCAGAGAGAAAGGCTGCAGGGAAGCTGCAATTAAACAGAGACAGGGTTGTTTATAGGCAAGCCAAATTAAAGGGCCAAATGACTAGAGATCAATCATGTTTCCTACCACATCAGAAAAGTTGTGACACCCCAAAAGACACTACAAAAGACATAAGCCTGAAGAGAGATGTGAGAATTTGGGAAATAGCAAGAGGAAGGTGAGGATTCGCACCAAGTACTACACTTGGATTCCTGCCTTTTCACAGACCCTTGCATTTCTCTGAAGCCTTGGCACTGGTGTCTCTCTCCTCCTCCTCCTGAGTCCGAAGAGCACAAGCCACTGGCTTCCATCTTGCATGTCAGCACTGAGTTGTTGACTTCCATGTGCACAAGTCCCTTTTTAGACAGAGCACAGAGGGCTATCCTGTTGCCCTTGTGCTCTGTCCAAAAACCTCCTGCACACAACAGCCTCAAGTGACGAAAGAGGGGTGTGATTACCTGCCTCTGGAGATCCCATGAACCACCCACTCTGCAAGGCCTAAAAATGCGCACCTGGCTCCTGGGAGTTGCTGCCTCCTCTGCTGCTGCCCTGGGACCACTTCTTGGTCTGGTTGCACTAGATCTCAGGGTTAAAAAAAAATGATTTCTGCATTTTCAGTCCGCTATTGGTTAAATCCGTGGATCCCGAGCCCATGGATACCAAGGGCCCACTGTACTGTGTCTCATGCTGAGTAAGGCTAACGTGAGAATCAAGTAAGGCTAAATTGAAAAGGGGTAGGGACAAAAGCTAAGCACAGCCTTATTTGCTCAATGTGAAAGAAAAACAAGGCAAAAATAACTCAAGGAAAATCTCAGCATAGTATGATGGTCAAATAGTATGTTTTAAAAATATATACTTAAGGACAGTATGTATGACAGTTACATGCATCTAGTCAATTGCCATAGACAAAATAATTTAATTTCCTTAAGAACAGCTAACAGAATATCTACATCAGGTATCTATTAATAGCCTACCTCAATGCAAGGTGGATAGTGACTAGACATAGAGCTTTCCTAGTGGTGCTCTATTTTCTCTATTCCCTCTACAGAGGGCTCACATAGTATGTACTCTGTTATTTTTTGAATGCCAGATTAAGAACTTTTATTCTTTGACTCACACTTTCAACTTGTGAGCTGTGGCAACCAATATTCTTTTAAGTTGTTGGTCTCTATGGCTTATTATTGCCTATGTGTTCTTTAATTTTACTATGTGATTTTATTGTGAACAAGTCCAAGCATGATTGGGTGAAGAGTGGTGATTTAGAAATGTAGTGAACAAATAAATAAAAACAATCAGACCACAATGCATATTTTGAGTCCCAGCTTTGTGGAAAAGGTAGGAGGCACATAAAGATGGCCATGACCATCACCTTTCCTCCCCATTAAAAATCACACGATTGGTGTTATTTTAAGCATCCATGGAAATTAAGTTATATCCTTGTCCTCATTTTTAATTCATTTTAATGCATCTTCCTGTATCTTTTCATGACATTTGCACTTCTATACCAATGTCCTGTTCAAAGGTGCCAAAGAGGACATCCAGAAAGGGTGGAGGGGGGGGGGGAATCATGATTTTTGACGACACAGAGAAGAATGTTTTGCCAACATTTTTGCTAGACTCTGTTATCTGAAACTAGTTTCACCCATTTCAAAGCACAGCCCACATGCTACATATGGATGAAGTCTAACAAATATCACTTCTTATTTAAATGTCTGGATACATGAGCAAGGGACACTGGAAAGTCACTCCCTTTCAGTTCCTGTCCTGTAAACTGGGAATAACAATGGCTTTTCTCACAGTGTTTTGGTAAGATGAATAGAAAAAGTATGGTATGAAGAATTTGCACATTATAAATAATATCTGCTCAAAGTATTAAACATGCTCAGTTGGTCCCTGTGTGAAGAGGTGTGCCATATTCTTTTAAAAAAGAAGTTCACCTAATTTTTTTTTAAAATGACAAGCTATATTACCCTGCTTCTAAGCAGATGGGAAAGTGTAAACAAACTTCTCAATGTTTGCCCTCTAAGGCAATGTGAATCAATGAAAAACTGAGTATAAAAATACAAGCATCATGACTCACAGAGAGCACTGATTCAAAAGTATCTCCTATGTCAATATCTGCTGTCTCTCCTTGGCAGAACTAGGGGAGAAAACTGTAGATTCAGCCGAAAAGCCAACGTCTTCATAATTATCATCCTATCTGGACAGGAAATGCAACTTGATGTTTGAGAGAGGTTGTGTGTGTACAAACAGGGGTGCAAGGGGAAGGTGGGGAGACAGTCTACAGCAACCTGGAATCTGGCAACAGACAGCTTGGCAGATGGGACTGGAAGGCTGACAGCACTTTCTCAGCACATATTGATGCTGAGAGAAAGGGAGGCAGAAAAAGTAAAACCAGAAAGGCAGGACACAGTGGATGGTGATGGTAAGATTGATCACTTACAAGTCACTGCTTTTATATTCATTTACTGACTGAATGAGTGAGGCTAGTTACTGTGAGGACCTCTGGTAAATTGTCTTTAAGGTTAAGTTCCAATGTAATATTTAGCATCCCCAGGCTGACTAGCAGAATGATTACTGATGTACACCAAGAATTGGGTCATCAATCCAGACTGCGGATAGAGGAATGCCATACATTGCAGCTTTTCAGAAACCAGTCTCAGCTCAAAGGATCAACTTAATCTATATCACAGATTAAAGTTTTTCTCACAAGAACCAACCAGACCAGGAGCCAGCGGTGTTGAAAATGGTCCAAAGATTGCAACCCCATGCACACTTAACTGAGACTAAGATGCTACTGGACGGGGGTAGATTTGGTTTCTGTACTGAGTAAAGATGCACAGAACTGGGTTGCAGGTGCCCATGCTTCACAGAACATGACAGGGGTGATATAAAATGCCAAAACACATCTTACAGCAGGGATGTGGAACATGTGGCCCTCCACATGTTGTTGTGACACACCATTCTGGCCATTAGGTATGCTGGCTGGGGTTGATGGGAACTGGAGTCAAACATTTGGAGAGCTACAACTTCCCAACATCTGCCCTACAGTTAAGAGTGTATACCCAAAGCTTCAGTAAAGTTAGTCACTTCTATCCAAAAATGTATGTAACTAATAATGGCTTGAATCTTGTTGGTTATCCCAAAATAGAGTAGACCCATTGAATCCATTGTTGAATGTGAGTCAACACATGGATTATTTGTTTATTTATTTTATATGCCCCTTTCTCCCAGAATGGGACCCAAGGTGGCTCACAAAAACATCAAATAAAATACAATTTAAAACAATTAAAAACATCACCCAATTGAAAAATTTAAAATTATATTAAACATTTAAAAGTTTAAAAAAATAAAAACATGCCCCAATAAAATGTCTCTGTGAACACAGCTATGTATTAAAAGTCTGCTTGAATAAAGATGTTTTTTGCCTACTGGCAGTAAATCACATTGATTCAATGGATCTACTCTACTTGGAACTAGCAACAGAATGCAGGCAAGGAACAAATGATAATTCCCAGTAATACCTCTTATCTTACCTTGCAGTTCTTTTTGGTTTAGAACCATATACATTCATAATTACCCTCCCTATTTCACATTTTATAACATGAATACATAAATATGGAACATTCATTTGCAACTTTATTAAAAGCTAAATAGGATAAGGAAAGCATCAACTGTGTAAGTCAGTCCCTCAAAGAACTAAGATGAATTATGAATTGTATAACTTATACAATTGTCATCCACTTTAGCTTAGATGCCAAGATAAAAGCACAGGGTGGTGTTAGATCTCCAAAAACTAATGGAAGGCAAATATCTATTAAACTCTTAAGTAAAGCTGCCACCTAGTGCTTAAAACATGTAGCATCATGAATAAACCGTACTGTTATGATACATTAAGCTTAATTGATTCCTTCAGGTAATATATTCTAAAACAGATTGAATTTCTGATTAAAGCCACCACTTACTTTTATTTTTTTTAAAAAACCTGCATGCTTTGAATTATACTGTTTTTCTATAGTCTGTAGTTAAAACACTGTAGCTTTAAATTATTTTTCATATTTTATTTCAGGGACAAATAGACATTGATTCGTTTCCTGGAACAAAGTAATGTGGGGAACTAGGCAGAACATGGAGTCCCTAACAATCTGCATACATGAAAAATATTCAGAAAAGAATAAGATACAAGTATAGCTCAGTTAAAGAAGTAGATGTGTTCAAAGGTTTTATTTCAACAGAAACTTAGGTACCAATGGTAGAAATAATATGGAACGAATAGAGATAGGTTCCTACACCTCAAAAAAGAGCAGGTCAACATGCTTCAGCAAACATTCTACGTAAAAGGACAGGTTGCTTACCTGTAACCATAGATCTTTGAGTGGTCTTCTGTGAATTCACACAGTTGGGTTATTCCTGCGCCTGTGCAGAGCATTCGGAACCTTCTGGAATCACTAGGCAGAATGTTCATTGATACATTTTTGGCGGTAACTCTGCCCACCGTAACAGTCCCTTATGAGGTGCTCCCCCCTAATTCCCCTCAGTTCCTTGAATGACGCCACAACCATCAGGAACAAAAAGCATGTTTATATGATGTAGTAGGACATAGAGGGGAGGATGGGCGAGTCTGTGTGAATTCACAGAAGACCACTCAAAGATCTATGGTTACAGATAAGCAACCTATCCATCTTCTTCGTGGTCTCTGTGAATCACACAGTTGGGTAGACTGGCAAGCTTCACTCCAGGAGGGGGGTATGTCCTACACATATTGACACTAGGACCATGCTGCACAGTCAAATAACAATTGGATGTATTGACAGCACATTCTTATGAAAACCGATAAAGCATATAGAACTATGACTTGGCAAGCATTAACACTCACTCATTGAATGGAAGTTAACAACACAGCCTTCCCAAAGGCAGCCTCATTTCTAGAACGAGTGTCAAGTCTGTAATGGTAAATGAAAGTCAAAGGTGATGACCAAGTTGCTGCTCTGCAAACGTCCTCTAGAGGCACCCCAGAGAGGAAGGCTGTCGAGGTGGAGACAGCCCTCGTCAAGTGTCCTCGAATCCAAGAAGACAGTGGCTTCTAGGCTAGTTCATAACAGAGGGAAATGGTTGATGTCACCCACTTAGAGAGACGTTGTGGAGAAATAGGATCCCCAATTCTCGAGTCCGCATAGGAAACAAACAGTTTAGGTGATTTTCTGAAGATAGCAGTCCTTTGGATGTAAAAGGCGGAGCGCCCTCCTGACATCCATGGAGTGGAGGGTACGCTCGAATTTATCCTTCGGGTCCTGCATCAGAGCAGGCAGAGTGATAGACTGATTCAGATGGAAGCTCGAAACCACCTTTGGGAGGAAAGAGATATCTGGACGAAGCACCACCTTATGTTTGTGAAAGGTAGTGTACAGTGGGTCGGAGCACAAGGCACAGAGTTCTCCCGCTCGATGCGCCGAAGTAATGGCTACAAGGAAGGTAGTTTTCCAAGACAGGAGTCTCAAGTTGGTGGTTGCCATGGGTTCGAAGGGACGTTGGCAACCACTGTGACAGGACCAGTTTGAGGCTCCACATCAACGGAGGACGGAGGTTGGTGTAGCCTCTCAAGAACTTGACTGTCAGATCCGTAAAAGGAGACGGATGATCTTTAGCCTGGAATTTGACAGATACGGCTGCCAAGTAGCACCAGATTGACGAAATCGAGAGTCCTGTGGAAGACAAGTGGAGAAGGAATTCCAGGACCGTCAGGATGGAGAATGATTCCGCAGCCAACCCTCGATCAGATAGAAAGGCTTCAAACTTCTTCCACTTGTAGTGATACGACCTATGGATAGCAGGTCTCCGGGCAGCATCGATGACAGCCTGAATGTCTGGAGTTAAGGATGGAGAGTGCCAGCCCATCAGGACTGAGGATGAATCTGAGGCCATAGGTACAGTGGGACTGAGTACTAAGGATGGATTCAAGGCCGTAGTCTCCATGCCGTTAGTCGTAGAACCTCCACATCTGGGGGTCTGACCTTCCTGTTCTGAATGGTGAAAAGGTTGGGACGGGTTGGAAGTCAGATGAATCAGTGCTTGGCTAGATGCAGGAGGGTCGCAAACCAAGCCTGGCAGGGCCACCACGGAGTGATGAGGATGGCATCCGCTCAATCTCGACACAGCTTCACGATTACCCTTGTCAGCAGTGGAAACGGAGGGAAAAGGTAGAGCAGGGATCCCGTCCACTGGAAGAGGTATGCGTCGCCCCTCGAACCCTGGGCGCAGCGTCTTGAGCAGAACTGGTGGCACTGGCTGTTTTCTGGTGACACAAAGAGGTCTACTTGAGAAGTTCCCCATCATCGAAACAGGTCTGAGGTTACTGACCTGTGCAGCATCCATTCGTGGATGGACAAGCTGGATGGCTGAGTCCGTCTGCAAGAGTATTCTCCTTCCCCGGGAGGTGGCTGGATTGGAGGGAAATGTTCCTGCATATGCACCAATCCCAAATGTCCAGAGTGAGCAGAAGAAGCTGGGAGGATCTCGTCCCTTCTTGCTTGTTCATGTAGTACATCACTGATGTGTTGTCTGTTATCAGCAAGACTGTCTTGTCCCTTATCAGGGTTTCAAAGGCACACAGTGCCTTCTGGACGCCGAGAAGCTCTAGGACGTTGATATGGAAAGTCCATTCATTGGCATCCCAAGTGCCCTTGATTTCATAGGAGTCGAGGTGGGCTCCCCATCCAAGCATCGAGGCATCTGTTGTAAGAAAGATGTCTGGTGGAGGGGGATCAAATGGCATATCCGGCAAGACATTCTCTGGGACCAACCACCATGCTAGTGACCGTTGAATTGCTCATGGCATCATGAGTATTTTGTTTGGTGGATCATGCAGGGGGTCGAACACCTGTAGGAACCAGTGCTAGAGCAGACGGAACCGGAGCCTGGCGAGGCGGGTCACATAAGTAGTAGTTGCCATGTGACCGAGGAGGACCTGGACTGAGTGGGCGGATAGTCTCCGGGATCGACAGCAGGCATGGATCAGGGACCGAAGAGTGTTGAATCGGTCTCGAGGTAGGTAGGCTGCGGCCGTGATTGAATCCAACCAAGCCCCGATGAACTGGATGGATTGGGCTGGTTGCAGCTGTGATTTCTCCATGTTGACAACAAGTCCCAGGGTGTCTAACACATCTAAGGTGAGGTCGATGTCTTGTTCGAGCTGACATCGAGAATTCGCCACAATCAGCCAGTCGTCGATGTAGGGGAAACCACTACTCCATGCTGCTGTAGGAAAGCTGCTACTACCACCATGCATTTCGTGAAGACTCTTGGAGCCGTCGAAAGTCCAAATGGCAGGACATGGAATTGGAACACGTCGGTCCCGATTTGGAACGCCAGGAATCACCTGTGGGCCGGATGGATCCCAATGTAGAAGCAGGCATCTTTGAGGTCTATGGAGGAGAACCAGTCGTTTTGCTGTAGGAGTGGTAGAATGGAAGCCAGAGTAACCATTCTGAACTTCTTTGGTGCTATATACCAGTTCACTCCACAGAGGTCGAGAATAGGACGGAGACCACCATCCTTTTTCGTGACCAGAAAGTACCTCGAGAAGAAGCAAAGGTAATGAAGTGTGGTGTCCACAGGTTCGATGGCCCCTTCTGCAGCAGCGTCTGCACCTCCTCGAGGAGGGGAGGGCAGTGTTGATCAAACCCAACCTGTTGGAGATAGGGAGTAAAATTCGATCCAATAGCCGTTCTGGATGATTTGGAGTACCCAGCGGTCTGATGTTATTGAAGACCAGCCTTTTTGGAAAGTTGAGAGATGATCTCTGAACAGAGGAGTCTAAAGGGAAGAGAGAGACAGAATGATGCGGCAACTCAAAATTTTCTCCTGGCCTGATCCTAGGACCCCTGCTTTGCAGGGGATCAGTACAGTGATGTTGACCCCTGGCTCCTCACCGATGATGCTGATGAAGGGGATAGCATGTATCGGGAGCGTCTGTATGATTGGCTGGTATACCCTCGCCTAAACTGATGGCCAGATGTAGAGGCCTGCCAGTTGGTTCGGCTCCTGGAGTGATAAAGAGAAGATGAGGTAGTGGCCATACCATATTTCTTGGCGGTGTTCCTCATCTTCTGGGTAAACTCCAGTTTCCCATCCGTGGAGCCGTTGAACAGGCCTGACTCATCAAATGGCAAATCCTCGATGGTAGCTGAGGCTTGAGGGGTGAGGCCCGAGGACTGGAGCCATGCATGACGGTGCAGAGCGATGGATCCGGCTATCGTCTTAGCGGCGCAGTCTGCAACATGCCGGGCTGAATTTATTTGTTGCCCCACCAGTAATTGTGCCTCCGATTGAATTGCTTCAGCCATCCGTCGTCTCTTGTCTGGGAGATCTTGGATGAGAGGCAGCATCCTTTCCCAGAGTACCTGCTGGTATGCCCCCATACACGCAGAGTAATTAGGCACACGGAAACTCAGGCCAGCAGCAGAATAGATTTTCTTCTCAATTATGTCCAATTTCCGTCCTTCAGGGTCAGGTGGAGTCGATTGTGGGCGATGTTATTTCCTGTTTTGGGAAGCTTCCACCACTACCAAATTCGGGCAGGGATAGGATTGAAGCCATTCAATGTGGCCACCTCCAACCCGATACAGCCTGTCAATCTTTTTTGAAGTAGGCTAGATCAAGGAAGGATTTTTCCATGAGCCCTGCGTGAGTTTCAGAAGGGACGGCAACAACGGGAGAGTGGCAACAGGAGGAGCTTTAGATTGAATATGGTGGAAGATTGGATGCACCGGTTCTGTTTCTTTTTCGACCACCTTGAGATCCAGGGCATGGGACATACGGACCATTTGTTCAGAGAAGGCCCGTATATCATCACTTGGAGATGCAGAGTCATCTTCTTCCAAATCAGGCTGTGGAGATGGTAGGTAGGGCCAGTAAGGATCCCACGAATCCAACGAAACCGAAGATGAAGCAGTGGGTGAGGGACTGCGATCTCCTCATAGCAGAGAGGTAGTGCAAGGTGGTGGAGTAGGTGGGGTCAGTGGCAACAGATGTTGATCCCGACGTGGGGATACTTGGCTCTCTGCATCTTTCATTGGTACGGCCTGTGATTCCTTGGATCCGAGGCGTTGCGGGGAATGGCAAACACTTCAACCAGTACACATCTCTTTCAGGTCAAAGGGTCAGGTGGTCAAAACATGAGAACCCGTAGGAGACATGAAGTCAGCTCGGTACACTGAGCATGCGAGGTCGTATGCCGAGTAGGCGGGCTCGTCATCATGGATCCTGAACGGGAATGGTCGGGTTCGTGTAGCATCCTCAGATTCAATGACCTCGATGTCCATGTCTGAGGAGCAGCACTCGGGAAGTTGGGCTCTTGAGACTGCCAGGATCGATGACTGGCCCTTTTGTTGGGGGGACACATCCGTGTCGACACCCGATAGCACCTCCACTGTCACAATCTCCACTGAACCCGCAGGAGTCGGGGCACGGCATGGCACGCTTCCCTCATCAGCTGTTGCTGGGAATGGTTGGGTGGGAACAGCCTTGGCTTCGACGACAGGTGGTGGCTCAGCAGTAACGATAGGCCTTGCAGCCTTATTGGTAGAGACTGCGGGTGGAATGGCCGTCGGCTTCGACTTCTTCGAAGTATCCTTGGACTTGCTCTTAGATTTAGAGCTGACCTCATGCCAAGAGGATTGCTTGTCCCTTTTCTTCCTCCTTAAGGACTGCACAGTATCTCCAGAGGTACCAACCCGACTGGTGGTTTCAGAAGGCGCCTGGTCCTGAGAGGCAACCTTCAGAGTGGAGGGTTCCTGGTCCCGTGCTGATGTCGAAGGCGTCAAGCAAGCTCAATCCCGAGCTGAATCCATGGAGGAAGCATGTTTGTGCGAACCACGCACAGCCTCCGGATCCGAGGCAACTGAACGACGTCAGCACGGGCTACGGGACCGATTATGCTTCTGGGTCATGGTCTTTGGGGAAGGTGAACAGCCCCATTTAGGTGATGCAGACGCCGAAGTAGAGGCCAGAGTCAAGGTAGAGGCCAGAATTAAAGCCCACTCGTACAAGAAGGACTTTAAATGGGACATCCTATGCTTACGTGCCTGAGGTGTGAAGGCCCTACAGTGCATGCAGGAGTCAACGTTATGGGTCTCTCCAAGGCAAATCTGGCAGCGGGAATGGCCATCTGCACTTGGGAGTTTAGCCTGACAGCTGACACATCTTTTAAAGGCCTCTCTCACAGACATCTTACGTGAGAGTAGAGGTAGATAGTCCAAGGCAGCACCAAAATCAGAGAGAGAATGCCAAATCCAGAGGAGTGAGAGAAAATCATAGTAAAAAATCCAAGCCAAGTCAAAAATCCAGTGAAGTCTAAAGTGAAAGAGAAAAAAACTAGCAAATGAAGGTTCCTTCAAGCCGCTAACGCGGTGGAAAGAAAGTAACTGAGGGGAATTAGGTGGGAGCGCCTTATAAGGGATCGTTACGGTGGGCGGAGTTACCACCAAAAATGTATCAATGCACATTCTGCCTAGCAATTCCAGAAGGTTCTGAATGCTCTGCGCAGGCGCAGAAATAACCCAACTGTGTAATTCACAGAGACCACGAAGGAGATCTAATGTTATGCACATGCGACATGAATCAACCAGGTCAGGTAAGCCTTGCATAAGTAAAAAAATTTTTTGAATCTTCTACAGATCACTTGAAAGCTTCTTCCAAAATTCATAATGAGATAATTCCCCCCCACACACACCCTCCACTTCTCTTATGATTTCCATTTTGGTGGTAAAACTTATGATTTTTCAACATGCTGGTATAGTTAGTGAGGCAGGCTAATTTGTTCTCCCCTTTTCTTCCTGTTTTTCTGTTCATATTTGGGATGTAACAATACCACTCTGTTCACTTTGGTCAGGCCTCACCTGGAATGTTGTGACCAGTTCTGGGCACCGTAATTCAAAAAGAATATTGACAAACTAGAACGTATCCAGACGAGGGTGACCAAAATGCTGGGAGGTCTGGAAGCCATGCCCTATGAGGAGTGGCTTAGGGAGCTGGCTATGTTTAGCCTGGAGAAGAGATGGTTAAGAGGTGACATGATAGCCATGTTTAAATACTTGAAAGGATGTTGAAGAGAAAGCAAGCTTGTTTTCTGCTGTTCCAGAGACTAGGACACGGAGCAACAGACTCAAACTACAGGAAAAGAGATTCCACCTATGCAATAGGAAATACTTCCTGAGGAATTCCTGAGTGGAATTCTCTGTCTTAGAGTATGGTGGAGTCTACTTCTTTGGAGGTTTTTAAACAGAGGCTGGATGTGTTGGGGCATAGAAAGACACACTGTGTCCACCACGACCACCTGCAGAGTTGTTCCACGTCGACAGGACACCAAGGAGAAGGTTTCTGGAGAGACTTCTGCAAAAGACTTCAGGCTGAGAAAGAAAAATTCCTTCACCCCAGCACACTGCCTTGAGCTCTAGCTTGCCAAATAAAGACAGCAACAAGGCCAGCCTTCACTCAACTTGAGGGCTTTAATCTTTGTTTGCAGTATATTTACAATATATATATACATAGTATAGGACAGCCGTCTCTAATACTCATAAATCTCTCTTAAACCAACAAACTGCTTCGCCAACCACCATCCACAACAAGCCCACACTGGAGATAATTCCCATCTCCTTTTTATAGGCAGTTAAACAATGCCTGTTACATCAGGCATCTCAGATGTGCATAGTCTCATGTGCTGACTCACACACACACACCTACAGCTCCATCTTGTGGTCACATCCATGTCATTTCCTAACATTCCCCTCCAAATGACATGTGGTGTGTCCCATGTGTCATTTACACCTACCCTTTTATATACTGTGACCTTACTCGCTGATACCTATAGAATCTGAGACTCTGTTCCCATTATTTACAATGCCACAGTGTTTTCCTAGACCTTGATAGCCCATGCTACTGAGCCACCCGGCTTTGGCTTCCCTGGTGCTACCATTTGTCAATTTCCTTTGGCTTACAGGCCTGAGCATCCCACCAAACATATCCTGGCTATACTCTGCCACACACACCAGAGCTTTGGTTTTCTTGCACCCCTCCTGCTTAGTGCATGTTTTCCTGGCTCTTTCTGGAGTGTTTTCAGTTCTTTTTACTGTTGCCACAGAAGAGGCTTGTCCCTGCTTTACTACAAAGAACTTTCCTTTCTGAGACCTCATGGGAATCAGGAATGTACCTTGACCACCCTCAATGTCACTGCTACTAACACTGGCCTGAGTGTCTTGCCCATGAGTCTCAACTTGTTCTTGTTTCACAGTCACTATTTCTGGCTTTGGTTGCAAGTGTAATGAAGTGCTAGACTCTTCTGGAGTACCAGGCACCTTCAAAGTGCCCTGTTTACTCGAAATTCCAGGCTGTTGTGACACACCTGGTTTCTCATCTAAGACATCCCTGGATGCATGTACCCCTCCATTTCTGTTGTTCTTATCTACCACACTGGCTTTCTGTTCTACAACAACATTCTGGTCAGGGTATACTCTCTTCCACCCAGCATGAGTCTCAAAACTAGCACTCCTTGAATACAAAATCCTATTCCCATCCATCAGGAACCTGTACTTGTTCCCCTCATAGCCCACAAAATGCAACCTTTGGCTTTTGGGCTGATTCTTTTTCCTGAACTAAGGAGGAATGTACACTGATGCAAATTGTCCAAACACTCTTAAGTACTTTAGGTTTGGTGCTCTCCCATACAATAAATAGTATGGTGTTTGGTTTATCGCACTGCACCATGACCTATTTACAATATAACAAGTGGTTCTTGTTGCTTCTCCCCACAAATTAGCTGGCGCTCCAGAATCCTCTAACATACAATCCCTTATTTGGTTTATCATACCAATCTTACATTCAGCCAAACCATCCTCAGCTGGACATCCGGGATTTGTAGTTTTATGCTGGATCCCTTTCCGCCCAAACCACTGCTGCAAATTACTACTTAAGAATTCCCCACCTCTGTCAGTCACAACAGTGCCAACCTTGTAGGGAAACTCCCTTTCAACAGAATTGACCCATTTTTAAATCATATCAGCAGCCTCACTTTTGGTTTTGAGCATTGCCACATAGGTAAATCTGGTATGCCTATCTACTATCAATAGGGTAAACCTGCTACCCCCTATACTCTTTACTTGATGCGGCCCTGATAAATCCGCATGTACAACCTGAAAAGGCCTCTGGGTTATGCATTTGCTCACCTTCGCTACACGGTAAGCCTAGACCTTTACCTTTTTGCAAATAGCACAGTCCAGGTAACTTTTACAGTTCTCTACCTTGAACTCTGGGCAAACCTTTTCTAGGTTTCTCAAACCTTTGAAGCTTATATGGCCCATAACTCTGTGAAGGTAATGAGCACACCCATCATGCAGTGGCTTATTTGTTACATTCCCACACTGCACCTGTGCTACCATTTGATAAATGTGATTTTTCTTTATGGCTTTACCACATACTACTCCCTCCTTGGACACAATCCCCTCATCTCCTTTGAAAAGGACTTCATATCCATCACTGGTTAGGGATGCCACACTTACAAGGCTATTTTGTAGTTTTGGTGCACACAGTATATTACTAAATACCTTGTTTAAACCAGGAATTAATACAGACCCTTGAATCTCTACACTGCCAGATTCACCATCTGCAAATACCAGTGTCCACTGGTGCTGGCTTTGGGCTCTGTAGTTTTTCCTATCAGGGGTCATATGGTGAGAACACCCACTGTCCAAAATCTAGACAGACTGGTCCTTTTTCTCATTTACAACTCCCTCTACATTAGTAGCAAACACCCTCCCATCTTGGGGCTTGTCTTTTCTTTTTCTTTGTGAGTTCTGTCCTTTCTTTGCTGCAGAGACCTTAGGACAGTTCTTTATCAAATGTCCGGTCTCTCCGCAGGAAAAACATCTCCGTGTTCTGCAGACAGCAGTACTCCCTTCCTCAGACAAGGGCGCGGATTGGTTGGTTGGTTGTCTCCTCCAGCTGGTCACTCCCTTGAAGCTCTCCTCTGAGTCTCTCCTCTGTGCCTCTTCCAATATTCTGGATGCCACGAGGTCGACATTTAAATCAGCTTCGGCTACTCCTTGGAGATTGTACATTAGAAACTCCCATTCACTGTTTAGACTACTCAGGAGTATAAAAGCTTTTTCGGTTTCTTCTATTTGGATGCCAGGCTCGCTGCACTCTGCGAAATTATCCTGCATCCTTTTTAAATGCACAAGCACGGATTCACCTTCCTGCTGTTTACAACAATACAGCTTTCTGCTGCACAGCATTTTTGACAAGGCTCCAGCTGGTTGGTTGACATTCTCAAGAGGTTTCTAGATTTAAAATGCTGACCTCTTATCTCTTATATTATTCAGCTGATTTGGTTCTACAGCTAGAATAATGGAAGCTCTAGCTTTTTCGTCACCTATTAATTCATTCTCATTAGCAGGGTCAGGTTGTTTCTTCACATAGTCCCATAAGTCTTGCTTTATTAGCAAAGCCTGCATGTAAATTTTCCAGAAAGCATAGTTCTTCTCAGAGAGCTTTTCAAACCTAACTACTGTTTCCATGTTTGTACTGAGTCTGCAACTTAAAACAGATGCAAACAAACACACTGATAACAGTCTGAGCAGGCTGCCAAAAAGAATTAGCTTCCCAAAGCAAACAGATAAGAGCAGAGTCCGTGAGTAGACACACTTAACTCACTCCTTTCCAGGACTTTTCTCTTCAGCCCTCCAGGAACACAAAACAGCTCACCAATTGCAGAATTATATCTCCCACAGCTTCTCAAGCGTTGTCCATGCAGACACTGGGCCCATAACCCTTGTTGGGGCATAGAAAGACACACTGTGTCCACCATAACCACCTGCAGAGTTGTTCCACATTGACAGGATGTCAAGGAGAAGGTTTCTGGAGAGACTTCTGCAAAAGACTTCAGGCTGAGAAGGAAAAATTCCTTCACCCCAGCACACTGCCTTGAGCTCTGGCAAACAAAGACAGCAACAAGGCCAGCCTTCACTCAACTTGAGGGCTTTAATCTTTGTTTGCAGTATATTTACAATATATATACAGAGTATAGGACAGCCGTCTCTAATACTCATAAATCTGTCTCAAACCAACAAACTGCTTCGCCAACCACCATCCACAACAAACCCACACTGGAGATAATTCCCATCTCATGTTTACAGGCAGTTAAACAATGCCTGTTACATCAGGCATCTCAAGTGTGCATACTCTCAAGTGCTGACTCACACACACACCTGCCACTGGAGCTTAACTACTTTCATTACTAAGCTTACAGCTCCATCTTTTGGTCACATCCATGTCATTTCCTGACAGGATGGCCATCTGTTGGGATGCTTTGATTGTGTATCTAGGGGGTTGGACTAGATGGCCTTTGTGGTTTCTTCTAACTCCATGATTCTATGAGTAAATGATTCTAGAGGCAGATGTTTCCCTTGCCTGTTGTATGTAAACACTCACTGCTACAGTAGGATCACCTAGAATAGAATCCCATTCTTCCCCAGGTCAAACTTTATTGCATTGTTTCCTGCAGACATGGTGCTGCAACCCACCACTGAAAATCTTTCTCCAGCCCTCTTACACCATCTTCTCAATGCCAATCCTTCAAACAAACAAATAAAAACTCCAAACAAACTTCCAGCTAGAGAGAAGATAAGACAAGAACGGGCTGGGTTGAGCTCCTGTAAAAAAGACTTTATAGAAAAGGAGCTGCTTTGTCAGAGGCTTTTTTTAACTGGGGTGTGCCTGTACATATTTAAGCTGATGTGTGTCTATACTGTGTGTCCATTAACAACAGTTGAGCCTCTATGGCTAATTTCAACAGGAACAGTTCCTAAGTTCCAAACACTGTGCCTTTGATTCTCAATTACTTTTCTGTTCATGTGATTTTGGTCTATGCCCTGTTATCTGTGCGCCCGCCGCTCCACAGCTTTTCCAAGAGTGCCTTCAATCCCAAGGATGAGACTAAGAGGTGAAGATGGGCTGTAGATGTAAGAGGTAGGCAGAAAAAAACACCCTTCTATGAACATAATTTACTTTTATCTCTGCTTAAAACTTATTGCATGTCCAAGGGAGATGCCAGACCCCTGGTAAATAACCACAGACACCAAAGTAACATTTGGCAACAATAGGCCACAACTTTATTGATGACAGTGGCAGTTGGTTGGCACAAACACATGGATCCAGATCCAGGCATCAAACAACCTGTCTGTTAGTAGATAAACCTGCTGCCGGCCTGCTGCTGACATCCTGGAGATCAGGAAGGGGGGGAGGACCCCACAGGCCTGATGCCTGCCAGACTTCCCCCTTCTCACCAGGGCACCCCCGAAGGTGCATGCCCTGAGAGATGGTGTGTTCTCCCAACCAGTGCCCCTGTACCCCTGAAGGGGAACTCCAGCACCTCCCAGTGACATAGAGACCCCCCAGAACTGATATTCTTGGATCCAGGACCCATGCCAACTGCCCCCAAAGTTGTGACCAGGGAAGAAACATGTAACAACAAAGCTGATAAACACAGAAAAACAACCAATGCCCAAAGGGTGCGTGGGTGGGCCAGCTCAGTGAGAGCAACTGAGGGAAGCAGCGAGGCGACTGGGAATAAATACCCTGTCACTGGACCTGAGGGAAGCCTGCAGCAGGAGAGCAGGCTTTCCTCCAGCCAATCAGCTTACAGCCTCATGCCTGCAGCTGATTGGATGGTTGGTGGGCTTTCCCAGCCAATCAACTCGAAGCCCAGGCTTCAAGCTGATTGGCTGCCGATTGGGTTCTCCTCCCAACATGTGGCCGCCAAGCCAGCTGGGAGGAAGAAGCTTGCCATGGCAATGGGCCATGTGTACACCAGGGAGGCCCAGACCTCAACATAGCTGCCAGGTAAGTCTGGCAGCCCTCTTTACACATAGTTAGATAAATTCTTGCAGCTCAGAAATAACTAATAAGGTATGAAGTGCAACAAGGATTACACAGAAGTTCCAGAAGTTTAAGATTCATTTAATGGAGTTTATAAAAGTACTCAGGACCTTTATAGAAAGGAAGAACTTGTAAAATGTAGTTATTAGCAAAGATACTATTTTGTTTTTTAAAAATCAGGCTGAATGCAAAGCATATACCAGACATAGGAACATTACTTTAAAATAATAATAAATTCCAATTATAATTCCAAGTCTCAGAATTGTAGTTAAATGTAGTTATTGTCATAATTTTAAAAAGAAATCCCACCTTGCTGCTTCTCCAAAGTAATTTAGTTACTTTTAGTTACTTAGAAACCCATAAGAATGTTTGAATTCAGTAGCATGAAGAACAGGATGAGTCAGTACTTGAACCATGTGATATTCCTCCACCACCATTTAGTGAGGCTATACACCCTACAATGCTGAAAGTTACTAAAAGTTACAGGTATGCTGCAAACTAATTAAGTTATCCCTTGTTAAGCTCTGACTATAATGCAACATAGTTACACCTTGGTTATTTGTGCATGGAAATAATTACAAGTTGCTTGTTATTTATAAACAGTTATGACAAAACTCTGATGCACACAGGTACATGCACAGTTTCTTTTAACAACATAACAAGTCCTTTCCTAATGTAAACTAATTTATATTCAGCTACTTCAAAGAAAGTTATGCTAATTTATCCACATAGAATAGCTATAGTAGCTTCACCTCTGAAATGGATAGTGAGAAATAGCTATAGAGTAGAGCGGTCACTGAGAGACAAGTACAGATGGGAATACCTTGTACTGTACTGCTATACCATGTCTCAGTGAACTCTGAGAAAATCAAATACTGTATGCATTTGTACCTAGAGCAGCATTTTACCTTTCAGTGATTGCACAAAGAAGAAAACCTGAGCTAAAAGCAGATCTGTCACTACATTGTCTTTACTATGTGACAAGAAATTGTTTATCAAGTTTTCAGTAGCTGTTCCATGGGCAATTTGAACAGCTCCAGTTTAAATTACAGTGTAATACATGCACCACTAATGCAATTTAGACATGGCGATATAGCACATCTAGTTCAAAGCCTGCAGACTCATTCTCAATACCTCGGAACGGACAAAATGTTATGTTTCATGTTTGGATGTGCCCCAGAGTGCAAGAGACTGGAACAGCACTTAAAATGAATAAAAATTATTCAATTAGATGTTACTCCAAATCTAAGACAACCTAGAGTGGACAGATGGCACTCTTTTACTGTTAGGATTATTCTAGCGCTTTGGGATAACACTTCACTGTTGCTTTTGTTTCATGTGGTACATGCAGCTTCTATTTAAAAACGATAACAACCAGACCTTTTGCAGGAGAGAAATGGAGATTTTCATCAGCATGCACAGAGTTGCCCTTGAGACCTAATGGTTGGTAGTGCTGATTCATCAGGAGCCCATGAAATGTAATGCCAGTTTTTTCAAAAACAGAAAGGAAATTGTTTATCTTATTGGAACTTGCTGCCTAGCTTCCAAGTACAAAAGGGCACACTAATTTACCCCCAGACAAACTCTCTGAGTGTGGTAGTACAGTAATGATAGTGTATTTTATTGTCTAATGCAGGATAAAAACTTGAAGGAAGGCACACATAACAGAGCTTAGTAAATTCTTCATTTGCAATGCCTTGGTTCACAAGTCTATACAAGCAAATTCGTCAAGTGCAAGCACGTATGCAAGCTAATTAACTACTACATCAGCCCCTCCCTGCTGATTAAAAAGGCTAAAAAATGTGGGGGGAAATTTGGGGGGTGGGGAAAGCATTAGATGAACACTTATGCATTTCTACTTTCCATTATTCCCTTGTCAATTAAAAACAACAACAGATGAGCCTTAAAAAAAAATACTAAATTGCCCTGGAAAGTACAGCAGTTTGGCTAGCCAATCAATAGCATGCACATCTTGTTTTAGCTTCACATGTGGAGAATCACACACCCCAAAACACACACTCTATACCAGATAGAAAAGATATGCTTAGATTGAATTTAGTGAAGAATTTAAAGGTGGTTTTATGTTCAAAGATAAAGGTTTGGCCACTAGATTCCAAAGAATTGGTGAATAATATGCATCTCAAATCCATCCAAAAGTCCACTGGACTTCCTACACATTCACTTCTACTGAAATTCCTTACTATAGCGTAATTCTTCCCAGAATCCTTGTTATATCAGGTACCAACTGTTCCGATCAGTTTTGTCTTAGGGAGTAGATATAACATTGGAGGCAAATACATATATTGATGGTAGGAGAGATAGAACAGGAAGCAAACAGTAGGAACCAGAATTTGGAAAATTACTTTTTGGACAACCATGTGACCATGCTGCTGGGGGATTCTGGGTGCTCTAGTTAAACATACAATTTGCCCCATAATATGGGTGGGTCAATGAAACTTGTACTGGTCAATGAACAGTGGTCAATTAAAAACTTGCTCAATGAATAACCTACTCAGCTCTCCCCTAACTACTTATTTTTGAGCTTGCTTTGAATGTTTATATAGAAGACATATATTTAAAACAATTCATTTGAAAGCTGTTTTCATTATGCCAAATGTTGCATTTCAAACAGTCAATGCTAACCTGTGATGTGTGCAGCATAGATCTAGCAATGTTTTTGAACCCTTTTGTATGTATGTTTAATTGGATAAGTCTGCCCAGTATAGCATGTTATCTACAGAAGTACACATAGGGCTGCAGTCACAGTCCTTTAATGACTTAAATTAAAGCTAGCATTATTCATGCACAAGGACCCCTAATCTATTCAATATTAGCTATAAGGATACAACAGGAGCTAAATACAGGTATGTTTTTTTTCTGATATATAGCAGAGGATAAATATTATTTCTGGATAATTATTTCTGGATACAAAGAATGATGATTATGAAACATATCCAAAGAAAAGCAATTAATCTGGCACATGTGTTGCATTGTTCTTACTGGACCTGGTACAGTTCCGACTAATTACAACTTGGAAGAAAGTATAAGAGTAGACAGACACCTCAGGCAGTTTGAAGTTGAGAATTCTATTTTTAGTGAGTGTCTCTGTAACCTCCTTACATTGACCTACCCAAAGGGAGAAAGTCTCTGGAATGACTGAACCATCCAATAATTTCTGTTGTCAAGTAATGGCTATCTTCATGCAAGAAAGAGCAGCTATATTCCACAATTGGTTTAACAAACCTATCAAGGAAAATCAATGCACTTTGCAGTGCTTCTCAAATACTTCCAAAACACTATCAATATAAGGTGAATTTTCATTTGGAAAATCCTTAATCTATCATATCTGTGCTGAAACATAAATAGTATATTACAAGGAACCCTGGTGGAGCAGTGGTTAAATGCCAGTACTGCAAGCCACCATGTTGCAAGTTCGATTCCAGCTGGCTCCAAGGTTCACTCAGCCTTCCATCCTTTCGTAGGTCGGTAAACTGAGTACCCAGCTTGTGGGGGGCAATTAGCTAACACACATTGGAAACTGTTTAATGCAGTGTAGATGTGTAAATTGCTATTGCTTAAAACAATTTGTAAGCCGCTCTGATAGCCTTGTGGCTGAAGAGCGGGGTATTAAAAAAAAAAGTTTGGAAGCTATTTCGAAGATAATAATAAAAGCTTTCATTGTTGAAGTACAGTTTGTTTTCTTAAGGAATTCTAAATATTCTCAAGTGGTCATTGAAACAACTGATATTTTATTCACAAATTTCACTTTTATCCATTTCAATTCACCACTAAAATTTATTTCCTCAGCATCCAGATAAAAACAAGTGTGCAAAAGGTAAACAATTTCACTAAACGTAGGTGGCACAGTTAAATGCCTTTACTTCATTCTGGCTTCCTAAAAAGTGCTGGATCCAAAATTTAAGACTCACTGATTTCAACTGTAGATTTAGAGTGCCATCCTTATTGGCTAAGAGCCAGCTGAAGTTGCATTAAATTCAAACCCTGCCCAGTCTGGGGTGTTGGAAATCACTTAGGACCACCCTCAACCTGGTCTAACTTTGTGCAGGCCTTGTGACTATAGGCTCTGGGCCGGAGGAGGCTTGAATCTGGAATAACTTTGTTTCTCTCTCACCCACTCTTTCCCTGCTTCCTTCTTGGCTCTTCTGCCAGCGGATCTTAGCCTGTAGAGCAGTTCTGCCTGACTTACCCACAGAATTCTGAGACCAGAAGTGAATTTCTGTTAGCAGAAGCAGTTCTGCCTCATCGTAATTCTGTACAGCAGGTGCATCATGGGATTATGATTGCACTGCCATATTCAGCTTTCTCCTGTTAACAAAACTTAGAAGTAGCAATAGCAATACCATTGATATTCATATACCGCTTGATCAGTGCCGAAGTGCTCCCTAAATGGTTTTACAATTTGTTTGCTAATTGCCCCCAACAAGCTGGGTACTCATTTTACCAACCTACAGAAGGATGGAAGGCTGAGTTAGCATTGGAGCCCTCTGGAATTGAACTCATAACCGTGTGGCTAGCAGTACTGGCATTTAACCACGGCGCCACCAGGGCTACTTAAGTAGGTATGGCTCCAAGGATGAGCAAGTGCTTGCCACAAAATATTTCCTGCTTCCCCCTTTACATTATATTAAACATTATATTAAAGTTCCATAAAGCATGGATTGAGAAATATGTTGGACCAGCATGGCATAGTAGTTTGAGCTCTGGACTATGACTCTGGAGTCTGCCTGCCAATCTCTGCTTGGCAATGGAAACCCACTGGGTGATCTTGGACAAGTTACATACTCCTAGCCTCAAAGGAAGGCAAAGGCAAATTACCTCTGAACAAATCTTGCCAAGAAAATCCCATGATTTATGGCAAGCCTTAGGGTTGCCATAATAAGTTGGAAATTATTTGAAGGCACATAACAACAACAACAACAACAGCAGCAGCAGCAATGCATGGATTAAGTACTTGTTCTCTTAATAATAGTCCTTGCCCCTGCTGTTTGCTCATCAAAACTATTTTTTTCCAGAACTGCTCTACTTAGAAGTAGGTTAACTTAACTTTTGAGGTTTGCCAAGAAATAAATTTACAGTCCATAAATTCAAAAATGTATCTTCTGTGTTTAAAATGTCACACAATCTGCTCCAATTAGAAAGATATATTTGCTACAATTAACCACAACTCATACATAAGCACATATCTGGACACGTAAGTATATTTCTAGACACATAGGGACCCCACCTCCATAGGTAACTACTGGCCAGTCCCTAATATCCCCTTTCTAAGTAAGGTCCTAGAGCGAGTGGTGACTACACAATTCCAGGCTTTCTTGGATGAAACAGATTACCTGGATCCATTCCAATTTGGGTTCAGGCCTGGCTATGGGACAGAAACAGCATTGGTTGCCTTGGTGGATGACCTACACTGGGAGGTGGACAGAGGGAGTGCATTCCTGTTGGTCCTCCTTTTTAGCAGCGTAGTCATAGTATCCTTTTGGATTGTTTGGGTGACATGGAACTTGGGGCATTGCCTTGCAGTGGTTTTGGTCTTTATGGGCTGAACATTCTCAGAGGGTGGTGCTGGTGGACTGTTGTTCAGCGTTTGGGTCATTAGCATATTGAGTTCCACAGGGGTCAATACTGTGCCCTATGCTTTTTAACATCTACATGAAGAAGCTGGAGCTTTGGGCTTGAGTGTCATCAGTATGCTGATGATACTCTGCTCTATCTCTCCTTTACAACTGATTCCAAGGAGGCTGTGGTAGTACTGAATTGTTACCTGTATGCAGTAAAGGACTAGATGCAAGTGAGGCTTCATCCAGAAAGATGGAAGTGCTGCTGGTCAGGAGGAAAACCTGGGATTGGGATTGCAAACTGTTTTGGATGGGGTTGTGCTCCCTCTGAAATATCAGGTTCATATCTTATGGCTGCTCTTGGATCCAGTGTTGCTCCTGGAAAGCCAGCTTGCTGCTGTGGCCAGGAGTGCATTTGTCCAGCTTCAGCTGGTGTGCTAGCTGCACCCTTTCTTGAGGAACACAGATTTGGGCACAGTGGTTCAGGCCTTAGTTACCTTCTGATTAGACTACTATAATGCACTCTACTTCAGGTGCCCTTGAAAACTGTTCAGAGGTTGCAGCTCGTGCAAAATGCAACAGCCAGACAGGTGTCAGGTGTGCATTTTAGAGACCATATAACACTGGTCTTGCAAGAACTGCACTGGCTTTCAATTTGCTTCGATGCTCAATTTGAGGTGCTGGTGTTGACTAAGCCTTAAACAATTTGGGGCCAGGATATCTGAAAGACCGCCTCCTTTCATATGAGCCTGCCAGCCCAGAGAAGGACAGTTTTGAAGACAGCACAATGTCTCAAAAATGTCCCCATGGGACACAAACAATATCATAAATAAAGACATCAAACCATATATCTTCAGAAGGAAAGTACAGCTTTCCAAAGGCAGGTCAAAAAAACTTTACTGCACTGTAAACATTTTTTGTGTATTATATATTAACCTTCAAAAGTGCTCACATCAAAAAGGGCATTTTTCCAGTATATTTTTCAACCTACAGGTCCAGCAAAGGTTCCTATAAACTCCCATAACAGTATTTATTTATTTATTTAAAGTTTTTTTGCCTTATATTTCAGTTGATTTTAGCTGCATTTCCCTGTGAATTTCATTGTCAGCCACTTCTTCCTTACTCAGCTTATGCAGCTACTACAGCAACTGTAGAAAAGGAAAGGTAGAAGGAAAGAAAAGCCAGACCTCCAAATCCAGACCCATTCACCAAGAAAGAATAAGGGAAAAGGAGATTTGCACTTTGTATTAGAAGCTAACAAACTTGAGATCTGGTGGGAAAAAATCAGTACACATCTAGAAACAGGGAATCGAGACAGAGTCTATATTGTGTCTGGGGATAATATCTCAGACTTGGTCCCATGCTTAGGGCCTGGCCATAGACCAGTAAAAACACACATACTTTTCATTCAAAAGGTTCAATCCTCAGCATCTCTGTGTAGGTGGGAGTCAGCCTGCCAAAAATCTTGGAGAACTGCTGCCAGTTAATGTAAGGCAATATTGGCCTGACTAAGCATAAGACTGCTATCTAGGCTCTGAGCTTGGTTGAAGTAACTCTGGGTATTCAGGTATATCACCTGCACCTTTTTGCAAGAGGGCTGCCCCATTTGTTGCATCTCTGGGATCCTATCTGAACACAATTCCTTTATAGGCGCAGATAAGGTTTCTCTGCTGGAATCAATAGGAGGCCTTTGTGGACAGGATATGCAGTCATCTATGCTCATTCCCAGTACAGGCAAGGAATAATACCATAAATTCCATGCTGCCTGGTATTCATTATGGGTTGAACATTCTATTAACATTTTTAATATCAACATACAAACCTTATCATTTAATACATTTTAATAACAGAAAACAGTATTTTAAATCTTTGGATTTGTAATGAAAAAATAGATATAGCAATTGATTTCATTTCTCCTTACCTTTTCAACTGGTGCATTTTCTTCACATGTTGTTACACTAGCTTTTTTTGATTCAGTTTTTGTTCTACTCAGTCTCCGGGATACTTTTTCTCTAAGCAAAGTGGCATATCCAATGTGTTCATAGATAGGATTTGTTGTCATTTTGGAAATATATTCAGAAGCCTTGGTTTCTATATACAGTGTTATTAAGCCATCTGTAACCAAATCATGGATTGATTCGAACCTCTTCTCTCCTACAAAGTGTTTCCCATCATAAAAAAGCCTGTAGTTTAAGGTCTGATTACCAAATCTGTATTAAAACAAAAGAAAGTTGTTGCCTTAGTGTTTGAACAACTGAAATATGATTTTTCATATTATGCACTATATAAAATGGCCATCTTCTTACAGACTATGAAAGTATAGGTAGACAGAAAGGATAATGACATAATAAAGCTTACATTCAGTCAAGGAACCCTACATGTACTTAGGCTACATGAAATTTGCACCACCTTGAGGAAGCCTATACACCGTTCTTCCTTTACACAATGCTCTACACATATATAAGCAAACATTTCAGATACACCTAACTCATAGTTTAATATATTGTAGTTTTTGTTTATGCCAAGTTGCAAAGATGTTAAAAAAATGTGAATAGTCCAAGGCATTCTAGGGTTGCTATAGTCAGCATACCATAAAAGTGCTTAGAACAACTTGCCAACTGAAGTAATAGAACTTACCTAAGGGCTAGAGTATAGCATCCAGGTTGCCGTTGGCTCTCTCTGAGAATATATGCTCCTTCTACACCACCAAGTAATTCATCTGCTTGCTCACGAGAAATGATCCCATGAAACCTGGCAGAAATGAAACACAATTATTTAGAGAATAACTCTGTGTGTGGGAGAAGACCACATAAATTCAAAGCAAAGTAAAAGGAGAGGAGATGTAGTCCATAAGCAAAACAATACATCATAGGTAAGCCCAGCCATCAATGGGACCTTTCTTCCCTGAGGCAGTGCAGGAAGAGTATTGACTAAAACATGGGAGGAGACTTAAACTTTCCCTTCTTGCCTACTGTGGTTGCAGAAGCAACTCGATCCTCCTTTATTTGTTAATTTTAAAAACGTATGATACAGTAAAAGTTCCAAATGAAACATTTAGCAGAATACCTAGTTTGGCTTTTAGTGTCTTAGCACAAATATTGTAAAGCTCAAAACACAAGAACCTGAAATTGGCAAAGAGGAAGCAGTATGGAATAAAACTCTATTACAAAAGTTGAGTATAGCAACAGGTATAATACCATACTGTTGAGGGCTGCACTCAGCAAATGCCTTTTGGCATTGGGCATATAACAGCCATCACAAAAGGTGCGGGGTGGGGGACCGCTAAGCTGTTCTGTGTACAAGAGCCAGTGAAATACTTCATGCATTGCAGTCTTGTACCAGTGTTTGGTTAAAGTACAATAAGGGACAAATAAAGAAAATACAGGATTTGTCTCTATATTTCAGGTACAAAAAGAACAAATTTGAAAATAAACTTAGACAAAAGTTAGTACCAAGGGGAATAACCTCTCTAGGCTTATGGGATAAGTCTTCTATTAAACTCTTTCCTTCAAAATATGAAGTACCTTCCTTGCTTGGGGAGGGGGGCTGGAATGGCTCCCTCTTGGATGTCAGGGAAAATGGGATAACAGGGAAAGACTGACAATGCCTTCTGACTCAGAAATCACTTGCTCCCATTACAAGTGGGGGCATCCTTACCCCCCTGGATGGTGTGCTTACTCACTGGCAAGGAGGGGTGTCAACTCTATTTTTAAAACACAAAATTACTAATGTTTAATTTTCATCATCCAAGTCCTGGTACGGGAATCTAGTTTTGAGTGAAGAGGGTTAAGTTTTGTTTTTAATTGTGATTAAAATTGTGATTAGTCTCTTTCTCACTCTACTCCTTCAGTAAAAAAGAAATCAAACATTTCAGAGAGATGTGAAGTCGAAGGCTTCAGAGAGACTTTACCAGAATAATATGATAAGGAAATAAGTCCTTTTCACTCTACCGGAACCAATAATTCAACAGTGACCTTTGAACAAGGACAAAACATTACATGCAGAGTAATTTACCTATTAGGTTGAAAATACATACTAACTGAGCACACTTAAGAAGTTTCCAAAGCTAAGCTTTGTTTTGCCTGAAAATGGCAACTGCATGGTAAAAAAATTTTTTTAGGCCTAAGCAACATCTCGCTTCTGCCATTGTTCATATGAAGCTGCATGTTTAAAATGCTGACTATTGTTTGGGAGAGGGGAACAAAGGTAGATTTAGAACTGCTGTTATAAAATGAACCCTGAACTGTTTTTTAAAAATAAATTAATTGTTTGGTTGCTAACTGCACAACACTACATAAAGATGAATGCTCTGGCTACCATCTGGAAAGGCAATGCATTCATATGGAAGCTGAGATTACAGGCATTCAATGAAAAAAGCTAAGCATATGGAAAGTAAAAGAACTATAATCTTGGGACATCATGACCATTTCATTAACAATTCTGTATTAAGAATTTTAAGTTGCACAATGGCACACAACATATGACTGCTTATACAATAAAATTACAAATTGTTCAATACATACTCTCTGCCATAGTACTTTGGTCTATTCTCCACCTAAATGCAAATAAACAACAACAAAAACATATGAACATAGACAACATACTGAAGAGATAAATGAGAAGCAGTAACATTACAGTTTAAGCTGTTGTAGCAATACCATTAACATTTGATTAACATCAAATAGGCAAATATGGGTGCCTGTGTGCTCACAAAGTACATGGGGTAATTGTTCCAAGGAGAGCCAATGTGGTGTAGTAGTTGGAGCACCTGACTATGACTCTGGAGACCAAGGTTCAATCCCCATTCAGCCATGGAAATCCACTGGGTGACTATGGACAAATCATACCCTCTCTGTCTCAGAGGAAGGCACAGGCAAACCCCCTCTGAACAAATCTGATCAAGAAAACCCTGTGATAGGTTTGCCTTAGGGTTGCTAACATGGTGTAGTGGTTTGAATGTTGGACTATGACTCTGGAGATGAGGGTTCAAATCCCCGCTCAGCCATGAAAACCCACTAGGTGACCTTGGTCAAGTCACACACTCTCAGACTTAGGAAACCCTGTGATAGGCTCACTGCAGGGTAAGTCGGATACGACGTGATGGCACACGACAACTAAATTGTTCCAGGCTGAAGCATTTTGTGTATGCATTACAGTCCCTCTACCTGCAGCAAAGGTAGGGATTTAGGTAAACTGCTATTGAACATTTTGATTAAAAAACCACTTAAATTGAAAGGAAAACAAGTATACAGTTATAGTCGAAGGCTTTCACATATTTTCCTTGGGTTTTTCCTCAGCTAGTGAGGCTGTGTTCTGGAAGAGTTTATTTCTGACGTTTTGCCTGCATCTGTGGCTGGCATCTTCAGAGAATGGTTGGGTAGGAGTGTGTGTGTGTGTGTTTTTTAATATACTGAGAACCCCTGTTAGAGAGGATATGTAAATATGTGTATTTGAATGGCTAGTTTCTGGGTGGAGATATGCAAGGAGGATTACTGTCTGTTTGGCTAATGGTTGGCTAATTGTCCATTGTCTGGTGGAAATCCCTCTGTCCCTGGGTGGAGTTCATTTGCAAGTGTTGAGTTTTGATTTTAGTGTTTTTCAAAACTGGAAGCCAGATTTTGTTTACTTTTAGTGTTTCTTCTTCTGTGTTGAAGTTGTCCAGGTGTTTGTGGATTTCAATAGCTTCTCTGCGCATTCTGACATGATAGTTGTTGGCCTGGTCCAGAATTTTGGTGTTTTTAAATAACAGGAAAGAAGAAGCCCTAAAAGTAAACAAAATCTGGCTGCCAGTCCTGAAAAACAGTAAAATCAAAACTCAACACTTGCTAAAGAACTCCACCCAGGGACAGGGGGATTTCCGGCAGACAATGGACCATTAGCCAACCATACAGTACTCCTCCTTGCATATCTCCACCCAGAAACCAGCCATTCAAATACACAAATTTACATATACTCCCCAACAGGGATTCACAGTATATAACCCCCCCCACACACACACACTCCTACCCAACCATTCTCTGAAGATGCCAACCACAGATGCAGGTGAAATGTCAGAAATAAACTCTTCCAGAACATGGCCTCACAGCCTGGAAAAAACCCAAGGAAAATCTATACAGTTATACCTTAGTTAACAAAGTAGATGTGTTCCTGAGCATTACTTCTTTAACAGAAAATTTGGTACTGCAGACAGAAATAACATGGAAAGAGTAGGGATAGGTTCCTACAACCTCCAAAAGAGGAACAGTTCAACATATTTCAGCAAACTTTTTTTTCAGACTAACAATATTCACATATGAAATAAAACAACCAGGTCAGGTAAGCCCTGCATAAGTAGTCAAAACCTTTGGAAACTCCTAGAGACCACTTGAAGGCTTTTACCAAAATGCATCCAGTGATGACTTTTTTCTTTCACTAGCCTCCACTTTTCTTACAATTTCCATTCTGGTGACCAAACTTAGATTTTATTTATTTATTTATTTGTTTGAATATTTGTACCCCACCCTATATCAAGAGATCTCAGGGCAGCTTAAAATAGCATTAAAAGAAGTTGAACAGGTTAAAAACAGTAAGATGATCTAAATAAGCTAAAATATTTTAAAACAGGTTTTAAAAATGTAAACATTTTAAAACTATTGTATATATAACAGTCTTTCGGTCGAATTAATGAGGCCCAAAGACTCTGGTGAACAACCAAGTTTTAACTTGGTGCCTAAATGCCATGAATGTTGGGGCCAGTTGGGCCTGCAGGGGAAGAGCATACCACAGTTGAGATGCCACAGTGGAGAAGGCCCTCTCTCATGTCCTAACACAGTGTATTGACATTATTGGTGGGACATGGAGGACCCCTCCCCCAGCACATCTTAACCCTTGGGCAGACATTTATGGGGGGAAATATGCTGGGGGTAGCTGGTGAGGCAGGGTGATCAGCTCTCCACTTTTCTCTGTTTTGCTGTTCACACATGCTCAACAAGGGATTGTGGAAACAGCTGCTGTTTATCTATTTTGGGGGCTTATTGCATGAGGGAAGGGGAGCCTGAGAATAGCATGTCCCACCTTGCCTTATCACATGACATTGGCGTGTTTCAGCTGTTCTCCTATTCTGGTCCTGTGGGAGACAGTGGTAAAAGTGGATCTTCTTGCTATCGGATTTTTCCAGTAAGCAAAAAGACTTGCGTTTACCCCTGTCTCCTATTGGACCAGAATGGGAGAACAGCTGAAACACACCAACATAGTTGCGATAAGGCAAGGCAGGTGGCACTATAATCGGGGTGCACTGCTGCTTCTTTCCCTCATGTGATAAGCCCTTTAAGCAGGCATATACAACTACAGTAAGACTGGCTAGAGCAGAACCCCATTCTTTCCCAGCTCAAACTTTATTTCATTGTTCACTGCAGACATGCTGCTGCAACTCAACATCAGAAGTCTTTATTTCTCCAGCCCTCCTTCACAATCCTCCCAGTGCTGATGCTACTTTAAAAACTTCTAGTTAGAACGAGGATAAGGAGGATGGGGCTGGGCTGACATAAAAAGACTTTGCAAAGAGACACTTTACTATTAGAGGCTTTGTTAACTGTGGTATGCCTGTAATCTGTCATGAATGCTCTAAGCAGACCTTAGCACACTACACTGTTACAGTGCTATTATTCCACTTTAACTGCTGCGGCTGCCTCCTGTGGAATTCTGGGATTTGTAGTTTAATGAGGTTTAAGAGCTCTGGCTGAGAGTTCTAAAATGTCCCTCCCTGAACTGCAAATCCCAAGATTCCGAAGGAGGCAGCCAGAGCAGTTAAAGTAGAATAATAGCACTATAACAGTGTGGTGTAATAATCTCCTTAGGCAAGCTGTCCTCTCAGTCCTAGCCACCCATCTACAATATGGTAAAAAGACTACTCAGAGTTGCTCTTAGGTTTACAACAAAACAACATAAGTGAAGTGTTTGAGCACCTAAAAGCTGTATACGAATTCTATTTAATAATCATTCACCGGAAGCCAATGGAATATCTCAACTGACAAAACTTATTCCACTTGCAGAGTCAGAAAACAATTATGCCTTCTCCCTTCAGATTACTCCAACTCAAAATCTATTCAAGAGGGTTGCTCCTGCCCCAAGTCGGTTTCTGAGTGGTACAGAGAGGTGTAGCTGGGATGGTAGGGGGATGAAGTTCTGTCATGCCAATAATGTGAAATTGAATGTTGGTCACTGTTATTTTTTAGGATGGCATATTCACCTACTGGTACAAACACACACACACACACACACACACCTTAATCCAGCAAGGGTGGCAGTTTTCATATGCAACCTCCATAACAAAGACTACTTGTGCTACCAATTGGAATACACAGAACAACTAATAAGGTATCTCTCCTGAACACATTCTTCGGGGTTGGGCAAGTGAAACAACACAGAGAAACCAATAGGAAAACACAGGGCAGGTTCAAACAGAAAGTTCCCTACCCATTGCCAAATTCTGTGAATGGGGAAAGGTGTCTGACTGTACAATCTAATCTTCATCCAGAATTTCTTCACTGAATCAGAAAATATGCAAATAGCTAGATATTTTAAATCCAGTATTTGCTTCTGAGGCTGGGTTTGGAAGTACATACACAGTGACCTCATAGATGGTTGGCACCAATCATGTATTTATGTGATGAGACTGAATCCAAGTCCTCTTTTCTCCCTCCTTCTTTACTGCAAGGGGTGCCAGAATAAAGAAAAAAACCACATCTATTCAAATACAACTCTACCAATTCTGAACAGATAATAGTGCTGTCAAAACTAACAGTGGCAACTATATTTTAAGCAGCTATGTACACACAGGTACAGGTATACCTCAGTTTAAGAGGTAGATGTGTTTCTGGGCATTGCTTGTTTAACAGAAAATTTGGTACCAGGGGAAGAAATAACATAGACAGAATCAGAATACAGTGTTCACTTCACATTCGTTGGGGTTTGGTTCCAGGATCCCCCATGAATACCCAAATCCGTGAATACTCAAGTCCCATTATATGCAATGGCAGAGCAAAATGGTGTCCCTTATATAAGATGGCAAAATCAAGGTTTGCTTTCTGGATTATTATTTTTTTAAAGAATATTTTCAAGCCGTGAATACTTAAAACCGTGAATGCCAAATCTGAGAATGTGGAGGGACAACTGTAGGTTGCTACACCACAGAAAGAAGAGCAGTTCAACATATTTCAGCAAACTTTTTGTTGAGAAATAACAATATGAACATGCAAAATGAAACAACCAGGTCAGGTAAGCCTTGCATAAGTAAACAAAAACATTTGGAACCTTCTAGAGACCACATGAAAACATATTTCAAAACATACCCAAGGATGATTTTGTTCTTTCACCAGATTCGTCTTTCCTTACAATATCCATTTTGGTGGCTCAGGTCTATGCTTTTTCTTTTTAACATACTGGAGGGAGCTGGTGAGGCAAGCTAATCTTGTCCCCCCCCCTTTTTTTTTCTGTTTTGCTATTCATGCATGCTGTAATGGATTCTGGCTGCAGCTGCTATTTACCGTATATTCCGGCGTATAAGACGACTTTTGAGCACTCAAAAGTGCCCTCCAAAATTGACAGTCGTCTTATACGCCGGATACACTTTGCTTCACCTGCCTGCCTATCTCCTGCCTCTTCGCAAACGGAGCGAAGAGGCAGGAGATCGGGCAGGGGGTGAAGCAAAGTGCTCCTCCCTTCACCCCGCCCACCCCCCGCGCTTCCAACCCCCCTCCCGAAAGTCGCGGAACTGCGGCTTTGGGGGGGTGGCTAGGAAGCCCCCTCCTCCCTTACCCCGCCCACTCCCCGTGCATCCAACCCCCTCCCTGAAAGCAGCAGAACCGCGGCTTTCAGGGAGGGGGGATGGCGAAGAAGCCCCCTCCTCCCTTCCCCCCCCCCCGCGCATCCACCCCCCTCCCTGAAAGCAGCGGAACCGCAGCTTTCAGGGAGGAGGGGTGGCGGAGAAGCCCCCTCCTCCCTTCCCCCCTCCCACCCCCCGCTCATCCACCCCCCTCCCTGAAAGCAGCGGAACCGCTGCTTTCAGGGAGTGGGGGGGGCGGAGAAGCCCCCTCCTCCCTTCCCCCCGCCCACCCCCCGCTCATCCACCCCCCTCCCTGAAAGCAGCAGAACCGCTGCTTTCAGGGAGGGGGGGCGGAGAAGCCCCCTCCTCCCTTCCCCCCGCCCACCCCCCGCTCATCCACCCCCCTCCCTGAAAGCAGCGGAACTGCTGCTTTCAGGGAGGGGGGGCGGAGAAGCCCCCTCCTCCCTTCCCCCCGCCCACCCCGCCGCTCATCCACCCCCCTCCCTGAAAGCAGCGGAACCGCTGCTTTCAGGGAGGGGGGGCGGAGAAGCCCCCTCCTCCCTTCCCCCCGCCCACCCCCCCGCGTATCCACCCCCCCTCCCTGAAAGCCGCAGAAACACTGCTTTCAGGGAGGGGGGTGGCGGAGAAGCCCCCTCCTCCCTTCCGCCCGCCCCCCCGCGTATCCACCCCCCCTCCCTGAAAGCCGCAGAAACACGCTTTCAGGGAGGGGGGTGGCGGAGAAGCCCCCTCCTCCCTTCCCCCCCACCCACTCCCCATGCATCCACCCCCCTCCCTGAAAGTCGCAGAAACGTGCTTTCAGGGAGGGGGGGTGGCGGAGAAGCCCCCTCCTCCCTTCCCCCTGCCCACTCCCCATGCATCCACCCCCCCTCCCTGAAAGCCGCGGAACCGCGGCTTTCAGGGAGGGGGTTGGCGGAGAAGCCCCCTCCCCCCTTCCCCCCACCCACCCCCCGTGCATCCACCCCCCCTCCCGAAAGGGAGTGAGGCTGGGAAGCCCCCTACTCCCTGCCACCCTCCCACCCTCCGCCCAGCCACCCCCCTTCCCCAAAGGCTCGCTTTGGAGAGGGGGGGTGGCTGCGAAGCCCCTTCCCCCCTGCCACCCTCCACCCAGCCTCCCCCCTTCCCCAAAGCCCCGTTTGGCCGCACAGCCTGCGGATCCCCCTCCTGCGCTCACTCCTGGAAGGGAGCGCAGGAGGGGCATGCAGAGGCTGCGCGGCCAAACCGCGATTCGCCCCTTCTCCCCACCTTCCTGGAAGGTGGGGAGAAGGGGCGAACGTGCCCCTTTTGGGCGCACAGCCTCCGCATCCTCCTCCTGCGCTCCCTCCTGGAAGGGAGCGCAGGAGGGGCATGCGGGGGCTATGCGTTGGAAGAGGGGGGTCGTCTTATAGGGCGAATATATCACAAACTCTGCATTTTACCTTAAAAATGGGGGGGGTCGTCTTATACGCTGGGTCGTCTTATACGCCGGAATATACTACCTTGTTTACAGTAGACAGGCACACACAGCTACAGCTACAGTAGGATCAACTACAGCAGAATTCCAGTCTGTCTCCACTCAGCTCTGTTTATTGTACAGTATTGTTTATTCAGGCATGCTGCTGCAACCGAACACCAAAAGTCAGTGTTTCTCCAACCCTCTCTCACCATCTCCCCAAGGCCAATGCTGCCTTAAAAACTTCCAACTAAATAGAGGATGAGGAGGAAAAGGGGGCCTGGGTGGGTATAAGAAACAACTGGCATTCTGTTGGGAAGTTATGTCATCATAGATGACTTATGATCACATGAAACTGAATTGCACCATAGCTCAATGTCATAGCAGAGATGCAGCTATGCCATCAGGGCCATAGCGTAAGTGAAGCCAGCAGCATAGCTGTTGCACAGCTGTCCCAATAAACAGTATGCCCTCATGTGCAATGTGTCCTGATGAGCATATCCCAACGTGCCATAAGAGCCTCTGTTGGACAACACGCCACCTTGTGTGGTGCCACATTGTGCATTGATGCAGTTCACTAGCACACTGCATATCACATCCGTGATGTAGTTCTTTCACCATGCAGTTATGCATCATAGCCTCTGATCTTGATCCTGGCCATCCTTTACAAAAAGGAGTTTCACTGTCAAAGGCTTTGTTAATGGAGTTACGCCTGTATATTTTAAAACAACTGACAGCTCATTCTTTGCTGGACATGCATCTTAATTGCATCCATCAGTGAAATGCTACATGGATGATCCAGTCCTTTAGTCAACCTAAAGTAGTTGGATTGTAGCTGATGTTGTCCTAGAATTGGATCTTTGATTGTGTATTTAAATATTTCATTTGTTTTAATTGCTTGATTGTCTTTTAATTGTTTCACTGACTCACTACTCAACTCTGGTTTTGCTTAATGAAGTTCAATTTGTGTACTGATGACATTCCATTTTTAGTGCAGGCTTTCACAAGAAAGAAGCTCAATATACTTGAAGTGAATGACATACCTCCAGCATTTTATTAAACTGCTGTTGTTGTGTGCCTTCAAGTCGTTTCTGACTTATGATGACCCTAAGGCAAAACAACCATGGGGTTTTCTTGGTAAGATTTATTCAGAGGGGACTTGCCTTTGCCTTCCTATGAGGCTTAGAGAGTGGGTTTCCATGGTCAAGCAGGGATTCGAACTTGGTCTCCAGCACTCAAACCTCTACATCACACTGGCTCTCATTTTATTAAATACTGGTAATAAAATAATCAAAATACAAAACCTAAGGAACGCTTTACAAATTTAAAAGAATGCATCTATATACCAGCTCTTTAAGAGAAGAGAAAAGTATAAGGCTGGCATCTCAATCATACATACCTCTTCTTATAATGAAACACCATTATTTTAGTGCAACTGAAACTACCCCTGAGTGTACTTTAGACTATAAGTTAAAGGAGCAACCACTTTCATTTAATTTCATTGAAATAAGTTGTGCTTGCAGAGGTGCAGCAATGCCTAGGATGGTGCCCTTTGTCAGGAGAAAAACAATAGATTAATCATCAAGTGCTACACAATGTGGTCAAAATTTAATTTACTGTTATAAAGAAAGAACTACTAAGCCAGCAGGGGGCAGTTCCTTACAAAATATTGATATACCATACTATTTTTTTTGTCTCATGCTAAGTTTATTATTTCAAGAAGAGGAGTTCAATATTTATTTATTTAATATTTATATCCTGCCTTATATCCAAAAATCTGAAGACTGGCTATAGGCAATAAAATATTAACAGTTAAGATTCCCTTGATTTAAACAGTTATTACTTATGTACTCTTAACTGGTTGCCTTGTATTATATGGTACTAAAATTACATCTCGATCTATAATGGTAAGCTTTAACATTTCATTTAAATGCTTTATTGATTGTTTTAATGTTTCAAAATGAATAGGCTTTTTAGGAATGTCCTAAACTATTTTTGTATTAGTAATTCATATGCAGTATTTCAAAGCTGAGACCTATGGCTGGTGACCTGTGGCTAGCATCTTTCAAGATACTTAGCCTACAAAGTGGAGAACTTGGATATACTATAGGTGAACCTCTTTATTTTTGGCTTGTTGCACTTTATATTTGGAGTGCTGCTTTCCCCAGTATTCCCACAGCTTCTACAGAAAGATGTAAACCTTGGTTTGGTTTCCAGCTCAATAAGGTGATTCCTACTTGCTTAACTTTATTCTTTATAATATTGAGGTATGGCTCTTGCAGTTGACCCCAAGCACTGCTAAGCTTTAGGTGGTGCTCTGATACTGAGTCATTAATTCAAATTCCTTGGGCCCAAATCCAACAATTAGTTTTACCTAAAGCCACTGATTCAGCGAGAGCTTTGAAAGTCAACACTTTAGTAAGTTCTATTGATTCAATGGCCCTACTCTAACTGAGACTAACAATTAGGCTGGTCTTCTTTGCAGAGAGTGAGCTGAGGCCTGTACAATTGTTAGCATTGCTCCTAGATACAGCTGCCTCTGGGAATATAAGGCTTGTCTATACGTGGCTAAAAAAATGTGGAACGATGTGCACTAATGGCAATTCGCAGCAGCTGTTGTTTGTCTCCACGTTTCCACCCCCCCCCCCAAAAAAAATTGCAGGCATGCAAAGCCATACATGTTTGATTTTCAAACAGGCATGGCTGTGAATCAAGATGTTAGGTGAAAGTGAACTACTTGTGTTTTTATTGTCACCAGTTGTTGCTAACAAACAGGGTTTTTTAAAGCATATATCCAAGGTGTGAAAGCATGATCTTCCGCTTAAATAAACAGAAAAAAGAAGAGAGAAAAAAGGCTGTTTCGTTGCCTCAGCACACAATCACTATGGCAAAAATTCAACATGGTGGTTCGGAGCACCGGCCTTGCCAGCAAGCTCCGCCCCCTATGCATGTCTGATGAATCAACTTTCCACTTCCACTCTTATGGGGAATGTGCATCAAATTGGTTGTCCCAACAAGTGGGAATGTGCATTTCCAATGCAGTTTTTTTTTTAATATGGGGAAAGCTGTGGGGGCTTTTCCCATGTAGTTTTTGGCGTTTTGGGCCCCCTTCCTTCCAAATATAGTAGATTGATGCGGGATCCCATTTAGACAAATCGTATTCTTCTTGAATTCTATGAGGAGTATTTTCGCCATTTAGACAACTCCATAGTTTCACTTTTCAAGGGTATCACAGAAGAGATGCTGTACATTAGATAATAGGCAAGCCTATTTCAGTTCAGCAACCATCACAGCTAAAATTGTATTGTAGACAAGCTCCTATGTTGCTTGCTGCTGGTGTTTACAAATACTTTAGAGCACAATACACTGGAAATCCTGAAGGTGGTTGGCTATCATTTCACAAAACAACATTCTTGACAAGTTGAATGCCTTCTACTTATCCTTTACACAGTCTCTGATGCATTTACTTAAAAAAAAAACAACCTATGATACATAATGCAGGAAAGCTATCCAGATTCTCAGATCCACAACAGTGGAATCTCTTTGGAATGGCTAGTGTCTATTTATTTACTATATTTGTATTTCCCAGTTTCTCCAAGAAACTCAGAGAAGCATTTTAGCATCACCACAATTCAAGTGTAAAATGTCAAAACAGCTTCATGAAAATGTCTGTCTGAAAAATAATGTTTTACTAGGTTTCAGGCATGGCCTAGTTCTCTGATTTCAAGATCAGAGCTCATACAGATATGACAGCTTCTGAATACATAACTAAACTAATATTTGAGAAAACGACATCTTACAGTATATCCTAATTTATTTTATACCCCAAGCAAATCCATCCGCAACAACAAACCATGAGAGAATTTACAACACAGTATTGGTTAGAAGAATGCAGAAATTACTAGATTAATTTATTGCTAAATAAATGGTGGACAAGAAAATTAACTAGCTATGCCCCTGGGCTGCTAAAATAAGTCAGGTTCATTGAAGTCAATGGTATTTACATATAAGTAAATACATTTAGGACTGGGGTGAAAGCTCTTGCTGAGTCAACTAAACAGATTAAGATTTCAGTGACCTTGAAGGGCAGCTTCTTCTCTTTGAAAAATATATTGCAGTGATCTCTTGTCAGGAGTGTAAAACAGTAAAAGAGTACACAGTAGGAACATCCCAGAAATGTATTGTGACTAATACACATGGGATGAATATATGCTCTAAAGACCATCTCCCATCTCAAGGAAACTGTCTGCATTCAATTAATATCTAAATTGATATGAGAGATCAGAGATCACTCTAATGATTCAAGAACAAAACTATTATTTTATTTATTACTGTATTTATTAAAATACAGTATGTATAACTTGACCTATCCAAAAAGATCCCAGGGCTACTTACAAATAGCATTAAAACAGGTTAAACTGGTTAAGAAACAGTAAGATAACTTAAATAAGCTAAAAATAGTTTTAGTTAAATGCTGCTTCTTCAGAGTTGGTGTAAGAAATAAAAATTAGACATTGAAAGGGCTCCATATTTTAAATTACATGCACACCAGAGGTAAGCATAATCTCTCAAGCCTTAAGGCAAACATGGGATAAATTCTGACATCCTTATGAGTCAATTCACCCTCTCCAATTTAACTTTACCGCCATGTCTTAAAAGCAGCAGCTTAGTTTTGCCACCATTAAACTATTTAGATTTAAAGTCATTAGGACATGATTTGTACAAGGACTAAACATTTACAATTTAACTTGCCATCCAGGCCCATTTGCTTTAAGGGTGAAAAGGTTTTCCATTACAACTGCATCTTTTTCTTACATATTCCTTCTTACTTATTCATTATCTACTCATTAAAATGCCAGCATATTTCACCACACTCTTCTCATGTGCCTCACAAAAGCACTATTGCATTATATTATCTATTTCTCCAGTTTACAGATGGTTGTTGTAGGCAGCCAAGTGGAGGTCCGAGTATAGTGCCTATCCTCTCCTTTATGTTTGTCTTGGATCTTTATTATCTAAATCTATTACCTAAATCTATTGTGTTCAAACATTATGGGCCCATGAGTTCTGCTGTATTTTTCACTAGGTCTACCAACTGAGGTCAGTTTGTCACTGAGGTCCATCAAATGGAGTCAAGTGCAAAAGTTGTTCAAGGTAGTAGACAAAGAATTGTGGAAACAGATTTCCTCTGAGCATATTCTCAGCCAGAACTGGAGCTCACACATGGTATTCATTCAAACATAAACTACTCCTGTACCCTGTACTCCTGTACTATTCAGCTTTCTTGATCTCAGCAACCAAATTTACAAGGGGAAAACTGGTTTGTTGTGATAGTTTTGAAATCACGAGGAGTCACAAACATTTTTAAAGTGCCCAGAGATCTAAAAGTATATCTGGTATGGACAGGTTGCTTACCTGTAACCATAGATCTTCGAGTGGTCTTCTGTGAATTCACACAGCTGGGTTATTCCTGCGCCTGCGCAGAGCATTCGGAACCTTCTGGTATCGCTACGCAGAATGTGCTTTGCAACATTTTGGCGGTAACTTCACCTCTTCTAACAGTCCCTTTAAAAGGCTCTCCCACCTAATTCCCCTCAGTTCCTTGAATGAAGCCGCAATCAGCAGCTTGAGGAACAGTAAAGCATATATACTATGTAAGAACATAGAGGGGAGGATGGGCAGGTCTGTGTGAATTCACAGAAGACCACTCAAAGATCTATGGTTACAGGTAAGCAACCTATCCATCTTCTTCGTGGTCTCTGTGAATCACACAGCTGGGTAGACTAGCAAGCTTCTTCCCAGGAGGCTGGTATGTCCTGTTCATCAGTAGACGAGGACACCACTGTGTATTCAAACAACACATGGATTTATTGACATCACATTCTTTAAAGAAATAAGTAACTCATGATCAATCAGTCAATTAAACTTACTCATTGAATGGAGGACAAAAGTACAGCCCTCCCAAAGGCAGCCTCATTTCTAGAATGAGTGTCCAGTCTGTAATGTGAGATGAAAGTCAGAGGTGATGACAAGGTGGCAGTGCGGCAGACGTCTTCTAGAGGTACCCCTGAGAGGAAAGCCGCCAAAGTGGAGACAGCCCTTGTGGAGTGTCCATGAACCCGAGGAGGCAATGGTCTCTTAGCAAGTTCGTAGCAAAGGGTGATGGTCGAAGTTACCCACTTCGAGAGGCGCTGCGATGAGATTGGTGCACCCAGCTTCAAATCTGCGTAGGAAACAAAGAGCTGAGGTGATTTATGGATTGGAGCAGTTCGTTGTATGTAGAACGCGAGCGCCCTCCGCACATCCATGGAACGGAGAGTATGCTCGAATTCGTCTTTTGGGTTCTGTATCAATTCAGGCAGAACGATGGGCTGGTTGAGGTGGAAGCTGGAGACCACTTTTGGCAGAAAAGAAATGTTGGTCTGAGCACTACCTTGTGCTTATGGAAGGCTGTATATGGTGTGTCCGACCGTATGGCACACAGTTATCCAGCCTGACGAGCAGAGGTGATGGCGATAAGGAAGGCAGTTTTCCAAGAGAGCAGACAAAGGTCAGCTGTAGCTATGGGCTCAAAAGGTCATCTCACCAGTTGGGAAAGGACGAGTTTGAGGCTCTAAGCCGGGGTGGGTTTGAGCACCAGGGGGTGATGGTTGACATACCCCTTCAGGAACTTTTTGACTGTTGGATCCTGGAATGGAGATGGTCGACCCTGAGCTTGGAATTCGACTGAGATTGCTACCAGATAGCATCTGAGGGATGATACTGAGAGTCTTGCTTCTGACAGGAGAAGAAATTGGAGGATAATCGGCACAGAACAAGAGTCCATGTTCAGGCCGCGCTCAGTTAGGAATGCTTCAAAATGGTTCCATTCATATAGGTAGGATTTGCAGGTAGACGGCTTCCTGGCCGCATCCACAACGACCTGGACGTCAGGTGGTAAAATGACAGGAGGGATGGTTCTGGATGGGAGAGAATTCACAGAAGTACCCTCCGGGCTGTCAAGCAGAGCATCTTGAGGTCAGGATGTCTGACCTTGCTATCCTGAATCGTGAGGAGGTTGGGGCGGTATGGTAATTGGATGAACCGCTGACCAGACAGGTGGAGTAGTGGTGCTAACCACGCCTGTCGAGGCCACCATGGAGCGATCAATATTGCGTCCGCTCAGTCCCAACGGAGTTTGGCGACCACTCTTGTAGGGAGTGGGAATGGAGGGAAAAGATAGAGGAATGGTCCCGTCCACCAGAACAGGAACCCCTCAATCCCCGGGATCAGATCCTGGAGCAAAACTGCATGCACTGCTTGTTCTCTCGGGTCACGAAGAGGAGTTCCCCAACGACGAAAGAGCTCCTTCACCACAAGCCTGTTCAGCATCCATTCGTGGACGGATGACCTGGACCGGCTCAGTCCGTCTGCAAGAATATTCTCCCCTGGAAGGTGGATGGATTGGGGAAGAATGCCATGATGAACACACCAGTCCCAAATTTGAAGTGTGAGTTGGAGAAGCTGTGGGGACTTGGTTCCTCCCTACTTGTTCAGGATAAATGACAGAGGTGTTGTCTGTCAGTAGAAGCAAGGTCCTGCCTGTCACCAGAGTCTCGAAGGCCCAAAGTGCCTTTTGAACTGCAAGAAGCTCTAGCACATTGATATGGAGCATCTGTTCTTCAGCACTCCAAACACCCTGGATATCATGGGCTCTGAGGTGGGCTCCCCAACCCAGTGTGGAAGCATCTGTTGTCAGTGAGACCTCTGGTTGTGAAGGCTCGAATGGCAGGCCAGACAGTACATTGCTTGGTATCAGCCACCAGGCCAGAGAGCAATTCACCCATCATGGCATTGTTAAGAGCGTTCTGGGTGAGTCTCACGGAGGATAGAATACATTCAGGAACCAGGCTTGAAGCAGTCGGAATTGAAGTTTGGCCAGGTGAGTGACTGAAGTGGTAGCTGCCATGTGGCCCAGTAGAACTTGTACCGCATGAGCAGACAGTCTCCAGGATCAACGGCAGTTGTGGATGAGGGACCGAAGAGTGTCGAATCAATCCTGAGGGAGGTGTGCTCTTGCAGTCACTGAATCCAGTCAGGCCCCTATGAATTGAATGGATTGTGACGGGGTGAGATGAGATTTCTCCATGTTGACAACAAGTCCCAGGGTGTTCAGCACATCTAGGGTGAAAGTAATGTCCATCTCGAGCTGGTGTTTGGACCCTGAGACCATTAGCCAGTCATCGATGTAAGGGAAGATTATCACTCCCTGTTGTCGAAGAAAGGCAGCCACTGCAGCCATGCACTTTGTCGAAGAAAGGCAGCCACTGCAGCCATGCACCCTCGGTGCCATGGAGAGGCCAAAGGGAAGGACACGGAACTGAAAAGCATCATCCTCAATCTGGAACGCCAAGTACCGTCGTGGACAGGGAGGATACAAATGTGAAAGTAGGCATCCTTGAGGTCTATGGATGCAAACCAATCCCCTTGTTGAAGTAGGGGCAGTATAGTAGCTAGAGTGACCATCCTGAATTTCCTCGGGGCAATGTACCAGTTCACTCCTCTGAGGTCCAGGATTGGACGGAGTCTCCCATCTTTCTTCATGACAAGGAAGTGCCTCGAGAAAAAGCAGAGGTATCAGAGATCGGGATCGATGGGTTCAATGACCCCTTTTTGGAGCAGCGTGTGCACCTCCTCGAGGAGGGAAGAGGAGGGCGGCATTGGTCATATCCAACCTGTTGGAGGCAGAACATCAAATTCAACCCGGTAGCCTTTTGTACGATCTGTAGTACCCAGTGGTCTGATGTTATTGAGGACCAGGTGTCCTGGAATGATGACAGTTGGTCTCCGAACAGGGGAGTCTAGGAAAAAAGAGACAGTCACAGTGAGGTTAAAGTGAATCAGAACCTCCTTCTGCTATGGTCTTTGGTTTTTGTCTGGAGGGCAGCCTGTAGCGGGAGGTCGAGCCCTGGCTCCTCACCGACAAAGCCGAAGATGGAGGCTGTTGGAATCGGGAGCGCCTAGATGATTGAGGCATGTTCCCTCATCTGAACTGGAGGCTGTAAGATGGGCCTTGCCAGCCTGTGAGGTTCCGTGACTGGTAAGTAGAAGATGAGGACGATGGCATACCGTACTTGTGCGCGGTGGTCCTCATCTTCTGTGTAAACTCTAGTTTCTCACCAGTAGATCCATTGAAGAGGCCGGAGTTGTCAAACGGCATGTCTTCAATGGTCACTGCAGCTTGAGGAGCGAGTCCAGAGGAGTGGAGCCAAGCATGTCGTCGTAGGGCGATGGAACCTGCGACAGTCTTGGTGGCACAGTCTGCAACATGCCTCGCCAAGTTCATTTGCTGCCCGGCCAGCAGTTGGGCCTCAGTCTGGATAGCTTCGGCTAGTCTCCTCCTCTTGTCAGACAAGTCTTGGATCAGAGGCATCATTCTTTCCCACAAGACTTGCTGATAAGCCCCCATACATGTGGAATAATTGGCAATTCGGAAGCTGAGCCCAGCAGCCAAGTACATCTTTTTACCAATTATATCCAGGTTTCTGCCCTCTGGGTCCAATGGGGTCGTCTGGGCCCTTCGTTGTCTCTTTGCTTGCGAAGCCTTGACCACCATGGAACTGGGACACGGGTGTTCTTTTAGCTAGTCAATGTCATCACCTGCCACCCGGTATAGATGATCGATTCTCTTTGAAGTTGACAAGATGGAGGATGGGTTCTCCCATGAACCCTGCGCCAACTTCAAGAGGGATGGCAGAATAGGGACGCTTGGCGGTGGAGGGGCCTTTGACTTTAAGCGGTAGTAAATTGGGTCCACCGGCTCTGACTCTTTCTCTACCACTTTCAACTCCAGTGCATGAGACAGTGTTTGGAGACAGACCGAATATCATCGGTAGGCAAATATGAGGCTTTGTCTAGCAGGTCATGTTGTGGAGATGGAACGTAAGGCATGTAGCTCTCAGAAGACTGAGAGGATGTCAAAGAGTCTGACGATGGAGAGGGACTTCAGTGTCTACGGTGCAGCGAAGTTGTGCGAGTCGGAGGTGTAGGAGGCAAAGAAGGCAAGGGACAAAATGGAGATACTTGTATCTCAGCGTCCCTACGCATCGGTATCGATGGCCTGTGTTCTGGTTTACGGGGTGTGTCCAGTCTGTGGAAGGAAAGCCTTGGTGGTGTCTGTACCATGGCACGCAAAGTGGCAGCTTCAGTTGAAAGATGAAACACCGGATCAGGCGAATGCTCTCTTCGTTCCGACATGGTGGAAATAGGTGCGTGGAAGACAGCCCTAGCCAAAACATAGGCACCGTATGCTCGTGCATCCTCTTGGATACTTGATGTGGAGGGCCTGGGCTCATCAACCTCAAAGATGGATTCAGTCTGCACGTCAACCTCAGCGACAGTGTGCTGAAGGAGCTCTGCCCTTGAGACAAGTAAGACCGGAGAGTAGGCTCGAATCCGGGAGGTCATTTCCAAAGCCTCTGTCGACACATCACCCACATCAACCTCTACGATTTCCATAGAGGGAGTTGGGGTACCCATATGGGAACAGGGCTGTTCCAGGTCGGATCTCTGAATTCGAGATTCTTCTCAAGTTGGAGCCACAGGCTCATGCACCATTGTAACGTCAGCGGCAGGTGGGTGCGGAGTCACCTCTGTGGAGGACTTAGCCAAGTCCTTCGAAGTCTCGTCGCTTCGAGAAGAGTGCTTGGTCTTCTTTTTCTTGGAGACCTTCTCCTTAGAGGATGTCGAGGATTCCCAGTTCCGACCAGGGTCTCTTGGTCCTGCTTGGTCCTGAGGCGGCGGCGCCTTCGAGGTCGAAGCAGTCGAATCCGACGAAGCTCGGTCCCGGGCTGAGGATGGTTTGGCTGCATGTTTATGAGAATGCCATATGGCTTCAGGGTCGGAGGCCACAGACCGACAGCAGGAAGGACTCCTTGATCGATGACACTTCTTCTGAGGGGATCAAGGTGAAACTGATCATCCCCTCTTCTGAGGCGAGGCCGACTGCCCGGTAGCCAAAGTGGAGGCAGCGGGTGGTATAAGGGCCTTTTCATATAGAAAGGACTTCAAATGCGAGGATCGGTGCTTGCAAGCCTGAGCTGTAAAGGCTCTACAGTGGATGCAAGCATCAACGTTATGCGACTCACCCAAGCAAATAAGGCATTTAGAGTTGCCGTCTGAACTTGGCAGCTTCGCTAGGCAAATAGAGCACGTCTTGAAAGCAGCTCTTGAAGACATTTCGAGTGGCACAGTAGCAGAGGACAACCGGGGTGTAGCTAAAAGAGCCAAGATCAAATCCAGAGCCAAGGGATGAAGAAATACCGTCGTCAGCCAGCCATGTCAAGTCAGATATCAGAGAGAGCAGACAAATCCAAGGGAGTAGGCAAAATCGTAGTCAAAAAATCCAGTGTGAGTCGAAAACGAAAGTGAAGATCGATAGTGACAGAAGGTTCCTTCAAGTTGCTAACACGGTGGAAAAAAAGGAACTGAGGGGAATTAGGGGGGAGAGCCTTTAAAAGGGACCGCTAAAAGAGGTGGAGATACCGCCAAAATGTTGCAAAGCACATTCTGCCTAGAGATACCAGAAGGTTCCGAATGCTCTGCGCAGGCGCAGGAATAACCCAGCTGTGTGATTCACAGAGACCACGAAGAAGATGCCTTTTTGCATGTTCCTGGTCTATAAGGTCTACCACCTTCATGGCAGCTTCTGTGCATGTTTGGGAAAAAAAGGCAACTGACTGTCAAAACAACTCTACTTATCCAGTTTTCCTTAGCCTGATTTTGTAGTACGCTAACTGTAAACAAAGGCTTCTTGGTATACCATTATTTGATCCATGGCATGTTAAAGTGAATTTACAGTCGTCCCTCCACATTCGTGGGGGTTAGGTTCCATGGACCCACGCGAATGTGAAAAATCTGCGAATATTGATTGCCCCCCTCCCCCACCAAAGCGACCACGGGGCCTCCGGAGGCCCCATTAGTCGCTTTCCCCAGACTTCCCACTCCCTCCCAAGGCCTTCACGGGGCCTCCGGAGACCCTCCCGAGGCCCCGTGGATGCCTCCCCGGCCCTCCTCCTCCCGCCCAGGGCCTTCATGGGGCCTAGGAGACACTCCATAGGCCCCATGGAGGCCTCCGCGGCCCTCTCCCCTCCCGCCCAGGTCCTTCATGGGGCCTACGGAGACGCTCCGTAGGCCCCATGGAGGCCTCCGCGGCCCTCCCCCCTCCCACCCCAGGGCCTTCACGGGGCCTCTGGAAGGTCTCCGAAGGCCCCGTGGAGGCCTCTCCACCCCCCTGGTCCCTCACAGGGCCTTCATGGGGCCTCCGGAGGCCCCGTGTCGCGGTTTTGGGAGGGCGGGGGGCCCTCCCAAAACCGCGAATAATCAAAACCGCGAATGCCAAGTTCCGAATGTGGAGGGGCAACTGTACTAAGATAAATGCAATTAGTTAACTTATTTCTTTGTTACTACCAAGTAATATTTAATTCAGGGGTCTTGAAATACAACTACAAGAAATACTTTCTGATTCCAATGCTTTGAAAATGAAGCCTAAATGGAAAATACAGTTTAGCAAACAAGAGTGGCTTATTTTTAGCATTATTTCCCAGTAATGAAATATTTTAAATGTCAGCAAACACCTAAATGTGCTTGAGAATTAACAAAGCATAATTAAAATGACTATCACATTTATTCTAGAACCAAAGTCTTATAATATCGTATTATCAATCAAATAATATATGGTGCAGAATGTTCCAAAACCTGTGGGTCACATTTTATAGATTTACTGAATGTACTATATGAAGAAATGCTCTTTTCCACATTTCTTGACTACTGGTAGATCTGCCAAAATGTTCTTAATATTTTGGTACAGTTTGAAAGACAAGAAATGAATTAAAATCTCAAAGGAAAATGCGTAATTTAATTTTTAGTTTCCAAGATAAAAGTATTCCACAAAATGGGAAATAAAGAAAAATACCTTGACTATACAGGTCAACCCCCATATCCACAGTGAATATATTCCAAGACACACACACCCAATACCTGAAACCATGGATAATAGGGAACCATGTTATTTTCAATGAGAAGAACGCTGTAAGTTGACCATAAAATTGCACTGGAGCACCTAGAAATGCCTAGAGAGAACATAATTTTTCGGGCATGATAAGTGAAACCGTGGGTACCGAATCTGTGGATCTGTATCCACAAGGATTGACCAGTAATCCTAAGGGCTAATACAGAATACCACGTTGGTACTTACCATGAATGTGCATTCTGGGGTTGGTAGAGAGGAGGAATCCGAAAATTCACTATGAATGGCTTAACTCCTCCACCACACAGAGAAAGAAGTAGGAAGAAATTTAAACTAAGTCATGTGACGGCTGGGGACTGTTATTCTTCCCCTCGTCCCGGCCATCACATACTCAGTTATCTGACTAGCCCGGCCCAAAAAAACATGACTCTCATGATTTGGGCAGTCATGTGGGCAGCCAGATTCCTCTTCTCTACCAACCCCAGAATGCACATTCATGGTAAGTACCAACGTGGCATTCTCTGGATTGGTGAGAGAAGGAATCCGAAAACCCAGTATGAATGGGACATGTCCAAGCCTCCATAGAGGGAGGGATGACTGCCCCGAGGCTATTCCTGAATCACCTCCTGGAGCACCCTCTGTCTGAACATTGCTTCAGAGGCTCTGAATTTGTCTACCTTGTAGTGATGGATGAAGGTTGACGGGGTAGACCAGGTTGCGACCCTGCAGACCTCTGAGATGGGTGCATTCAAAGAGAACACTACCATGGTGGCCGCTGACCTTGTCAAGTGTGCCCAGACCCTGGTGGGGCAGGGAACCTTTGCCGTGTCATAGGCCAGTAGGATGCAAGCTCTGATCCAGCTGGCGATTGTTTGCCTAGAAGCCTTGAAGCCCAGAGAGGTGGGGCTGTAGCTGACAAAAAGAGAATCACAGCGCCTGGAGGATCTCATTCTTTTGATATAGATCTTTAAGGCTCTTCTTACGTCCAGTTTATGCCATAACTTTTCCCTGGGGTGGGAAGGGTTCTGGCAGAAGGACGCTAGAATGAGGTCCTGAGAGATGTGAAAAGGGGAGAGGACCTTAGGTAGGAAGGACGGGTCCGTCCAAAGTATTACGTGGTTCTCACTGAAGGAGCATAAATGCTTCCGCAGAGACGGCTGAAAGCTCTGAGACCCTGCAAGCTGATGTTATTGCCACAAGAAAAGCCACCTTCAGGGTCAGATGTCAAAGAGAAACTGACCTGAGGGGTTCAAATGGAGGTTTCATCAATTGCCGTAGAACTAGCGGGAGGTTCATGAAGGAAAACGATGCCTGGTGGGGGGAGCCAGAAAAGTGGCTCCTCTAAGGAATCCCCTCACGTGGGGATGAGAGGCCAATGACTGGCCACGCATCATTGGAATTACTGAGGACAGGTCTGCCGCCTGTCTCTTGAGTGTGTTCGGCCTCAGTCCCAGATCTAGGCTCTTCTGGAGAAAAGCTAGGGCGTGCTTCACCGAAACTTCCTACGGATTGATCTTTACTGATGAACACCATCTGGTAAAGGCTTTCCATGTGGCTTCGTAGATCCTGGTCGTTGACTACTGTCGCGATGAAAGGATAGTGGCAATCACCGCCTCCTCATAACTGCATCGTCTGAGTGCTCTGCACTCAATCTCCACATGGCTAGACGAAGCCATGAGACATCTGGGTGCAGTAGTGGACCCTGTGAAAACAGATCCTTCCTCTGGCGTAGACGCCAGGGATCCTCCATGGTTAATTCCATCAGATCTGAGAACCAAGGTCTTCTTGGCCAGTGTGGGGTGATGAGGACCACGTGAGCCCTTTCTTCCCGGACCTTCCTGAGGGTCTTGGCTATCAGGGGAATGGGGAGAAACAGGTATAGAAGACTCCTTGGCCACAGAACCAGGAGTGTGTCCATCCCTTCCACTTGTGGGTGATGTAACCTCATGAAGAACCTGGGGAGCTTCGTGTTCTCCAGGGAACATGTCTGCCTCTGGCTGGCTAAATCTGAGGAGAAGCTTGTTGAAGACCTGTGGGTGGAGCGACCATTCATCTGGCAGGACCTCGTGCCTGTTGAGGTAGTCCGCTTGGAGGTTCGCTGAGCAGTGGATGTGCTGAGCTGAGTTTGAGGCTAGCGTTCTCTCTGCCCAGAGAACAGGAGGGACGCCTCGCTCTGGAGTGATTTCGATCTTGCTCCTCCGTGTTTGGAGATGTAGGAGCATGGTGTGGTGTTGTTGGTGAGTACCCTGACATGTTTTCCTTTTAGATGGCATTGAAAGTGTAGGAGAGTCAGGCGGGCTGCTCTCAGTTCCAGCCAGTTTATGCTGTTCTGCCCCCATCCCTTGGACCATGTCCCCTTGACAATGGTCCCCCAGCCCATCAGACTGGCGTCTGAGACTACCGTGATCTGCAGTGGGTAAGTCCAAGGTGACCCTTTGGCTAGCGTCTTGCTCCTTGTCCACCAGTGCAATGAGAGCCTGATGGCTTCGGGCAGGCACAGGAGAATTTGTTGTCTGAGAGATCTGTGTCTGAAAGGAATTGAGAAAGGTTTGCAGAGGCCGAGTATGGAATCTGGCCCAGGGAACTATCATGATGGAGGAGACCATGAGGCCTAGGAGACGCGAAAGGTCCATCAGTGGAATTCTGGTTTTGGAGAGAACCCCCAAGGTCTCTGCCTTGATCACCCGCTGTCTCTCGGCCGAAAGGAAGATCATCCCAGACTCTGAGTCGATCATAGTGCCAAGGTGTGTGATGGATTGGGAAGGCTTGAGAGAGCTCTTTCTGAAGTGGATTAGGAAGCCATGCTCCTGTAGGCACTGGATCGTGGTCTGCAGGTCCTCCTTCGCCCTTTGTTTGGACGAGGCCCTGAGAAGGATATTGTCCAAGTAGGGGTATAGATGAATACCCCTCTGGCGCAAGTGGGCCACTACTGCCACTAGGACCTTCGTGAACACCCTTGGGGCTGAAATGAGGCCAAAGGGAAGGGCGTGGAACTGAAAATGGTGTTGATTGAGGGCGAATCTGAGGAAGCGTCTGCTGTTCTCTTCTATTGGGATGTGGAGATAGGCATCTGCTAGGTCCAGAGAGGCCAGGAAGTCCCCTTTCCTCAGTGCCTCCCTTATGGAGGACAATGTCTCCATGTGGAAACACTTGTACATGAAGCTCTTGTGGGTGTGCTTGAGATCGAGAATCGAACATGTGTCGCTGCCTTTCTTCGAGATGGTGAAGAAGATGGAGTATACGCCCAAGAAGTGTTGAGAGGCGGGAACTGGCTCTATCGCCCTGTTCTGAAGCAGGTGGATCACTGCTGACTGGAGAATTAGTCTCTTTGTGGGGTTTCTTATGAGAACTGATGGAATGTTCCTGCCGCTTGGCAGGGTATCAAACTGTAGGCGGTAACTTCAAGATACAGTGGACAGGACCCATCTGTCTGAGGTTGTAGACTCCCATGTCTGATGAAACAGTTGGAGCCGGCTGCCCACTGGGGAAGTCGAGGAGTCAGAATTGCTGGTGGCCCCCTCCTCTTTGGGAGTGGGAGCCTCCTCTGCAAGTTGACTGGGACTGAGTCTGTCCGGATTGCCTGGAGAAGAAAGGTTGTCTGGGCCATGAGGGACGAAAAAGACAAAAATCCGTCAGTTTGCTGAATCCTCTTGGTGACCTGTAAAGAGGGCCCAGCCTGAAAAAACGTTCTGGGATTCTTCTTGTCCGCTCTTCTGGATGAGGAAGGCATCGCCTTCTTCTTGTCCTTAGTTTCTATTAGAATAACTTTAAAAGCTTCTTCGCCGAAGAGGCTTGAGCCTTTAAAGGCCTTTGTGGAAAGGTTGGCTCTCGCATGCACGTCCATGTCCCAATGGCACAGCCAGGTGACCCTCCTTGCCACCGCTGCCAGAGCCATGTTCCTTGCGTTTAAGGTTGCTGCATCCATTGTAGCATCTGCAATGAACTGAAGAGCTACATATACTTGCGAGAGGTCCCTTTGGAGGGAGAAGCGGTCAAAGGTACAACCCTTCAGAATATCTTCTATCCAAAGAAGCGAGGCCCTGGCGCGGAGAGAAGAGGCCGACAAAGCCCTGAAGGCCAAGGGTGCAGCTGATTCATGATTCTTCTTTAAGGCCCCTTCAATTCTCTTCTCCTCAGAGTCCTTAAGGAACCCTTCACCCTTGTTTGGTGCGACAGATCCCCAAACTAAGGATGCTATTAGCAGGTCAACCGTCGGGACCTTGAGCTTTTCCGCGAAGCGTTCTGGAGGGAGGTAGAGCTTCTGGGCTAAGGACGTGTCCCTTTCCCCTTGAGTGGGCTTTACCCACTCTGAGTCTAGGAGCGTCATAAAAATGTTAAGGAGAGGCATTTCTGCTCCCTGTGCCTTAGGGAGCTTGAGGACCATGGCTGCCCTTTCATTGAAATCTGAAGGGTCTTGGTCGCTTTGAGACTGGGGTGAAGAAAGCCCCATAATGGAAGACATCCCTGCCCAAAGTGAAGGGAGGTCTTCCAAGTGAAAAAGCCTGTCTGAGCTTTCAGACTGGGGTTTTCCCCATCCGGAAGCTCATCTTCATCCTCATCGTCTTGGGGTCTAGGCCATCCTTGCTCAGCTCCCCTTCCTCCTGAAGGATGGAGTCATCAGCTGACTCCCCTTTTGATTCAGCAGAAGAATGGGAGAGAGTAGGGGACATTCGTCTTGCAAGCCTGGAGTTCTGGGCTCCTTTGGAGCCAGGCCCAGATCTGCACATGTCTGCGCCCACTCCTCCCTCCTTGTCCCATAGGATCTCCACCACCTGGGACAGAAGGACTCAACCGGGTTCTCTGAAGTGGGCTCTGGGTCCCCGGTCGATAGGTGGTGTTTTTTTCTCTTCCTCTTGGCAGGTACACTGTTGAGGGACTGGGATAGGCCTGTTTGTCACAGGGAGAGGGTCACTGCTTGGGTGGTGAAGCAAACCCTTTTGGGGGCTGGGGTTGTGTTGCTCTCTTCCTGGGCCGCCGAGCTCCCCCGCAAAGGCCTCCACGACCTGAGAGTATGCCTCCATCACCACTTGCATGGCATGCTGGCTGACGGCTCTGCTATAACCCTCCATTGGGGTTCTCCCCCCACTTCTGAGCCAGGGATCCCCAAGATGGCGGCTGCCATCAAACGTGGCCACATGGTCGCCTTGGCATGCGGGCTGGGAGGAGAAACCCACTGCGGAGTTGCCAAAAGGGTCCCACGATGGAAGGAGATCCTCTCCTAGGGAACGGTGGGGAAAGGCTTGTGTCGGGTCCCACCTGGCTGCTGCGATCCCACCACCCGACGCTCTCCCTGAATGAAAAAGAGAAGAGATTAGTTCCCTTGACAATTCCCTTGACAATCAGAGAGCTTCCAGGGCATCGCTGCTCAATTCCTGCAGCCCAGGGTCTGCATCTGACGTTCCTAGGTGGGGGTGCTCTACTCATTCTTGCTGAGAAGAACTCTGCAGCAGAGGAGCTGCTTCCTCCAAGGGAAGCTTCCCTTGCCCCCTTGTCTGTCTGCTGGGTTCGATCCAGCGATGTGGAGGCAATGGCGGCAGCACTCTCCTCCATCACTTGCGGGAGAGACTCCGACAGCGGATGTGAGGTTTGTGAGGCCTCCTGCAATGGATTGTCGTTGCAGGGCTGTTTCTCCTTCTTCGTTTCCTTGGTCATAGAGGGGGTGGCCCTAGCAGAAGAGCGTGGAAGGCACGGAGGAGAAAGGGAAGAGTGGGAGAAGGAATTTTTTTTTTAGCTTAAAGTAGCAGATGAGGGGAAGGCTAAGGGAGGTGAGGAAATTCAGATAGAAAGTGAGTGAGGAAGGGAACTAAGACCAGAAGACTGGAGAGAAAGAAAAGGCCTCCACTCTGGGTAAGGCAGGAAGAAAAACTGAGTACGTGACGGCCGGGACGAGGGGAGGAGCAACGGTCCCTGGCCATCACATGACTTAGTTTAAATTTCTTCCTGCCTCTTTCTCTGGGTGGTGGAGGAGTTAAACCATTCATAGTAGGTTTTCGGATTCCTCCTCTCACCAACCCAGAGAATTTTAAACATGTATTTTCCCTGCTCCAGGATCACTGCACTAAGGGTGGAAGTGTAGTTGGAAGATTATAGAAAATATTTTATCTAGGATTTTGTAATTGATAATAGGCAGTGTCACCTTTACCACTTGCCAGTATCTGAAGATCAAATTTATAACCACAAAGCAATCCTTTTCTTTCTTCATAATTATATTTGTGCCTCCACACACCCATCATGTCTCATTGTCTAATCTCTTAATGATGGGAAAAACTGTAAAGTGCATTAGCAAGATGTACAAAATCCCGAACACAAACATTTACATACACTGGACTTTAGTACATTAGTCATAGGCCGAAATAAGGGAAGGAAGTAACAAGCCCAAGTTATACTAGCTTAGTCACACTGTATACAAGAATCTTAATTATCTAGTAACAGGAAGGCAATTTGTGCCAGAAAACTCAGGGGGAATTTGAGTGGATACAAATTCTATGTACTTGTATACTTCTATGATACAGAATCCCCCAACAAGTACAGGCAGTGGTTGTGTTAGCTAGGGAAGTCAGGGTGTTTTAGTCCAAAAATAAAACTTTTCTAAGTCCTGATAGCATATGATATAAAATGTTACTTTTTAAAATATATATAGACTTTTAAAACTATATACAGTATAGACCAGTGGCTCTTAACCTTTTCTTTACCAGACCCCCCTTTAAATATCTTTTGTTGCTGCAGACCTCCAAGACTTAACTCAGTAAGAACAACAACAACAATTACACCATCCATTAAACCTTCTCTCAGAGGCTTTTCTCCTGCTTCTTCCTGCAAGTTACGGTTGGAGCGGATTGAATGGTGGTCAGCCAGTCTTTGCCTTGGCTCCTGTCACAAGGCTGCTCCATTCTGGGGGGGAGGTGGGCCAAGCAGTCTTCAAACCTTTGTGGACTCCCTGTGAGGATATCACAGCCCCCTGGGGGTCTGTGAACCACAGGTTAAGAACCACAGGTATAGACTATATATAAACTTTTAAAACAATATTTAGAAACTTGCAAACATTATGGAAAATAAACAGAAAAGATATCAAACTTGAGAGCTCTTAAGAGAGGGACTACAATGGAATTTGAGCATGGCCTCCACAGGAAACTCTCTGAGCCTTTCCAGGAAAAGCCTCCCATATCTCCCATTTAAGGCCACTGACCCACTGTAATTATAGCCATCCATTCTGCACCCCTTAATCCAGGAGTGGGAGTGATGTGGCATTCCAAATATTGGTCTACAAGACCCAATTAGCTCTAGCCAGCATAGTAAATAGTGATGAATACTAGCAGTTGCAGCCCAGCATCCGGAGAATTATATGACCCCTTCTACCTTCATCACATACGTTAAGTTGTGAAAAACCTATTGAAAAGATTGTTGACTGCGCTTTAGACTTGAGATTTTCAGACGCCTCTTTTAGCGTCTTGCCGCGCAAGCAGCCTCCGGAGCAGTAATGAGGCTGCTGCGTGGCAAGGGGTCCATTTTGGACGACGCCGTTTCTCTCTCGGCGTCGTCCGTGACTGTTGCGGCTAGCATTGGAGGCAGCCGCGCTGTTTTTTACTCATGGACAACTTCCGTGAGTGAAAAACAGCGCGGCTGCCTCCAATGCTAGCCGCAACACTCACGAATGACGCCAAGAGAGAAAGGGCATCGTCCAAAATGGACCCCTTGCCGCGCAGCAGCCTCGTTACTGCTCCGGAGGCTGCTTGCGCAGCAAGACGCTGAAAGAGGCGTCTGAAAATCTCCTTAGTGCTCACGCTTTCCATTACTAAATTTCATGCTTGGTGCTCTCTATTACTAAAAGGTGTAGTATGAGAGCACACAGAGGGTTGCATGTTCAGAAGCAAGCACATATATATGTGTACACACACACACACACACACACATTTGACTTACTTTCAACAAAAAACAAACCCTTCAAATGGAAGAAACAAAGTTTAAATAGCAAACTATGCGGGTGAAGAAATCTTGTCAAAGCCCAGAAAAAGTCCAAAATTATGCATAAGAAATGGTCTAAGTCTATACCATAATGAATACAATATAAATCCTCAATGAGAAATTTAGGAGGAATTCAATAGGAGAGAATTTCATAAGCATTCATAGCACTGAATATTCCATAAGCAGGTAGGAGAGAATCTTAAAATTGTCCATGGCACTGTGTCAAAAACCTAAAATAAATAAATGGGGAGAGTGTACATGACAAGATTTCACATATCCACAAATAAACGTGTTAATTACATGCAGTAACAGGAAAAGGAGAAAAGTGGCAGTAAGTAACAAGCAAAACTAGCTTTTTGCAGGTCCAGGTTCTAAATATTAAGTTATTCATCTGATAGATCCTACAATATCTCATACTTTTACAGAAAAAGTAACTAACCATGTAGGAAAGTAAGACATCAAACCAAATTCAAATGAATAGCTCAAAACTCTCCAAATCTGCAAATGCTCAGCACACAAAATGGATGTGGTTCTTGATTCACAAAGGCAGACACTGTGTTCCATGCATGAGAAGCCTGAACAATTCTATCTGCATAGAGAAAAGACCCAATATTCAATTCAAATCAGAGTAAAGTGTTTTACTCTTTTTTGTAAAATCTATTGTGGAATTAATTAGTTACATTTACTATCCTGGGTTGCTTTAGGATGTAAAAAGAAGGAAAGGAATCTTTTTCACCTACTACAAAACCACAGTCGAAGAGATGGGAGAGATCTCAAATGTTCTTTCTCTTGGACATGATTAATATATTTTAATTACTGCCAACAAGGCACACTTGTGCCTCCTTTCTTTCTGTTTTGGCTGCATATTCTGATAAGAAAAGTGATCTATGATGATGGTAAGAGCATACACACTGATTACAATGACAACCCCCCCCCGCCCAATGTTCTTTACAAACTGTGACCTGCTAGTGAATTAATATCCTCTAGTCCCTATTCTTTGTTGTTCTTTCTCTTTGGCATCAATCCCTTTTAAACTTAGCTGAGCCTGATATTTTCACTACATTAGATCAACTTTCCTTTCTTTATAAAGATTATGTTTCTTCTTATTTGGCAACATTCAAGGAACTGCCATATATATCACAAGAGAGCACATTTTGGCACAAGCCCTGTACACAGTTGTATGCATTTAAGCCCTGTTGAGTGGAATGCTGCCAAGGAAATAAAGTAAAAGATTTCAGAGCCATTTTAAATTGCTCTCAGTTAATCATTGTTTGCCAGGTCAAAAACGTCTAAAAAGTAGTAATGCAGTATCTCTTCTTACAATACTGCTCAGAAAGGAAAGTGACAAGACAATGTTCACATTCATTTTTTATGTATCTTTGTTATTAACACTCAAGCTTCACAGAAGAGTGAGGGCTTGTCTATATGGTGAAAATAATACGAATAGCATACGAACGGAAGGCGATCTGTTCATACTGACATTTGCACTCCATTGTGGAGTGGAGAATGTGGAGAGAATTAGGAAGGGGGCAGTGAAATCCACCACAAAGTCCGTGTATGTAGCATCTGGGCTTCATCCAGATTTTTAAAAAAGCTCCGTACGAACAAGCAGCACAATCTGATTGACTTGACGAGCATGGGGGTGGGGCTAGCAAAGAGGAAAAGCGCCAGCTGCTGTCATGTTGAATTTTCAGCTAAGTGAGGGTCCAGTAAGTCAATCAAACGATGATTTTATATTCTCTTTTTTCTCCTTTTTAAAAAATATGAACTATCACATGTGCGCACCATGGGAAACTTCTTTTTTAAAAAATTGGCGGTGGCAGATTTAAAATCACAAGTAAATCACTTGCGGCTGCCATCTTGGCTAGGGGGTCATGTGGAGTTTAGGAGGGCTCTTTTGACCGTGAAGACAGGTCACATTGTTGTGAATGCCTCCTTTTTCTTTTGTTTATTTTTGTTTATTTATTTATTTATACCCCGCTCTTCAGCCACAAGGCTATCAGAGCAGCTTGCAAACTGTTTTAAGCAATAGCAATTTACACATCTACACTGCATTAAGCAGTTTCCAATGTGTGTGTGTTAGCTAATTGCCCCCACAAGCTGGGTACTCATGAATGAGAGGCTGGCCAGAACTCTCGTACTACTGTCCTTTGCTGTTCCCATTAGACCACAAGAAATGACAAAGCAGATCTTCACAGAAGATAAAGGAGATTCTTTTGCAAGGGTTATTCTTTTTTAATTTAAAAGCCTTTGTCCATTAGCCACGTCTTTAATTCCTGGTCAAAATAGCCCTTGATGCGAATACTGCAGGCCACTTCATTCACTTGGGTGAGGGGTGTCTCTCCTGACAGCTGGGTAAGGAATTCCTTTACTTCCTTCTCAAGGGCCCAGATATCACCCTCAATCTTCCTGATGACTGTCACCTTCCTGCAGCCATGGGTGATATCTGTGTAGACTGGAATGTAAACCCCCCCCCATATAGATGGGACCTGAGTGTGCTATAGGGGTTAGAATGTCAGAATGGAGTGGAGAGTGGAGAATGTGGAGGGAATGTGGCTTCACATTCTCTAGTTAGACTTGATGCTCACTAGGTTCCCATTTTGGACTTGAAGAGACCTTTGGAAAGGGTGAGGCAAGGAGAGCACCTCGCTCAGGCTACAGTCTGGGATCAGAATGAAATCTTTTATACTTTGGCATCTGGTACCCTAAGGGCACCACATCCCCTCTGATCTTGGAAGCTAAGTTAGGTCAGCCCTGGTTAGTGCTTGGATGGGAGACCGCCAGCAAATACCAGGTGCTGTAGATGATATTTCAGAGAAAGGACCTGGCAAAACCACCTCTGAGTATTCTTTGCCTAAGAAAACCCTATCCAATTCATGGGGTTGCTATAAACCAACAGGTGACTTGAAGGCATATACCCCGCATATACACACACACAGAGTCCTAGTCAGGCTCCACCATCTACTTTTTGAAAAGCAGAAGGCCTTGAAGGTGCATGACTCTAGACTGGAGCCTAGCACCCTTTTGTCTCTTGAAGAAGTCATGTTGCTGTGTCCCCATTGATGTACCAGTTCTATGACTAGAGAGGTCCTTGGAAATAGATATGCTAGTTCCTGACCTGGGCTCAGGGATCTCTAGCATCTCAGTTCCAGAGGTCTCAAGTTAGTCATGGTACTTGGGCTCAGTGCTTCCTCTGTTAGTATCACTGTTTTCTCAGCTACTCCATCTGTGTCTCATCCAAATAGAGGGATCAGGATAACTAGTGTCATTAGGCCAATCTCCCTTTCTCAACATAACCTCCTTCCAAAGGTTGTTGTGAGGATAAGAGTGATGAAAGAAAAATGCAAGCTGTCCCGAAGCTTTTAAGAGAAAAGGCATAATGATGTCTGTGTGAGCACACATACGCACATGCATAGACAAACTCCTGAGAGAGGGGAGGTAGGATGGAAGCATGACTTCAGTGAACATCATTCTCGTCGGATTATTATTTTCAGATATGTAGAGGTGTAAGTGGAACTGAATGGGGAAAAGCAGAAGGAGCTAGGTTACTATGTCATTTATATTGAATCGATTTAATAAGGAATCTATTAAACAGATTTGGTGTGACAAAATCTACGATACCGGGGTGGGGGACTACCTTTGTATATGCTTCCATATGACTTTGATCTTCATCTTGGCCCAAAGGTTTCATACTACCTTCTATTTTTCCTTAACCCTACTTCCTCCGTATCAGACTGCACATATATGAAAACAAATACATTTGGTAAAAATTAACATAAATATTTTCCTTTCATTTGACAATAAATTCTATTATTCTGTCACCAGGTGGACAAACAGTCCATAGAAAAGATACTTTCATTCTAAACAGATTCTTTTCCTTCCAATATGCCTAAATCTGCATATTTTATTCAATCATTTATCAAATGGAAACACGTTTGAGACTGGCTCATATGACATCATCTCATACAATTATGCCATCCTGTTCATGATGTCATCTTCCAGTTTCTGAGATACATAACATATAAATGGCACTTGTACTTAAAAAAAAATCCTTGCAACAGAAATATATTGCCTTGCTATACCAAAAAAGATGACATGTCCCCCACCTTGTCTGTATGCATAGTGCCCACTAAAGGTCACCAAAGATAGTATAAAATTCATTCTTAGCTTTTGCCTAAATATCTCTAGCAAAGGAAAACTTATCACCAGGAGAAGCAGTGTGTTCTTCTATTGAAGAGTTCTTACTGTTAGGAAGTTTTAAGTATATGGTTTCCTGCATCTCCCATTGGTTCTAATTCTTCCCTTTGATGCAGCAGACAACACTTCTGCTCCTTTTTCGTTATGATGGTGTTTTGGATATGTGAAGACAACTTTCATACTTCCCTTTGGCTCCTTCTCCAAGCTAAACATCCACAACACTTTCATTGTTCCTCAAATGTCTTTGTTTTCAGACTGTCTCACAATCTTGGCTACCCTTTTCTAAAAGTGCTCACATTTTTCAATGACCTTCTTAAATTATGGTACCCAGAACAGGTGACAGTACTCCAGATTCAGGCTGAGTGTCAAATAGAACAGAATAATTACATCCCATGACCTGGACTCTGTGCTTATGTTAATTCAGCCTAAGGCTACATTAACCTTTTCTTAGCAGCCACATCTCACAGTTCATATTCAATTTGTGATTTACTATTACATCTAGATCATTTTCATATGTCTTGCTCCTAAACCAGATCACTCCCATTCTGCAGTTTACTTTTGATGTGTTAGTACATAAATCCAAGGCTATACCTATCTCATTTGAATTTCATCTTACTATTTTCTGTCCAGTGTTTCCATCTGTCAAGATGCTTTTGAATCTTATTGGCTGCCCCTCTTAGGTTCACATCATTTGCAAATCTGATGATCATCTATACTACACCATCATCCAAGTCATTTATATAAATATTGAATAACACAGGAACAGGACCCAGAACAGAGTCCTAAGGCACTCCATTTGAGTACAGGATGATGCAAAGTCTTTAATGAACATTAACTGAAGATGGCTTGCTCAATCAGCTATGAATCTAGATACAGCAAGTTTAAGTCATATACCAGTCATCTTTTACCATCTACTCAACAAAAATAATATAGGAAAGCTGTCAAAGTTTTTTTCCTGAAAACATGAAATAATATGTGAACAGGATTTCTATTACCTATCAAACATGTAACACTATAAAAAAGGAGACAGTGTTTATTTTCTTTGGTGTATTCTTACTAGCTGGACCCTAGTTATTTTCTAGATACTCACAGACAGACTGCTTACTAATCTGATTTAGAATTTTGCCTGATACTGATGATAGGCGAACAGCCTCTAATACAGGTATACATAATCTGACCCTAAGATATATCACTCATGGTCTGAGAAAGAGTCAGGGCTGATCAAATGGGCTGTTTCATATTTTAAGTCAATCATAAAATATTTCTAGTTTAGAAATCAACAAGTGAAGAACAAAACCTACTGGACCAAGTCTCTTTGTTGGATTTATGTCTCTCAGTTCAAAACCCAATCTTCTTTCTATAATTTTACTTTTGTTAAAATTAGATGAACTAATTCAAGCATCACAGTAAAAAAAAAACACAAAAAACTACAGACCCAAAGGATATCTGCATCATCATCTTTTCTTTTTAAAACAGACAATGGTAGATTATACAAGAACCATGCTACCATAAGAGCAAGAATTTAAGTAGTGGTGTTCCAAGCCCCTGTCTTGAATTATTACTTGTGTTTATTTATACTTTTGAGATTTTTGCTTCTTATATCCAGCTGAAAAATAAAAAGCCATTTTTGAATGAAAATCCAATTTTCTTTTTGTACAGAATTGATGGCAGAAGCTGGCAAAATGCTTTCACTTTCCATCCCCAAGCTGTTACATATAGTACTATCTGTAGTAGTAGGATATTTTTTAAAACAAACAAACAAACAAACAAACAAACCTCTGAAGTGCATGTTTTATATGCATCATGAACATTTTAGACAAATTTCACATTGTAGAAAAGAGTGCTTTTGTTGAATAATGGTCAGCAATTTCTGAAACCTCCAGCACACAGCCACTTCCAAAGCTGCTTTAGCATTGTGCCAAACCAATAAACTGAATCATAGTACACTGCTCTAAAAGAGAAGTCTAGGGGGGGAGAATCTCTCCAAAATCAAACACACTTTACTCCATGCTCACTGGAAGATGAAAAAGATTCTTTCCTTTTCTGTAACTGAGGTAAGGGATCATAGAATTTTAAGATCTTAAAATTTGGATCTCAGAACTTAGTAATATTTTGTTACATCTGTTTCTTCCTTACTATATTGTTTGCGAAGAGGTATTCTTAAAATTCAAAGAGATAATTAAGAGTTTTGAGTAATACTCCAGCGGAAATAGCTTTGTGTAGATTACCTCTTTTATTTTAGGAAATCCAAATAATTTGGTACAACAGCTAAATTAGTCTCATGGATACCAGGGATTAAACATTTTGCATGCAAACTATATGGTATTCTGCTGATTTATAGCCCAAATGCAACTTTGGGATAATAACTTTCCCAGATTATTTCACCTCAAAGTTGTTGCAAAGAGAGCATGAGATGAGGGAACCATATACAGGAACCATGTATGAGGTCTGCCTATTAAATAGTGAGACTGATACAATAACCCATCTTTATATATATGTATTACAATTCTAATGCTTGTCCCCTTCAATATATAGTCCCCGTTCACACTCACACACCAATGCAGCCTTGTTTTTCACTATTCGAAGGCGTGGAGCAGATGAGTTTCTGTCAGCTGATTCAACACATCTGCTGTTTTCTTTTTTACCGCATCAGTTGACTCAAAACCTGTTCCTTTAAGCACTGATTTCACTTTTGGGAAAAGAAAAAATTTGCATGGTGCCAAATTTGGCAAATATGGAGGATGTTCAAGTGTAGTAATGTGTTTATTGGCCAAAAACTGCTTCACAGAAAGTGCTGTGTGAGCAGGCATGTTGTCTTGATGAACAATGAAACCATTCTCCACAGTTCTGGCCTTCCCCCCCCCCCCGACTCTCTCAGCTTTGTCAAAACATCCTTACAATAATGCTAGTTCACTGTTATGCCTTCTGGAACCCATTCTGCCAAAGTTACTCCCTTGATGTAAAAAAACCCCAATGAGCATAGTTTTGAATGTGGACTTGCTTTGATGTGCTTCTTTCATTCTTGGTGATGGTGGTGTTTTCCAGTGCATTGACTGTTGTTTTGTCTCAGGATCATATTGGAAGATCCAGGTTTCATCACAACTGATGATTTTCTGAAAAAGATTTCGGTCCGCCTCGAGTTGCTGCAGAATATCAGTGCAAATTTCCTTGCGGCACTCTTTTTTGCTCTGGTGTGGGAACCATTTTAGCAGAAACTTTGCTCATGTTTGTTGGCACAAACTTTTCTCATGCAAAATTTTCTACGTGGTGTCTTTGTCAATGTTCATGGCTTCAGCTATCATTCGTATGTTGAGTCAGCAGTCTTCTCGATCAATCTGACTGATTTCCCCCCACAATTTCTTCAGTTCTTGAAGTGGAAGGTCATCCAGGGCATTCCTCATTTTCCACATTCTCACATCCTTCTCTGAATCTTCTGTGCCACTCAAACATACGTGCATGAGACATAGGACTTTTTCGGATGCATGAAATATACCGCAAGCAGCCTCGTCACGTTGCGAGGCTGCTGCGCTGCAGAGCGTCCATTTCATATGATGCTCGCCCCTGGCGGTACTGTTGCGGTACCGCAGGGAGAGTTGAGCGTCATATTTCCTCGATTTTTAAGCACGAAAGTTGATCGTGCTTAAAAATCGAGGAAATATGACGCTCAACTTTCCCCGCGGTACCGCAACAGTACCACCAGGGGCAAGCATCATACAAAACGGACGCTCTGCAGCGCAGCAGCCTCGCAACATGACAAGGCTGCTTGCGGTATATTTCATGCATCCGAAAAAGTCCATAGAATCATAGAATTGTAGAGTTGGAAGAGACCACGAGGACCATCCAGTCGAACCCCCTGCCATGCAGGAATACACAATCAAAGCATCCCCAACAGATGGCCATCCAGCCTCTGTTTAAAGACCTCCAAGGAAAGAGACCCCACCACGCTCTGAGGGAGTGTGTTCCACTGTCGAACAGCTCTTACTGTCAGAAAGGTCCTCCTAATATTGAGGTGGAATCTCTGTTCCTGGAGCTTGCATCCATTGCTCCATGTTCTAGTCTCTGGAGCAGCAGAAAACAAGCTTGCTCCATCCTCAATGTGACACCCCTTCAAATACTTAAACAGGGCTATCATATCACCCCTTAACCGTCTTTTTTTCAGGCTAAACATACCCAGCTCCCTAAGTCTTTCCTCATAAGGCATGGTTTCCAGACCTTTCACCATTTTAGTCGCCCTTCTCTGGACACGCTCGAATTTGTCAATATCCTTTTTGAATTGTGTTGCCCAGAACTGGACACAATATTCTAGGTGAGGCCTGACCAAGGCAAAATAGAGTGGCACTATTACTCCCCTTGATCTAGACACTATACTTCTATTGATTCTATTCTACATGCAGGCTTCCCCATAGGCACAGTCTTGTTATTTAACAGACAGACCTTGTATGCCATTGTGAGCTCAATGGAGAAAGGACAAGATACAATGTTAAAAATAAATGCACATGCAAGATTAAATGACTACAGCAGAATGTCCCCAAATTTCTGACTGCTGAAACACACCAATTTTCTTCAGTATGGTGCAGGAAACTTTTAACTTTTACTAAGTAGAATTTGGAAACATATATTCCTCAATTGTTAAGCAAATGTTCATAGGAAATGTAAGAATTAGGCTTACACTTCTCTCAGTTGAGCCCATATCCTACATTTCTGTATGAGTCTCTGCTTTGGACTCACCATCCTGCTTAAAAGAAGGCAAGAATAAAGTAATGACTCATGAGGAGGCACCACAGCCAATCTCATCAAAAAATAGATAATCTCTCTCTCAATCCAGTGATATCAACAATCCAGCCACAGCCAATGCAGAGAGGTATCATAATGACACCATTTGTACTAAATCGCTGATTAAAAGATGGCAAAGAAAGGGCAGAGTTATACAGAAACACATAAGAAACTTTCTGCTCTGGGTGGAGATTTTAGGTGCACAACTGCCCTTTAATTAATTTAGTTCTCATAGTTACAAATGCCAGTAAAGTTTATGGAACCTGGATGTGGAAATGAGCCATAGCATTAGATCCTCATGAATTCTCTATCTTAAAATCTGAGCCAGAAGCAACATCCCCAACCAATGATGTTCTGAGCCAGAAGCAACATCTCCAACCAACGCCAAAATAGTGAGTGGGACAAGAGGCTTTTTGGTTGTGTTTTCCTCATTAAATCACTCTGTTAAAGATGTTTCTATTGATTTTAGTGGAGAATTTATAATGGCTCAGAAATAGATGAAGCTGTTTCTTCATTATTATTATTTCGGGGGGGGGGATAATTTGGCTTATTTCTGAGAAAGAGCCAAGGTACCTAACCCCACTCTGCTTATAGCACACTTAACAGTTAACTTATAGCATGTAGTTTGGAAATTACTACATGTCTGTAACAAGAGCACTGGCATACAGCTTAAACCATTATGTTTCTGGCTATTTTTGTTTACACACTGTTAAAAATCACTGAGAGTATTACTGTCTTAATGAAACAGCTAGAGGAAATGAAAGAAACATTTGAACCATGTAGCTGCTTCCCTGGGGAAAGAGAGACAATCTGTCTTTCTTCCTTCCACTCTGTAGGGATGTGGGTGTCACACCCACAAAGAACAAAAGAAGCATTATTTGTAAGCCCTGCAGCTTGACTAGTCAGGTGATCCCCCCCTGCTCCCCCCTCCCGTGGATCTATTCTCCCTGATCTATGGAACCTTTTTACAAGCATCAGATCTGCTCTGTAACAGAACCTCTAACTAAGGGAGCTCTCTGTTTTAGTAGAAAGGCTGAAATCCTTTCTATTAAGATCTATGAAGCATTTGCTAGAGTTCTTTTACCTATGAGGCATCACCCACTAATGCATCACTCATAGGAGAAAGCACTAGAGAGAGACCTCTGCAGCTGAACTTGGTATGGAATTGCTGCTTAAAAGTGGGGTCATTAACAGAATATTTCAAATGTGGCGGGGGGGGGACACACAGATCTGCAATCACCCTACAGTGCAAGAATGACGGGAGAGCAATGACATCATGCAATAAAGACTGAGGCAAAAGGGGGACTAATCAATTGCTAAAATGGGATAGTGTCATGGTGCGATAAGGCTGGGAGTTATATCCTTTCCCCTATATCCTCCCCCCACCCCCAGCAGCATTCTGTGACCTGTTATTGGTTGGCTATACTCAGTCTTGTCCAACTTCTTCCTTAATTATCTTCACACTTTAGACATGTGAGAAGAGTGCTTGCATGGAATTAATCCAGTATTTCTTCAACAGTAACTCGAAAGATTTGTCAAAATTACTCTTTTCAGATGAAAAAAGAATTTGGAAAAAGCTAAAGGAACAGTATTGAATTTGCTGAGAAAAATTGATATTTAATATATGACACAGAAATATACAAAACTAACTCTGTGTGTGTGTGTGTGTGTGTGTGTGTGTGTGCATATACACATACCTTCAAGCCTGTTGACGTATGGCAAAACCATCACTTTCATAGGGTTTCCTTAAGGCAAGGAATACCCAGAGGTAGTTTTGCAAGTTCCTTCTTCTGAAATATAGACTACAGCACCTGGTATTCATTGTTGGTCTCCCATACCAGGAATGATTTGGCTTTGCTTCCAAGGTCAGATGGGATCTGGTACCTTTAGGGTATTTAGGCCCTAGCGCGCTCTCTCTCTCTCTCTTTAATTTTGATAAATACAGTAGTATTGAAAACAACTTTTAAAATATATTAATCACTAAATGATTCCAACTACATATTGGTGCATGACACATATCAATTGATGTTTTCAAAGCTTTATCTTGCATTTAAGGAAACAGAGAGCTTTTGAATATTGTTTGTGTATGAAAAAGAAATACCAGATTCAGCCAGGTTTGAAAATTAATTCAATATTGTTAAGTGTTAGAAACGGGTAAATTAATTAATCAACATAAACACGAATAATTCAAATAGTCTAGGGAATTTACAAAGAATGGCATGGACTTTATCAATGCTGACCTTTTGGAGCACATTTTGTTTCTGGTTCCTTCAAAAGGGATCTTCTTGTCTTTACAGTTGCCTTCTTCTAGACTGAAAGTTCTCCCCATGTGAATAACGATAAAATTGTTGGTGGGGAATAGGAGGCCAGTATATCTAGGAGCTGTTTGACTGGGGAAGACTCTCCCAGAGCATGGGATCTCATTTTACAACCTCTTCAATTCAGTTTGTCACTCATTTACATCTCTCTTTCCACTTTCACCAACATGTACTATACAAATGCTTCAAATGGTTTGTTTGTTAAAGATTAATGGTTTATTTCTGTTAGAGGGCAAGTACAGCACTAAGTGGATAGCTTAAAATGAGTTAGTAAATCACTTAGTGGAGAATTCTTAATCTGACATTTTAACGAGTCTCTGAGCATATGCAGAACATTTTTCTACATAACTAAATTACTACACCCTTTCTGCATTTCCCAGTCTTAATCAAGAAGTCTTCAAAGATCAGTGACAGAGCACAGGTTTTCCATGAAGAAGCCCAAAGGGAATGTGTGGCATCTGCAGTTTTAACAAGCGTATATTTAAGGATCAGACACTTAAAAGGAGAAAGGTAAAAAATAGAATGGGTAGGTTGTGGAAGGCAGGAAGCCAAGAGAGCAAGAAATGGGAGATGAGTTTGAGGAAAAAATTTTAGCCGATTAGTGAAGAGACTAGGGCTGTATAATACACTAAAGAATTGCAAAGGAGTTCCTTACAGCTCACCCCAAATAAGATCATATAATAATTGTATACAGGTCGACCCCCATATCCATGGGGAATATGTTCCAAGCCCCCACCCCACCCTGTGGATACCTCATACTGTGGATAATAGGGAACCCTATTATTTTCAATAAGATGAATGCCAGAAGTTGACCATAGAATCACAGTGGAGGACCTAGAAATGCCAAGAAAAGGAACGTTGGTCTTACCTGTGATACATTCTTTTCCAGTGAAGAGGCGAAGAGCATTCGTATGCTTGTCCCTCCCACTTGCTCCCAGTAGGCAGGTAACAGAGACTTTTACTTTGAAAAGCTGACCACCAGTGTAGTCATCCAAGAGGGACGACCCCTCTGCTGGCCAGTCCATATCACAGCCTCATGACGCCGTAGTCTGACATATCTGGCCGTAATCCATAAGTTTTGGGGGTCTAAACACTCACATTCGTCTTACAGATCCTCACTCCCCCCCCTGCAGAAGTCTTTCATATGCTCGCCCTGGGTGGGCTGGATGCTCTTCGCCTCTTCACTGGAAAAGAACGTATCACAGCTAAGACCAACATTCCTTTTCCCAGTGGAGAGGGCTCCAGAGCATCTGTATGCTTGGGATGTACTAAAGCTCCAACCCTGGGTGGGCATGGCGAGCCTTGTGTCCAATATGGCTGAGAAAACGTGTTGCAATACGCTTCTGCCAAACGTAGCCTCAGCGGACTGTATTTGTCCATCCTGTAGTGTCACAAAAGGTTGAGGAAGTCCTTCACGTCACCACTTTGCAGATTTCCTGCAATGGGGTGTCCTTCTCCCATGCCACTGATGTTGCTGCACTTAAAGTAGAACTTGCCATCGCCCCCTCTGGCAACACCTTGTTTTGTGCCTAATAGGAAGTCGCAATGCAGCATCTGACCCATCGGCTCAGCATAGAGGGAGAAACCTTTCTTCTTAGAATGAGGGGAAAAACAAACAGAGCCTCAGAGACCCTAAATGTTGTTGCCCACTTAATGTAAACTCTCAGGGCTCTGCAAACATCCAGAGTGTGCCAAATTCTTTCCAGCTCCCTTCCAGGATGTGGTCAGAAGAAAGAAGGCACCACGACCTCCTAAGTTCTATGGAAAGCTGAGTCCACTTTCATTCTGAAATCCGGGCGTAGTCTGAAAATTACTGACTCCGGTCGGAAGATACGCAAGTGGCTTCTGATATACAGCGCTGCTAACTCTGACGCTGTGCATGCCAAGGTAATTGCCACTAGGAAGAGGGCGTTCCATGTCAAAAAACCTTAAGGATAACTCCTCCAAGGGCTCAAACGGATGTACTGTAAGGGCCTTCAACACCGTATAGAGATCCCAGGTCGGGAATCTGCGAACCATTGGTGGGGCTAGATTGGAAAGATCTTTGAAGAAAAAACAGCGTAGATAGGGGTGTGATGACCCTGAGCTGCCTTCTCTGGCAGCAGGAACAAAGTAATCGCCGCACCTGTCCCTTTATAGTATTCGGGCAGAGTCCAGACCCACTCCGTCCTGCAGAGAGTCCAGCGGCAGAGGAACTGAAGCCTCTCTGAAGTCCCAGCTCTGAAGTCCCAGCTCTTCTGTCTGCACCATTTTCAGAAGACATGGCAGGTAAATTTGTAAATACGTTCCGTGGATTCCCATCTAGACGCTAAAAACGTTCCGTCCACCGGGCGTGAGTAACCCTTCACTGTTAGCATCTGCTGTTCAATTTCCATGCGCAAAACTGTAGCCAAACAGGGTCCGGGTGATTCCCTTGCCCTTGTACTAGTAGATTGGCTAGTGTTGGAATTGGAACCAAGGCTACCTGCACGTTGAGGACGTCCAGAAGACAAGCTCTCCTTGGCCATTCTGGAGCAACCAGAATGACTTCCGGCTTCTCTGTCCATATTCTGTTGATCACTCTGGCTATCAGAAGGATTGGGGAAAAGCGTAAATTAGCATTTTGGGCCAAGGTCCATGACCTCTGCCCCTTCTGTTATGTAGAAGCAGGGTAGTTTTGTGTTTCACCTCCAGAGATGTGGGGTTCCCCTCCATGCATATGAACATGCGAGTCGCTTTGCCATGATTGCGCGGGACCTTGTACCACCCTGGCAAGTCATGTGGTTCTTCATTGAGACAACATCCATGTGGACTAGGACCGCTGTGATTCGAAACAGATCCTGAAGTGCTACTAGGACCAGCCTGACCGTCCACACTCTAGCCAGTTAATACTGCACCCGACTTCCGCTGGCATCTGTCTGACCTGCATCATTTGGGGCTGTGATCTGCTCCACAGCCTATAAGTGAGGTAATACATATCTTGCCCGTCTCCCAAAGGGGAATGAACCTTTGAGAGGAGCCAATGAGGGGCCCCATTGGAATCAATGTAAGAGTTCCCTAGGAGCTCTGAGGTGTCTGTGCTGTCGAGACTGACTTCTTGAACTGGAAAATAAGAGACCACTGCAACATCCTGGAATAGGATCTTGCCCATAGCAGATAGTCTATTGCTGCCATTATAAGGCCCTACAACCATGTCATCTGCCTAAGATCCGGTCGGGAAGTGTCTCTCACTTCCTGAATCTCCCTGCGTATAGAGTCGATTCTCTCCTAGAGGAGGAGGGTCATACCCCTCGCTGAGTCCTGAGTAGTACCGAGATGTTGAATCTACTGACTTGGGGACAGTGAGCTTCATTGCAAAATTCACTTGGTCCTGTGGGCCTGAGTGGGTTGGCGACCTGAAGCAAGTTCCCCTCTGGATGGGGTAGTCTGGATGGAGATCCAATTAGCAGGTCTGGATGGAGATCCAATTAGCAGGTCACTCCCGTAATGATAAATATGTAGGCCTGAAGTCCCTCATCGTGCTACCAGATACCATAATTCTGGTTTAAAAAAACCCACTGATCTGAAGAGTGACCAGCAGGAACACTTTGTATTGGAAACAAGTGTTTTACACAAAGAGCATCTCCATGCAAACCTGTCGAGGCCTCTTTGAGTTGAGAACTGTCCCCCAAGTTCCGTTCTTCTTGGGGACCAATGAAGTATAGAATAACATCCACTGTCCTAAATTCTATAGACACTCTTTAATGTATCCTTGTGTCCTAACGTGGGGACCTGCCCGCGTGGAAGAGTTTGAGAGAACTCTACCTGGCAACCCTGATGAAGTGACTGGGGGACCCACTAGCAAGGCTGAGTGAACCCTGGAGTCCGCTGGGATCAAACCCACAATGCGCTGACTTGCAGTACCGGCATCCAACCACTGTACGCCAGGGCTCTGTCTGAGGAGGAGTCCTCCCCACACCTCCACGTAGGACTGCAAGCGTCACCCCACAGGGGTGACGTTGCTTTCCCCGATGATCTAGCCTGGTTGCGAGACCGGTAACCATTTCCCCCCACCCAGCGTGGTTTGGAATAATGGACGCCCCTTGAGTGAAGGAAGTGGAGGGTGGAGTACTGTTCTGATGTGTTGAAGGGGCACAAGGTCTCTAATACCTTGAAAATTACCTGTCCTCCTCCTTGTGGGATGATGCAAGGGTTCTCTCCCTTTTTAACCCTGCCCTCCACCAGAATTGGTTCCAGGGACTGCTCCAACCACTTATCCCCTAGGGAAAGGGGAAGAAAACACCAAGCTCTGTTTCAACTTGAGATCCATGCTCCAGCACCTGAGCCCTATCTGTAAATCCAGCGGCTACTGCCACCCCTTGAGCTCTAGGACAGAACTGGATGGGGTCCATGTTACCATCCACCAGAAAGGGCAGAACCCCATGCCTTGTTAAGGTTCTGCAGAGCTCCAGTTTCAGAATAGGGGGTATCAAGAATGACACCTTTATCTCCACAAATGAATGCTCAATCTGTTCTTGTAGTAGTCTCCTCCTTGCCAAATAAGGTAAGAAGGAGCAGAGGAAAAAATCCCAATGGGACCCGAATTCCCAACCATAGGGGACCAAACATCCCCATGTGGGTAAGTTCAAGGCAGAATGCCATATGAGTAACACCTGTAACTAGTCCATCACCCTCTTAGGGAGCTTCTTTGCACAACCTGGTTGCGCTTTTTTGCCACTGCAGGTGAGGCCCCTTCATCACCAGTCCTGTGCATAAGCGCGGCTGGCACTGGCCTCTCCAGGATCACTGGCTGTTAGCTTAGAGGTGGAAAAAAGACCTCCAAGGGCCATGCAGTCCAACCCCATCCTGCCACGCAGGAACACACAACCAAAGCACACCAGCGAGACAGTGATCCAGCCTCTGGTCAAGGGAAAAAATTCCGAAGAAGGAGACTCCATCACACAAATACGCGGTTCCCCTCCAAGGTTTGAGCAAGTGGAGAGAAGGGAGGGAACCTCCACCCCCTCTGTGAGTCCTGCACCCCCATTGCACCCCAGGAGACTGCAGCTCCAGAGAGTCTTTGTCATCACATGACCCCTTCAGTCGATTAAAAGGAAACCCACTGGCCACGGTTGTTCCAAGCATGGGGGGTAGAGAGTAAAGAGCCCGGCCAGGTGGTTTGGGGGGATCTGAGATCAGCTTCCCTTGCCCCCGCACCATTGCTCAGCACTGTCTCTATGGGCGATCCTCTACCCTTTTTCCGCTGTAAGCGGCTGGGGGTGAGGTCTGCTACGGCCATGGCAGGGACTGAGACGGACCTGATCTGGGTTCTCGCACAGTCCTCCTGCGCGCTTTCCTGCGATATTGCCAATGCCGCGCCGGGGGCCTGTGGCACGCTCTCTTAGCGGCTCTGGGCGATTGCCTCCGAAGGGAACCTGAATGTCTACCAGAACGCGCTCCCAGCGCGGCTCCTGGTGCCGTACTTTCCTGGTGCCTCTAACAGCCTTGCCCTGCTCCCAGAGCGGCTCTCTCTGGATGGGCTGCCAATGCTGCGCCGGGAGCCCCTAGCACACTCCCCTAGTGGCTCTGTGAGATAGCCTCCAAAGGCACTGTCGAGAAGCCAACTTAAATAGCTGATAAGACCGCCCGGCTCGGCACAACTCAGTTGAAAAGCACAGTACCTGGTGTTGTCAGTAGCAGTCCTATAGGGTCAGAAGTACACACACACACACACACAGAGAGAGAGAGAGAGAGCGAAGAACGAAGAGGCAGTCCGAGGTGAAAAGGATTCCGGCAGGTGGGTCAACGAAGGCAGTCCAAGGTCAAGATATCCGAAGTCTCAAGATAGCAAGGTTCCAAGAAGCAGGAGAGTCACAGGCAGAAGCTTCCTCCAGGAAATGCAGACTGCCTGAAACAAGGAACTCAGCACCCCGCAGCTGCTTATGTTGGCCCAGCTCCCACTCCCAGCTGCGGGGTGATTGATGAGCTTCTCTCTCTTAATCTCTGGGAACGACACAGTCAGGCCCTCTCTGCTCTCCTTTGGCTAAAGGTAGGTACCTGCTCTTCTACCTCTTGCTCTTGCTTTACTATGTCTCCCAGGCTTGGACCCTGTGCTGGGGGAGGGCTAGGCTGCTGAGCCCTGGGTTCTTCAGGGCTAGACTCAGACTCAGCCAGCAATTCTGCTACTGGCTCAGCCTCCTCGCCTTCTGAGTCCTCAGAGACCATGACAGGCACCTCAATGGCTACCAGGGGGCGCTCCCAGAGTGGCTCCGGGAGACAGACTTTCCCGGTGCTTCTAACCACCTTGTCCTGCTCCACGAGTGGCTCTCACTGGGTAGGCTGGCGGTGTTCCCCACCACTGCCCCCTTCCCTGGAGCTCTGTTGTGACTCACTGCGGTCGCCCTCGGTGGCGGCAGATGTCCTTCGGTTCTGGTGGGGGGGTTGCCCGGCGAACACTAATGTGGCGGATGGCATCCCGTTCCTGGGGGCGTTCTGCGCTGCTTCCTCCTGGAGGGGCCACATGGTGGCTACCTCCCAGTCGGCTCCTAACCCCTCTGGGTGGAGCGGAACTGGGGAGCTAATGGAGGCAGGCCAGTTGGGGGTCTTCTCCTCCTTCATCTGCCTCTCCGAGGCTGCATGGCAGACTCCTTTCCCGGCCTGAAGTCACGCTGTATGTGGTGGAGAGGGGCTGGGTCTCAGCTGGCGGCAGCTGAGGCGGGGGTCTTCTCCCCCTTGTCCAGCCTCTTCTTGCCGCCGCTGCCATTGGCGGAGACTTTTGTGCCGCCGCTCTTGGCTCCGGAGCTCTGCAGCTCATCGTCTTCGTCCCTGGGGCTAGCTGAGCTAGCCCCTGTCCGTGAAGGATGATCACTGCCAAACATGGTAGCTATCACCGCATCAATCTCCTCCAGTGTGGTCATTCTCCTCTTCTTCGTGGCCAGGGCTGCTTATCCAATTGAGCCAAATGTAAAAAGTTTTTTTTTTTTGGTCTTTAAAAAATGGCGCCCGCCACGTGTGAAAGGACAAAGGAGGACAAAGGAGGAGACATGTCCTACCAGGAGCGTAGGCAGGAAACAGATTGGCCAGCAGAGGGGTCGTCCCTCCTGGATGACTACACTGGTGGTCAGCTTTTCAAAGTAAAAGTCTCTATTATCTGCCTACTGGGAGCAAGTGGGAAGGACAAGCATACGGATGCTCTGGAGCCCTCTCCACTGGGAAAGAACATATTTTTTCAGATGTGGGTAAGTGAAACCATGAATATTGAATCTGTGGATATGGGGGTTGTCCTGTATTATACATTAATATATATCAGAAATCACTCAAGAGTACAATCAATGGGAAGGCAGAAGTTACTGAATAGAGTTATAATGCACCACCACTTTCAAACAATCTCCTTTTGTACAGGTCAATGTGGAAGAGGGGATATTCTGAATGAGATGTAGCTGCTTGATGGTTTTCGTCTTCTGCTGAGTGAGAAAACCACTCCTTCTACTCCCATTCCATTCTTCTTTTGTTTTTCTTTTCCAAACTTAACTATACTTCTGCTTCACAAACTCAGCTATCAGACGCAGGCTCCAGAAATTCTCTTCCCTTTGCTGCTGTCTTTTCATTACACAGTCCCTTGTTAGTCTACTTAATAACAGAGCCATGTGACACATTTCCTCCAGTAAGCCTGCCTGCTTTAATGAATGTGACAGAGGATGAAGCACCCACCTTACCAAACTCTAGCAAATCCTAACGACCTAATTCATGAAAGTATGGTATATTTAATGTTAGCATGCTAAGTGAAATCACTAGAAAAATTCAGTGAATTGGTAACTTAATGAGTTAATTCCCAGCCCTGGGTTCAGCATACCTGAAATATGAAGATTGCTGACAGTTGATTCAATTTAATAAGAAATAAAGAAAGTTGAACTGACCTCTCGAGGACAAATTATCCTCTTGGGACGAGGTGCTTCTTGTTGTAACTGATATACTGTCAAACATAAAAACACATAATTAGAAGGGTGCAATTAATATAAATGTTTACTTCTGTAAGTTTTGGGAAAGTACTTCAAACTAATTTAAATGAAGGGAAGATATTGGGCTGAAGCAGAGATTACTTAGCAATCAGTTTAGAATTCACATGTTAATGAAGAAGACAAAGAAGAGGAGGAGGAAGAAGAAGAAGAAGAACTAGAACTAGAACTAGAACTAAAACTAAAACTAGCATGGATTTTAGTTCCCATGAGAGTCTCACTTCACTCTGGCTGTGCTCTATAAATGAAACAGGTGCCTTACTCCACAATGAACACAATTTCCTTGAGCATCATTTCTGCTAGCTAGTTATCCCTTTATTTTTTGTTGAAGTGCTGTTTCTATCCATATAGACTTTGTACAACTAAGTTACAGACTGGATTTACAGTACAAAAGCTCAATACTCTAATTTGTTTTATACTGGACAGCTACACTGGGGAGAGGGGTGCCTTCTGATTTCACAGTTATCCAGACAATCTTTTCTGAATCAAAGTGAAAGAAATTGTTTCCCCTGACAAATGGATTCAAATTGCAAGAAAAGACATTCACAATTAATATTGGGAAGAACTTTATGATAGTAACTTTGTTCAAGAGTGGCTCAGACTATCTTGGAAGCATTGATTTCCCTTTGTTGAAGGCTTTTATGATGATGATGATGATGATGATGATAATAATAATAATAATAATAGAAATAAAAATTTATTTATATCCTGCCCCTCTACAAAAGGCAATCAGGGTGGCTTACAACATTTAAAATATACATATAAAACCCTCCATCCCACCTACCCCTTAAAATACAATTAAATAATAAACAGTTGTTAGATAAATATGTGGATTCTTGTGGGCAGTGGGTTCCTCTAGATGACCTTAGGGTTACTGTCCAGCTCTGTAGTTCCATAATTATAGGAGTTTTTGCTCATATATATATATATATATATATACATACACACACACATATATATTGCATCTTGTGATTTTTTGTGTGTGAAAATCCACAATATTTTGTTTTAAAATAAAATCCCTGAAACACCTTAGGAGACTTTCCCCATATATTTTGGGATATTCTCGAGCCAAAAATTCAGCTGAAAACAGTAAAAAATATGGCAGCTTCAGTTCCTTTCCCCACAGTACTGTACTTCCTATAACCTTCCCCAAATCCTCCCAATAAAAAAAAATTATCAAGGAATATATTTCAGTTGAATCCTGGACCAGTCCATAATGTTACTTCTTGCTCCACCAAGAATTGACATGTAGCCCATGTAGCCCACATTTGTGTGTGTATATTTGTGTGTGTGTGTGCTGATCTACTGCTACAGACTTCAGAAGTAAAACCAATTAGACTAGAATGCAAGTAGCTTTTAGTTCAGTCAATCTCCTCAGGAAAAACTTAACACAATGTCTCCTTGCTCACATGGATATGTACCAGTCTTTTCATATACATATAACTGAAAACATTAATTATTATGTGATACCATCTTACTAATACCCATAATACTACGCAGATGTACATGTATGTCACTGATGCAATAGAGGTAAGACGTGCTTTGGGGACCTTCCTGAGGAAGTGTTTGAAGTGTTCCAAAAGCCTGCAAGAACTAACTTGTTCAGATACCATAATGGGGTTTATAACGTAGCAGATACATTACATAATACTTATTTTCCCAATTTGTCTAAAATTGTTGACTAGACACATTCTTTATTTTGTTTATGCAGGCAGTCATTCACTGAACACAAATGCTTGGGAGCAAGTAAAACTGGTGACTCAAACACAGACAAATACTAAAATGTAAATATCATACCTATTCTCTCTTTCTTTCAGTTTAGTTTCATCAGCATTGAAGCATCTAACATACACGTAGATATCAAATATCTCTGAGGATGAGTGGAGAAAAATATCTAGCATGCAAAGTTACCTATGGTGACATTCTAGACTTTTACAACTTAGTATTTTTCTCTGTTCGCTTTTCAGCCCCCCTCCCCGGTGCTCCCAGAGGTATTACAGCTTCTAGTCTAATGATCTTATATGGGTAAGTGAGGTGGTCAGTAGTAATACAAGTAAATTAAATACATTAGAAAATTAGTTTCATCAGCAAAGATTTTAAGCATCATGGAAGAAATGGGTCTTCAGGGAATATATAAGTAAGAAAAGGGATAGTTTTTTGTTTTGTTTTTTGGTAGCCAGACAAGCTTAGAATTTATTTCAAATGCAGGCATTCTGAAGACAGCAGCTATATTTGCTTGTTGCCATATTTATAGTCAAGTATAAGAAAGCCAGTGTGACAACAGTGTAGGACTGAGACTTAAGAGATCCAGGTTCGAATCCCCATTCTCGAATGAAAATCATCTTGGGGAACTCACTTTCTCTCAGTCTGACCTAACTCACATGGTTATTGTGAGGATAAAGTATGGAGGAGAATGAGCTATGTATACTAATCTCTGAGCTTATTGAAGGAAAGGCAGGACATAAATGTTAACAAATACATAAACAACCTGATCCAAACGTACATGTATCTGGTAGCAACATCACAGTGACAGTGATAGATTAATACTTAATATTTATGTGGCACTTCTTTTAAATTCTCTAAGTGCTTAATATACCTTGTAGTAGTGAGCCTTACAGAATCATAAGGAAGGGGTGGATGAGACAGTAAGATTGAAACAGGGTCTTGCCTAACACCATCCAGTAACTTAATGCCATGATATTTAATTTCTTGGTTTGTGAAATCTTTTAATTAGGGATGTCAAACTCAAAAGCACATGATTATAACAACTATGATACAGCAGCAAACTGCGGGATAATGCAATTCCTATTTGCATAAGGCTTGGCAGGCAAATACACCAAGGTCAACTGTGGAAAAGGAAGTATCACAAAGGTAGTCATAGCACTGAATTGCATAATGTGGTTGGGGCAGGGGCAAATTCTAAATGGTGAGCTCAGGTGTGGTCCTGCCAATTATGGAGCTAAGCCTAATCTGCCAGAGAAGTTCAGATGTGGATTATAACGGACTTGACAGGGCCACCACTTACATTTTCCACTGTGATAAGTATGAGGGGTTGGAGTTAGGAAGGCCTTCTGGTAGTGAAAGCTTTGTCTTGAACCTTCCATTAGAACTAGAGAGCTTAGGAACTGAGGTTTTAAGTTTCTTCTGGCTCTATTGATTTTAGGATGCCCAGGAACATCTGTGGATCATAGAAGCCCAAGGTGCCAGTTACATGACAGAAATTGTCGCGGTGCTTACCGTGATTTTGTGACCACGAATCCGTCCCTCGCTGTTTATACGATTTATGTCACTGATCTGGATATCCCAGGTGGTCCTGTGACTGATATTTACACGTCCAAAGTTCCGTTTTTCTTTAGGTTGTAGGGGGGGGGGGTTTGGCTGTCAATCAAGTATGCGATTACTCGTGTTTTCACAACCTGAGTGACACACTTCCTTTAAAGTTCTGTGCCATGAGCGATGCTATTGGCTGGCTGGGGGGGGGAGACAGGGGGGCAGAGGTTTGGAATTCCCCTCGCTTCTTTAAAATGTTAACCCTTTCAGAAGAGGCAGAAGGCACTTTTCAAAGACCTCAGACAGAGGAACAATTAAACCATCTCCTTTCCTTTTGAAAGCAAGCCGAGTAGAGGCTTGGAATTGCTTTCGCTTTAAGCAGAGGCATTTTGAAAGACCCAGACTGAGATCTTTCGCTCAGATGCAGGGAGATCAAGCCATGGGGGGGGTTGGGTTTCCCCTTGCCTCTTTAAAATGTTAACCCTTACAGCAAGCCAGCGACAGGCATTTTGAAAGGCACAGACATAGAGGGGGAATTAAAGGGTGTTCATTTGCTCAGAGGCTGGAATACCAGGGAGGGGATCCAGGCAGGGAATGAATGAGCGACCTTCTGCCCACCACGACCTCTCTGTAACATGCAGTTGAGGAAGAGGTTAAAGCTGAAGAGTATGCAGTGTAGAAATCCATTTAAAAAGGTGATTGAGTATGCGCGCACGCACACACGCACATCAACTTTCGTGCAGCTGGAAGGGATGCCTTTATTTTCGGCTGGTGAGGCTGGCTCTGTTGAACGGGTGACTGACCCCTTCTTTTCTGGTCCCTGATCTCTAAGCCCGCCCCCAGTCACCATTTCCAGCCATCCCAGTACCGAGACATTTTGTCCCAGGCTGTTTACATTTCCGATTTTCCGAATCCTCCAGTGATTTTTTTAAAAAATGGCACAAACCGCGGAACTGGAAGTCCCGCAGGTTGAGTGATAAAAGGTGGCCCCCCTTCCGAAAATCACGTACCCGACCCTATGTACGTGTAAACTGCCAGGGATCGACACAAATTCTTCCCAGGACATTTTCATCTTGTAAACGGCACCCAAGAATGTAAGATTGAAGTACTCTTGCCTGCTGTGCTTTCTGCCAGAGTTTCTTCCCTCCCCTCCTTTCATTATTTATTTATTATTTATTTATTCATATGTGCAATTTCTATGCCACCTTTCTTCCAGTGGGACCCAAGGTGGCTCACAGAACAATTAAAATCACCATTAAAAGTGATTAAATTTCAAGACAGGTTTGAGAAATAGGAAGAGCATAACAGAAAGAGTTTTCAGAAAAGTTTGAGAAAGAGACTGAACTTTTTCAGGGAGTTTTCTGAGAATGCCTAGAAAGATTGAGCTAATTATAAATCAAACTGGAGAGAAACCCAGAAATGTTCAATTTGATCAGCATGGGATGAATAACATGTCTGTATGGTGCAGCCAAGTGTTTGGGCTAAGCTTGAGGGACAAACAACTTCTTATATGTAGATATGTGTAGTAGAGCCTAGATGCAATTTTTAAAACATGCACACTGCTTCTACTAGGGTATGAGAGGTAACTTATTAAGATTTTAAACCAAAAAAGCATTTGCAATCCCAGTATAGAATTTCAGAAAGAAACAGTTTCCCTTGTCCCCCTCAAAATTCTCTTTCCTAGAAGCTGTTCTTTTTTTTTCTTTTTAAAGAGTACATGCAAGCATATGCTGTTAGCTTCTGACAAGACAATATGGCCTTTAAACATACAATATGCTGCTTATATAGACATTTGACTGCAGCCATCAAAAAGGAGGTGAGATGGCAAGCATGTAGAAGGCTAAAGCTTGAACTTTAGTCAAGAGCTATGTTACCCAGATTTTGGAGCCAGACTGGGATAGCAAAGCTGCAAAATTTGGAAATGGCAGCTCCAGTGCTCAGAACAATACCAATAATACTAATAATACATGGTGTGTACTCAAGTAATTTTAAAAAAAACAACATGGCAGCCAGACTAAGTGAGAAGAACTAAACTGACCAGAGCAGGATGGCAGTAGTACTGACCAAGTTAGATGCAGATCCATTGTCTTCAAATGTTCAAAGCACAAACACCAGCTTTTTTGTGTTAGTGGTGATGGTGGTTGTTATATCCCATTCCATTTATGGTGATCCTATGAATGAGAGACCTTCCAAAGACCCTGTTATTAACAGCCCTGCTCAACCTTAGCTATAGTTGTTAAAAACCATCAATGTATCTTGCTGTATTTCAAGTTTCTTCATTTTCATATTCAAAATATAGGCTGCTTTTTTTAGTAGTAGTAAAGATATGACTGACATCTTATTCAATATTCCTTTAGTAAAAGACAAGTTCCCAGAAACAAAAGCTGCAATCAAATCATGGGAATTGCCTTGAACAATGATCTGAAAACTGCAATCAAAGTTAAGGGAAAAAAATCACTGCTTTTTTCAAAGTGACTCACTTGCAAGTTTAACCTTGCAAAACTAAAAATGGTAAAATAAATCACATTTGTGGAGAAGAAAACTATGAGATTGACAGCCACTCCTCGTCTCCCACATTTTAGTACTAAAGAGAAATAAAATATGTGGTATGTCCTCCCAAATGTTGTGTTGGGAAGGAACAGTAAAATGGGGTTTTAAAGGACTGTTCTGAGAATCATGCCAGAACCAGTCCTTGATCTGGATTACATTTCTTTTTCTGCCCGCATTTCCATATTTTGGATTTAGTACTGTAGTTTACACTCCTTAACACATTCCTAGTCATAGCTGTTAGTTCTGTCCTCATGCTCCTGTCCTTTGTGTTTTATTAAAATTCCATTCAGGTAGCAAGAGTTCAGAAGGTCAAATTTTCTATTTCAGAGATTAGAAAATTCAGAGAAAGAAGGAAGCCTAACAGTCATGTGTAATGCAACCCTATATGCAACTTCTCCAAAGTAATCCTTGTTGGGTTTGATGGTACTGCAACTGTTGTCTAGTCTACTGTACCAGGCAGGAGACCCTATAGTTACATAAAATCACTAACAGTTGCCTCACCAAACTCAGAGATGCTTATTTCACAGGTTCTCTAGATAACTTGTAACGTTACACAAATTGATATTCTAAATTTTTTTACAAATTTTTTTTTAAGTATGGTTTCTTCCCTGCCACCCCTGCCCCCCAAACACAAAAAAGAATGAAAAACAAAGAAAGGGAAATGGGGGAGTAAAATATATAGCACTTCATCTCCCAAGTTATGACTCTCTGCCCTCCTCTACCTGAATTTTAGTTTCTGATACTCACAGTATGATTTCCATATTGGGGGTTGATATTCTTCAGCATCTAGAATAGTGAAAAAAGAAAAAAGACACTAAATCAACCAGAGGCTTAGTGAGTATTATCAATGTGAATCTTCTGTAAAGATTATAAAACCTGCTGGGGAAAAACGTTATTGCTTTTCATTCATAATTTAGTGGATGACACAGGTGAAATTGTTTACTGTTAGGCATTAACTTTCTCTCCACTGCCCCAAATTCTACTATGCAAGGTTTTTTCACAAAAATGTCTCCATGGCTTTTTGAATTATTAAATTAACTAAGCCACATGAGCCACTGACCTATTCCATGCTTGAAGAGATATTATAGAGAAAGACTTGAAAATGCCTGACCATAGCAATGACAGACAGACATTATCAGACTGGGTTTAAATTAAGGGTGGCTTAAATCTGGGATGGGGAACATTTATGGGCCAAATGAAAACCACTAGGCTTCTCAGTCAGAATTAACTGGAGTGTCCCCAGACCATGTTACCTAAGAGGCCCTCCTATATATTGATATAACCTACCCTGTTCCATTTATATAAGATATTCCATCCCCACAGCTACAAATTTAGTGAGGGGAGGCCTTCATAAACTGGAAAATCAATAGACTGCTGTTCTCCTGGTTGTGCCCTGTAAGACTTCTTACTCCACCTATTACTGGAATAAAGTCCCTTGACAGATTTTGACTAATGTGGAACTGAACATGGGGAAATGTCCTCACCTCTGGTTAAATACAACTGGATGTTCATATGGTTTAATCCCATGTTTACTCAGAAGATGGTAGCACTGAGTTCAGATAAGTGTGCACAGGACTGCTGTCCTGCAGCAGCATCCTATAGTAGAGTCTGCAGGTGATAGGATTCTTCCTACGCCTCCCCCACCCCGCATGGTGAAGGACAATACAACAACTTCCTCCCCATCTCCACAGGTACAAAGACTACAGGATTCTGATTAACTCTGCTAGCGCTGTAGTTAATCATGGCACACCACCAGGTGTTCCCAAGACAAGACTCAACCATGTAACACAGAACCCCTGTCAAGACATAAAGGGTTACATCATGCTGTCCTCCATCTCTAAAAACAACTAGGATTGCATCAGGATAGAATAAAGGCCAAACAGCCCTAGCTCATTTTTCTTTGAAAGACATGATCAATGAACATAAAACAGAACAAAACCACAGACAAGGTACCAGTGAAATTCCCTAGCGTAAATATTGACTGAATGACCACATGCTACCCACTTACTCCAAAACATAAACATTGAAGGGAATACTAATTGCGGAGTGGGAAGCTAGGCTTCAGCGTATGGGAAGAAAGAATATCCTAGGTTACCGTGCCTGTTCATATTTACTCATTCAACAACTGTTAATGAGTACTTGGACACTTTCTTCAACAATAGCAGCCATTTACTTTGATTGTACGATCTCACATGCTGCTTCTGCCACAAGTATACCATTACAATGATAAATATACCAATCAAATAGACTATATGATTAATCTACAAAAACTATGTCAGTTAATTAAAGTAATGTCATGTTTTTAGTTCTCCTACACTACTTATGGAAATGAAAAGGCAAGTATATCCTCAACTCACGCATATACATGTGCATTATAGATACACCTACATGCATGGCCTATTTTAATAAAAAAATGTTAGTGATTAACTACAGTATACTTTTTAAAATTAGACTACATAAATGAGGTGATAAACCCTAGCAATTTACAGATACATTTGCCATCTAGCTCACTGCACAGTCCCCTAACCATACATTATCAAACTAATCACCTGCACATTGGATTATTCTACTTTAGACTTTTTAATCTCTTAGATTCGATTTATATCATAATGGTGTTTTCTTAATAGAGGGAGTAGTATTATAAAAATAAGCTGTTTCACAGCAACTTAATCATCTTTTTTGCTTCTACCTTGCAAGTAGGCCAGAATTGACTTTTTTCTCCTAATGCCCATGAGTATGGCATTAGACACTTATTAAATTATCTTATTAACATCAGCTTTGATCACAGTAATTAGATAATCCTGGAGATAATATGTATGTAAAGACACAAGTAGAGATAAAAGGCTTCTGTTCTAATATAGTTTTACTACATGGACCACACTTTCATTTGCAATCTAATTTCAGTATGAAAGCCACATACAATTTCCTTAAGGTTTCAGGAGGTAGTCTTTACAAGCAAATGAACATTCAATTTTAGATGAAACAGAATTAAAATTTCACATCTGGATTAAAGTAAACGTGAGATGAAAAAGCCTGGCTTGATAGAAGCCTAGGAGAGACTGCAACTAAGATATAGAGAACAGTTCTATGAAACAAGAAACAGAACTGCAAAGGGATCTTGTAGCACCTTTGAGACTGAGAGAAACAAACTGAAGCATAAGCTTTTGTACTTCCTCAGATGCATGGATTGAATTGCCTAGGAATCAATGTTTATGAGCAGAAATGCAAAATTTGTGGGTATGGTTGTTGGGTGGAGCTGAAATGCCAGACAAAAGAGAGACTACAAAAACAATCTGGCAGCAAATGTTAATCCTAAAAAGAAGGGAACCCAAGCACCATCTAATCCAAACTCCCTTACATGGTGATGAGATTGTCCATATATCCAGAGGCATCAACTGTGAGTGTTTCAACGCTTGAGATGATGGGACATCCAAGTTTGTCCTGTTTATGTATTTTGGGTCTCAACGAAGCACATTCTATCTATTACCCAAAATACATAAACAGGGCAACCATGGATGACCCATTATTTCAAGCACTGGAACGCTTGCAATTGCTGCTTCTAGATATATGGACAATATCCTTAGACCATATGGCACCAGCACTCCCACCCAGCTGCTGTAGTGAAGGACACTACCGACTTCCTGCGGAAATTACAGTCCATCCACAACCTCCCAGTGTTACCTACCCTGATAGCTCCTGTGGAGAACTAGAGCTGGAAAGTGTGTAAAAGAAGGAATCAGGGAACCAATCCCAACACAGGGAGCTGTGATGGGAGGGGCCTCTGAGCAAATGAGATGAGAGAATGTGGGAGCCAATCCCAGCGAAGGAAACTGTGATGGAAGGAGGTTCTGAGAATATGATCTGAGGGGTCGTTTACATGGCAAAAATAATCCTCAAAGAATTCGCCTAGAATTCTTATAGTTCCCACGTGTTCCGCACCTGCATCGCCCTTTTCGGAAGGAGGGGGTCTAAAACACCCATAAGTGGCGCACTTAATGACACTGCTGATTTTCCGCCTTTTTAAAAAAAGTGTCGCAAGTTTGCGCATTATCGCATTTGGAAACTGTCCGTCATTTTTAAATTTGTGATGTTTAAAATTAGGGATGTGGGCGGTTTTTTATAGTGATGCCATAGAAACCCGCCTACACATCCGGCTTTCCTATCTGCTTTGAAGCATCCCTGTAAACATCTATCGTTTTCTTAATGGAGTCAGTTCAGAGAACAAAGAAGGTGGGCAGGGGAATAGCTTGGAGTTATGCCGAAACTCTTGATTTACTGGATCTTTGGGGGGAAGAGAAAGTACAGGAGCAGCTACATCTATGTCACTGGAATATCGATGTCTTCGAAAAAAATAGCCGCAGAAATGCAAAAGTGTGGACACAACCGAACCCTGGAAGAATGCCGCATGAAATCGAAAGCGATGCGTCAGAAATACAGGGAAATTAGAGATCATAACTCTAATAGCCAAATACAAGCAGGAAATGAGCATAGCTAAAACCTCCATGGCTGCAACAATTTAATTGGCACCACTGAAGAGAACAAAGACCATAAAAGATGACGAGATGCCCAATCAGAAGCCCAAGAGGGGGGAAGTGGATGACCAATGGGAGTACGGATGGCGGGAATTCCTGAAGGAAGTATGTCTAGAACGAATGACGTACTTCGTTGATTGACAGGTAGGGTTGTTAAAGTATGCGGAATATCAATGTCGTGGGAACTGAAATATTTCGATGTGTAGAAATTCGCACATTAATATACTCCACATTATAAGCACATCGGAACTACATCGCAGAACTAAACAGGAACCTGCTCCCCTCCAACAAAAGACCTTGCCTGTTCCTATTCAATTCAATTCTAAAATAATCAACCATTAACTATTGTTAACTTTTCCAGTGTCACCTTACTCCCCTAAAAACTAACAACTCAGCTCAGAACAGGTAGGCAATATGTACCCAGCTTTCTTGGTTCCAACATTACCCTTCGGCTCTCTACACTGGCAAACAAGCCAGACTCTACAGCATAGGATAAATGAAAATAAATCATAGAATCATAGAATTGTAAGAAACCTGGAGGGCCATCCAGTCCAAACCCCTGTCATGCAGGAATACACAAAGCACTCCCGACAGATGGCCATCCAGCTTCTGTTTAAAAACCTTCAAAGAAAGAGACTCCACTACACTCCAAGGCAATGTCAAACAGCTCTTACCATCAGGAAGTTCTTCCTAATAATTAGGTGAAATCTCTTTTCCTGTGTTTGAGTCCACTGCTCCATGTCCTAGTCTCTGGAGCAGCAGAAAACAAGTTTGATCCCTCTTCAATATGACATTCTTTCAAGTATTTAAACATGGCTATCATGTCCCCTATTAATCTTCTCTTCTCTAGGTGAAACATACCTAACTCCCTAACCAGCTTCTCATCTCTGACTTCAGAACAACTGTTCTTGAACAAAAAAATCTACAAAGGAAGACTGGAAAGAGGAACAGATTAATTAGAATATTTCCACAAACTCCAGTCAATCAACAGTGGGTTGAACAGAAACAGTGGTTTCCTGGCACACTACACTTATTATAACACTAGTTAACAACCAAACTTCACAAGGGCACTCTTGGCAAATTTATTACATCTCCTTCCTGGTGCCCAGTCAGCATCACACTACATTCCAATAATTCCCTCCAACATTCATATGGTTATCTACTCACCCTGGCTTTAGGCAACATCTTTCCTCTTGCCTTTGTCCCTCAATGGCCATAGTCAAAACTGAATTTGTCATCTCATCACCATACCCACGAGTTTTGCATTTCTATGGCTATTCATATAGTCTGCTCATAAAGGTCTGTTCCTAGGCACTTCACTCCATGCATCTGAGGAAGTAGGCTGAAATCTATGAAAGCTTGTGCTATAACTTCTTTCTCTCAGTTAGTCTCAAAAGTGCTACAAGATCCCTTTGCATACTGATATTCCAGACTAACACAGCTATGTCTTTGAAGAAACAACTATACATGCTTAATCCTGACTCACTGGTGACTGGCTGGCTGGCTGGCAACATGACTTAATTCTGTTTCTCTCTCGACATGAAATTAATTTTTCTTGACATGTTCTGATAATTTTTATATTAAATGGCAAGCACAAACATTTCAAAAATAAGTAAATAAATTTCCCCATGATTTTGCCATTTATGGCCCATCTCAGCCATGACTAATATTCCCTAAGAACAGGAAAGTCTTTGTGTTATAGTCACTAGGAGGTAGTTACTGTGGTAAAGCTGTTCATATAGGTAAAGACTGAAATCTGATGTGGAATTATGTCCCACCAAACATAGGTCTGAATAAACATACAAAGCATGAGGCTGTAAGCATGTGTAAATTGTGTAGCCATTGTGTAAATATTGTGTGCTAGTGTATACTTTTTTGATGTATAATTTTATAATTTTTGATGTATAATTTTAATAAGTTGGCTGCAGACTTAATCAAAATAGATCCACTGAATTCAAAGGGATTTAAGTTAGCCATTAAGCCATTTAAATCCCACCAAAAAAGAGTCTTATGATATTTACTAATGTATTTACTAACACCTTTAAAGACTAACACCTTTTACTTGGCATAAGGTTTAAAGATTAGCACATTTTACTGGGCATAAGGTGACAGACAGGCGGATAGACTAATCAAGGATGCCACGACCCTGAATCTGCAAGACCTGAGCAGGGCTATTGATAAGCAGGTTGACTTGGAGGTCTCTGATTCACAGGGTCATCATAAGTTGAAGCTGACTGGATGGCAATTAACAACACAGATTTTGTGTATTGCAGCCCACTGCATCTGCTCTAATATGACTAAGCGTGAAATCAAATTCTAGTTCTATCAAGAGTACAATCACTGAAGTGCGTGGAATATTTTGGTCACAGCTTCAGACCTACAGATTTCAGGGGGGTCTATTCTATGCCAGAATAACATTGGATTTACCTCTAAGTCCCTTATGTTTGTTTTTTCAGTACTTGCCTACAGCTAATTGGCAATACCTTTGTTTGTTTAATAAATAGTAAAGGATGGGGGGAGTTGCAGGCCAACAAAATATTGAGGAGGGCACAAGTTGCCTATCCTGGTGTAAGTGAATGTTATAAAGAAATTATAACAAATGAACAATAAGTAAATAAATTTACGTAAATCTCTATTTATTATTTCATATCCACTCCAAACTGTTTTGCATTAGTAAACAAATGCCATTTGCACTAAGAATTGATTATACTTCCAACAATTAAACCAATACTGAATTGTTTGCTCTATATTATGTACAGAAGCAGTTACCAATTACTGATGTTTACTATCCCAGTCTTATCACAACTACCAACACAATACATTAAAAAGGGGGAATGCTTTAAACCTTTGTTTGCATTAGGCTCTCTCATGTATGCACACACTTTACTATCTCAAATTGGCAGTGAGTTTGCTGCCATTAAATCTTAAGATTGTTGAAAGCACTTATTCAGAGCATGCAGGTGTTATTCTAAGTTTATTTGACTGCTAATACAGTATCTGTCCAACCATTATTCAAAGATCTATTCAAGCTCTCCAGAAGGATAAACCATATCAGAAGAACATTCTTGAAATATCCTTGAAAAAAAAAGCTGCATCTCATTAGAGTACCAAAGCAAAAACATTGTACAGGTAATTCATAATTACAGAGGGGAAATAAATGCACTGTGTTAACACTGAAGTGGCCTACAGACCCAGTAACATTCTGTTCCTCCTGGTTTCTTTTGGCCCTACATGGAACTGAGAAATGGAGAGTGGAAATACTCCTTGTATTTCTAGCATTGTTAGGTGCATATGGGATGGGACCGCAGTTTCTCATGGAGAAAGGACTCTTGATCTCTGCTGGACTGGTGCTTTTTGAGTAAGTGAGCTCAGTTGAGCCATCTTACTGAGAGTAGTGAGTTGAGCCTCTGCCATCCTGCAGATGGGCTTTAGAGCCCTGGTTAGCATCGTGGTCAAATGATAATAGCTCTCCAGTGGTATAGGAAGGATTAATTTGCATTAGTGCCCTTCGTTAGATACTTTTTTGTATTAGCTTGTCAGTTTGAAGCTAGGAAAAGACATGAAAGTTAGGAATGGACTGGGGGGGTGTAAAATGTCTCTTTTTGCAACCTGTTTGCACAGTTCTCATAGCTGGTGGGGAGAATAAGTCATGCTTGCACACCCTGTTTTTCTTTGTTTGCTTCTGCATCATATATCCCTTAGAAGGCCATCTTCATTGGCTTCATGCTAGAGAAGGGACTTATGCAGCTCTCCCAGTTGAAGAAGAGACTCATGCAGGCAGCCTCAGCCTGAGGAGGAACAGAGCCAGGACTCACCAGCAGCTGACTTGGCAGAGGATGCAGCTGGGGAAACAGCACAACCCGCAAGTCCACAGATTTGGTGTGTGGAGCAGAGAGCTTAGCAGCAACACTCAATGAGGCTCCTTGCCAAGCAGCAAAGGAGGGGTTCCTGATTAGAGGCAGCTGGTACCAGCCCATTTAAAAGATGACTCTGGCTAAGGCTGGTTGTGAAAGCAACTTGTCTGCTTTCTGGCTTTCTGTTCTTGTTTGTGACTCTTGTTACCCTGGACTGCCTGATGACCCTTGCTGATTCTTAGGATTTTATCACACTACTACACTGATATAGTGCTATTATTCCACTTTAACTGCTATGGCTGCCTCCTGTGGAATTCTGGGGTTTGTAGTTTAGTGAGGCCTAAGAGCTCTCAGGCTGGGAATGCAAAATGTCCCTCCCTGAACTGCAAATCCCAGGATTCCACAGGAGGCAACCATAGTTGTTAAAGTGGAATAACAGTGCTATAACAGTATAGTGTGATAATCTATAGACCCTGCACTGCCTGACAATGCCAGATTGGCCTTCACTACATTTTTGCCAAACTGACTCCCACAAGCAAGGACACCTTCTGAGCTCTGTTGATTTACTGTCCTTGCCCAATCTAATTGCTTGGTCTGCAAGTGTGTGCTAGCTGAGCCAGGACACTAACTTTGTCAGATTGGCTTACTTCCATAATCTCCTAAACCCTAATGATTCATAATAGGTGGGGCAGAATTCCCCTTCATATGGAATTCTGCCTATTCATCTCCCTCCCATTCACACTAATGGGAATGAAATCAATAATGCCAGCTTCAGGGTTGGTACAGTTCCCACTAGAGACCTTGTTTTAGTTATGTCAGGGGAAAGAGAGTTAAGGAGATCTTGTGTATCCATGGCTTCCATGGCTTCCCTGATCCCCTGAAAATGGTCCATTCTGGATCCTATCACCACTGCAGCAGTATGTAGCTTTATAGCTCCACACTGGAGCATCCCCTATTTGTGGAAGGGTCAGGGAATATGCAGCACCCTATGCTAAGTCAGACACCCACTCAGTAAGGAAAGGATTGCTCCTCGAGATACTTCCCCATTCAATTCAGTGTCTTTTCACTTAATTTTGCAGGAGCAGTACTTGCACATTATTTGTGTACATGCACAAAGTAGTACTCATATGCATACAGAAACACAAACAGAGACTGAGGCACAGAGGGAGAGAGTGAGACAGAACTGGGCCAAAAAGCGGACCATCAATTTTTAAATGCATGAAGTTTGACATAATAAGGCAATTATAGCAATCTTTCTGAAAGCCTACTCTTTTAACTCATAAATACCTGCAGACTTAAAAGACTTAAAAGGCAGAGCTTAGAAAACTTACACTTTGGTAGTATAGCTCTCAGAATCTTCCAGGCAGCATAGCTAGCGTCCATTCTGGCTGGCAGATTCTGAGAGATATGGTCAAAAAGCTTAACTTTTCCAAGCTCTGCAGAAAGATCAGGGAGAAGAGCTAACCTGAAGTACCTCTTAAATCAAGGAAAACTTACTTCCTGAAAAGCAATTACCATTAGGGGTGAAACAAAACTGAGGTGGTTTATAAACATTTCCCCCTAACCTGAGTGTTTTTGGGAGGGAATATGTGCCCAGTAGGAGTGCCTCTCACTTTCTCCCATAATTCACACTCAACCACTGGTTTCTTAAACACCCCCCCCCCTTCAATTTACTGTGTCCAGCTAGCAGGAAGAGCAATGAACTCAGCAATGAATATACAGTAGTTTCAACCTCAATCATCCACTGTTTGGACAGTATTTTTTGGAAATATATTCCTTTCCTAGTAAGAATGACATAGGCATCTGTCTGGCTGTGTGATAACATCATTATTATTAGGATGAAGGTGTTTTTCTTTTAAAAAAATACACCAAAGAAGCAGTACTGAATATTTGTGAACTGGCATGAAAGAGAGAAAGTTTTTTGGCACGGAAAAGAAAACTCTCTTCCAAGAAGCTAATCTGTCTTCCTCTTTGCTGTCCTTCTGCAAGCAGGCAAAGACCTTTTTATTCAAACAGACCTTTGGCATTCAAGTTGGTTTACTGTTGAAGGGAGGAGGCCTAAATGTTTAGGAGATGTTTTTATTTTTTTATGTCTTTTAATTGTGCATTTGTTTGTATGTTTTATTTAAGTTTATTTTGAGTTTTCCTATTGTTAGTTATCTTGAGTGCTATTTTATAGCATAAAGGGGAGATAAAGGTGGTGAGACTGGCCAAAATACCCTGATCCTGGCAACAGATCCTGGGCTTGTCTCGATGGGCAATTTCCCCCATGTTGGAGGCCTGCAGTCCAAACTACGCAGGGCTCTTGCCCCGATTCAGCTCCGGACAGTCCTGATGATGTCTGAGGCAAAGCCAGGGGGAAGCTTGGGTAAACCCATGTACAACATTAAAAAAAAAAACAACCTGAGAAAACCTTGGTTATGCAGGAAAACCCAGATGGGTCCAGCATGGGAACACAGGGTCTGTACCTGCAAACCAGCCTGTATCACCGGATACCACCGTTGGTATCGCTTTGCAGCTGGGAAGGAGGTCCCCAGCATGTACTCAAGGCCCCCTGTGTATGACCATGCTTGATCACATGCTGAGGGCCTCTTTCCTGGCTTCTGAGAGTGTGATGTGTGGCAGAAGCGCCTGCCGATACTGGCTGGCATGTTCGTGTGGTGGCTGACGTCTATGTGCAGATTTCTGCCCATTTTGTCACAGTAAAGAGGTGGGGGATTTGGGCCAGCTCTAGGGCCAGAATATGCTGGCCGGAAGGCAGAGTATTCTAGCCAGTGTAGACAAGCCCCCTATCTGATCTTGAAAGCTAAGCAGAGTGAGCTCTGGTTAGTAGCTGGATGGGAGGCCATTAACAAATACCAGATGTTGTAGACTATATTTAAGAAGAAGGACCTGGCAAAACCACCTCTGAGTATTCCTTGCTTATGAAAATCCTATGAAATTCATGGGGTCACCATAAGCCAACAGGCAACTTGAAGACACATACAGTTGTCCCTCCACATTCGCGAACTTAGCATTCATGGTTTTGATTATTCGTGGTTTTGGGAGGGTCCCCCTGCCCTCCCAAAACCGCGACAAGGGGCCTCTGGAGACCCTGTGAAGGCCCTGGGTGGGAGGGGGGAGGGCCGGGGAGGCCTTCACGGAGCCTTGGAAGGGTTAGGGTTAGGGTTAGGGTTTGGGTTAACCCTAACCCTAACCTAGGATGTCTTTTTAAAAAATAACATATTCTGCAAGTTCTACAAACAAAACAAGAGACAAAATGGGGCCTGCCAAAAAAATCACAAAATTATATTTACAAAATTATTCTTTGAAATAATAAAATGTTTTGTAGGGGAAATAATTATGTTTGGAAACCAAGATTAAAAAGCATAGTTCCGGTTTAGTCTACTGCCATACATGAAATGTGCATGCATCTAACATTTTTAAAAGAATTCAAATCACTGAATATACATCATCATGTTACCTTTAAAGCCTATACAGATGGCTCTATCCACTGTTACCCTAACATAAAAAGTTTACGCCATGGTGTTGTTCTACTAGCACTTCCAAAATCTAGCTAGACGAAATCACAATGAGTTTATGAAATATTCTGCAGAACAGAATAGAACCACTGATTTGACACACAGGGTTTCAGCAGTAATAGTTTTGTGCTAGTGGAATAGTTGGTTATGAAGGTTATTGGGAACTTCTTTTGGTCCACAGTTTTCCTGATGTAGCAACTGGTATGCTAGTTGTACAAGTTCACTATCAGTCCCTTTTTTAGCATTTATGTTCCCCCCACCTGGCAATTTAGTTTTTACTGACTGGCAAAATTTACAATTTTTAGCTTACCCCAAAGTCTAGTACATTTTCTTGGCAAGATACAATAATTTTATAAGACGTCTCTAAGGCATGTCCTAATTCCAGAGATTTGCTAATTATCTCCCTGGGAATGCTTTTCTTGCAGAATAATTAATATTAAGCAGCCTTCTATTTCAATTTTAAAAGCCTTGCCAACATACAAAACACAGTGGAAAAATGTGTCAACTAGCCAATATTTCATATTAATTCTGAAAAAGTACAATTATTACCCCAACTTCCCAAACCCTGATCATTTTCTCATGAAAGTATATGGAAATTTGCAAAGTAAAGCTTTTGCACAGCATAAAATTATAAACAATTTTAATTACTTATTAAAGTCTACAAATATATTAGGAGCTTTTTATTAACAGCTATCTTAAGCTTAACTTAAAATGAAGTCCCACTTAGTTCAATAGGGCTTTCATCCCTAGTGAATTTTCATAGGACATTAAGGTAAGTAATATAAAGTCAATGCAAAGGATTAGTAGGATACATTTTAGTATTTTTGCAGAAGTTGAACTAAAAATAAAATAAAACTATCTAATAACATAGCAGGTAAAGCCAAGGGGTAATATGGAAGCATGACTGATATACTTAGCTTTCACAGTAGTTGTTCCTATGTATAATGATGATAGCCCATTTGCTTTACCTGCTATGGTGTCACTGATGAGAAATGATATTTCTTAACTGTTCCCTCTTCCCAGGATGATGAGGAAATAGGACTGAGGTTATATAAAATTTCAGGTGCCACCTAGCAGGGATGTGGAGCTGGAGTCAGAGTCATAAAGTCAGAAGCAATTAGGTGAAGCTGGAGTCTATAGAAATATACCAACTCTGACTTTCACTTCAAAATAAAAACTTAGATTAAATGCCTACTTCATTGCATATTTACTTTCACAGGAATTTAGGAAAGTTTTCTTGTTCAGAAATATTAATCAAATACATTTATTTTATGTTCTATCAATCTAAGGTCTTGTCTATATGGTCAAAATATAGACAGGATGCGAACGTACAGCAATCCGTTCATATGGACATGCACATAAATATGTGTTATTCGGAAGAGGGGGCAGCCAAATCTACTGCAAAGTCCATGTGAGTAGTGTCCGGTGCTTCCTCCAGATTTTTTAAAAAGCTCCGTATGACATGCAAATATGCAATCATTTGAACACTCACATTTGCATAGATACAAACAGGCAGCATAGCGTGATTGGCTGGATTAGCATGGGGGCGGGGCTAGCAAACAGGAAAAGCGCCTGCAGCCGCCATGCTGAATTTTCAGCTAAGCGAGGGTCCAGTAAGTTGGTAACATGGCGATCTTATACTTTTTTCCCTTTTTTTTGGTAAATATGAACTACTGCTTGTGTGCACCATGGGAAACTGATTTTTTTTAATTGGTGACGGCAGATTTAAAACTGCGAGTAAATCACTCACGGCCACCACCTTGGCTAGGGGGTCATGTGGAGTTTAGGGGGGCTCTTTTCACTGTGAAGACAGGTCGCATCATTGCGAACGCCTGCTTTTTTGGACACGTTTGTATTTCCCCCCCTCATATAGACAAGACTTGAGTAAACTGATGATTCAAATGATGATGATGAAATATTGTGTGCCACAACTTTACTACTAATTTTAATGTTACCAATTAATATGCACTTGCCATTTATGAAGGAGTTGGAGTCAGTCAGAATCAGACAGTAGAAAATAGAGGAGTTGGAGATTTGGCTTACCATCCTGAACAGCCCTGCCACCCAGGCCAGGTTTCAATTTTAGAAACAAATGTAATGCCCATATTGAGGACCTAAGGGAAAAGATGGTGACCATTGGGTTTGAAGAGCTCCTGCACTCAGGATTCATAAAGATTGTTTCCTTAACTTTAGGTTTACATGCACCTAGATAGAACATGGTAATGTTGCTCTTTGTTAGACTATAACTCTGATCTGTAGCCACCGTGGCAGTGTACATACTGGCTAAGAAATGCTACTGAAGTGTGGTTCAAGAGTTTTCCAAGATCTAATCCACAGATCCATTAGTGGTGTTTAATATGTGTGGACTGGCACTGCTAAATATCTTCATAACCTAAAGCAATGGGACAGCTACCACAAAAGAGTCTGTTCTAGTCTTTGTTCTAGCTTCGGAAGGCCTAAATTTCTCCTCTTTGCCAAAGTAAGGCTAAGAAGGGTATAGGAGCAACAGAAAAGCCCTTACCCTCATTTTTTTCCCTTTTCTTTTTTTTCTTTTGTTACTGTCAAATAGTCAGTTTGAAAAGGGCTCAAGACCAGAGGCAGGAAATAGGTATGCTAGGATGAGGAAGTTGCCTCCCTTAGAAGGAAGTAATAATTATTTTCCTGCCTCCTATTGTTCCAGAAACAGTCACTTCCCAATGAAGCACTATCATAGTGAAATAGCCATGATGATATTTCATCTCTTTAATGTATGATTTGTTTCACTTTGTTGACAAGCAGTATATTTAGTCGTACTGCTGTCACAACAGTTTAAAACAAATTTCTAAACCAACTGGTATGCATTAACCTATCAGACTTTGGCCACCTTTGACAATTCAGTGAAGCCAGGAGTGAGGGGAAAATATTCATCACAGTAAAAAGTCGCACTTAAATCCATTACCTCTGCTTCACTAGATTTATGATTTCAATTTAAGCAGCCATTTGGAAGTGCTGGACTAATTGTAAACTGATCAAATTAGTATTAGCAACAAATGAGAACTACTGTAGGTATAATAGGAGTGGAAGTAACTTTGGAACATGCTTTGGAATTGTCCATTCTTTGCCTTTCAACTGGAAAACTGTCAATACTGTATATAGATTAATTTAGTGGTGACTTTGAAAAATGCTGTTTTCATTCAATAACCTTATCTTCTTAACCAAAGGCGCACAAATTATTGTTTTTTTTAGGTAGCCCTGGTAGTCAAAAATACAGGATTGGATCCAGACTTAGCTACATTCAGAATTTGTTGTTGTTATGTGCCTTCAAGTCAACTCTGACTTACGGCAATCATATCACAAGGTTTTATTGGCAAGATTTATTCAGAGAAGTGTTGCTTTCCTCTGAGGCTAAGACAGTGTGACTTGCCAAAGCCCACCCACTTAGGTCAAACCCTGGCCTCCCAGAACCCTATGCCAGCACTCAAACCACCATACCATGCTGACTGGATTGCATTTAGAGTAGATTTTGTATCATGATTTTCGTTAATTATCATTGACTGAAACCCCATTGATTTAAGTGGGTCTACTATGACTCCCGGTAAGTCTGGATTCAATCACTGTACAGTTGGTCCTCCACATTCATGGGGGTTAGGTTCTTGAGACCCCCGCGAATGTGGAAAAACCGCGAATAACAGATGCTGCTCCCGCGGCCCTCCCCCAGAGGAAGGGAGGCAGCGGGAGGGTGTCTGGCCAGCCTGGCTGGCCTCTCCGTGGCATTTCTGAGGGGACTCCAGGTGTTAGAAGCCCCGGAGCCCGCTGAGGAAGGTCGGGGAAGGCAGCGTGTGGGTGGGGAGGAGGCTGCGCTGCCTCTCTCTGGCCTTCCGAAGCGGGTGCCGGGGCTTTGGAGCCCTGGCGCCCGCTTCGGAAGGCCGGGGACAGCAGCGGGTGGGGAGGAGGCTGCGCTGCCTCTCCCCGGCCTTTCTCAGTGGGGTACGGGGCTTTGGAGCCCCGGACCCTGCTTCGGAAGGCCAGGGAAGGCAGCGTGTGGATGGGGAGGAAGCTGCGCTGCCTCTCCCCGGCCTTTCTCAGCAGGCTCTGGGGCTCCAAAGCCCCGGACCCCGCTGAGAAAGGCCGGGGAAGTCAGCATGTGGGTGGGGAGGAGGCTGCGCTGCCTCTCCCCGGCCTTTCTCAGCAGGCTCTGGGGCTCCAAAGCCCCGGACCCCGCTGAGAAAGGCCGGGGAAGGCAGCATGTGGGTGGGGAGGAGGCTGCGCTGCCTCTCCCCGGCCTTTCTCAACCCCCCCGCCCTTGCCAAAGTGGCGTAGGGGGCTTCAGAAGCCTCCGCCGCCACTCTCCCTCACCCCCCGCCCTTCCCAAAGTGGCATAGGGGGTCCCTCACTGCCTTGGGAAGGGACTGGAGTGGAATGAGGGAGACTTTCCACACACACCCTGTCCCAAGGCAGCGAAGGGATTCCTGAGAACCCCTTCGCTGTTTGGGAAGGGATGGAGTGATGGGGGGGCAGGTGGCTTTCCGCGAATAATCAAAACCGCGAATGTGAAAGTTGCGAATGTGGAGGGGCAACTGTATTGTTAAATTGGAAATCTATCCGCTTGTGTAGAACCATGGACTTACCAAACATTAAATCTAACCCAAAGATAGATAACCACTTGTAACAGGAAGATCTGTACAGAATACTTGGAGCTTGTCTACACTATTGAAAAAACTCAAACTCCCCCTGAATCTGGCCCAATAAGGCCCAACTACACAGGGCCCTTTCCCTGAATCTGGTGCAATTAGTCTATATGCCATACAGCCCTATTTGCACCAGACTCAGGGAACACCACCTTAATTTGGGTTTTTGAAATATTGCAGTTTTCTCTGGAGCTTGCTTGAAACTCCAGAGAAAACTGTAGTCTGAACAATGCCACCCTGGATTTGGGGAGGTGGGGAGAAGAGGAAGGACACGCATTACCTGAGGCGCCACCATTGTTTCCTCTCCTCCGTGCCACTTCCTCATTCCAAAGGAAGAGCCCTGGCACTAGTCACTCTCTGGTGTCGGAAGGAGCAGCCATCCTGACATGATGAACCTGGCCACTCCTTCTGACTTCAAAGAGAGCGGCTAGCACGAGGGCTCTGCTTTTCCGGCACATAATCACCTGCTCTGAGATCAGGAGTAGCCAGACCACCATCATGAAGCTGACCACTCTTTCTGACCTCAGAGAGAGCAACTGTGCTCAATGAAAGCAGAGCCTTGGTGCTAGTTGCTCTCTCTGAAGTCAGAACAACAGGCCAGTCTCGTAATGGCAGGATTGGCTAGTCCTTCTGAGCTCAGAGCAGGCAATTATGTGCTGGAAAAGCAGACCCCTGTCACTCTTCTGGACTGTGGCAGCAGCTCCACAAGGGTACTTGGCTAGGAGTGGCAGCAGACCTGCATCTTCACAAGGGCTAAAAATCTGAATGAATTGTTGTGTGGACAAGCTCTGTGACAACTGAAGCAGATTTGGACTTTGGCACTTAAATCTGGGCCAGATCAAACAGAGGTCGGATGGCCATTTATTGGGCGTGCCTTCATTGTGTGTTCCTGCATTGCAGGAGGATGAAACGGATGGAACTTGTGGTCTCTTCCAACTCTATGATTCTATGAATTTCATGCACTGCAGCTCTGGGCCAAAGTTGTCCAAATTTCATCTGGATTTTTACATGCAGTATAAACAAACCCTTGGTTTAATCTTGCAACTAAATCTGGACGTCCTTTCATCATCCAAATCTGTGATTAAATCTTAAACATTTAAAGATCTCTAAAAACTTAACAAACTTTTAAAGTAACAATGGGGGTGAGGAGGAGGAGAAGCAGTTGGCATCTTTTCTGTGTGAAACACACAAGTATATTTAAAGCACAACTTAAAATAAAAATATGACAGAAGTGTATCTGTTTATGTTTGATTTTACAAAGCGATGATTCAGTTCATCAGTCTATGATTTTTAAGTCTAAGGGCTATAAAGTAAATAGTTTATTTAAACAACAAGTAGTCATGAAGTCTTTAATCAGAAAAAAGTGTTCATGGTGTGTTTAATGAAAGTGCTTAACTGTGTGTGTTGCTGTTTTTTTTAACAGAATAAAATAATTCTAAGAACAATGCCCATAAACACAGAACATTTCTAAAGTTTGTTGTCGCTGTAATCTGCCGTACAACTATTTGCCAGTTCATCAAGTTCCCTGGGAAAAGTGGGTGTGTTTGTGGATAAATGAGATGTTTCACTTCATGATTAAAACGTCCAATAATATCAACCAAAGAGAACAGCTGGATTCTTTTACCAAGTTCATTATGGATGTTGCTGAATATTATACATCAGCACTACAACAACTACACACAAATGAGAAAACCTGTGCTTGTAAACTCCCATCTAAAGCTACCAAGCCTAGCTTATAACAGAATTTTAAAGCTCTTAATATCTTAATAATAATTTTTATCTGCATGAAGATGAAAATCTTCTTTTATGAATCAAATATTTTTTCTTTTTGTGTTCTTCATTTTGAATAAGACTAACAGCTATAATTAAAAAAAGGAATACAAGAAAGAAATAAGAAAAAAAAAGTATTTCTAAAGTAGGACAGGATTGCCAGGATGGAATGGACATCATTGCTAAAAATGTGTTAGGTTAACACATCAAGTGAACAGAACTGACCTATCTACAATTTTAGACGTGTTAATTCTTCCTTTGTTTCTTGTCTATTTAAGTCTACACTCACACTACCATCTGTAGCCCTAGCATCTACTGGTTTCTGACAGCCCATCTAAGCTGTCTTTCAGCTGTGCTTCAAATGGCTAAACAATCTGTGCAACTGCTGATGACATATGCTGAACTCAGCACAGACCTGCTTTTGGCAGTTAGTCACAACTGCAGTGGTTGCAACCAAATCCCCCAGAGGGAAGATATAAGGAAACTTTTTCTGATTCCCAATAACAGAGCAAAAGAGAATTCAGTAGGAACAAACAAGGCAAACTGCACATCCTTATCTTATCATCTAGTTTATAGATCAGATCAACTGATGACACTATCAGTATCTAATTTCTGTCTCAATTTGTTATTCATTTATGGCTTTGAAAAGCTATCAAACACAAAAGTCATCATTGATGATATTTTGATAAGTGACTAGCAACCTTTCAGAGAGACATAATTCTGAAATATGATTGTACAGTGGGCCTTACACACCAGTAATATGCTTTACATATTCAATACTTTTGAAAGATTAATGCTCATGATTCTTCCTGTGTATCTCAGAAATACAATCAAAATTAGTTTAAAAGAAGGCATACATTTATCCACCAACTAAAAATGTGTTAATTTGTATGTGTTATTTTGCTCTGTAAAACATTTCTATATTAGCAAAACATGATATATTTTCTAGTGGAATTCATATACGCTCAAAGTGCCAGCTATTTTCACAATATTTAATACCTTTCCAAGGGATGCAATAAAATAAAATGTTTTTATATTTGTAACCAAAATCAGTTGAACTTAAGTACATGACTGCATAATTTCTATTAATATTATGAGATGATATGCCATGTTCTCTAAACATCAAACCATGGTAAACAAAATGTCATATAAGACCTTTACAAAACTAAAGGTCACATTTTTAAAAAAATAGTCTGATCTATGATCATGGTTATCCAATGTAATGCAAACTGCTACAGTTGAGTGAATTACACAGTAGTGAATAGGGTTATGTAATTTATCCATTTCCCACTAACATGTTTAAATAAATATTGTGTAGATAACAATGTAGAAGGCATGATTCAAGAAATATTCCTCAAGGGCAATTTGAGATATTACTACAGAAGCTCTAGACTGATGTAATAAAGAGATCCACTCTTTTCCTGACAATTTTATACCACAGAGTACTAGAGAAGACAAATATGTTGCTCTTTGCTACCCTTTCCTAAATTCAGTACTCATTTAGAAATCTGAGATTCAGCTACAGGTCTCAAGAAACCTATAATAAATCAAAAGGGCAAGGGCTATTTATCAAGCAGCTTTCTATATAGGTCACCACAGGCATACAGAACAACACATCAGGGGTTCTGAAAACTATGGTAGCTCACCAGGGCAGATAGCTGCTGCTGATCTTTCCTGTTCTATAACACCTCTTCTGCAGAAACTTAGCAAAACTCCAGTTAACTATAAATCGATTGATCGATTTCTGTATTGCCTCTCAGCTCACAAGATGACAAGTAAAAACCAGTAACAATGCAAAGATGAACACGTTTTACTAACATGTTCTAATGCTCTTTAAAAATTCCTAAAAGCAGTCTAAAAACAATACTAGAATGCAGTTTTAAAACAGTTAAAACAGCAGTTTCAAACACTGAATCCCATGTGGAACAGCACTGTTTTGGCTGCTCACTGCAAACTTAAACAAGATGGGGCTGGCCTAACTTCCACGGGTAGGGAGTTCCACAGTCAAGGCACTGCTACAGAGAAAGCCATAGCTTAACAGATAGCTTGATTACCTATCTCAAAGGTCCAAAGAATTTCTGACAGTTGCTTAGGTCCTCTATCTGAGAAACATTTGGCACTCAGGGATTGTCTAAATGGTGAAAATACTACTCATAGAATTTGAGAATACGATTTGTCTAAATGCCATCCCGCATCAATCTGCAGTATTTGGAAGGAGAGAGGCCAAATCCACCAAAAACTCCAAAGGAAAAGCCTTAATGGCTTTTCCTGAAGTTTTTAAAAAGCTCTGTGGGGAATGTGCATTCCTACCCATTGGGACAATCTGATTCACATTCATTTGCATTCCTGATAAAAGCGGAAATGGAAAGCTGATTGGTTGGACGTGTGCAGGGGGTGGATCTTGCTAACAAGGCAAGCACCTGGAACTGCCATCTTGGATTTTCGCCTTAGCAATCATCTGCTGAGGTGACGAAACAGCTTTTTACAAAATTTATTTAGGCGGAATATCTCACCTTCGCACCTTAGATATGCTTTTTTAAAAAAAAATATTGTTCAGTGGCAGCAACTGGTGGCAATAAATATATGAGCAATTCACTTGCGCCTGTCATCTTAATTCACAGGCAGGCCTGTTGGAACAGCAAAAGCAGATAGCTTCACATCCCTGCGATTTTGCCAAAAAACCCATTAAGACAAATTGAAGCTGCTTCAAATTGGCGAAAGTGCACATCAATCCACATTTCCCTCCTCGTATAGACAACACCTCAGACAAATAACAAGTGCTCCTGGTTAGTGAGACTATTTGCCCTGAACAATGTGTAGAGCTGCAATTTCTTTGAAGAATAAGATTTGCAGTTGAGGATCCTCCTGGAGACAGCCTTACTCCTAAAAACCCTGGGGCAACATTTCAGCTTTTGTGCCAACTGTACCTCTTCTTGGAGGAGGATCTTTGAAAACTCTTCCTGAAACTTTTGGTAGGATAAATACTTGCACCTAGAGCTTTTAGAGCATGTGATACATCGTTTAATTTTGCTGATTACTGGTCCCAGTCCAAAGGGTTAGCTCTTACTTTAAAAGCTCTGAAGAGGTTACTTTTAAAATTAGGTCTGAGCCAAAGTTAAAAGCTGATTTTCCCTGCTTGGTCCTGCCCACCTGTTCAAACCACTGGGAGCTGGGTGGTACGTGAGAAAGAAACTTCTCTATAAATGGCTCCCAAATTTATGAACTCTTTCCCAAGATACAGCTTCCTCCCTAATAGTATACATACACCAAAGATCCAGACTAACTTAGTTGTATGTTTTCAGCCTCAGTTGTTATTTTAAAGGGGAAAGTACATGTGAAATACACCCACCTGAAATGATGTTGTACATGCATATTTTGCATTTAGATATCTGCTCTAACAGATAAAATGTAGCATGATTCCTTAGTTATTAGGATCACATTATAGATAGTACTTAATGTACAGTTAGGGATTACATCTGGTTTGCTTTCTTTTATTACAGACCCAGAAGAAGGGAAATTGATTTGGATTTTAGTTTAACTCTTTCCTGTGTGTGTATGTGCCTTCAAATCACCTGTCAACTTATGGCGACCCCTTTCATTTCATAGGATTTTCTTAGGCAAGGAATACTCAGAGGTGGTTTGCCAGTTCCTTTCTCTGAAATATAGCCTATAGCACCTGGTACTTGTTGGCAGTTTTCTAGTCATTCTACCTGCTCCCTCCCTCAACATTGTTATGGATCCCAGAATAAAAAGCTCTTATGCGTTCTAGTGGGAACTTTTTATCCCCTTAGCAAGTCCTAAGCATATCTGCTCAGAAGCAAGTCTCACTATATTCAGTGGAGCTTACTCCTAGTTAGCTATATAGAATTGTAACCTAATTCACATGGCCACATTTGGTAGGAGGGGAATTTCTGTGAAGAGTACAGGTGGAGGGGGAACATATCTCATCCATATGCTGTGGTCCTCAAGAAGAAAAACAGTCATAGCCCCTAATGACATAGGTGTTATATGTAGTTTGGATCAGATCTGTAAGCATGGTTGCTGCTGAACCTCTTAGTCATGGGTTTTGCATGCTCAAGTCCTCTATCTCTCTGTGTTACTGCTATATACTTCTTAGTGTTCTATATATAGCTCTGAACTTACACTGTGTTCTGAACACATCTGAAACCTGAATGATGCTCCTGCTTGTCACCTCCTGCTTCCTAGTCCCAAACACTCCTGTGTATAAACGATATTGGATATCATACCTATCTCACAGTGTATGCCTCCAGCTCCTAAAGTGACTTTTGCCTGCCAATAGGCTAGATAGAGTACGATTCTTTGCATATTCTCTGAGGCTCTATCTCCTGCGCCTTCTAGTGATGCTAGAATATGACAGCCACACAGGATAGGCAAGATCACATCTAAAAAAACACTGTGAAGGGGATCCAATACCGTGTTTGTTCAGTCCTGTATTACAGTTGTCCCTTCACATTCATGGGGGTTAGGGGCCAAAGACCCCCGCAAATGTGAAAAAAACACAAATAAAATATGCCTCCCCCGGCCACAACCCCCCACCTTTCCCAAAGCCGCAACAGGGCTTAACCCCCCCACACCCACACCCTCCTCAAAGTGGCGACAGGGCTTCTAAAGCCCCGTCGCCACTTTCCTCTACCCCCCACCCTCCCCAAAGCGGAGACAGGGCTTTAGAAGCCCCGTTGCCACTTTGAGGAGGGTGAGGTGTGTGGAGGAAAGTGGCGACGGGGCTTCTAAAGCCCTGTTGCCACTTTAGGGAGGGTGGGGGGTAGAGGAAAGTGGCGACGGGGCTTTAGAAGCCCTGTTGCCACTTTGAGGAGGGGTGGGTGTGGGCTAAGCCCTGTTGCGGCTTTGGGAAAGGTGGGGGGGTTGTGGCCGGGGGAGGCATATTTTATTTGTGGTTTGTGGCCACTTTCCTTCACCTCCCACCCTCCCCAAAGTAGCAATGGGGCTTTTAAAGCCCCGTCACCACTTTCTTCCACACACCGCACCCTCCCACCTCCCACCCTCCCCAAAGTGGCAACGGGGCTTTCCTCCACCCCCACCCTCCCCAAAGTGACAACAGGGCTTCTAAAGCCCTGTCGCCACTTTCCTCCACCTCCTACCCCCCCCAAAGTGGCAATCCGCGAATATACGGAAACGTGAATGTTAAAGCCGCAAATGTGGAGGGACGACTGTATTTCATGTTCTATAAGACTTACAAGAACTTTGACTGGCGATGCTCCACTGAGTTCAAGAGCTCATGCAGTATATCTTAAGGCTTGTCTGCTCAGACAATTTACTCTGTCTTTCCCTCTTCTTGGAGCCTGCAGTCCTGACAACGTAGGGCTTTTGCCCCTTTTTGCTCCCAGGCAGCTCTCTCGACCTCCAGGACAAAGATGGAGCTAATACAGGGGGAAGAAAGACTACAGCCTGCTACAGCATTTTAAAAAAAATACCCAGGAAAAACTACTCCTGCCAGCAAAAAACAGATCGGGCCCCTTGTAACTGCAGGAACCCGTTCTGGCATGCTGGCCCATCACTGCAGCTGCCCTCTGCCGTCACTCTTCTGCAGCAAGAAGTAGGCCCACAGCATGTGACCGAGGCTGGTCACATGCAGGGGGCCTTGGTCACATGTTGTGGAAGTTTTGTCTCTAGATATATGCTGGGGAAAGTAATAAATGGCAGGAGTGGCCTGATGGGGTTAACGTTCATGATTCTAGAGGAGTTTTATAGACACTGCATGCTAAGACACATTGCAAACTAAAATATTATTTTCTGCCACCAACACAGCAATATAAACAACAGGAATGCTTAATTAAAAGGCACTGTTTTAATACGAACCTCATCCTAGAAAACAAAGAAGTAGGGCACATCCTGAACAAAGAGCATTGTGTTGCTGGAGAACTGTATGTGTTAGGCAATCCTATCCAAACACCATTTCCATAAACTTGCAAACTGAATAAAACATGTCATGTGTAATCCATAAACCAGTATGAACTGGAAGCAAACTGCCCCAAGCATGTGCAGAAAAAAGAGGATTACAAAACAGTGTTGCTCATATAGCGTCAGAATGACAGGAACAGGTTTTAGCGAAAACATACAAGTAATATTCTGTTTGCATGACATTTGAAACCTGGAAGCTGCTCCATATACTTTAAATTAAATCTCTGTAAGAAAAGAAAATCTTCATGTTAAAAGTAAATTTTAAAAAAAAACCAAGGTTGTGTAATAGAAAGAACTCTAATTACTACTGTACTCTGTAATGTGTGCTGGAAAAATTCTTGCAAGGATACTCCTGAACAGATTAGTTCCTGAACAAGGATTAGTTCCTTGCAGATTAGTTCCTTGCAAGGATACTCCTGAACAGATTAGTTGCAGAAGAACTTCTTCCTGAAAGCCAATGTGGCTTCAGAGCCAATAGGAGTACTACAGATATGGTATTTGCACTTAGACAACTGCAAGAGAAATGTAGAGAGCAGAACAAGGGACTCTGGACTTTTTCGGACGAAGAAAAATAACGCAAGCAGTCTCTCCAGTTTGCGAGGCTGCTGCGCTGCAAAGCGCCCCTTTCGTATGATGCTCGACCCTGCAGGTACTGTTGCGGTACTGCAGGGAGAGCTGAGCGTCATATTTCATTGATTTTTACTCACGATCAACAGCTGTTAACTCCTATGCTACCTACCTTTGCATGTTCCTCTTGTGAAGATGGCCGCACCAAGCAGGAAATGAAATGACATTTGGGTTTGAGTTTTGTTTACTTCTACAGCAGGGGTGGAAAGAGTGCAGAGGTCATTTTTGTGGCCACCAGACCTACCTGCAAATGCCCCCTATGAGTGTGGTAGGCAATTTCTCCACATTTTTGGCCCAGAAGATCCCTTTTTCCAATAAGAAGGGACCTAAAAGTAGGGAATTTTTTTTTTAGGGAATTTTTTATTGGAGTAAGACCATTCTACTAAAAAATACACCTGACCGTAAAAGTCCATAACAATAATACAAAAATAATACTAATTATTTTCCTCTTTTCTTACTAATACAAAAGTAAATCTATCCTAACACTAATGTATTTTTCCCTTTAATCTAAACACACTATAATCACATTATATTTACACATTATAATTATACCTACTTAGAAATGAAAAAAACAATAAAATATTAATTAAAAATAATAATACAAAATAATACAAAATTAATAGAATATTTATTTAAAATATCATTTTATGTTATTGCTGGGGTCGTCTCACTAAACCACGGCCAAAACTTTTTCCAACGATGGTTTGGCAATTTCTCTTTTTCACTCAGAGCTAAATTTTCAATTACATTCTTCACATAATAGGCAGTGCCTTTTACATCCTGCAGATTTTGACTTTTCACCTCCTTTTGTCTCTGGAAAACTAACCCTAACATCACATAGAGGTTGACCAGGCGCACCGTGGACCAGGGCACTTTCCAAAACCTCTCAGCCATGGCGGAACCAGGCTCCTTCCTCTTCCTCTTTTGGCCCACTGGCTTTCTGGGTCCCCTGACACCGTCTGGAGGTTCAGTCCCCGAAAGCACTGTCTCCCAAGCCTGCTGTGCCAAATCTGGCCAATCCAGGACCCAGGCCACCTCCTCCCATGTTTCCCGGGCACTCGGGCAGTCCTGGACAAAATGTCTGATCGTCTCCTTTTGTGCCACGCCACTCAAAATCTCAGCCTTTTTACATTTCAGACGCGGACAGGTCTGCTCATCCTCTGCAGTCCATGGTCTCTTTCCCCTCAGATTAAGAACCTGATAGTAGAGCCTCCACCTCAAGTCCCACAACTTTTTGGGGACCCTTTTGTCCATGAAATACTCAATTGGGTTAGTCTGGTGATTTAGGTATTCTGATAAATCTAGTTTGGCCTGACGCTTTGCAAAAACGGGTTAACATAAATCTCCTCCACTATTTTCCTGTACAAACTCCTCTTGATGCTCTGACCTGGTCTGTCTTCCCCCTTCAACTCCTCAACATGAGTTTTATATTTCTTTATGTAAAAAACAAAGTCTTTCAAATAATCTGATGCTTTCAATTTTTCAGGTAAAGAAAACCTAAAACTTAATGAGCCTTCCTCCCACCGTCTTTCCCCATCTAGTCCCTATCCAGCACTCACAAAACAAAACTAGCCAAGCCTGAGGTTGAATCTGACGCTTTTGTAACAGAGAAATTTTCCCAAAGTTTTGAGCAGAAAAGATGGCAATGAACTTAGGTCCCAGGGCTGGGAAGTCCAGGCCCCCTTGTTCTACCTGCCCATAAGCCACTGCCACTATTTGGGGGCAAAAAGATTTGTAAGGGGTGCCTTCAGAGGTGTGGCCCTCCAAGACCCCCTGGGAGGAAGTTAAAGCTGCCCTCTTTCCTCCAACAGTTGCCCATCCCATCTACTATATGCACAGGAACTACCATTCCCTAATTCCGTTTACTGTCTTAAATACAAATCTTCACAATATCCAGTTTTTGGCATTTTGATTAAAACTTTATCTTATAAAACATATCACTTATTTCAACAAATAGAATATATTTCATCTGATGGGCTTCCTCTGCACACATATTTCCCCAAGTTTCCAATTTTTCCACTGGAAAAACTGATTCCTTCCCTCACTCTCTTGAAGAGGGAAGGAATGGAAAATGTTTCTTTGTTGAAGTTTTCTCCTCTTCCTCTCTAGGCTATACATTGTTGTGTTTTTGTGTGCCTTCAAGTCATTTCCAACTTACAACGACCCTAAGGCAAACATAGCATAGGGTCTTCTTGTTCAGAGAGGGCGTGCTTTTGCCTTGGTCTGAGGCTAAAAGAGTGTGACTTGCCCAAGGTCACCCAGGAAGTTTCCATGGCTGAGCAGGCATTCAAACCCTGGTCTCCAGAGTCGTAGTCCAATGCTTAAACCACTATACCATGCTCGTATCTCTACACTCAAACCAGCAAAGCTATTTTAGTACAGGAGGCAGAAAATGCCAGTACCTCCCTAGCAGAACCCACCCACCCACCAATAACAGTGGGGGAAATAGCCACTTGCTGCTGCTCATCTGTCAGCCAAGATGGCTACCTCACTCTCCTTAATGGGAAGGCTGATCCTGACTTGCATACGGGAATCAGCCAGACAGAAATTTCACTGCAGACAGAACAGCAGGACAGAACGTACATATCACTTCAAACATAATGCCATCAGTTTTAGTGCAATCAAATAGTAGTCATCAAGTGCACAAAAATCATCTCCTTGTCTATATGCGAAGAAGCCCTCAGTTTTACTGCTAGAACAGGAACTGCAGAGAGAGCCAAGAACAGTGGTCGAGAGAGGCATAAACAAAGGAAATTAAAGGAGACACTTAAAACAAGTCAGCACTCTGTAGCATGCAAGGTCAGGCAGGAAATGATGGAAGTAGCAAATAGGTGGACACACATTGGTTGTTACTGCAGCTAACCACAGGGGAGATCTGACTTGGATTTATAGTTGGCTGTGAAGCATTTGCTAGATCACCTGGCTAGAATCAGGAAAGCTTAGCCTCAGAAGTGGAAGCTAGAAGATTTCATATAATGTCTGTGTGAAAGCAACTGTAGATGAGGACATGAGGTGATTTTTTTTTTGCTTCAGAAGAAACAAAAAGCTGAGCAGGCCTTCTTCTGGCCAATGAGTACAGTTTCTTGCAATTTGACAGGACAGAGATGAAGCTTAACCTTGAAGCAGGAAGCATACCCCGCCTCCTGTGTGTGTCTGTGTACACAATATTCAGTGCAAGAGACTCTTGCTTCTAATCGACATTTTTGGGGAAATCCACAAACAGCTGTGTATTCCTCAGGAAATTTAATAGGAAGGAAAAAAGAGCCCAAAAATTGACTGGGTGGGGGCAGTAGGGCCCTATGCAAATATCCTAAACACACTCAAAATATGTTTAATCATTACCTCTTTGTTTAACAAAAGAGGATAGGAACCTAATCTTTGTAGTGTAAGGAAACTTCAAGTGATATGGGAGTGAACTCTTGCTGTTTCCTGACAATCCCTAGTCCAGAGCTGCTAATGGAAGAAAAGAACAAAAGCAGACACTATTAAGTGTCCAACTGTTTAGGATCTCAAGGAGGCATCTGATAAAAATCAAACTACTGCACTCAGTTTCATTGTGATAGATAAACAAGATGGCCTTTGTATTATTAAATATTTAGTGTATCTCTCTTTCTCTCTCTTTCTCTGGCTTCTCTTTGCAAACGAAGATTCAGGAATGACTCATCCCGCATTTTCTGCAAGCGCGCTGATGACTAAAAAGGCTAATCCGAGATAGACAAGTCCGGTTGCAGAAAGCACAGCAGAAGGTTTCCTTGGGTGATGTTTCCGGGTTGTAATTTTTTCTGCGTTGTCGTTTCTCATCAAGACTTGTTTGGCGTGAGTACTCAAATAAGGCTGCAGCATTGTGGATAGTGTGTCTCCATGCCTCCCGATGTGAGGCCAGGGCGGACCATTGTTGGTGATCAATTTGGCCTAGCCTGAGACGTTGTTTCAGGGAGTCCTTGTATCGCTTTTTTGGAGCGCCCCTATTACACTGACATGTGGCGAGTTTACCGTAGAATACTATTCTGGGGAGGCGATGGTCCTCCATCCTAGAAACATGCCCTGCCCAGCACAGCTGTGTTCTCAATATCATGGCCTCAATACTGGTGATCCATGCTTGCTCAAGGACAGCAACATTCGTCACATAGTCAGTCCAGTGTATATACACCTATCGCCACCACTTACGACTCCTCGAACGCTTCCATCAGCGCTGTTTATGCACAATCCTAAATATTTAGTGTATACTGAATGGCATTCAGCTCTTTTAATATTTAAGTCTATATTCCCTCATATATTCATGATAATTTTCAAGGGTATTGATCTGGAACTTCTCTTTTTCTAGGAATCAAAAACTTGCAATCATCTAATTAAATTACCATAAATATGATAATACAGGAAGTTTTCCTTTGAGAGTTAGCTATAATTATGTGAAGTACAAAGTATAGCACTCAGCCTCTATTTCATACTTTAAATAGATTATAGATGAAATAAATTAACTGGAAAAATTCATGGATCTAATATAATGATAAAATACTGTAGTACTGTACTGAATGTTCACCCAATTAACTTGGGCAGGGTGTGTGTGGAATTTTAGCCCTGCCCTGGGTTTCCTCCTAAAATTCTTAATACACAGTTATTTCATAATAACACATTGCCAGTCAGACTTCACTGTATGAAATGGAACACACTGAATGAGCAGATACTTCATGGTGGGGGAGGGGGGGAGACTGAAAGGACTGGTTTCTGATGGTGTTGAAAACGTTCACAAAAAGTTATTCTCAGCTTCTGGTGCTGCCAAGCTGGTGCTAATTCATAAATACATAAAGCAATATGCCTGAAAGTGGTACCATGCTCCACTCTGGCCATACGAACTGTGCCACATATGCTGGTCTTGCTGGTGTGTAGATACACTTAAGCTTCAATATATAGTCAGCATACATGACATTTAGGCTGGAGAAAATGCACGTGATAAGTCACCACATCCATAAGCAGTGGAGAATTCTTTCATAATATTCTAATTCTCCCTCACACTACCTTGTTTCTTTTCTTCCTGATCTATTATACCCCCCCACACATAGACATTTATCTACTTCCACTCCTGTGTTACTGATTTTATTCCTACATCTTCTTCTTCCCTTTCTTCTCATCCAGTCCAAACCTCATCACTGATGGAAAGGAGGAGCTGATGCGTGATGACAGGAAGATGTAGAAATAGAGCAGTTCCCTTGCTAGCTGTTCTGAGTAACATCTAAAACCTAAAAAGCACATATTCAACCCTTTGTACACTGTGTAAAAAATGAATGTCACTCCAGAACACCACCACACACACAAAAAATTAGTTCTTTTTCATATACAAGTTAATGATTTAGGATGTAGAGCTCCTAAGATTTTTCAAACAGCAAAATGTTTGAAATGAATCTCATGACAATTCCAATTACTCCATTTACCAGCAAGGAAATGGGATTTGTACAAAATGCTCTTTTATTCTCACCATTTCTCCAGTTTAATTAAATCCAAGTCCATTTGCATTTCTCACATTTGCATGAACTTTGTACTTCAAAGGCTGATTTTCTGATTAGCTCAGCCTAGTTCCCATTAGTTGTATAAACAACTAAGAACTAAAATCATAGCAATCTGCCTTGACTTAATTTTTAGTCTCTATATAGGGAATTACTCCCATTCTTTCACCCTTGGGCTTTTTTCTTTGGTTTTCTGTAATTAAACTTTGATGATGTGCCCATCTAGTTTGTTCTTTACTGAAGAAAAGGATTTTTTTTTCTGTAGGAAGAGATGCTTAGTCTTTTGAACTTGTAGCTAGCTCATAAGAACAGTGGGGTAAGGAATTTACTTACAGTCAGTAAACTGAAATAAATAAAATTGCACCAAATTGAAATTGCTCTAATCCAAATACTTTTTTGGCTCAAACTAATCATACCCATCTAGAGTACATTCACATCTAATCCAAACCAATTATAACTTCTTTCAGGAAGAAGAATACAAAGGAATAGACTAAGGGTTTGTCTAGACAGGCTATTTACTTCGGCTACCTCCCCCCCCCTCCCAGTCCTGCAGTCCTGCAGTCCAAATGACGCAGGGCTCTCTCCCCAATAGGTAATGGAGGGAGGCCAGGCCAGATCCAGGACTAGAATACACTGGTGGGAAGCTGGCATATTCCAGCATATTCTAGACAAGCCCTAAGAAAGTCATGCAATTTCATGTTTTACGCTTGGGGAGGAGGGGGCACAGAGGAGCTGCTAAAGCAGTCTGGCTCAATTACTCCATTAATTTCTTCTTTCAAATCATTGCTCTAGTATCTGTTTAGAAAGAATTTTAAAAAGCAGATGAGCTACTACTGCATCACTACTAAGTAAACAGCACTGTACAAGTGAAACAGACGTTTTCTATGTAGATGATAAAGGCACTTTAGTTCTGAGTCAGCATGTGATATCAGTGAGTAGTCTGATGGAGCCAGCTGGCGCAGTTCACTTCACTTGAGTTCTGTTTAATTAAAGAAACCAAAAGGTACTCCACCCAGTTTCCTGCTTCCCGTTATCCTGCTAGATGAAGCAAAACAGTAACTTTTAAATCAAAAGGCATCTTGAAATATAACATTTTTCTTCCTGGTTTTTGATATGACTTCCACATGTGGTAAATGTTAAAACATGGGCTTCTCAGAAAACATTCACAAAAGTCAAGTTATGCAAAACAACGCTACTCTCCCCATCCAGATTACAGAATTGGGGTTTCCTTGGCACAGGAGTCTGATTTGAAAAAAGCAACAGCAGGCCACATGAACAGATTTCAATTCATAATTGTGGGTTATTATTTATTGAATAACAAATGGGAAGTTCTGAAAGAGAATTAGGCTAGATGTTCTGTGTGTGTCAAACTGGTGAAGGAGTCTAGAATTCTTTTTTTTTTTTTAATACTACAATCTTCAAGGCCATGGACTAAAATTACTTAAAAGCTGAGATGCTTTAGCAAGAGGTGGATGAATAATAAGAATCAAAAGTTTTTAAATTAGCATATTCAGTGCTAAAACACTGAAGCACCTTTTGTTAATCTTCCTCACAGGCTCTAGTACAAAAAATGGATCTGGCAGTATAGTACTCCATAACAAGGGATTAACTGCTGATTTGTGAAATATCCAATATCACCTTGTTGCCACTTCAGCGTCTTGTCTCATCATGTAATCTGCTGGAGGAAACATGGGAGCTTTTAAGATATGGACATTACATAACTTTAAAGGAGATGATGAAGACATTGAAATAGTTCAAGATTTTCCATACCTTGGCTCAATCATTAATCAGAATGGAGACTGCAGTCAAGAAATCAGAAGAAGATTAGGGCTTGGAAGGACAGCTATGAAGGAACTAGACAAGATCCTGCAGTGTAAAGATATATCATTGAATACTAAAGTTAGGATTGTCTGTGCCATAGTATTTCCCATTTCTATGTATGGTTGTAGAAACTGGACAGTGAAGAAAGCTGAAAGGAAGAAAATCAACTCATTTGAAATGTGGTGCTGGAGGAGAGTTCTGTAGAAATTGTGGACTGCTAAAAAGACAAATCAATGGATCCTAGAGCAAATCAAGCCCGAACTCTCCCTAGAAGCCAAGATGAATAACTTGAGACTGTTGTATTTTGGCCATATAATGAGAAGACATGGCTTACTAGAAAAGGCAATAATGTTTGCTAAGGTAGAAGGCAGTAGCAAAAGAGGAAGACTGAATTCCAGATGGATAGACTCAATCAAGAAAGCCACAGCCCTAAGTCTGCAAGACCTAAGCACAGCTGTTGATGATAGGGGTGACTTGGAAGTGTCTCATTCATGGGGTCACCACAAGGCAAAATTGACTTAATAGCAGTTAACAACAACAAATATATATTTGGTATTTTCAGTGTGAAACAATATCTGAAAAAGATGTTACTGCCATGATGAATCATTGTTCTTTTGGAAGGAAATTCAGCTGATCAATTTGCACACTCACTGGAGGTTAGCACATCAGGTTTTTTTCTATGATGCTACTGCCTGCTCCTCCCTCTACTTTCACTACTACTTTCTCCACCTAGAGGAAGCACAATGACAATAAGCACCTGTGCTTCTTGGACTTTAAAAACCACATACAGGTAAGCTATTTCTGCAGTGACCTTCTTAGGTCATGTAAAGAGTACCACATGATAACATCCCTGTGCATATAGACAGAACATAACAGATATAATGTTATGTTGTATAAAAGCCCCTCAAAAGGCTTAAAATCCACTGTCGCTTTAAATAAATCTCAGTTTTAAATAAACTAGAGATGGAATAAGAATGTGGTCCTCTTTTGAGCTAAAGGAAGTGGTTAAGGAGATCTGTGATGAGGAAAACTGGGGAAGAGTTGTGGGGGAAAGACAACAAGGAGAGTGGGCAAATAGTGGGTAGACCAGTAAGCAGTCTTTAACTAAAAGCTTACACCTTTAAAAAATTTTAGGCACAATTTTATATCCTGCTCTGTTGAAGTTTACAGTATGTGCCATCCAAGGCTGCTAAAAATAATTAAAACCAAATACAAAATATAATAAATTGCAAGAAATTATATATATAATAAATAAAGAGACACAGATGAAGGAGACAGAACAGAGATATTTTAAAAACCATACCTATTCCATTAAACAAATTATATTTTATTTCTATAGGGTGAACCAGTGTGTTATGCCAATGACAGGTCAAAGCCATATTTAATCCCCAAGTTTTGAACTGTTATTTTTAGTACAACTCCAGAATCTTGTAGCCAGAGGTTGTACTGATGGGAATTTCTGGGAATCTTAGTACCCAAAAGCCATTTGGTAAATCCACAAACAAAGTCAAAACCAGGATGAGATACGGTACTGCCATTCAGAGCTAAGGATATTCTGAAAAGCAAGGTCTTCGCCGTTCAAAGCCCTGTGCAACAGCCCATAAGTAAATGCAGCCCAAGAAACAGGGTCTAAATAGGGGTACAGGAATCAGAAGCACACGATGGCAGTGAATAAGCAGAAGCAAATTAGATACCGTATGTTGGTTTGCAAGAATCTGGGAGCTGAAAAATACATCTGTTGTTTCAGTAGCTACCAGACTGAAAGCTTATATATGTGTTTATGAGACCCGGGTCAGGTCCATTGAAGGCTTATCTAATGGGCTAAATACTCCAGCTTGTCCCCATTCCTATAGATGTTGCTGGGCATTTACCCCGATCTGCCTCCAGACAGTCCTTACCACCCCAGGGGCTAGAATGGGGACAAACTGGGATAGGGCCCAATAAACCATTCTAAGATAATACCTAATCTGGTACTGCCGGATCGGGCCCTGCATGTCTGCAGGAACCCATTCCAGTATGCTATCCCTTGCTGTTGCTGCCAGCTCCCTGGCTCTCCCAGAAGCCAGGCAGGGGTCCCTCAGCATGTGACCAAGGCTGGTCACATGCAGGAGGCCTGCAACCACATGTTGCAGCCCCCCCCTTCCTGGGTTCCACATCAGCAGGGAAAATGGCAGCAGTGGTGGCTGGAGCAGCAGGCTGGCATTCAGTTTGGACGCCAGCCCATTTTCTCCAGTTAATGGGGGTGGAACAGACCAGATCTGGAGCCAGGATATGCCGGCAGGGAGCCAGCATCTCCTGGCTGGTGTAGATAAGCCCTTAGTTCTCTCCTCCAGAAGGTCTTTACTCCCAAGCAGTTCTGAAGCCACAAAGCCCTTTTCTTAGAGGTAGCTCTTTTACTCTGGGCTCTCTCTCACTGTGTAGACAACTGACACGACTTTCTGGTAACTGTATTTTCGAGCCTCCCCTTCCATGGCATTCTCTGGAGAAAAACCTGGTGAGGTCTCTCCCTGTGGCTACTCAGATCTTCCTTGCCTATAACACTGTTGAAGGGACAGTTTTTGGGAGATCTGAGTGCTCAGCAAAGGAGTAATAAAGCTGCCTTATACTGAGTTAGACCATAGGTCCATTTAATCCTGTTCCTGTATTCCCTACTCACATTGGAAGTAGTTCTCTAGGGTTTTAGACAGAGGTTTCCTGCCCAGGTGGGAGATGCCACATATTAACACGGGAGCATCTTCATTCAAAGCATGTGCTACTGAGCTACAGCCCCTGTCCTCAATAGTCCTGGCTTGGATGAAGGACAAGAGTGACAATAAAGGAAGTGAGACACCAGTGCAAACTCATGTTCTTGGAAAGTAAGTTGTGGCACTGAAAACAGTTTCTAGGGATCATCCCAACGCAAATTAAACTGGGGTTTTAATTTCATTACCCTCTGGTTTTAACTGATATAAAAGTACCTAAAAAAAACTAAACAAGTTTTATGTACCTACATGGGACTGACATCATGATTTACATACAACCTCTAAGAATTAAGGAATTATGAATCTTTTAAATTAAATTTAAAGTTCAAGAAGAATATAGTATAAATATAAAATTAGAGGATACTGCATGTGCAATTGTTTTCTCTTGCACAACATGTAGGATTGGAGTTTTGTGGCACATGGGCTTCAGGTTCAACATCACACTCAACATTTGCTAGTTCTATTACACAAGAACTGCAGCCAAATATTGAAAAATAAAGGCCTCAGCAACATTCACAGGAGGAATTGTGTACTCAGCACCTTTGAACTGTTGCTTTTTTCTATGTCACCCAAACAAAAGCTGTTAGATTGACCTTATTTCTTCATACAAATTGTCACAGCCAGATACTATATAGGACAAAACACAAGGAAAAAGGATGCATATAAAAGTCCATGCTGCTGGCAGTGCCAGAAAGTATAAAATAGTAATTTCTTAAGGGTATCCTGTTTCAAAGTCAAAAACATTTATTTGCACATTGTGATCATTAGGAGATGAAATAGTCAGGAGAATGTCAAATTTCCAATGTAATTATGTAAAGATAAAAAGCCAACAAAACTCTGTATATGCCAGCAAAGAATGAATTAGACACAGCACATCAACTTTTCTCCTCTGGAATCACAAATGAATGTGTCTAAAATAGTAAAGACAGGCAAATATAAATAAAAAATCCAGTATTTATAAAATGTAGTTCATTTGGCAAATAGAAATGTATATACATATGGCCCATCTGCAAATTTTACAAACAATTATCCTGTTCTTCAGTCTTGAAATACCAATAAATGAATATTTTTGTCAGAACATAGAAAATATAGCTTATTATCCTTATTATAAAACAGTTTAAGGAAAATACAATGGCACAAATAGAGTCATACAGTTGGAAGAGACCACAATGGCCATCCAGTCCAACCTCCTGCCATGCAGGAATAGGATGTGTCTGGCTCAAATGTGAACCACTAAGCTATGTGATGGTACTCTGGATATATGATGATGATGATGGTTTCTGTATTACCACAAGGGATCTCTAATAAAAACCAATTAAAACAATACAAAGTTAAAAACATTTTTAAAGCACATTACTCAAGGCAGTAAAATGGAAGCATTTTCTCACAAGGTCTCAGAATGGTTCCATTGTCAGGATCAGTCCTGGATGTGACTTTTTCCTCCCAAGTTCAGTTTTACTGCATAACCTTCTCACTAACAGTGTTTGCATTTTTCTGTGCTTGCTAATGACTATGTAGCCTGACTGTAAAGTGGAGTATGTTATCTATGTCCATAATGGTTTGATAAATACTGCACCTGGATCTTGACTAGTAAAAAGGAGGCTGAGCCCTGGTATGGTGGGAAATGGGAGTTGGGATGATGGGTAGCCAATGACTATATAGCCTGCCAGATTTTGTAAATTGGAATCTGCTTTTAGTATACTGTTTGTCAGGTTTCATTCTGAGCAACAAACCTGTGGGAATAGCTCTTTGGATTACTGTGACAATAAAGTTTTCTGCTTTGAATTCTGAAACTGCTGGTCACTGACTTTCGAGATTCCAGTACATGACATCCATATAGCAGGGAGCCCACTGATTCCTCCTGATTTCATCTCCCTGTGCTGTAAATGTTTCTAGATCAGCTCTCCAAATCTGTCAAAACAACAGTCAACCTGTCTTCAACTTAGAGCAGATTATGTAGCCCATGACCTAAACCCATCCTCCTTGTCATACATAACCACACATACTCTGGTTCTTCTAGTTAGCTGGCAGTTGACACTGTCCACTGGGCTACTACTACTGCTCCTCAATTGACCCTGTCTGTTGTACAGTTGGCTAAAGAGTATACATTTGTAAAAAGAATACAAAAAATTCAATTCTTTAATTTACATTCACTGGGTTAGATCCAGTTTTAGTAGACCACTGAAATTAATGGAACTTGTCCCTTTGGTTTAAACAGGTCTACTCTAAATTTGACTAACTCTTGATCCAGACCTCTCTCTCTCTCTGTGTGTGTGTGTGTGTGTGTGTGTGTGTGCACGCGCATGCCTTTAAGTCACCTGTCAACTTATGGTGACCCCATGAATTTCATAGTGTTTTCTTATGCAAGGAATACTCAGAGGTGGTTTTGCCAGTTCCTCCCTTCCTTTCTCTGAAATATAGCCTACAGCACCTGGTATTTGTTGTTGGTCTCCCATCCAAGTACTAACAAGGGCTGATCCTGCTTAGCTTCCAAGATCAGACAGGCCTTTAGGGAATTTAAGCTCTTAAAAACGGTATAATGTAACATTATTTGTTTCAGTGTATCTGAATACAATAAAAGTTAATGAAGACAGAATATTCATCTTATACGATAGCTTTAAAAAGTGAGTTAAAAGTATTCCAAATCAGACCAAAATCTGAATCTAAAACCTGTTCATTAAAGCAGAATGTTTTGTATTTTTGGTGGACCAAAAATATAGCTGTCCAATGATGAATTAGGTATAAGGAAGTAGAATTTCATGAATGTATGGTGATTTAAAAATTATTTTAGGGGGTTATTTATGGGGAAACACATGTCATTTCATCCATGAGATGGGCAAGTTGGGGGGGGGACTAGAAGCTCTAGCCATGAAAATAAGTGACAAGAGTATGAATTTGTGTTAACAACTGAACTGCAATATATTTGAACTCCATCAACAAATAGGGAAAGTCTGATTTGTTCTAGTGCAAAGGGGAAATGTTGCAGCATGATCAAAAGAAAAGCCTAATTACAATGAAAAGCAGTTATACCTGTTCTCGAAATATTAGCATAATGTTGCAAGTCAAGTACTTAGCTTTGTATGCCTAATTATAAAAGCACAAAGAAAAAGACACTCCTTTCCCTTAAATGTCCCATATGAAGGTACTTACCACTCAGATTAGGGCTGTCTTTGTCTTTAAAAAAAAACAAAAAACAGAGATCTTTCCTATCTCTGCCAACAACAAACTTGCCTAGCAAAACTTCAAATGCTCTCTGAATTTATTTAGGATAGAATCTATAATCAGAGAGAATCACACCAACACTGCCAGGGATAACTGAGGGCTGCTTAATATAAGATGTTGTTTTTTTCCTGACACATTTAATATATGCCACATAAACATTTTTGAAGCAACTCCCATAGGTATCAGCTGTCCAATCTGTACACCCTTGCAAGAAAAACATTTTTGCTACAATCTATGTATGGCAAATATACACTTTCCCTATGTGGAAATTAATTTCTTCTTCTAGGAATAAACTGAAGTAGTCCTTAAGTGTTCACTACATTTATACAGAAACTAGTCCAGCTGCTGTCAAGAAGACTTAAATTGTAAGTGAATGTGCTTACAAATGAGTTAATGTATTAAGATGTTATGAAGAACTGCTGGGGGTTTGGAACTCTCCCTTTAATGTCACTGATCCCACTCTGTGAGCTAGCAAGCTGAGAAAGAATCTCCTAGGACCAGATAGTAGGATTCAAGTGACAGTCCAAGGGGCTACAATGTCATTTTGCATCAGCGCTGGTAAGAAAATTCAGACCAAATGCTGGTGCAGATGCATTCATTATTATTAGTGCTGCTGACAAACCAGTGTCACCATGAGATTTTGTGCAGCTGTTGTGTGCAGAACTGCACCACAGAAGAACTAGATATGAAATAGGGAGGAGAAGAAGAGACCCTGTGCTAGAGGAGAGTCTAGATCCCATATGAGAAGCTGTGCATCTACGATTTCTAAGAGCAGGACACGTCTAACATTAAAAACATCAAAAGAACCAAATAGGATCAGAGGAAAGGCCTATCTAGTCCAACCATCTATTTTCACAGTGGCCACCCAGTTGTCTATGAGAAGCTTATAACAGGACATGGTAACAGCAGCAGCCTTCTGCTCATATCCCTCAGCAACTAACAACCAGTAGTGTTTCTGCTAATAGAAGTATACAGTGCTGCCTCTGATACTGGAAGCAATATACAATATATCCATCAGGTTTATAAGTTGTCCACAGAAAATGGGGAAAGGGTACATGCTTGTTCTCTACTTGCTCTGTATAGTAGGGTGGCTTGAAGATACATCTGGATCTACTGGTAGCACACACACACCCAGTGGATTGAACCTTTACAAGATCAACCAATTGTTTTAGCAATAGCAACAACAGAATGTACTATGAATCTTGTAATTCTAAGGGTGTGTCTTTGCACCAGACAGTGGTTGATGAATGCCTAGGGTCGTCATATATATATATATATATATATATATATATAAAATTATTTATTCCGTTTCATTTCTATCCTGCCTTTCTCCTAACACAGGCTTCAAAGCCTGAATAAATCCCATAAGCCTGAAGTCTGTCCATCCCTGCTGTATACTCTGCTAGTTTAACTGTAGACAACCCAAACAATGCAGCTAAAGTGGTGTATGATTGCTTCATCTCCTTAAGATCATAATGCACACTATTCTAGGGAGGAAAACTATTGGTTTTACCCATCCATTAAATGCTTCCATTCTTACAAGCATTCATTCCCATTGACAAATATACCCTAAACTTTTCTTAATCATGTGCACTTAAACTATGAAAATCAATTGTTACTGCATATTCTATATTGATATTTGCTACATTAGTAATTATTGCAATTTCCCTGGAAGCATTTATACTAATAGAAGTAGTAGACACGGTTCAACTACCCTGGAGAAAAGGGGAATACAGGAAAATAGATAATTCAGTGTCTGATTTAGCTGTCATGTATTTCCCAGAAGTATGAAAGGAAAGAACAGTGTATTTAAATGTAGTGTAAGAAAGCTAGCTTCACTTTATATCCTATTATTAAAAAATTAACATAATTATATTGCTTTTAACAGAGTTAAATTAATTTCCTATGCTATATATACTAGAACATATTTTAGAAAGTACAATGATACTTTAAAAAGAAAGTTATTGCCCCTGCAAAGTATGACAAATTCAAACATCTGAAAATCAAAATGCATTTGGATGATGTGAACTGGAACATATATTTTATAATCATTTTTAACTGCAGATTGTTTTCAGAGTTTTAAAACTTGTGAGAAACTCCTGTTTCCCTGCTTGCATCTGTTTTTAAACTAGTGTTGAAGTGATTTCACTTTTAATTGATCACTGTCATGTGATTTCAAGTCAACTCCAATTTATGGGACCCCTATAATAGGGTTTTCCTGGCAAGATTTATTCAGAGGAAGTTTGCCATTGCCTTACCTAAGGGTAAGGCTGAAGTGACTTGCCCTGGGTTACTCAGTTGGTTTCCATGGTTAAGCAGGGATTCAGACTCTGGTTTCCCAAAGTCCTAGTCCAACGCTTAAACCACTACACTGTGCTGGCCCTCTGTATCCATGGATTTGGCATCCACGGATTCCACCATCCATGGCTTGAAAATATTCCAAAAATAAATAAATTCCAAGAAGCAAACCTTGATTTTTCCATTTTATATAAAGGACACCATTTTACAATGCCATTGTATATAATGGGACTTAAGCATCTATGAATTTTGGTCCACGAGGGGTCCTGGAACCCAACCCCAGTGGATACCAAGAGCCTGCTGCACTTTGATATATAGTATATTTATGTTGTTGTTGTTGCTGCTGCTGCTGCTGTGTGCCTTCAAGTTGTTTCTGACTTATGATTATCTTTTCCGACTTATGGGGGCCCTAAGGCAAAGTGGGGATTTGAACCCTGGTCTGCAGAACAGTAGCAAACATCCTGTTTCTCTTTCATTTTATCTCATAGATGTACCTTGGTTGTGCTCATGCATCTTAATGACGCACCTCTGCAGCATGATCTGAGAAGTGGCAGAGCTGGCCAAAACAACAAACAGAAAATCTACTGAAGGGAAATGAGGCAAGCAAGCAAGCCCAGGCTGTCACCATTCTTACAAATATTTTGCAATAGCTCCTTATAATGTGGAATTGCTTCTATAACTATAACTTACAGCAGTTCATAGATGAAAACTACAAAGTCCAGATTTTAAACATCTGCAGCAACAGATCTATGTTTCCTGCATGCAAACAGGTACAATATAACATCATCATTTTTCTTTCCTACTGTCATGGTACCCCCACCCACTACTGGCTACTGATGGGGGATGCGTCTTCCTCGCCATTTCAAAGTGAGGTGTCCTCTGATCAGTCTATGAGCTGTTGTCAGACAACACTCATAAGAATTATTCCATTGTTGGCTTTGTTTTAGCTGACATAACCAGCCCTCCATAATTTGTGGATTACCAGAAGAATTAGTTTGCCAATAGCGAAGGATCTGAGAGCTTAATCCATACATGCTTTAATTATACAGAGACTCTTATATGCCTTATATTTGCTTTGCAAATATTTTACCCATCCTTTCATACGCATTTTTAAAATTATTTTCTTAGTACAAGTATCAAAAGTTAGCATTGCCATTATAACATTTCAGGAGATGAGATGCATCACACTTAATTCTATTACAGATTTACTCAAGAAAGTACTTCATTCAAGGATCAGAAAAAACACTTCTAATCCAATAAGTCATCTCTCTAATTTTAGTAATGGAGATATAATTTAATTTCAGTAATGTAGGTAAAAGGGTACTCAAATCAAACTGGTACCAATGTAGGTGTCTTTGTAAATACTCTGAACAGCTGCATCTACTTCCTTTATTCTCAAATCATCTTACAAAAACTTTCCAGTTTATTCAAAGTGGTATTTTGAGCAATAGCCAAAATAATAAAAAATATGGTTATAACTCAGCAGAAATAAAAACTGCCCACCAAATCCGTTGCCTAGCATCAAAAGAATGTGTCAAAGACAATAAGCCTCTGTATGTACTACAGATTTTAAAACTCTCAAGTTGCTTTCATTGCACCATTATTATGCAACAGCCACTTTGACGAAGCTGGAGTCTTGCAAGACTTACATTGGAAGGCAGGGCTTAATAAAATATATCAAAAATAATGTGAGATGTGTCAGAATGATGGGGTCCTATGTTCTCAGTACAGCATTTCGGCATGAAATTGGAGCTATCGTAAGACAGAAGTGGAAAAAGTGTTTGTGGGCAACATGGAGCACCCAAGCCATTTTGAGGCCATGGCATCCATGCCCCCCCACAACTGCTGAGTCCTGGGGCACAACAGTACCGATAAACAGGGACATTCCAGCTTGCTATGATGGTGATGGTAATCTACGTCCCTGTAGTAGTAGAGGTCAGGGGGACGTGGATGTTCATAGAAGGCATACAGGGACTCAAACCAATGTGAGCGAAATCCATGGTATAGAGCCTGATGATCATGGTATCGATACAGTTCATGGCAGTACCAAGAATAATATCTGGAACCTGAGGACTACAGGATTGAGTGTGCCATGAATGTGAGCTGTCCAAATGCAAATGAAACCTGCTTGATTATCAGAGATGGTGTGGAGAAACTTGCCATGGGGAGCGAACAGGAGGGAGAGGATGATCTCTGGGCAGCGACCGAATACTTCAGTGGCCCCATCCTAGTGTCAAAGGGACCAGAGGCCTTGGAGAGGATTGGTGCAGCACTCCACCGGATCTGATGACTGCCAAGATTCCACGGAAATTGGGGCCGAGGGTTCCCTTTCCTGCACGTGTCCTGTTCTTGTTGGACTGCAGGGGGAGAAGTGTGTTGGTAGTGCATGCGGGGAATGGGATCGCACCAAAACACATATTGCATAGTCTAGAAGGTTCTGAGAGATACACTGCGCAGGTGCAGATGACCTGTTTGTATAAGTCACACAGACCACAAAAAAGAAACATGGTATACTGGGTCCACAGCTACACTACAGATACTGGGCCAGAACTGAGCTGCCAAAACCCTACTCAGGTTCAGGGGAAGCTCATCAGAAGTTTATGGAAAAAATTCTCCTCATGAGTAGAGCTCCCAAAACATGAAAATCTCTTGACTCCTTTGCTGAAATTAGGCTCTTATCCTGAGCAGAGGACTCTGGACTGCCTCCTCAAGGTGCCACCATTCCTGGAGACTCAGTAATCATTCTGCCTGTCTGAGTAGTGTTTTCCTCTTCTAGAGGTGGGAGTGCACCCTCATCAGTCTTTCCAAGAGCTACATTCAATCTGGACCCTTGGTATAATTGATTCCTGGGTACTAAAGGCTTTAAGTTCTACTCTGAGGAGAAACCTTCTACCTGGGGCATGGCATCAAGCCTAATATAGAGAGAAAATTAAATCCACCACAGAATGTACCTAAGTCCTTCCCCACCTTCATTCACCAAACCACCCCCACAGCATTTCTCTGACCTACCATACTTGTATCTCCATAAAAGAAATAGGTATGATTAGTCTGCCATGACTTATTTTCAAAAATCCTAACCTGGCTTTTAGTGAACATAGCATTCCTTTTTTGGTGCACACAAAATGTTTAATAATCTGTTCTGGACTCTTTCCTGGTATCGATGTCAAGCTGACTGTTTAGTAGCTGTTTGGATCTTCTTTTTTCTCCTTTTTGAAGATGGAAACAACATTTGCCGTGCCCAAGGATATGTAGTGATAGCTACAGGATACCAAAGATGATGATGACAAATACTTCACTAATAAGAGAAGAAAAAAAATGCACTTTTTATCTGTATAAGTGACAGCATAAAGCAAATTGTACATTACAATACAAAGAAGTAGTGATGTCAGTATGAAAGTCAAACTAAAACTGCATTCTCTTATGGCCACAGAAGAACAAGTAGGCACCTGATGGTTAAGAATAGCTGCATTACAAATTATTAAAAATTCTGTGTACTATTTTTACATAAACACTGGGAAAGAACATTTAAGCTTTTTTTCCCATTTAGGGGAATGCAGGAGTGTTTCATCTTGTTTACACATAAACTGTCTCAATTTTTCTCCACAAGGAGGATTATGCTTACTCTTGTCATATTAGGAGCTCAAGTACTCTTCCACTGTCTAAAAAAAGTTACTGGTTCCTCTATCTGATAAACTGAAGTACAGTGAAAACAAAGTGGGCCTGCTTCAAGCACATGCACATAAATAAGACTGAGGAGTAAAGACACCTGCATCTCTGATGCTGCATCTACACTTTTATTATTTGCTACAATCATTATTTGGTAGGATTAAATTATAATAATTTGGGGGGTACATACATACCTAAGTACAAATGTAACAGTAAAAATAATCCTTCAGTAAGAACAGCCCAAGAATCAGAGAGCTAGTAGATCAGGGGTTTTAACCATGGATCTAGTTAATCTCTCATTGAATTAGAAATTGCCTGCAATCACTGATGGCACAATCATGCCAATTCAGTGCTAGTCACCTCAGTGACAAGGGGGGGGGGAATCCCTCATATACACTTTAAAAAACACAATATGCTCACTATGTTGCTAAAAAGTTAAGAGACAGAGAGAGAGATAACATCATAGGATAACAGAAGCCAAAGATTGTCTTTGTTTTCCTAAAGACAGCACAGTAGCCCCAAAACATGTGTACAAGATACTTGTAATACTTGTAATACTCTCTGGCTTTTCTTTGCAAATGAAGATTCAGGAAGGACTCATCCCGCGCTTTCTCCAAGAGCGCTGAAAAGGCCAATCCGAGATAAACACGTCCGGTTGTAGAAAGCACAGTAGAAGGTCTCCTTGCATGATGATTCCGGGTTGTGATTCTTTCTGTGTTGTCATTTCTCTTGAAGACTTGTTCGGCGTGAGCTCTCAAATAAAGCTGCAGCATTGTGGATAGTGCCTCTCCAAGCCTCCCGATGTGAGGCCATGGCAGACCATTGTTGGTGATAAATTTGGCTGAGCCTGAGATGTTGTTTCAGGGAGCCTTTGTATTGCTTTTTTGGAGCACCCCTCTTATGCTGATGCGTGGCGAGTTCATCGTAGAGTGCTATTTTGGGGAGGGTATGGTCCTCCATCCTAGAAATGTGCCCTTCCCAGAACAGTTGTGTTCTCAATATCATGGCCTCAATGCTGGTGTTTATGGTTGTAAATAGTGTAATCTACAATGGCCTCAATCCAATTGCTTGTCCTAATAAAGTACCCCATGGAATCCATGGGATATGTTGATATATAGAATCATAGAATCATAGAATTGCAGAGTTGGAAGAGACCACGAGGGCCATCCAGTCCACCACCACCACCCCCGACACGCAGGAAATCTTGATCAAAGCATCCCCGACAGATGGCCATCCAGCCTCTGTTTAAAGACCTCCAAGGAAGGAGACCCCACCACGCTCCGAGGGAGTGTGTTCCACTGCCGAACAGCTCTTACTGTCAAAAAGTTCCTCCTCATGTTGAGGTGGAATCTCTGTTCCTGGAGCTTGCACCCATTGCTCCGTGTTCCAGTCTCTGGAGCAGCAGAAAACAAGCTTGCTCCATCCTCAGCATGACATCCCTTCAAATACTTAAACAGGGCTATCATATCACCTCTTAACCGTCTTTTTTCCAGCAACTGATTCAATAGGCCTACTTTAATTGGGAGTAGCAATTTGATTTAATTCAATGAAATTTCATAAAAGACGTTAAACCTAATAAGATAAACAGCCCAGTTTTTAGAGAAGCATTTTAGTATGCAGTCACATTGCACATAATTGATCCTAGAGCAGAGCTGGGCCAAGTGCAACCCTCCAGATGTTATTGGTCTGTAACTCCCAGCATTCCTTACAATTCATTAGACTGGTTACGGCTGGTGCAAATTATATCCAACAACATATAGAGGCCCATACTTTGACCATTCCTGCTTTAGACCATGAGCTGATTAGAGCTGATTCTACATACCTCCTGCCACATAGAGGATTCGGTTTGAATATCCTGATAGGGAAATTGAAAGAAATATATTTGAAGTGAATTTAGAAGCAAATGACACATTTTACACTATATACACTATGTATATGTGACAAGATGATTTGGGTAGCATCCAAGTGTATTATTAATCAAGTTAACATTTGATACTATGACTGATCAAAGAACATAAGGAATTTATCTCCTTCATGTATCACTGAACATTTTATAGGTATGATGCTTTTCTTTTCTTAGAAGAAAAAAGTGCCAAAGCTATAACCTTAGCAGCTGTCACTCCACATGATATGGAATTAATAGAATGAGCTATCTCAAACATTCATAACAAACAACTATAAGGCAGAATGCCCATCAGAAAGAGAGCAAGTAAGATGATACATTACTACCTGTTTCTGAAGATCTGCAAGATTTGAGGTTCCATTCACCTGTTCTTCAGTGAATGTGAGGCATTTTTTTTAAATCCACAGTTGTTGAAGAATGGGAGCCTCACTGATGTATATAACATTAATGAATCATCAAGACTAATGTCCAAAATCTACAGTTGTCCCTCCGTATCCATGGATTTAAGTATTCACAGCTTGTAAATATTCTTTAAAAAATAATCCAAAAAGCAAACCTTGATTTTGCCATCTTACATAAGGGACACCATTTTGCTATGCCATTGCATATAATAGGACTTCAATATTCATGGATTTTGGTATCCACGGGGGGTCCTGGAACCAAACCCCAGCGAAAATGAAGGGACAACTGTACTATCTTCAGAATAGAAAGGGATGTAGTGTAATTGCTTTAATTAAAAAAATCACAAGAAACTACATTAAAGAATTACATTAAAATGGAAAAACCCAGAGAAGAATGTCTAAATGGAAGAATGCTAAACATTTAGAATCTAAACTGACTTTCAAAATAAGGAAAAATTGCAGCCAATATTGATGTTCTTGCCTCAGGAAGCAACAGTTGCCCACATTAGGGAAAGTTAACTAGATCTAAGGTAGTGACTACACAACTGGAAACCAGGAATATTTTATCGTATGGATTAGGGGCAGGAGGTAAGTAAATCAAGAAATCTCAAATTAAATTCACTATCAGTAAAGCTAGGATTGAATGGATTGGTAAATTATTTGAACAATGGCATCAAAATTAATGTAATAAATATTGTTGAGGTATTTTATTAATAAAAGAAGTGGAGCAAATCTGTAACATTATGTAATTCAAGTGACAGAAACTAGTATTAATGATAGGACAAAGTCCTGGTCAGTGTAAAGTAATAACAACCAGGCAGACATCCAAGCATGTGCCAAGGACCAGTCTGTCACCAGAACCAATATCCATATCTTATTTTTATTTTTATTTTTGGATTATGCTTGACATTTCTATGGGAGTAGATAGGACTAACTTTTCTTATTACAGGAATTAAACACTGTATGAAATGCAGATGCACCTTAAGCAATGCTCATATTTAATAGGATCATTTCCAGAACAGAAATGTTTGTTAATTCAATCATAATAGCAGGAATGGGAACCCTCAGATTCTGCTGTATTGTAACTTCCATCAGCCCCTGCCAGAATAGCCAATTGTGAGGTGTGCTGGAAGATGCAGTTCAACAACATTTGGAATGCTGCAAAATTCCCACTCATACTTTATAGGCTCTAACTCCAAACGGGTCTCACAACATGGCAACTATAAAACACAGCATAGCAAATTGCAAGTCGTTGGTTTGCTGAATGTTTTCTATCAGCTCAGATAAAGGAGTTCCTTGTTAAACATAACACTACTTAGCTGCTAGATACTGACAGTTGTTCATTCCATTATAAATAAGAACACATATTCACTTGGCCCTGGGCAACTTGTTCTGCTTTTTTCAGGAGTGTCTGTTTCCTAGATAGACTCCAAAAAACAAGCATGTAAAAAAGAAGCAGCCATTTCGATCTTTATATAGTTTCAGAGGACCTAATTTGAGGTTGAAAGTGCTCAGGCAGGAATAGCAAGCTGGCCACTTGCACTAGTTCTTGGAACAGAATCTGCCTGTGCCTTTGGCAAAGGCACAATAGATCTGAGGCACACCCACTACCTGACTTTCCCATGGGCCCTTAAATGAATGAGGCTGTTTATACATTGCTGCTTTGCATCCTTTAAAACTATAAACCTCTGTCTGTACAGCATACAAATACATAATAAAGCAAAATGTTCTTCTGGTCAGAAAGGTGAAACATAAATTATGTTTAATTATTATCACAATGACAAGAATAACAGCAAGTTTTAGTCCATGAATTTTTTGTTGATTAATTTATCCTAAGTCAACTGCATCCCTTCTCTGTAGTTGAGACATTTCTATTCACAAGGGACAATCCTCCACATTTTTTCACAAGATTCTCCAGTTACTTCTGAATCAAATATCTGCATTCCAAGAATTTAGGAGACCTTAAGACCATTATACTGTATTGATTTGATTTACACTGCAGCCTTCTCTCACAGAAGGGACATAAGGTGGCTCTGTCTTCAGATCCTAACTTCTCATTAATAATAGTGAAAAATAGCATCCAACCTGGAATCTTGGATATAGAGACACAAAGGAAAGATGTCTTTGCTAACCTACCAACATTTTCCTCTATAGGCTTTAACACTTTCTGATTATTTAGGGCCAAATATTCATTCACCAAGCTCTGACAGCATCAGGTCAAAACATCTCAGCATACAAAAATATTGTCAATATACATGTTAAAACAGATTACCTCTGTCTTCCCACATGCCACACATATTCAACTACTACTGATGCCTAACTCAGTTTGATATTATTGCCCTGCGAGCCAATTTGCTCTGAAAAAACAATGTTGTGCTATACGTATTCCTTTTTCTTTTTTGTAGTGTCAAATAACATATCAATTACATTTTTACTTTTTCCAGCTGACATTTATTAATAAAAGTTTCACTTACTATTTATAAAACAATCTTAATTAAATTCGATAATAAAAATCCATGTGTTACTAAAGCCAGGGAATTTAACTGGATTGGTTTGTGGATCCCAGCCAAAGTCATAAAAGTGCATATTTTGGAGAACACCAATGCTTGCTGTTAACTAACCAAATTAACAAATAAATGTTTACAATGATATATCACAAAGTATGATTTAACAATGCTTATACATATAAATAGGCCAGTGCATATATTTAAGACAGTTGTGTAAAATAGAAACAAATACTGGAAACAAGACAATGGATCTATATAATACAATTAGAAACCAAAATATCTGTACGTTTAAAGCCACTACTCTAATTCACTAATGAAAATAAAAATGCAAATTTTAAAGTAGGCATTTTCACTCTTCTCATATGATTCCATTTCTTAAAGCTGCCTTTAAGAGGAAGAATGTTGTAGTAATTTCTGGATGACTACAGTCGTCCCTTCATATCCACGGATTTGGTATCCATGGATTTAAGTATTCACTGCTTGAAAATATTCTTTAAAAATAATATTTTTAAAATTTTAATTAACTTTATTTCAATTTTCTAATTTTATATATAGAAAAAAAGACAGAAGAAAAACAGACAGCAACAGATATACAACATACAATCACCCCCCTGACTTCCTGCTTTCCACAGACTGCTTCTAAATAATAATAATAATAATCCAAAAAGTAAGCCTTGATTTTGCCATCTTATATAAGGGACACCATTTTGCTATGTCACTGCATATAATGGGACTTGAGTATTCACGGATTTTGGTATCCATGAGGGGTCCTGGAACCAAACCCCAGCAAATATGAAGGGACAACTGTTATTTCAGTTTATAATATTAAATAAATTATCCAACATCTGTATTTGCAGAAAGATAATTACAGCCCTGAATGAGTGAACTGTGGTTGCCAATTTTCTTAAAGCAGCAAAGTGAATATGTATTGCTGTCTTATTTGTAATATATATATATTTTTCCTTTAAAGAATTACTTAATATATGTACTTAATATACTTAATTTTTTAAATATAGGCCTAAATCCTATTTTAGTCTCATGTAGAGTAAACATTAAATCTAGAGGATTTACCTTTATGAAAGCTACTAGACACCAAGTAGTATTAAAAAAAAACCCAAATCATTCAGCCTTAAAATTATAAATAAAACAAATGTAGAGTAGCTTTCTTATTGATTTCAATAAGAGAATCAATCCTATGCCAAACTTCCAGATTTACTGAGTGCATCCTGTTACTCAAGCAAGCTACCAGATCTCCCTCTGCATGTTTTGCCACCTCAAAATATCTGTCCACTATAGGACCTGAGCATCTGACACACTTTCACCAAGCCAGCTACCCGGTGGGGGGCTTACCGGTGGCCGCTTTTGTGGCCGGTGATGCCCCCCTCAGATACGGGAGCTCCTGGCCAACCACGGAACGAGAGGTCCTCCACTACATCGGGACGTTGAAGGAGAATGGCCTTGCCCCTAGGACTATATCTCTTCACCTGGCAGCCATCTCCTTTTTCAGCAAGGCGGCAGGACATGGTGATCCATGTGGCACTTTCTTGATCCGCAAAGCAGTCGAAGGATGGCACCGTATGGAAGGAGGCAAGCAGGACACGCACAGACCAGTCTCATTTGTACTCCTATGTGACATCATTTCAGCCCTCTCAGCCATATGTCAATCCAGGAAAAGTATCCAGCTACTTTTCCGCTCTGCCTTTTCGGTTGCTTTCTTTGCAGCATTGCGTATCGGGGAGCTGGTCTGCAGAGCCAAGGCATCCAGGACGGGGCATACTCTATGGCAATCAGTCGTCGATCTTAGAGATGGGGTCCTTCATCTGCGGCTCTGATGATCCAAAAGTGACCAGCCTGGACGGGGGGCTGTCATCCGGTTACAGGCTCTGACAGGATCTCCAGCTTGTCCGGTACACCTCTTACAGCTATACCTCAAGCAGCGAGCAGATGTCCCTGGCCCCCTGTTCATCCATAAGGACTTGTCTTCCTTGACCCGCTTCCAGTTCGTCAGCGTTCTTCAAGCCACTTTGAGGCACCTCGGACACCCAGCAGACAGCTTTAGCGGGCACTCTTTCTGGATCGACGCGGCTACTACAGCAGCAGCAGAAGGCATGACAGCTACAGATATCCAGCACCTGGGTCATTGGCGGTCCAGGGCATACTCTGCTTACATTCGTCCGGAACTCGATTTGCTCCATGGCTAGGTCCAAACGGTGGATCCCTTCAGGCAGAAGGTATTTCTTGTTGGTGATAGCTGTAAGGGGTTGATGGAAGCCCAGTATTTCTTCACTCGGCTTTGTTGGCGGTGGGCATGGGTTCTGTTCATGGCTGGGCGGGCTGGAAGTTCCCTGCTGGCCCGAGGCAGGCTTGCCGGGTCCAGGGTCAGGATCATTCCTGAGCGACTCCCCCCCCCAGGAGGCCATCAGGTCACTAGGATCAGTCATGGGGTTCCGTGACATTTCCGATCCATGTGACTGGTCACGTGACATGGTCTTATGGCCAGGCACGTGATCGGTCATGTGCCTGACATGTGACCCAATCATCGGGTCCACCTACGGGGGGCGGGCCTGCGTTTGGTGTTAGGGCAAGGTGAGGGCTCTCGCCTTGCCCCCCATCGGCTACCCATGCCCAGACCAACCTCTGACAGCTATCACCAAACAGAAAGTTGTGGCCTTTTCATCTTATCTGTACAATAAACTATTTTTGTGCATGTTATATTGTGTGTATCTTTGGGGTGGGGCTCGGGGAGCGGGGGTACCATGTCACTCGGCCGCAATGCTATCTATCATGGTGCCAACTGAGCTAGGTATTTATTTACTTGGAGGCAATGAGAATCTGGTCATTTGATAAATCCTCTTGAAAGAAAGAAAGATCTAGTTTGATAGTTTTATAGTGCTTTTTCTAGGTAAACTGGACAACCAGAAATGAAGCAATACAATACATAACCTTGAATGTTACGACAGATTAAAAAATAGTACTATTGCTACCCAAAATAGTTCCAAGGTGAACTTTATGTAACTTGTGAGAAAACTACTTAAATGTCATAGAGAAGGTTTCTCAAGCCTCTTACTCCAAAAACTAATTGTATTTGTAACTCTCTTACCCTATATATACTATCCAATTGCCAGCTTACAAATATAAAAATAAGGCTCTCAAACTCAAGAATTTCACAACCTTGTCCCATCTACAAGTTTTCTATGACTCCAACATTTCTGAACTGTTAATGTAATACAGTTGTCCCTCCGTATCCACGGATTTGGTATCTACGGATTTAAGTATTCATGGCTTGAAAATATTCTTTAAAAACATAATGATCCAAAAAGCAAACCTTGATTTTGCCATCTTATAAAAGGGACACCATTTTGTTATGCCATTGCATATAATAGGACCTGAGTATTCACGGATTTTGGTATCCACAGGGGGTCCTGGAACCAAACCCCAGTGAATATGAAGGGACAACTGTATTATCTCTACCTCATGATGATGATGATGGTGACGATGATAGTTACAATCTAATCATTAACATTTGTAAACAGACATATGAATCTTCTTTTATTGATTATGGAAAGAAGAAAAGCTTGACATGATCACAGAGCTTCATGTTCCATAACTGACAGGGAAATACTGAATATAGACAATACTTTGGGCTGTAATAAAAATTCAGAAAGAAATAGCACTACAAAACCAGTATCTACAGTACTGTATCTTTAATATCATCCTCATGGTATATTTTGATGAGTTACCCAATTTTTTATATTTGTCACTCTGTATCGTCACAAATTGAACACTATATAAGGCAATTTTGTCACTACACTTCTGTTTCACCTGAGAATCCTTAAAGCAAGGATGCAGCACCCAATCATGAACATGATACACTGAGTTTCATGCCAGAGTACATGTGCAGAAAAATATGAATCCCAAGAGATGAACATAAGAATACTTTGCCCACATGTTATCGCCTTTTATGTGATCACAGCCTTCAGACCTCACTATCAATGTTAGAATCATGAAGCTGTACAGTTGGTCAGAAGCACAAGGCTCATCGAATGCATCTCACTGCTACTGCAGGAAATCCAAAGGTAAAGTGTACAGCTTATTACAAAGCAGATTGCCATCCAACCTCTTTTTAAAACCCTCAGTAAAAAAGAGTCCAGTACCTTCCATGATAGTCCTTAGGAATCCACCAAATCTGCTAGTTTGTACCAAGATTAATGCCACCACACTGGTGTTCATTATATTCAGTAGTACTAATGCTATCTTGCTATAACAAGTACAGTACTGTGAAATTACCAAAAATATTTTAAAGGGGCAGCTCCATAAAATAACAATAAAATGTGTGCAGCTCACCAAATAGATCAGTCCTGCAACATGATCCATACTCATGTTAATGTCTGCCAAGAATATAAGGTGCTGAAAGAGTGATTCTTCATGCAGGGAAGTCAATCCACGTCAGAAAATTCATAAATAGCAAGACTGCCTATGGGGAGGCCTGCATGTAGAATAGAATCAATAGAAGTATAGTTTCTAGATCAAGAAAAGTAATAGTGCAACTCTATTCTGCCTTGGTCAGGCCTCATCTAGAATACTGTGTCCAGTTCTGGGCAACACAATTCAAAAAGGATATTGACAAATTGGAGTGTGTCCAGAGAAGGGTGACTAAAATGGTCAAAGGTCTGGAAACCATGCCTTATGAGGAGAGACTTAGGGAGCTGGGTATGTTTAGCCTGGAAAAAAGACGGCTAAGAGGTGATATGATAGACATTTAAGTATTTGAAGGGGTGTCCCATTGAGGATGGAGCAAGCTTGTTTTCTGCTGCTCCAGAGACTAGAACACAGAGCAATGGATGCAAGCTCCAGGAACAGAGATTCCACCTCAACATTAGGAGGAACTTCCTGACAGTAAGAGCTGTTTGGCAGTGGAACACACTCCCTCGGAGCGTGGTGGGGTCTCCTTCCTTGGAGGTCTTTAAACAGAGGCTGGGCGGCTATCTGTCAGGGATGCTTTGATTGTGTATTCCTGCATGGCAAGGGGTTGGACAGGATGATCCTCGTGGTCTCTTCCAACTCTATAATAGTTACAATGTAGAATCATTGCTATGCAGAAATGTTCTCCCTCCTTCTATATTTTTGATGTAGCATTTGAACTCACTCAGACATTATGTGTGTTGGTCTTATATAAATACTGTACCTGCAAGCTGTTCATGGCCAGCTGAAATTACAGCCCCACATAACAACTGCTGAAAAATATTTCTGAAAGTATAATATCTGATAGCTTACAACATGAATCAGACATTCAACGTTCAGTGTATGTGTATTAGCATCTCATACCCTTAGCAGCTGCACACTACACTATTATAGTGCTATTATTCCACTTTAACTGCTATGGCTGCCTCCTGTGGAATTCTGAGGTTTGTAGTTTAATGAGGCCTAAGAGCTCTCTGGTTGAGAATGCTAAATGCCCCTCCCTAAAGTGCAGATCCCAGGACTCCACAGGAGGCAGCCAGGACAATTAAAGTGGAATAATAGCACTATAACAGTGTAGTGTGATTTCCTAGGTTAATATTTCAAGGCAATATACAATGAATAGTAGCTGTCTCAGATTTACACTTATAACTAAACATGATGAAGAACAGAAATAACGATGAATGTGAGTTCATGTTTCTTAAAAACAATCCAGTACATGATTTCTATCATAATTTTTGTGTCTATACCTATGAAAGAACTGATATATGTGGAACTATAGATTATATCTTAGCATACAAATCCTTTTACATTTCACTGTGACAAAAACTTTATGTACTATAGTAACATAGATCATAGTTCATGTAATTCTTTTTTCTGTATTGGGGTGGAGTCTGGGGAGAAAAACCAAGGGATTAAAAAAAAAGATTAGAAACAACACTCCCACCTTTTGAGATTCACTTCATGATAAACATTAACTTCTGCCATGCTATTTAACCAGTCATTGTACAAACTGCAATTTAGATAAGATAGAGTTTGATTTTTCTAAAATTAACCTGATTGCAACATAAAATGTTATTCTCAGAGGTCCTTTACTATATCGAACAAGACAAATGATTCTGACCAAATCCGTAGACAAATATGAGTAAATGTTACTATTGAGTAAAAAGACTATGCTTTGCCATTCTCTGTGCACTCATCTGGAACAAAGGTGAGGTGAAGTCATTGGCACTTCCTTCTGAGTAAATATGGATTGGATCAGGCTGTAAGAAACCTTGGGATTTTGTTCTTACGAAAGGTTTGTGACACCCTAATCCCCTTGGTAACACAGCAACCAGAAAGCTAGAACTGTCAAATTATTCTCCAATCTTGAAAACAAAAGAATGAAACAGGGGAAACCTGAACCAGAATGTATGATATTATTTAACTTTGAATCATTATTCCCTACACAAGAAAATTGTAGCTTAAATACCGTAAAAAGTGTGTTTACTGAGACATAATACAATTTCCACAGGATTTAACAGAGCTTATTCCCTGGTGTATTTAGGAATGCAGCTTTAGTTCCGTCTGATTTCCTAGTCCCATGACATTTCAGGATCAATATGACTGAAGGTCTGTAATCAATGAACTCGTATCTGACCTATGAACATCACTGATGGCTGCTATTAAGTTCCCTGTAACAGTACCATGATGTTGCAATCTGGTATGCTGCTGGTATGTCAGCACTCATTCATCAGCACTGCAAGTCTATGATCAGATCAGTTTAAGTCCAGGAAATCTAAAATAACTGGCTATGGATTTCACTACTTATGTCTTATCCTTAGCATATGTATGAGAAATAGTAGGTCAAGTTAAATTCCTGAACAGAGAAGGCTTTATCTTCAGCAGCTGGAGTTTAGGCAATTTGTTATCAAAGTCTGGACCTTCCCTGTATTAATCTTAAGACATTTTTTTCCTCCCAAGTTTGATATTACTGAATTTAATCTTTTCTAGTCAGCTCAAATACAGATTTTAGACTAAACCCTACAGCAGTACTCCATGCATTAGAAAACCAATAGCCTGGTCTTTTGGTCTAGGAGCCCCCCAATCCATTTTATTAATATAATTCATGGTTTATTAATTTTCACCGGTATGGATGTTTCCAGATGGATAGCTCCAAGCCCCAATTGAAAAGGCACTGTGCAGCAATTCTGTCTTTTATTTCCTTAACAGACAGAAAGGGGGAAAGCATGTGAAAATACAGGAATGTTAAAAATAGACGAAACCAATGTCTGAACCCTCCCCATAAAATTATTTAACAAGATAGGGTGACTGCACAATAAAAGCCTAATCTGAAGGCACCTAATTTAAATCAAACCATTAGAAATAAATTTCTATATTAATTGACTAATTGCTTTTCTGAACAAGGTCTGTCATAGAATCCTCACATCATTATCTTAATTGCACTATCTTAATTAAAACCAGCTGTTTAAGTTCTTCTTCTATTTTTTACAATAAATGCTGTTTGATATAGGTTTTCATTTACCTCAAGAGCTCTTGCTTTTACAGTATTATTCAATAAGTACAAGAGAACAGATAAAAACATAATTAATGATATATTATAGATTCCCAAATCTGCAAAGATGCAAATATTAAATGTAAAACCATATACAAGTTTCTACTAATCTTCTTCACAATGCCACAGGTACCCTCTCTAAATAACAACATCAATGAGCATATAGTGTGATCTCAGTGCCCCTGGTAATGGCATGTTAGGGCAAATAGGATTACAGGGTGGAAACAAAGCACAGATCTTGAAGATCTGCTTTTCCTGTTCCAGAAGAAATAGTTGCAGTCCTCAACTGTTTGACACTGAAGTTCCAACGTCAGAAAAGGGGAAAGACATAGATGGCTTTGGATGAAGTATTGGCAGAAGGAAGAAGCTCTAGATCAGGCCCAGGCAACCCTGATACACATCCTACCCATTCCTCCCATTAAAAAACAAAAACAAAACACACAGATGAATGAAACTGGAAGTAACTGGAAGTAGCTTTCAGTTCCCTCCAACATACATTTTGTGGCTTTGGGGGACAAAACAATGTGTACAGGAACTACACACCATGCTTTGTACGAGAGCCATGTTCATGAAGCATGGGTTTATTTTAAGTTTCAAAAAGGTTTTGGGGAGAGTGACAGAGGCCCCCAGTGACCACAGAAATGAGTAATGTGTTGGCCAAGCCTGACCTAAACTCACGGGATTCAAATTCTCCCTACCTTTGCCTGTGCTTCCAATGCAGGGAAAGATTTAGACCAGCTCTGGAGTATTTCTAAATGGTTTTCCTCCCATTTCTTGCCTTGCACTAATTTCAAAAGTACTGTACTCTGCAAGGAATAATTTTTGGCTGTGGAATGTACAATCTGTCCCTCCCCTGGCAACAGTGGGAGGGAATTGGAAGGGAAGAAAACAGTCAGAGAAAGAGACAGAGAAGAAAGGAATTATCTGAAGGAAGGAAATATATATATAGCCCCACACACTTTGACTCAGGCTGGCCATTGCTGGTTAATAACCTTCAAGAGATAGTTGCTGAGTGAGAGCACCCCCTAAAAAAAAATTAACACTTGTCTCGCTTGACTGAGTTTCAACTTATTGGCCTTCACACTTCAATTAGGGAGCTACCACCATTTATTCCTCAGGATAGGGTCATTTATATTTGCAAGAGGCAATAACTATTTTTCAATGAACTTTGCATAGCCTTAGGGTTTGTTTATTTTTTGCATGCTGCCAGTGACTATGGCCTTTTCTACACTGGTCAAATACCCTGGAATGTGTCCGTTACAGAGCCCTGCAGTCCAGATGATGCAGGGCATTTACCCCGATCTGCCCCCCGGCAGTCCAAATGACCCCCCCAGGAAAGATATGGGTCTGGAATCGGAGCAAGTCAGGATAGGGCCATTTACTGCAATATAAGAAAAAACCCTGTTTGCTCTGTTTCTGTCGGATTGGGCCATCTAGCATACCACTCTTTGCTACCGCTACCAACTCCCTGGTTATTCTTGAAGCCAGGCAGGGCTTCTGCAGTATGTGACTGAGGAAGATCCCATGCAGGTGGCCTGCAGTCACATGTTGCGGGACCACTCAGTGGCTTCTGCATTAGCAAGAAAATGGCGGTGGTGGCGGCTTCAACAACAGGCCAGCATCCTGTTTGGACTTCAGCCTGTCTTCTGCAGGTAACGGCAGGGGAAGCGGGGAACCGGAGTATCCTGGCTAGTGTAGATAAAACCTATGATAAGGGATGAAAGAGGTTTCAGCAAGCTACCACTCCACTGCAGGTATTCTATAATGGGGCAAGAAAAGTTAAGCCACGTAGCCATCTTCTGTGTTGTATGTTAACTGCAAGAGAAATATCTTTTGGGAAGCCAATTCATGGTTTTGCAATGAAAAGCCTTCTCTCACTCCCTGTCTCTTCCTCCTTGCCCGCCTCTCTGTAAAGTATTAAAGTTAATGGGCTTAAGTACAGTGACATTTGCCACCATTAAGGGGAGGGGGAATAAGAAACTGACAAGCTAATCCTTTTTTAAATAGCTAGTTACAAAATAGTTAGCAAACTTGTAGGACTCTCACTGGATGTAATTAAAAGTAGTAAAGGTTTGTGTTTTTCAGAAATGGGGAATAGATTAACAGTAGTTTCAGAACTAAAAGGAACTATTTTTCATAACTCATGAAACTGTATGTATGTATTCATGGTGGGGGTGCCCAAAAATAAAGAAGTTTCGGGAAAAGATTCATAAAACCACGAATGAAATACTACATACAACTTACCTGATAAAACCTCATTTATATGTATTGAATATGACATCTATATTGGATACAAACATTGAACGACAACACTGGAAATTAATACTTTACGTGGTCTCAGCAGCTCAATTATTGTTAGCCAAATTTTGGAAAACTATTTACATATCGACAGTAAATGAATGGTTAGACAAAACTTTAGATATGGAAGAAATATGGGCACCAATTACTTTATACTGGGAGAGTAAATTACTTCAATACAACAGAAATCTATTAAGACATGAATATGGAATCTAGACCAACAGTTTAAGCATTAAAAATTTCTGGGATAGATTTTGTAGAAGTATGGTTTAAAGAAAAAAGCCAGAGAAAACAAATAAGAGATAAGAAGAAATGGTATTTACATAAATTCAAAGTTAATTCGCAATGTCTTTAAGATTTAATAGCCAGTGCAAGTCAGGTAAATATTCGGAAGGAAAGATACATGGATAAGGTACCAGAGGGAAAATTGAGAAGATAGGAAGAATATATGATATGATAAATTATTGATCTAAATATAAGAAATTGTGTTGAATGTGAAGTCGAAGGTTTTCACAGCTGGGATCCATAGATTTTCCTTGGGATTTTCCAGGCTGTGAGGCTGTGTTCTGGAATAGTTTCTTTCTGATGTTTCACCTGCTTGTCTACACCAGCAAGGAAACCCTGTACCTACCTTGTAGCCGCTGTGGATTTCTTAGATCCCCAGAGGCCCCATAAACATCACACACACCGGGCTTGCCCTATTATAGATCAGAGTATCCCGCCACACTGTAATCCGCGTTGGAGTAAGAGGGCAGTCCTACACTGATCACCTGTCCTGTGTACATCATACTATTTCCGGCCAAACAGCCAGGCCTGCTCCGTTGGGTGTTTTTTTTTCTTCTGTTCATTCGTGCATGCGAATAAGCAAATATATGTGGTCCTAGAGTACTGTATTACTGAATAAGTGGAAATACGCTTATCCAGATATGCACACAATTGAAAAATGAAAATATAATTTAAAAACTTAAAGTGCCAGAACAGTCTTGTCCACTGGAAGTCCTGTCTCAGCTTTGCTCCAAAGTCAGTCCTCAGACACCACACAGACAAAAACCCATTTTCCCCTCAAATGCAGAGCAAACTATGAATCTTACAAATTAGGTGAAAATGCACATAGTAAAAAATGTTGTGTGTCCACTGTACTACAACTATACAGTTGTCCCTCCCTATCCACGGATTTGGTATCCATGGATTTAAGTATTCACAGCTTGAAAATATTCTTTAAAACATAGTAATCCAAAAAACAAACCTTGATCTTATATAAGGGACACAATTTTGCTATGGCACTGCATCTAATGGGACTTGAGTATTCATGGATTTTGGTATCCACGAGGGGTCCTGGAACCAAACCCCCAGCGAATATGAAGGGATAACTGTTATTTCAGTTTATAATATTAAATACATTATCCAACATTTGTATTTGGAGAAAGATCTGTATTTGGAGAAAGAGTGGGGAACCTGTGAGCATTAAGCAGTGATGTATTCAAGTCTTTTGCTCCAAGTCTCAAGTCAAGTCTCAAATCTCTACCTTCAAGTCTCAAGTCGAATCTCAAGTCCTTACAAGATACTTTCAAGTTGAATCTCAAGTCTGGGAGGCAACTTTAACAGAAAAAAGGAGGTGGTTGTGGGGTCTGTGGGGGGTGGAATTTCAATAATTAGAAAATTGAGAAGCTGTGCACAAAGTTAGGTTACAAAATTAAATGATTAGCAAACACATTATGCAATGGGTTTGAGGCAAGGGTTGATGTCTGCTCAGCAGCCTGTTCCCACTGCACATCAGAGGAGGCTTCTAATGGTTTTGAAAAGCTTTAGGATCCTTCTACCTCCAGCCCACTACCTAACAACACATTTGCTGTTACTACTTCCATCATGTGACCAACAGGCAAAAAGCAGTAAGATCATGGAAGTGTTGTTCAAAGAAGGAAGACCATTTTCTGCTCCGTAATGTTTCTGGATGAATGTGTTATGTTACTGAACCAAGGCCAGCAACTGGTTGCTAAAAAATACACAAATTGAGTTGAGTCAGTGTATCCTTTATTGTTGAGCTGAGTCCAAGTTGAGTCATTGAAGCAACCTGAGTCCAACTTGAATCTGAGTCAATCGACTTGAGTCTACATCACTCGCATTAGGTTTTTTTTTTTTAATTTAGTTATTTATACACTGCTCTTCATCCACAAGGCTATCAGAGCGGCTTACAAATTGTTTTAAGCAATAGCTATTTACACATCTACACTGCATTAAACAGTTTCCAATGTGTGTTAGCTAATTGCCCCCACAAGCTGGGTACTCAATTTACCAACCTACAAAATGATGGAAGGCTGAGTGAACCTTGGAGCCTCCTGGAATTAAACTTGCAACGTGGTGGCTTGCAGTACTGGCATTTAACCACTGCGCCACCAGGGCTCATAATGAATGGTTGAATGGTTACATGGTTACATGGCATGAGGGGTTAAAAATTCTTCTCTCCATGTTGTAATCTCCCTCAGCAATATAACAATAAAAGCATGCAGCCTTAGGGCTGCTCAGTTTCAATCACGAATCTTTCTGCACAGTAACAGTAGGTTCCAGAAAGTCAGGAAAAAGAAGAGATGGTCTCTGTGAGCCCCAGAGATCATTACTAGCTTCCTAGATGAGGCTGGCCGGAGCTCTGGGTAATCCTGTCCTGTTTCAGGCTAAAAATGCACAACAATATTTTGTTTCCAGTCCCCACTTTATTCAAGCAAAACAGTTCTCTAGTCTGGCACCTTCAGAAAGTTACTGTATACCAAGAATGGACTAGTTACTAATTATCAAGCAAAAAAATCCAGGAGATAAAAAGTAGATACAAGCCCTTCATCCTTTTTTGTCAGCATGTTCCAGTTCTCACACAGGTATAATGAGGAAGGGATCAAACCGTATTACATAAGTCAAGTTTTATTTGAAGTACTGTACAGTGTTTCCAATTCCTGTTGAAAGGGGCAGAGAGGGCTTCAGGGTTTACTCTTCACTCCCACTGGTTTGACAGGGAAAGTAGTCTAATCCCATAACTAGGAACAGTTGGCTTCAGACAAGAAAGTGGCACTTCCACTCACAGTTATTGATCAGTGAACTGTGTAGCAGGGTTCAGCGCAACAGTGGGTTGGAAGCTGTAAGAAGTGCAATGCAAAAAGCAAAATGTGCCATCATTTTAAAAGACAGACTGAACCTACTTTACATTTAAACTGTAATTTTCCTGGTAATGCTGAGGAACAAAGAGGCACTGGTATAAAGAGACTGGCCTTTGAGTCACATCATCAGGGACATCAAATTATGCACTGTCAAAATACGAAGTAGAAAAATGTGAAGGAACTTACGTTGCTGTGAAATAGAATAGTGATGCCTTTAAATTAGACTTTGTTTGGTTCAGTACTTTTCCTAAAACCAGAGTCTAATGTCATAGCATCACTATACTTCCACCACACAGAGGCAACAAAAATGATCATCCAAGGCTACATCCACTGGTATATAAATTAAAAAGCTAGACGTATTCATATGCACATCAAATTTTGGATCAACATTTAAAGAAATCTTAGTTTCTATTTAAGACAGATACCATTGTCACACACATGAACGAGCAGCATTTTCATGAAGTATCATTACAAACTAATTACAATTCCAAACATTGGCGTTCACATCACATATCTATATTACTTGTGCTTTACAAACATAATTCACTGTCAATAATAACAGTATGAAACTTGGACAATCTACAGTTTAAATTTTGGGACAATGTCTAATAATATAGTTTAATTTTGGACCAAACTGAGCAATGATAGCAAAGACTATTGTTGGACATGATCTCCAACAGAAAACATGTGCAGTCATGTCTTATGGGATTTGACTGACAGGTATTTTAATTGTTCCTATTTTGAGTCAAACCTTCCACAGGTAGTGTTTAATTGGTTAATAAGATTCATTTGAGATGGCATTTGAGAAAATATATTAAGTTTTCAGCAACAAAAGGCTGGGAGAAAATAACTTGCAAGGATGGAATAGCATTATTTCACCACTTTCTTGTTCTCCTTTTACCTAGAGCTTGAAATATTATTTTTTAAAAGGAGCCACTCACTTATTACTCTGATCACCCATCAGTCTGTTACTTGTTACTGTTACTGCAGTGCAGAAAACAAATCACATAATTACTCAGTATTAGTCCAATACTATTACTTTTACTATTGTGCCATTGAAAAATGTAGGTAAATGCTCTCTGACCCTACCCCACCCCACCTATCTCTGATAATATAATTCTGAATAACCCCTCCATGCCACTCACTTGCACAGACTGGTCTTTAGAGCAGGTAGCTTGGCAAGGCAGCCCTTCATGTACATGTACAAGTACCCAGCTTGTGGGGGCAATTAGCTAACACACATTGGAAACTGTTTAATGCAGTGTAGATGTGTAAACAGCTATTGCTTAAAACAATTTGTAAGCCGCTCTGATAGCCTTGTGGCTGAAGAGTGGGGTATAAATAAATAAATAAATAAAATAAACTGACCATTTTGACAGTGGCAGCAGTTCCTTTCATTTGAGCAGAACAGAGGATAGCAGAAAAGCTAGGGTAATGTTTTAAAGGGTTTTTTTAATCCTAACCAACCTGAGTACAGTTCTTTTTTTTTCAACAAGTCTCCTTCCCTCTTCCTCCCACCTTGTTCTGGCTCTTCTAACCTTAGCTAGCTGTGCAAACCTCCCTCCCCCCAAAAGAAACACCCCCCTACCTCCTACTGTTCAGACTTAGGAGATTATCAGATGACCTAAATATGGTGTGATAATGACGCCAGGACATCACTAAAGGGCTTGAATATCAGACGACAACGTCCCCAGCCCATTATGCTCCCGTGCTGGTCCCGTTCCGCCATCGTTCCATTTTATTCATGGGCTAAGCCATGAATAGATCGCCTGTTCCATTTCTGTAATTGAATGACAGGTGTCTGAGGAGATTTTCACACGGGGCCAAAAGGCCCCGTTACTGCCCCACCACCTCATCTCCCGTTCCTGCCACGGAATAACATAAACCTTTCACACACTTACCTTAATTCCGCGGCAGGAACGGGCTCCCACTCCCCTCGCTGGCTGGCCGTAAATGCAGCCGTCGTAAGGCTGCTTTTTACGACTGGCCATCTGAAATGTTATCATGTTATCACGTGATAACGGCCAGACAGTAAATTTAAAAAATAAAACTCCCGCAAACATAACATCAGTTCACCAAACACAAAAACACACTTTAAATCACACAATCAAAACAGGGAGAGTAAAATAAAGGGTGCCACTTACCTGGATGTCCAGATCGTACCAGGAAGTGCTCAGAATGGACCTCCCCTCCGCGGCTGTCATTTAGGAACAGGAACGGGGCTCCTGTTCACACACCCATGATTGCGTGATAACGATGGAACGGGAGATCTATTCACGATGAAAAATCATGATTACATTGTTCCAGAACAGTCACGGGAGCAGGATGGATGCAGGACAGAACAGGGTCAACGTCATCTGAAAGGGAAAACCTTTCCCGACCCTGTTCTTTTCCTGCCATGGGATATATAGCCTGTGTGAAAATCTCCTGAAACTGCCCTGTTATGCTGGCATGATGCCAGCATTAGTGGAAGGTCATGCCGAACACTTCTGGGTGCGATCAGGAGATTGAGGTAAGTGACACACTTTTTTGTACCCTTCCCGGGTTACTTGTATTTTTTAAAGTCTGTTTTTGTGCTTGGTTTTATTTTTTAAACTTTCTTTTTCTTTTTCTTTTTGAATTTCCTATGTGATTATCCTCTCGCAAGAACAGCCGGGATTTCCATTCCAGGAAGTGAATGCAGTTCTGTGAGCGCTCCATACACTCTTGGGCTGACGAAGGGAGGGGGCAGACACGGAGAAGGTAGGTCTGAAAAGTATTCGTTTCTGTTTCTGTTTTGTTTTGCCAGGATGGGGATAGGAGGGTAGTGGTAGAGGATATAGTGAGATGGGGACACTATTTTTGTCCCCATCTGAAAATCTCCTTAATCAGAACAAGCCAATGAATAACAGGCAGAAGTCCCATAACATTCCACAGAGTAGTGAAATATAGTGTAGAGTCCAGACCATTACAGGCAAATAAATAAATAAATATTACAGGTTAGCCATTCCACTTGTTACTGTACAAAGTAACTTGCTACCAGAGTAACTCATTACAAGTAGTGCATTACTTTCTAGCTCTGGTGTTACCAGTGTAACACAATCACGGTTATGGACTATAGTATATAATAACTGAATTTCATTTGAACTTCTCCAGCTTTGAGATTAGGTGCCTTTTACTTAGTGAGATAATGCTTAGTTACTCCATGGTAACTCTGGCTTTTCAGAAGATTCCAGTTTATGTCTCTCTTTATTCATTTATCTCACAGTATTGCAGTTTGAAAGCTAATTCTTTAATACCATCAAAGCTTCTCAGAAACAAAGACTATGCAAATGCTATGTAGTAATATTATTAAATTAATCTTAATTAAATTAAAGCCATTCAAGCTTCACTGTTTGCTGAACAGGCAAATGAAATGAGCTATTCAAACAGAAGTAACTTTTTTCCCCAGTCACACACGTTTCCTGCTGAAGTCAACAGAAGCCTTGCACATACTTCTAAAGCATATTTCTGAGAAATGCAGTGTTAAAATGGTTAAATTCCTTTGAGGATTTCTTATGCACAAAAATATCAGAATAATTACTTTACAACCACATGTTTAGTGAAAGAAACATTTTACATCACAGAAGGGAATATATAAGTGGAAGTATATAAACAGGTTTGCCAGAAATGCACATACATTAAAACTATCACAATATTTGACCTGTATTTCAAATAGCTTTGCTTTATACAGTACAGAAGTATTCCTAAAGTATAAAATTACATAATCACTGGAATTTGGCATCTACTGGAGAAGGCAAAGTAATTTTGGGAGAAATAAATATACAATCAGGTTTTATTACTGGAAAAAAAGTTTAACTTCCAGAAACTCTAACTTGCTAGTTATTATGGTAAATGGAATATCCTATTATTATGCCCAAGAAATTTTCCACATTTCTTCCCACCACCTGGCTGATGAGGACCAAAGGAGCCATTCCTGCTTTAAAAGCTGAGTATATATTCTTCATCTCTTCCTCTAAGTCTCACAACCAGAGCCAATAAAAAATCTGCTGCATCCCCAACATACATACATACTGCATTATACAGTGGGCCCTTGTTATCCACTGGGATTGGCTCCAGGACCTCCATGGATACCAAAATCCATGGATGCTCAATCCCATTATGGTGTAGTAAAATGGTGTCCCTTGTATAAAATGGCAAAATCGAGGTTTGCTTTTTGGAATTATCTTTTGGGGAGAATATTTTCAAGCCATGGATGGTGGAATCCTTGGATGCAGAATCGGTGGATATGTAGGTCCGACTGTATCAGATCAGACTATCTGAACATCTCATCTAATACTATACTCTCTTGACTAACAGTGGCCTTGCTCTCCTGATTCTCTGGCAGTAACCTTTCCCATTACTTGTTATGTGATTCTTACAACTGAAGGGACTGAACCTTTTCAGAGGGACTGAATATTAGGCCTTTTGCATGAAACCAAGGAAATTAACAGATGCATCCAAAAAACACATGAGGAGAACACAAGGATGACGTTACTGTCCTGCGAACTGGTCCCGGTTTCAGACATCATCATCATCCTCGTGTGCTGACTCCATGCTGCAGCCACAAGTAAGGCATCACTTTTCATTGACGGGGAAGTCCCATCAATGAAAAGTGATGCCTTACTCATGGCTGCAGCACGGAGTCAGCACATAAGGATGACAACGTTGTCTGAAACCAGGACCTGTTTGTGGGACAGTAACGTCATTCTCACGTGCTCCTCATGTGTTTTTTGCCACATTTGATAGTCTCCCAAGTGTTCCACTACCACTGAGTTATAGTTCCTTCCACAGCTAAAGATTCTGACCCTGGTTGTCCAATGGTGAAAGCTAGTACCTCAAGGCCTGGTCTTTATTCCCTTGAGGACCACAACAAGGTCCACCTCAAACCTACTTGCTTCAGAATGCATGAGAAGAATGAGAACAGAAACACCACCTTTCTAGGGTGTGAAATACTGCAGTTAATCAGTGAAGATCCCACCATCTGTCACTAATCACTTAACTGCAGCACTCCAAGAAAATATATCATATATAAAAGAAAGTTTCATTGAGAAAAAGATACATACACCTAGGCTACTGCTTCAGGTTCAAAGTGACTTCCTGGCATTCTAAACAGTAAAATGTTATACTCCTTGTTAGTTCCTAATGCAAGATTGGAACAACTTGCTTAGATGATCTAACAGGGAGAAGATAACTGTTCTAGGTAACTGAGGTGTGGGGGAGCTTTTGGCTTTCCAGAGTTTCTGGGACAACTGAAGCACACCGAAAGCCCTAAACACTCCATTGGAAATCATATCTTTGTACCTGAAATGCGCATTCTCTGATCTGTTAGAATACACTGTTCAGTAATAAAACCTTAGTGGATAGCTTTATTTGTACCTGGCTCTTCACATTAAATGCCAAACTGAAAGACTATGTTGTGTGCTAAGGCAGCTAATGTATCACCCTACGGCAAATGGGGCAGTAATATCCAGCTCTGTTCATATCTCGTGACACACACAAAAAACCCTTAGCTTTGCAAGTACAGGTTGACACACATACCCGTATCTAAGGAGGCAACGTTCCAATAAACACACACACACATACACGGGGATACCTGAAACAGTGGATAATAGGGAATCCTATTATTTTCAATGAGACTAATGCCAGAAGTTGACCATAGAATCACATTGGATGATCTAGAAATGCCTAGAGAGAACATGTTTTTTCGCTCATGGATAAGTGAAACTGTGGATACCGTGGATCCATAGACATGGGGTTCAACCTGTATCTCACACAAGTAACTAGCCTACAGAAATGTTTCCTAATAAATAAATCGTTGTGTATGATCTGGGGGGAGGTGTCAAACCCCAATACTTTTCAAAGAATGTCTGCATAAAGACAATCCTGTCCTTCACCGAAAAGGCCTTAGGTTGCCAGCAGTTTTAACTATAAAAAAAAAGGGGGGGATTTTAGATGGAGATTGAATGAAACTCTTTTACAGAATGAAAAGGTGGTGGTGAAGTGTAAAAAGAAACTGAAAGAATTTGAGGATAATTTGAATAAAGATACTCATGTTAAAATGGTGTGGGATGTGAGTAAAGCATTCATGAGAGGAGAGGATGTTTTATTCAAAATAATAGTGAACTTAAGAGAAAGGGACAAGAAAAACTGCAACTGATTTTGGATAAGATAAAAAGAAAGGAGAATGAGTTTTTAAAATCTCCTTCAAGGACTTCTACTAACAACCAAGTTAAGATTCTGCAGAGACAGCTATCAGTGTTAATGAGTGAGATGGAGAAAAAGATAAGTTATGCAAAACAGAAGAATTTTGATTATACAAACAAACTGGGGAGATGTTGGCATATAAATTACAAAAAGAAAAAGAAAAGGAAGTGATATTAAAATTGTGAGAACGAAGTACTGTACTAACAGATAATATACAGAAAGCATTTTATTGATATTACTTCTCTTTATATAAATGGAAAGAAATTTCTTTAGAGAAAGTGGATGGTTATTTGAGTAAATAGAGTTTGCCTAACATTACAGATCAACAGAGGCAGATTATGAATGCACCTATAATGGTAAGAGAGAGAGGTGAAAATATGAAGAAGACTACTATAGGAAAGATACCAGGACTAGAGGGTTTGTTGTCCCTTTACTATAAATGTTTTGAAGATGAACTCTTATTGCCATTACAACAGACAATGAACTCCATTTTGCAAAGCGGGAAGATGCCTGATAGCTGGAAGGAACTGAATGTAGCATTAATACTAAAAAAAACCAGGATTTGACATTGATAAAAAAAAAATTACAGGCCAATATCATTATTAAATTATGACTGCAAGTAGTTTACAAAGATTTTGGCTGAAAGATTGAAAATAATCCTCCAAGACTTTATAGAAGGGGATGATCAATGTGGATTTTTACCTAAAAAACAATTAGAAGACGACCTCAGAAATGTGATGGATATATTGGAATACAGTAGCACCCCCGTATCTGCTGATGGTGATCCACTGATTCAGTTATCCACAGTTGGTAACAGTGGGGAGTGGACGGGGGAGGAAGGAGAGGAGGAGATCTCACCTCCCTTCTCTCTTCGCCCCCTGGGATGGGTCCGGTGGCAGCAATGGCGATGGGGGGAGGGGATAAGGGATGGGGGAAGGAGAGATCTCGCTTCCCTTCTCCCTCTGCCCCCCAGGATGGCCCTGGTGGCAGAGTGGTGACAGGGGGTGGTGAAAGGAGGGGAGGAGGAGAGATCTCGCTTCCCTTCTCCCTTTACCCCTGGGATGGCTCTGGTGGTGGCAGTGGCGACAGGGGTGGAGGGAGATGAGGAGGAGAGATCTCACCTCCCTTCTCCCTTAGCCCCTGGGATGGCTCCAGTGGCAGCCATGGTGATGGGAGGGGGGCAAAGGGAGGGGAGGAGGAGAGATCCAGAAGAGGGCGACCAGGATGGCGGGTGGTCTGGAAGCCATGCCCTATGAGGAGCGGCTTAGGGAGCTGGGCATAGTCTAGAGAAGAGACGATTAACAGGGGACATGATAGCCATGTTTAAATATTTGAAGGGATGCCATACTGAGGATGGGGTAAGCTTGTTTTCTGCTGCTCCAGAGACTAGGACCCAGAGCAATGGATTAAAACTACAGAAAATTAGATTCCACCTAAACATTAGGAAGAAGTTCCTGACAGTAAGAGCTGTTTGGAAGTGGAATACACTGCCCTGTAGTGTGGTGGAATCTTCTTCTTTGGTGGTTTTTAAACAGAGGCTGGATGGCCATCTGTCGGGAATGATCTGATTGTGTATTCCTGCATGGCAGGGGGTTGGACTGGATGGCCCTTGAGGTATCTTCCAACTCTATGATTTTATGATTCTCCCCCGGGATGGTTCTGGTAGTGGCAGTGGCAGTGGGGGTGGTGAAGGGAGGAGAAGAGGAGTTTGCTATTATGAGTGGATTTCATTATCCACAGGGGGCCCTGGAACAAATCCCCTGCGGATACAGGGTCCTACTGTACATAGAAAGACAACAAGAAGCAAGTTGCATTGATTTTTTTAGATGTGGAAAAGGCCTTTAATCGCTTGGACCGCTTTCTTATTTAGAGTTTTGGAAGAGATGAACTTTGGTGACAACTTTATTAAATAAATATGATCAATTTACACCTTAAAGAAAGCACAAATAGCAGTCATGGAGACGCAACAAAATCCTGTCAGATTCAAAAAGGATGCCTATTTTCACCACTTCTGTTTATTTTGGTGCTTAGGGTGTTGAACAGAGATATAAGACAAGATGAAAAAATTCTGGGTATAAGGATCTTTAAAAGATGGGTACAAGCTAAGGGCATTTGCTGATGGTGATAGCATTGGAAAGTCCTTTGGGGCGCACAAAATGACTGATGGGAAATTTAAACAATTGGCAACTTGGCAGGTTTTAAGATAAATAAGCAAAAGATGTTGATGTTGACTAAAATATGAAAATGGAAGATCAAACAGAACTGATAGGTAAAAGCGGTTTTAAAATAGAGAAGAAGGTGAAATATTTAGGTATTACAGTGTGTATAGAGCCATTCCACTGTGTATTCTCCTTTATGGGTCTGAAATATGGGTCACCTATCGCCACCACTTACGACTCCTCGAACGTCTTCATCAGCGCTGTCTACGCACAATCCTAAATATACACTGGACTGACTATGTGACGAATGTTGCTGTCCTTGAGCAAGCAGGGATCACCAGCATTGAGGCCATGATATTGAGAACACAGTTGTGCTGGGCAGAGCACATTTCTAGGATGGAGGACCATCGCCTCCTAAAAATAGTACTCTATGGTGAACTTGCCATGGGTCAGTGTAAGAGGGGCGCTCTAAAAAAGCAATACAAGGACTCCCTGAAACATTTCAGGCTCGGCCAAATTGATCACCAACAATGGTCTGCCCTGGCCTCACACTGGGAGGCATGGAGACGCACTATCCACAATGCTGTAGCCTTATTTGAGAACTCACACCAAACAAGTCTTGAAGAGAAACGACAACGTAGAAAGAATCACAACCCGGAAACATCACCCAAGAAGACCTTCTGCTGTGCTTTCCGCAACCGGACTTGTTTATCTCGGATTGGCCTTTTTAGTCATCAGCGCGCTTGCAGAAAGCGTGGGGATCGTCCTTCCTGAATCTTCCTTTGCTAAGAAAAGCCAGAGACTATGACAAATATAAAACTAAACTAAACTTGTCATTGTTGTAGAGAATTTAAGTGATAAAAATGAATGTTTTGCCTAGAACACTCTTCTTATTCCAGACAATACTGGTTTAGACAACAGATGTACCATTTAAGCAATGGCAGAGGGAATCTAAGTTTATATGACAAGGGAAAAAATTAAGTTAAAATTAAGGTGTTGCAAGATGCAAAGCAAAGAGGAGAATTGGGTTTACTGAATTTGAAACTGTACTTTGCTGCCTGTTGTTTGGTTTGGTTGAAATTATTAGATTTGAAAATGCATGATCTGAAGTTTGGGTGGCATGGATATTTAGGATACAACAAAGTTAAGGTTAATGTAGACTTTAATAATCATTATGTGAGGTGTGTATTATTGAGAATATGAAACAAACCAAGGTTGTGCCCAAAACTGCCTCTATGGGTCTTAACAAAGGAAGCTTTTTATAAAAAAGAAACAACAGACAAGGAAATATAGTTAAGGTACCAAGATATGTTGGAGAATTTCCAAGGAGAATATACAACTGAAACAAAGAAGACTTTGCTTGGAGAGGGATAAAGTTTTCAATGGTTTTCGTATTTACAGTTGTATGAAAGATTTAAGATGGATGAAAGAACTACAGTTTTGAACAAAATAAATCAGTTTTGATTACAAATATGGACAAATGATGAGCATGTGACTGGTAAAATGTATATACTCTAAGATATGAAATGGAAGAAAAACAAGAGAAAGATTGTATGATAAAATGGGCTAGGAACTTGTATATAATATGTTAATGAAGCAATGGGAAAGGATGTGGTTAAAGGGGTTGAAGTTTACATTGTGTTACAATCTTAAAGATATTATTTTATAAAATTATGCATCGCTGGTATATGATGCCAGAAAATTTGTCTAGAATAAGGGAGCTTCAGATGTGTGTTGGAAATGTGAACAACAAGGGGACCATTTTACCATAAGTATTGGACTTGTGAGAAGGCAAAAAAGTTCTGGGCTCAAATACATACTTTGATTCTGAGGATAGTAAAGATTAGCATACAACTACAACCAGAACTGTTTCTTTTGGGACTTATAGAAGAACAACTGGAAAGGAGTCATGGAAGAATATTTCAATATATGACCACAACAGCAAGACTATTTATTATATGCTTGAAATGGTAAGAATTCAGATATACCTTGAGTGGAAGAATGGTTGTTAAAACTGAATGAGCAGAAATGGACAAATTACCTGGTTTGATTAGTGAAAAATAATTAGAGACAGTTTTAAAAGACTGGAAACCCTTGATCAACTTTTTGAGGGGGGGGGAATGTGTTAACAACTGTTGGTTTTGAGAATGAATATGAGTTAATTATCAGAAGTCGTATATGATGCAGTTTGCAGAAAGCAGGGCCAGATTATTTGACAAAACTGTATATGTGTACAGCTGCTGAAAAGAAAGTCAGAAGTCATCTACAGCTAAAGCTTCAGCTAAAAGCCCTACACTCAATTACATAAGACAGTATCTCTGTGTAGCAGCTCACAGGATCAGGCAACAAGTTGAACTGCTTGTACCATATTCAGCAGAGCAAAAATCCCCATCCCAAACCATATCGACTAACATATAATTTTTCACCTGATTGCTCAGACCTTTCATCTAAACCACACATGCTAGCTATAAATACATCAAGTGGAAGACAGAATAATTTCATGCCTTTTAGAATTACAAAAAGAAGACTCAAAATGACAACTGAACTGACAGATAGGTGACAGCATGGATGGCTTCATCCTTGAGTGGTTTCCATTCTCTCAATAATGCTTACTTCTGTCCAAAATGTTCAATGAAAACTGCTTCATAAACATTTTAGGTTAAAATGACATATGCAATTATAGGAGTGGCTACTAAAATATGTGCAGCTTTATGGATCACCTTTGTGTCCATTATTACACCATCCAACAAGCGTTTAATTAACCTTACAGAGAAAACAAGAACCCAGCCTTGTAATTTGTCATTTGCCTAACTTGCCTAGGACAAGTTGCAACTTCGCACTGGCTAGCATCTATGCGCAAGCACCCTAACCTAGCAATGATCAGAAGGTAGATCTCCAGATGCTTCAGGCTTAACACCTATTAGCCCCTGCCAGATGGCTAATGGGTCAGGGATTATGGGAACTTTCGTCTAAAACATCTGCAGATCTATCTTCTTCTTACTCCTCCCTTAGCTTATGATCAAACCATAACAGCTATAGAATTAATATTTAATATGTTAGTTAGGTATACTGAAGAGAGATCAGCTACACATGAAGCCCCCACTTATCCAACAAGTTAGGGACTGTAGCAGTGTCAGAAACTGGAACTGGTCGAAAAGCAGAACCCATAGAGGGAACATGAGGGAATTATGGTGGCTTACTTGGGACTGCCTGTGTGTGCCCACAGGCGCCTGAACCTGCCTGCGTACTACTTGCCAAATCTCTCAGTCAGCTTGGTGACTTTCCCGTCTCAGCTCACTTTGCAAGTAGCACATGTGTGTACGGTCAGTCCCAAGCAAGTCTCTGTAGGCAAGAACTGTCAAAAGAGTGGATTCTATGTTGAATTAATGGAACTTGTCCTTAATTTGCAAGCATTGAAAGAGCAACTTGTCAGATAACAAGCTGTTGAAAGGCAGGGGCTTCCTGTATTAGCTGATCTTTTGACCCTTATAAGCTATAGCAGATCCTTGACCGTTATAAAATCTTTCAGATCAAACTGAGTTGCTGGTCTGAGCAATCAAGAGATTCTACATTTTATACACAACATTGATCCCTTTCTCTCCTCCAACCCATACTGAAGGCAATAAGAGCCAAATCTGAAAATCCTGTGGCCTTGTATAAAATTTATCTATGGAGAGATGTTATGTATAAGCTTCAGAGCAGGACTCTTGTATTAAAACAACACAAAGGGCAAGTCACTTTTAAATGTATTTGATTTTTATTTATTTTATACCCTGCCTTTTTCCTGGTATAGGACCCAAGATGGCTTACAGCAAATTAAAACAAAGTAAAATAATATAATCCTAGAATTTCTAGCACCAAGAATTCCTGAATTCTGGCTTCAGGCCTGGCTATGGGATAGAGACAGCTCTGATCTCCTTGGTAGATGACCTACATAGGGAACTAGATGGGGAAGTGTGTTCCTGTTGGTTCTGATGGAACTTTCAGCAGCTTTCAATACCATCAACCATGGTATCCTTATAGGTCACCTCTCTGAGACAGGGTTCGGGGATGCTGTTTTACAGTGGCTGCAGTTTTTCTTGCAGGGGCAGACTCCGAAGGTAGGGCTGAGAGATACCTATTCAACACCCTGGCCACTGACCTGTGGTGTCCTTCAAGGCTCGGCTCTGTCTCCCATACTGTTTAATATTTACATGAAACCACTGGGAGAGGTCATCCAGAGTTTTGGGGTCCATTGTGATCAGTATGCTGATGATACACAACTCTTTCTCCTTTCTACCTATTTCTAAGGAAGCTGTTTCTGCACTAAACCATGTCAGTAATGGACTGGATGAAAGTGAACAAACTGAAGCGTAATCCAGACAAGATAGAGGTGCTCCATGTCTTTTGGAAGGCAGATTAGGGATTCAGCCTGTGCTGGATGGGGAAATCTCAAATTTACAGCTTGGGTGTGCTCCTGGACTCAGATATCAGCCTGGAAGCCCAGGTTTTGGCGGTGGCCAGAAGTGAATTGGCACAGTTAAAACTAGTGTGCCAGCTCTGCTCATTCCTTGAGAAGTCAAATCTGGCTACAGTGACATATCCCTTGATTACACCCTATTTGGACTACTGTGACACACTCTACAATGGGGCTGCCTTTAGAAACTTTGGAAACTTCAGTGGGTCTAAAATGCTGGGGCCAGGTTGTAACCGGGGCTGGTTACAGGGATCATGTGACTCCTGTGTTAAAACAGCTAAATTGGCTACTGTCACTTTCCAGGTCAAATTCTAAGTGCTGGTTTTGGTCTTAAAAGCCATACTTGGCTTGGGTCCCGACTATCAGAACGACTGCAGTTGCGTTTACATGGGCAAATATTCCCCTAAATATACCACTAAGATTGCTCATTGTTCCCACAGATCGCGCCGCAGTATCGCCTCATTCAGAATGGGAGAAGGTAAAAAACCCAAATACAGTGTCTCAGGGGATCTCGCTACTTTTGCCGGCTTATTGGAAAAGTAGCACGACTTAGTGAATTATTGATTGTGTAAACAACCATTTCGCTAAGGGCTGTGTGAATTACCAGCAATCTTCCCAATACAGTTGTAGCAGAGCTTCACTGTGATTTGTTCTTATGATGAAGGGGTGGGCTGGCTAGATGTGGAGTCAGGAGGGAGAGGTAGCGATCAGGAAATCTTAAAATCCTTTGTGTCTACTGCTTGCTTTGGTGCCAAGGGAAGTCTGTACAGGGAGCTGCAGAGGGGAGGCAATGGCTCAGTGTCGATCAGCTGTTACCTACAGAGGAAAAAACCTTCACGTCTGCATTTTGATTTGGGGCCAGGGAGATGCAGGGGGGGAGGCAATTACTCAGTGTCGATCAGCTGTTAACCACAGAGTTGGGGCCAGGACAGACATTCCTATTGCATTCTTTGTCCTTCTCTCCAATGCTTGCCCCCCCACACATTTGCCTGTCTGAATCACAAAGCAGGAAAAAACCAAGAGCAACAAAATACAACTGTTTCCTCCATACACTGGGTAAATTGCCTACCACTGGTGCGAAAAAGTGCTAAAGCGCAATTTATCGCGATAAAACCTGCTGTGTAATTGCAGCCTGTATCTCTTTATGTAAGCCAGTGCATGCTTTAAGATCTGCTTTAGACGGCTTTCTCTCAGTCCCACCACCGTCACAGGTATGGTTGAAGAGGACTTGTCCATGGCTGCTCCCAGACTGTGGAACTCCCTTCCAAGGGAGGTCCAGTTGGCCCCCTCCCTCCTCTTTTTCTGTTGACAAGTAAAGACACTTTTATTTAGGCAGGCTTTTTTCAATTTGAATTATGGAGCTGCAATGTGTGTGTTATATAGTATGTATCTTTAATTTTTAATTTTTAATCTTTTAGTTAAATTAGGTTGTAAATATGTTTCAAGTGTTTTAACCATGCTTTTTAATAATACAGTATAATCAGCCCTCCATATCCACAGGCTCTGTATCCATGTATTCAACCAACCACAGCCCAAAAATATTCAGGAAAAAAATTCCAAAAATCTAAGCTTGATTTTGTCATTTTATATAAGGGACACCATTTTACTACACCACTGTCTATGATGGGAGTTGAGTTTCAATGGATTTTGGTATCCACAGCGGGTCCTGGAACCAAACCTCAGCAGATACAGAGGGCCCACTGTATTGATGTTTAATTTTCATTTCACTTTTGTAATCAATTGTTTCAGCTGTTTTTTAAAATTATTGTAAGCTGCTTTGAATTCCATGTGAGAAAGGCAGGATACAAGTGCAATAAATAAATAAAATTGCAAGGGACAACTATTGTCATCTAGTCCAACCTCCTACCATGCAGGAACACAAAAATAAAGCACTCCTGAAAAATGCCCATCCAGCCTCTGGAGAGTCCACCACTCTCCACCCTCCAAGGCAATCCATTCTACTGTCAAATAACTCTTACAGTAAAAAAGTTCTCCCTAATGTTTAGGTGGGTTCTATTTTCCTGTAATTTGAATCCACTGGTTTGGGTTCTAGTCCTCAGAGCAGCAGAAAACAAACTTGTTCCATCTTCTACATGATACCCCTTCATATATTTAGAAGTAGCTAACATGTCACCTCTCTGTCTTCTTTTCTCTAGGCCAAACATACCAAGCTCCCGAAGTCATTCCTCATAAGGCTTGGTTTCCAGACTTTTGATCATCTTGGTTGCCATTCTCTGGACATGTTCAAGCTTGTGCTGACCAGAACTTGACACAGTATTTCAGGTGAGATCTGAGCAAAGCAGAATAGAGTTGCACTACTACTTCCCTTGATCTATGCTCCTGTTGATGCAGCCCAGAATTGCATTGGGTTTTGTTTTTTTTACCATTACATCACATTGTTGACTAATGTTTAGCTTGTGGTTCATTAAGACCCCTACATTCTTTTCACATGTACCACTTTCAAGCCAAGTGACCCCCATCCTACATTTGTGCATTTTATTTTTCCTGCTTAGACATAGGAAACTTATATTTATTTCTGTTGAAAATTCATTTTGCTTATTTTGGCTCATCTTTCCAATCTATCATGGTAATTTTGAACTTTGATAGAGTTTGTAACTCTAACAAAAAGGAGATAAGATTTGTTTAGCATGACTTGTTTTTGAGAAACCCATTCTGGCTCTTAGTAATCAGTGTTCCTTTCTAAGTGTGCACAGACTATTTAATGATCTGTTCTAAACCCTTTCCTGGTATCAACATCAAGCTGACTGGTGAAAGTTGCTCAGATCCTCTTCCTTTTTTTGCCCCTTTTGAAGTTGGGGACAACATCTGCCCTCCTCTGATCTGCTGGGACCTCTCCTGTCCTCCTAGAATTCTCAAGTGGTTCTGAGATTATATCAGAAGACAAATACAGTACCTTTATACTCTTGGATGGAGGTCATCTGGCCCAGAAGACCTGAATTCATTTAGAGTAGTTTTACTAGCTTCCTTTACTACTTCCTTACCTATTCTGAGCTGTAGTCCTTTTACCACATCATCATCACCACCACCACCATCATCTTTATTTCTATCCCATATTCCCCCAATTTGGGACTCAAAGCAGCGTACAATAAAACTGCATTGTTAAAATCAGCAAAATACAAAAGTTAAAATGCAATTAAGCAACTAAAAAAGTTAAAAACAGCTAAAACTCTAAACACACACACACACACAACACTTGCATGATTGTTCCATTTTTAGCAGTCAGAGTACTGTTTTCCTTTTGGGAGAAGACTGAGGGTAAGAACCCCCCCCCTTACAATTTCCTTATTCTTCCTCTTGCTCCAAACATAGCTAACCCCCCCTTTTATTATTTTTAAACTCTCTGGTGAGTCTGAGCTCATTCTGAGCTTTAGATTTTCTAACTTTTACCCTACAAGTATTCATTTGTATTCCTCTTTGGTGGTTTTCCCCTTCTTCCATTTCTTACACTGTATGTGTCTCTCTTAAATCATAGCTCACCTGAAAATTCTTTATACATCCAATCTGGTTTCTTTAGACACTTCCCACTTTTTTTCCTCAAAGGATTTTTTTTTTGGGGGGGGGGAGTAACTGAGTTCTCAACCATTATTTCCCTAAGCTTACCATAATCAGCTTTCTTAAAGTCCAGAGTGTGTGTCTGACCATGTCTGACTTCCCCATTCCTCTGTATAACAAATTCTAAGAGGTCATGGTCACTTCCACCCAGGGATCCTACTAATTCCATCCCACTGATCATTTCATCTTTACTGGTAAGGATCAAATCTAAAATAGCTGATCTCCTTGTTGCTTCGTTTACCTTTCATACAATTAAATTATCTTCAAGGCAAGTGAGGAATTTGATGGACCTCACAGTGTGACTTCCAATAAATATCAGAATAATGGAAATACAACCAAAACATTTTTAATACAAAAGTTTTTAAAAATTACAGAAGTCTATTAAAAACATTAATTAACAGTTTAAACAGCTTAAAACACATTAAAATAGTAAAAAGGAATAAAAGCATAACACATTTCATTAAAAGGCCCTTAAAAGACCCTTAACCCTTGTTGTTGTTGTGTACCATCAAGTCATTTCCGATTTATGGCAACCCTAAGGTCAACCTATCATGGGGTTTTATAAGGCTGAGAGTCTGTGACTTCACTAAGGTAACCCAGTTGGTTTTCATGGCTAAGCAGGGATTTGAACCCTGGTCTCCAGAGTCGCACTCCAACACTCAAACCACCATGCCACACTGACACCTTAATTTAACCCTTAAAAGACAATAATTTAAGAGCCAAATGCCTACCTAAACAGAAAGGTCTTTTGCATGTTGGTGGAAAGAAAGCACACAGTGTGCCAACTGATTCTCCCATGGAAGGAAAATCCACAACTTGGAGCAGCCACTGAGAAGGCTCTCTCCCATGTCCTTACCAATGCACCTGTTAAAGCCCTACCCCAAAGATCTTAAAAGTTGGACAAGCTCACAGAGGGAGATACGGTCTCTGGACCCAAGCCACGTAGAGCTTTAAAGATCATAAGAAGCACTTTGAGAAACAAACCAGCAGCCAGTAAAGTTGGAGAGCCCCAGTCTAGAGCTCATAGCTTCAATATAACCTGCAAAACCCAATCCAGCTAAGTCCAAGACAAGACTACCCAAGGCAGCAGCTGCTACTGTAGAAATTCCAAGCACAATTCTTATTGATTTGTGTGCCTGCAGCAATTATAATGACATTATCAAAAGAGATCAAAATCCTACAAAAAGGACTGCACTGCAACTGCCTAGTGGATGGTGGTGAACATTCCAGCTTCTTTTGGAGGATGAAATCACAGGTTCCTTGAGCCTCGTGAGCTCCTTCTTGAGATGAGTACCCAGCAACCTGCTCTATGTTCTCTTTGCTTACACAGAATTTCTGCTCCATGCTGCTCTACAATAAAAAGGTGCAAAGATATGATGTAAAAGATACACACACACAGAGTGGGCTGGTGCCATCATCAGTAACTTGCCAAAAAACAACATCACAACCCTCCAAGTCTCCCATGAGCTGCACATTTAATGTGCTTTACTGTGTTTGACTGCTGGCAGACAAAGAACTAAGAGAAACTGGAAAGGTACCATTCTATCTGGTCCACTGTCTTGAGCTACCTAACAAATCCAGCTTTTTACATACCACAAGGAAAGCACATCTAATTACCAAACCAAATACTGTACAAACTTACTGTAATTCTATTTACAAGTATAAATGTAACACATTTTGTATCCCTTCTGACTTTTAATTCAGCTTTCCCTGAAAAAAGCATAGAATATCTGTCAAGCAAAGTAGTAGTTAAAAAACAGTTCAGTTTGTATTTTATGTTGATTCTATACTGCTATTTACAGGTCATGTGTCTTCTTCCCTCTCCAAGCATCTTGAGATGGAAATTCAAATAAAGAGAAATAATTATATACTGTATTTGCAAAAGTTATTCTTAAAACCAAATATGCTACAGCCGTTGGTTTTTAAAAGCTGGACTCTGTGGTTAGATGCTATTAGAAAATACTTGCTGTGCTCTGTAAAATAAAAACCACAGACAGCCAAAATACAACTCCATGGAGCCAGAAACACTGGACCCACAGATACTGGAAACTTTGCAGAGGGAGAATATGGACATTTTAACTGAAAAGAAAATGAAGCAGATGTGGTGGTGGTGAGATTAATTAGACTCCACTAATTCTCCTAAATACCCTAAAAGCACCAGATCCTGTCTAATCTTGGAAGCCTAAGCAGGGTCAGCCCTGGTTAGTACTTGGATGGGAGACCGCCAACGAATACCAGGTGCTGTAGGATAAATTTCAGAGGAAGGAACTGGCAAAACCACATCTGAGTATCCCTTGCCTAAGAAAACCCTATGACAGTGGTTCTTAACCTGTGGCCGGGGACCCCCAGGGGTCTAGGATGCCCGGTCTGCTAAGGCTTGAAGGCTGCTTGGCCCACCTCTTCCTTGCAGTGGAATAGCCGCATGACAGGAGTCAAGGCAAAGGCTGGCTGGCTTGCCCTGCGCATTGCCATTCAATCTGCTTCAGCCACAAACTTGCAGGAAGAAGCAGGAGAGAAGTCTTCCCTCCCCCTCCAGTGCCCCTGAGGGAAGGTTTAATGGATGGTGTAATTGTTGTTGTTGTTTTAAATCTTGAGTTAAATCTTGAGGGACCATGGCAACAAGAGGTATTTAAAGGGGGTCCCTGTAAAGAAAAGGTTAAGCGTCATTGCCCTATGAAATTCATGAGGTTGCAATACATGGACAGGCAGCTTGAAGGCATATACACACGCGCGCACACACTTCTTGAATACACTCCATAATGAGGCAGAACAACGCCTTACAATATGAAGCTCAAGACCTTATGAAGTTCAATAGAGAATGCAAATACTTCATATTACCTTAAATTAAAGTATAAATCAATGACAACAAAAATCTACAAATGGAAAGTAAAGATGTTAAATGACCTTAAATAATTAAGTAGCCTTAAGCATCTGATGCTCTTCTCAAAAATTACTATGCTAGAGTATTATAAACTACACGGATTGTGAACCCTACACTGCAGTGCTACCTATAGATTCCAGGATTTCACACACATACACATAAGAATGCTCCAAAGTCTGGATTCCACTCTTCTTGTTCTGTTTCGCTGTAATTTTTCTCTGAGCTCTTCAGTGTTCCACAGTCAGTCTCTCTTTTTCATTTTATATACTTAATATTTACAATATTCAATGCTAGTTATTTCCAATTCCACACAGTCTATCTGTTTACTGATTTGCACATACATAAGTAGGTCTCTTGGGTATATTATAAAGAAGCTAGAAAATGAATAGTGGATTACATATTTTGCACATACTGATTCATAGAACCAGCTTCTATACCACTAACAAGGTGAGAAAGTGCTAGATAATATCATGTGGGTCCATAGGTTCAAGTCTGTTGATGATAGTTCTTTATTTTGCGCTTGAACAAAATCTTTAGAAGAAATAAATGGAAATTGCACAGGAGTAAGTGATGCCCACAGCTGCTTTATTAAAATACTTGTGAACAATTTACTTCTCCTGGATTCAGAAATGGAAATGATATAATAAAAGTAATAAAATAAATATAACACTTCGGCTTTTTGATCTGAGTGATGACATAGCATGCAGATTCTCCTGTTCACTTGTAGAAAGTGAACTCTGGTATATCCAAATCTCCATTCTGGAGTTTCACTTATTACCTCTCTTGAGGTAATTAAACCCCATGTAAACTTCTTAAGAGGTGCAAGAATCATTGTATTTTAGGCACAGTTAAAATTACTATGTGTGGATTAGAGTCTATAGTGAGTACCTACCAAACAGACCAAGTTCAGGTAAAGATTATGATCAGATAAGGAATATTTATATCTTCAATCTGCCAAAGGTACTGTCCCAATTCTAGTCCCCACAAGTACCAATCTACTGGCACTCTCTGTTAGCACTGTTTTACAGCTGTAAATAAAGCAGTGGCTTATGTCTAATACAATAAACAACAGCAGCAAGAAAGCCTTCAAGCAGGTGACAGAATTCTTTACTGTATCTTTATAGCAGGAGTACTCTGGAATGAGAAAATCTTTCATTTGGACTGTGATCCTAAACTCAAGAGTCAGTCCCATTGAATACAACAGAATTTGCTTCCAAGCAAACATGCATAAGCCCACCCATGCACTTACTGCTACTAAAATCAGTGAGACTTATCTCCAAGTAAATAAGAATTAGATTGCACTGCACATATTTCTGCTTCCGCCAAATAAAATTAACAAGAATTCACATTCTTAGGCTTTGAGAAAATGCTTATAACCCCTTGTGATAAAATCTTTCTGGAAACACTCTATTATTAGGGCTCGCCTTTTATATATTTGAGAAGCACCTTGTCTCATATTGTTCGCTACTAGTCAACAACCAGATAATATAATCAAGAATTGCTACAAGTTAGCTAACAGATTTACTCAACCTTCAGTACTATCGCCCATATTTATCCAGTCCATGTTAGAAGGTGAAGAGATGGAGAAATTGGGTCTCTCAGATACTGCGCTGTTTCCTTTGCTATAGGGCTTAGCAGCTGAACAGGTGTAATCACACTTACAATCACTTGCTCAGCCAAGCACAGATATTTTCGAGGTTGGTCCTGCTCCCACTCTGATTCTCAGGAATTCAGAATGGAAAGAGAATGCAAATGTGCTCATCTTTTACCTTGACCTGGATTAGGCATCTGAGGTTTTTTAACCCTGACATCTTCAACTCACAGATCACATTTACTTTTCAAGGTCTGAGATGCCAGAATCAACTGAGATCAAGGGAAGAGGACTGAGGATGTTAGACTTTTCCACTCTTGCTCCACAGCCAACCTCAGGTATCAAGAAAAGCATGCATCTATCTTGCTTTTTCCACTGTACTTATCTTTCCCTTTTGCAGGTGAAGTGGAATACAGGTGTGTGTGTGTGTGTGTTTGTGTGAAAGAGAGCAAGATAATAACTTAGTGGGCAGAAAGGGGATCACAACCTCGGTTCCTCCCTAAACTAAAAATGTCACAAATAAACTGTACCTTGGACTAGCTGGGAGAGAAATGAGAGGCAACCTGGAGACCATGTACCTTGAGGTGCCCAGCTGGGTGTAGAGAAAAAATTAAGAGAAATGGGTTCTGGTACTGAAGTTATGGGGGAAAAGGGGAGTAGGATATGATATGGGATATGCGCAATTAATATGAATTTGAATAGAAATAAGAGATAAAGGGCAAACATAGGAAATGAGAAACAAGTATGAAAATACTTTGTAATTGTACACCCTGGATTGGTAAAATCTCTTGTTAACAGAGGTCAGCGAAAGTGAAAGATAAAAGAAATCTTACCTCAATTGAGTCAAAATAGGAAGTCACAAAATTAGAAGGGTCGTTTTATCTTAAGACAAGATACAACTTTATTTGTATGTATGCATATATGCACAAATGTTGAAAATATCGTATATTTGTTGGACTGAAATGACAATAAACAATAATAATTAAAAAAAAAAAACTTACCAGAGGAAACCGAGGAGCCAGATAAACTGGAGTTGCTGGAGGTGGCCATCCTCCTCCTCCTTCCTTCGGGTGCCTTAGTGACTAGCCCAGGTGCTGCTGGTGGTGGTCTCCGGCTGACGCCCCCAACCCATCGCAAAGTGCTGGAGCCGGGCTGAGCAAAACAGCAGCAACAGCCGCTGCCGCCGCCCGGGCTTGGCTCGCGGCTCAGCCAAATAATGCGCGGCGGTGGCTGGTGGCTTTGCGCCCCTTCTTTGAGGGGAGAAGGAAGCCGCGGTGGTGGTGGTCGCCCAGTTCCTTTCTGTCGCCCCTGAGGGGGTAAAAAGGAGGTTTCCCGGAGAGAACTAAAGCCGCCCCGCCACCGAGAGCTCCTGCCTTCGCCTCTTCCCCTCCCTTCGCCTGAGTCTTGACAAGCCAGGCAGAGAGCGGCTCCTCCTCCTCCCTCTTCTCTTACACACACACACAAAGGAAGCCTTGTGGAGGAGGAGGCGGCTGAGGCTTCAGCCCCCAAGAGGAGCCAGAGCGGGACACGGCAGGCCGACAAAGCGGGAAAGGAAGGGGTGCCCCTGTGGCCGCCTCTCCTGCCCTTCGGCTTCCCTGGCACCGGCGCTGGCACGGCGAGAGCGGTGGTGGCGGCTCCCCTCCTTTTCCATGTGCCAACGCGGGTCCAGCATTGGGAAGCCGAGGCTGCTTGCGCCGCCTCCTGAGGGAAGAGAGAGAAGGGCGGGAAGGGAAGGAGGGAGAAAAGAGAAAAGGCGACCCTGAGGAGGCCTTTCCTCAACCTGAGGGTGCTGGCAGTGGTGCCTCCTTTTGGACCTGTGGTTCTTAACCTGGGGTCCTTGGACCCCGCACCTCCTCCCCAAGGGTCGGCAGTGTCCTCATAGGGGGTCCGCCAAGGCTTGAAAGTTGCTTGGCCCACCTCTTCCCTGTTAAGGCAAAGGCTGGTTGGCTTGGCCTGCGCATTGCCATTCAATCTGCTCCAGCCTCATACTTGCAGGAAAATGCAAAAGAAAACTTCACATTTACTAATCTGAATCTTCTGCATTGTATCATCTCCTGTCCCATTTCCATAAAATCCTCAAAAGCTTAAGAACCGCTGTTTTAGACTTTTCAGGTGTCCCATTGGGTGAATGGAAATCACCAGCAATGAGGCCATGATATTGAGAACACAGCTGTGCTGGGCAGGGCACGTTTCTAGGATGGAGGACCATCGTCTCCCAAAAATAGTACTCTATCGTGAATTCGCCATGGGTCAACGTAAGAGGGGCGCTCCAAAAAAAGCGATACAAGGACTCCCTGAAACAACATCTCAGGCTCGGCCAAATTGATCACAAACAATGGTCCGCCCTGGCCTCACATCAGGAAGCATGGAGACGTACTATCCACAATGCTGCAGCCTTATTTGAGAACTCATGCAGAACAAGTCTAAGGGAGCCCTGGTGGCACAGTGGATAAATGCCAGTACTGCAAGTCACCACATTGCAAGTTTGATTCCAACAGGCTCCAAGGTTCACTCAGCCTTCTATCCTTTGGTAGGTCGGTAAAATGAGTACCCAGCTTGTGGGGGCAATTAGCTAACACACACTGGAAGTTGCTTAATGCAGTGTAGATGTGTGAATTGCTATTGCTTAAAAAACAATTTGTAAGCTGCTCTTACAGCCTTATGGATGAAGAGCGATGTATAAATAAATAAATAAATTGAAGAGAAACGACAACGCAGAAAGAATCACAACCCAGAAGCATCACCGAAGGAGACCTTCTGCTGTGCTTTCTGCAACCGGACTTGTTTATCTCAGATTGGCCTTTTTAGTCATCAGCGCGCTTGCAGAAACAATGGGATGAGTCCTTCCTGAATCTTCGTTTGCGAAGAAAAGCCAGAGAGAGAGAGAGAGAGAGAGAGAGACAGTACACTCCTCTGTATCCACGGATTTGGCATCCACGTATTCCCCCATCCACAGCTTGAAAATATTTTTTAAAAATCCAAGAAGCAAACCTTGATTTTGTCATTTTATATAAGGGACACCATTTTACTATGCCATTGTATATAATGGGACTTGAGCATTTTGGTATCCGCGGGAGGAAACTAAGCCCAGCAGATACCAAGGGCCCAACTGTACAGCCACCTGAGACTTGGAGATGGGACTAGGTTTATTTCCACACTTCACATTTACTAATTTGAATCTTCTGCATTGTATCATCTCCTGTCCCATTTCCATAAAATCCTCAAACTATTAATAAATAACAGAAGCTTTTGTCACATAACTTTTTTTTAGGTCATTTCCTTTTCTTAATTAAACATTTACTGACTGCTACAAAAGTTGCTGATCAGCCAGGCTGGTCCTATAATTAGGAAAAATGAGACAGCCGCCTCGCGGCAGATGCAGAGAGGCAGCTGACCTTCCTCTCTGTTGAAAGACAGAGCTAGGTGTGCCACAACAGTCCTGTCTTGGGGCCCATTCACACTACATAATTATAGCGCTGTTATTCCACTTTAACTGTCGTGGTTCAGTCCTATGGAATCCTGGGATTTGTAGTTCAGGGAGGAGCATCTAGAATTCTCAACCAGAGTGCTCTAGCACCTCACCAAACTACAAACCCCAGGATGTCACAGGATGGAACCTTAGTAGTTAAAGTAGAATAACAGCACTATAATTGTGTGGTGTGAACAGGGGCCTGTGTGGTTCTCAGTTGTGGTGGAGAATGCTACACTAACATTCAACTGACAGTTTAGTCAGCTTCTGTGTGTGGAATTGTGGAGAAGGAACCATCATGTGTCTTGGCCTGGTCCTGGTACCCAGACCAGTTGAAGTAGCCTTTTGTTTGTTCTTACTTCATTTACCACAGAGTCTTCAAGCAAAAGCTAAGCAATCATCCATAGAGGACACTCTAGTTCTATAGTACCTAAATGTAATTATGATGCCTGTCTATTAATTAACAAGAATGATCAGTAACCCATCTTTATTTATATGTATTGCAATTCTAATGCTTGTCCCCTTCAGTATATTCTCTGTTCACACACACCGATGCAGTCTTCTTTCCCACTGGTTGAAGGCGTAGAGCAGATCAGTTTCTCTGTCAGCTGTTTCAACACATCTGCCATTTTCTTCTTTACTGCATCAGTTGACTCAAAACGTGTTCCTTTAAGCACGAATTTCACTTTAGGGAAAAGAAAAAAGTCACATGGTGCCAAATCTGGTGAATATGGAGGATGTTCGAGTGTAGTAATGCATTTATCAGCCAAAAACTGCCTTACAGAAAGTGCTGTGTAAGCAAGCACATTGTTTTGATGAAGAATGAAACCATTTCCCCACAGTTCTGGCTTTTTTTCCTGATTTGAAAATTTCACTCAGCTTTGTCAAAAGTTCCTTATAATAATGCTGGTTCACTGTTCTGCCTTCTGGAACCCATTTTGCCAAAATTATGCAGAAATTACACCAAAATTGATGTTAAAAAAACCCACTGAGCATAGCTTTGAATGTGGATTTGCTTTGATGTGCTTTTTTTCATTCTTGGTGATGATGGTGTTTTCCAGTGCATTGACGGTTGTTTTGTCTCAGGATCATACTGGAAGATCCAGGTTTCTTCACAAGTGATGATTCTTTGAAAAAGGTTTAGGTCCACTTCCAGTTGATGCAGAATGTCAGTGCCAATTTCCTTGCGGCACTCTTTTTGCTCTTGTGTGAGAACCCTAAGGACTATCTTGGCACAAACTTTTCTCATGTTGAGATCCCCATGCCCAATTTTCCACACAATGTCTTTGTCAATGTTCACGGCTTCCACTTTTGTTCAAACACGGAGTCGGTGGTCTCCTCAAACAATCTGGCTGCTTTTGTTCACAATTTCTTAGGTTCTTGAAGTGGAAAGTCATCCAGGGTGTTCATCATCTTCTACAATCTCGCATCCTTCTCTAAATCTTTTCTGCCACCCAAGCACACACACATGAGGCATGCAGTCTTCCCTGCAGGCCTCAGTAAGCATTTGAAAAGATTCCATTAATGTTTTGATCAATTTTGCTAAAAAATTTAAATTGACACATTGCTTGACTTTTAAACTTTACATTTTTCCAGCACACAACAGACAATACAGCTGCATTAAATGGCAAGTGACAATTAAATGAACGGCCAAGAGTGTTGATATTTGTCAAGCAGGTTCAGACACGTTCAAGCATTCACAATCAGTTCTCCTTGATTTGCCTGAAAGGTAGAAACACAGTCTCATTATTTAATAGACAGACCTTATATAGACAGAAACTGGGAGAGCACTTTCCTAGGGATTCTTACACAGGACCTCCTCATACTTCCTGCATTATTTATAAGGGGAAAAAACTTTGTGTACATGTGTGTGTGCCGTCAAGTTGCCTGTCAGCTTACAGCAACCCCATTAATTTCACAAGATTTTCTTAGGCAAGGAATACTCAGAGGTAGTTTTGCCAGGTCCTTCCTCTGAAATATAGCCTACAGCACCTGTTATTCCTTGGTGGTATCCAGTCCAAGTACTAACCAGGGCTGACCCTTCTTAGCTTCCCAGATCAGAGGAAATCTGGTAGCTTTAGGGTCTTTAAGCCCCTCAGAAAACCTTTACGCTATTAATTTCTTCCTGCCAACGATAGCAAAAGTAAAGTCATAATCAAGAGTCACCCCAAAAGCTAAAAGTGTGTGTGTGTAGAAAATAACTGTACAGTAATTTGAAATGCAAGTACAAAATTGCAAGGAATAATCTTAGAAGAGCACGGCAGATTGGGGAGTGTTCTTCCATAAGAAAAAATTGTTCCACAACTTTAGTCTTGGAAAATATGAAGTTATGACATAAAAACATTAACATGTAATAATATTCTCCATGGCCATGCTGCCACCCATCGCAGCCAGGATAGTTTCATTGCTAAATTTGAATCAATACTTGCTGGTGTCAGGCCTTGGAATCTTTTTCACAAGAAGCTTGTCTCAATTCTTAAGTTAACATGTTAACAAACAGCACACTATTTTTCATTGTATCTTTATAAGCTATCATCACAAACCCTAAGGTAAGAGGGCAGCCTTCTAAACAAGGCTGAGTCCTGGATACCCGATAAGACCGTGTTGCTTGATCAAGCTTGATCAACGTAATTTAATATTCTGTCTACCTAATTTAATATTCTGTCTCTATAGATCCAACCAAATGCCTGTGGAAAGCCCACAAACAGGATGAGTGCAATAGTGCTGTCCCACCACTTTTCCCCAGCAATCCGATATTGAAAGGCATACAAAACTGACAGCCCTCCTCACTAGCTTAAAACCTTAAATTTAGCAAACATTAATTTCAATATAATACAACACTAGCAAACAGTTGTGTTATTTCAGGTACAGAAATGTACAGCAGAAACCCCTCTAATAGCAGCTCTATGGATCACACAGTAGTTATTCATTACATTCAAACTAGCACAAATGCAGTGAGCAGCTGTGGAGTCAGAATTATTTTCTGATCATGTTATTTATTTTGACTAATCATGTTGAATTTTTCTTGCAGATAGCACAAAAAGAATAAATATAGAAGTATAAAATAGGCTGGGATCCAAAGGGCTACTTTATACACAAGTTCAGGCATGGTCAATAGGATTTTAGAACACTATGCAAACATAAGGTGGGATGTTCTTCCTCTTCACCTCCCCCTCCTCTCCTTTATTTCAGATTATGAGACAGTGGATTGCAAAGGCCATATTTAGTGTATTTCTGTCTCAGAACAATCTTTTCTTAAAAGAAGGAATCAAGAGGAAGTATATACCCGCATGGTCCAGTCACTTCATTGTTTTTCCTCTTCTTCGTGGTCTTTGTGAATCCACACAATGGGTAATTCCTAATTCCTATACCTGCGCAGAGCACTTAGAAACCATATAGAACCTCGTTATACTGATTTTTGGCAGTAGCTCCACCCACCTTCCCCTGACATATATAAACTTCCTTCCTGCCTAAACACCTCAGTTCCTTTTTCTCCTCTGTGTTAGCAGCACCTAGGAACTGTGTAGAACCTCGATCTTTTGATGTTTTGATGTTTTGATCTTTGGACTGGCTTGACTTTGACTCGCTTATCTCCTTACGTTGACCTCAGACTGTCCTTTTGACTACGATTTGCTTGATCCTTGACTACTGGTTGTTATTATTGGATTTTCTGTGCAGTTGCCTGGTGGTTTTGGCTAGAGGTAGGCCCTTTGTGAAATGGCTTCCATGGGGTTCATTAAGACCTGTTTGGTTTGTTCTGGGAAGATGCCTGAGGCAGATGGCCACTCTTAAGTTCTCCTTTGCTTGGGTGAAAGCACATCATTCGATCTTGTCGCCATTGTAAGGCTTTCATCCCCCAGGCTAGACGGGAATCATGACAAGTGGCTTAAAGCTCTTCTCTATGAGCATGCTTTGTCCGCCAGTCCTCTCTTTTCAGCTAAGTCGCCAGGGACAGGTACTGTGACCAAAGCCTCCTCTTTGCCAGAGACATCGGTTGCAACTCTCTCATTTTCCCAGGACTCTGGACGTCAAGGGCCCGCTTCAGTCCCTTCTCGTTACCCGATTGTTTTAACAGAGGGGCGGGGTATAAATAAATTTTATTATTTTTTATTATTACCACAATACCACAATCTGGTACTGCTACCGATACCTCCCGTGATACCACCAGTATTGGCTGAGGAGCCTATGATGTTGGTTCAAGACTACCACAAGGCTGTCTGTCTCTCCACTTCTTCTTTGGTTGGCGGTGAGGGTTCTTCCACTACTGCCAGCCCAGGCTCAGCCTCGCAGGAGGCCACCTCTAGGGAGCCTCCTCACAAGAAGTTCAAGAAGGACAGTAAGAAAGTGTGAAACTGCTCTCCTTGCTGGGACGGTCCTGCAAACGATGGGCTGACCACTCCCAGGGCTCCGTCCCTCGGCAGAAGTTGGTTTCCCCAAGGTGGGATTGGGTTCCAGTAGCTTCTTCTTTCCTGTCCCACGGGAGCCCTCTTCCAAATCATGAGTCTGCACGAGCAGTAGATATGGTTCCCGATGCTGTTTCCAAAGGGGAAATCTTTGACTTATCTTCAGATGTGCAAATCATGCAGGTTTCGCCTGGGAATGAGATTCACCGTGCCCAGCTATCACCTCAGGATGTGCCATCCTGACGGGACTGACCTCCTGCCTCCAGTGCCTGCACAGTCCGTTATGGGAGAGTTGATTTATCCTCTGCCAAGGGAAGTTGTTTGCATTCATGTTCCCGCTCGAGGTCTCGCTCACGGTCCCACTCAAGGTCCCACTCCAGGATCTGCTCCCAGACTCGAATGGTGACCACTCATGGTCCTGCTCACGGATTCACTCACCATCTCAGGCTCCTCTCCTCGCCTATTCCCATTGGCGGTCCAGGTTCTGCTCTCAAAGTGTGCATTATTCTCTGTCCTACAACTACTCAAGGTACTCAGAGGATCGTTTCTGGGATCAGTACAGGAGGTGTGCATACGATCATCCTCTGAGAATGCGGTTTAGAGAGGACTCTCTTCATCATCATCGCATTCCTGAGTGGTATTATTGGGATTCTGGTATCTCTCCCCATTACCACTGCTATGATGACTATGCCAGTGTGTCTCCTCCTCCACGCTGCTCTTGTAGAGATGACTGAGACCAGCCGCTGCTCATGTGATAGCTCCCTGGATCAACGAGACTGCTCCCCGAAGGAACGGGACCGCCCACGGGATTGCACTTATCAGGATGACAACAGTTCATGCTCGAAGGAATGGTGTTCCCGATCCCCTTTGCCACCTGCTTCTCCCCATTGTTCCCCAGCCCATACACAGGGCAATCATGACCAGGCGTGCCCAGCGGAACAGCTCTGGCCAGTACCGGCATCTCCTGGTCCCTCCGGGACTGCTTCTGCCAGGGTCGAGCCTCCAGCTTTGCCTCATTGGGTGCCTCATAAGCGCTCCTTCTCATGGGCTTCTACGACTTCATCATCCAGGTCTAGGTGTGCTTCTTCTAAGGTGTCCTGGCCCTGTGGGGTGCTAATATGACTCCTCCATCTCTGACAGATGATGTTTGGGCATTTGCTGATCTCATGGCTCACATGGCTGGGGCACTGGGTTTACCTGTCTCCCAAGTGAAGATGCTGGTGGAAGACCCTATTTTTGGTGATCTGCAAAGGCATGCTCCTTCTTTTCCCACACTGACTGTGTTACCTTATTTGCTCCAGGTCATCAAGGGTGCTTGGTCTAACCCCTCTTTGGTTCCTCCAACTTCTCATCATCTCAGTCAGCTTTACCAGGTATCAAAGGACTTGGCTCCTTGGCTTGCATCACATCCCAAGCCAAATTCTGTGATTGTTGACGCTGTACAGTCACACAGATCCTACAAGGTCTACTCCACTCCTGCAGACAAGGAGGGGCAGGAGCTGGATACAATCATCAGAAAATTCTATTAATCAGCATGCCTCCTTACCAAGATACAAATGCATGCACATACAAATGCATGCATGGGAGAATACCAGAAGTTCCTTGGGGACAAGGTAGCTCTTTATTTTGCTAAACTGCCTAAGCAAGACCTACAGCTTCTGACAGTGTTGAGAGAAGAGGGTCAGTCCCTGGCAGGGCATCAGCTCCTTGGGTGACTGTGCTGGGAAGATTATTGCCATGTGCCCTCATGCCTGGCTGAGACCCTCGGGGCTCTCCAATACTGCAAAGGCTGTGATTGAAGACTTGTCTTTTGACAAGATGCGCTTGCTCCATTTGGAAACTGACACAAAATTGGAACATACCCAGAAGATACGCACTACAGCGAGGAAGTTCAGGCTTCTGTCTGCGCATTCGGGGCCATGGCAGAGGTTGGGAGGTAAAAGGTACCTCCCTCCCTTTCGATGCAGATACAGCCTAGCTCCATCCCATCTGCAACAACCTTCTACCGGTGGGTTCCAGTCTCTTCGGAAGTTTACTGGCTCAACTCGTTACAAGTCCCAATTCACTAAGAAGTCAGATGCAAGCAAGCAGCGTGTCTGACTATCCTTGCCTTCCTTGTCCTATTTCTCCACCTGTCCTTTCCTCTGTTGACCACCTTTGCACCTCTTTCCATCATTGGCAGGCTACTACTTCAGACAAGTAGGTATTCAACATTGTAGAAAGGGGCTATTTCATAGAATTTGACCAGCTCCCATCATCTGGGGTCTACAGAGTGACTCCCACTTCTGTCTCCCTTTTGGAAGAGGTGGACTCCCTCCTTCAAAAAAGGTCCATAGAGCCTGTGCCACATGCTTGCATTCTCAATGGCTTCTTTTCCCAATATTTTCTGGTGGACAAAAAAGACGGTGGCCTTCAGCCCATCCTGGACTTACGCCATGTGAACTGGTACATCATTCCAAAAAGGTTCAGAATGGTCTAGCTAATCTCCATCCTTCCATTGTTGCAAGTTGGAAACTGGTTTGCAACTCTTGACTTTCGTGATGCCTACTTTCACATCTCTATCACCCCTCCATACAGGTGCTTCCTATCCTTTGCCGTCAGGACTCATACCTGCCATTTCAGAGTGCTACCCTTTGGACTGTGTATAGCCCCCAGGGTCTTTACCAAATGTGTCACCATGTTGGTTGCCTGGCTCAGACAGCGCAGAGTTGTCATGTTCCCATACCTCGATGACTGGCTTTTCACTACACCCTCCAGAGACAAGCTTCAATCAGATGTGCACCCAATCCTTTCTCTGGCTTTGTGGTCAATATGGAAAAATAGCATCTCCATCCCTCTCAAGTCATGCATTTTATTGGCACCCAACTGGACTCAATGGTAGGACATGCGTTCCTCCCAAACGATTGATTCGCCACTCTCAGCACAGTCGTTCAGCATTGCATCTCGCAAAGACGTGTGTCAGCCAGGCTCAGTCAGCAAACACTAGGCTACATGGCTTCCACCACAGTGGTGACACCAATGTCCAGGCTCCAGATGAGACCACTACAGTTGTGGTTTCTCTCCAAGTTCCAACCTCTTTTCGACAGCCCTCTCAAGTTGCTCTCCATTCCTTGGTCTGTTCTTCGAGGTCTCCATTGGTGGACAAATCAGGAGGTTGTTCAGTGCAGCCTTCCATTAAGTCCCCCTCAGCCCACTCAGTTGGTCACCTCCGACACATCTCTGACAGGCTGGGGTGCTCACTCACACTGATTAACAATCTGAAGACCCTGGTCAGCTTCAGAGAGAACCCTGCACATAAATGTGCTGGAACTTCTGGCAGTCTTCAAAGCTGTCAAAGCCTTTGAGCTTTCCCTCAGGGGTCACCTGGTCAAGGTGACATTGGACAATATGACAACTGTATTCTGTATCAAGAAACAAGGTGGTACTCATTCTCAAACTCTGCTCAACCTGACCATCCAGATATGAGACTGGTGTGTGGAGCGTCCAATCTCTCTCACAGTCATTCACCTTGCGGGCACGCAGAATGATGTGGCAGATGTGCTGAGCTGCTCATCAACCTGCAGCTACGAGTGGTCCTTGACTTGGGATGTCCTTTGACAGATGCTCAACGCGTGGAGGAACCCCTCCATTAATCCCTTTGCAACCAGGTCAAACACCCAGTGTGCCTTCTTCTGCTCCAGGGAACCCCCTCAACACACAACCTGGGGGATGCGTTTCTTTTTTGGTAGACCGGACCTCTCCTGTATGCCTTTCCCCTTCCCGCTGGTGGCCAGGATGGTAGCCAAGCTTCACCAAGACAATGCCCACTGTATCCTGATCACATCTTGGTGGCCACATCAGGCATGGATCTCTCCCCTGATGCTGAAGTCGGGGGACACTTACCAGAAGCTCCGTCTTCACCCAGATTTCCTCTCTGCAGAACGAGCAAGTTCTTCACCCAGAATTGATCACCATCAAGCCTACGGCGTGGCTCATCCAGCCCTAAATGACTTGTCTGCATCAGCACGGGTTATTTTTGAAGCTGCATAGCATCCTTCTGTGCATAGGGCATACACCTATAAGTGGCAAAAGTTTTGTGATTTCCTTAATGAGATGGTGTCACTCACCACCATGTGACTGTTCCATTGCTCCTGGACTTCCTCGCTAGCCTTTCTGCACGTGGCTTCTCACTCTCCTCTGTCCGCAGATATGTGGCAGCTATCTTGTGGCATTTGCAGCGTCTTGGCTTTCCATCTTGCTTTAAGTACCCTCTTGTGCATGGTTTTCTGCACTCTCCTGCGACTGGGCCTACCCCCAGTTGGCGTTTGGAGTTGGTCCTCGCTGCATCATCCAGGGCTCCCTTTGAGCCCATGGCTACGTGTGACTTGTGTCTCCTCTCTTTCAAGCCTGCCTTCTTGGATGCCATCACATCTGCATGTAGAGTGAGTGAGCTGTGTGCATTAAGAGTTGATCTGCTATATAGATCTGCCATTAAGAGTTGATCTGCCGCTTCCATTGTGACAAAGTGGTGCTCTGACCTGACGTTGCCTTCCTGCTTAAAGTGGTGTCTTCTTTTCACCTTGATCAGGATATCATTCAGCCAGCTTTTTTCCAGACCCCTTCTTTGGAGCTGGAGCACTACTTTCCAGACCCCTCTTGGATATCCATCGGGCTCTTGCCTTCTATGTGAGCAGAACTGCACCATTTCACTGTTCCTATCAGCCGTTTGTCTGCTATGCAAGTCGATGGAAAGGTTCTCCTGAGTCCTCCCAGCATTTTTCGAAATGGGTGGCGTCCGATATTCGCCTGTCCCCCCAGCTGATGGACAAACCTGTTCCTGAGTTTGTCCATGATCACTGTACTAGGGCGACTGCAGCCTCTACTGCTTTTCTTCGTGGTGTCTCCATACAGGACATTTGTTGGGTGGCTACCTGGCAACCCCCTGACTTTTGTTAAGAACTATTAGGTGGACTCTGCCTCATGTGCTGATTCTGCTCTGGGGAAGGCTGTCCTATTTTCGTGTGGTGCATAAACTGTTTTCTGAGTTGGTACTTTTCTGACTCAGTATATTATTGTTGGAGTTATATGGCTTGTGTCGTTCTTGTGTCTGTATTTATTGCACCAGGACACTCCCTGCTTCTTCATACGTGACATTGCTAGTCTACCCATTGTGTGGATTCACAGAGATAACAGAGAAGGACAGGTTGCTTACCTGTAACTGTAGTTCTTTGAGTGGTCATCTGTGAATTCACACATACCTGCCCATCCTTCCCTCTGGTGACCTGCCTTCTCAGGAGCTATGTGCAGCTATTGGGAACTAAGGTGTTTAGGCAGGAAGGGAGCTTATATAGGTCAGGGGAAGGTGGGCAGAGCTACTGCCAAAAATAAGGATAATGAGGTTCTAGAAGGTTCGGAAGTGCTCTGCGCAGGCACAGGAATTACCCATTGTGTGAATTCACAGATGACCACTCAAAGAACTACAGTTACAGGTAAGCAACCTGCCCTTTTCCATTGGGCATACCATTGATTTATGAGACAGCTGGTATTACATAGATCTTAGATGCCCTTCACATTCTTGGTCCCATAGCTGTGGGGCTACAGCTCTGATAAGCCCCAGACAAAATGGCCACTAATTGTGATACATATATATATATATATATATATAGTGTGTATACAGTAGTCTGATCACACACAAAGAGTTAAGATTGGGTTAGGCTGTATTGACCTAGACAGCGGAGCAGCCAAGTTAGATCCTGGACTGCTAGGTCAGGGGCAACAGATGGCCATTTGTGAACCACACAACTCAGACTTCTCTTCACTGCCACTGCCATTTACAACTGTGCTGACATTTCTAATATGTTAGAGCAAAAACACAAAACAAAACAAAAAGGCTTTGTCAATCCTCATTAAATCCTCATAAGAAGAACTTTATCAGACTTGGCAAATACACCGTCATAACTACGCAACATAAATGTGAAAGGGTGCCCATTTCACACAACATTGTTCTATTGTGATTAGTGATGTTAATAAGGCATTCTTTTTTATTGATGGGCCAAGCCGTGAATAGATCAGCCATGTTTTTTTTCTGGCAAAATTGCCTGCATGTGAAATCGCATCTTGTTCTGTTGGCATGATTCCAGCATCAATGGGAGGTCCCCGCCAGAACACTTCTGGGAGAGAATGCAAAAAGTAGGTACAGGACACTTTTTTAATGAACCTCCCCGGTTTACTTGGAAGTTTTTTAGTGTGTTTCAGTGCTTGTGTATTCATTTTGGTTTTTTATTTTATTTATGAGAACTGCCGAGATCATGCACCTGATGAACAAGGACGTCCTCAGCTGCTGTTTCACCCTATTACACTGACATCTGATTAAAAGGGTTCTTTTGCTGACACACAAACGGTTTAAAATATGCTGGTAAAGAAAAGTTTTTAGGGGCTTGTCTGATAAAGTCCATAGATGATAGATTTGCTATTGTTGTGCGCCTTCAGGTTGACTCCAACTTTTGGAGGACCTACATCAAGTTTGCTTGGTAACATTTATTTAGAGGAGATTTGCCATTGCCTTTCTCTAAGTCTGTGGGGTCGTTTACACGGGCAAATATTCCTCTAAATATACCGCTAAGATAGCTCATAGTTCACACTGATCGCAGCACAGCATCGCCTCATTCAGAAGGGGGGGAGGTAAAACACCCAAATATAGCGTGGCAAGGGATGTTGTTACTTTTGCCGGTATATTTGCAATGTAGCGCTTTATTGGCAGTGTAAACTACCATTCCGTTAAGGGTTGCAGCAGATCTGCATTGTGGTTGGTTGCTCTGATGCAATGGGCGGGCTTAAAAGAGGGGTACAGAGTTCAGTAGCGTTCAGGAAACTTTGAAAAATTCTCTCTGCTGTTTTGCAAGTCTGCCAAGAAAAACGATTCCCAAGACCTTTCAGTCATAAAGTTCCCATCTGTCAGCTCTGCTTGGGGGAGGGAGAGAGAGCGAGAGAGAGCCAGTGAGTGAGAGAGGAGGGGGGGAGGGAGAGGGACCAGGAGGGAGAGTCAAAAATCTTCTGCTATTTTGCAAGTCTGTGAACCCTGAGTAAACGAATCGTGCTGAAAAAACTTGTGATAGGTTCACCTTAGGATCCTCGGCATGGCAGCAGTGCCTTTCAGCAGAGAGGGGCAGTGACTGAGTTCATTTACAGGCAGATTTAGAGAGAGACAGAGACAGAGCCACTTCTTTGATCTTCCCCCCTGCTATTTTGGCAGTCTGTGCGTCTTTTTCTTTAGCTCGGAAAATGCAGGGCTTCAAAGAAGGTCTATGCCCTTCCCCATAAAGCCTGTCTCTGCTTGGGAGGCCACGCCCCCCCCCCCACTTTTTCAAGTCTGAACGAAAAAGCGGCATAATTGGGGGGGGGGGAAACCTGACTGGCACAGATGCGGAAAAGAATTAAAGCGCAAGTTGCTGCAATAAATCTGCCATGTAAACCAGCCCTATGGCTTGCTCAGGATTACCCAGTGTGCTTCCATGGTTGAGTAGGATTCAAACCCTGGTCTCCCAGACTCCTAGATGTTGCTGTTAACTGCTGTCAAGTTGACTTTGACTTATGGCAACCCCATGAATGAGAGACCTCCAAGTTACCTGGTCATCAACAACCCTGCTCAGCTCTTGCAGACTCAGGGCCACTTCCTTGATTGAGTCTATCAATCTGGAATGGAGTCTTCATCTTTTCCTACTGCCTTCTACCTGACCAAGCATTATTTTCTTTTCTAGTGAGCCATGTTTTCTCATGATATGGCCAAAGTATGACAGTAGCACTTTAGCCATCTTGGCTTCTAGGGAGAGTTCAGGCTTGATTTCCTCTAGCACTCATTTATTGGTCTTTTTAGCAATCCAGGATATCCATAGAACTCTTCTACAGCACCACATTTCAAATGACTTGATTTTCTTTCTATCAGTTTTCTTCACTGACCAGCTTGCACAACCATGCATAGAAATTGGAAATACGATGGCGCAGACAATCCTAACTTTAGTATTCAGTGATATATCTTGGCATTTCAGGATCTTGTCTAGTTCCTTCATAGCTGTCCTTCCAAGTCCTAGGGGTTGTCTAGACAAGAAGGTATAATGTTGATTGCTGGACATTAATGCAAAACCGCAGCAGTGTTCTTTTGTCTCTGTGGTCCTTTGGCAAAATTGCTAGTATGCAAAGCTATCCATGTTTGAAGTTCACATGCAGCCATGCCTGAAAATCAACATGGTGGCGAAGAGTGAATTACTTGTGTTATTATTTTCAACAAGTTGTCACCACTGCACAGTATTTTTTTTAACTGAAAATCAAAGGTGTACAAGTGCAACTATCTGGTTAAAAAAGCAATTTGGTCAGGACAGCAAAAATGTACACAATTGGCAACGCAAAACTCCAAAATGGTGCTTCCAGCAAGCCCACTCTCTGCACATTTCTTACCAATCAGATTTCTACTTCTGCCCTCACCAAGAATGTGCTGCAATTCGAATTGGTTGTCCAAACGAGTGGTAAATGTGCATTTCTATGCATTATTTTTTAAAAATAGTTTTTGGCGTTTTTTGCCCCCCTCCTTCTGAATAAGGCGAATCACCGTGGGATCTCTTCTAATTCTATTCAGTATTCTCTTCTAATTCTATTCGGATTATTTTCACCATCTACACAACCTCCTAGTCTTCTTCTAATTTCTTGACTGCAGTCTCCCTTCTCATTAATGACTGAGCAAAGATATGGAAAATCTAAGTTTTTCAATGTTTTCATTGTCTGCTTTAAAGTTATGTATATCATCTGTGGTCATTATTTTTGTTTTCTTAATGTTCAACTGTAAACCTGCCTTTTCACCTGTTTCTTGATTTTCTTCAGTATTTGTTCCAAATCTTTACTATTTTCTGCTAGTAGTATGGTGTCATCTGCATATCTTAAATAGTTGGTGTTCTTTCCTCCAATTTTCATGCCTCCCTACTCCTTAGATACTTGGGAATCTAATCCTGCTTTATGTATGATATGTTCAGTGTACCCGTTAAACAGATGAGGTGGTAAAATGTAGGCTTGCCTGACCTCCTTGCCAATTGGAAACTATTCAGTTACTCTGTATTCTGCCCTAACAGTAGCCTCTTTTCCTGAGTATAGGTTACACATCAGGACAATCAAATGATGTGGTACACCCATTTCTTTAAGAGCAATACATGCTTTTTCATGATCTATACAAAAAGACTTTGCTATAATCTATAAAGCACAGGCTGATTTTCTTTTGAAATTCTTTAGTGTATTCCATTATCCAATAGATGTTTGCAATATGATCCATAGTGCCTCTTCCTTGCCTGAAGCCAGCTTAGACATCTGGCATTTCTCACTCCATGTATGATAAGTCCTTGTTGTATAATTTTGAGCATCACTTTGCTTGCATGGGTAGTTAATGCAATGGTCCTGTGGTTACTGCAATCCCTGGTGCCCCCTTTCTTTGGGATTGGAATGTATATTGAGAGTTTCCAATCTGTGGGCCAACACTTGAATAACTGCATCACACTGACTCTCAGATAAATAGCTAGATAGTAAAAAGAATACAATTAGAAGTTGTAATGATGTACTCTTCTGGCTGGTCACCCCTTAACTTGACATTAGGCCTTTCTGCACAAACCCATCCCCTGTAGAGCCCTGGGAACCCAGGAGCTAGGCTCTGAGGTCCAACTTTGCATAAATATGCAGGGCATAGGATTGGGGAAACCCAGGTTCAAATCTCTATTCAACCTTGAAGCTTACTTGTTAAATGATAGTATCTTTGCAAAAGTAATGTTTTTGTGAAGATACTATAATTATATTTTGTGACGATAATGCGGTAAGGAATTATACATGGTGCCCTGAGATTTCTGAAATGAGGAATATGATAAAAATATAGTAAATAAAAATAGTCATCAACTGAAAAAGTCCTTTTTCAGTATCATCTGTTAAGAATAAGTGTACAAATTCTCATACACTATAGGAAAGTGCAGCTACTGATTTTCCCAAGATTCTGGCTGTATCCTGGTCCAGTAGTTTAAATGATCCCACATTTAGAGCAAGTGCAAAATGTCTCAGAATAAATTAAGATATATCAAGTTTGCAGCTTTGAAGTCTTTTAAATAGTTACAGTTTGTTACACTGTGGAATCTAGTTTGGTAAAATGTTCATAACAGCATTTAAAAATAAGTTAATATGGTTCAAGAAAGTGCCCAATAATTTTAAAAAGCTGTTCCACATATACAACAGGAGTAAATTCTATATTTTCCAGTTAAAACTTAATTTTAAAAGCTGTTCCACATGCCCCATGAAGCTGATAGATCAAAGGCACTGCAAACCTAAAAGAAACAAAACATAGTTGTTTTATGCATAAAAATGCAAAATTACATCCCTGTTGTATGCTACAGTCAATAGTCCTTTCTGTTAATATTTTGTTGCACAAGCAAGTAACGGTGATTTCTACCATGACATTTTTTACTAACATTTTGAGAATTCCCCCAAGGCTTTTCCACACCATCTGTCAATATGTACCACAACATTTTAAAAGTTCTTTTAAATGTCAATAGCATATCTATCTATACATAATACAAAGGACAATAGCCATATCAATGCCTGTCATTTTTTACTTTTAAAAAAACTAACAAACAAGGCTCAATTAATATTCTGGGATTTCTGGGCCAATTAGATAGGGCACCTGACCACCAAATATAACTAATATTTCTGTATCACAAAAGAAAGCCTCTGTTGTTGTTTTTAACAGATGACTGAATAAGTGTTCCTGAGTTGAAAGAATACAGCAAAAATATATGGCCTAAAATAAATTAAATTAAAAGCACACACCGGCAAGTAGAACATACAAAAAGTACTGCAGGCTTGGGGGAAATTGTGGGATACTCCAATTACTTTTCCAATAGGTGCATATTTATAATTTATATGTAAATTATATTCCACATAGCAGTTATAATACTGTAGTTTTAATTTTCTATCCATTGAATGAAAATTGTGTTTTTCTTAGGTACAAAATACTCTCCTTTGTATCCAGAGAAAAATATTATATCCTTATAATGCAACCATAGCTTTGAAGGAAGACACATAGAGTAAAAGCAAGCATGCATGTATTCCATTAAAAAAACCAAAAATGTTTATGAAGGACCACTGAAAAGCAATATTGGAAAAGTCAGGTACAAACCAGAGATATGACTTTTGTTAAACTCTTAATAGCCTAATCTAATCAGCATTGTAGATTTACAACAGTTGTCCCTCCACATTCACGGATTTGGCATTCATGGATTTAAGTATTCACGGCTTGAAAATATTCTTAAAATAATAATAATCCAAAAAGCAAACCTTGATTTTGCCATCTTATATAAGGGACACCATTTTGCTATCCCATTACATATATTGTAATGGGACTTGAGTATTCACGGATTTGGGTATTCACAGGAGGTCCTGGAACCAAACCCCTGCGAATGCGAAGGGACAACTGTACTTGTATCTGATGCCCCCCAGAAGTAAAAATCTGCAACAATTTCCTGGCCTCTTGAATACCTACAGAAATGTACTATGCCTGGGGAAGTGCTAAATCTCAGAGAGCGCATGAGGCCCTTCATTGATTATTATACCACACAACAGAATATTGTGCCAAAACTACAGTAATATTATACCAGCATTGCAAACGGATTATGATAGTACAGAAGTATTATATCAATTCACCAGGACTCCATTCTGAGTAACATGAGACAGAATTTCTGTATATTTAATATTTGCGATTTTCTCAGCAGCAATTTTATGGCAGATTGGAAAAAAATATATTCAATTCAAGAGTTAGAATTAGTGGACTCCTAAATTTTTTGCTTTTATTTTTAGTTCACCCTCTGAGCCAACCTCAGAAGAGGTTGAGCAAATGTATAGTAGCTTTTTTAGCATGTGCTAACGAACACCATGAGAAATCCATATGAGTAAATCTCCCAGGAAACAACTATGTACATAAGATATAACGTGGATTATATTCTGAGGCTATTCACTGGCAACTAGGGCTGCAATCTTGTACTCATTTTGTTGCTGTTGTATGCCTTTAAGTAATTTCCGACTTATGGCAACTCCAAAGCGACCCTATCATGGGGTTTTCTTGGCAAGATTTGTTCAGAGGTGGTTTGCCTTTACCTTTCTCTGAGGCTGAGAGAGTGTGACTTGCCCAAGGTCGTCCACTGGCTTTCCATGGCTGAGTGGGAATTCGAAGCCAGGTCTCCCTGAGTCCCAATCCAACACTCAAGCCTCTATACCATGCCAGCTCTCTTACCTGGAGACACACTTATCTGGACGTAAATGCCATTAATTCAGTAGGACTTACTTCTGTATAGACAGGTTCTGGCAAAGGGTCACTTGAAGTTAAGGATTCATAAAGTGAAAGGCTGTATTGCAGATAGTAGACTGAAAGATGATCTTCAAGAAAGATTTATAATTCAACAGCTGATAGCATGCTACAGAAAAAATATAGAAGGAAAGGGCAATAAGACTATGGTATAATTACTGTGCTTCTTAGACTGGTCTCCCCACTCTTTTCCAGTTTCTTCCAAAGTTATTAAACTCTTTTCTTCCAGTGTAGTGTTATTGTATACTTCAGCCTGCCTACTTGCCTTTCATTGGGGCTTTGTTCAGAGATAGGTGATTAAAATCCATGACAGCTGATCTATGAGATCAGTTTCATATGATTTGGCTCTACTGTATCTGGGTGAAATTAAGAACATAAAACATGCCACAGGATGTGTCTAATGGATAGGGCAATGAAGGGTGGGGGGAGAAAATAATTTAAAAACAGCATATTTCAAGAAGACAAAACACTGGGAATAAGAATTTTCTGTAGAAAAAAAAAATCCAGTTCCTAAACACAGTACTGAGATTATTTTGTTCCATTTCAAGAACCATAATATAAGAAAAGACAATGTGATTAAGAAAGAAACAACCTGAAAAAGTATGCAAATAGGGATCAAAAAGTAAAACACAATCTGATACAGAACACCAGTTCATATCATTCTGAGTTCCAACTCTGGACAGGAGACGATATGACCACAAATGTTTCTTAACAGTAATTGGTAGAATTGCCAGATACATCTGCTATATTAGGGAAAGGCTGAGTAAACGGCCCAAAAAAGTTGGCAAAGATAAGCTTGTCTTATTCCCCACCTCCAACTGATGGGGAGGGCTAAGTTAGGTCTGAGCAGAAAACAAAAGAAATAGAGTGATCTCTTTGACCAAAACTCTGAAAGCGAGGCAGGGTGAAAACAAGTATAAAATCTAGTGGTATTGGAAAAACATGAGAGTATTACAAATGGGGCTCCAAATACAATTGTCTGAATGAGGCAGGACAGCTACATGATAAAAATCTTATCTAGAAGTACACAGAGTGCATCTGTGACACAGAACACTAATGGGTAGGACAATAGTTATGACTTGATTGAGTTGTTACCCTAAGAGGAGGGGGTACTTTAGAGACCCACCCGTGATATCAAAATCTCAAGCATAGTGTGGCAAAAGGATTCTGGGTATTGTGTTACTTTGCTATTCCTTTTTCTTTAAAAAAACAAACTTTCTGTGAACCATGGGGAAAATAGAGGGAGAGAATGAATGACAGTATCATACACTCCATATAAAAAGGGAGTGAAAGAAGCATGGTGACCCCACACTAATGGCAGGCAGAACGCCATCAGGCCTGGGCCCAGAAGCAGGTGAAAGACCCCCCCTGGATCTCAACTGCCACAGCCCTGCCCTTGGAGGGAGAGAAGAACCAACAGTGTCTGCTGGATTTAATCCCTATTGCCACTGCCATTCCCTTTTCCTTATGTGTAACGTCTTATTTAGATTGTAAGCCTGAGGGCAGGGAACTGTTAAATTGACCATTTGTAAGCTGCTCTGATAGCCTTTGTGGCTGAAGAGCGGGATATATATATATATATATATATATATATTTAACTCTATTATTATTTAGGAGAATTATTAGCTCAAATGGATGCCTGTGAGAGGAGGGTAACTGTGGGGATCTTTTCACCTATGTATACCAGTACTAACTGCAGAGAACATTCCAGCTTAAAATGAGATAAAGTATTTTTATTGGAAATAACACAAAATGCATTCACACATGTAACACACGTTCCTAAGAACCATACAATGCTATTGAGGAGTAAGGCAGAAAGATTGGATAGAGGGAGAGATTCGGGAATATTGGGCGATAGTTATCAGTCTTGAAGAGCGAAGTTTCATACAGCAAAGATACTCAGACAGGCATCTGACAGTGGCACAGGAGATTCTGATGTGGGGGCGCACTGAGAAAGAGATTGTCCAGGTTCATCCACTGTGGCAGACCTTTCAATTGCCAAGAGATTAATATTTATACCCTGTTTCATATTCTGAAGGGTACTCTGGCTAGGGCAAAGCCTGGATGGTTTCTCCACCAATGGACAAAGGAAACTGAAACTTAACTGATTGCATTAATGGCTGGGAGATAGGAATTTATGGGTTTACAACCTCAGAAGGCTGGACAGGAGGTGGGGTAGGAGGTGAGATTTCCTTAGGAGGAGATTTGGGAATGGTCACTTAACTGTTTGATTGAATGATTCAATGCTGATGCACCCAAGAAAGGATTAGCACATACCTCCTTACTAAGGGGCTTCCGCACAGTCCTAATTTGGGCTTTCTTGGCAAAATATTTCTAAGGTACACCCCAGGTCATTGTGACTTCCAATTGACCTTTTTGGGTTGCCCCCTGCCAACCTAACCCCCCAAAGCATCCAATATTTCCAATAATGAGATGTCATGGGGAGGGGGTAGTAGAGCATGCTAACAGAGTAGAAACAAACTTCAATAAACAGCCTAGTCCTACTTCTACTCCTACTTCTATTTCTGTCTTCTCAAAAGTTTCACAAGTCTCAAAAGTTTTTCTAAGGAGATTATCAGATGGTAAAAATATCCCAGGACAGGGATGACAGGAGATCGCTAAAAGGCTTACCTTTTAGATTACGTCATACCTGTCCTGGGATGCTCCCGTTTTGCTCCTGTTCCTCCCCCGTTTCCTCTTATTCATGGAAAAATCCATAAATAAGAAGCCTGTTCCGTTATTATAACGGAATGATGGGCAAGTAAACAGGAGCCCCGTTCTCCTCCCGGGACCACAACGGATTGTGACGTCACCAGGAGGTCCGTGCCAGACATTTCCAGGTGAGATCAGGAGGACAAGGTAAGTAAAACCCTTTATTTTCCCCTCCCCGGGTAGCTTTTTATTTTTTAAATCGGGTTTTCTACTTGGTGAACTGTTTTGACAGCTGGGTTGGGGGGGGTTAAATTTGAATTTGCCGCCTGGTCATTCTCTCGCTAGAATGGCATGGATTTCAGTTTCCAGTTGTAAAAGCAGCCTTATGACGGCTGCACTTACAACCAGGCAGCGAAAGGAGGGGGAGTCCATTCCTGTCACCGAATGAAGGTAGGTGTCTGAAAACTTTTACCTTATTCTGCGGCAGGAATGGGAGTGGAGTGGGTGGAGGGGGTAGCAGGACTGAAACGGGCTACAAAGGCCTGTCTGATAATCTCCTAAGTCATGGGTGTATAAGAAGACTGCAGTCTAAGTTTTAACCCATTTAAAAAAAACTGAACCAGCCCTGTAACATAATATAAAATATACTTTGGCCATTAATTGAGCAACAAATCTTGTTTTCTAATCTTCATTTGTACATGAGGAGAACAGACTGACAGAGTCATGGATACTCTTTGGTGTAATGTGAACATTTTCTTAAAAGTCCACTGTACAATCTAGTATTGCATCTGAATTTGTGGGAGAGTCTTTTTGTAGTAATACTTCTCTGCTTCCTTTCATATCAAACATTTAAAACATTGCTTCCTCTTGTAAGAATAATCTTGTATGAATAATTCTTTAATAATCTTGTAGGAATAGTTTTTTTTCTCCTTACTGGAAATCTCTCATGCATCTAAAATATTAGCACCAACCTTCTTTTAGACCAAATAATAAAATGCTTGTTTGACAAGAAATTGTTTTTCAGTGAAAGCAAAGCAAATATAAAGTTATGTAAGGAAGATTTCTATCAAATACTAAGTGAAGGAGAAAGAGAGAGTGAGAGAGAGAGTCTTCCAAATGTTTAGAAAATAAACATTCATGCTTGCTCTGCTTCATTTTTTATTACCCTTAAAATGTTTTAGATTGAGAACGAATTGCTATCCATCATATTATTTGGTCTTGGAGATCAAACAAGCATGTATGTATGTGACACACAATGACTCTGAGGAGATTTTCAGACAGGCAAAAATCGTCCCTTGCCGCGCGAGCAGCCTCCCGAAACTGCTGCGCGGCAAGGGTCTTTTTCGGACGACGCTGTGCCTCTAGCGAAGCCGTCCGTGTCACTTCCGTGAAGCTTGGGACGGCTCCGCGTCATATTTCAATCACGGGCAGCCTCCGTGCTTGAAATATGGCGCGGAGCCGTCCCAAGCTTCACGGAAGTGACACGGACGGCTTCGCTAGAGGCACAGTGTCGTCCGAAAAAGACCCTTGCCGCGCAGCAGTTTCGGGAGGCTGCTCGCGCGGCAAGGGGCGATTTTTGCCTGTCTGAAAATCTCCTGAATATTTAATGTGTAAATATTACCCAAGGCATTTTGTTTATGCACTGAAGTGAGTTGCTTAATGATCTTTATGCCGTAGTTTTTGTTCTGTTCTATTTAGCTGTTCCTGTTTGATCTTATTTTTAAGAAACCTGTTTGTGATCTGATCATACCTGGTATTTCTCATGAGATCTGGATCCATAACTGCATGGCTACTCATCTTTCCAGTTCACAGCCCTCAAGCAGCAGGCAAGCCTCTGGCCCAGCTGTTCCCAATCCTAGCTGTCTCAGTATTTGTTGCTGCATACTGAAATTTTCAGTGGTCATCTTTGCTTTGTGGTTTGAATGTTTAACAGCATCCAGATGTCATGCTGATATTATATGATATCATCAGTTACATCAGCCATCAGGTACAGGAATTCTTTGTGAGCCATATATGCATATCTGTGAGATCTCATAGGTCTTGTGATTAAACTTGCCATGTTCACTTCTCAAAGACTTCTGTGCTTTAAGCAATTGCATGCAGACAAAAGTACAGTAGATCCAGAAATGGCATAACCTTTCCAGCTTAACAATTGCCTCTCAGACACCTCTTAAGACAAAAGAATAATTCCAGAAAAAAGGGAATCATAGAATCATAGAGTTGGAAGACACCACAAGGGCCATCTACTCCAACCCCCTGCCTTTCAGGAATACACAATCAAAGCACTCCTGACAGATGGCCATCCAGCCTCTGTTTAAAAACCTCCAAAGAGCGAGACTCCACCACACTCCGAGGCAGTGCATTACACTGCCAAACAGTTCTTAGTCAGAAAGTTCCTCCTGAAGTTTAGATTGAATCTCTTTTCCTGTAGTTTGAACCCATTGCTCCATGTCCTAGGACATTTTCAGACACGGAAAATCAGCTTCTTGCTGTGCAAGCAGCCTCCGGAACAGTATCGAGGCTGCTGCGCGGCAATGGTCCATTTTGGACGACGCCGTTTCTCTCTCGGTGTCGTCCGTGACTGTTGCGGCCAGCACTGGAGGCGGCCGCGCTATTTTTTTTACTCACGGACAACTTTTTTTTTACTCACGGACAACAAGCGTCATCCAAAATGGACCACTGCCGCGCAGCAGCCTCGATACTGTTCCAGAGGCTGCTTGCGCAGCAAGAAGCTGATTTTCCGTGTCTGAAAATGTCCCTAGTCTCTGGAGCAGCAGAAAACAAGCTTGCTCCATCCTCACTCAGTATGACATCCTTTCAAATATTTAAACATGGCTATCATATGACCTCTTAACCTTCTCTTCTCTAGCTAAACATACCTAGCTCTCTAAGCCGCTCCTCATAGGCCATGGCTTCCAGACCTCCCACCATTTTGTTTGCCCTCCTCTGGAAATGTTCCAGCTTGTCCATTGCCTTCTTGAACTGTGGTGCCCAGAACTGGACACAATATTTCAGGTGAGGTCTGACCAAAGCAGAATACAGTGGCACTATTACTTCCCTTGATCTAGAGTCTATACTCCTATTGATGCAGCCTAGAATTGCATTGGCTTTTTTTAGCTGCTGCATCACACTGCTGACTCATATTCAGCTTGTGGTCCACTAAGACTCCTAGATCCCTTTCACATGGACTGCCATCAAGCCAGGTGTCACCCATCCTGTATCTGTGCATTTCATTTTTACTGCCCAAGTGAGTATCCTATATTTCTCCCTGTTAAAATTCATTTTGTTAGTTTTGGCCCAGCTTTCTAATCTGTTACGGTCATTTTGAATTATGATCCTGTCCTCTGGGGTATTAGCTACCCCTCCTAATTTGGTGTCATCTGCAAACTTGATAAGCATGCCCTCTATTCCCTCATCCAAGTCATTAATAAAGATGTTGAATAGCACTGGGCCCAGAACAGAACCCTGTGGCACACCACTAGTCACTTCTCTCCATGATAAAGAGGAGCCATTGGTGGCTACCTTTTGGGTTCGGTCTGTCAACCAATTGCAAAGCCACCTAACAGTCACATTGTCTAGCCCACATGCTGCTAACGTTTTTGCAAGGATATCATGGGGCACCTTGTCAAAGGCCTTACTGAAACCAAGGTACACTACATCCACAGCATTCCCTTCATCTACCAAGTATGTAACTATCAAAAAAAGAGATAAGATTAGTCTGGCATGACTTGTTTTTGAGAAACCCAGGTTGACTTTTAGTGATCATGGAATTCATTTCTAAGTGCTTACAAAGTGTTTAATGATCTGCTCTAGACTCTTTCCTAGTATTGATGTCAGGTTGACTGGGCAGTAATTATTTGGGTCTTCTTCCCCCCCCCCTTTTTTTTAAAAGATGGGGACAACACTTGCCCTCCTCCTGACTACTGGGACCTCTCCTGTTCTCCAGGAATTCTCAAAAATTATTGACAGTGGTTGTGAGATTACTTCTGCCAGTTCTCTTAATAAACCTTGGATGTAGTTCATCTAGTCCTGGAGACCTGAATTCATTTATACTGGCCAGGTATTCCTGAACTACCTCTTTACCTATTCTGTGTTGCATTTCTCCTACTGTATTAGCAGCTCCATTTTCCCCAGGTTGAGCCCTGTTCTTATTTTGGGACAAGATCGAGGCGAAGAAGGTGTTGAGTAGTTCTGCATTTTCTCTGTGCCGTTAGCATTTTGCCATCTTCTCCATGCCGTGGCCCTACCATTTCCTTGTTCTTCCTTTTACTACAGACATAACAAAAAAGCCCTTTTTTATTGGTTTTAATCTCTCTAGCAAGCCTGAGATCCATCTGTGCTTTAACTTTTTTGACTTTCCCCCTACATGAGCTGGCTATTTGTTTGAATTCTTCCCCCCACCCCGGTGATTTCACCCTTTTTCCATTTCTTGTTCATGTCCCTTTTAAGTCTTAGCTGAGTTTAAAGTTCTTTAGATACCCATCCTGGTTTCTTTAGACACTTTCCCATTTTTTCCCCTTCTCATTGGAGCTGTTTGAAGTTGTGCCTTCAATATCTCACTTACATCCATCATGAACTCCCATCCATCATGAACTCCCTTCTCTTTTAGTATTCCTGACCATGGGATCACCCCTAGTAATTCCCTAAGTTTTCTGAAATCAGATTTCTTAAAGTCTAGAATGCATGTCTGACTACACCTGGCTTCCCCTTTCCTCTGTATAACAAACTCCAGGAGAACATGATCACTCCCCCCTAAGAATCCCGCCACTTCCACTCCATTAATCAGGTCATCCCCATTGGTTGGGTTCAGATCTAAAATAGCTGATCCCCTTGTTGCCTCTTCTAACTTCTGGACAATTAAATGGTCCGCAAGGCAAGTGAGGAATTTGTTGGACCTTAAATTTTTGGCAGAGTTGGACTTCCAACAAATATCGGGATTGTTGAAATCTCTCATTACAACTACATCTCTCCTTTCTGAATGTGTGGTCATCTGTTCCAGGAAGGGATGATCCAGGTCCTCAGTTTGGCTTGGAGCTCTGTAGTAGATTCCCCACAACAAAATCCCTGCTCTTTCTCTCTCCCTTGATTTTTACCCAGATGCTCTCAACCTGGGTCCCAGGATTTAAGTCATAGATCTGTTCACAGGTGTACACATCCTTAACAATCTAACAAGGAAAACAATCTAGTCTAGATGCTATGGATTTGTGCACCAGAAGAATGCCACATCATGAACACAATAAATTACCTAAATCACACAACTAATGATGTGGAAGTTAAAAACTACACGGTTAGTACTAATCTGTATGTTGTTGCAGTAAGAGAACAGCAGACACTGTTGTCCTTATGTCTTTAAGGGCCTGGTGAGAGAGAGTATTATTTGCATTGCCAGTGCCTGCTGTGAATATCTAGATTACTATCCAACTGCAATTATAGTATGATTGCACTGACTTATTTTGCATCCATAAATTACTCACTGTAATCATATCCTTTCATGCCACCTACAGCCTTTTGACCAAAGCACATTTTGAAAATAACAGGACTCCAAGTAAGTCCAAGTAATAGGTTTTCTCACACTAAGATGTCAGGGTGCAGATGTGTATGGAATGAAATACAGCTGTGTAAGAGGATCCCTATACCTTTTACAGTTAGATACCACAAAGAATCCCGCAGGTATCGTTTCTTATTATAATGGCACATGCTTAATCTGGTGGAATGTAACCTTCTGTCCACTTCTTTTGACAAGTCACTACATATGTTACATCAATCTGGCGTCATCCATGTGTTTTGGACTACAGCTGGCATAATCCCCAGGCAACCTGGCTATGGTAGTTACTGATTAAGAGGGTTGCAATCCAATACATCTGGCGGGGGGAGGCAGGTTGAGAAAGGCTTAATTAAAGGTAACCATTCTATGACTCTGCCACAGAACCAGAGTCAATCCTAGCTCCCTAATAAGTACATCTGTATAATATAGTGGTGCCCTTGGTATCTGCTGGACCTTGGTTCCAGGACCTCCTGTGGATACCAAAATTTGTGGATGCTCAAGTCCCATTATATACAACTAGCTATACCTGGTGTAACATACACCGTTCCTCCCATGCGCTAAACACAACCCCCCATGGTACACATGCCACACCCCCATGTCGCCCTCCCTGCCCTCGCACCGCCCTTCCCACACCCTGCGCCACTCTCCCCACCCTCGCACTGCCCTCCCTGCACTCGCTCCACCCTCCCCACCCCATGCCGCCCAGTGCCCCCCTCCCCGCACTCACACCACCCTCCTTGCACCCCGTGCCACCCTGCCTGCACTCTCATCACCCTCCTCGCACCCTGTGCTGCCCTCTCCGCACTCGCACTGCCCTCCCCACACTCACACCGCCCTCCCTGCACCCCGTGCCGCCATGTGCCACCCTTCCTGCACTCACGCTGACCTCCCTGCACCTTGTGCCGCCCTGCCCACACTTGCACCGCCCTCCCCGCACCCCATGCCACCATGTGCTGCTCTCCTCGCACTCGCACCACCCTCCTGACACCCCGTGCAACCCTGTGCCACCCTCCCTGCACTCACACTGCCCTACCCGCACCCCGTGCCACCCTCCCTGCACTTGCACCTCCCTCCCCGCACCCTGTGCCATCCTCCCCCCACGCACCGCCCTCCCCACACGTTGTGCAGCCCTGTGCCGCCCTCCCTGCACTCACACTGCCCTCCCCGCACCCTGTGCCTCCCTCCCTGCACTCTCACTGCCCCCCTTGCACCATGCCACCCTCCCTGCACTCACACCTCCCTCCCCGCACCCTGTGCCATTCTGCCTCCACTCGCACCGTCCTCCCCGCACCCCATGCCGCCTTCCCCACACCCTGTGCCATTTTCCCTGCACTAGCACTGCCCTCCTCGCACCCCGTGCCTCCATGTGCCGTCCTCCCTGCACTCACACCACCCTCCCTGCACCCTGTGTCGTCCTCCCCACACTCGCACCACCCTTGCCACACTCCGTACGTGCTGCACATGCACACACCATGCCACATCCCCCATGTTACTCACACCCTCTCTGCCTCTGCCATGTTTAGAAAGGAGTGAAACTTCCACATGGTCCCGCCCCCAGTGAGCTTATTGGCTGACCAACAGAGCTTTGATTGGTTGGTCAGTTTCCTAAGCAGCCAATCAGCACACTGGAAATGGCAACATACCTAAGAGCAATATAGATAGATAGATAGCAGCATGAACAGTTGGTGGTTTTATTATATTAAAAAGTAATACAAGGATCAGGGGCAACTAACCAGATTTGTTTTGACTGGATTATATATTTGATAAGGATGGGCAAGACATCTTTATTGCTATACTTTTGTAAGAAAACATGGTACCTGTAACAAACCACTTGATTCAGTAATGTAATGGTGAACATTTACTGACATCATTATAGAAAGAACTAGAGGCTAGCAGCTGAAGATCTGGCATGGTCAATTTGTTTGTTTATTTAACTTAATTTAATTTATATCTGCCTTTTCCCATTTTTCCTACCCATCAAGCCTGCTCCTTTCTGCCCATTCTCCTTTCTGTTTCAGGCTGCTGCCTAAGATCACCACATGTCATACTTTACAGAAGGGTAGCTCTCTATTTTAAAGCATTTGTCTACTTGAAGCACTTTCCAGTCTCTGTCTAATTTAAAGAAAAAGAACCATAAGAAGGTTGAGCACACAGATCACCTTTCGCACTGCACATTTGTAGCACCATGATTCCACATTAACTGCCACGGCTGTATCCTGTGGAATCCTGGGACTTGTGTTCTGGTGAAGCTCAAGAGCTCTCTGGCTGAGAATTCTAAATACCTCTCCCTAAACTACAGTGCCCAGGATTCCAGAGGATAAAACAAAGCCAGTTAAAGTGGCATCATAATGCTACAATCTATATATATAAAATTCTCTTGGGTATGTTGCCTTTCCCAGTGTGCTGATTGGCTGCTCAGGAAACACACCCAACCCACACCCAACCAATCACCACCCACATGCAAATTCCCTCTCCACCTCATGATGCACTCCTGTCACTCAATCTGTGGGCCAGATTGGGACCCAGGCAGTCAACTGGCAGCAGTGATGGGCTGCCTGTGATGGGACCCAGGTAATCAACTGGTGGCAGCAGGAGACTGCAGCCACCGCTGCAACAGGACCCAGGCTAGTAGCGGCAGGGCAACAGAGCGAATCACCTTCAGCAATTCTGGGAAGAGTGTGGAACACTGAGAAGGGAGAGGAGGAATTTAAATCCACCAGACTACCTTACAGGGATGTCGTGAGATCTATTGGGCATTTTGGGGGGAGTTTTTAAAATGGTGTATGTTACACCCAGTACAGCTAGTTGTATAATATTAAAGGACCTCTCATCAGAATCTTCCCCACTATGGTAAAATGTGTTTCATTTCTATTTGCATTATAATTAGAAATAATTTATAAGGTTGTGGCCATTCTTGTAAATTATCATGTGACCCCTTTTTATGCAGATCTGTGCCCTCTTTTATAAGCAATATATTTCTTCTTTTTTGTTGATATGTAAGTGACCTACTCCTTTTTCTAGCTGGGAGAACTGTATCTTCTTTCTTAAGGCCTTCCACCTGTCTTGCCCCTGTCTGGGATTAAAGTAGCTCAGCCAGTAGTAGACTTTGGCCTTTCTGACTGCCCAGCTCCACTGTGGTAGAAAGGTAAGCTAATCAGGCCAGTGAGGCAGGGAATCCATGCTGCATTTTGGCATAGACTTTAAAGGAACAATCCAAAGTTCTGAATCTTCCTCCCAAATACATTCAGTCCTTTGGGTAGCTCTTTTAAGGTTAAATGGTTTCACTGCCTCACTGCTATCAGAGCTACCACTAATCACTACCCCGTTATTATCATCTCTGCCAACATTGCTGAGGCATATTACAATATTGATTACTGAGATTCTGAATAATAACCAATATTCATCAAATATCAGCGGACTTTGCTTTCTTCTCAGAGAGCCATCCACCATATACCATTTCTGTTAAAACAGAATGTTGTCATTACCTTGCTGACATTTTGAATCATGCAAAAGCATTAAGTTAAAATGCAAATTATAGTATAAATTGATCAGAGGCAAGTGACCCGATGGTGGTGCTTCTGAAATTGCATATTAAATTATACACTAAAAGGGATGAAAGGGATGCCAAAAAGGCTGTAAATAAGCATCTGTGTATACATAAAATTAACAGGCTATGAGCTCAGATGAAACTAAAGGGTCTATAAACATTATGGTGATCACATGGTTTCATCCTGCATGAATCCTAGGTTACAATAAGTGTATAATGTTTGCAGTAACAAGTGTGATCTTTTTTTTCCTGAGAGGACTGAGGAAAGCTTCAGATTGCCCCTCTGTTCATGGAAGGAACTTATATTTGAGAGTAATTGTAAAAACTAGCGGTACCCAGCGTATCATACGCTGTTATCTTATCCCACTCCTCCAACATGCTTTATGGGGGAATGGGGAGAGAGACCCATTATCTGTTCACTAGGTTAATAGGTAATGTGTACTTTTATCATGTGACCTATATTATGAACATATACAGGAATGAATGAACTGATACAATTGTTAGGTTTATCCCTTTTAATTCTGAGGCCTCTTCATACATCACAAAGATTGAGAGTACTTGCACAGAAAATTTCATGGAAAACCTGCATGCAAACAGTGACACAAAATATTTTTTTCCTATATGTACATGTTAAGTGAGAGCTAGTGTGGCATAGTGTTTGAGAGTTGGACTAGGACTTGGGAGATGATTGTTTGAATACCTGCTTAGCCATGAAAAAACACTGGTTGACTTTCAGGAAGTCACACTCTCAGCTGTAAGGAAGGCAATGGCAAACTTCCTCTAAATAAATCTTGCAAAAAACCCCACAAACAAACAAACACCCGTACCATAAGTTGGAGTCCACTTGAAGGCACATAAGAACAAAAACACATGTGGTGTAAATGTGTTTGGAAATGTGCAGCTGTTGACAATTTTCTATAGCATGTGTAGGCTAAGAAAAATTTGTATGTATGAAAGTGACATTGTACAAACCTGACATGCAGGCAAGACATACACATGCCTTTCCATATTGAAATGTTATAATGTGTGAAAGGGGAGTTAGAACATGTCATTTTATGTCTGGGGATGGGGATTCGGTAATTAGGTTGGATAGAAGGTGTTACACAAATAGTGGCTCAGATTATCTCCATCTACAATCCACACTTGCTCTCTGTGATCACCTGTGTAAAGTCAGATTTAGGTAAGAACATGCTTATATGATTTCCCTTGAATTTTAAAATGTTAGTAAATGACTTTGTTGCATGTCTTCTGTGTTAAAGTTGTCTAAAGTTACCTACAGTAAGACCCCCTTATCTGCAGGATCACTTCTCGTGGTTTCAGTTATCCATGATCGCCCCTACAAAGAAGTGTTTGTGGGCAGCTCTCTGAGCTCCAGTGAAATACTATAGTATGCTTGGGCTGTAAGTTGATAAGTTGACTTCCCGCCTTCCTCTTGTTGTGCAAGCTTCTGTTCGGGAAGTGAAAAGAGGAAAGTTGGGAGCGGATTGGTTCCCCCACCCTCTGCAGGCAGCAGGTGAACAGGGGAAAGGGACTCCTCCTGGCCACAGGAAGCATTGTTTCCAAGACCCCTTTAACTCTGTGGTTTAAAAGTTTATTAAGTGGTTAAATTTAAGTAGTCAACCACTGTACAAAAATTTGGGTTCAATACTATCTGCGGTTTCAGGCATCCACAGAGAGTCTTAGAACGTATCCCCTGCAGATAAGGAGGTCTTATTCTGTGGTGTCTGTAAGTGAAGATTAAATGAACTTTTACTAATACAATGCTAATGACATTGTTAAATATCCATTCAAAGTGTGAAACACTTTGTGCTTAGGAAAACAGAGTGCTTGAGGCTGCCAGGATGGATTTTTATGTTATTAGAATGGGTTGTCATGGGACAACAGGTTTTATTTATAGCAAGTTGACTGTTTATCTTTGACATTGAATCAGAGCAGAAGCTTCTTGAATTATTCACTGGGCTTCTTGACATATTTAGAATATGGACTGATGAGCATTAGTATTAGTCTCAATTGTAAATAAGATCCCCTTTATGACATTCCACTAATTGAACAATTTCCTGGTCAGCTGCAAATTCCATGGATTATTTAGCTGAAGCCTTGCAACATAACTGCACACAAAGGAGATAACAGTCTTGTCTGCTAATGCAGGAGAACCTCTGAGACTGTGTCAGTAATTTACCTATCCTCTAAATGACACATTGGGCTGTGGAATGCAGATGTGCGACAGCTGCTGTAATGTTTGGAAGGAGAAATGGGAACAGTACATCTGTTGATGTGCAAATTATGATTGGAGAATAATGTGATGGAAATCCTGCTGCTTAAAAAGCCCTGATTTTGCCTAAAGATGCTATGGAAATTATATTTCTCCTGAAAAAAGAATAATGAAGCTGACATCTAGGGTCCTGTGAATAATTTGAATTTGAACTACATCTGGATGTACTGTCTTTCAAGGAAGTGAAAAGTACTATTTGTTACAGTGAATAGTAATGTTGTGAGAGGTAAGATGTAGAATTTCATTTAATTAACGAAATACCATAACAAGACAAATATTTGTTATGCTGAGATTAAAGGACTGACTATATTTGCTTGATGATAGCATGCAGGTGAAAAAAAAAAGACTAGAGATAACAGTAGTACAAGGGCAGGACCCAAATTATTATTTTATTGTATCCATTAGGTATGTCCATTGTTTTATTTTTAGTAGCAATCTAGCATGCCATCTCACAAATTCTTTTCAAAATTGCCTTTTAAAAATAATTTCTGCTTGAGAAACAAATTCAAATGCTATGGCTATAACAATTAGATGTACGTTTCTGTGGATTCCAGCTCAAGACTGCCAACAGACTTTGGATTACATTTTGGTAGGTTTCTTGCACTATTAACAATTGGTAAAATGTTACAATTATAGCTTTTCCCATTATTTTGCGTCTATGCTAAGAAAGGATTAAAGTAAGGTCACCCCCTGTATCTGTGGAACCAGTAGTTATAATTTCAGTTATCCACGGCTTTAAAAATAGGGATACATACCATAGAGTCACACTGGAAAATGCCTAGAGAGGTGTCCTCTCTAGGAATCGCTAGGTGCACCAATGCAACTCCATTGTATATTTGTACAGGACATCCTTTATTTTAAAAGGGTTTGCTATTAATCTTGGTTTTACTTATAATGGTAAGTCCAAGAATGTTTTGCGCATACTGGAGGGAGAGGGGCAACCTGTATTACAATTCTGCATGCCAGGCAGTAGTTAAAGGCCCAGGCACTCTATCAGAAAAAAAGTTGACAACCACATTCTAGACTAAGTAATTTCCATTATTATCTGAAATCTCTCTCTCTCTCTCTGGCTTTTCTTCGCAAATGAAGATTCATGAAGGACTCATCCCGCGCTTTCTGCAAGCGCGCTGATGACTAAAAAGGCCAATCCGAGATAAACAAGTCCGGTTGCAGAAAGCACAGCAGAAGGTCTCCTTGGGTGATGTTTTTGGGTTGTGATCCTTTCTGCGTTGTCGTTTCTCTTCAAGACTTGTTCGGCGTGAGTTCTCAAATAAGGCTGCAGCATTGTGGATAGTGCGTCTCCATGCCTCCCGATGTGAGGCCAGGGAGGACCATTGTTGGTGATCAGTTTGGCCGAGACTGAGATGTTGTTTCAGGGAGTCGTTTCACTTTTTTGGAGTGCCCCTCTTACGCTGACCCATGGCGAGTTCACCGTAGAGTAGTATTTTTGGGAGGCGATGGTCCTCCATCCTAGAAACGTGCCCTGCCCAGCGCAGCTGTGTTCTCAATATCATGGCCTCAATACTGGTGATCCCTGCTTGCTCAAGGACAGCAACATTCGTCACATAGTCAGTCCAGTGTATATTTAGGATTGTGCGTAGACAGCGCTGATGAAAGCGCTCGAGGAGTCGTAGGTGGTGGCGATAGGTGACCCATGTTTCAGATCCATAAAGGAGGATAAACAGTACAATGGCTCTATACACACTGATTTTTGTGCTTTGCCTCAGATGTTTATTGCTCCAGACTCTTTTGTGAAGTCTTCCAAATGCACTATATGCCTTTGCTAATCTGAAATTATCTGAAATAAATCACCCACATTGATGCGTATTCACTATTGTAAAGTGAGTCAGTTCCTAGAAGAAGTACCAGCTCTTTAACCAGTTTGTCTGCCTTTAACATAGCAGCTATTCATTTCATAAATTGCTTTAAACTAAGATTGGGATCTCAAAGTGTTTTACATTTAAGTCTTGAAACATAATGCAAATATGTGTGTATATACATGTTCTGAGTAGGAGGGAAGGCAGTTTTCAGCTTGCAGTTCTAACTTCATTTATTTTGTTGAGTTTTTGTTCTCTTTTGTTCTCTTCTTGGTCTTAAGAAATTTTATGGCTATCATATTACCAGTATGCTTTAACATTATATTAATTTCTATGGCAGGGATGCTCTGTTGTCTTGAGCATGACCTTTCCCTCTTTCTGCTAGGCTCAGACCATGAACTCTTAGCACTCATTGCAAAAAGAAAAGGTATTTTCCCAGTCATAGGAAAAGGCCAGCTGCTTTGTATCTGGTGAGTTAATAACCATACTTGGTTGGAGGTTTTGTTTTGTTTTGTAATGGATCAAGTAGATGTTTTTCAGTACATTTTGACACCACCACCCTGAAGCCCTGGGCCTTCCTTGTCATAAAGTATCAATTTTGGACAGCAAAATGTCTTGATTTTTCATTTCATTCAGTCATTTGAGGAAAATGATGGCATAACACACCTAGCCTCCAAGCTACTTTTCCCTTTCTCACACGCACACACACTCTCCAACAGCTCCACCAAGAGGGTGCATCCTTCCAGCCCTCTAGTCTGCGCTCTCTCCCTCTCCCAGAGGAGGCGGCTGACTGTCCACACCCTACCTCTCTTCCCCTTCCTGCTTTCCACCATGTCAGGCTAGCCTGGGGTTGTCTCTGCTTAGAGGCCCCAAGAACCTGTGGCACTTCTTGCCACCGTAGAACCAACCCCAGTCCTCCCTCTTCCCCAGAGAGAGAGGCAATGTAGCAATGACCCAGAATAAGGTGTGTGCAGGCATAGGCTTATTAGGAAAATTAGAAAAGCTTATTTTATTTCAGGCAAGGTTTAAGAGGTAAATCAATGCATGAAGACTCTTCCCTTCAGGCTCAGACTTAAGGTTACAAAGATAGTAAGATGTTCAATACATGCAGCCAAGGAAAACAAAAAGATAATCCCTGATGCAACTGATACATTCCCTAGAACTGTACTCACAACTATGCAGTCTTCTGCTGGATTCAGAGGGAAGGCCAGAGCTAGTCTTCAGCTCAACAGCGCCCTCCATTTTAAGTCCTTTGTCCTCTCATCTCTCCCTGGGACGCAGGTACTTATCCCAAGGTACTTCTTTTGTCTCACTGGCTCATGGGCAGAAGCAGGCTAACATCCTTTTTCAAAATTGTCCCCTTGCCAGTCCTCATTAGTCAGTTCTGTATCTGGTGATGAGACATCATTACTGAGGTGACTGTGGAGGTGATACTTTTGATCCCACCTCCAGTTAACCCTTTCTTTACCTGACATTGTTTACAGATAATCACTGAACTTCAGCATGATGGGAACTCAAGTACTGCCATCATCACAGGCCCAAGGTGGAGATGCCAGATTGCTGGGGAGATGCCCCTCTGAGACACTGCTTTTGCTTCCCCCTCCTTTTCCACATTGGAAGGTGCTTCTCTTCTCTCTTCTTTTTTGTTCTTATCTCTGCTCTTTTACACATCAGGGATTCTGAAGTCGGGATGGGAAGGGACTTTGCTCCTAATGAAGCTGTACACTGGGGAGAGAGTCAAAGCACTGATTTTGTTGGAGGTACCAACAAATATACATTTATTTTATCAATAATTTACATTTTTATTACTAGGAGTGGTTGTGTAGGCAGGGTCCTGTGCACTGCTTTGCCCGGAGGACTATAATGCTGTTAAAATGGCCCTACTTCTACATGCCTAGAGCCCGGTCCAGGTCTGAGTGGAGCTGAGGCCAAGTGCCTTTTGATATGTCTTCTCCTTGCCTGCATCAGCAAGTGGGAAGCAACCATTTTAATTTCCCATAGTGCCTTACAGTGGTATTACATTGTAGCGTTGTGGAAAATAATATGGAATCTACCCATCTAAGAACAAATGTTTTCAAAGCTTTTCTTTTCTTTTTTTAAATGATAATATAAGGAGCAAGAAAATGTAAGGAAAGCAAGTAAACAGTGAATGATGGAGACAAATCAGGGAACTGACTCATTTGTAAGGAGAGAAGATTCTAATGTGAATAAGAAAAGTGCTGACTTATATCATGGAGGCATACCCGGAGCATGATTACTATTGATCTGAGACAGAGAGAGGTGATCTATTGAACAGCTGCAAATCAATGGCACAGAAAATATGCACATGGCACTTCTCTAGGCAACTCAGCCAGTTGCAACTAATAAATCCGTTTTTGCTGATTTTATCTGTGCATATTTTATAGTGACAGCATGTATTTTATTCACTGCCTTTACCAGTGCTGGTACTAAAACAGGTAGCCAGCATGTCTGAGCACACCCCTACTTGTACTTCTTTTATTGGAATATCATAGTCTTCTTCCTTTGGAACATAATGCAAGTATTTAAGCCCACCCTATGTGTGTCTAACCAGAAGTAAGGTGCCAGTTACACGACAATTTTTGTCGCGGGGCTTACCGTGACTTCCTGATCCCGGATTGGTCCCACGCTGTTTAGACGATTTTTGTCACTCTTTAGGAAATCCTGTGATTGATATTTACATGTCAAAATTCTGTTTCTTTTTATAGGTCCCGCACTCTTATATCCCGTGCTTTTGTTGTTTACACATGTTTAGCCTACCGGGATTTTTTTGGGGGGGCTGTCAATCAAGGATGCAATTACTCGTGTTTTCACAACCTCGGTGACGTACTTCCTTTAGAGTTCCGTGCCACGAGCGATGCTATTGGCTGGCTGGGAGGGGGGGAAGGAGGTGGCAGAGGCTTGTGTTTATCTTGTCTCTTAAAAATGTTAACCCTTTAAGCAGAGGCAGAAGGCATTTTGAAAGACCAAGAATGTGATCTTTCGCTCAGATGGAGGAACAATTAAACCATGGCCTTTCCTTTTGAAATCAAGCCGAGTGGAGGGGGGAGGAGAGGCTTGGGATTTCTTTTAAAATCTTGACGCTTAAAGCAGAGGGAGCTACAGAGTGAAGATTTCAAGCCAGTGTCACACAAGGCATTTTGGCTGGCATTTTTTTACTGTGCCTTGGTGGTGGGGGGAATGAAAGTGTGTTCATTTGCTCAGATGCTGGAATATTTTACTGTGCCTTGGGGGTGTGTGATGAATGTTTGATTATCCATTCAGACCCAGGGAGGGGATCCAGGCAGGGAATGAATGGACGACTCTCTGCCCACCACAATCTCTTTGTAACATGCAGTTGATGAAGAGGTTAAATCTGAAGGGTTTGCAGTGTAGAAATCCATTTAAAAAGGTGACACACATGTGCACACACACCAGCCTACATGCAGCTGGAAGGGATGCCTTTATTTTCAGCTGGTGAGGCTGGATCTGTTGAATGGGTGACTGACCCTCCTTTTCTGGTTGCTGATCTCTAAGCCCACCCCCAGCCACCATTTCCTGTCATCCCCTGGTACCGAGATATTTTGTCCCAGGCTGTTTACATTTCCGATTTTCCGAATCCTCCAGTGACTTTTTTAAAAAACGGCACAACCCGCGGGACTGGAAGTCCCACAGGTTGAGGGATAAAAGGTGGCCCCCTTCTGAAAATCACATACCCGACCCGATGTGCGTGTAAACTGCCAGGGATCAACACAAATTCTTCCCGGGACATTTTCATCGTGTAAACGGCACCTAAGAGTATAGTGGACATGTGAGAGGGCTGAACTAGATGGCCCTTGTGGTACCTTCCAGCTGTATGATTCTGTGAAAGAGGGCAGGGCTCCTATGCCACTCATAGTTCTGTAAAAAAGAGGAATTTCAGCAGATGAAGCTTGCATGACAAGCTACAGCTCCTGGAATGTCCATTTCCATACAGGTATTAGAGGAAAATAAGCCATATCCTTTGCTCCAGGTAGCTATCCCATCCCTAGGCTGCTGACACACTGCAGAAATAATGCAGCTTGATACCACTTTAACTGCCATGGCTCAATGCTATGGAATTCTGGGATTTGCAGTTTTGTAAAATATTTATCCTGTCAGAGAGCTCTGGTGCCACAACAAACTGCAGCTCCCAGGATTCCATAGGGTGAAGCCATGATAGTTAAAGCAGTGTCAAACTCCATTGTTTCTGCAGTGTGTCAGCAGCCCTAGTCTTAACTTAATGAGCTTTATTTCCAGGTAGTTTAACTTTACTTCAGACTGTAAACAATAAAGTGTTTTGAAATGCTGGATGCTTTCAAATTCTGGAGCTACAGCTGTATGGCACACAAGAAGATTTGTAGTATGCTTTTTTACAAAGTGATGCCTATAAATAATAGAAAAAATTAACAAGAAAACTTTAAAATAAAAATCTAAAAGGATTTGATTAGATTTTGCTTTAGTTGAACATGATGAAAATGCTGCCTCTTGTGAAAAGTTATGGGCTTAACAGTGTAATAATTAGAGTAGTTTTGCCCTCCAACCTAACATACAAAGCACAAGTCACTTTAACCTACCATTCCTTTAGGAAGTGAAAGCAGTTTGTAAGTATAGTCTATTGATTGCCAATGTTTCATTATCCTAGCTGTAATACCCTGAAGGCACAAAATTCTGTCTGATCTTGGAAGCTAAGCAGGGTCAGGCCTGATTAGTACTTGGATGGGAGTCCTGAAGGAATGTGATGGGGGCTGTATTTCAGAAGAAGACAATGGAAACCCACCTCTGAGTATTCCTTGTCTAAGAAACCCCCTATGACATTCGTGGGGTTGCAATTAAGTTGGCTAGCAACTTGAAATCACATGCACACAATGCAGGATTAAAACAGGTGGATTCCTTTATCTCCTTGTTTGGCAAGATTCTAATTATGCTGATCTGTAAATAAACCTCACAGAGTCTAATAAGGCCTTGTCCTTAAGTATGCTTATTCTCCATGGCAGCAAGTTTGCTGCATAACACCAGGTATACCTCAGCTAACAAAATAGGGCTTTACTCCTTCAACAGAAACCTTGGTACCAGAGGTAGTAGTAACATGGAGGATAGGTCCTACACCACAAAAAAGAAGAGCAGTTCAACATGTTTCTTCAGCAAACGTTTTATTCTAAACTAACATTGTGCACAGAGCCAGCATGGTGAAGTGGTTTGAGAGTTAGACCAAGGTTCAAATCCCTACTTGGCCATGGAAACCCACTGGGTGATCTTGAGCAAGTCACATTCTCTCAGCCTCAGAGAAAGACAAAGCACTCTGAACAAATCCTGCCTAGAAAACCTCACGATAGCTTCACTGTAGGGCCATCATAAGCCAGAAACTATTTGAAAGGAAGACAACTTTATGCACATGTGAAATGAAACAACCTGGTCAGGTAAGCCTCACTTCACTAAACAAAAACATTTTGAATCTTCCAGAGACCACTTGAAAGCATCTTCCAAAATGCATCCCGGGATGATAATTTTTCTTTCAATAGCCTCCACTTTTCTTATGATTTCCATTTTGCTGGTGAAAACTTACAGGTTTTTCAACATGCCAGGGTAGCTGGCAAGGTAGGTTAATTTACATTCCCTTTTTCTTTTTGTTTTGCTCTTTACACGTGATCAATACATGATTCTGAAGGCACTTTATTTACCTTGCCTGTTGTAGGGAAGCACACACAGGGACAGTAGGATTGCCTAGAGTAGAATCCCATTCTTTTCCAGGTCAAGCTTAATTTCATTGTTTATTGCTGCTGCAACCCAAGACTGAAAGTCTTTCTCCAGCCCCCCTTCACCATCCTCCCAATGCCAAGCCTGCAAAATAAAATAAAACAAAACCTTCCTAGCAAGTCAGAAAATAAGAGAAGGGTGGGTGAATGGAATTCCTTAAAAAGACTTTGTTAAAAGGAGCTTATTTTGTGAGTGGTTTTCTCTCTCTCTCTCTGGCTTTTCTTCGCAAATGAAGATCCAGGAAGGACTCATCCTGTGCTTTCTGCAAGCGCGCTGATGACTAAAAAGGCCAATCCGAGATAAACAAGTCCGGTTGCAAAAAGCACAGCAGAAGGTCTCCTTGGGTGATGTTTTTGGGTTGTGATTCTTTCTGCGTTGTCGTTTCTCTTCAAGACTTGTTCGTCGTGAGTTCTCAAATAAGGCTGCAGCATTGTGGATAGTGCGGCTCCATGCCTCCTGATGTGAGGCCAGGGCGGACCACTGTTGGTGAGTGGTTTTATTAACTGTGGTATGCCTGCATTGCTTTCCTCCAAACCCAGTGGTTCTTAACCTGTGGTCCAGGGACCCTCAGGAGTCCTCTCAGGGGGTCCACAAAGGCTTGAAGGCTGTGAAGTCGAAGGCTTTCATGGCCAGCATCCATAGATTTTCCTTGGTTTTTTTCCAGGCTGTGAGGCCGTGTTCTGGAATAGTTTCTTTCTGATGTTTCACCTGTATCTGCATTCTCTGAAGATGCCAGCCACAGATGCAGGCGAAACCTCAGAAAGAAACTATTCCAGAACATGGCCTCAGAGCCTGGAAAAAAACGCTTGAAGGCTGCTTGGTTCACTCCCCCCTGAAGCAGAGTGGCCAGGTGACAGGAGCCAAGGAAAAGGCTGGCTGGCTTGGCCTGCACATTGCCATTCAATCCATTCCAGCCACAAACTTTCAGGAAGAAGCAGCCTTCCCTCTCCCTCCAGTGCCTCTCAGGGAAGAGTTAATGGATGGTGTAATTGTATCATTAATTATTATTATTATTATTATTACTAGGGTTTTAAATCTTGAATTAAGTCTTGGGGGTCAATTATTTTATTTATTTATTTATACCCCGCTCTTCAGCCACAAGCCTATCAGAGCGGCATACAAAAATTGTTTTTAAGCAACAGCAATTTACACATCTACACTGCATTAAGCAGTTTCCAATGTGTGTTAGCTAATTGCCCCCACAAGCCGGGTACTGCTTTGCTGCAATGGCAGCAAAATATATTTAAAGGGGGGTCCCTAGTAAAGAAAAGGTTCAGAGCCACTGCTCTATCTATCCCCTTTTCCGTGCACATCCTATGGAGGTTTACTAGGGAACTACCACCCACCCACCCACCAGCAAAGGTGCCTGCATTAAGTTGCACAAAAAGCCCCGGGTTGGGGAGTAGAAGGGCTGAACGAATAACGGCCTGATTTGCTTATTAATACTGCGTTGTCTTTTATTTGCAATGCAGCGGAGCTCCTAAACCACGGGCTTCTGAATGCACAAGGCCAGAAATAGATAAATAAATAAACCCAAAGCCGTGGAAGGGAACCCGAGGCAGATGACGGGTCAGTCAAAGCCGCTTTCTGGAGAGCGAAAGGCAGCCCCCTTTCCGGGCAGTGGGAGGGCCGGCTTTGCTTTTGCCCCCGCCTTTCCTTCTAGCGGCGGGACTGCGATTGGGTTGACGGGAGAGCTTTTCCTGCCGGTGGGAGACTGGGAGGTAAGGCCCGGGGACGGGTTCAAGTGAGCTCTCCAGTCCTGGGGAGGCAAGCCTGATTGGGGGGGGTGTCGGGTTTGAAAGCACGGGGGGGGGGTGCTGCTGCTGCTGTTGTGTGGATCGGCCCAGGCTGAGTTGCCTGGCCAAAAATAAGCTGGTGTCTTGTGTGTGTGTTCAAGAGCAGGGCTGCAATGCAAGGTCGCCTCCATGCGGTTAGCAAAAGTCCGGCTTTGCAATGGACAGCGTTGTGTCTCTGTGCCTTCCAAGTCGCCTGTAGACTTAGGGGCGACCCCGTGGATTATTTCCATAGGCAAGGCAGAGTCAGAGACGGTGTTGCCGGTTCCTTCAACAATGGTTAATTTCTCCCCCACCACCACCGTGAATTGTCAGGGGTGGCCAAGAAGCCATGCCTTCTCGCGGGAAAGTCCCCAAGTACGAGATCGCCAGGGTGTTTGCATGGCAAGTTGGAAAAGATTAAGGGGCGTTGAGGGGAAACTCCTCAAGTACAGTTGTCCCTTCATATTTGATGGGGTTTGGTTCCTGGACCCCCCCCCCGTGGATACCCAAATCCGTGAATACGCAAGTCCCATTATATGCACTGGCATAGCAAAATGGTGTCCCTTGATGGCAAAATCAAGGTTTGCTTTTGGGATTATTATTTTTTTAAGAATATTTTCAAGCCGTGAATATTTAAACCCGTGGAGACCAAATCCGTGGATACGGAGGGACAACTGGTACTGTATTCTCTTTCTCTCCCCCCTCTCCCTGTCTCCTCCTCTCTCCCTCCCTCTCTCTTTCATCTCTCTCCTTCTCTCTGTCTCCCCCTTTCCCTCTCTCCCCCCCTCCCTCCTTCTCACTCCTTCCCTCCCTCTCCCCCCTCATCTCTCTCTTCTTCTCTGTCTCCCCCCCTTTCTCTCCACCCTCCCTCTCCTACTCACTGGCCTCTGAAACAGATCTACAGAGTAAGGTTTAGCTCCTAATAAAAGGGCAGGCCTAAGCATGTTTTACTAAAAATAAAAATAATAAAAAATAAAAAAATAAAAAAATACTGTAGTGCAAATTAGTAACTCAGACTTTATTTTCTTTTGAAGGGCAGAGATTCTCAAATGGGAAGTGGAATTGCTAAACTTCTCCAAATCTGCCCACCACCACCCCTGTCCCATGACTTAATAATAGCACTGGTGAGAGAGGAAGCAAGACTTTTGCAAAACCTAAGTAAGGCTGAAGTGTAAGCGTTCCCCCCCTCCCCCTCTGCAGCTGGTTTCTTGCACAGCAAATGCCCACTTTATTGCCACACCTGATTTAAGGTTGTGCTTGTGTTATGAATAAAAAGGAAGAGGAGGACCAAAAAAGAAGAAAAAAGAAAAAGAGCCTTCTGGCACCTTTAAGATGGATTTATTTTAGTCTTAAAGGTATCACAAAAAAATCCTCTTTAATGTTTTTTTCCTTCTTACCCTTTTTACAGTAGGACCCTCCCGTATCTACTGATTCATTATCCACCGATTCATTTATCTACGGGACACAAAACAGCATACCTACCATAGAATCTTCCTAGAAAATGTGTTCTCTCTAGCCATTTTCTAGGTCCTCCAAGGCAACTGTATGGTATTTTAAACCAGAAGACCCATTATTTTCAATGGCATTCGCTATTATCCATAGTTTTCAGTATCCACAACCCCCCCAGAACACACCCCAGCGGATAAGGTGGTCCTACTATATCTTGAAACAGACTGTTTTTTTCTGAAAATTGTTTATATTACAGAGCTCTCTTTCACCCTCTCTTTCTGGCCTCTGTCAAAGGAGAGTGTTCAGTACCTGAAAACAATGCCGAAAGAAAAGCCAATTTTGTAGATTCCAGTGGAGGGGAATAATCTGTGTTTGAGGCTGAAACTGTTAATGCAGGGGGGAGAGCTAAATGTGGGTAAGACCTCTCTTTTTGTCTTCTGATGTCACCTCCTTTAGTCTCTCTCTTTCTGCCATCCCTTCTTTCTCTTCCTCGTCCCCCTCCTGCAAACCCAAGGGCTCTTGTGGTTTTTGCCCCTGAAATTCCAGGGCCTGGGATAGTCTTGATCTATCCTATCCTATCCTATCCAGGGCTCATCTACACCATCCAGAATATTCAGGCTCCTTGCTGGAGTATTCTGGCTGTAGAGGTGGCCCATTCTGTCCCATTACCTGAAGAAAATGGGTTGGAATCAACACAGAAACGCCAGCCTGTCGCTGCTGCCACCGGTATTGCCAATTTCCCTGCTGTGCTGGGTGTGGGTAGCTGGCCACAACATATGACAATCCCCCTGTATATGACCAGCCTTGAGGCTTGTCTAAATGGTGAAAATACTCCTTGTAGAATTCAAGAAGAATATATTTTGTTTAAATGGGATCCCGCAGCGATTCACCATATTCGGAAGGAGGGGGCCAAAAACCCCATATACTGTGCAGGAAAAGCCGGGGTATTTGGCCAGTTTAGACAAGCCCCTAAGCTGCTTTCCCAAAGTTTTTTTTTTTTTAAACTGCGCATTCTTGCTTGTTGGGACAATCAATTTGGATTGCAGCACATTCTCAGCAAGAATGGAAGTGGATTGCTGATTTGTCGGACGTGCGCAGGGGTGGAGCTTTCCAGCTATGAATGGCTGGAACCACCATGTTGAATGTTCATGGTAGCAATCGTGTGCCGAGGTGACAAAATGGTTTCCCCCCTCCAGCTTGTTTAAGCATAAGGTCGCACTTCTGCACCTTTTATTTATTTTTTTTAAAAAAACTTTGGTAGCGGCAACTTGAATAAAAATGTGAGCAATTCACTTGTGCCTGCCATCCTGATTTGCAGGCAGGCCCGTGTGAACATCAAACATGGATAGCTTTGCATACCTGTGGTCTTGTCCCAAAAATGTGGAGACAAATGAATTGGCGTTACTGTGTACCAATCCACATTTTATTGCTTCATATAGACTAGCCCTTGGTCACATGCTGCTGGTCTGTTGCCGGGATCCAGCAGAGCAAGGATGATTGGCAGCAGCAGCAGCAGCAGCAGTGAAGAACAGCCTGCTGGGACGGGCTCCCACAGACATGCGGTGTCTGACTTGTCCTGGTGGGAACACATTAATCTGGCTATTTTTTAAAAAAGCGGTAAAGGGCCCAATACTGGCTCCCTCTGCCCAGTTCCAGCTCTGTATCTGCCCTGGGGATGGTAAGAACTACCTGGGGGCAGAACAGGGCAAAAGCCCGCATTATCTGGAATGGGGTAAGCTGGGGTATTTGGCCAGTGTAGATAAGCCCCTAGGTTGCTTACACACTGCAGAAATAATGCAGTTTGACGCCACTTTAACTGCTGTGGCTCAATGCTATGGAATTCTGGGATTTGTAGTTTTATGAGATATTTAACCCCTGTCAGAGACCTCTGGTACCACAACAAACTACAAATCCCAGGATTCCACAGGATGGAGCCATGATAGTTAAAGTGGTGTCAAACTGGATTATTTCTACAGTGTGTCAGCAGCCCTAGTATCCCATGCAGAGGTTCAGCCCTGGTTGTCAGCTCCTCTAGATTAAAGGGTGGAAAGACACCAGCCTGAATGGGATCTGATTTTCCTTTATTCTCCTTAAAATCCTACCATGTGGAGCTAAGTGCAGAATTGAGGATTGGGTAAGGAAAAGGATGCTTAGTCCAGGCATTTGTTTCCATTACAAAAACAGAGTTCACAGTGTTTTCAGACATATCCTTTCCTCTTGTTTCACTCAAGTAAGGCTTAATTCAGCATTCTAATTAACAAACAAATTAGCCTTCTTTAAGCAAAACAAACAAACCTACAACAGGCAATCAGAAAACTCCGATCCCATGGGATCCAAAGGTTGCAGAGCAGAGGAGACTGCCACTCTCTTTGCTGTCTTTTCATAGGCAAGTACAGTTGTCCCTCCGTATCCACGGATTTAAGTTTTCACGGTTTGAAAATATTCTCAAAAAAAAAAAAATAATCCAAAAAACAAACCTTGTTTTTGCTATTTCTTATATGAGGGACACCATTTTGCTATGCCATTGCATATAATGGGACTTGAGTATTCATGGATTTGGGTATTCACGGTGGTGGGGGGAGGGGAGGCGGGTCCTGGAACCAAACCCCAGCGAATATGAAGGGACAGCTGTATAGCCTTTTTTGTTCCTGCTCAAGGAGAATGGGCCTTGCATAGTGTGCTGTATTGCCTATTTGGTGTTTTCTTTTTAATGACTAGGCTTTTTATTGGTTTTGGTTTTATTGATAAATTAATTACATTTTTAATTTTTGTATGATATTTAGCTATGTTTATTGTAACTAATGGGAGGAGGAGGAAGAGAATGGAAGGGAAATTTTGCAGTGGTGTCATAGCTCCACCACTACATTAGGTCACTACAGTGTATAGCTATAAACAGAAAATAAAGTAGAATTGCCTGTGTTAGATATACAGTTGCCCCTCCACATTTGCGACTTTCACATTTGTGATTTTGATCATTCGCGGAAAGCTGCCTGCGCCCCCCTGATCAACACCCCACTCCCTACCCAAGGCAGCCAGGGGCTTCTCAGGAAGCTCCTCGCTGCCTTGGGAAGGGGGGGTGGGAACCAGCTGGCGCACTCGCGCTACACCCCACTCCCTTCCCAAGGCAGCCAGGGGCTTCTCAAAAAGCTCCTTGCTGCCTTGGGAAGGGACTGGGGTGGAAAACCACTTGCTGGCAGGCTCATTTCTTATTCGCAGTTTTTTCACATTCGCGGGGGTTGTCTGCCCGTAACCCCCACGAATGTGAAGGGATGACTGTATTGTTGTTTTACTGCTTCTCAGATTCGTTTCATTTTTGTTTCTGTCACTTCAGGCAGAAGTAGGGCAGAAATTTTAAATTGTGTATGTTTAGACGCCTGACTCTGTTCTAGAGAAATGGATTGCTTTGTTCCTTGTAGTTTGTGCTGGGACAGGAATATCTTGTTAGATGAACACAACTGAGAATCATGAAACCCTCCAGATGTTGTTGGACTGGAATTCTCATTAGTTCTCAGGGTTGACTGTGATGGCTAGGATTGCAGTGCCTTGTAGTAGAACATATGGAGGGCCTCATGGTTCCACCTCCTGACAGTGGAGTCACTAGGGAGTGGGAGTGGGGGACCCCCACCAGAGGGGCAGCCGGAGGAGTGAGTCCATGAAATTTCCCCCCTCCTCCTTCTGGCCAGCCAGCTCAGTGCCCAAGAAAAGCACAGAATAAAATTGGGAAGAGGAAATCCTTCTTGTTGGGTTAGCATGCACCAAGGCGGGGAAAGAGTGAGCAAGGAGGCGCCAGGCGAACCTTAATGCTGGGTAGTGGAGGCTCTGTTAACGGTTGTAAATATGTGGGTTTAGGGTGGCTTCACATTTCCCTGGGGCACAATTTTCTCATGCAGTACAGTAATTCCCTCACAGCTACTGGGGGAGGGCAGGTGTGAACAATACAATGTGTAATCCATGGGAGCTAGGAATGGGGAAATATTCCCACTTCCTTCCTTGCTCAGATGTTGCCTTTGCCGCTCTGCATTGTACCGCCGGGTTGCTCTTCCTGAGAGAGCTGCTCTTTATTATTTCCCCATATCCAAAGCTGCCATGCACAGTCAGGCAGTATAGTTCAGGTAAATACCCTAAAGGAACCAGATCCCTTCTGATCTTGGAAGCTAAGCAGGGTCAGCCCTACTTAGTACTTGGATGGGAATTGTTGTTAACTGCCGTCAAGTCGACTTTGATTTATGGTGACCTTGATTGAGTCTATCAATCTAGAATGCGGTCCTCCTCTTTTCCTACTGCCTTCATTTTAACTGAAGACTCAGGGCCATATGATCGTACTTTGGCTATATCATAAGAAGCCATGACTCACTAGGTAAGGTACATGGCAGTAGGAACAGAAAAAGACATTACAGATGGATAGACTCAATCAAGGAAGCCATGGCCCTGAATCTTCAAGATCTGAGCAGGTCTGTTGACTTGGAGGTCTCTCTTTCATAGAGTCACCATAAGTTGAAGTCGACTTGAAGGCAGTAAACAAGAAGAAGATGACAGTGGTAGCTGTGAAGTTATATAAGTGCAGTTTTATGTTTTTGTTAAAACTGTTTTGTACAATCTGTTTCCATTAAAATAATGTGACTGACACAGCTTTTTACAGTAATTATGCCTTCTTACAAAATGTGAACATTTCATTTGATGAAATTTATTTTATATTTTTGATACAAAAACAGGAAGGGTAAGTGTCAGCCACAAGGGGGAGTGCCACTGATACTGTATTAACATTAGCTGATATTTTCCATACTGTTGCTGCTGAGAATAGTTATAAAGATATATGTTTGCCAGTACATTCAGTTAGTTCTTTTGGGTAGCCTAAGCGTGGCCAGGCTAGAAAAGAAGTAAGTTGACATTCCAGGCTAACTGGTAAAAGTATAGTTCCTCTACATTTTTGTTGCTTTAATAGCTGGCATGTTGATTTAGCATGTTAATCTTCAACCTAAGAGAAGGCAAACTGTTTTAATATATACTTCATGTAACTATGTGATTTAGAACCATATTAATCTTGTATCTGAACATAAGGCAACAAAAGGCTCTTGTGTGTTAATGATGTTTCTGGCAGTAGCAACAAAAGGTGCATCTAGACTGATTAAAAAGAACAGAAAGTCCCAGATTTTGTACCTTTTCTATATGATTTTATTTTGGAGATCCATACACATTTTGGTTGGCCCAGAATATTTTCTGTCAGCTCCTGGTACCGTCAGAGACTTTTCATACCAGATCCCCAGATCAGTTTATTTTAAACCAGTATAAATTCAGAAAGAAGAGGAACAGCATGTGGGACTATTCAGTCAGTCTGGGTGCGACCTGAGTATATTATCTCTTGAATTGTTTTGATAGATTTTGATAGATTTCTGCTTTTGCTTGAAAGACCAGCAAACTGTAATCTATAGCAATCTTGAAGTACTGTGATGAAAACCGATTCCTATTTTAGCTTCCTGATGATAATCTTGTTTGTTCTGATATGCACTTCAGTCAGTGTGAGCTGCTACTGGAAAGCTATTTGGCAAACACACCTTGGCTAATTCAGGAGTGTTCTGCAACAGATGATATTTTGGCCTCCTTAAGCAAGTACAATGTAATTCATGACCATTAATCAGGTTTGCTTCTCAGTGTTGAGAAGTCAACAATGTAAAATACACAGGTTTTACAGTCTGAGTTGGATTTAGGCTTAAGAATTGTGAAGTACGGTACTGTATAGTAACTAAAGCTGAAATTCTATACTCAGTCACCAGGGACTATACATAACTGAAACAATGGAGTTACTTCTGAGTAGATAGATATGATTGTGCTGTAAGAGTCCAAATAGGAAGTTCTGCATTCAAATTTTGGACTTTAACAAACTAGCGTCTAAAAACGTAGTGGCATTATTAAACTTGCTATCACACATCACTGTAAACACACAAAATCTTTCTCCCATCCTTTTGCCTCTTTTATCTAGTTCTTCAGTGGATTGTTTCTATCATTTTTTCCCTTGTACTTGGTCATGTAACATGTTCCTCTGCTGGTCATATAGCATCCCCACTCTTGATGTAACTTTTTTTCTACTGGCCAACTACTTAAATTTGGTATTCTCTGTGCATTTTATCATTTAAAAAATATGCTATTACTTATTTTACTTTCTGTTTATTTTCTATATTTATAATCTGCCAATAACTGAAGTACTCTAGCTGAAGTATAGGCTTCTTATTTCTGTTTTCATTTGAGCAGACAGAAGACGATGTAGATAGTAGTAATTTTCATCAACAGCTCCTTAAAATGTGTCATTTAATTGCTCATGAAAAACTGTTGGCTTATTATGAAAAAAATCATTTAAAAGAGTTACATGTTTAAAATAAACAGCAGAAACATCAATGTTCTTTCTCTCCTTGACCCCCAAACCCTAGACAATTCTCTTTCCCATTTAACTGAACCTTTTTATTCTTTATTCATTGGAACTGTAAGACCAAGGAAGAAACAAATTTTCATCTTCCCCTTGCCTTCCCAGTACAACTGCTTTCCATTTTACACCAGAGTTGTTGACATTTTCATACAATATGAAGGGAACAATATGAAGTCTAGAAGATCTGTCCAGTCCAAAAAGAGTGGATTTGGAATTGCAGAGGAAAAAAAATTGTGTCTTGGATGCCCTTTCAGTTTGGCTGTTCACTAGTCCCTGCTCAGCAAAACTGTGGTAGCCTGATAACATTGTCTGCCTTTTCATGTCAATTGAGGAAATTCTGATGGTTTTAAGTATGCCTGAGTGATTGGTTGGTTTTATAGGAGTGGAACTAATATGTCCTTGAGCTTTTACCACAGCAGATATTTCTTTTGTTCCATCTCTTTGTCTCTGAGTTCTAAACCTTCGATTAGCCACAGTAGTACAGAAAATTGTTATGGGAACATTCTAATAGATTGCCAAGTGAAAGAAAAGCTGTTGTAATCATTACCATTTCATTCATGGCCCCCACATCCTGAAGCGGGCCCCCAGGCCTGGATCTTTGGCAGGCCCCCTATGTACTTTTGAGGTTAAGGACAGTGAGAGGCTTTACATAATTTAGGATAAAAATTAAAATAAGTCAGTTTAAATTATGATACCAAAGTAATATTTATATTTATTTTTTAAAAAACCTAAATTGATTTACATAATAAAAACTTACAATAATATCATGCCTGGCCCCCTTCCTAATCCTAGGCACCTGGACCGCCAGGATAGAGCCCTGTCCGCTTCCCCCTTGTGGGGGCCATGATTTCATTTATAAGTACAGATTGTACAGACATTGTAAATTATATTTCTGAACATGAAGGAGAATTTTAGATGGGGGTTCTTTTCCTTTGGGAGTAAAACAACCTTTTCTTAGGATTTAATTAGCTTTAACCATATCTAGAAGTGTCTGTCTGCATCATAACAGAAAGAGGCATGGGTTAGTGCTAGATTTGTTTCCTGGAACAATGAGCCCGTCTAAACGGTGAAAATACCCCTCATGGAATTCGCTGGGAATCCTACCTGTCTAAATGGGATCCAGCACCAATCCACACTATTCAGAAGGGCGGGGGGGCAAAAGGGCAAAAACAATGCGGCAAAAGCCTTCGCAGATTTTCCTGTACTTTTTCAAAAACCGCATGGGGAGTTCGCAGTCCTGTTGGTTTAGACTATTGAATGACAGGAAATTCAAAGGGAAGCACAAAGCTGATTGGTCAGACAAGAGCGGGGATGGGGCTTGCTAACAGGGCAAGTGCCTGCTCTTGCCATGTTGGATTTTCGCCTTAGCAAGTGATCATTAAGGTGATAAAACCAAATGAATTTTTCCTGTTTTGCTTTCCTATAAAATTGGGAAATCATTCTATTGCACCAGTGCACCTTGGGACGACTTAAAAAAAACACGGTGGTGGTAAAGAACTAGCGAGAGTAAATCACTTGCGGCCACCATCCAGAATGCGAGGCTTGTTGGGGGCTTCCGAGACCAGAAAAAACATTTAGACAATGTCACCACTGCTGCGAGATACCAATACTATGAGGTTTTTCCCCCTTGTGTAGATGGGCCGAATATTTGCTATGCATATCAACCTCCAATCTGTAGCACCTCCAGATATTTTGGTTTTGGCATCCCTGATGTTTGGCTGGAGCTGATAGAATGTGTAGTCCAACAATGTTTGGAAGACACCATGTTACAGAAGTCCAGTCTGTTTTGCTAGTATACATTGGTTCTATCAATGTGCATGTGATGCATTACAGATGTGTTACAAGATGAGAGAATCTTGCCAATCACATGTTTGACAGGAAAGTGGAGAGAAGAGAATAATGCCCAGTTATCTGGAGAGTACCAGATAAGGACGCTGATACACAGAAGAAACACTGTTCTGGGTCCTTCTCTCAGTCACGGGGACATAAGACATGTCCATTTCAGTGGTTGCTTCTAGGCTTTGGAATTCCCTACTTATTATTTATTTATTTAAGGAGGCTAGACTGGCCTCTACCTTGCTATCTTTGCATTGCCAGGCAAAGACCTTTATATTCTAATAGGCTTTGGGGAGCTGACTCTTTTTAAAGAAAGGGCTTTTAATAGGGTCTGGTACTGCTTTTAAATATACCTTTTAAAATGGATTTTTATTTGTATGTTTTAAATTGCTTTAATGTTATTGACAGTTTAATTACATTTTAATATTAACCTTTTTTTTTTTGTTTTAGCCATATTATGTTAGTTTTAATTTGTAAACCCCCTTGAGTCCTGGTTTTGGGGGGACAGCTGGGATATAAATAAAATTAGTAGTAATAATTGAGTGTAACTGTCATGCCCTGCTTCCAGAATTTGGAAATGGATTCTGACTCAGAGACTGAAGCACTGGACATGCCAGGACCTACTGAACCAGAGCAGGAGGATGTTCCAGAAGGCCTTAGACACAGACTATAGTGCAGTACCAGCTCTGGCAAAGGGTCCTGCCTCTTCAGATACAGAGGGCAATTTACCTATACCTACCTTCTTAGCACGGAGACAACAAAAGGAGGACTTGAGGCGATCTCAGTGTATTTATAGCAGGCAGCAGTTAGCTGAGCAGCAGCTGTGTTAGCTGCTGAGCTATAAATAAGCAGCCCTGACTTCTAAGCATTGTTGGAGACATACGTAGTGATCTGTCATGTTCCCACCTGTTGTGTTTGACCAGACTGGGTTTGTTACCCTGAACTCTGCGTGACTTGGATTCTGCTGGACTACTCTGAACTCTGTTTGCTGGACCTATGCCTTGTTATTTGGATTTTGCTTGCTAGTAAAGTAGTGTCTGACTTCACGCTGCCTTGATTCCTTTGCCTATAATTATATTGACTGCGCTGTGCCTCTGCTATCAGCTGGCTGGTTGCCTGGACAGTGTTTGGACAGTAACCCTGTTCATTCTAGTCCATCTCAGGAAACTTGGGCACTGCCATAGGAGAAACTGAGGAAAGAAGAGGGTGTTGATTTTGGTGAGAGTTGTGGAGAGGATAACAAGAGTATGTGCACTGCCCTTTATATGAGCACGTTATTCAATAGCAGCAGTGTGTGAGATTCTGAGGCTTATACCAGCGTCCCAGGACTGTGTTGCCAGTGGCAATTCTGAGATAGAAGGCAGCCTGTGGGCTAACATAGCATCTGTTCTTTGTTGCTGTTACGTACTTCCAAGTTGACTGAAGCCTATGGTGACTCGAGCATAATGGTTTTCTGGCAAGTTTTGTTCAAAGGGGGTATGCCATTGCCTTTCTCTGAGACCAAGAGAGTATGACTTGCCCAAGGTCACCCATTGGGTTTCCATGTCTGAACAGGGATTTGAACACTGGTCTACACGAGTCTTAGTCTAACGCTGAGACCACTACACCATGGTGGTATTTGTTCTTATCAGTTTAATATCTCACTGTTCAGCTTTGTTTGACATCATTGATGGACTTCATCTGCTATAATTCTGTTGTTTAAAGGCGTAGTTTAAATAGTGTATCTACCTGGCTTCCTCCCTTCCTTTTTAAATAAATCCTGGTTCAAGGAATCAGTTGATCTTGTATTTTCCCCGCATTCAGCGTTTTACCATTTCTACTCCATTTCTGAAATAAGATACAAATTGTATTGTGTACTTATCAAAAATGAAAAAAAAATATGTTCAGCCATCTGCCTTGGTGAAATTCAGTAAATACAGCTAATTCTGTTATGGAAAACATGTTGTATTTGTTCTCCTGTATTTGTCCTCTTATTAAAAATGAAGAGCCTATTAGAAAAATAATGTTCATAATGCAGCACTGTACACATGGTTATTTAGACAGGGAGTCAAACCCAGATTGTTAAAAGCTATGCATTCAAAGAGAGGTAGAAAAATCTATCATTTGTGCTTTCTTCCACATTCAGTGTTTTTCAGCCCCATGTTCTTTCTTTGTGATATGGAATTTATCTGAGGGTAAATGCTGTTGGATCCTGCACACTTTTACTGTTGCAAAAAGACTTGTGCTTCAAGGTCATAAAGATAAATATTCACGATCTATTGTTCAGTGATCTGAAGATCTTACTGCTTTGCTATGCATAATGTATATTTTATGGACATCAATTTCAAAAAAACGTATTTTTGGAAATACAGCCTGCCTATATTAATGTATATGCCTAGGCCTTGTTTATCTCCTATGTATTTACTTCCTCTTTTTTTCTTTCTATCTTTTTTTGCCATCATACTTTAAAAATCCAATTAAAAAAAAAGAATATGTATACATGATTAACAAAGAGAAATGAAAATATGTTTCAGCTTCTGCCTTCTTCAGTTGCTAATTTCAATCCTCTTTGTTAATCACTTCAATAAATAAATCCCTTCTCTCTCCCCCTCTATATAGTGATTAACTGCATCTTTCTGGGATCCAGGACAAACTTGAGTGAAGTGCTGTTTGTTTATTAATCATCTATTAGTCTATATTAAAAACCTTAGTTTAGCACCAACATGATTAAGTACTTGAAGCTATGGGCTGGGTGGATGAATCTACCATTTTCAGTTTTTCTGATATTTGGAAGATTTTGTTCTCAAATATTTTCCATCTCAAATGTAAAGGAATCTGCATACCGTATGTTCTGGCATATAAGACTGCTTTTTAACACTTGAAAATCTCCTCAAAAGTTGGGGGTCGTCTTATACACCCAACAGGTCTTTTCCCCTGCTGTGAGAATGACAGCCTTGTCTTTGAAGTGGTAAATTGCCTGGGCAGTTTTCCCAGCAGATCCTTCCCCCTGCTGTGAAAATGACTGCCTTGCCTTTGAAGTGTTAAATTGCCCTCATTTAGCTCAGTAGAGAAGAAAAACAGTCTGTTTAAAATGATGTTAGCCTAAAATTAGAATTTCTGGGTTCAAACTTATCATTTTGCATCAAGTTTTATCTATGATGAAATTCTCTTATCTGAATAAAAGCTTCTGGCAGAGTTAAATCATCCTTTAATTGCAAAGTATTTATTATGGGATTGTATTTTGGTAAACTTGCCAGGAAGATTCCCATTTGCATAGCTTTGGGGATTTCCTCTCCAGGAGTTTGCAAGTGGCTCTAAATCATTAATGTGCTCATTCAAAAATTTGGGATTTGATAGCTTCATATTAACCAGCTTCATATTAACCACCTTAATTATTAATGCAACCTTACTTTCCAAAGATTGAACACCACAGAGATTTTTCAAAGTATCCCATGCTTTTTTAGCTGTTCTCAGTCCTTTGATTTCACAGACTATTCCATCATCTCCAACCACTGAGCTGGCTGGCTGGTGGGGGGCAGGCTTTCCAGCCAGGTGGCTGGCTCGATGGGGGGGGCAACCTCTATATTTTAACTTAAAAATGGGGGGGGGTCTTATACACCCAGTCGTCTTATACGCCAGACTGGAATATATGGTATTTCAATACATTCTTAACAAAACAACCCAGAACACAATTATGACTTGCTCCTACTCAAAAACCTCTGCCTATGTGCTGAATCTGTCAGCTTTGCTTTATTCCACATTTTTTGTAAAATCTCAAGTTGTTGTGTTTCAGAAATTTGTGAATTTTGGAACATTCTTATTAAAAAAACCTGAGACTGATCAGATTTTTTTTTATCCATCCTAGCTCTTGTTTTTTTTTCTTCTTCTCTATCCTATGAAGTTGGCCACTGTCCGTCCCCCCCGCCGCCGCCTTTTCAGGGAGCAGAGGAGGGGTGGAAGCATTAACTACACAATATTTTGTCGGTCCTTGTGACATTTCCCCCGTCATTCATTCAATTACACTTTGAATCCAGATTTGATAGTTCCCTAGCCAGCATGCAGGGATCACATCAGTTTATATGCACATAGGCTTAGTATTGTAGAATACGGAAACTAACTTGTGGGTCTCTTCACACTGCACAGTTATAGCACTATGATTTCAGTTTAACTGCCATGGCTGCATCCTGTTGAATCCTGGAGTTTATAGTTTGTTGAGGCACTAGAGTTGTCTGGCTAAGAATTATAGACATCCTTCCTAAACTGCAGATCACAAGATTCCATAAAGTGTTGCTATGGCAGTTAAAGTAGAATCATAGTACTCTAATTATATAGTGTGAAAGGAATCTAAGGTCTTGTCTATATGAGGGGGGGAAATATGAACACGTGAAAAAGCAGGCATTAACAACGATGTGACCTGCCTTCACGGTCAAAAGAGACCCCTAAACTCCGCATGACCCCTAGCCAAGATGGTGGCCGTGAGTGATTTACCTGCAATTTTAAATCTGCTGCTGCTATTTTTTTTTTTAAGTTTCCCATGGTGCACACAAGCAATAGTTCATATTTCCAAAGGAAAAAAAAAAAAGAAAGAAAGAAAAAGAGTATAAGATCGTTGTTTGGTCGACGTACTGGACGCACGCTTAGCTGAAAAGTTGACATGGCAGCCGCAGGCACTTTCCCTGTTTGCTAGCCCTGCCCCCATCCTTGTCCAGCCAATCAGATTATGCTGCCTGTTTGTATCTGTGTGGATGTGAGTGTTCAAATGATTGCACATTAGTATGTCATATGGAGCTTTAAAAAAAATCCATACAAAGCCCCTGATGCGACGACGACACACATGGACTTTGCGGTGGATTTGGCTGCCCCCTTCCCAATGACACATATTTGTGTGAATATCCATATGAACAGATTGCCTTCTGTTCATATTATTTTGACCATATAGACAAGACCTAAGTGTGTTGGCAAGTGCTTTTTGTGTGTGTTTATTTTTACTTTTGTGGGACATGTGAACTTTGAGCACTGGAAACAGTTTCAAAGACTTGAAAGGATAAGTAGTCATGTTGGGAGAAAGCATTCACAATTTACAGCCCATTTACAATGGCTGCCAAATAATATGCTTTGTATTCAAGAGGTACCTGTTACATGAACACAACTTCCATTCTCCTTATAAAATGGTCTTTTTATAAGGAGTGGTTCTTGCTAGCACAACGTTCCCCTCTGCACTGTTTATGAGGACCTTGGGTTGTTCTGAAGCCATTTTTCCTACAGAAGTTATTGTGGTTGGCTTGGAATCACCTGTATAGTTCACTGACAGCTGCCCAGTTCCCATGTTTAAACCTTGTAGGTAGTTGAATTTATTTCTCAAATAAACCACAACGTAACCTCAAAATCAATCAAAAATCAACCACTGAATAATTATCAGACTTGCTGCTGTGGTTTAGAAGCTGTGTGGGAAGCAATAACTTAAACTGAACCACATAATTACAGCTGCCGCTCCTGTCTGACCACTTGGGTGAACACCAGCTGCAAGAATGTCTTGACTGGAATTTTATTTGGCTTTGCAACCTTCAGTTTTAGCAACTACCCGAGAGAATCCAGTTCTAGGTTTGGTTGGCTGGCTGGCAGCCCTAAATATGGTCCCACCACAATGCTTGTGTCACCTGTCATGTGAGAAGCAACCCATGTATAGTGTTTGATCTTGCTTTCTCACAGTTGCATTGTTAAATTGTTATTGGCATTAGGGAGACAGGCAAGCTTTTCTTTTCACCTAAAAAGCATCAGTGATCTTTGCTTTGTTGAACAAAAGAAACATGCAAGCTATGCATGACTGTCTTCAGTGATTTTTTTCGTCAAAAACCCTTCAGAGTTCATCCTGTTCTAAGCCAAGATGTACGACTGACAGTAGGCTTGCTTCATTTATATAGATCTGTAATACCAGAAAATCAATGTAGAACTATTGCAAATAAAACTTCAGTCTCCTTTTACAGTGTAAAGCAGTTCCTTTGCTGACCAGACTCTGTGTACTCTTTAATTGCCATTGATTAACTTTGGTCTCTCTGGCTACATCTCTGCTTACAGGAGAACACTGAAAAAGTAATTCTGTTCCTATAACTAATTGAAAAACTTTTCCTTTCCAATATGGATGTAGACCTACTTCTATAGATGTCCCCTGTTTCCAAGCAAACTTAGAAATAACCAAGGCACCTTTAAGAATGGTTGGATTTGATGAGAAGGATGTAAACCTATTTTCCACCCCATCTTCTTTTATTTTTTTTCTTACCTCATTTTGTAGCTGTTTGAAATATGATATGGATTACCCAGGAAGTGATCAAATGTCATTTTTTTAACCTTTGCTGTATTTTGAAGAGCCCATCAAAGACATATAGTGCATTTGGAAGACTTTACAAAAGAGTCTGGAGTAATAAACACCTGAGGTGAAGCACAAAAATCAGTGTGTATAGAGCCATTGTACTGTCTATTCTCCTTTATGGGTCTGAAACATGGGTCGCCTATCGCCAACACTTATGACTCCTCGAACGCTTTCATCAGCGCTGTATATGCACAATCCTGAATATACACTGGACTGACTATGTGATGAATGTTGCTGTCCTTGAGCAAGCAGCATTGAGGCCATGATATTGAGAACACAGCTGCGCTGGGCAGGGCACATTTCTAGGATGGAGGACTATCGCCTCCCAAGAATAGTACTCTACAGTGAACTTGCCACGGGTCAGCGTAAGAGGGGCGCTCCAAAAAAGCGATACAAGGACTCCCTGAAACAACATCTCAGGCTTGGCCAAATTGATCGCCAACAATGGTCTGCCCTGGCCTCACATTGGGAGCTATGGAGATGCACTATCCACAATGCTGCAGCCTTATTTGAGAACTCACGCCAAACCAAATCTTGAAGAGAAACGACAACGCAGAAAGAATCACAACCCGGAAACATCACCCAAGGAGACCTTCTGCTGTGCTTTCTGCAACTGGACTTGTTTATCTTGGATTGGCCTTTTTAGTCATCAGCGCACTTGCAGAAAGCGCGGGAAGAGTCCTTCCTGAATCTTCGCATGCAAAGAAAAGCCAGAGAGAGAGATTTTGAAGATAATATTTATTATGTAGCACATTTTAAATCTGCTCCTGGAGTGGCTTACTTATTCTCAATAGATGACATTCCCTCACAATCTAAAACAACACACCAGGAAAGGAAAAAGGTAGCTTTATGCTAGTAGGCTGGTGAAATGGCCACACTTCATATCAAGTCTTGCTCTGAAGTTATTATTTCCCCGTGTCAATCCATATGTAGAAAATCCATAATGAACAGTTGAATTCTGTGGGTATATGTATGAATGTTTTGGAGTTCTAGGATTTTTAAACTGCTGATATTATTTATTAATGAAGTTTGTTGCAGGGTGGGGGGTTGCACTGGAACTGGAAAACATTTGGCAAAGGAATTGGTAAATCACCCTGTGAAGACAACATTTTAGTCCCACCTCTTCATGGTAGTTCCATCGCTGTCTTCATATCAGGACCAATGAGTTGGAACAGAGAGCTTCCACTATGTGTGAATGTTTTCCACACAACTGGAAACCCTTAAAAATGATGTAGAGTGCTTCCACACATCAGCTCTTTGAAAGTGTATTGATAAATGCATTGGAAGTCAACCACAAAACATTGGTGTAATACAGTTGTGTCAACCAGTATGTTACTAATGTTGTTGCCCAAATTTGAATTAGCTGGTGTTTTTAGATTTTTTAAAGACAGTCCTGCATGTAACTGTGCGGTACTTGATAAAAGAGGTTATGTTTGTAAAATTACAGCACAATTTGACATGTGTTTCTGCTTTTACAGTTGGGAAGAAGTGAAAGCACCAGAGCTAATGCTGAGGTTGGGTGGGACTGGAATACTCTCTACAGAGCTGCAGTAGCTAATTTTATATTTTTGGAATTTATATTTCAAACTGCATTTCCTTTTATTTTTTTCAAGGTAGCTGAATGAAAAGATGTGCAGGATAACAACAGTTTTGCTGGCATTGCTGAGTCTGAGCTTGATGTTAGAACTAGGCAACACCCATAAGCGATGGAGTGTGTTCCGAAGCATTTTCAAAAGAATAAAATACAGCGAGTTATCAGAAGGAGACCCTGGACAACCTCTGTTTCTAACACCTTACATTGAAAGTGGCAGAGCTGAGGAAGGTAAAATTAGTTTTGTAAACCTAGAGATCTGTAAACTGGAAGCACATAAGGAAATCAATATTTGAAATGTTTCCATGCCATTATTTGAGTGACAGCACATCTGAGCGATATGGCAGGAGTAGTAGAGTAGTAATTGTCTAAATGTGAGTGTTTATGTTCAAATTACTTTTGACTAGATGTTTTCTTGAACTAGAGAAACTGGATTTTTAATTTAACTCCTTTCTGACATTGACTGGATATATAGGCACCTAAATCAAGACTTAAGAATATAGGCAGTTGGAAACTTAAAAAGTTATATTTAAAATAATATGATTAATATATCAGTGCTGTGTCATTGGAAACTTTTTCATAAATATAGAATAGCGTGGGATCCAATAGGATCCTTCAGATAGTGTAATGATAATACAAAAAAACTTGGATGTTGCATATTTTTGTATGTTGAAAATTTGATGTTGTACACCGGAGATAATATTTTGGATGTTGCATATAGGATATTAAGATATTCTGGATGTTGCTAAAATTTGGATGTTGCTTGTATACTTGGATGTTGCTAATATAATATGACTGTGATTATGAATAACACACAAATATACATTTGTTTTATAATCTGAAAGTGTTTATTAGTTTCAGATGTCATACATTGTTGGTGAGACACACCAGGTTACAGTGGGGACCAAATCCACTTGTTTAGCTGTACTCTTTACTTGGCAGACGCAGCTAGGAAATGTCTTCTGTTTTCTCATCTGTCTTATGTCAGCTCTCAGATTAATGCAAATCATAATTTACCTACGGACCCTGTTTCAAGTTTAGTACAGGTCAACCCCCGTATCCACAGGAGATATGTTCCAAGTCCACCTGTGGATACCTAAAACTGGATAATAGAGAATCCTATTATTTTCAATGAAATGAATGCTAGAAGTTGACCATAGAATCACATTGGAGGACCTAGAAACATCTAGAGAGAACATATTTTTTTGGACATGGATAAGTGAACTGTTGATACCAAATCCGTGGATATGTGGGTCAATCTGTATTTGTGGTTTGTTTAAGTGTGTGTGTGTGTGTGTGTGTGTGTGTGTAGGAGCCAGAAAAACGTGTGACAGCATCAAATAAGGTGTACCTGTGTGATAGCCCATGGGGAGAAGGGCACAAACATCATTGTACTTTCTTCTGTCAGTTTTAAGCCACTATACAGAAGTACTTGCTTATTGGCTTCTGTCTTGATGGAAGCTGGAATGGATTCGTTTTTTGAATAACAAGTTATTTGTTTTGTTTCTTTGCCATATTACAAAAGCAACAAAATATGTAAGCACTTTGAAATATTGATTGCACAAGGAAAAAGGTATTTGTGTACTTATATTTGAAAATTATCATATTTGAGCCATAGATGAGAGTCATGTATCTTGCATATATCTGAACTCTTGGACACTTCTTAAACATGGTTGCTTTTCCTGTGCTTGCTGTTTTTTTTTTTTTTTTAAACAGGAAGACAGTTAAGCCTGGTGGCTACTCTTCCAGGAGCCAATGTGAAGAGCTATTCAGGCTATCTGACAGTCAACAAGACTCACAACAGCAACCTTTTCTTCTGGTTTTTCCCTGCTCAGGTGGGCTTGCATTTTGATTTAAGCTCTCAAAAGTCCATTAGAAAAACCCTTCCATTTTGTGATTGTATTTTGGTAAAAATATTGAAAATGTTGTGTATATGTATTTCTGATTATATGCTCCTTGCATTCATAGTCTTACTGAATGGAGTTGTGTAGAGCTAGAGCTAGAATGCATCTGAACCAATGAGATGAGAGAATGTGGGAGCCAATCCCAGAGCAGGAAACTGTGATGGGAGGGGTTTCAGTGAGGATGAACTGAGTGAATGTCAGTTAAGAGAGTCAGTTTGTTCAATTTGAGTTTGTTTGAGTTGGAAGTGGACAGTTGAAGTTGAACCTGAGAGATGAGTGAGTGGTCAAGAGAGGAGATTGAGATTTGAGAGACAAAGAGTGGATGAGTCTGTTATCTGAAATATATTAAGAGTGTCATATATGAAGGTACTTTGGTTAAAGTAGTAAAGAAACTAAAGTATTAACATATATGGTTGTACCATACATTCATTCAACAGTAACAGTAAATGAGCTTAAGAAAAGGAACAAAGTTATATACAAAGTACTGAATAGTTGAAGTTGTAACTTCAAGAATGAACCAATCAGTTTGTTTTGTTTATAACATCCAGACTCACAGTGCTTTATTCCACTCATTGAAAGGTATTAGCCAAACTAACCAACAGAGAGCACACTTGACACATAATCTATCCACATAATATGCACCAGTTCAGAAAGGGATTAAAGGGGGATCTGAAGGAAGGGTGGCAGTGACAGGCAGCCAGGCTGAGTAATTAGGTAAATTTGGCTGGTGATTTCGAGGTCATCACAGGAGTGTTGTTCTGTTGTTTTCAGTATTGGCTATTTAATTAAGGGGCACATATGTGCATGCGTGTATGTGCATGTACGAATGTACATTTATAATATATGGGATATAAGTACTTTGCTGCCCACTTCATCTTCTCACTCTGCATATTCATGCATGTGGGGGCTGCCAAGCTAGAGGCAACGTAAGGATCATTGGGCAACTAAGAGAGATGAGAAAGGAATAGGAAATCGTATTTATTGCATTTAGTTAGTGCGGACAGGTGTGATGGTTCAGGTGAGTTGCAGGCAGGCAGCAAGACACTCTTACCTTCTTCCAGTATAAGGTGGTGAACCAAAAAAGATGTTACTATCTACGATTGGTACACTTGTCATCTCTAATGAGATATCTGCCTTTGTTTTTTGGAAGTGCCAGAATATGGGTCAGTCACACTGAATGAAGGACTTTAGGTGAAAACTGTAGAATCCTCATTTTCAAACTAAAATGCTGCCCCGCTTTGTATAGGCCAGAATGCTAAATTTGTAAACAGGTATAAATACCTTTGGACACCAGTAATGAGGACCACGTAAAAACCCATGTGTGAAGAAGATAAAATAGTCTGGTTTAAAGTTTCAGTCTTGTCATTTTGAAGGATGAGGTAAATTGAAATTTTGTCTTTAATGGAAACATGTTGGTTCTAAATGCAGTATAAGAGCGTATGTACTGAAGGGTTTTTAAGAGTGTGAAGTCGAAGGCTTTCACAGCCAGCATCTAAAGATTTTCCTTGGTTTTTTTCTGGGCTGTGAGGCCATATTCTGGAATAGTTTCTTTCTGACATAGTTTCTAGGTATAGAAATGCAAGGCTGATTAGTGTCTGTTTGTCTAATGGTTGGTTGATGGGCCATTATCTGCTGGAATTGCCCCATCAACCAACCGTTAGCCAAACAGACATTAATCAGCCTTGCATTTCTATACCCAGAAACTAACCATTCAATTACACAAATTTACATATACTCCCCAACAGGGGTTCACAGCATATAAACTCCACATACACTCCTACCCAACCATTCTCTGAAGATGCAGGCAAAACGTCAGAAAGAAACTATTCCAGAACACAGCCTCACAGCCTGGAAAAAAACTAAGGAAAATCTAGGGTTTTTAAGAGTGTTTTTCAAACCTTTAACATACTAACAGGCTTGCCAAGATAAGAGACAGCAGAACCGTGTAATATAACTCAGAGATATAGGTTGCAATTATCTAAAGGATGACCTCGAGTTTGCTTCATGAGCTTTTTGAAATGACTTAGTTGATCTGGTCTGTGCCCTTCATTTAACAGCATTGTTTACCAGAATAATCACAGGGTAGACAAAATCTTGCCATGACCTCTAAGTACGGAATAAGGGGCGTTGACATCACAAAAGGGCTTGAATGCTTCTGATCTGTTTCAGCTTTTCTTTTTGTAACATTAAATACAGTAGTTGAAGTATGTTGTTCTTTTCAAATATGCCGTACAGCTTTGGTCTGCATATTGGAAAGTTACATTGGGAAAATATATATTATTTGTGCAATTTAGAGTCTAAAGAACTGAAAGTCTAAACGACATCATCATCATCATCATCATCATTAATCATTGATTTATTTATATCCTTCCTTTTCTCCAATACTGGGACTCAAGGCACCTTGCAAAAATTAAAATAAATAAAGATTAATATACAGTAAAAAAAAACCTTCAATAAAATACATAAAGTTATCTTTAAAATACAATGAAACAACCTATAATCCTACAACCATTTAAAATCTATTAGAAAACAGAAGATAAAAATCAACCAAACAGCACACCACTAAAAATCCATCAGTCAATTGCTAACAGCCTATAGAAACAGGAATAATAATGAGGAGGAGGAGGGAAAAGACTTTCACTTGCTGGTGAGAAGACAGTAAATAAAGAGCAATCTTACTCCCTAGGGAGGAGTCCCAGATCCTGAGAACAGCCACTGAGAAGGCCATATAGAGCTTTATACTATACAGCTTTATCCAGCCAGCATCTTGAATTGTTCCTGGAAATGGATTGCAGCCAGTGGAGGTGTAACAACAAGGGGGTCATATGCTTAGTTTTGTTCATTTCAGTGTAGGGATACCTTTCTCTTGCCAGTAGTTGCCATGTGTGTATGGACAGTTACTAAGGAAAATATTCAAAGGGATCTTGTAGCACCTTTGAGACAGACTGAGAGAAAGAAGTTGGTAGCATAAGCTTTCATAGATTTAAGTGTACTTCATCATATGCAACATCTGATTACTGCATCTGATGAAGTACACTGAAGTCTAAGAAGGCTTGTGCTACCAACTTCTTTCTCTCAGTTAGTCTCAGAGGTGCTGCAAGATCCCTTTGCATATTGATCCAGACTCACACAGCTATGTCTTTGAATTAAGGAAAATATTGCAAGACTTCTACAGGCAAGGGAAATAGGAAAGAGAACAACTGTATAGGACAACCAAGAAAGAAATGTTCATAGCATGGTTACTGTCATCAGTTAATGCAGTTAATAAATGTAATGCATGTAAAGATGGATTAGGAGACTTTTTCTTCTTAAGAGCAGAGTAATGGTTTTTTATCAGCAAATGTTTATTCCAAGCTTGGAAATACAGTACCACTTTCTTCTGGACTACAACTTACAGAATGCTTACTGGTCTTCTAGCAGTTGTAGTCCAAAAAAGTAACTTTTCCAAGTTCTCTGTGTGTTCTTGTCAGGTAGGACATTTGTAGAGATGTTCTATAACTGGATAGGCTAAAATTCTTAAAGAGGAATCTGAGCAGGGATGCACTATATAGTGCCTGAATTCACTAGAATTCTTTTGTCCTGTTATCCCTTCCTTTCTTCTTCCATTTCCTTTGGGATCATTGCATTCAGTAAATGCTGTACACTATTTTTCATTCTGATATGCTTGTTTTTAATAGTGAGGAGGTGTTTACCTTTAAGGTGGGTCATTTTGAGATCCACTTTCTGCTATCTTGTGAAGTACAGAAATCATGTTCTCCATGGTTACCCCTTTTTTGGTTGGGTGTACTACAACATAGCCATTTTGTATAGGGAAAAAAAACTTTGTTATTTATAGACACACATGTTCTTTTATATCTTCAAAGACATGGAATTTAACTTATGGTCAGCATTGTTTGATCCTGCATGGTCTTAGTGTTGCTAAAAGATTTATCTTCCAAGGTTGGAAAGAGAAACATTCTCTATTTATACTTTAGTGGGGAGAGGATCCCACTGCTTTAGCTACTCAGAAGTGTGCATTTTACGGATGCCAACTTTAAGAAAATGTATTTTTAAAAATATGGTCAGCATATTAATGTGGCTGGCATATTAATGCCTAGCCTACTCTTATATCCTATGTACTTCCCCTTCCCACTGTTTTCTTTTTTCCTTTTTTCTTTCTTTGTAATTATACTTTTTTTTTAAAAAAAAAATCCAACTTAAAAACCCTCTTCCCATGTGAAGTTGACTCTTTCCCCTTCCCCTGTCCCTACCCCCTTTGCTTAAAATTTGAACCTTCCTTCTCTCTTCCTCCCCGCCTTCTCTCTTTGCAGGAATTAGGACTGTATTGCTGTTTGTTTCTTAAAATACCGTTGAATCACATTTGTTCTCCAAAAGTCCCACAGTGTGATAGAGAAGTGTAAAAACACTGGGGTTGTCTAAATGGTGAAAAGAATCCTCATGGAATTCGCAGGGAATACAAGCTGTCTTAATGGGAACTCACATCAATACGCTGTATTCAGAAGGAGGGGGGCAAAAAACTACAAAAACTACTCTGGGAAAGCGTTCATGGCTTTTCCCAATTTTTAAAAAAAAGCTCTATGGGGAATGTGCATTCCCACTTGTTGGGACAGGCAATTTGATTTGAATCACTTTCCCATATGAGAGGAAGTGCAAATCTGATTGGCCAGATGAGTGCAGGGCTTGTTAACAGGGCAAACTCCCGCTGCTGCCATATTGGATTTCCACCTTAGTGAGTGACCACTAAGGCGATAAAATGGGGATTTGTGTTATCTTTCTCTCTCTCTCTCTCTCTTTTTGTAAAGGTGAAATATCACTTGTGCGCACCATGGAAGTAGGTTGTTTTTTTTAAAAAAGTTAGGCAGCAGCATATTTAAAAATGCAAGTAATTTACTCATGGCTGCCATCTTGGCTAGAGAGTATGCAAAGTTTATTAACCATTAAGACAAGTTGCAGCTGCTGTGATTTGCTATTACTGTGGAACAATCTGGTTTTTTGGGCTCGTATAGACAAGCTCATTCTCAGCGGGGGGGGGGGAAATCCGAATGAAATGAAACAACCCATCTTTAAAGCATCCAATAGTTAGTTTGTTTATAATTTATTGTATTTATTTATGCAATTTATACTCCACTTTTCTCCCAGCACAGGCTTCAGCGCAGGGTCAACTTGCAGCCACACATGCATTAAATGGCTGTTCTGGATGCTATATAAGTTAGGCTGAGAATGGGTAGCTAGTAAGCTTCCATCTTGAGCGCGACCGTCAATCGTATGGAAAGGTCTCATTTTAAATAAGACAGTAAACTGCCACTTGCTTCTCATAAGTTTTTGTTAAGATAATTAATGCATATATGTAGGAATCCTTTAACTTCTTATCGTTCTGATTGCAGGTACAGCCAGAGAATGCCCCTGTCCTACTTTGGCTCCAGGGTGGACCTGGAGGAACATCCATGTTTGGCCTTTTTGTTGAGCATGGGCCATATCTTGTCCACAAGAATCTCACATGCAAGTATTTCTTTCAAGATTATTATGGTATTCTGTATTTGTTGTTGTAGTGTGCCTTTTCAAATCATTTCTGACTTCTGACAACCATAAGATGACCCTGTGGTGGGGTTTTCTTGGCAAGATTTGTTTAGAAAAGGTTTGCCATTGCCTTCCTGTAAGGCTGAGAGAACATGACTTGCCCATGGTCACTCAGTACGTTCCCATGGTTGAGAGGGGATATGAACTCTGGTTTTCCAGAGTCCTAGTCCAACATTCAACCTACAAAAGTTCTACTTTAATACTGTTTCTTGGAATGGCAATACAGTAGGACCCCAGTATCAGCAGGGGATTGGTTCCACCCCCACACCCCCGTGGATACTGAAATCTGTGGATAGCAGTGAACACCATTGAAAATAATAGAACTTCTGGTTTGAAATACCATAGAGTTGCCTTGGAGGACCGAGAAAATGTCTAGAAAGGATGCCTCTCTAGGCATTTTCTAGGAAGACTCTATGGTATGTGTTCTCTTTTGTGTCCCATGGATAACTGAAACCACGGATATTGGTTCCGCGGATACAGGAGTCCTACTTTAATACTTAGGCTGCAGTATTGTACCCTAGGGATGAGCAAGATCAGGTTTTGCTGCTCAGAGAACTACGGCCTCAACCAGCCCCTAAAATAGAATCCAGAAGTGGCTGGAAGTCCACTTCTGATTTCATAAAGAACCTTTTTTGAGAGTAAAACAAAAAGAAGGAGGAGGAGGAGGAAGAGTGGGTGGGGTGGGGGGGTGAGTGTTCTTGCATCTTGTTTTAAAGGAGAGTCCTCAATCTTGAGACAAGTGTGCCCTAGGGCCTCATGTTCCTCACACTTACTATACTCACTTAGCTAGGAGTAAAACCGATTGAACTGTAGACTACTTTCTTTTGCTTTTCAAAAGGTAAAACAAAATTAATATATTCTGTAATATATATTAGAGCTTTCAGTCAGTCATATAGAAAATAATTCTTCTAATGTTAGTCAAGTCGTTTTAAAGAATAAAGGATATAGAAAGAAATGTTATTAATATACCTTTCACTTAAATAAATCTATGTAAAAGAATAATGTACAGTTTCTCTTCCAAGAAGACATGGGGTTGGGGAAGGGTAATGAGCACTGTTGACAAAACTGTGCATACTGTAAAGTTGGCCCTTGGCTACATAATGACCATAAGTAGCTTTTATGTTTTGGAAATATGTCAGATTTGATATACTAAGGCTTAATCAGTCTCTACCTTTCAGTTTATTGTGAAAGTTTATACACAGACAATATGTAATGCTTTTAACAACAAATTCACTAGAATAGTGATGCTATTCTCTTTCTGAAATACTTGTTTTTTTTTTCTCTGACAAGAATTCTTGGGAAAATATAATAAAGCAGGCTAATGTTACATTTAATACTTTAAAACCAGTAATAACCTTACCATGTACTTGGAAATATTGAACCCAGGTGGCTGAGCATTTTCCATGTTATGACTAATATGTTCCATCTTCTTGGGATGCAGCATTATCAAAAGGTTAATTTACTAATAGGCAAAAAGAGGATAGGATGTTGGCAATGGAAATCTAATTGACAATCCATTTTTAATATATTCCTTAATCACCAGAAACATGTACATAAATGTTCAAAAGGAAAGTACTAGCGTATAATCGGAAAACAGTTGATAATGCTCCGAAGGAAAAACATGTTTCTCGCACACACACACACACACAGGAAATTCTTGCAGAGAAAACATGTTTTTGGCACAGAAAAAACACATTATGTGGCTAACAGTGGAACCAAGAGGCTTGAGGTTGTGCTGTTTTTAGCAGGCCAGTCTGGCTTCTTTTTCGGATCGATACAGTTTCTTTTGATTTTCCAAATTCACCACCTGGTAATTATGCAAGATGTGAAAATCTACTTGGATTTTTAATCATTATGCTGATTATGCAAGATATGAAAACTTATTTGGATTTTAAAATTTCATTTTAATAGTGTCCGAACGAAGATTTCCTTGGACATCTAAGTTTTCCATGCTCTACATTGACAACCCAGTAAGTTAAAAATGAATCAGGTTATATGGTTTATTTCTCCCAAACTCTGTTGAAATTCTGAGTTTGGAAATAGTCAATTTATAAGCTTTTAAAAATGTTTTTTGCTAATTAAAACTCTTTGGGCTTTCCTATATGGTTGCACATCACTGACAAAAGTATGATTGATGATTTCGGTTGATGTGTTTGATTCTTACTGTTGTGAACACAAAATTATGAGCCACTTTCTAGATTAAAACAGGTAGGCAAAGTGTGGACTATAACTGTATGCAGCCCCCTGGGGTCCAGAGTACTCCTGAGCTCTCTGGACTCCCCCAACCCCTGAAAAAGCTTTCACCACAGAAGTGTCATAAGCGGGGGGATTAGAGGGAAGTAGGGTGCAACCAGCCAAAGTCCAGGGAAGGGCAAAGATGGCCCCCAGACCATCAGAAGTTGCCTACCTTGAATTAACAGATGAGAAACAGGCTTAGCTAGATGTGAGTCCATAGTGAAGTATGCACACAAAAAAACTTTGCAAGAGAACATCTCAGGGTATTGTGACAACTAAATAAAGCTACATATACATTTAATTTGATCACCAGACTAAGTCATCTGATAATCAGCAGTATTGATTATCAAAGGACTAAAGGTTTAGTTGGTGAATGTGAAAGATTCTGCCAAAGGATGCTGGTAGAAGGATGGTGGAAGGTGATCCAGTCAGGTCCCAGCTAGTCCTTGAGGACTGCTAGATTTTGAGGATGCCCAAAATAAAATCAAGCCACTTATGCTACAAGATGGCAGTTTCTGGATACACACAGGTGATTTATGAGAGCAGAAACAAAAACTAAATGGAAGCTTGCATCTCTTTCCCTTCAGCTGATAGGAGCAGAACTTTCTTGCAGTCAAGAATGTATGTCTGGTCCCCAAAATACAAAGGCCACCCCATCTGCTTTTAAGTTCAATTCCCTGAGGCTGGCATCTGGCTTTACCCTCCTCCTAACTTAGGAATAGAAATAATGTTGACCTCCAGAAATGGTCAACTGCAATTCCCAGCATTTCTCACCATTTGCTATACTGGCTTGGGCTGTTGGGAATTGCAGTCTAGCTATGTCTGGATGGGTTGCATGATTTCCACCCTTCCTCTAAAGTGAGACAAAGTATCTGTCCTTGGTGCAGGTTTATATAGTTATCCCCAATGTTCTAGAAGTTAGTTGAAAATGTTAGAAGGCTGAGCAGGGAGAAAATTCACTTTCCCCTGTGAGAACAGGTACTGTCTGTCCAATAAAGACAGGAGAGTTCTTGATCTTTCTTTGAGATGAGGAAAACATCCTTATCTTGAAGGGTAAGCTAGACTGGCAGAGCTAGACAGCTGCAAAAAGGTTTATATAAAAAAGTGCACTTGTTTGGTATCAGTTATGGTTATGTGAAAGCCCTATGTGAAACTGTGCAAGTCCCTCTGCACTCAAAGCACTGTATAGGGCACCAAGTGACAGCACACTAAACTCCTTACCATTCTTCTAGTACCAAGCCTGTTTCTGAGGATTCTCAAACTGAGCATGTACAGCCATGCACAGCTTATCAGCATATGGCCCAGTCCTCTTGTGTGAGCTGACAAATAGAGATAAGGGCATATCATTCCTAGAAATGCATGCGATATGTGCAAAATATGATATTGGCAATAGTCTGAAACTATATCACACTTGAAAAATACTGCTTAAAAAACTACTTCTAGACATGCATTTTCAGTGTCATAATTTCATCTATTTCACTGAGAGTTGCTTATCAATGAATCTAGATAGTCTAGACACTACGAGAAAGAGAATAAGAGACGCTTCCCACCATTATTCCAAAAGGTTTAAAAAGCAGGAGAGTTCAGGGAAAGCCAGGAAAGGTATATTCTGCCACATCTGAGTGAGAGGTCAACACCCTTTCCTGTTCCTTGTTGTAGACTTTCACACCTTTGCAAACACTTTCTTCTCTTGAGGCTTGGTTTTGTTTGTTTTTTTAAAAAAAGAAGGACCACATGTGCCAACTTAGATTGGGCATCAGCACCTGGCATCCTTCAACATTGGTCAGAGTGAGACCTTGGAAAAGGTACTTTTTTTGGATTACATCTCCCAGAAATTTCAAAACAGCATACCCCGCCCCCTTCAGACCTGAAATTGGTCCTGTGCTGGCACTATATTTATTTCTAAATGTTTCTGTTTGCAGTTTTTAAGTCCAAACTAGCCTGACCCATAGTTTTGTATGACCCTTAGAACCTTTCCAGGTATTCAGTGTCAGAGATAGTGACTCTGGTTAGTGCTTAGTTTGGACTTTAGCCTGTAAACAGAGTTATTTAAAACATTTGTATGATTATGTTGGTGTTGTGTGCCTTTCTGACTTATGGCTATCCTTTCATAGGGTTTTCTTGGTAAGATTTGTTCGTTGGGGGGTTGCCTTTCCCTCCTCGGAGGCTGAGAGAGATTGACTTGCCCAAGATCACCCAGTGGGTAGTCATGGCTGAGTGAGAATTCAAACCCTGGCCTTCAGAGTCATAGTCCTAGCACTCAAACCACTACACCACGCTGGCTGTCTTGTATGAATATACATAAGGCTGAAAACTGGGAATGTGGGTGTTCTATAATTCCTACCCTGCAGTGCCCCTAAATTCTTAGAAGTAAGTTAGACCTTCTTGTGTTGTGAATGTGTGAAAAGTCTCTGTAACATTGTGTTTGGCTGAACGTTGTTGCAAAGCTTCAGTGAGTAGGAACCCAACCTTATAAAACAAATGCAGTTACAGAGCCCTCTCTGTGCTCAGTGTGCAAAGTTCTACATTACTTCTGGTACTCAGCTGAACACCCAGACAGGGCATTGTGTTCTAATTTAAAATGTTGTTGTTTTGTGCTTTCAAGTCATTTCCGTCTTATGGCGACCCCAAGGTGAACCTACCATGGGGTTTTCTTGGCAAGATTTGTTCAGAGGGTTTTTTGCCTTTGCCACCTTCTGAGGCTGAGAGAATGTGACTTGCAATAGGTCACCCAGTGGGTTTCCATGGTTGACCAGGGATTCAAACCCTGGTTTCCAGAGTCTTAATCCAACACTCAAACCACTACACCATGCTAGATCTCTAATTAAAAAAATGCCCTAACAGGACTGGAAAGAGAAAGGAACTACATTACTCTTTCCACCTTTTCTGTTCACCTTCCTTGCCACCTGATCAAGGGGAAGAACTGCTGGACTGAATGCTTGAGTGAGAAGCAGCTGCAGGGAAGAAGATTAAGCAGTACCTTCCCATTTCTCTGGTCAAATTCTTTGCCCCCTGAGGTTGCTTTTGATTACAAAAACTCATCTTTCTTGTCCAGGTTGGGCTCAAGACTACCATAAGTCAGCACAACTTTTTGGTAAACCAGGAATGCTTGAGTGAGCTGAAATTCATCCCCATGCATTGACCCATGGCTTCATAGGATTCCTCACTTAAATGCTTGATTGGTACCTTGTACACAACCATTGCAATCATTGTTCAAGGCTGTATGCCATTTTTAGTTCAGTCTTATATGACTGTGCTCTCGTTTGATATCGATTAAGCAGTAACACACTAAATTCTCTCTTCTTTTGCACGATTTGGGAATACATTTTGTTACGTTCTAAGGATGTTGTCTCAATATAAAAATGAGGTAGCAGCCATCACAAAGCATAGCATAAGGCTTGAAATAGATCATACTTTTTCCTTATGCATCAGGATAAATTTAAGGCTTTATTTCCCTTAGTTGAAAAGTTGTGATATCAATGAAATTTCAGATTCTTAGAAGACTGTACTGACTAAGTAAAATGTGTGTGTGTGTGTGTGTATGAGGTTCACTTTGACTGTAAATTACTGGAAGGGAAGAAGAAGAGGGGATTGAGCACTATCCCAACTTACCTTGGAGCAAGTCCCACTGAACTTGGTGGGATTTACTTCTGAGTTGACTTATGTGGGGTTGCATCCTTAGTGGGTTAAGCACAAGGACAGATTTAAAGCTAGCGTATTATAGCTATAGAAGAGACCATAAGTATCGTTTTGCTTGATATGAAAAATAGTATCAGATAGCTGGGAGCTAATTGTTTCCTCTTTTTATCAGGTTGGAACTGGCTTTAGTTTTACAGATGATGAAAGTGGATATGCAGACAACCAAGATGATGTTGGAAGAGATTTATATAGGTAAATCAATCAATCCAAGTGGAATTTTCTGGGTTTTTTGGGGGTGGCAGGTGGGGGGGGGGAATCTTTCAAATTGTACTCTCAGTAAGTGAAAGCACTGCTGACATCTACTGGAGAGATTTCAAAATATTTACAGTACAGGTTGAGTCTCCCTTATCCGAAATGGTTGGGACCAGAGGTATTTTGGATTTTGAAATGTTTTGGATTTTGTAGTACTTGCCTATACATAATGAGATTATCTTGGAGATGGGATCCAACTCTAAACACGAAATTCATTTGTTTCATATACACCTTATACATGTAGCCTGAAGGTAATTTTATACACAGTATTTTAAATAATTTTATGGATGACACAAAGTTGGTGTACATTGAACCATCAGAATGCAAAGATATCACTGTCTCAGCCACTCATGTGGACAATTTTAGATTATGGAATATTTTGGATTTTGGCTTTAGAAGGGAGACTTAACCTATATTTCGAGCCTCTGAGAGAATTATTGGCTCAACCACACCCAGTAGGCTTTGTGGCTGAGTGAAGAAGTGTATTTAAATGCCTCTCGTAGAAGTCCCTGGACACTTGCACATTGTTGTCCTTACTATTAAATCCTGAACTTTATATTTTTACAAATTCTTTAGCTTTCTCTGCCAAGGAGTGCTGGTGCCTCACCAAACTACAAATCACAGGATTCCATAGGAAGGAGCCATGGCAAATAATCCTGTTTCAAACTGGATTATTCGTGTAGTGTGGATCTGGCCTGATTTAGGACAACCCTAAGGCAACCCTATCACAGGGTTTTCTTGGCAAGATTTGTTTTCATTTGCCTTCCTCTAAGGCTTAGAGAGTATGACTTACCCAGTCACCCAGTGAGTTTTCACGGCTGTGTGGGGATTTGAAACCTGGTCTCCAGAGCTGTAGTCCAATAGTCAAACCACTACACTACTCTGGCTCATCATGCTGGCTCACACTTGCGCATACTGTTGTCAGATATTTATGTTTAACCACTATTATTTCAAGGAGTATTAAGAACCTGCTGTTCTGACCAGAATAACAATGACTTATTTCAGTGCCCTCATCCAGTTTTTCCAGCTTTTTCCTGATTATCAGAAAAATGACTTCTATGCAACAGGAGAAGTAAGTTCAGATAACTTTGATTTCCAGTGAACTATTTAGTTTGTGACCATGACGTTCTTCTAAGTAAAGGAAATATATTTTTTTGTATTATACTGAATCAGAGGCAGAAGAGTCTTTACCAGTTATGTCGAAATCATATTTGCTATGGGGCAAATAGCAACTTTTATAAATAACATGGGAAGAAAGGATTAGACACAACTTTGTTTCAGCATCACTTGCATGGTTGTTTTTGGTGCCAGCAAAGTTGTTTTAAAGTAAAACCAAAAATATCAAGAGATCCTACTGCAGATACCAGGATGTCACATGTTCTCTGTATTAGGGGCAAATTACAATAATTGGTGGTGATCGCTTTTCTCTGTGCCCTAGTGGTGCAGTGGTTAAATGCCAGTCCTGCAGCCACAACATTGTGAGTTCAATCCCAGAGGGCTCCAAGGTTGACTCAGCCTTCCATCTTTCCGTAGGTCGGTGAAATGAGTACCCAGTTTGTTGGGGGCAGTTAGCTAACACATTGTAAACCACTTAGGGAGTACTTTGGCACTGATACGTGGTATAGAAATAGAAGTGCTCTTGCTGCTGCTATTTGTCATGTTGGGTTTTATAGTGTGAAAGGCAAAGATGTCTTGAAATGACTTCTACAGGGTAGAAGCACTTTGGCTAGCTTTATTACACAGAAACCTTGCCTGTCTTGGACAACGAAGTTCATATACCTGTTTGTTGAGGGCACTTCTCCACTGAGCACCTGAAACCCCTGCTGATCTGGAAAAGGGCTTAAAATATCTGACATATTTGAAGAAGCTGTTACTATTTCTCTTCCATGGATATTGGAAATAGGCAGTGCTGTAGCATGTTGTCCTTTGTAATGTCAATTTGTCTTCCTTCAAGGTACATCTGCACTCACCCTTTGGCACATTTCATCAGTTTTATTGGGGTGTTTATCACTGTGTGAGCACAACTGCACAGATTTACTATTGCTTAATAAAATAATAGCAACAACTATATTTAAAAAGCAACAAACAACCCAAGCCCACTATCAGGACTACAGCAATCTACATGCTTGTGCAAGTTCTATAGTAGTGTTGGTTGGAACATACCCTTTTAGTGTTGCATTTATTAAGGTCCTTTTTCTGCCTGTTATGCAGCTTTTCACATTGTTGTTTCTGTTGAAGCACAAGGTTTTGGTGATAATGTTGAACACTGGAATCACCTTTTATTTAATGTAACTTTACATAAACTTAGCTAAATAGCAAAGGGGCTAAGAAGCCCAAACCCTCTTAGTGAATTGTGAAGATGCGTATTAGGGCAACAAAAGCTTCCAATGTGCATTGGTACCCGATGCTCATCGGTCCCATTGCGCTACAGTCACTTTGCTGACTCTGCTACATAGCAATGTAACAGCTGTCCTCTACTGGATACAGATGTTACAAAACTGCCCAGTTCTAATTCCTGCACACGCAAGTCCCCTTATGAAGACATGACTTCCATACAGGATTCTGGCTGTGGTTTGTGTTTTCCCTGTTCAGGTTGTAGGACAGCTTGTCCCCTGTGGTCTTAGAAATCAAGTCCTTTGCAGAGCTTTGGCTGAGCTGCTCTTGATTATTGTTATTATTAATAAGAATTGTATTGTATGTTGATTTTAATTTGTATTGATTTAAGAATGTTTTAAGGGGGGGAAGGGATTTTGAGTTGTTTTATATTATGTATTATTTTACTGTTGTAAGCCGCCCCGATTGTTCGCAGAGGGGCAGGATATAAATAAATATTATTATTATTATTATTATTATTAATTTTATACACTTCTATCCTGCCTTACTCCCACCAATGAGACTCATGTGAGCTAACAACATCATTATAAAAACAATACAAGGAAAAAACAGCACAAAGTTAAAAACACATTATAAATATAAAATTTAAAGGATTAACAAATTACAAGTTAAAAACATTACAGTAAAAATTAAATTACCTTTAAAAAAAAACCTTTAAAATTTTTAAAACCCCATCACACAGCCTCACTAGCCCAGCCCTTGTTGGTTCATAAAAACCTGGCGGCATAAAAATGTCTTAACTTGCTATCGGAAGGAGAACAAAGATGAGGCCATCCTGGCTTCTCTGGGTAGAGAGTTCCACAGTCTGGGAGCAGCCACTGAGAAAGCCCTTTCCTTTGTTCCCACCAAACTTGCTTGAGAAGCTGGTGGGACAGAGAGCTGCTCTTGATCCGAACATAAAAACAGATAAAATTTGAGGGGCAGCTCAAACTGATTTCTAATATAAAAAGTACAGCCAGTGTTACAAGTCAAATTAGACATCAGGGAGGAAAAGATACATTTCTAAAGAGTATCCTTCAGATAACCTCAGTGTTCACATTTCAAGTTATGATCAGATTCCCTATTGCTAGAAGGTGCTTGGATGCAGATAGGAATATGTTATATATCAGCATGTTTCATGATTAGTGAGTGAGAAATAATATTCATATAACAGCCACAAGGGGGAGCACATGTGACTTGACATTTCAGCCCAGTGCTTTGCTATGTCTCTGATTTATCTTGTTTTTCTTTTCTCATTGTTTGGTCCACAGGGTATTTTTTGATGAATAATGTTGGCCTCAGCATTTGATCTGGCAGCATTGTTCTTACAATGAAGAGCTTAGATCTTATACAACAGTTTTGTTTACTGCCTTCTTCCAGTAATGCTTGTTTTGGTAGTGCAGTTAGTTGAAAAATGTATCCTGCCAAAGAGTGAGTTCCTCTTTGTATTAGAAATAGAATTTTTGGTTGCTAACTGCAAAGCAATTCATTGTTTGATGCTGATTGCTAACATACGTAATGTTTTAATTCTAGTTGGGAGACAGTTATATTTCCATTATAATTTTGTTCCCAAAAGATTCAGATCCCATCTCAGTTTTTTTCTGGAAAGAAAGAGCTTTACTTTTGTCAGAATCTGCAATTGTGGCTTGGGGGGGGGGTTGATTTATTACCCCTTTTGCATCTGGAGAGCACTGATCTTCTTGGTTTTATATCATAAAAACATCCTAAAACAAGAAAGCTGAAAAGAAATAAATACCTCACAGATTGAGGGTAAAAATAGCAGCTCTTCATGAGGAGAATATGAAACAAGAGATTTGATTGCCTAAAAATGCTGAAGGCATTGGTGTGTCTCTGTGTGTGTTTCTTTTGGTTTCCTTGCTGAAGTTATCTGAAACGTAATTGTTTTTATCTAATCTCCATAGATCACTCTGCTTTAGTACAGATTAGACTGAGTAATCTGCAGAAGCACTGATAAAGTGGATGGCTGTGCATTTGTGGCAGGCACTGTAGTTTTTTTCGATACTTTAGAACTAATTCTATAAATCTCTTTTGCATTATCTGCCCATTCTCATGTCCATCTTGACCTGAGTAATTTTTTTTTTACTGCTTTCATTCTTTCTTCCTTTGGTTTTTGCCTTCCCTGCAGCTTCCTAAATTTGTACAACATTTGGTACTGAAAATACCCAATCTCTCTATGGCTTCATTGCTTTGCCTGTGCATTATTATTAGAAACTTAGCTAACACACATTGGAACTGCTTAATGCAGTGTAGATGTGTAAATTGCTATTGCTTAAAACAATTTGTAAGCTGCTCAGATAGCCTTGTGGCTGAAGAGCGGGATATAAATAAATAAATAAATAATCAATCAGTTCAGGAGGCGGAAGAAGGAGCAGTATGCAAGCCAGTGGCTTTTTCTTCATTTCCAAACTATGGCCTGAAAGAGATCTGTATCCTGCCTGCCTACAGATTCGTGCTTAGGACCCACAAGGATGCTGCTCCAGTGTTGCAACCTTATAAACTGGCAAGAGTCTCAGAGATTTATGTTCTATTAAGTTCTGTTAACAAGGTTTTGATGACAAATAGTTCAGTAGTATATGTTGTTTGTTACTTAGCTGTGGCGTTACTAGAGGCGGTGTTACCCCTCTCTCCAACTGTGTCATCTGGTGCAGTTTGGCCTCTCTTAGTGCCACCCCTGCTAGTTAACAGATGTAAACCTCTAGATTGCTTACAGTATTAATATGAAAACTAGTGGCTATATGGCATAGAATATGAACTGTGCAATCCTGTATATGCTTATTCAGAACTAAGGCCCACTGAATTCAGTGGAACTTATGCCCAAATAAACATAAATAAAATTGAATGCCTTTAGATGCTACTAATGCAAAAATGCTAGCTTTTATTGACTGTTTTCTTCATTATCTTTAGTCTTATGCAGGAAAGTATGTGCCTGCTATTGGCTACTATATTCATACACATAATCCTACAGCGAAGACTAAGATCAACTTCAAGGGTATTGCCATTGGAGATGGTCTCTGTGACCCTGAATTGGTATGATTTCCATAAACTGTGGATATTTTTTACTTGTTTGTAGAGTAAACTGTGATTCTCAAATTTAATGCTAAAAAAATACTGTCTCAAGAGGCTTTCTACTAGTGCAAATGTTTTTAATGTTTGTCCTGTGTACCTTCGACTCAGATGAGTGAGTGAGCTGCATTTTTTTCTTCACAGATCTAGGCAGCTTAAATGCCACTGAAATTTTGGTACAGATTTTGTGAATTATTTGAAAATTTGGCACCATGCGTTTTATTTCAGCTGAATGCATGGACTTAAGAAATAATTAATTACATTTTGGAAGAAGAGAATAATCTTGACTAACATTGCTTGTTCCCTCTATTTCTTTTGCAGATGTTGGGTGGCTATGCACAGTTCTTATATCAAATTGGCTTGGTGGATGAGAAGCAGAGGGATTATATCCAGAATCAGACAGACCTGGGAGTAATCTACATCCAGCAGAAGAAATGGCGCAAAGCCTTTGAAGTATGTTTTAGAGACCCACATGTTGGCCTTCAACAATTAAAACCATCTGAACACAGAAGAAAGCAGAATGGAGAGTAAAAGCTTGGTGCAGGAAGTAGCATTCATTTATATAGCAGCAGAAGGGGAAAGAGGAAGAAAACTAATGGAGAGAAGCAATCAGTATCCAGTGTTTCTGCAAAATTTACCTTGGCTGCTTTTCAAAATTGAGTGCCTTAGCTTGTGTTTACACAAGCATCTCTTTCATGAATTGCTTTAGTTTCTCTAAGTCAGTGCTCAAATGCCCCAAAGGTTTAGCTTATCCCCAGGAAATCGCAAGAAATGCAATCTTGGAATTTGTTGCAACTGTCTGAACATAGGCATAATCCTTTTGAGACCTAGGAATCCTGGTTCCAATTTCAATTTCTCCCCCCACCCCCGATAGATTTGGAAAACATACACTGCACACTGTTGACTGGTATTTTCTATGAACGTCTCTTTAGACTATGTCGTGCAATATCAGAGTTTCAAGTCGGACATCACAGAGCCATTTTTTTATGTGTACAGAAGTAAACTGGTTTTGAGTTAATAAAAATTGTGCATTTTGCAGAATGATCTGTTTGATTTTAGAAAGTAGTCTTTGGAATGTATATAATTATGCAGCAGAGATCTCCTACCTATCCATTGGAGAGTCAGTGTGGTGTAACATTAGGAGCATTGGATTGGGACTTGGGAGATCCAGGTTGAAGGCCCTCTTGACTCCCTGAAACTCCCTGGGTGACCTTAGACTAGTCATTCTCTTCCAGTCCAGTGTATCTCAATGATTTCTCCCAGGAAGGACAGAGGAGATATAAGAATGTTGGAAGAATGGCAGGATATAAATGTCACAAGTAGATAAATGCCAATACGACATATTGCTTCATTCCATAATAAACTGACCAAGGGAGGTTTAGCAAACTAGGGTTGTCTTTGTTTTAGTGACTTATGTATATACTACATACACATAAGTAAACCTCTTTTTAGACAGGGCACAGAGGGCTATTCTCTTGCCCTTGTGCTCCATCCAGCCCACCCCCCATGCCTGACAGTTATCAAGCCCTGGGAGGAGCTCCTAATTCTCCTTCTTATGGGTGGTTGATAGTGGTAGTACTGAGGCAGTTCAGACGATGAAGATCTGCCTTCTCTGAGCTCCTGGGAAAAGGCAAGGCAGGTGCACTCCATTTGAGAGAGCACCTTCATTTCTTTGCCCTCCACCAAGCTGCAGCCAGCCCCTTCTCTTTGGTCTAAATTGCCTCCCTTCCTGTAGCTATATCCACATGTAGGGCATCAATCTGTGTGTGCAGTGAAGGCAAGGAGCTAACCAGAGCAAAAATCCAGACTGGAGTTACTGGTGAAGAAAACATCAGCTTCTCTCTGTCTTCTGTTGTAGTGGACAAGGAGTCTTTGTAATTGGTTGACCGGCCGAACCCAAAGGGTGCTCAGCAGTGGCTCCTCTTCGTCTTGGAAAGATGTGACCAGTGGGGTGCCACAGGGTTCTGTCCTGGGCCCAGTGCTATTCAACATCTTTATCAATGACTTAGATGAGGGAATTAGGGGCATACTTATCAAATTTGCAGTTGACACCAAATTGGGAGGAGTAGCTAATACCCTAGAGGATAGGATCAAAATTCAGAATGACCTGGATAGACTGGAGAGCTGGGCCAAAGCTAACAAAATGAAATTCAATACGGAGAAATGTAAAGTACTGCATTTAGGGCGGAAAAATGAAATGCATAAATATAGGATGGGAGAGACCTGGCTGAATGAGACTACGTGCGAAAGGGATCTAGGAGTCCTAGTAGACCACAAGTTGAACATGAGCCAACAGTGTGATGCGGCAGCTAAAAAGGCCAATGCAATTTTGGGCTGTATCAATAGAAGTATAGTGTCTAGATCAAGGGAAGTAATAGTGCCACTCTATTCTGCCTTGGTCAGACCTCACTTAGAATACTGTGTCCAGTTCTGGGCACCACAATTCAGAAAGGATATTGACAAATTGGAGCGTGTCCAGAGAAGGGCAACTAAAATGGTGAAAGGTCTGGAAACAATGCCTTATGAGGAGAGACTTAGGGAGCTGGGTATGTTTAGCCTGGAAAAAAGACGGTTTAGAGGTGATATGATAGCCCTGTTTAAGTATTTGAAGGGATGTCATGCTGAGGATGGAGCAGGCTTGTTTTCTGCTGCTCCAGAGACTGGAACACGGAGCAATGGGTGCAAGCTCCAGGAACAGAGATTCCACCTCAACATGAGGAGGAACTTTTTGACAGTAAGAGCTGTTCGGCAGTGGAACACACTCCCTCAGAGCGTGGTGGGGTCTCCTTCCTTGGAGGTCTTTAAACAGAGGCTGGATGGCCATCTGTCGGGGATGCTTTGATTGTGATTTCCTGTGTGGCAGGGGGGTTGGACTGGATGGCCCTCGTGGTCTCTTCCAACTCTGCAATTCTATGATTTCCTATATTAAACCATGGCAACCCATGAACAGAGCCTATCTTTTAGTATTTCTTTGAGTAAAAACACTCAATCCCAAATCCCATTAATTACACTAAATTTTCCATCTCCTTAGAATCCATTATTGAAGGTAACATATGTGTATTGCTAAGTGAAACATAGGGCTTGTCTAGACAAGAAGATATAATGCTGATTGGTGTGCATTAATGCAAATTTGCAGCAGCGTTCATTTGTCCCCATGTTTTTGGCCAAATTGGTAGTATGCAAAGCTATCTGTGTTTGAAGTCCACATGCAGCCATGCCTGCAAATCAAGATGGCGGCCGGGAGTGAATTACTCGTGTTAATATTCTCAACAAGTTGCCACCATTGCACAGTATTTTGTTTTTACTGTAAATCAAAGGTGTGCAAGTGTGTACTGTTTTTACTGTAAATCAAAGGTGCCCTTCCATTAAAAAAAAGCTGTTTGGTTGCCTCAGTGCACCAAAAAAGTGCATGATCGATACTGCGAAACTCCAAAATGACACTCCTGGCCATTTTGTTGCCAGCAAACCCACCCCTGTGCACATCCAACCAATCAGTTCCACTTCTACTCTTATCCAGGAATGCGCTGCTGTGCGTTTCGGTTGTCCCAATGCGCAAAATGCACATTTTCCCCTCATTTAAAAAAAAAAAAAACTTGGGAGAAGCCACAAAGGGTTTTCCTGTGTAGTTTTTGGAGATTTGGGCCCCCCTTCTTCCGATTATGGCGAATCACCACGGGATCTCGTTGGGACAAAAGGTATTCTCCTCAAATTCTATGAGGAGTTTTTTCCAGCATCTAGACAACCCCCTGAACACTTGGCTGGAATTGGACTTAATTAGATATGGAGCAGACTCATAGAAATAGATGGAACTTAGGTTAGGCTCATGGAATCCACTTAAGTCTGGATTCAATGCATGGGGTTTTGTACCCTATTTCTTTTCATCATAATTCTCTTTTTACAGATATTTGATATTCTGTTAAATGGCGATCAAACGGAAAGTCCTCCCTACGTTTGGAATGTTACTGGATGTAGCAACTACTTCAACTTTTTACAATGTCAGGTGATTACCCCTACACATGATAAAACTGAAAATTTTGATTTGAGCTTTTCAAGAAATATTATGTCAATGAGAAATTTTAGATGGATATTTTGTGGATTGCTATTCTGTCAAAAGCAGTTAGGCAAGGTGATAAAATTGTACTGTTATCCCCCCCTTTCTGCAGTTTCATATCCACCTCTTTGTCTTAAAGCATTTAGTTAAGAGTTTTTCAAGTTTAAAGGGATGGATGAAAAATTCTACATCTACTGGTAAGGCAGCATAAGGAGGATTCAACTTCTGGCAGCCATACAAAAGCAAAGTCTATTTGCATGGTTGCATCTCTTTTTATATCACCATCCTTTCCTTCATCTGCTGAAAGGGAAGGCATAGTACTTATTTTTTAGATGGAGATTGGATGGTTCATCTGTTTTTTTTTAATTTTTAAAATAATCTTTATTAAGCATGAAGACAAATACATTTAAGCACATTTATACACAATTCAAATACACATACACACAATATACACACACAATAAAACAAAACTAGACAAACAAAAGTCCTTATCCTAAATAATTTGAAGTAACCAATTTAACAGCCATTAAAACATAGACATAGACAAAGCTAACTAAATTAAAGACTTCCCACCTGCTTTCTTCGCGCTCCAAATTACACTGTAACAATTATCCTCTAGTAATTATTTATCTCTTTTTAAATTCTGTCTTATCCAAACCTCGAATTTTCTGCATCTCTCTCCTTTTCCTATCTCCACATTCTTTGCCTACAATTTAGCAAAGAAAACCTTATACAAATATATATATATATATATATATATATCCTTCATTTGCCTAATAAGAAAACCCAATTACACTAATGTCTCCTTCTTTTTGTTTTCTATATTCTATAAATAAATTCCATACCCTTATATATTCTTTTGTTTTTCTTCTTAGCCAATTTGTAAATTTATCTATTTGTGCCAATTCAATAACTTTTTCTAGCCAATCACATTTCATTGGGGGTTCTTCCGATTTCCATTTTTTTTTGCTAGCACCATTCGTGCTGCCGTAATTAAATAATATTGTAGGCACCTATGTTCTTTTTCTTTTTCATTTCCTATCAATAGTATATTTAATAAATATAGTTCATCTGTTTTTGTTGGCCATAATAGCTTTGTGAAATAGCTGTATCCAGAAGAGCATACAAAGGTAGGAGAGGACTGTTGTCTTCATGCCCTGCTTGTAAACCATGTTGGTAACAACATTCTGCAGTGTTTGGCCCCTTAGATCAAATCAAGAACACTTTTTGGATGTTGCAGTTGTATGTGAAAATAGGATACTGAAGCAGTTTGCTGTGAATCAGAATGCATTATCATGCAGCCTGGGACGTTGCTCCAGCCAGAGTGTACTCTGTATGTGTATGTGTATTATTTCTTACCCACCTCTCCCCATGGATTGAGGTGGGGAACAATAGGTTTATATATAACAACTAATATCAGTTAAAATACATGTTGGTTAAAAATACATAAACCCCTCGAAACACATAATATCAATTTAAAAGAACAAATAAAACCAATACATATTAAAACAATTTAAAATTCACAATATAAAAATCATCTGGACAGGCCTGACAGAAGAGACTGATCTTTAATGCTATTTTAAATTCAGGCAGTGTATCCAACTGTCAAATTTCCTCTGGCTGGTTCTTCCAGAATCTAGGGGCAGCTGAAGGAAAAGTCCTCTAAGTGACAGCTGCCAACCTAGTTCTGGCTGACTGAAGTAAATGTCCCCCAGAAAACCTGAGTTTACGGGGTGGATTACATGGGAGAAAGCGATCCCATAGGTAGCCTGAACCCAAACCATGTAGGGCTTTGAAGGTAACAACCAACACTTTATACCTTGCCTGGAAACTAATTGGCAGCCAGTGGAGTGATTTTAATATTGGTGTAATGGGATTGCTTCTAGGTGCACAAGTAACCAATCTGGCTGCCATATTTTCAACTAATTGAAGCTTCTGAACTTGGTACAGAGGTAGCCCAATGTACAGCGCATTGCAGAGGTCCAGCCTTGAGGTTACCAGTGTGTGCACTACTATCTGTAGGTCCTCCAGGTCTAGGAAGGGGCACAACTAGCGTATCAGCCGAAGCTGGTAGTAAGCACTCCTGGATGTCGCATCTATCTGAGCTGTCATTTGAAGCAACGGATCCAGGCTGCAAACACAGTCTTTCAGGGGGAGTGTTACCTCATCCAGGACTGGTTGACACATGTCAAAGTGCAATCAGGACCTGCTAGCTTTTTAAGTAATGAAATGAATAGGATCAACACATTAAAGTGCTTCTTTATTCCAGACTTAAGCATGAAATTGCAGTGGTCAGCTTCTTGCTTTTGTGATGCATTGATGGATGGTTAGGGTATGCAACTTTCTTGAATTGGTTCCTTGTAGCCATTTCTTTGTCAATTTTTCTCTGCCTTTGTCTCCTCCTAAAAGGAGCCTGAAGATCAGGAGTATTTTGGAGAGTTCTTAGCATTAACAAAAGTGAGGAAAGCTATCCATGTTGGAAACCTTACCTTCCATGATGGCTCTGAAGTTGAAAAGCATTTGCTTGAAGATGTGATGAAGACAATAAAGCCATGGTTGGCTATCTTAATGGATAACTACAGGGTAAGTAAGATACTAAATCCAGCTTCTTGATCATAAATCTGAGAATAGGCAGAACAGTCTTGATACTTAATTGTTCAAAGATTTTCAACTGCTCTGATTGGGATCATCATTCCTAAAAGAAAATTGGAATTTTTTTAACATTTCAGTGGCAATAAATTTTATGACAGTTTGTGACTTCATTATGTGTTTGACTCACACTCAAAATTTCATCCAACTTTGGAGATGGTGATTGAACATTTTTTTGTGTCGACAGTTTGCTGAATGCTTTGTTTTTGTGACATACTGTGATAAATATGTATTTGTGACCTATTCTTTTCTTGTAACAGACTTGCTTTGCTGGCTTTGCTTACATATTTATTGGCAATGGTAGAATGAAAGTGGAAATGTATGTATGACTTAGAAGAAAACCTTTCTAAGTTGAAGCACTTGCCTTGTATGTTTCTGAACTCTTAGGCTGTTTCAGGGCATCAGGTCTTACATAAGGAGACAAAGGTGCATTGATTTGGTCGATTCTATAGTTTTAGGAGGTAATACAGAAGAAATGTTTGCTCTAATGAAGTGCCTGACATTTTCTGGAAAAGGATGAATATATATATTTATATTGTTGTTGGAGTAAAGCTTGTGTTCATTTTAGAAGATGTAAAAGAAATGAAATAACTCCTTTGCTTCTCCATCAACCAAAACCAGATGGAGAATAATGGTGCACATAATTCATTATATAGCATTTGAGAAGGATTTGATCTGGCATGTGGTAGCTACACAGGGAGGAGCGTTGGAGTTTTCTTTTTCAAAAAAGTGTGACTTATAGACTAAGAGAAGCATGCTTGGTAGTTGAGTGCAGTTGGGATTGCTTCAGAAACTCTGCCAGAGGCTTTTATTGAAAGACCTTTAACAGTTTCTGCCTGCAGGATTATATTCAAAAAGACACAGCACAAGAGCAAAATGGGGTGAAGAGGGAAAATGATCAAAGCTGGAAACTCTTCAGGGAGAAGTTTTCTTTTATGACACCTTTTATCTATCCTGTCAAACTATTTGCTATCTTTTTATTATTATTATTATTTTGTAGCAGTTTAATAAGCAATTCAGACAAATAATGTGATTGGAAAACTTTGTATTAGTGGTATAAATCAGTATTAGAACTCAGAGGAGAAATGGATATAAATCAGACATTAAGAATAAAAATACACAAAAATCAGTTGCAGAATATTTCAGTCTTCTTGGGCATTCCATCATGGACCTCAGAACAGCTGTCCTTGAACAAAAAACACAAAGAAAAACCTACAAAGGAAGATTGGAAAGAGAAACAGCAGAATTGGAATATATCCACAAACCCCAGTCCATCGACAGTGACTGAAGAGAGACAATGGTTTCCTGGGACACTGCACATATTATAACACCAGTTAACACCCCAGCCTCTTGAAGGCTGTCTTGGCCAGTTTATCACATCTCCTTTCTGATTTTCAGCCAGCACCACACTACATTCTATAACTCTCTTCACCATTCATATGGTTATCTACTCACCTTGGCTTTCCTCCTGTCTTTGTCCCTTAATGACCATTGTTAAAACTTGTCACCTCATCACCCTACCCACAAGTTTTGCATTTCTATTGCTATTCACACATGCAGCCTGCTCATAAAGGTCTGATCCCAGGCACTTCACTTCATGCATCTGAGGAAGTAAACAGAAGTCTGTGAAAGCTTATGCTATCAATTTCTTTTTCTCAGTTTCAAAGGTTCTACAGCATCCCTTTGCATGCAAAGTTGACAGTGTGGTGCCTTTTAATTAGCCAGACCTGGTATAAAATACAGGCATAAAATACTTCCAGGCTCTTGGCACTAATTAGCAAAAGACATTGTGTGCAACTATTCCATCTTGTTTTCCTTAGCAGACTTTTTGATGGTATGTGGAAAAGCTATGACTCTGGAGACCTGGGTTCAAATTCCTGCTCAGCCATGGAAGCCCACTAGGTGACCTTAGGCAAGTCACATTCTCTCAGCCTCAGAGGAAGGCAAAGGCAAACCCCTTCTGAACAAATATGGCCAAGAGAACCCTGTGATAAGTTTGCCTTAAGGTCACTGTAAGTCAGAAATAAGTTGAAGGCAATACAGCAACAATTGTGGGTATTTCTTGCAAGAAATATGCAAAGAGTTTTATCATAGTATAAACATTTGTATGGTGATACAGCTATGGTAAGTAAAAAAGAGAGAATTTGTGGATTCTACTCTTTCCAGTCTTCTCACATGTTGTTTTGGGAGTATTCTTTATACTAGATTAATGATGTTGAAGTGCAATCTTGCAATATTGTGGCCATTAAAGGTACACATACACCTTCCAAAGTACTCTGTGTTCTCTGGTGAATGCAAGAGAAGTACAATGACAACTTTTATTGATGTGAAATTAATAGCTCCAAAGTTTAACAACTGTCTTCTGCATTTTACATGTGTTGCATGTGTCTGTCTCTCTCTGTCTCCTTCCCCCAGCTCTTGTATTGAACTCTTGTGCAATTACAATGTATGAACACTTTAGGAAAATTAGAAATTAATCTTAATAAAAGGTTTCAGCTTACATGATACTTTCTATGTCTGTAAAGTTAAGAATACTTGGCCTGTTATTTGGGGTGACACTGATCTGCTTTTACTGAACTGGATCTGGCATTATGTTAGTGATTGTAATTGTTTCCATACTGGTTTTTTATAGATATCCCAAATACATAAAAAGGAGTATACAGATATACATAAAATAAAAAAGAGTAGAAAAAGAAAGAAGAAAGAAAAAAAAAGACAACCAAAACAAAAATAAAAAATTACAATGACTTTTAACACCCAGTCCTTTTTTGTTGGTGGTGTTGCACTCTCATTTTTATGCATATAATAATTTTGCTGCAGTGGTCATATACTCTAATAATCTTCCATGTTTCCTTTCCAATTGCTCATCCATCAGTTCCAATAAAAACAGTTCAGATTTTAGTTGAACATTAACCTTCTACATCTTCTGTATTAAACTATGTCTTTGAATCCTAAACTTTTTAGCATTTTCACATGTTCACCACATATGGCAAAATCTTCCAACCTGTTGATCACATTTCCAACATACATTTGAAACATCTTATGCATTCTAGCCAATTTATATGGGGTCATATACCATCTGTACATCATTTTATAAACATTTTAAAGATCATAACAAAGTAAATTTCAACCCCCTTGATCACATATTTTCCCATTGTTCCATCAGTATGTTGTATCCAAAGTCCTGAGCCCATTTTATCATATAATCTTTAACCTGTTCCTCTTCCATATCAAATTTTAACAGAAGTGTATACATGTTACCGATTAGATGTTCATAGAATCATAGAGTTGGAATCATAATCATTACATAATTATAACTCAAATTCCAAATTGTTTTGTTCAAAACCATAAGTCTTTTTACCCATCTTAAGTCTTTCAACTGTTTCATAGAATCATAGAAACCTAGTTGGAAGAAACCACGAGGGCTACCCAGTCCAACCCCCTGCCTTGCAGGAATACATAATCAAAGCACTCCCGACAGATAGCCATCCAGCCTCTGTTTAAAAACCTCCAAAGAAGGAGACTCCACCACACTCCGAGACAGTGCATTCCACTTCCGAACAGCTCTTACCATCAGGAAGTTCTTCCTACTGTTTAGGTGAATTCCCCCCCCCCCTGTAATTTGAGTCCATTGCTCCATTGAAAATATGGCCCTCTGACAATAACCTTTCATTTGACTTAATTCTATATTTCTTTTGATCCATCTCCAAGAGACCTTGGTAAATTGCCCATCTTTCTTTTGCTGTTGTTTCCTTTGCATACAAAGCTTCCTGTGTTGAGACCCATAAAGGCATCTTAGGGGTTGTCCACACAGTGAAAATACCCCTCACAGAATTCACTCAGAAAACGAGCTGTCTTGATGGGATCCCACATTGTCTCATCATATTGTGAAGCGGGGGAGAGGAAAAACTACGCAAGAAAAGCCTTCACAGCTTTTCCTGACTTAAAAAAAAAAACTCCAGAGATGTGCACATTTTCACTCGTTAAGACAAGCGATTTGACATGAATTGCTTCCCCATGAAGGACACAGTGCAAACCTGATTGGCTGGATGAGTGCAGGGGGCAGGGCTGGGTTACAGGGCAAGTGTCCACTGCTGCCATGTTGGATTTTCACTTTAGCGAGTGATCGCTAAGGTGATAAAAAGGAGGTTTGTGCTATCTTTTTTGTCTTTCTTTTTGGGGAAAGGTGAAATATCACTTGTGTGAACCATAGAAAGAGCTTTTTTTTAAAAAAAAGGTCAGTGGTAGCAGATTTAAAAACCAGAGTACGGTAATCCAATCGCTGCCACCGTCTCTGCTACAGGCATGCAGGGTCTATGGGGGCGATAAAACCATTCAGAGAGGTCACAGCTGCTGCAACTTGCTATTACTGCGGAGCAGTCTGAACTCATTTGAAATATGGTCATGGAAAAGAATTCTATAGATACCGTTCTATGAAAAAGACAAATGAATAGGTGCTAGAACAAATCAATCCTGAACTCTCACTAGAAACAAAGATGACTAAACTGAGGCTGTTATACTTTAGACATATAATAAGGGGACATGGTTCATTGGAAAAGACGATAATGTTTGATAAAGTGGAAGGCAGTAGGAAAAGTGGGAGACTACTTTAAAGGTAGATTGATTCAGTCAAGGAAGCCATGGAACTGAGTTTGCAAGATCTGAAGCCCTCTACCTCATGGAGGTCTCTCATATGTAGGGTCTCCATAAGTCAAAGTTGACTTGACAGCAGATAATGACAAGTCAAGTTTGTTGGATGAAATAGGCATTTGCACCAAAAACATGTTCCTTTAATCCTTTTTTTTTAAGCTATATATACACAAGGGATGAAAAGAATATTTGCTACTATTTGTTTCCTGACTAAAAAAATGGTTTTCCTGACATTTGGGAAACCTGGTTGTGAAGAATAAGACAGAGAGAAAGGCTTTGCAAAGGTTTTTGCTTGGTATTTGCCTATCCTGAAGTGTCTGGGGGAAATTCTGCAGAGAATTATTATTTTTGTCCATACAAAGACAAAACAGTTGAATATTTACATACCTTGTATGCAGTAGTAAAACATAGCAGAATAGTTGTTGTGGCATGGTGTGGGGGATGCAGTGACATGATCCCTCCTTCAACCCACACCAGCATTCTGGTTTTGTATGTCTGTAGAAGACTTTATGTATGAGACAGATTCAAACATTTGACTCAAAGTTGTGCTTAACATTTTCAGCACAATTTTTTTTTAATGCAATATGAAGTATTCCCCAAAAGATTGCAGAGAAGTGAATTTTTGACCAGATTGCTAACCATTTCAGCAGCATTTTTGTTAACATTTTCTGGTCTCTTTCTTATTCTCCTGCTGCGGTTGGGGCAATTACTTGGAAAGTGTGGGAGGCCCAGAAATGCAAGCTACTTACTCCTCAAAAGTTGCTACAGTACATTCCTTGAATCCAGTTGAAATCCACTCCATTCATTACCAGGCTTTGAATGGGCTTGTTTTATACCTTCTCTGCTTAGTCCTCTCTACCTTGTTAGCAAGTAAACGTAACAGGTTCATATATTAGCATGCCTCCCAACATAGTTTGTAAAGTGGACAGTGGGCAGAAATGTTAGTGTGAGAAGGTAGAGATATAAATCCTTGAATATTTCATCTACAAGAACTACTGCAGGAAAAAGTGAATATTTTTGTGCCGTATTCCCTCTGTATTTGAGTATCTTTAAGTTTACCAGATAATTTTTCTATGAAGAAAACATTTGGGACTTGGGGTTGTTGTTGTATGTTTTGGGGTTTTTTTTTTTTTGTACATATAACACATTTCCTGCCCCCCCACAAAAAAAAAAAAACTTTGCTGCACAGGAAACACATTATATAAAAATTGTGCAAAAATACCATGTCTATCTTAGCTCAGAAGAATCTCCAGAAATACAACTGGACATGTGAATACTAGGAGAAAACTACATCTCAGTCTCACTGCTGTATTATTCCTCTCAGTGGGGTTTTCAGACTGTTGGAGAACCCATTTTTTTGACTGGGAAGTAAATAACAGCATATTCTTTCAATTGTGACTGTATGTGTATAAAATTAGCCACTTCTCTGTGCATGCAGCATTCTCTGCGAGGATTTGGGATTGTAATTTCAGAACAGTCTTCCTGGTTCTGGTATAAAATGATGTGTTTCTCAGAATACTTGGAAGCAATAGTGGCAGTCTGACATCTTCATAAGCAGAGTGAATGCTTCTCCCACTACTAAGGTTGTGGACAATTGGACTTTTTGAGAACATGCTTTTTAGTTGAGAATTTTAACAACATCACTAGGACAAGTAAAGCCAATTAAGAGTGACATTACATTCCTTGGGGGAGGGTTCAGGAGGAAACAGGACTGACTTTCATACATTGACAGGAAGTGTGTGTGGCTGTTGGGAGTTGCCCAAAGCCTACACTTTGCAAGTTGTTTTAACTCCTCCCCACTCAAACTCATACACCCTGTTGTAGATCAGATGGCTAAAGACCTTACTCCTGTTTTGCAAGGTCTCCCCAAATGACTGAAAGATGGAGACCTTTTCATTGCCTGTGGGTAGAGATGAGAAGACAGAGGGTTGCTTCAGCTCAGCCATCATAGCTGCAATTTCAGATTGCACACATACCTTAAATATCTATACCAGTGAGGCTTCTGCTTATCTCTTTCAGGTATTTCTGTCCTTTTAGTTTCTTTCACTTAGGTATAGTGCCTGTGTTTCAGGCTAAGACAATCAAGTTATCTGTTCTTGGGTTTGGGCTGTTTTATTTTTTCCCCAAACCATTCAGCATCAAAATGATGTTTGATTATCTGAGACCCATAGGCTTTGTTTATCTAAGCTTTACAACTTGTTGACTTGCATATGCTTTCCAGGTTCTTTTGTACAGTGGACAACTTGATATCATTGTGGCAGCCCCACTGACAGAACGATTCCTTCCTACTGTGCCATGGGCCAAAGTGAAAGAATACAAAGATGCTGAGAGAGTTGTATGGAAAATCTGTTCTAAAGACCAAGATGTAGCTGGCTATGTGCGCCAAGCAGGTGACTTCTATCAGGTAAGAGAAGAAATTTCCAAAGGCATAGAAACTGGATTTTTAAACTATCAGTGATTTTGGCTGGCTAGCCAATTTGAGTATCCTATACGAGCCCACACAAAGCATCAGGTTCAAGACTTCCTCTCATCCTGCGCTACTGGGAAGAGGAACAAACCAAAATTTTATTTTACTTTGTCCAGCTTCTGGCTTATTATTTGCAAACGAGCAATCACTGTTTACAATAAGCCATAGTTCGCTAACATGCCAACCAAACAATTAAAGGTTTCTAGTTGGCTTGTATAGCAATTGGCTGATGATACATCTTGGGGAGAAGGAGGGGGAAGGAGCATGGGTTTTGCTCATGCATTTAGCATTAAACAAAGGTTTAGCATTGTGTGTAAAATGTCCCACTGCCATTGTTCCGGATGGTGTTCTGAAAGTGGGGTACCTCAATCTTTGTTTCTTGGGTTCTTGCCATTATCCTGGAAGATAACATTTTTAGACAGTCAAACCAACAGTTGGCTTAGCTAGAAGCTGCATGATTTCAAAGAGGAAACAGTCCATTATTGTATTGATCCTAGTATCCCTTACATTCTTTGACACAATCTTGGGCTATTGTTTTAGGCTTGATCCCTGCCATTGCCATGGATGCATCCTAGTTTGCCTTTCTTTCTGCAGTCTTCAAGTTTTGACTACCTTGTATCATTCCTTTGATTTGCACAACAACTTTCCTGTGAGCTTTGACTTTCCTGAACTGTTGTTTTCTTCAAGCTGTTCTCCAGCTTTTATGAACATCAGCATAAATGAACATTGGGGCTCATTTTAATGCCAATATTGACTCAAATATTGCATGTTGCCAGACTGAACTGTGGTGATAAATCAGGTGTTAGTTGTTTTATGACATTGCTCAGGGTTCAGGAAATGTTCATTTATACAGAAAATGAAACATCCAGAAATAACTTAATAGGATACAGTGACAGTATCTCAGATGCCATACAAACTTTTAACAGTGTAAAGATTAGCTTCCCTGTAATCTCTTGGAGAGGCACAAACAGACAGTGGACTGACATCCTCTTCCCTTTCAATCGCAAGAGTCAGAGAGGAAGGGCTTGTCTATACGTGGAGGGGAAAGGTGGATTGATACACACTAACACCAATTTGCAGCAGCTTTCTTTTGTCTCCATGGGTTTTCTTGGCAAGCTTGCAGGCATGTGACGCCATATGCATTTTTTGTTCAAATGGGCATGGCTGCAACTGAAGATGGCGAGTGCAGGTGATTTACTCACGTTTTTACTGTCATCAGTTGCCGCCGCTGAACAGTTTTTTTAAAAAAAACATATCTAAGGTGCAAAAATGCGTAGTTCTGCCTAAATAAATAGGAGGTGAGGAAGGCTGTTTCGTTATCTCAGCACACAATCACTATGGCAAAAATCCAACATGGAGGTTCTGGGCACTTGCCTTGTTAGCAAGCTCTGCCCCTGCGCATGTTTGACCAATCAGCTTTTCACTTCCGCTCTTATCAGGAATGTGCATCAAAGCAAATCAGTTGTCCCAATGAGCGGGAATGCACATTCCCCGTGGAGCTTTTTAAAAAATATGGGAAACGCTGTGAAGGCTTTTTCTGCTGAGTTTTTGGCCCCCTCCTTCTGAATATGGTAGATTGATGCAAGATGCCATTTAGACAAATTGTATTCTTCTTGAATTCTATGAGAAGTATTTTTGTTGTTTAGACAACCCCGAAGTTAGGGTCATAGTAAATAAAGGTAGAGGCCCTGAGCTCTTGTTATTATCATGCAGAAATGCCATTTGGATTTTGGGTCTGTGAACTCTCCTGCCTGCTTTCTCCCCAGTACTGCCTGCTTTCCCCCCCACACCTTCCCCCCCCCCCGGAAGCTGAGTGCAAAAGGAGGAAAATGCAGCTGTTTACTACTTTCACTGAAGCAGTCTTTGTCTTTATATATTGGTTCAACATTTGGGGTTACGACTGAAGCCTGGAATGGCATTGCAGATCTCCATGGAACATTTAGCAGTGTCTAGTCATGGCAGTTAGTGGGTTAGGGAGAGGTGAACTGTCTGGGAGAATGTGAAGCACAGCTAGTACTTGTGATTCTAACAGCTCCCAAAGCCAATGTAAAATGAGTGTTATGTCTCATATCAATTACCACATCTTGTTCTGGTGTGGGGGAAAGGCTAGCAGTGGATTGTACATGAAATCTGAACTCGTTTTCTGCCCTAGAAAGGATATGCTTTCATAGCAGAAGCTGAGATGATGTACAGTATCTTAGCCATATCTCTGTTTCTGTACTTAGGGCCCTTTTTAGGCCAATTTATCTGCCTCTGGATATATTCTGTAATGTTAACAGTAATGATGACATACATACATTTTGTAATGTTAATGTAGATGAAATCTGTAAGGTTAACTGTTAAATAAATAGAAAACATATTTTTAGAAGTAAAAATATTTACAAAACTTCTGCCTACGCTCAGAGGAATATTAAATAAATAAACAAATGCATTAAAATAGCTCTATGCCATTTTAAGTTTCTAAGAGCCTCTCCAGATTAGAAGAATGTCTCTGAAAATCCCAGGTTTTGTTCCTGTACAAACCAATTTTACTTTGCAGATTCACATGAGGTTTCCTTCATCCTGAGGTATTTTGCCAAGGACTTTCCATTGCTATTTCCCAGGTCAGCTTAGATTAACCCAGTATTTCCTGAAAAGAAATATATCTCTGCTTGGCTATTTGTATAATCCAAGAAGATAACCACTGTCAGTAAACACAGCTGTTGTTTCGAGGACACAGATTCAACAGAGATCAAGTGTGGGGAAAGGGAATGTTTGTACCACAGCAGACTGATTCATGCAACATTTCAGAAACTGATTTTCACCAGTTTTCACTGAGTCTGTTTTATTATTATTCAGGAGTGACTAACTCTATAATAAGAATAAAACAGGCTCAATGGAAATAGGTGAAAATCAGTTTCTGAAATGTTGCATGAATCTAGATGTGACACATTAGTGGTAGAGGGAGAAGAAAAAACACAAGGGAGGGGGGAGTGAGGAAAATCTGAGGGGTTGTCTAGACGATGAAAAGACTCCACATAGAATTTGAGGAGAATACCTTTGGTCCCAAAGAGATCCCACAGTGATTTGCCGTTTTTGGAAGGAGGAGGGGACTGCAAAAACTATGCAGGAAAAACCTTTGCAGCTTTTCCTGTATTTTTTAAAATAATGCAATGAAATGCACATTAGTGCCTGTTAGGACAACCAATTCGCTTTGCTGCACATTCTTGGAAAGGGTGGGACTGGAGATCGGATTGGTTGAACATGCTTAGGGGGCAGGCTTGCCAGCAAGGCAGTGCCCAGAAGTGCCCTGTTGGATTTTCACATTAGCAATTGTGTGCTTTTTTTGCTGCGCCAAGGTGCCCAAATAATTTTTTCAAGCAAAAGGTTGCACTTGCACACCTTTACTTTAATGTAAAAAAAAAAAATACTGTGCAGTGGCAGCAACGTATAACATGCTAATTTACAGCCGCTATCTTGATTTGCGGGTATGTGAACTTAAAACACAGATAGTTTCTCAGCCTATTGTTTTGCTGAAAAACCATGGAGACAAAAGAATGCCGCTGTAAATTTGAAATAATGCACAGAACTGAGCATTATATCTTCTCGTCTAGACTAGCCCTGAGATATTTCAAGAAAGAGCTTGGATACAAACCTGAGAATATGCAACTAAAATCAAAATAAAAAGAACTGGAAACTCTTAAGGCTTTCAGAGACTTTTTCCCCTTCTGGATGAGTCCTAAATCTCTAAAGGTCCATCGATACAAGGGGGGAAAATGTGAATTGATTCATACTCATGCAAATTCAAAGCAGGATCACCTTGTCCTAACGGTGTTTGGCAAAATCGTAGGCGTGTGAGGCTATCTACTTTTGCTGTACCAACAGGCATGGCTGCAATTCAAGATGGTGGCCACAACTTGTGTTTTTATTTTTGCCAGTCGCAGCTGCTGGACAGTATTTAAAAAAAACAACACATAGCTAAGGTGCGATAGGGCAATATTCCGCCTAAATAAATTTTAAAAAGAAAAGGAAAAGGCTGTTTTGTTGTATGATCGCTTGCTCATTAAGGAGAAAATCAAGATGGTGGTTCCAGGGCATTTACCTTCTTAGCAAGCCCCACCCCTGCTCCTGTCCAGCCAATCAGCTTTCTATTTCCACCTTTCTGGTGTATGCGAATAAACGCAATCACCTTTCCTAATGATTGATAATGTGCATTCTCTACGGTGTTTTTAAAAAACTTAATGGAAAGCCCAGAGGCTTTTCCCCAAGGAGTTTGGGTGGATTTATCCCCCCTCCTTCTGAATATGGCAGAATTATGCAGGATCCAATGAAGACAGGTCACATTCTATGAGGAGTATTTCCACTGTTTAGACAGGCCCTAAGGTAATTTTCACATTTCTTCTGTTGTGTAGCTACAGGTCAAATGTAGTCTTCTTGTCTCCCCCTCAGTAAATCATGTATTAACAGAGTTGTTAGCATTTTTGGTAACATTATTTGAAGGAAAGACCATAGTTCAGAGAAGATTCCTGTTTCAGTCCCTATCAGTTAAAGGGATGGAGACCTCTGCTTGAGACCTAAAAGCATTTATTAAGATATGTTTTATTAAAATATTTATATCCTATCCTGTATGGTAAAATCTCTGGGTATTTAAATTTAAAACAATAATAATTTAAGCTTTCTAAAAACATATTAAGCATTTGAAATTTTAAGAAGTTAAATCAGTTTCAAATCATGTGGTTGTACAGAGCTGGATGAAATCATGAGGCCCAAAAGGCTTCTAAAATCTTTTAACAGAACGCCAGATCTTAACTCATCCTTAGAATGAAAGTAGTGTTAGTGCCAATCAGGTCTCCAAGGGGAAGACATTCCACAGCTGGAGTATCACAGCAGATAAAGTCTTCTCCCCCATCCTCACAGTGTCCAGAAAACCTCAGTCTTCAGGCAGGTAAATATGACAAAATTCCACCTTGAGTCCTTATTTTGGGAGAAAGGCAGGATGCTACTAAGAAGTGTTCCTTCAAATGATGAGGTCCTGAGCCATCTAGGACCTCCATTTAGCAGTTCTTCTGGGAATTCCTTTCAGTAATACAGGACTACATGATCAGAAGCAGCCTTCTTTAGATGATGTACTTCTTCTGAGCAAGTTATAAAAAAAAAAGATACTTTGGTATCCTAACCATAATTTGGGAAATTTATGTTTTTGGAGTACATTGGGCCCTCAGTATCTACTGGGGTTTGGCTCCAAGACCCCCCATGGATACTAAAATCCACAGATGCTCAAGTCCCATTATATACAATGGTGTGGTAACATGGCATCCCTTATATAAAATGGCAGACAGCAAGGCTTCCTTTTTGAATGTTTTTCCCCCAAAATATTTTTGAGCCATAGTTGGTTCAATCCATGGATGGAGAACTTAAGAAGCACTGGACTAGAATACCAAGAATCCCCAGCAAACATGGCCCCTGAACATGCTAGCTAGGGATTCTAATTTCTTTTTGGCCAAGCCTCCATAGCCTATGTTCTTGTGAGGATAAGGGGAAGGTGAGGATAAAGGGATCATGTCTCCCATAGTGAGTTTCTAGGAAGAAATAGAAATGAAAACAAAAACTGAATAACCATTGAAATCAGGAACAACCTTGAAACAGCAGTGTATACATTTTACTGATAAATACCAAGTACATTTTGAACTTGGTTTATTATGAATGGTACATTGTGACATGGTTTTGCACCAAGTACACCAAATTATCAGGAATGTCCTTCCATTTGCATATGCTTGTAATAGTTGCTGAGATCTAACCCTTCCACAGAAGTCACTGTAGCAGAAAACAGTTGAGTAGAAGTCTAACTCATTTAATGTCCAAGGCTTCAGGTTTTGTTGGTGCCAATGAAAATCTTCTCTTGAGTGACTTGAAGATAGTATTGCCTGATGCAGTTTACCTTCAGCAGTTCGAATATTTGAATTCAGGTGACTTCAATATGTTGAGGAGAGAATCTGGAAATGAGAAATATTCAGAAATTAGCAATTCAGTATGGTTTAACACATGTTTTAAAAGCTGTGTTTTGAGACCAAGCACCTGTTGGGCAGCACTTCATTGCTTCTGGTTGAAATAAGATGGTATATTTGATTTCTAGCTTGCCTGTGCTAGAGATTACACTCACAATGCATCTGAGGGATGAGACTATGGTTCTGGTTTTTTTTCAGAGCCAGGAGTAGCCATGCTGGCTGAGGGATTCTGGGAGATATAGTAGAAAACATTCTCTCCCAAACTTTCAGTTTTTATGGTGTTCTGAATGCTACTTTATTGAGTCCATGTGAGTGAAATCGGATTTCAGCTAATCTCCTAGGTTCAACACATCATACTATTAGCCTGGTGCTAAGTGATCTCTGAGTTATGATTTATGGGGATTATTTATGGGGATCAAAAACATTTGGAAAGTACCTAACACATTCAGTAGGACTAATGCAGGTACAATATCACTGAGTTAACTTTATGTAGAATTTATGTAAAACAAAAGTCTTGAATGAACTGGACCAGTATTTCTTCTCTTTCAGGCTATATCTGCTTCATTCATTCATTCTTGCTTTCTTTTGTTCTATTTCTGTAGGTTATTGTTCGAGGTGGAGGGCACATCCTGCCATATGATCAACCTGAAAGAACATTGGACATGATGGATAGGTTTATTTCAGGAAAAGGATGGAAATCTAATGAATACTGAAAATTCAGCTGAGCACAGCAGACTTCAAAATTCTTTGCAACAGACTTATTGACCAATAACGAAACTTTGGCCAAGAGGTCAAATCAGTGCACTGAAGATTAAAGTATTACAATGTAGTTTATTTTCGCACTCAAAATGTTGATAAGGTTGTAATCTTGGGGAGGGTGGGGGTGGGGAATCAAGCCATGCTTCAGTTTCCTAAATAATTAAAATATTATTTCAGGTTCTGGCTATAGTTAATAATTTCTGAAAAATGTATAGGATGGGAAGAAATGTATAAGATGAAAGAAAAAGATTATGCAAAGCATAAGGATGGAATTTTTCTTCATCTACAACTACTTCACCTGCTTTATTTACCATATAGGCTCTTTGCAGAGATATATCCTGTTGAAGAATGTAGTTCTGCTTAACCTGCAAATATTTTTTTCTTTCTGCCAGAATGATTATGGGAGCCCAAGAACCCAGTATCTATAAAAGAGATGGATTTACTTATTTTACTTTTAGGCGGTTACACTGAATTTAACTGCTTTTTACACATGATGGAGTGACTTGTGGGTTTATTACTTTGGTCTTGCTAGGCTCAAAGACCCACTAGAAGTAGCAGACACAAGAGTAACCACAATGAACTGGCTGACAATAATAAAAATATCCAGGTTTGTACAAGCAGCGTGTAACCTTTGTTGATGGCATTAGTGTGGGACCTTGGCAGAATGAGAAAAACATCATACTTGATAAGAAAAGAAAGAAGTATGCTGCTCTGATGACATAGTTTTGTTTTCCAAAATGCTGATCTAAAAGTCATTTCACAGAGACAGTGTATACTGTACATTTCTCCTGTTAAATTTTGAGCATGTACAAAGAATAGCGAAGCTCTTCGGACACTCAAATGATAAAAAGGTCTTGTCCCATCCCTAATTATAGGGCCTCAGGACCTCTACGTTTAGGGGATGAGAGGACTTTCTAACCTACTGTTTCTTTCATATTTCTTTCATGCTTTCTAATGTGAGTCTTTTTTTTTTTTTTAACAATCTGACTCACTCATGATTCTGTGATAATAGGTGTCATGGGATTAAAAAAACACTGATGCCACCTAATTTCATACTTATTTAGTTTGGAATATGAATTTTCAGGCTTTCACTGTTCAACTGTAGTCTGAATCAGGTGCCATTTATCTAGAAGTTCTACCCAAGTATGAGTGCTGGGCTGTTACCTCACAGGAGATCTTCAAGCAGGTAGTTGGTCACCCATAGATTAGTAATTTTACTTCCCAGTTTTCTACATCAAGGAAAGAGTTGGACTGCAAAGTCTAAGACATTCCTAAACACTCTTACTAGGAGCAGAAGAAGCTGGCCCATTAAATAGGACACTGCCCCGGCTGCCCACTTTTTTTCTTTTTTCCTTATTTTTCACCAGCCTAGATGTAGCAGCTCTCTACCTCCTTCCTACTGCCAGTCTTATCTTTGTTAGAAATCAAGTCTACAATGATTATGTCCCATTATACACTTGAGTCCTATGTACCTCTAACCCAAATGGTAGCTCAACCTTCTCCAGCCTAGCAGAGGATGATGGGAGGGATTCATATTAAGTGAAGTTTGGAAGACATTAGAAGCTGAGTGTACTAAACCTCAGGAATATCTGCCCTTCCTGTTGCTCTGACTCAAATGTACTCAAACGTACATTGCTGGCTATGTCGTAAATGTCACTTGGATTCCATTGGAAATGCATACACAATCCCACTACTTCCAATAGACATAGACCTCCAATTATGAGAGAGCAAGAATGAAGACAGCCATATATTTCTCCATACATTGGTGACAAAGCTCATATGGAAATGAATGAGGGATGTGTCCCTGACCATTAATGAGAAGAGGGATGTAGTATATGCGTACATAGTGAAAACAGCTAATGGAACAACATTCATCAGGAAGAGAAAATGACTGTATCTCTGATCCCTACATTTATAGATGCACCATGAGATGGTCCCAAATAACAGCTCCCCCACAAAAAAGATACCCCAGAGCTGTAACTATCCATCTGAGCTTCCAGAGGTGTTTCAAGATGCTGAAGAAACAACTGCCTAAACCAGGAACACTAAATGTATTTTAAAAATTTTATTTAGCTATTTATACCCCACTCTTCAGCCACAAAGGCTCTCAGAATGGCTTGCAAATTGTTAAGCAATAGCAATTTACACATCTATACCTCATTAAGGAGTTTCTAATGTGTGTTAGCTAATTGCCCCCCGCAAGCCAGGTGCAGTACTCATTTTACGGACCTACAAAAGGGTGGAAGGCTGAACCTTGGAGCCCTTGGGATCAAATTTGTAACATTGTGGCTGCAGTACTGGCATTTAACCACTGTGCTACCAATGTAACACTTTCTCTGGATAAGTGATTAATAATTTTCCCTAAAGGGATATACAGTAATGAGTTTGAATCTCTAACTCTAAATCCATTTGTTTCAAATGGAAAATGAGACTTCGTTTGATGGTAGTTCAGACTGGAGGTAAGTAAGGTAAGTGGTGTACTTCCATGGAAAGAGGAGCAACGTATTACACATTACTCGATTCAGCAGAAGACATGCCTAGACAGAAACATAAAGTCTTCTTTCTAGAAGTATAGTGGTTTTTGGAGTGTAGGCCCTCACCAGGTCAGTCTCCATGGCAACAGAGAGTACCCAAGGGCAGGTGGCTGTGTTGATCTAGAGAAGTCTTTTGTAAAGCTAATTGCTCTTGACAACTCAAGACAAATCCAGCCCCTTAAGCTTTGGATTACGATATAGATAGCTCATAACAATGACATTGCTGGAAAAAATCCATTTCCCCTCCAGTACTGTGAGGATGGCTGCAAAGCTCAGAACAAGAGACTTGTGGGAACTTCATGGGGCCTTCATCCACATGAGCAACTGCCCCTTCCATTAGTGGGCTTGGTTTGAACAAAGGATGGGATGGGTGAGGTTCCTCTCACACCCCCAGGAGGGGAATCCCTATCCCTTTTTGCATGAGTATGGTTTTCTTGATGCTAAACCAGCTAGAACTGATTTGTTGAGTGTTGCTTAGCCTGGTTAGGAAGCCCAAGTTGCAGTATTTGTGTCTGTTCCAGAAAAATAATGTTCTTGGAGATGTGACTCTTACATGGGGAGTCTACTTCACGTTCAGAGGTGTATGAATGTACGAGGTCTGTCTATTAAATAATGAGAATGATACAATATCCCATCTTTATTTAAATGTATTACAATTCTAATGCTTGCTCCCTTCAATATACTCCCCATTCACACTTACACACTGATGCAATCTTGTTTCCCACTGCGTGGAACAGATCAGTTTCTGTCAGCTGTTTCAACACATCTGCCGTTTTCTTCTTTACTGCAATCAAAATTGACTCAAAATGTATTCCTTTAACCACTGATTTCACTTTATCAAAAATAAAAAAGTTGCATGGTGCCAAATCTGGTGAAAATGGAGGATGTTCAAGTGTAATAATGTGTTTTATCAGCCAAAAACTGCTTCACAGAAAGTGCTGTGTGAGCAGGTGCATTGTCTTGATGAAGAATGAAACAATTTCCCACAGTTCTCGCCTTTCTTTTCTGACTCTTTCTCTCAGCTTTGTCAAAACTTTCTTATAATAATGCTGGTTCACTGTTCTGCCTTCTGGAACCCATTTTGCCAAAATTACACCCTTGATTATCCCCCACCCCACAAAAAACAAAACAAAACAATGAGCATGGCTTTGAATGTGGACTTACTTTGGTGGTGATGGTGTTTTCCATAGCATTGACTGTGATTTTGTCTCAGGATCATACTGGAAAATCCAGGTTTCATCACAAGTGATGATTTTTTTGAAAAAGATTTGGGTCCTCAAGTTGCTGCAGAATGTAACGTTGCTCAACTTTTAAACTTAGCATTTTTCCAGTACACAATAGACAACACAGCTGCTTTAAACAACAACTGACAATTTAACACGAGAGTGTTGATGTTTGTCATGCAGGTTCAGACATGTTCAAGGTCACCACTCAAGTGTTCACAGTTAGTTCTCCCTGATTTGTCTGAAAGGTAGAAACAGTCTCCTTATTTAATAGACAGGCCTCGTAAACACCAAAGAGACAAAGCAAGCTCTTACAAGCACATTCAGCACTAGCACTGTCACAATAATTTGCACATGTTTCATTGTTGGATTTCCAGGTTTGGCAAGCATTTTGCTAAGTATAAAATAGTACCTCCACCCACATTTCATTTACAGTGGCAAACTGGACTTGTATCTCTGTTTCACACGTATGTGCCCAGTTCTTTGGCTGTGCTGAGGAAGTGTGGATCCTTGTACTTATGAATGCACAAGTATAAGATTCAGGAGGGTAGGCAAAGGCAGAGTTAAGGATCACCTAAGGGTGCAAGTGGTTCATTTCCTTTTAGGGTGAGCAGATGCTATGGCAGGGTGTGGACATTACTTATGGCAATAACATCTAGCATAATTTTTCTATATATTTGTTTCTTCTTCAACCCATTAATGAAAAGTTCTCAAACTTTTCTTGATTCCCCCCCCCGCCTCATCTAATAAAGCTATTTTCCAGTGTTGGGATTTATTTTTACTCATAGAGTAGCCTGACTACCTCTGTTTTTACTTGTAAATGTATGTCTTTGATGTATGCAAAGGGGTATTGCAGCACCTTTGAGACTGAGAGAAAGAAGTTTGTAGCAAAAGATTTTCATTGGGGTTTTTCCGGGCTGTGAGGCCGTGTTTTGGAATAGTTTCTTTCTGACATTTCGCCTGCATCTGTGGCTGGCATCTTCAGAGAAAGACGCCAGTCACAGATGCAGGTGAAATGTCAGAAAGAAACTATTCCAAAACACAGCCTCACAGCCCGGGGAAAAAAACACAAGGAAAATCTATCGATACCGGCGGTGAAAGCCTTCAACTTCACTTTGTAGCAAAAACTTTTGTAGACTGAGGGAGGACTTTATCAGACAAGCCCTTTTAAATGTTCTTTTGCTGGCAAAAAAAATCCATTTTTATGCCATCAAAAGAACTCCCTCCACCGCACTTATCGTCTCTCCTGGCAGAAGACTTTCCCCACAATGAAGAGGGAGTGAATGAAGCCCTGTTCACTTAATCCTTTGAAATCTGCGAGACTTCATCACATGGGACATTTAAAAAACAAAACAAAATGAACACAGGAAAAGTTACACAAAGCACATACACACACTTTAAAACTTACAAGTAACCCAGGGAGGGCCATCAAAAGTGCGTCACTTACCTGGATGTCACAATCTTACCTGGAAGTGTTCACACTGGACCAGCCATTCATGCTATATTCACGTGAGTTAAATGGTGCAAGGTTTCAAACGCCATCAATGCCGAAACTAAAGCACCACAGGGGATCAATTGATGGTTTTAGCTGTCAATAAAAAGGTATGGATTTTGGCCAGAACATAAATGTGAAAGGGCAACGTCTGATATGCGCACCTTTTTACGTTTATGCAGTGTCGTTATGATGCTGTATTTAGTGCATCTGATAAAGTCATGAGTCTACGCATACGCATCTGATGAAGTAGACTCAGGGCTTGTCTACATAGGCATTCACATAGTACTGGTGGCTGGTAGAGAATACAAGATTCTTGAGGATTGGAATCGAATACAATTCTTTTTGACATCTGAGGGCTTAGACCTGATTTTTTTAAAAACTATCTTTTGTACCACACTTTCCCAGAAAAACCAGTTTATTGTTTGCAAGGCCACCTCTGAGTTGGCTTTGGTCTGGAGTTGGGGGTGTGGGTGGAGTTTGGGGCTACTTCCTCTGTTTGTATTTACATTTTGCCAGCATGCAGTCACTATTATTTTTTGAAGGTGCATTTGTTCGGCTATTTGTATATTGTTATTAGCGGATCTCTGCCTATTTGCATATTCACATGCGTGACCAGAAGAAAAAAAAGTAGAGAACCGGTCAAGAATAATGCAAACTATAGGATATGTGATCATAGCAGGACCACCCTTTTACACTCAAGTGAGCTCGCCTAGGGGAAATGCATGGCTGGTAATGCTGCTCTCACTACACTTTAACAAGATGCATGTGGCATTAACAAGATGTGTGTGCGGGCACTGTGGACCCAGGAAAATGTGATTTGAAGCAGATTTTTTTTCACCTGTGTAGACAAGCCCTCAGTTTATGGACTTTATCATACCATCCTCCAAAAACATTATTTTGCCAGCAAAAGCACATCCCATACCACACTTGCCTTGCATACAGTGAAAAGGCACCCCAGCAATGAATGAGGGGTGAATGGAGCTCTGTTCATTTCCTTGATTGAAATCTCGCGGATTCTTGTGAGAAAATGGAGTGTGGAAAATTCAAAAACAACGCTCAAAAAGTTTTAAAAAGCACATAAACACACTGAAAAATTTCCAAGTAAACTGGAGAGGGTCATAAAAAGAGCATCACCTACTTAGATGTCACAAACTCACCCCAAAGTGTTCTGGCTGGTCTGGCCATTCACACTATAATAATGTGGAAAAAGGCATATGGTTACAATCGGCAGCAATGCTGGCAAAAATTCACCACAGCTGATCTATTGATGTGTTGGCCCATCAATAACCTAGATTGGCTTATGGACAGTACATTAAATGCAAAAGGGTGACATCATTTGATATGCGCGCCCTTTCATGTTTATGTGGTGTTATGACGCTGTATTTTGTGTGTCTGATAAAGTCCTATGAAAGCTTAAGCTACAAACTTCTTTGTCACAATCTCAAAGGTGCTAATATTTCCTTTTGCATACTGATCCAGACTAACACAGCTTTGTCTTTGAATTCATTTGATGTAGTTTAGGAAATGTATATTGACATTCTAAGGATATTGCCTGAGAGTTCTACAGATCACTAATAGGTGCTACAAACCTTATTCTAAAAAGGGAAGGCCTTAAATCCATTTTCTGCATTTTACAAGACAACCTACAGCTGTCCTTGCCTTGGTAGGAAAGTTGCATTGTCACTGCAAGTTCTGACCCTTAGAATTGGTGCTAGAAACTTGGAAGTACAACTTGCATATGAAAGAAAAGTTCACTTAGGCTGTAGCTCGGGCTAAAGTGGAGAGGTGGTTGAATCTATGATTTTCAATGAATTAAATGCAAAAGCAGATTTATATACCACTGACAACTGTTGAAACCATATGCCTAACAATGGATTTTATCAGACTCACCAAATATGGCATCATAATGACGCCTACTGAACATGAAAGGACGTGCATACCAAATAACGTCATGCTTTCACGATTATGTCTTGAAAATAAGGCTTTCTTTTTTATTGACAGGCCAAGCTATCAATAGATCAGCTGTGTCATTTTTTTTGCTGGTATTGAGAGTGTTTGAAACCTCATGCCATTTTGATCTCGTGAATACAGCATCAATTGGCGGAACACTTCTGGTTGAGAACGTGAAAGCCAGGTAGGGGACACTCTTTTTATGAACCTCTCCAGTTTACTTTGAACTTGTTTAGTGTGTTTCTGTGCTTGTGTGTACTTATTGTGTGTTGTTTTGCTGGATTTTACATTTTTACCTCACTTGTTTCTTCTTGCAAGAATCGCTGAGATCACAAACGTGGAAGTAAACAGAGCTCTATTCATGCTCCAGTAATGCTGGGGCTGCCTTTTCAGGCTATTGAAAGTAAGACTGATAAAAAAGGTTCTTTTGCTGGCAGAAAAATGCTGCAAATTATGGTGCTAAAGAGACATTTTGGGAAGTTTTCTGATAAAGTTTAATATAATTTTGCTTGATTGGAAAATAGTACAAAAAGCTAGAAAGCAATATTTGCCACTCTTTGTTAAGTATCAGGTTGGAACTTGCTTCATTTTTAGTAGTAAGAGTAAATGATGTAGGAAAATGATAATCAACTTATTCAAACTGTGATGTTAGAGAAGAGTGCTGAGGAAACCATGGATGGCCAAAAAGACAAAACAAATGGGTCTTAGATGCAGCCAGAGCTCTCACTAGAAGTCAAGATGACTAAAGACTTTATCAGACCACCACCCTCCTTTACATTTTTTTGCTGGCATAAATTGTGGCATATTTATGCTGGCATAACCCCCCCCCCGCCGCTGACCTACCTTTTCTAGTGTCAATTAAGCTTCCCCGGCAGTAACGGAGCACAAACAGAGCTCTGTTTACTTCCAGGGTAGAAATCTCACAAATTCTCACAAGAAGGCGCTAGCGTGGGAAATTCAAAAATAAAAACAAAGTAAACCCATAAAACATTCAGAAAAGCATAGAAACACACTTTAAAAGTCCCAAGTACATGGGGAGGGGTCATAAAAAGAGCATCCTACCTGGTTGTCACAATCGCACCCAGAAGTGTTTGGCCATTGATGCTGCATTCATGTGAGCACAATGGTGCAAGGATTCAAACAACAGCTGTCATACTTTGGTCACATCATGAGAAGACACAGCTCACTGGAAAAGTCAATAATGCTAGCAAAGATGGAGGTGAAAAGAAAGAAAGGAGCACCACACACCAGATGGAAAGACTCAGTCAGAGAAGCCACAGGCCTGAACCTGCAAGACCTGAGCAGGGCAGTGGAGGACAGGGGATCTTGGAGATGTCTCATTCACCGTGTGTTGGAATCAACTCAAGGGCAGTTAACAAGAAGGAGGAGGAGGAGGAGGAGGATGTAGGAAGAGGTTTCTGTGACATTGCCCTATACAAGGCAGGCTGTGTTTTAAAATCTTTGGGGAGGGCTTCCTCTCAGTCACACCACCATCACAGGTATTTTGGGTGAAGATACAAGAGAGAACCTTCTCAGTGTCTGCTCCTAGGCTATGGAACTCCCTCCCATAGAAAATTCAGTTGGCCCCCCTCTCTACTTTCTTTCTGTTGACATGTTACGCAAAGAGGTCTTGGAAATTCCAATAAAATACAGAGTTTCGAATATGTTGGGGAAATTAGCAGCAACTCGACTTAGCAATGCGATAGGGGGCAACATAGAAGGGGATCTTTACACCTTTGTATACCCCTACTCTCTCAGAATAGACACAAACAAACACAAGATGAAAAATTAACAATAATATTTATTAAAGGCGTAAAAACAATAACACCAAGCACACACACATTTATACAGAAAGCATTCACACAAGGTCACTAGGAATAGAAGAAAAGAGGTTGCCAGGGGGATAGGTAGGAGATTTCTAGGGAAAATACTACACCTGTCTTGTAGTTCAAAGTCCGTCAGTTAAACCAGCAGAGCGATGGATGAATCTGGAGTGGCTAACACAGAGTAACAGAGTTTCACTTTGAAATAGAATCTGTACACAATGAAGCAGACTTTGGGGGCAATATTTATACCAAAAATATGCCCTAGGAGGAGCAAGCTTCCTGGTCTGAAACAATAGATTCCAGGAGCCTACAAGGATTGCACAATGAGTTTCCTGGTATTTGAGAACAGGTGGCTAAAGATGCTAATGTGTTGCAATGTCCAATGATTGGATTCACAAAGATTGAGCTGCCTCTTCTTAAGGTTAGATGATTAAGGAGGGGAAGTTCAAAACCAGCACACAAAGGATTGCTCCATCCATCTATTGTCTACCACTTAGGTGTATAATGGAGACTGTGTCCCTTTGACCTTTTGATGTTTCCTCACAGTTCGGAATTTGTCTGTAGCCCTTCCTTTGGGCAAACCATGGCTTTCAGCATGTCTCTGAAACTATCCTGCTCTTCCCCATGGAAGACCACATTAATAAGCCAAATTATTAATAAGCCAATTTTTAGGGTTTCTGGGGGCGGCGCTTATTAGAGGCACTAACAGACAGACAAATATCTTTTAATTTAGACAGGTCTCTAGTTCTTAAATCATGCAGCAGAAGTGTATTTTCAATGCAGGGTGCTTTATTTTTTTTAAAATTGTGTTTTCAGTGTGCTCTAAAATGTTTTAACTATGTGCTTTCTAAATAGAATCATTTCTATTTAAAGAAGGAAACACATTCCCTCAGCATCTTTAGGCAACCTAACCTTATATCTTGATTTTCCCTTATGAAGAACTGACATTTTTATCCCTTCACAGACTATGTTAGTGGTGCTGGTTTCAATTCTCTTTGACTTTCCTTTCTTAAGATGCTTTTTATGATGTGAAACAAAAGGGATCCCTTGTCTCCAGATGTAAAAGCCATCATAACATCTAACCCCTTCTCATCTCCTGTTGCCTATTTCTATCCATTCCAAGTATTTCTGCTGGCAAAACAAAGACATTGCTAGAGAAGTCAAGGCAGAAGTTTCCTTCAGAGAAGAAATAAAAAAGCTGTGCCTGTTAACTAGAATGTCATATAGGTTAGCAATTAGCAACAAGTAATTAATTGCTCTGCCTGAATTGTTAGAACTGTAAAAGTCAATCTTAAAATAGATTTTATTACAGCTGCTTTCTGGATTAAAGGCCACTTTGGTGTAAAACAGGAATGGACAAAGCGCATGTTGTTGGACTGCACCTCCCATTAACTCTAGCCATCATAGCTAAGAGGAATGCTGGGAGTTGCAGTTGAACAATATTTGGAGGGCCACACTTTGCCCACATATGGTACAAGTTCTTGAAGACAATAGGATGGACAGCCAATGGCATGCTTTGACCAAGTTGAGGAGAATCACTTGCATTTGTATTGACTTGGATGTCACTGTTTGGATAGAGTCAAAGTTGGATGAGACTACTGCCTAGCAATATTGCCATGGATACAATTTCAGTTTTTGCAGCCTAAGGACATGGAAAACTGAATACTGGCAGGAGATAGGCAGTTAAATTATGCAATACCAGATGCATAAGTGATGGCTTTACACGTAAAGTCCTCTAGCATTTGAGAAAGAACTACCTGAATACAATTAACACCACTTCCACCATGTCAGCCTGCTTGGACTTCAAGGTTGCATCTGAAACTCTGCTTATATGCCAGCCTTGAAGAACAACTAAATTTTGGCAGGCATGGGAAAGAAAAAGATTTACTCAATGGCATCACATCTGTGGACTTCAGTGCCAAATGGAATATGTCAAGTGAGGTCACTTAGTTGGACGTCTTTAAGAAAAGCCTAAAGACTGATTTGGTTCCCATAGCTTTGTCTGAAATTGATTTTATTGGGATGCTGGATGTAAGATGTGGTTTTAATTTTTATTATGTATTGGATGTTTGTGTTTTAGTTGGGTTAAATGATTATATGTTAGTGTTATTGCTGTTTTAATATGTTGAGATATCCTTTCTTGTATTTAACCTTGGATTGTTGTTGTTCTTGTTGTTGGTGGTGTGTGCCTTCAAGTAATTTCTGACCTATGTCGACCCTAAGGTGATCCTATCATGGGGTTTTCTTGTCAGGATTTGTTTGTAGTGAGTTTGCCTTTGCCTTCCTATGAAGCTGAGTGTGACTTGCCCAAGGTCATCCACTGGGTTTCCATGGCTGAATGGGGACTTGAAACCTGGGGCAAATCCACACTACACAAACAATCCAGTTTGAAGCTGGATTATTTGCCTTAGCTCCTTCCTATGGAATCCTGAAATTTGTAGTTTTACAGAATCTTCAGCCTTCTTCGCCAAAGAGCGCTGGTGCCTCACCAAACTTCCATAGGAAGGAGCAATGGGAGCAATGGGAAATAATCCAGTTTCAAATTAGATTATTTATGTAGTGTGGATTTGGCCCTGGTGTCCAGAGTTGTAGTCCAATGCTCAAACCCCTACACCATGCTGGCTCCCTACATATACAGTATGAACACTTTCTCTGCAATGGTGAGTTTGGATTATTTCTTTTTTAAAGCAGCCATTATATTAAATTATAAATTGATGCCATTGAACATAGAGATTCACAAATCTCAATAAAAATGACAAAGCCACAAAACAAGGGGAAGCAAATTGGGAAAAAGGCACGCCAGTATAACAAATGGCAAACTGCTAGTGCCATGTGTTTCCAAAATTGAATGAAAAGGAAAAGCAATCACAACATCAAATACATTGGCTGTTCAAAGTCCCTTTTCAGATCAAGTGAGGTTTGAAGGACTCAATGAGGAAGAGGTATTGATTGTATGGGTTTTATCACCTGAATTTATCAAGCCTGGATTAAAAAAAAAATTAAGCAGTACATCTATCAAATGAATTTTTGTTCTGCATTCATCATCTCAAAAAACCTTTACATTTACATTTCTTACAATTTACATATACATTTCTTACATTTCTTCTCAGTGGCTGCTCCCAGTTTGAGGAATTTCCTCCTACAAGAGGCTCAGTCGGGCCCCCTGTCTAGAAAACATTATCTGGAGTCACAGGAGAGAAGAGGACCTTCTCTGCTGTAGTGCTCTTCCTGTTGCAAGGTGTCCTCCCCTTGAAGGCCTGACAGGAACTAACATTGACTTCATTTTAGTGCCAAGCTAAAAAAATTGCTGTTCACCAAAGCCTTTAGGATCTAACAATCTTGATTTGACTAGGTTGTGAAAGTCTGTTGAAAGAACAAGGTTTTAAATTATGTTTTTAATGTATTGAAGGCCTTGTCTACACAGGTGAAAAAAATGCACTCACCTTGTTTCCAGTGCTATTGGAACACACAATATACAACTGGTTTCACAATGAAAGCACTTCTTTTAGGCGTTAATGTGATTTTTAAAAACTCACTTTTTACTCTGCACTTTTAGGAAAAACCAAATTTTTTACATGTGTGACAGGATCAGGGTAGATCAGGGATGGGCTAATTGGAGAGTGGGACAGGTTTGTGGGTGGGTACCTAGGTCCAGCAAGTGCGGTGTGTCTCACCATTGTATTTACTTTAGTGTATGTATGCATGCAGATTCTCGCCCGAGAGAGCAAGTGGCTGGTCTCATCCACATTCCACCCAAGTGAATGGGGGTAGGGGAGAGTGTGCCCCTTGTTCTTCCTTCCCCATTGTCTGATCACTCCAATCAGCCTTGTGTCAACATTTTTTTAGTTCAGTGAATGTATATATGTGTGTGTGTGTGTGTGTGTGTGTATATATATGTGTGTGTGTGTGTGTGTGTGTGTATATATACACACACACATATACATATATATGTGTGTGTGTGTGTATGTACTGTATATATCTCTGCACGAGTGAGTGGGCAAGTGACTGAGCCAGTGAGTGTACATTGCCCTCATTCCTTCCTTGGTGTGATCCAGTTCCCATCCAAATGAGCGGCTGAGTGCACTGCTCCCTTCCTCCATTTGATCCCCCCTCCAATCAGCCACTCACTTAGGTTGGAAGGGAATCAGATGGGGGAATGAAGAAAAAGGGTGTGCTTGCTTGCTGGGCTTAGTTATTTGCTCACTCCCTCCCTCACTCATGCAGGGATCTGCATACATACATTCACTGAAGTAAAAAAAATGTTGACACAAGGCTGATGAGGGCTCAGATGACGGGAAGGCAGAGAGAGGGTGTGCTCACCCCCCCAATCAGCCATTCACCTGGATGGGAAGGGAATTGGATAGGGAGAATGAAGAAAAAAGGGTGTGCTTGCTTGCTGGCTCAGGAGATTATCACACAGGTCCTAAAAACCCAGCCCTGTCTTGGTACCCCCAATCCCGCCCCATTCCCATCCCTGTAACACTTAATATTTTTTTTCAGATGGACCTTAGAGCCATGACAGAAACGGCTCCCCCTCCCTCCGGCAGTCCAGGAAGTGAATACAGTTTGCGCGAAGCTGTATTCACTTATTTATTTGAAATCTTGGGCCGTTCTCATAAGAGACTGAGCGCGCAGGAAATTCAAAAATAATAAAGTGAACAAAAGAAAGAATAGTGGCAGCAAGCACAGAAACAAAGGTAGAAAAATACAAGTAACCTGGGAGGGGGCGAGGAAGGCTGTCACTTACCTCCTTGTCTTGATCACACCCGGAAGTGACCTCCCACTCCTTTTCATATGAAAAGGAGTGATTCCATCACAGAAACAGAATGGGTGCCTTATTAATGATTTAAATCGTTAATAAGAGGAAGCGGAGGGGGGGGGGGAAATGGGAGCAGAATGGGAGCATACCAGCACAGGGATGACGTTGTCTGAAAAGGGAGCCTAGCCTGTTAGTGATCTCCGGTTTCCCTGTCCTGGGATACTAAGGGTTCGTCTATACGATTAAAAAAAAAATCTGTTTAGGGGGTAAAAAATACGAAAAGGCAGCCGTTCGTATGCATATGATCCACCTACACGATTTTTTACCCCGCTAAACTCCGTATGAGCCCCCTTCCCCAGCTGGATGGAATGAGCAAGCCAAGTGGCGGTTTTAAATCTCCTGCCGTTTTTTATTTATTTATTTAAAAAGGTGCCTACTTTGCAGACATTTGGTTTTCTCTATTTACAATGAAAAATAAAAATAAAAATATACAATTCACGGACTTACCGGACGCTCACTTAGCCGGGAATCCAACATGGCGGCCGCTCCCAATTCCCCTCCTTGCTAGCCCTGCCCCCTCTCCTTGGCCAGCCAATCAGATTACACTGCCTGTTCGTATGTGTTTGAACGGGGCGTACAGACCATCAGCCATTCGAACGGCTGTACGTATTTTATGCCGAGATCCGCTAATCCTCCCAAACGCCAAATCCATGTAGTTTATGGGGGATTCGCTAGCCCCCCTTCTGAATGACACGTATGAATCCGAACGGCTGTGTGTACGGAAGAGCAATCTTCCAAACAGTGTACGTATTTTTTTTTACCATGTAGACGGGACCTTAGCATGTGTGATAATCTCCTCAGTCAATTGCTCGCTTACTCAGGTGGGGGGAGGAAGAGGGAGGGGTAGCCCAATCTACCCCCTCACCATGTATCTCATGGCTGGGCTGGGCTGGGGAGGGGATGGCAGCTCCAAGGAGAAGGAGAAAGAAACATTTTATTTTTTATTTCTCTGTCTTGTGTGTGCATATGTGTGTGTGTTGGTGGGGGGAGACATTAAAAGTTCTCTCCCTTTCTGATGATCATCACTGGGGGACGAAGGAGGAAAGCGGATTGGATGGAGGAAACATCCAATTAGAGGGCAAGGTGTATCATTAGACTGACAGGTAAACAATAAGGCTATTGGCTGATAGGTTTTTGCATGCTGGGAAGGAAATAAACATGCAGCCCTTTTGAACTGATTTGAATTTGGGCTGGGAAATGCGTGGTTATCAATAGAGTTGGAGTCTGGTATATTTGGAGTGGGTGTGGCACTAATGGGGTCAATCTGAGGTGAATCCAGGGAAGAATGCTGCATGTTGCAACTGAATTATTTGCTGGTGTGCACAAGCCCAAAATTGTTTAATGTTTACATGTTTAAAAATTGGTTCTTGATCAGACCAGAATTTCCAGATCAAGATGAGGATTCAGAACCAGTTCAAATCAGAACCAGTCTGAACCAAACTGGGCTACACTTTCAGTTGCCAAATCACAGCTCAGACCAAATCTTGTAACTGATGTACACCAGATGTACAGATGATGTCCACATTTTAAGCTGTGGAAAGCACAATCTGGATAAGAAAACATTGCATTGGTACTATGGGTAAGGTTCAAAACAATTAAACAAGATTGTTACAACAGATGTGTATTTTCCGCTCCTTTGGAGGAAGACTCACCCTCTCTTTAAGCAAAGCACATGGTTAAGAGTTACACAATTTCAAGGCATGAACACTTCTGTCCCTACTGTAGTACCAAGCATGGACTGGACTTCTAGCATTGTATAATACCACCATAGTATTTGTGTGCAATGCATCTTTCCCTGCACTAGCATCTCTACGTTTGGCTTGCTGAATGAACTGTTGGGCTGGGAAAAGTGAGCTTATTTTTAAAATGTAGATCAAGTAACCTATGGCTATTTACTGAATGAATACAAGGTGCTGAAGAACAACAATAATATAGAGGGCAGTTTTCTTCATGCTCTGATCATAAACAATGTTGAAAAATGCTGGAATACTTGGACCTTTCAGCCTGATCAAGAAAGCACACACACACCCTATATTCATCTGGGAAGTTGTATACAATGAAATAGTTTTCCATGGATTAAAATTGGGTATGCTGTTCCCTGCATAGAACTATGGGAGTTAAACTTTCTTTTCTAATTAATTTACATCTACTATTAGTTTTAAGGACCTGATGGGTATTCCCTTTATGAAGCTAATGGGCTTGAACACACTCTTGCTGTGCTGTTTCAGACTTTAACATGAAACTGCAGGGTTCAGCTCATAAAATCCTTGCTGATGTGGTGCCTTGCTGATGGAAAATAAATGCTCTGGGGTGCAGATGGATAATTACGGTACACAACTTTCTTTTGTTGGACTTTTGCAGCCATTTCTCTCTGTATTTTCTTTTATAACCAGTTCTTGAAGATTACTCCTCTTTTATTAAATTGTTAAACAATGAAGTTATAAAGAAATGTATCCATGTTAGAAACCAGAGCTTTAGTTATAGATTTCCTGATGCTGAGAAGTATTTGCTTGAAGATGTAATGAAGGCAACAAGGGAGCTGTTGGCGACTGTAATGAAAATCTAAAGAGTAAGTAAGTTAACTACCACCAGCTCCTCCACTGTGAGAATAGTCAGAAGAGTCTTGATTCATCAAATATTTAAAACTGTTGCCACCTGAGTATATGTCATCCCTGTTAAACTTCAGGAAATTAGCAGATTGATTTCCACTTTTTATTCATCACTTGCATCTTATCCAGCTTTGTCACTACTGAAGTCTGGTTTTGGACCAGATTTTGGACCAGATTGCTTAGTTAAAGTGAAAACATAATTGTATAGAGACTGTGTTACCCAAATTACTGGGGACCCATGGGACCCATTTGTGACCTCCAAGTTATGATATTATATTGGGAAATTGAATTAGCTCAAAGGTATTGTTGTGAGAGGTTGGGCAACTTTGGGATCTTTACTCCTGTGTATACCAGTATTAACTGAGAAGACTCCAAGCCAGAACAAAATAAAAATGTTTTTTATTTGAAAATAATCATGGTATCACTCGCACATGTACTCATGCTTCAAGCAGTCACACAAGGCTAATGAAGAATTAGGAGGAAGTATTTGGATAGAGGAATAGATTTTGGGTATGATAGACTATACCTGTCCAAAGAGCAGAGATCTGTGTAGCAGAGGACTCAGATTTGGGGTCTGAGGGTCACACATCAGACCAGCAGAGTAACAAGGTAGGAGGAGCTGTGCACACATGGCTATGATCTGAGGGTAATATTTATACCCAATACCATACCCTTAAAGGGTTTTAAAAGTTTGGAACAATGCTTGAATGAGTTTTCCAGAGTTAAACAATGGAAGCTCCAGCTTCGTTAATTGCTAGTAACGGTGGGAACATTAAGACTGATGGGTCTGAGGCAGCCTTGTATTGTTGGGTAGGCAGAGGTGTGAAGAAAGACCTTTGCAGGATAATGGGTATTTTCGGTCACTTGTTTGTTTTGGAGTATGGCTCACTGCCAGGTGTATTCAGGGGAAATTAGCACATTCCACCCTAACTACTGTCTAAGCGAAGCTGCCTTAGGAGATTTTCACACGCCGAAAATATCGCCGCCAGAAACCGGGACAGAAATATTTCTGTCCCGGAAGCAGCGCCGCGGTTCGCACGCTCACCTCCCTCTTCCGTTGTTCCGTCGTCCTCGCTTTGGGTTTTTCCTCTCTCTTCCGGAATATTTTATTAACGGCAAACTCCCGTTAGTAAAATATTCCAGAAGAGGGAGGGAAAAACCCAAAGCGAGGACGACGGAACAACGGAAGAGGGAGGTGAGCGTGCGAACCACGGCGCTGCTTCCGGGACAGAAATATTTCTGTCCCGGTTTCTGGCGGCAATATTTTCGGCGTGTGAAAATCTCCTTAGATTAGACATCTCGTCCTGGGCGTGCCTGTTTTTTGGGAATTTCTGAGATAACTTTGTTAGGTCTCTGGGTAACCTTTGCTTGAACCCTTCTGTGAATGGCTTGGTCTACCTTGGACCTACGTGGACTATCAATTATTGCCAATTTATGAAATGTTGCCAAACTAATAGAATGGAGAGGGTGTAAGGGCATGAAACAACTGTGCCACTCCCCTTCCTTATGTATGCACTGAAGGTGGTGCTTCCTGGTTAAACATACTACTTTCAAAACCTGCGGCAGTAGGTTTTCATAGGAGGACAAGTAGATTTTAATCAGTTTTATCTGCAGCATATTGCTATACCATAGTAAGAATATTTAGGGTTGCCAGATTGAAAACTGTAGCAGGCTCCTATACATTTAAAGGTTGTGTAGAAGAAGGAATTTCAGCTTGTCACACAACAACACCTGCTGAAATTCCCTCTTCTGCACAACCATTCAAGGTATAGAGGCAGTCTCCAGTTTTCAATGTGGCAACCCTAACAATATTACAACTTTGGGTAGCCATAGCAGCTGATCCAAATAGAGAACCCTCAAGGAAGTTTAACATTGTCCTATGAAACCTGAATTTGACCATGAGTCTTCAAAAGAAAAAGAAAAAAAATGTCATGGATAATTCATTTGGACCACATGCCTATGTTTGGGGTAGCATGTTAAAAAGAGAAAAGCTTGCACTTGGGCTACATCCCTACACATACTTATAAAGGAATAACTCCCATTATACTTTATAAAGCCCCCACAAAATCAGACAAGATTGCAGTGTTGGGCTGCAGTCCTATGCACACTTATCACAGAGTGGTTGCAATTCAATGTAGCATAGTAGGCTTGCATGCGGGCCTATACTAGGCTAAGCCACATTCCACCGTTCCAAAGCCTCCATCCCTTGCATGGCCATTCCTGCCTTGTGGAGACTGGGAAGGATCAGAGATGTATTTGGTTATGTCCCTGTAGCCAGACACAGAATGATTACATCAGCATTGAGATCTGCTGGGCCCCTCTGGAGTATCAGTGCTGTTGTAATCATTTTCTGTCTGGCTACAGAGAGGTAGCCAGATGCTTCTCCAGTCCTGTTCCCTGTAAGGCATGGAATGGCTGTGTAGGACAGGCGGGGCTTCAGAGGCTGTATGGTAAGTCCAAGGGGACTTTGGGTGCTGTGGAAGGAGAAAGGGAATACAGATTGAGTTTCCCTTATCCAAAATGCTTGGGACCAGAAGTGTTCTGTATTTTGGATTTTGGAATACCTGTATTTTAATATACATAATAAGACATAATGAGGCTGGTGAGAGACTGAGGGTCTGTGAAATAGCCAGAGGAATGGATTCCCACCATTTCACAGATCCTCACATCTATTTCCAGCTGCATCTCTCTCCAGCCTTGCAAATACAATACATCTATGCACTGTGCTATTTGTGTTGTAGCTCAAAATGTTTTGGATTTTGGAATACTTTGGATTTCAGAATTCCGGATAAGGTATAATCATCCTGCACTACATTCCTCAGTGTGTGCGCACGCGCGCGCACACACACACACACACGGACATAGCTGTAAGAGAAATTTACACATGAATATGCCACTAATAGGATGCCAGCTTTTGAGTCCTATTGAAAGCAGTAAGAGGATTTACATCTGTAATCCTGAAAGAACAGCAAATTGTTAGTTAATAATTTTTAATGTATTTCTATATAAACTACAGTTTAGAGCAGGGGTAGGGATCATGCAGCCCTCTGGATGTTATTGGACTATAACCTCCAGCATTCTTTTCTATTGGCTGTGGTGGCTAGGGCTGTTGGGATTTGCAGTCCAACAAAATTTAAAGAAGCTCATGATCTTGACCCCTCAGAAATTATGAAAAACCTCTACTTTAAACAAACAAACAAACAAACAAACAAACAAACCTAACAACATTTCAGGTTTTTGCATAATACATATTTTTGTGTACACTTGACATAGTGTAGGGGCTCAGCATGTCCTTATGTGGAAGTAGGTAATGAGTGTAGGAGATCATAGAGTCAGAGTTGGAAGAGACCACAGAAGGCCATCCAGTCCAACCCCCTGCCATGCAGGAATACACAATCAAATCATTCTCGACAGATCTCCATCCAGCCTCTGTTTAGAAACCTCCAAAGAAGGAGACTCCACCACATTCTGAGGCAGTGTATTCCACTTCCGAACAGCTCTTACTGTCAGGAAGTTCTTCCTAATGTTTTGGTGGAATCTCTTTTCCTGTAGTTTGAGACCATTGCTCTGTGTCCTTGTCTCTGGGGGTGCAGAAAACAAGCTTGCTCCATCCTCAGTATGACATCCCTTCAAATATTTAAACATGGGTATCATGTCAGCTCTTAACCTTCTCCTCCCTAGGCTAAACATATCCAGCTCCCTAAGCCACCCCTCATAGGTCATAGCTTCCAGGCCTTTCACCATTTTGTTTGCCCTCCTCTGGACACATTCCAGCTTGTCAATATTCTTCTTGGATTGTAGTGACCGGCACTGGACAAAATATTCCAGATGAGTTTGATACATACTCCTATTAATGCAGCCTAGAATCACAGCTACTATGTAAGAGGGCTGAACAACATGCCACTGGCCAGGCTGCACCCCTTAAGCTAACCTCCTGCTGCCCTCAAATGAAGGGGATGGTGCTGTCGGATTACCAGTGTTGGCATAAATTTAAACTGTGAAACCAGTTAGCTTCTGTATGTGGAATAAACCACTATTTTGTTCTTCTATTCAAACAGCAAAATACCTTGCTGCAGTCTTCCTCTCAGGGAGGTGGGAAAGTGTTTCTGGAATTTTCTACCTCAGGTTTCAAAATAATATGGTCAGCCTTAGGTATTATGACTTGGGGGAGAGGGGCACCATTTGCTGCTGAACCTCAAAGAGCACAGCATTTTGGACCAGCTTTGTGGAATTGTTTTGAAGATTCTTTTTCCTTTTTACACACAAGAACGTTCTACTAGATACTGACTGTAAAGCAGCCTCCCAAGAGTTTTTAACTACCCTCTAAAAGTCTGGAATTGCAAGACAATATACTTAAATAAATTAAGATGACATGAAGAAGCTTTTGCCAATAAACCTTTATTTTAAACCTTCAAGGCATGATACAACCAAAAACTCTTCAGGAAAGAGGGAAAATGGTTTTCCATAAGGGCAACAACACTGTTTCCAAGTCAATAATGTACTATTCTGTTAACAGTACAATAACATTAATCCCAGATGCTCCAGTAGCCACAAAGTTATTTCTATGTTCAATCTTTCCATTACACTCCAGGATTCATTCCGTTAATGGTGCAATCCATCTTGTACATGATTGCAGAGAGGAAAAATCCTTTGGCAGCAATATATGTTTTGTTTGTTGGAGATTTGTTGTTGTGTGCCTTCAAATCGTTTTGGACTTATGGTGACCTTAAAGTGACCCTATCATGGGGTTTTCCTGATAAGATTTTTTTTCAAAGGGAGTTTGCTTTTGCCTTCCTCTAGGCTGACAGCATATGACTAACACAAGATAACCCAGTGGGTTTCCATGGCTGAACGGGAATTTGAACCCTGGTCTCCAGAGTCATCGTCCAACACTCAAACCACTACATCATGTGGTCTCTTTTACGGGATGATTTTCACAACTGATTCAGAGGACCAATGTAGCAGCAAGTCCAAAGGGGTTGGAGGGGGAGAGAGGACTTTTTCAGATGAGGCTAAAATTGCACAATTACAACATCATAGGAGCATGTACAGGTTCCTGCTATTGCATGACATTGTAGTCCTCGTGTGGTCACTGTGTGCTTCAGCTGCTGATAACACCTCCCTTTTAATTGATGGGACAATAGCTCTCAATATTGCTTTTTTCGCAGTATTAAAGAGTGTGTGAAATCATGTCCCACTGTAATTGTGAGATTACAGTGTGAATGGGCAGTTCTCTTTTCCCCCTCCCTGTTCCCAACAAAAAAAAACTTACAGGTAAGAACATGAAAACTATCCACAGGATACTGTTTTAATGAATTGTCCCATTTTGTTTGCACATTTTTAGGTTTGTTTAAGTGTTTATGTGTTGATTTAGTTTGTAAATTAAATTGGTGTTTTTTTTAGTTTTTAAGCACACTCATATCTTCTCATGAGAACCATCAAAATCTCGCCCATGCTAAATCATGGAAGTAAAATTCCATTCTTAAAGTGCTAGTTGTGGTCGTGCAATAATTCCGTGGAGGTAGTATCACGCAATTACAGTGGTGTGCAATAATAGGTATAATAATGCCACTATATTTCCGCTTTCCTCAATAGTGGAATTACATTTTTTTAGACGCTAGTCTGATAAAGTCCAGAGAGAGAGAGAGACTGGCTGACTGTCAGAAACTGAGAATACAGAAACAAAGCAAGATGAATCTATGCTGGTTCTGCTTTGATTACTTATCTACAGAGATGTATCAAACTCTATACACAAAACAAAAATGGGAAAATCAAGATGATCCTTTTTATGAACAGGGAAGTATTATAGAATCATAGAATCATAGAATCATAGAATTGCAGAGTTGGAAGAGACCACGAGGGCCATCCAGTCCAACCCCCTGCCACGCAGGAAATCTTGATCAAAGCATCCCTGACAGATGGCCATCCAGCCTCTGTTTAAAGACCTCCAAGGAAGGAGACCCCACCACGCTCCGAGGGAGTGTGTTCCACTGCCAAACAGCTCTTACTGTCAAAAAGTTCCTCCTCATGTTGAGGTGGAATCTCTGTTCCTGGAGCTTGCACCCATTGCTCTGTGTTCCAGTCTCTGGAGCAGCAGAAAACAAACTTGCTCCATCCTCAGCGTGACATCCCTTCAAATACTTAAACAGGGCTATCATATCGCCTCTTAACTGTCTTTTTTCCAGGCTAAACATACCCAGCTCCCTAAGTCTTTCCTCATAAGGCATCGTTTCCAGACCTTTCACTATTTTAGTTGCCCTTCTCTGGACACGCTCCAATTTGTCAATATCCTTTCTGAATTGTGGTGCCCAGAACTGGACACAGTATTCTAAGTGAGGTCTGACCAAGGCAGAATAGAGTGGCACTATTACTTCTCTTGATCTAGACACTATACTTCTATTGATACAGCCCAAAATCGCATTGGCCTTTTTAGCTGCCGCATCACACTGTTGGCTCATGTTCAACTTGTGGTCTACTAGGACTCCTAGATCCCTTTCGCACATAGTCTCATTCAGCCAGGTCTCTCCCATCCTATATTTATGCATTTCATTTTTCCGCCCTAAATGCAGTACTTTACATTTCTCCGTATTGAATTTCATTTTGTTAGCTTTGGCCCAGCTCTCCAGTCTATCCAGGTCATTCTGAATTTTGATCCTGTCCTCTAGGGTATCAGCTACTCCTCCCAATTTGGTGTCATCTGCAAATTTAATAAGTATGCCCCTAAGTATTCAGGTTTTTTGGGTTTTTCTTATCTGTTTTTGCAGCACATCAACTACTTTTCTGTCATGCTTATACAGTGTACATAGATTAACCCTCTTCTGTTCAAAGTCTTGGCAGATGTCACATTGAGCATAGACTGATGAATAGGATTGTGCATGCTGCGGCTTCCTAAGTATATTTGACCTAACTTCTGAGACAGTTTGCCCAAAGAATAGTAACCTACACAAGCAACTTGTTATCTGTAACATAAGGATGAAGAACTTACTGTATTTTATTTATTAGTTAGCCTTTTATTCCGTGTTTCCTCCAAGGAACTAAATGAAGGATATATTGTCTTCTTACCCATTTTATCTTCACGATGACTATGCTGAGAGATAACTCTTAGCCCAGATCACATCATGACCAAGTGGGGATAAGAACTTGGATCTCTTCTGTCCCTGTCAAACATTCTAACCACTACCCAGCACTGGTTCACAAGTCCACCTGCTTCACATGGTTCTTTTCAAGCTTGGTAAAATACAGTGTGGATAGCTTGCAAGCAAAGGTCCAAGCTAGTCAAGAAGTACAATATCTTTCCTCTGTCTCTGAGTTTAATCAAAAACAACCTCAGGAGACTGCATGAATCTGAGAAGAGGAATGAAAAAGGGTATGGACTGCTTAGCCCTTTACCCTCTGGTTATATTTATGGCTCCGAATAACCCTCTCTGTTCTGTTAATTTCCTAAGGAAAAGATTGAAAGATTGAGGGTTTAAGGGGGAAACAGCTGGAGGGAAATGAGTTAAGCATCACTTTCCCATTTTTTGCCCCAACACTCTGTCTTCTAAGTCTGTCTTTGATTATAAAAACCTGGAGAAAAGATACACTGGATTGTGCTCGAAGCTGTGGTGAATCAGAGATACTTAGCTGGGATAACGCTCCATACATATTTAAATATGTACTGTGACAGGGTACGCTATACAAAATTATTTGTACTCATTGCTAATGGGTGCATAGTTCCAGCTTTGTGTGACTGTGCTCTTACTTTAATCCTATTTCAGAAGCAACGCTTTCTCTCTTCATTTCCTTGGCTTGATTTTGAAATCTGTTTAGTTATATGCTGAGGATGTTATTTTGGAACAGCCATTGTAAAGCTCATTCTATAAACAGGAAAGGTTTGGAATTTTGTTTTTCTTCATTTGATAGGCCAAATTTAGGGCTTTGCTGTTTGCCTTGGTTGGAAAGTTGGGCTGACACCGACATTTCTGTTCCTTAGAATTCTATGGAAATGTACATATGAAAGATTCACCTAAGGCTTATCTAAATGAGCCAGGATATGCTGGTTATCTGCTGACATATAATTATGTATATACTGGCCATGGATCAGACCCACTCCTCTCCCATTACTGCCTCCAAATGGCAGTAATGCTGCTGCTGCTGCCATCCCCCATGCTCTCTTGGAAGAGAGGAGGCTGGCCCACAACATGTGACCAAGGCGCCCTGCATGTGGCCAGCCTTGGTTACATGCTCTGGGACCCTTTCCTGCTTGGAAGAGCAAGCCAGACTGGCAGCTGCAGTGATGGGCTGGCCTGCCAGAACAGGCTCTTGAGGACATGCAGGATGCAATCAATTCCTTCCTGATGGAAATAGAATAAAGCAGGTATTTTAAAGAAAATATGGTAAAGAGCCCGATCCCTTCTTCCCATGTCTTTGCCACGGGGGTGGTGAAGACTGCCAGGGGGCAGAATGGGGCAAAAGCCCTGTATCATTAGGAGTGCAGAGCTCTAAGATGGCGGCAAGATGGGGTATATTGCCCGTGTAGACAAGCCCATAGGCTGGGGTAGGCAACTACAGCAGGAGTGGGGTCCATTTCTGCACCCAAGAAAGCTTGCACTGTTGCATCTTCAGCCAAAAGAAGGCCTCAAAAAGGAAGTTATGGCTGCATGTGGCCTGCAGGACAGTTTCTCCTCCCTAACTTACGCTATAAGTGTGGCAGAAGGGGAAAGGGTGGTGGTATTCAGGTCTTTTAACGGGCTAAGTGGAAAAAAAACCCCCCGATTTAAGCTGAATCTACAATCTACAATTGTAGGAGAAGCCATATACCTAACACTATCATTTTCTTGATCTTAAAAACAGCAGCAAATTCCCAGAAGCTAATTGTTTCTCATGTATTTTACATTCTCCCATTAGGCTGGGACATCCTTCAGTTTTACAAATGAGGAGAAATAACATACAGAAAACACAGATGACATAGGATGAGGTTTATTTATATAGGTAAACTGATCAATAAAAGTTGAATCCCTTGCTGTTTGGGAGATTTTTGAAATTGTACCAGGAAAAGTAGCACTGCTGACACCTACTGTGTCTTGGTGCCTTTGGAGTATTTTTTTTTAATCCTCCTTTTCTCTCTATGATTTTATAAAGCATTCTGTTCAGTGTATGGAAAGTTATGTGTGTGTGTTTTCAAATGCAGAGAAAAGGGTTCTCTTACAGTAAACTGCTTTTTAACGTTTTCACTTCTCTAGTTTGTTTTGGAAACCAAATGTGTTCCCTCCTCCCAAAGGATGAATACTTCACATCCATATGTGAAGATATCAGCCTGTTTCATAGAAGCTGCATCAGCATAAGCTCACAAGACTTCATGTTCACTACTGCTTTGATAGTCCATTGTAACATCCTTTACTGCAGATATTTTACTTGGATATTAATTATATTTCACTGCTGTCACCAGATTTTTCCATCTCCTCTTGGATTATAGAAAACTAAATTCTGTTTAACTGGAGACAGGAATTCAGATTACTTTCATTTCTTGAGAATTGGCTCCCTTGTGAGTATAATGTCATTTTGTGAGTATAATGGGAAAGAACGGGATTCTGCTCTAGCCAATCCTGCTATAGCTGTGTGTGCCTGCCTACAACAGGCAAGATAAACAGTAGCTGCCTCCAGAATCTGCTACTGAGCATGCATAAACAGAAAAACAGAAAGAAAAGGGGAGAACAAATAAGCCTGCCTTACCAACTATCCACAATATGATAAAAAGAATAGATCTAGGCATTGGAAAACCAATAAGGCTACAGCATTGTGGAAAACCAAAATATACATCATAGTGGTAAAAGTGGTAAAAGAAAAAGTAATCTCTGAAAGCATTTGGGAAGAAGACTTCAAATGGTCTCTAGGAAGCTCAAAATGTTTTGTCAGTTTATGCAAAGTTTACCTGTCCTGGTTGTTTTATTTTACATGTGTCATATTGTTCATTTTGAAATAAAAGTTTGCTGAAACATACTGAACTGCTCTTCTTCTTCTTTTGTGTAGGAAATTATCACTATGTTTTCCATGTTACAGTATTTCTGCCTCTGATCCCAAATTTTCTGTTAAAGAAGTAGTAATGCCTAGGAACATATCTACTTTGTTAACTGGGATATATTCTGCATCTATGAATTCAACTAACCACACACTGAAAATATTGGGGGGGGGGAGACCAAAAAGCAAACTTGCTGTTGCCATTTTATATAAAGGATGCCATTTTACCATTGTATAGCATGGGATTTGAGCATCCACAGATTTTTGTATCCACAGGGAGTCCTGGAACCAAACCTCAGCAGATATCAATGGCCCATAGCACTTTAGCCTAAACAAACAGAGTGCTGTTAATTAAAAAAAATTAATCAGTTTAGTGGCATGAAAATGAAATTTTGCATTTCTTAAGGTCAACTCACCAAATCCATATGCATTCAGTTGCATTCAGGGTTCTGATCCTATTTCTGTCACCTTTTACTTTTGCTTCTTGTCTGTCCGTAACTGCTTAAAGAGTTTCATCTGTTATCCATTGAGGCTTCTCTTTCTTTTTTTGCTGCAGATAGTGTTCTTTTGCATTCCCCGTGACAATGTCCCTGGCTTCAGTCCAGAGTTCTGCTGGCTCCCAGTCAATTCGGCTTAATGGTGCAAATCTAATTTTACATTATCTTTAAATTCTACAGGGATGTTCTTCAGGTCCTATTTGACAGAATAGTTGGTTTAGTGTTCTTCTTTAGCTTTACTCTAATTTTTGACATTAGCAGTTTATGGTCTCTACCACAATCTCTTCCTGGTCTTGTTTTTGCAGAGAGACTGGAGCTTCTCCATCTTCTGCTTCTGATTATGTAGTCTATTTGATTTCTATATTGGCTATCAGGTGATGTCCATGAATACAGTCACCTCTTTGGTTGCTTGAGGAATGCGTATGCAATGAACAAACTGTTGGCCTCAAAATATTCAGTCAGTTGCTCTCCTGCTTCATTGTTTGATCCTAAGCCAAATTCTCTTACAATGTTTCTTACTTTTGCATTCCAATTGCCTATGATCAACAAGAAGTCCTGTTTTGGTATGTGAGCAGTTTCCTCCTAGACCCCAGCACAGAATCTACCAATATCTTTTTCTTTTGCCTCTGTAGTTGGAGCGTAAACTTGATTTATAGTTATATTGATGGGCTTTCCCTGCAGTCTTATTGACATGATTTGGTCAGACTTTGCATTATATCCTTTGACTGCTTTTTCTACATCTTTCCTTAGGATAAATGCCACCCATTTCTTCTTAGATTTTCATTTCCTGAGTAAAGCACTATGTAATTATCTGACTCAAAACACCATATTCCAGCCGACTTTAGCTCATTCATTCTAATCTTCAGGGGTTTGGTTCCAGCCCCCCTTCCTGGGGATAGAAAAATCCATGATCACTCAAGTGCCATATTAACCAATGGTTGTGTGTGCATGCATCTGTGTGTTGATGCACCAATGTGCATGTGCCACCATTGAATAATGTGGGGCGTAGCCCTCCTCAGATGTTGCAATCCATGAATGGCAAGCCTGCCAATATGGCAAGTCCACTGTAATTCCATTTCTTGTTTGACTATATCTAACTTTGCCTAATCCAGTGATGGGCAACCTTTTGAGCTTGGTGTGTCAAACTTCGCCAAAAAACTAAGCATAACTCGGGTGGTGTGTCACTTTGAGGAAAAAACATTGTCTCTGCTAGCGGAAGCGAGGGCAAAGATCCCGGCTTAACCGGAAGTCCCAGAACTAGACGCTCTGTGCTGGACTTCTGTTGTTTTGGCCTATAGACCTCCGGCACAGAGTACCTAATGGGGAGGATGAAACATTTGTGACTATAGTTGTCCCTCCGCACTCGCGAGTTTCACATTCGTGGTTCCACATATTTGTGGATTCCCGCTTTGGGGAGGGTGGGAGGGGGGAGGAAACTGGTTCTGGGGCTTTGAAGCCCCGATCACCAATTTAGGGGGGTAGGAGGGGGGAGGAAATTGGCAACCGGGACTTCGAAGCCCCGATAGCCACTTTAGGGAGACGAGTGGTGGTGGAGGAAAGTGGCCATCTGGGCTTCGAAGCCCTGATCGCCACTTTAGGGAGGATGGGGTGGTGGAGGAAAGTGGCGACCGGGGCTGTGGAAGCCCCGATCACCATTTTAGGGAGGGGGAGGGGGAGGAAAGTGGCGACCGGGTCTTCGAAGCCCTGATCGCCACTTTAGGGAGGGTGGTGAGGTTGCGGGTGGGGGGGGGGAGGAGGCCTGTGGCTGCATGTCATCAGAAATGACTACGCGTGTCAGTGATGAAACGTGTGTCATAGGTTCACCATCACTGTCCTAATCCATGCTTCTCACATTCCATGTTCCTATAATATGTTCCTATAATATGTTATGTAGCTTCATACTTTCCCTTCATTTCTGATCATGTTAGCAGCTGAACATCCTTTTAGCTTGAGTCCAGCTTCATCAGTACTACTTGTAGTCCAGCCCAGTGCTACTTGTAGCTGTCCTCTGCTCTACTCCAAAAGCTCATTGAGTGCATTCTCACCTGGGACTGTCATCTTCTGGAACTATCTCTTGTTTCATTTCAGCTTGTCTCATCACATGGTTTTTGTGGTAAACAACATTCAGAAGGGGTTTACTGTGCCTCTTTTTGTGCAGTACTAACAAGCATTAGATATGGTGCCACTGCCATTGTCTCAGAGAGATCCTGTTCTGAACATGTGTCAGCAAGTGCCCAAGGAAGCAGGCGGTTGGTGTGTAGGAGCTGTTGAGTAGTCATAGAATCATAGAATTGCAGAGTTGGAAGAGACCACAAAGGCCATCCAGTCCAACCCCCTGCCACGCAGGAAATCTTGATCAAAGCATCCCCGACAGATGGCAATCCAGCCTCTGTTTAAAGACCTCCAAGGAAGGAGACCCCACCACGCTCCGAGGGAGTGTGTTCCACTGCCGAACAGCTCTTACTGTCAAAAAGTTCCTCCTAATGTTGAGGTGGAATCTCTGTTCCTGGAGCTTGCATCCATTGCTCCGTGTTCCAGTCTCTGGAGCAGCAGAAAACAAGCCTGCTCCATCCTCAATGTGACACCCCTTCAAATACTTAAACAGGGCTATCATATCGCCTCTTAACCGTCTTTTTTCCAGGCTAAACATACCCAGCTCCCTAAGTCTCTCCTCATAAGGCATCATTTCCAGACCTTTCACCATTTTAGTTGCCCTTTTCTGGACATGTTCCAATTGTCAATATCCTTTTTGAATTGTGGTGCCCAGAACTGGACACAGTATTCTAGTTGAGGTCTGACCAAGGCAGAATAGAGCGGCACTATTACTTCCCTTGATCTGGACACTATACTTCTATTGATACATCCCAAAATCGCATTGGCCTTTTTAGGTGCCACATCACACTGTTGACTCATGTTCAACTTGTGGTCTACTAGGACTCCTAGATCCCTTTCGCACGTAGTCTCATTCAGCCAGGTCTCCCCCATCCTATGTCTATGCATTTCATTTTTTTGCCCTAACTGCAGTACCTTACATTTCTCCGTATTGAATTTCATTTTGTTAGCTTTGGCCCAGCTCTCCAGTCTATCCAGGTCATTTTGAATGTTGATCCTGTCCTCTAAGGTATTAGCTACTCTTCCTAATTTGGTGTCATCTGCAAATTTGATAAGTATGCCCCTAATTCCCTCATCCAAGTCATTGATAAAGATGTTGAATAGCACTGGGCCCAGGACAGAACCCTGTGGCACCCCACTGGTCACATCTTTCCAAGACGAAGAGGAGCCACTGCTGAGCACCCTTTGGGTTTGGCCAGTCAACCAATTACAAATCCATTGAACAGTTAACTTGTCTAGCCCACATTTAACAAGCTTGTTTGCAAGAATGTCATGGGGAACCTTGTCAAAGGCCTTACTGAAATCAAGGTATGCGATGTCCACAGCGTTCCCTTCATCTACCAAGCTGGTAACTTTATCAAAAAAAGAGATCAGATTAGTCTGGCATGACTTGTTTCTCTGAAACCCATGTTGACTTTTTGTGATTATGGCATTGCCTTCTAAATGTTCACAGACTCTCTGTTTAATGATCTGCTCTAGAATCTTCCCTGGTATTGATGTCAGACTAACTGGACGATAATTGTTGGGATCCTCTTTTTTCCCCCCTTTTTGAAGATGGGGACAACGTTTGCCCTCCTCCAGTCTGCTGATTATTGCCAATGGCTCTGAGATCACATTTGCCAGCTCTTTTAATACTCTTGTATGTAGTTCATCTGGTCCTGGAGATTTAAATTCATTTAGATTAAGAAGGTATTCCTATACTACCTGTACTGATACAGTCCAGTCTGTATCAGTCATGGGTTATCTGAGCAAGATAAAGGTAGAAGCACAATGGTGGTCGTTAGTCGGTCCAAAGGTCATATCAGCAGGTCAGACATCCAGGTACCTGAGCCAGTAAGGAGTTAACAGAGTAGTCCAAAATGTAGGTATTCCAAGGTCATGAAAAAACAGGAATTTGAGAGAGTACAGTTAAGAGAATTGTCAGCAATATGAGCAGCTCCTTCAAGGCCACAGTTGCTTGATCAGTGCCTAATTAAGTCAGTATCTTTGACTTAACTGGCACTGGGCTTGGCGTTTCTCCCTCCTCCTCTCAAAGATGGATAGGGGTGTATCATCTTCAGCATTTGCAGTATCTGCCAACTCTGCTGCAGAGCAGAGGGCCAGCCCCCATCTCTCTGAGACTCAGAGAGAGTCCCACTATCATGAGGTGCAACTTGCTGGCACTCTGCTGCCTCCTCATCCTCCGGGGGTGAGTTATGACAGATCCTCTACCAGTGTCACCCCCTACACATCCCCTACACACACACACATACACACGCACACACTACTGCCCAGTAGCAGTTTGAAACATTTAATCTGGCTCCTCAGCAAAAACCTGTCTGACATGGGAGACCCTACCAGCAGCACTGCTACTGTCAGCATAGCCTCTTGCCTCACAGGAGCATGCAAACCCACCAGTGTGGAAAGGTACCAGTTAAGTAGAACAGTGGGAAACAACAATATACCTTTAAAAAGCCAGTAGGGGGAGCACAAGTGATCTTACATTTCAGTCTAGTTCTTTGTAATTCAATACAATGTGTAACTGCTTTCTCTCTCTCTCCCTGCTCCTCATTACCCGTTTTTCAGCCCAAGGGCATTTTTGGTGCAGCTTTGCTCTTAAAATTAAGAGCTTAGATCTTTCTATATAGCTTTCTTGTTTGCTACCTTCCTCTAATAACACTACCAAAATTTGTTTCAAAACCTATCCTGGAGTGTGTGTTGAGAGGCCCTTTTTTTGTTGTTGTAAATAGAAGCTAACTATTGCTGACTGTCTCTAAGATCTTGAGCAGAGCAATTCACTCTCTAATTCTAACTGCTAACATGTGTGTCATTCTAGTTGAGACTTTCATTGCAGATATCTCCTCTAATTCTGTTTTTTCACTGATAATGCGAATTCACTCTTGATTTATCTGGCACCCCCCTTTTTTTTCCTTTTAGTTTTGCTAGAAGGAGGTACTTAGAAGGAACTTAGAAGGAACAGAGCCCTGTAATGAGAAGTGGGAATTAAACAAAATTTAATTCTGTGTTTTACATCTTGAATAGGGATATGTCTTGCTTTGACATAACCAAAGCAAAAGATTAAAACAAGTTGTTGTTGTGTGCCTTCCAGTCATTTCAGACTTGTGGTGACCCTAAAGTGAAGTTATTACAGGGATTTCTTGGTGAAATTTGGTCAGAGTGATTGTACCATTACCTTCCTCTGACACTGAGAGAGTGTGACTTATCCATGGTCACTCAGTGGGTTTCCATGGCTGAGTGGGGATTTGAAAACTGGTTTCCAGAGTCATAGGAGATTATCATATGGTCAAAACATCCCAGCACAGGTACGACAGGAGATCGCTATCAGACTCCCTTTTCATATGACATCATCCCTGTCCTGTGATGTTCCAGGTCTGCTCCTGTTCCTCCACTGCTTCCTCTTATTCATGGCTTAAGCCGTCAATAAGAAGCCCATTTCGTTATAATAATGGAATGACGGGCGAGTGAACAGATGACCTGTTCTGCTGGCGCGATGCCAGCGGCACATGACGTCACTGGGTGGTCCGTGCCGAAGACTTCTGGGTATGATCAGGCCAGCCAAGTAAGTGTCACCCTTTCCCCCCCCTTCCCAGGTTGCTTTGTGAGTGTAGAGTGTGTTTTTGTGCTTGCTGTCACTTTTTTCTTATATTTTTCTTTTTATTTTTAAAATACACATAGGCTAGTTCTCTTGCGAGAATGGGCAGGATTTGCTTTTCGGGACCTGAAAGGAGCTTTGAGACAGCTCCATTCATGCCCAGACTGCTGAAGGGAGGGGGAAGATTCCTTATAGCATGGCAAGGTAAGTGTTGGAACATTTTTTTCTATCATTACAGCGACGAGAGTGGGGTGGGAGTGTAACGGTGTGGGGAGGGGTAGAGGGACAATCCCAGTTTCTAGGGTACTGTGTGATAATCTCCATAGTCCAACACTCAGACCACTACACCACACTGGCTCTCATTAAAAGGTATTAAAACAAATGCCTCCTATAGATATGCAGGTAAAAAGAACCAGATTATGTCTGTCCTTGGAAGCTAAGTAGGATCAGCTCTGGTTAATACTTGGATGGGAGACTGCCAACAAATTCCAGGTGCTGTAGGCTATATTTCAGTGGAAGGAACTGGCAAAACAATATCTGAGGTCCCGTCTATATGAGGGGGGGAAAATATGATCTCGTCTGAAGAAACAGCAATCCGCAGCACTGTGACCTATCTTAACGGTTAATAGACCCCCCCCTAAACTTCGCATTCCCCCTAGCCAAGATGACAGCCACGAGTGAATTACTCATGCTTTTAAATCTGTCACAGCCAATTAAAAAACAACAACAACACAGTTTACCATGGCATGCACATGCAATACTTTGTATTTACAAAAGAAAGAAAAGAATAAAGGAGAGTAAAAGATTGTCATCTTATTAACTTACCGATCTCTTGCTTAGCTAAAAATCCAACATGGAGGCAGGAGGTGCTGTCCCTGTTTGCTAGCCCCACCCCCCATGCTTGTCTGCCCAGTCAGTTTATGCTGCCTTTTCGTAGCAATGCGAATGTGACTGTCCTAACAATCACGCATTCACATGCCCTACAGACCTTTTTAAAAACTCCAAGAAAAGCTCCAAAGGCTTCCCTTGGGAGCTTTATGGTGGATTTTCCTGCCCTCCTTCTGAATGAGAATTATTGATGTGAATGTCCATTTGGACAGACCACCTTCCATGCAATTTCCATTTGGATTATTTTCACCATTTGGACAGGCTACAAGTATTTCTTGCCTAAGAAAACCCTATGAAATTCATGGGGTCACCATAAGTCAACAGATGACTTGAAGGCACGCGGGTACACACACATACTGCTGTTTGTGAGGAGAAATGTGATAAAAGGTCTGGTTGCCTAAATATTCTTAGGATATTTATATGTATGTGTGCTTTCTTGGCATTTGGCTTGGCTCTCGTTTAATATAGCTGAAACTTAGTGGTCTTCTGGCATCTTCTACAGGATATGTAATCTCAGTGGATCACCATGGTTTGGATTGCTGAGCTGTAGAAGCATTAATGAGTCTATGGTGTACGGCTGTGCTTTTGTGGCAGGAAGTCAGGCTATGTACAGTTTTTTTAAAAAAATCTATTCCAGCTAATTCTTTTATATTGTCTTTCCCATATGTTGCCCATTTTGATGTGGATGTTTATTTTCAATGTACTGGTCAAATGTTCATTCTTCTTTCCCCTCCTTCTCTTGAGTAGGAAGTTTGGCTATTGCTTTCCTAGCATCTTTTGAACTTACTGTTCAGAGAACTTGTAATGACATTTTTATTATGTGCCTGTTTCTCTATGTCCCTTCTCCTTATGTCCCCAAATGAGGGCTGTAAATCCTTGCAATACTGTTACTCACTATTCCAAAGCAGGCTAACTCAGTGCCTGCCATTTTAAATTTTGTTTATCTTTGCTTTGTTTGTATAATTATGGCAAAAACAATTAAAATTGTTTTTATTTTCTCGTTTTGCTGTAAGTATGCAAAAAGAGCAAAGATAGATTTAAAAAAACAGGCATGGAGTTAACCTGCTTTGGAATAGTGAGTGGGAGTGGAAGAGAGAAAGAGAGGAAGATATTAAGACCTCCTCATGGCACTGAGTGCTGTAATGCCAGAACTGCAGTGAAGGAACCTATCGCACCAGGGCCAGAAGTGGAATAATAGCAACATTTAGGAGATTATCAGACGCGGCAAATACCGCATCAGATCGTGATGAGAGCATGCGGAACAAGAAAGTTTATTAGATGATGTTGTCCTCCAGCATTCCGTGTAGTGCGGCTGTGAGTAAGACATCCCTTTTTATTCGCAGCTTGTCCCCATCAATAAGAAAGAGAAGCCTCGTCCATAGCAGACCTATGCCTCCAGGATGGCAGAAGGAAGCAGCGTCTGATAATATTGTACTTTCTGTTCTCCTCCCATTTTTCTGGTGCAGTTTGGAACACTTTTTTTTGCTGCATATCACCACATCTGATAATCTTCTTACAGTTATTGATGGGCTTTCCTCATCAGTTAAAAGGGACACCACAGTAACTGTCTGAATACATGCCATCTACAGGACAGACATGATTTTGTGTGATAAGGTTTGGCCGTAGATGCTAAGATACTATCCTGCTTTAATTCCACTTTTCTGGCCTTGTGTGATAATCTCCCTAATGAGACCACCTGACTCATTGGAAAAGATGATCATTGGAAAAGTGGAAGGCATTAGGAAAAGAGGAAGATGGCATTGCAGGTGGATCGATTTGATCACAGAAGCCACAGTCCTGAGTTTGCACGATGTGCTCAGGACAGCTAATAACTGAGGATCTTGGAGGTCTCTTATTCATAGGGTCACCATAACTCAGAGTTGAATTGATGTTAAATAAGGAATAACAACATTTTTTTTAAAAAAATCCCACACTCAAAAGCTTCCTTTTTTAAACAAGTAACTCACTATACAACATGCAGCAAAGCCTCCCCTCATGTAATTATAATAATAATAAAAATAATATTTATTGTTACCCTGCCCCTCTGTTAAAAACAATTGGGGCAGCTTACAACCATTAAGATACATTAATACTGGCTTAAATCCCTAAGCACCACCCACCACACCCTCCCCCATAAAAATATATTAAACTCGTATAAAATTAAAATTAAAAACCACCTAAACTAAAATCACATACAAAAATAAATAGAAAAATTAACAGCCAGCAAGACTAAAAGGCCAGGAGACACAGCTCCTGAGGCAAGGATCTAATTAGGAAAGGCCTGCCGAAAGATATCCACCTTCAGTGCTTTTTAAAAGCTACTCAAGCTTGTCATCTGACGGATGTCATTCGGCAGGCCATTCCATAATTTGGGGACGATTATTGAAAAGACCCTCTGGGAGGTTGCAGATAGCCTAGATTTTTGTGGCTGAAGCAAATTCCTCCCAGAGGAACAGAGTGCATGGGGAGGATTGTATAGGAGGAGGCGGTTCCGGAGATAAGTTGGACCCATGCCATTTAGGGCTTTAGAAGTAATAACCAATACCTTATACTGGGCCCGGAAACTGATAGGCAGCCAGCGAAGAGATTTTAATACTGGAGTTATATGGTCTCTCCGAGATGTTCCCGAGACAACTCTGGCTGCCATATTTTGTATCAACTGAAGTTTCTGGACCAAGCACGGGGGTAACCCCATGTAGAGCACATTGCAGAAATCTAGATGAGAGGTCACCAGCGCATGCACGACAGTCTCGAGGTTCCTTACTTCCAGGAAAGGGCGCAGCTGGTGTATCAGCCGAAGCTGATAATAGGTGCTCCTGACCGTCACATTCACCTGAAGCGAAGAATCAAGGAGCTCCCCCAGACTGTGAACACAGTCCTTAACGGAGAGTGTGACTCCATTCAGGACTGGAGGTTGCAACCCAACTCCTGGTTTCAGGGCCACTACCGTGAGCACCTCTGTTTTGTCTGGATTTAATCTCAATCTGTTTTTCTTCATCCAACCCATTACTGCTTCATCCAACCCATTACTGCAGTCATTAAGAGGAGATATGCCATCGGAATTTGAGGCCGACAATCGGGACAAGGAGAAATAGATCTGGGTGTCATCAGCGTACTGATAACACCCAGCTCCATAACTCTGAATAATCTCACCCAGCAGCTTCATATAGATGCTAAACAGCATCGGGGACAGGATGGCACCTTGCACAACACCTTTCTGCTGGAGCAGCTGTCCCCGAGCAGCACTCTCTGGGACCTGCCCGAGAGGAAGGACTGGAACCACTGGAGTGCAGTGCCTCCGATTCCTAACCCTCTCAGGTGATCCAAGAGGATGCTATGATCTATCGTATCGAAAGCCGCTGAGAGGTCTAGAAGCACCAACAGGGTCACACTACCCCTGTCGATGCTTAGACGCAGGTCGTCGGTCAAGGCAACCATGGCAGTCTCAACTCCAAATCCCGTCCTAAAGCCAGTTTGAAATGGGTCTAGATAGTCGGTTTCATCCAAGACCACTTGGAGTTAAAGAGCAACTGCCCTCTCGATCACTTTGCTCAAGAATGGTAACAGAAAAACCAGCCTATAGTTGTTCATGTCCAGGGGGTCCAGGGAAGGCTTTTTCAGGAGCAGCCTAACCACCGCTTCCTTTAAACAGGATGGAACACACCCTTCCCTGAGGGATGCATTGATGATGTCCTTAAAGAACACCATCAAGGCACCCCCCCTGGATGGCCAGCCATGAAGGGCAAGGATCGAGAGGGCAGGTCATCTTCTTCACTCTACCAATTAGCTTGTCCATGTCCTTGGTACTAACAGATTGAAAATGATCCAGTAAACTTACATCAATGGAGTTGCTGGACACCTCGTCAATTGTTTCTGTCAAAATATTGGCATCTAAGTCAGCTCTTATCCAAGAGATTTTATCTGCAAAGAAGTTGTTAAACGTGTCACAGCAGGCCGTTGTTGGGTTAAGCAACGGGTTCTGCACAGGTATAACCTATGTCATCGCCCTTACCACCCTAAACAGCTCTGCTGGACAGGACTCTGCAGACGCAATAATGCAGAAGAGAAGGTCTCTGCACTGCACATATTGCTTATCGATAGGACCAAAGAAAGTTCCTATAACGAGTCCTGTTTTCTGCCAGTTGTGCTCCAGTCGTTGTCCAACCTGCTTCATTTTCCTAAGCTCTGATGTATACCATGGCTTATGGTTTGGAGTGTGTTGGAAAGGACGCTTGGGAGCGATCGTGTTGATAGCCTTGGTAAGGTCGGTGTTCCAGGTATTAACTAAAGTTTTGACAGGGTCACCGGCATTACCAACCATTAAACCCTCCAAGGCTTTCTGTAATCCTATTGGTTCCATTAGCCTTTGGGCGCGGACCATTCTAATGAGCCCACCACCCCCGGTGGGGCGGGAAGAGACTCTTAGTTCAGTCTTGACCAGGAAATGATCCATCCATGACAATGTGGTGGTTTTAATAACCTCCGCCCACGGATATTCCTGTTCCGTACTGAAGACCGCATCGAGGGTATGACCCACACAATGTGTGGACCCAATGACCAATTGGGATAGGCCCATGTTTGTCATGGTTTCCATGAACTCCCAAGCCGCACCAGTCAGATTTGTCAAACTGTTCTCGAGTGGAATGTTGAAGTCACCCAAAACTAAATGTCTGGGCGACTCCAACAGCAACTCTGAGACCAACTGTGTCAGCTCGGTTAGGGAGTCTGCTAGACAACAGGATGGTCGGTATACTAGCAGAATCCCCAAACTATCCCTGGTCCTCAGGCTAAGGTACCTACACTCAAAGTGGACTGTGTTCCAGATAGGTATCCTGGTCAAAGTCAGATTGTTCTTATAAACCAGAGCCACTCTGCCCCCCCTGCCCACTTCCCCTCACCTGCTCACTGACAGAATACCTGGCTGGGAGGGCCTGCGTCCACGTGACAGTGCTATCCTCTCCCAACCAGGTTTCTGTGAAGCAGGCCAGGTCGGCATTCTCATCCCAAAGAAGATCGTAAATAATGTGCTTTTTTTTTTTTAAACTGACCAGGCATTGCAGAGGAGTAAAAAGGTTCTGTGGAATGGTTGGTACGCTCTCCAATCCATTCCGGGAAACAGGGTAAACTGAAGGTGGGATAGCTAACAGACAGCGATCCCGCCTTCTTTTGTAACATCTGTTCACTCTGTTCTGACCATACCTCCCTTTCCCCAGCACAACTCCAAATTCCTCCCCCACTCCATTCCCGGCCTCAGCTGAACTCCAATTGCAGGCTTGAGTCTTCCTGGCTGGTGAGCTGGTGTTCCTGAGGGGTGTGGGAGTGGCTTAGAATGCCAGCCCCTCCTGGCCACGCCCCCTCTCATTGCTGCCCTGCTGCTGGAAGTCCTCAGGGTCCTCTGCAGCCTTCTAGCCCGGTGGAGTGGGGGAAAGAGGCTGCTGCAGCTTGGAGTCCTCCTAGCTGGCGAGCAGTGCTTCATTTTTGTTGTTGTTCTTTATATTATGTTATGCTTATGTTTTTGTTTCTTTCTTTGGGCAAAAAGCATCTTTAGATTGATAAAAGAATGAAATAAATCTTAAGCAATCAGTTAAGACCAGACCAGTTCCCTATGTAGGTCATCCATCAAGGCAACCAAAGATGTTTCAGTCCCATGGCCAGACCTGGGGCCAAATTGAAGGAACCTACATAATCCATTTCACCCATGAACCCCTGGAGCTGGGAGGCCATCACATACTCTTGAATCTTACCTAGGTTTTCCAATCGGCTCTAGCCTATGTGTTTGGTTAGACCTGTTCTGATATTCTAGTCTGTGTCCCAGTGGTTTTGTTGCTGCCAGCCTTACCAGGAAGTTTGCTCAGCTCTACTCCATAAGACAATGTGCTCTGGAATAATCATATCCACTATCCTGGCTATTTCTCCATTTCAGAAATCAGTGAGGACATGAAGGACATTATCAGACCAGCATCTAAAAATACTATAATTCCATAAATGAGGATAGTGGAAATATTGTGGCATTATTACACTTATTATTATGTGTCGCTGTAATCACATGAAAAAAAACACCACAGAATTATCACAAAATGACCAGTAGCACTTTAAGAATGGGAGTTTACTTCCACAATTTAGCATGGGTGAGATTTTAGCGGTTCTCAAGAGAATACGCAACCATGCTTAAAACTCCGAAAACCCTTAATTAACTAAGTAAATGAACACACAAGCACTGAAACAAACCACAAAATATTGAAACTAAATGGGACAGTTCATAAAAAAAGCATCCTGTAATTTGTTTTTGCATTCTCACCCAGAGGTTTTCTTGGTGAGGACCACCCATTCATACGGTAATATTGCAATTACAATAGGATGTGGTTTCGCATGTCCTCAATACTGCAAAAAAGTGAAATCGATGATCTATTGACAGCTTGTCCCATCAATTAGAAGCAACACCTTATTCGTGGCTGGACTATAGAGTAACCATGCAAAGATGACAACATCATGTGATAGCAGGGCCCGTTTGCACTATCTTGACATTGTCATCCTGTGATTTTTGCTGCATCTGATAAAGTCCGAAGTCCTGAGGCACTCCTGACAGAATGGGCTCAGCATGGATGGTGGATTTCCCCAGCATGAGAAGCTGTGGGTATGTGAACATCAACTCACCTCAGCCAACTCAGGAAGGAAGACTGTTGAGCAGTGGAGGGAGCCATGCACCAACAGAATTCTTGAAATTTGAAAAATTCCAGTCCAAATGCCTCTTAAAATATCATTAAAAGTACTGTAATTTTGAAAGTGATTAGGAAAAAAGTGTTGTTCATTACACACTCCCAAAGCCTCCCTCCCTCCATAGCAATTTTCAGACATTACATTACATTTGAAATATATCGTTGTTATGTCCTTATTACAAAAAGAAAAAAAGAAATGTTCAATTTCACTAATCCCCATTACATCCAGGCTGAATTAGTTTATCAGGGAAAACTTTGTGCCAGTGAAAAATACAGTATACAAGAGTAAAATGCTGTGCAATGTAAAATACATAAGGTAAAATGTTACATTAAAACTATTTAGACATGCTTCTGTTGATTGGTTCCTGCCCACCCCCCGCTGCATTATGTTTAGTCTTATGCAGCAAAGAATGTTTCTCCCATTGACTACCATATCCATAACAATAATTCCACAGGGAATGTAAAAGTCAACTTTAAGGGTATTGCTGTTGGAGCTGATTTCCATGATGTTGAAATAGTATATATATAAAATGTATTTTTAGAATAATTATCTTTAGACGTAAATAGACTGTCAGCTGAGAAAAAATTATTGCCCCATGTGACTTCCTTATGGTGCTAAGGCTTTCAGTGCTTGCTACATGTTTCTTAACATCAGATTAGTAAATTACCTGGAATCTAGCACAAGGATGTTGGAGATTATCAGATGTGCTAAATATCCCACCGCAGGTATGACAGGACATCACCAAAGCTTAAATATCAGATGACACCATCCCTGTGGCGTTATGTCCCCGTGCCTCTTCCATTTTCCCTATGCTCCTTTTTATTCATGGCTTAAGCCATGAATTGCTCCGTCGTTCCATTTCTGTAATGGAACAACAGGTGTACGAGAAGGTGCCTCGTTATGCTGGCATGATGCCAGCATCACTGGGAGGTCCCTGCTGAACACTTCTGGTTGAGTCCTAAGCCAAAGAATACCCCCCTCATTAAAGAGATGGGATCCTTGCTTGCTTCTGATCCTCATTTCACTTCCCATGCTGCATTGGTTCTTCCAATCTCCCTTCCAGAACAGGCAGGGCAAGAAGAACAGGAATGTGATTCACTACCCCTCCATCCACAGAGGAGGACACAGCCACAGTCAACCCAGTCATTTAACCAACTGCCATCAGATGAATTACCCACTCAGCCTGTGCCCTGCAATGCGACTGCCTGACTTCCATCAGACCAGCACAAGGTGACCCTTATGACCTGGAACATTGCTGGGTGGCCGACGGCCCACAGAGATCCCTGTCCTAATGACTTACTCACCCAATATGACATTATACTGATCCAGGAAACATGGACTAATAAGGATCTGTTATTAAATGGCTTTCACTCATTCTCAATTCCGGCAGAGCCAGGGAAAAAGCATGGAAGAGCTAGAGGCGTCCTGGGCGTCCTGGTCTCCACCACCCTACATGCCATAACAAGGCCGCTTTCCACTTTTAAAACACATGCCATGGCAGTGCTGATTCAATTTAACCATTGCACTTTGCTGATAATAAATGCCTACATGCCTCCAATGAAGAAGAAATCCCAAATCAGAGGCCTGTGGGCTGAATTGGAATCATATACTGCTAATCTCATGTTGCAGAACCCAAATGCATTTGTAATTTTGGGGGGTGATTTGAATGCCAGACTGGGCCCCAATAATCATACCCTATATGCCCATCACAAATGCCCTCCTCCTGATTTTGAAGATGATGGAACCCACCTCATCCGATGCTCAAAGGACAAGAAATCAAACTTTGCAGGACTTTGTCTGGATCAAACAGCATTCAGGCTGAACCTTCAAATCCTAAATGGTGCCCTGAAAAATGACTGCCCAGCTGAATTCACTTATCTCTCTGGGTCCAGAATGAGTGCCATTGATTACATAATCATTTCCAGGGACCTTCTTCCCTATGCCAAGGAATTAGAAGTTATGCCCAGATTTGAAAGTGATCATTTACCAATTCGGTTACAGCTTAGCGACTTCACTCAGGAGACACACACCAGGGAGCGCTATCATCTCTCTGTGACACCATCAGGAAGGGCTTATCGCCGAGCTAAATGGAACCCCCAACTAAACCAAACAATAAGTGAGGTATTGGCTTCAGACCAACTTCAGCATCTTAGGACTGCCCTGATATCAGCTAAGTCCCCTGATGAAATCTTGGAAAATTACAATACACTTACCCAAGCTCTACACCAATATCTAATCTGTCAAAATAGCGCACATCAGCAGAAACAACAACAGCACCACTCCAAACCATGGTTTGACAAGGAATGTGTTAATGTTAAAAAAGCCCTCATTGATATTTATCAGGGTTACCTATCTAATAACATTCCAGATGCTGCACCAATGCTGCTTCAGAAGAGAAGAGACTACAAAAAGTTGCTGAGGAACAAGAAAAAAGAAGCCATGAAGAATGACTGGACACAACTTATCCAGGCAGTCAGATCCAACAACACAGCTCTATTCTGGCATATTACATCAAGTTCCCAGAGAAATGGGCCAGTTACAGTGGATTGTCACATTCCTCCGGGGATATGGGAGGATCACTTTCAAGCACTTTATAAGGACAACTACATTGAAAGTGGATGCACTAGCCAAAATATAGAAAATATCCAAGAGTGGCCACCAGTGACAGCGACAGAGATCAAGAACCTTGTAGCCCAGCTGAGAATGGGGAAGGCTCCAGGAGAGGACCTAATACCTGCAGAAGCCATTAAAAACAACCTCAAATTTTGGGCCCCTATCCTAGCCTCACTTTTCACCTGTATCGACAAATATGGTCGAGCACCCAAGGATTGGGGTCTTGCAATCATCGTCCCCATATATAAAAAAGGAAGCAAGGATGATCCTGTCAACTACAGACCAATTAGTCTCCTCAGTACAATCAGCAAACTCTATGCAAGACACTTACAGTGGAAATTTCAGACCTGGTTGGAACAAGAAAACATACTTGCAGAAGAACAAGCTGGCTTTAGGGAAGGCCGCTCCACCATAGATCAGTGCCTTGTACTCCACCACCTTATTGAAAAATACTCCACCTGCAGCACAGTTTCTCTCTATGCTGCCTTCATAGACTTTAAAGCAGCTTTTGACTCTATATCCCGAACCAAACTGTGGAAAAAACTGGAGGCTTCCTCGATCGACCGACGTTTACTCCATCTAATTCGTATGCTGCATGAAGGGACCTCATTAAAAGTAAGATGTAACCCCCAGGGACATCTCACCAATGACATTGTCACTGAGAAGGGTGTCAAGCAAGGTTGCATTCTAGCTCCACTCCTGTTTAACTTCTACATTAATGATCTGGTGGATCACCTCAACAACACTAACTTCCACCCCCCAAAATTAAAGGGAAAGCATATTTCAACGCTGCTTTATGCAGATGATGCAGCAGTACTTTCAAGAACTCCCATTGGACTAAAAAGAGCCCTAAGAGCACTAACACATTATTGCAGAGTGGAACAGCTAGAACTCAACTATCAAAAAACTAAAATCATGGCATTCGCTAAAAGGCCTAAGAACTACAACTGGAATATAGACGGCCACAAGATTGAACAGGTCTCTTGCTTCAAATACCTGGGGGTAATTTTTCAAGCCACTGGTAGTAGGAAAGCGCATGGGGAGTATGCTGCTTGCAATGCGCAGAAGAGCACAACAACCATTCTCAAATTTCTTAAGACAAGAGGAGGCCACTATTTACCTGCAGCGCTCAAACTTTTTGAAGCCAAACCAGTAGCACAACTGCTTTATGGATCCCAATTGGGACCCTTCCCCAATCCTGCTCCATTAGAACTTGTCCAATCCAAATTCTTAAGATCAGCTTTCCAAACTCCAAAATGTGTCTCTAACGCAGCTCTGAGACTGGAGTCAGGATTTATGAAAATGGAGGCCAGAGTGTGGGTGACCATACTCAACTACTGGCTCAGACTATCCCTCTTTCCCACTGGCCTTGCTCCACTAACCTTAAGTGATGATTTCCAATCCAGCTGGAAACAGACAGTGATGACTAAAATCTCAATGCTGGGCCTTTCCCCAGTTCTCCTGCTAAGCCTGGGATATGATAGGGCAAAAGCTACTATCAAACAACGGGTAGCAGATATAGAGCGACAACTGGACCTAGCCAGTACTCCAACCTTCATTGCTAGTGACTCCAATAGATATCTGGCCTCACCTTTGGCATACTTAGCAACACTTGAAATACCTAAACATCGAAGGGCCTTTACTCTTGCACGGTGTCATGCCCTCCCTTCAGCTGTCCTTGAAGGCCGATACAAGAAGATCCCCTTCTCAGACAGACTGTGCCCCTGCAACTCAGGCCAAATAGAAACAACAGAGCATGTATTACTCCAGTGCTCATACTACAGGGACATACGTCTCAGACTTATTTCACCCCTGTTGCATAAATATCAAGGGCACACTGGACAATTCTACATAAACTTGTTGCTTTCAGACACCAACCCAGGAACAACTTATAATGTTGCCAGATTTTGTGCAGCTGCGGTTAAAATTCGTCAGACAATGTCCTCAGCAGTAGAATAGTGTCAACCTAGTCTTGTTATACTGGAGCTAACATTTTAAACACTGCTTTTAGCCTGTTTTTATTCTACGATCTTACCTTTATTCTGTATCCCCTTTTTACCTGTGCTGGTCTATGACCGTAATAAAGATTCTATTCTATTCTATTCTACTTCTGGTTGAGATTGGGACATTGAGGTAAGTGACACACTTTCCCCCTCTGTCCGGGTTACTTGGGAGTTTTTAAATGTGTTTGGGGGCTTGGTTTTAATTTTTGATGTTTAGTTTGTTTTTTATTTTTAAATTCCCGTGCGATCATTCTCTCGTGAGAACGGCTGGGATTTGCTTTCTAGGAAATGAATGGGGCTTCGTGAAAGCTCCATTCACTTCTCGACTGCCAGAGGGGAGGGGAGTAGTTTTAAAACCACAGTTAAGGTAGGTCTGAAAACTTTTCTTTGTAAGCCACTACAGGGACGGGAGTGGGGTGGGAGAGGAGATTGTGAGACAGGGATGCTATATTTGTCCCCGTCTGATAATTTGCTTTATCAGACCACCCCACTTTAATGTTCTTTTGCGTGCATAAATTTTGGCATTTTTATGCTGGCAAAAGAACTCCTCCCCTTGTACCAGACCTACCGTTACTGGCATTAAAGAGGCTTGCCTGGTAGAAGCAGAGCTTAAATGGAGCTCCATTTACTTCCAGGTTTGAAATCTCCCAGATTCTCATGAGAAAACGCTTGCATGGGAATTTAAAAAACAAATAAAACAAAGACTTTCTAAGAGTGTGTGTGTGTGTGTGTTAAGGAAAGCACACACACACACACTTAGAAAGTTCCTAGTACATGGTGTGTGTGTCATAAAAAGAGTGTACTGGCTGTCCCAGTCTCACCTGGAGATCTGGCTGTCCCAGTCTCACCTGGAAGTGTTTGCCCATTGATGCTGAATTCATGTGACTACAATGGCACAAGGATTCAAACACCAGCAATGCTGGCAACAAATCGCTACCGGAGATCTATTGACAGCTTGGGCCATCAATAAAATAGGATGTTTTAAAAATGATATACGCTCATGAAAGGATGATGTTGTCTGGTATGCATGCTCTTTTGTGATCATTAGGTGTCCTTATGATGCCGTATTTGACTTGTCTGATAAAATCCTTAGTTTGCTAGAAAAGTCAGTGAAGTTCCATTGTAGCGTTGGTGAAATATTTTAAATTTGGTGGTGTGCTTTTTTTTAATCTCAACTAAATGTGTTGACTTAATTTTTAAAAAGTGCATTTAGAAGACAGAAATCGACTAATACTGTTGAGTTTATGAATTGCCTTTACAGAGGTTCAGTGGTTGTGCAAAATTCTTATTTTAAATTAGATTGGTGGATAAGACACATAAAAGAGAGTATGTCCAAAATTAGACTGATCTGGGAACAATATACATCCAGCAAAAGAAATGGAAAGAAGCCTTTGAAGTACATCTCAGAGCCCAACATGCTGGCCTTTAGTGATTGAAACCATCTGAACAAAGGAAGGGAATCAGAAGGAAGAAAAACAGAGGTCACATGGTGTCCATTTACACTGCAGCAGAAGGACAAGGCTGACTCTGCTAAGCAGTATGACAAGCTGGTGAATTCAGGAAGAAGACTGGGGACTGGGGAAGAGCATTGGTCAGCTATTCCGCTGCTTACTCAGGCCAAATCCACACTACACAAATAATCCAGTTTGATTTTGCTTGGGTTTTTTTTCTGGGCTGTGAGGTCATGTTCTGGAATAGTTTCTTTCTGATGTGCAGAAAGAAACTATTCCAGAACACGGCCTTACAGCCCAGAAAAAAAACCCAAGGAAAATCTATGGATGCTGGCCGTGAAAGCCTTCGACTTCAAATCCAGTTTGAAACTGGATTGTTTGGCTTGGCTCCTTCCTACGGAATTCTGGGATATGTAGTTTGGTGAGGCACCAGCACTCTTCAGCAGAGAAGACTGAAGACCTTATGAAGCTACAAATCCAAGGGCTCCGTAGGAAGGAACCATGGGAAATAATCCAATTTCAAAATGGATTATTTGTGTAATGTGGATTTGGTCCCAGATAAGAGCAGGCAACCACCATTTTAGACCCCACAAAATGGAAGGCCTGATGTGGATGATGGGTATTTCATTTTGTGGTACCTAAGATGGCAGCTACCTGCTTCTAGAAGTTTAAGAGCAGGTTACCACCTATCTGTAATTGCCACATGCTAGTTCCATTGACGAGTTCCCAACAGGTAAGCAATCAGGACAAGACAGAAGACTGGTTGTAGAAGCAGGGGTGATTGTTGGGGAGCCAGAGACTGGTCTCCCACTAGGCACTGCTAGCACCCCATCAGGTTTCCTACCCTTTATGGCTGCCATCGGCAATCATTCTCTTTCTCCCCTTTAATGAGCTTACTGGGGGGGCATTCATGCTATGCAATTATAGCAGTATATTCCACTGTAACTGCCATGGCAACATACTAGTGAATCCTGGGGTTTGTAGTTTAGTAAAGCATTAGAGCTTTCTAGCTGAGAATTCAAAATATCTCTACCTAAATGGTATATTTCAGAATTCCATGGGATGTTGTCATGGCAGTTAAAGTGGAATATGGCACTATAATTGTGTAGTGTGAAAAGGCCCCGGGTAAGTGCATTGGGGTAGGGGGAAATTATGACTGCAGCAGAGGCGCCATCATGCAGGGGTTGTTGGGAGTGCCTATGCCAGGTTGGATATGATGGAGACTGTGGGTGGGAGTGGGGACACACACCATTTGCTTCTCAGCCTTAGGCAGTCCAATCTCATCCTCTCTTCAGATTGCTGAGTTGTATTCCTTCAGTTTTGAAGCACACAAGTACTATGTATCTGCCCTGCCCCCATTCCATGTTTTACAATTGCTCTCACATCCTGATATGTTAGAGCAAAAACTGTTATAGGAAGAGTATTCTGTTGCAGGAAGTAATGTAAAATGTACACTGGAAGCAGTTTTTCATGAATTAAAACTGAGTATGATATTGCCTTACATGAGATGTTGCTCCATAGAATGTATGTATATTAAACTATGAAAAACGAACCCCTTGCCTTTTTTCTCTGATCAACTACCAACTGCCACCATTTTTCAGGATCTCCTGGGTATGTGCTAAACTGCTTATTCATTTCAGACATGAAACCACATGGGTTGACTAACTCAACCATTGCTTATGTGGCATTTTGCATGCTTGAGTGCAAAAAACAATAATAAATGTATGCATTGTGGATGGATAATTCTATATAATGCTCTTGGGTATGTTGCCATTTTCAGTGTGCTGATTGGCTGCTTAGGTGTCAGGATCTGTCTCTCCTTGCAGGACTAGGCCCCTGGCTGCAGCAGCCGGCATAGCCTCTTTGCAGACTCAGGGCCCAGCTGTGGGAGTCTTGGAAGAACCAGGGCCAAGCTATCAGAGGCACCCGGCTGCAATCATGCAGCACACCTGAAGCAGCCAGGGGAACTGCTATTTAAGAGCAGCATTCAGCCTTCAGTCTTGGCCACCACAACACAGTCTTTTGTGCTGTCTGTAGCTGCTCCTTGTTCTGGGGGTCTTGTTTTTGGGTTGGGGCCTTGGGCCTTCTATGCTGTCTGTAGCTGTTCCTTAGACTTTCAGCCTTGGCCCTTCTGTGCTATCTGTACCTGTGCCTTGGCCCTTCTTTGCTGTCTGTAGTTGTTCCTTGGGCCTTCTGTGATGTCTGTAGCTTCGCCTTGGGCTGGAAACATGGGGAAAGTTTCAAGTCCTTTCTAAACATGGTGATGGAGGGACACTTGTATCCTGGTATGTGTTTGTGTGTAGCATGAGGGTGTGTGTCATGGAGGTGGTGTATGCTTGTGGTGTGGAGGATGTGTAGCATGTGGGGTGTAGTGTGCAGTGTGGGGTATGTGTAGTGTGTGTAGTGTGGGGTCCTTGTGTCTTGGTGTGCATGGTGTGTGTGTGTATGCATGGTTGCATGGCAGTGGAGGATAGGCTTGTGTGCCCTGGTGTGTGTGTATGTGCAGTTGCATGGCAGCGGTGCAGTGGCTCTCATGTCCTGGCATGTGCTGTATGCATGTGTGTGTCTGTGTAGTGTGGTGTATGTTATGCTGGGTATAGCTAGTGTAGCTTTAATTTTTTTTTAAAAAAAAATCATGTACAGTTGTCCCTCCACATTCGTGAACTTGACATTTGTGGTTTTGGGAGGGCCCCCTGCCCCCCCAAAACTGTGACACAGGGCCTCCGGAGGCCCCGTGAAAGCCCTGGGACGGAGCGGGGAGGGCCGGGGAGGCCTCCACGGGGCCTTCGGAGATCCTCTGGAGGCCCCCTGAAGGCCTTGGGAGGGAGGGGAGAGGGCTGGGAAGGCCTCCGTGGGGCCTTCGGAGTCCCTCCGGAGGCCCCACGAAGGCCTTGGGGGGGGAGTGGGGAGGGCCGGGAAGGCCTCCGCGGGGCCTCCGGAGGCCCCGCGAAGGCCCTGGGGGTGGATTGGGGAGGGCCGGGAAGGCCTCCGCAGGGCCTCTGGAGACTCTCCGGAGGCCCCGTTAAGGGCTTGGGAGGGAGGGGGAGGGCTGCGGAGGCATCCAAGGGGCCTCTGGAGGGTCTCCGGAGGCCCCAGGAAGGCCTAGGAAGGGAGTGGGGAGGAGGGGGAAAGCCCCATGGTCGCTATGGCGGGGGAGGGGGGCAAACAATATTCACGGATTTTTCACATTCGCGGCGGTCCGTGGAACGTAACCCCTGCGAATGTGAAGGGACGACTGTTGTTATTTCTGTTTTTATTTTCTGAAAACCGAAGTCTGAGGACTTTTTCAGACAGTACTTACCATGCTAGGAGGTCTCACTAGAGGCACGGCACTGTCACGTGGCAGGGGGTCTGTTCTAGACATCGCCGTCCCTCTTCTGAAATCATTTGTTTCACTTCTGTGAAGGATTGGAAGTGGCTGTGCCACATTTCACCAGATTTTATTCACGGAAGTTGCCCGTGATTAAAATATGGTGCAGCCGCTTCCAATCATTCAAGGAAGTGAAACAGATGATTTCAGAAGAGGGACGGCGGCGTCCAGAACAGACCCCCTGTCACATGACAGTGCCATGCCTCTAGCAAGACCTCCTCACACGGTAAGTACCGTCTGAAAAAGTCCTGAGTTTTATTGCTCTTTCAGAGAACTATCAGTATTGGCAGATGAAAGGAAACCTGACGTTCAGTTACAACTCTGTAGCTGTTGCAGACAGTTTTGCTGAAGAGATGATAAAGAGGGTAAAGTTGTGGTTGGCTGTCCTAATGGATTGCAACAGGGTATGTAAGTAATGGCAGGGTAAGTTAACTCTTTTATCACGAATGTGAGAACATGCAGAACAGTTTGATACCATATTCTCCAAATATTTTACACTATCCTCACTTTAAATCATCCATTCTAAAAGACAACTACAGTAGTTGGGTCTCACAGCTATTATGATGATGTGCACATGTTTGTGTGTGTGTGTGCACCTTCAAGTCACCTGTCAATTTATGGTAATCCCATGGATTTCATAAGATTTTCTAGGCAAGGAATATCCGGAGGTGGTTCTGCCAGTTCCTTCCTCTGAAATACAGCCTAATATCACCTGGTATTCATTGGTGGTCTCCCATCCAAGTACTAACCAGGGCTGACCCTGCTTAGCTTCTAAGATCAGACAGGATCTGGTGCCTTCAGGGTATTAATTTAAAACTGGATTAAATTTGGTGTGTGTCAACATTGTTATAAAATATAAAAGGATACATAAGTTGCAGCAGTATTTATTACACATGCTTGAGTTAAATACTATTGTGCTGTAGCATTGTCATTGCAAGAAATGTATGTATTTTTCTTAGAACATTTTTGACATATATTCACTAGGATCAGGTATAAATGTTACACTTCATTTGTGGTATTTTTATGTCTTTGGTAATTGTAATCTATACCATAGTATAGTCTGGGTGGTATGCTCACCCCAGGAATTATAAATCTCAGGAATTCATAGAATCAAAGAGACTGCAAGGGTGGTCTAGTCCCATCCCCTGCCATGCAGGAATACACAACTGAAACACTCCTGAAAGATGACCAGCCTATATTGAAAGACTGCCAAAGGAAGAGAATCCACTACTGTCTGATGCAATTTCTGTCAAACAGCTCTTACAATCAACAGGATCTTCCCAATATTTAGGTCAAATCTCTCTCTCTCTCTCTCTCTTTTGTAATTTGACATCACTGGTATGTGTTCTATTCTCTGGAGCAGGTTGACTCCATCCTACAGGACATACCTTAAATATGGCTACCCTATCACCTTTCAATCATCTTGTCTCCAAGCTGACCATACCCAGCAACCTAAGTTATTCTTCACAGGGCTTGGTTTCTAGACCTTTTACCATCTTAGTCACCCTCCACTGGACACATTCCAGTCTGTCAAGATTTCAGTGAAAGTTTGATGTATTATCCTATTTGCATAGCAAGTGTAATGCTCATGTGGCAGCAGGTTGAAAGTAACTTTTTTGTCTGCCATATTTACACTGCAAGGTTACTCTTTTGCACAGGAGGGAACATATTTTGCTCAAAATATGCTGATTCCTATCCCAAGAGATTGCATTTTGTGCAGAAAAACATGGGAGATGGTGTGGTTGTCTAAAACTAAGGGCACCAGATTTCATCTTCTCTCCTTGGCTAATTTCTGAAAGCATTAGCTGGATTTTTTTAGCAGAAAAAGGCTCCCCAAACAGCTCACAAGGACCAGTGAGAAAACAGTACACAAAAAGACACAAAAGGAAAGGGGATTGGGTGAGTGAAGGAATAAATGTAAAGCAGGTCTCTAGTCAGAGCAGATATAATTCAGTTCATAGAGCTGGACATAAATATAATGAGGATATAACATTAAATCCTCTTCTTCAAACAGATTCTACAATGGCAATTGGCAGCTAGAAGGAGGCTTCTCATTTGGAGCACTTACCTCTGGCCTCAGCATGGTACTTGAGGCAGAGGTGTACTGATGTGCCCTGAAGAATCCTTGGGTCAGAAATTAATATAGGGAAGATATTTGCTATAATGAGAGGTCTGGTACTTTATTTTCTCCGAAAGTGGTAATATGCTGTTTTGACTTTTGTTGGACTTTAGTGCACATTCCTTTTAGGATATGTGAAAGAAAAAGAATGAAAGAGAAAGAAAGAAACAATCATTGACTTTTCAGTCAATGAAAAACAGATGGGTAATAATATGGTGAATAATTCATCATATAGCATGTGTGAAGGATAAGTCCTGGCATATAGTAGCTGAAGTAGTGGATGCTAGGCCTCTTGACCTTTTGAAAAAACATGGTCACTTATAAATTAAGAGCAGCACACATGGTGCTTAGATATGCTGTTGAAATTTTTACCATAGGCTTTGTTTATTACACTCATGCATCAAAGTGTTTGCCATTTTTTACATTTTTCATAATAAGGAATTATGACATACTACAGTCATCCCTTCACATTCACGGGGGTTAGGTTCCCCAGACCCCTGCGAATGCAAAAAATCCGCGAATAACAACTGCCCTCCCCCTCCCCCGCAAAAGTGACCATGAGGCCTCCAGAGGCCCCATAATCTCTTTCCCCCCTCCCTTCCAAGGCCTTCATGGGGGGTTCTGTAAGGCCTCCCCAGGCCTCCCCCTCCCTCCCAAGGCCTTCATGGGGCCTCCGGAGTGTCTCCGGGGGCTCCGTTAAGGCCTCTCCGGCCCTCCCCCTCCCTCCCAAGGTCTTCATGGGGCCTCCGAAGCGTCTCCGGGGGCTCCCTGAAGCCCTCTCCGGCCCTCCCCCCTTCCTCGCAAGGCCTTCATGGGGCCTCCGGAGCATCTCCGGGGGCTTCGTGAAGGTCTCCCCGGCCCTCCTCCCCTCCCAAGGCCTTCATGTGTTCTCCAGAGGCCCAGTGTTGCTGCTTTTGGGAGGGTGGGGGGCCCTCCCAAACCCCGCGAATATTCAAAACCGCGAATGCTAAGTTTGTGAATGTTGAGGGGCAAATGTATGTGATTTGGAAAGTGCTAGTTATGGTACAAACCGCCTGTTAGAATCTGGCACTTTTATCTTTGGTTGTGATCAGAGTGTCTTGTAACTGATACATTTTGTCTGCCCTTCTACTATAATTTCACAATCTAGAAGACCTGTACCGTTTGTGCTTGATCTCCTATGAGAGAGAAACAGGCATGATGGATCTACAAAGTTATAGGGTAACATGGCATTTAGAAGTGGTCACTTCTCAGTAAGGAGATAATCAGATGCAGCTAATATGGTGCCAGAATTACAACATCAGAACGGAAAAGGATGCCAATATCACACAACATTTTTCCTTTGTTGTTCCGCTGTCGTTATTCTGGCCTTTCCTTTTATTGAGCTGTCAATAGATTGTCCATCCTATTTTGGTGCCGGCACTGGTGGTGCCTGAAACCTCGTGCCATTGTCCTGCCGTGAATACAGCGTCAAAGGGTGGTCCTGCCAGAACACTTCTGGGTGGGATCACGAAAACAAGGTAGGCTACCGTCTTTTTATGAACCTCCCTGGGTTACTTTTTTTAAAAAAAAGTGTGTTTATGTGCTTTTAAAAACCTTTTTCTTGTTGTTTTTCTTTTTATTCTTGAAATTCCCATGCTTGCATCTTCTCATGAGAACGGGTGGGATTTCAGTCCAGGAAGTGAATGGAGCTCCATTAGAGAGTGATGGGGAGGGTTATTGTGCCAGGACAGGGACAGAATTGGAGGTTGTGGGACAGGAACGTTTTTTGTGTTCCTGTCTGATAATCTCTTAAAATGAAAGAAGAACCAAATATAAATGTTACTATGATGACATTAGCTTTGGATTCAGAGAAAAATCACAGTTCTTAGCTTAAAATGAAATTATTGTACATTTTATTCAGTTCGACACCCAAAAGGATAGAAAGACCTAAATTTACAATCCCTACTAGAGTAGACCCATTAAATCAAAAGGATTCACACAAATGATCCAATCAGTCTAAAGTAATTGAAACTAACAATTGGATTTAGGCCAAAGTATCACTTATCAAATAATATATTTTTAGGCTTTTGAAGATTTATTACAATGTCTAATTAAATTCTTTAAAAATTGGTAATAGCTAAGCAGAATCCCTAAAGGCTTTCTAACATTGAACACAGGAAGCAAGTTTCTAATTTGCTTTAATTAAAATGAGGAACACTCATTTAGATGCAATTGATTAGACTTCCCCTCATAAATTACCATATGCAACTTTAAAAGTTTTAAATTACTTTTACTACTCTTTCTTTTGAATTTTTTTGCAGTGGCGATGAGGAAAATGGTATTTATTGTCCTTTCTTAGTTTTTTAACTGTTTATCCTGCCTGCATTCTGTTTCTAGAGTAAAGGCATGAGGGACTGGGAGGAATTGTTGGTTTTAATTGCTGGTAAAGAAGGAAAGATATGGTCAAGATATATCAAAGGAGTTCTTGCAAAATTTGAGATTTGCCAGAGCTGTTTAGTTACCACAGTTGCCATGGTATCAGGACCATGTTTGGAGGCTGCTGCAGTGTTGGCCGGTGACTTCCCTCTCAGTGGGGTAGTGGCTCTGCTCTGTGTTCTGGTCTGAACTTGAAAGGAGCTCTCCAGGGTGCTAAACCTCTTTGGATGGGGGATTCTGCACCTTGGGTTGTTCTTTAAAAATCTGCCCTAAAACCCAGAACTGCATTACTGCTTCATGACGTAGAAGTGCCAGTTGCTACTGGGCTTCTGTGTGTACTCAAAGCTTTGAGATGTCTTATAAGAGTTCATGAAGAGGATAGGAATATGTAATACAGTATCACTCCCATATCCATGTGGGATTGTTTTGCCCCCCGCCCCCGCAGATACTGAAATCCGTGGATAATAGTGAATGCCCTGGAAGGGGGGGAGGAGGAGGAGGATGAGGAGGATGAGGAGGAAGGAAGGAAGGAAGAGGGAGGGAGGGAGGGAGGGAGACAAGCAGGAAGAGGAAGGCAGAAGAAGCTGGCTCCTTCAGTTCGCCCAGGGCTTGCCCACCAAGCCCAGCCAAGTCAGGACTCAAGCTGGAAGACTGCCTGCTCTCCCTCACCTACACACGCACCTGGATGACCACCTCCTGCTTGTGGCCACCAGAACCTGGCCCACCTAGACCACTGCCTCCCAGGTCACCGCCGCCGCCTCCTCTCCCTCCGCCACCACTGCCAGAACCCAACCCGCCTAGGTAGCTGCCTCCCAGGCCTCCTCTTCCTCCTCCTCTCCCTTCACAGCCACCACCGCTGTGGAGCCAAGCGTGGGTCATCCTGTCCAGGCTGTGGGCGTCCCTCCTCTGGCGTCTCACCTCACTCTTCACCTTCCAGGCCTTCAACACGCTGGCCTGGCACCATGAGTAAGGTGGGCAGGAGGGAAGGGAACCAGGTCAGAGCAGGTTCAGACCCCTGGCTGCCAACCACAGATAACTGAATCAGTGGATACTGAATCGGCAGATACGGTGGTGCTACTGTATTCATTTCTCAAAGTAACAGGCAGAATAATGTCCCTTCTTTAGTCAGGCCCAGTATAAATAACAGGAGACCAGTGTTTGTTTGTTTTTTCTTGAAGTATCTCCTTCCTGTGGTACTTTGTGTTCCAGCTTCCCACTTCTTTTCACTCTAGCAGATTTTGGTATTAAATATACACTGTTTACCACCCTATTCCAAAGTGAGGGGGAGGGAGAGAGAGGAGGAGAATCAGGCCCTCTTGTGCAGTTATCCTGTAACTGAAGTGAAGGGACCTATCGCACCAGGGGAAGCAGTGGAACAATAGCGATTTTGGCAGGTATTGATGGGATTTTCCTGTCAATTGAAAGGGGCACAACAGCAATGACTAGAATGCAAAGCATCAGCAAGATAGTCATGATGTCATCTGATAAGTAATGGTCAAATTCATTAGTATCCCATTGAAATTCTGCTTTAGCAGCTTTTATATCACCTATGCCAAACCAAGAGTTTCTCTGAATCCAAGCCATGTTGAACAGGAAGGCAGGAAGGTTTCTTTTCCTGTTACCTAGTTTGTCTGCCGCCTCAAAGTGGTTTGTTTCTTCAGTCCAAATTTCTAGTACAGTGGTCCCTTGGTATCCACTGGGAGATGGTTCCAGGACCCCCTGTGGATACCAAAATCTGTGTATGCTCAAGTCCCATTATATACCATGGTGTAGTAAAATGGTGTCCTTTATATAAAATGACAAAATGAAGGTTTGCTTTTTGGAATTTTTTGGGAATGTTTTCAAGCTGTGGATAGTGGAATCCATGGATGCAGAATCTGTGGATATGGAGAACCAACTGCATTACGTTGAGCATTTAGAAATATAGTTTAGGCATTCAAAGAAAAAGGTACAGTAAAATCTGGCAAAACCACAGCATCTGCACTTCATCGATTTACTAAAATGTTGTACACACACAAGGAAGTCTTTTCATGCATATACATGTTGTGTACTGTAGGCCTCACCTTTAGTACATCTACAAGAAGTACATGTGAAAATTCACTCTCAGCTTTTTACACAGGTGCTGATGCCCTGCAGGAGTTCAAAGAAAAGCAAATTTAGTCATCTTGGATTCTGAAAGTAACATATTTGAAGGAATATCGATTGAACACTTTCTCTGCCAAGTTTGCAAAGAATTGGAGTTATATTCTACTTTACTAACAATTCAGATTGTTATCGTAGGGTGACTTGCGCAATATGCATTTACTTCTTTGTCACTTTTACTTAGTTTACACCACTATTTTGCATGTGGAAAATACTGGATTTGGGGAAGTTTCTCAACATACTTTGTAATTTAAAAGCATCAGTTTGGTGCTATTTTTGTCATTACCTAGGAAAACCTTTTTCCCCTCACAGAAACTTCTTTTATAGTGACCAATGTCCAAACCTTCTATCCCTATCTTTTGTCTCTACTCACCATGAAAATTGACTTGTTACAAACCTGTATATGGTACCTAGTTTTCTTTTGCCCTGTCCTTGTATGCAAATGGTACTCCATAAATCTTAAAATGTAGCAGCTTAGGGTAGCTGGTGCTGGTTCAAACACAGCTGCTAAAACACTGGTCAGAGGGTATTCAGTGGCACACCTTTCCTTTAAAAGGGACATCTTGCCCTGCTTTGGTAATTTTCAAATTTGATTATCATAATGTGCGCTAGGTGGAGCTAACTTTGAAAAAAAATTGAGAAGGTATAATCAACACTTAGTAAGTCTATCGTCTTCTCTTTAGACAGCAAGCGGACAGAATTTTTCTTCAGCCATTCTTTTGAAGGAAAAGAGGCTTTATAAAAGAGGTTGATCACTGTTTTGCATTCTATAATAGTAACTGATACTGTATTTTTTGTGATTTTATGTGTTTATATTATTTGAAATAGACTTTTGTTAGCACCTTTCAAACATTTTAGGGGAAAGACAGAATATAAATATTTTGCGTATTTAGGGAGAAACAGTGGCCTTGTCCACACCAGGGGAAAAAAATTCTATCCACCTCAATTCTGGTTCTACAGAAATACACGATATAGGACCATTTTAGCAGTGAAAGCATTTCTTTTAGGCTTTAATATGATTTTTTTTTTTTAAAAAAAACCCTAGTTTCTTGCTCTGTAGTTTCCAGGAAAATCTGGATTTGTGTGTGTGTGTCCATCTGCATCGAGGTGGTGGCAGGATAAGTTGCTATGTGGGAAGTGTCGCAATTTTTAAAAAAATTGTCCAGTGCTACTTGCTGAGCACCGGGGCTGCCACCCGCTCCCCAGCCATGCCCAGTCACATTGAAAAATAAAAATAAAAGGTTTGTTTCTTCTTGGGGGCTCTGCCACTGCCTTCCTGGCCAAGCACCTCCCCAGCAGAGCCCCACTGGTGAAGTCACGTCTTCTGAGATCAGAATGAGTTGCCCAGCTCTGAGATCAATAATGAGAGGGTTGATCAGGCTACCACCTCACCACTGATAGCATGGCTGGGCACCATGTTCTGACCTCAAAGCAAGCAACTTCACCAACGTGGCACTGATGGGGAGGTGCTTGGCAAGGAAGACGGCAGCGGTGGAAAAGAAGGGGGGGAAAGCAATATCAAATCAAATTTTGGCTGGGGGAAATGTGTGGGTATTATTTCAGTTTCAGTGCGGCCATTACAAGTAGGTGTAGCACTAACAGGGTGAATTCGGGGCAGAATACTCTGAATTGCAACCAGATTATTTTTGCTGGTGTAGACAAGCCCAGTGAGTAGAAAGGATTTTGATTTCTCAACTGTTTCATCTTTCCAGAGATCCCTCAAACTGTTCCAAATTCTAGAGGTCTTTTCAGTTCCTTGACTGATAACTTCTGTTATGCTCTGTAGCCAGATTTTATGGGCTTCAAAGGGTATAAAAGCCCTTTTGAAATTTTTTGGTTTACTTAGAAATCTGGATATATTTCTTACTTTGCTATTTGTATGGCTGTTTATATTTCTGAGCTTTGGCTCTGTTTCCTCCCAGTTTGCTGTGGTGGGATTGTGTTGGGCTGCTTTTTCCACTTTAATTTTAGTAACATTTTATTTATTTATTTTGTAAAACACAGCTGTTGCTGAAATGCTTAAGAGATTTTATCTTGTTTCCCCATCAGATGTGTTTTACACTGTCACTTGTAGAAATAGTATACCAGTTGGTCTGGGGCAATGAACAAAACATGACACATGTGCGAACTGGCCATTTTTCAGCAGTCATCTACAACATTGGCCTCATTGTTTATAACAGAGCCTAGGGAAATACATTGGTTACTAACCCGCACATATTTAGTCTTTTGAATATGAAGACTGGCTTTTGTTACTTTCACTGGAAATAAATGGCACTTTTCTTAAATGTATCACCTTGCTGTTCCTTAATATTAACACACTTCCCTAGGGCTTATCTACATGAGCCAGGATATGTTGACTCCCCACCAGCATCTCCTGGCTGTTCATAGAACGGGCTAGAGTCCACACAGGAATCCCATCCTATACTTGTAGCTGTCTCTGCTGTCATTTTCCTTGCTATCTTGGAAGTCAGGAAGAGTCCTCACAACATGTGACTGCAGGCCCCTTTCATGCAGCCAGCCTTGGTGGCATGCTGTGGGACTCCTGCCTGGCTTCTGGGAGAGCCAGGGAGCTCGCGGTAGCAGCGAGGGCTGGCATGTTGGACAGGCTCCTGTGGACATGCAGGGCCTGATCTTGGTTTTGGACAGTGGGAATGGATTAAACTGGGTATTATTATGTAACAGTGTATTGGGCCCTGCCCTGGCTTGTCTCAGTCCTGTATCTGCCCTGGGTGGTGAGGATTGCCTGGGGCCCAAATGGGGCAAATGCCCTGCGTCATATGGACTGCAGGGCTCTGAGATGGGGGTAAACTGGTGTATTTAACCTGTGTAGACAAGTCCCTAGCCTAGGCAGTAATCATGACATTGCTATGAACTGGGTATGTCCACACTAGGAGTCTGTCTCCTTTCATTTGCACACACACACACACACACACACACACACATACACATATATGCACTGCACCAATTTTCACACATATCTCTCATGCACACATGCGTACCTACCTCCCACAGGCTTATGTCCATAGGCTTATGTTTTCCTAAATTATTGTTGTATTTGTGCAATTGCACCCCATGCACTACATTTGTTAGATACAGAGTGCCAAAGGATGTGTGGGAGGAAGTCAGAAGAAGAGGGTCAAGAAGCAGCTGGATTTCCAGCCCGACGCCAATAAGCTGTCTATGTGAATTGTGCAATAGCATTTTTCACTCATGGTTGAAAAAACAGGTTTCATGTTGAAGTTTTTCTTTCCAGTCTCTCTGTCACATGCACAGAGGCATGTGCATGTACACTGATACATTCTAAACAGGTTCATAAAGAAAATTTTATTTTATATTATGTCACAAAAGTGCTTTAGTGCTAATTAGAAATCCACCTAACAGTTGCATTGTCTAGTAACCCATGGGCTAGACAATGCAACTGTCAGGTGGATTTGCAATTGGTTGATGGGCCGAATCCAAAGGGTAGTCACCAATGGCTCCTCTTCATCCTGGAGCAGGGCCGGCTTAACCATACCGCCAATCAGCATCTGCAGGGGGCCCCACACAGGCAAGGCCCCCCATCCCGACCTAACCCTCCTCCTGAAAAAACCTCCTGCTGGCTTTAAAAAAACAACCAGCCTCTCCCAAACTAGAAAGCAAAAGAGAAAGAGAAAGACAGAGCTTTCTTTGTGTGGCTGATTCTGGAGGGAGTTTGTTGCTCCCTCCCCACTCCTCCCAGGATCATCATCAAAAGGCAAGCCAGCCAGGCCTGTGTCGGAGAGGGGTGAGTGTGTGTGTGTGACAGAGAGAGGGGGGGGAGGGAAGGGGGGTCATCTCTTGTTCTCCCCTGCTCTATCTTCAGAAAATCTTTCTTTCTTTCTATCTATCCATCCCCCCCTCTGTCTCCCTCCCTTCCTTCTTTCTTTGCCTCTCTTCTTTCTGATTTTTTGTTGCTCTCTCTCCTTCCTTCTTTCTTTCTTTCTTTCTTTCTTTCTTTCTTTCTTTCTTTCTTTCTTTCTTTCTTTCTTCCCCTTCCTAACTTCCTCATAGATCCCCTCCAGCCCATCTTTCCAGCTGCTCTTAACCTGTCCTTCTCTCCCCTTCCTCCTTCCTTTCATCCCTTGGTCGTCTTCAGCTTCCTCCACTTGCTGCCAACTGAGTTCAACCTGCAATAGGAAACTGTGTGTGTTTGCCCATGTGCCTTGAAGTCATTTCTGACTAAGGCTAACTTATCATGGGGTTTTCTAGGCAAGGTTTGTTCAAAGGCAATCTGCCTTTGACTTCCTTTGAGGCTGAGAGAGTGTGACTTGCCCAAGGTCAGCCAGTGGGTATTCATGGCTGAGTAAGGATTTAAACCCTGGTCTCCACAGTCGTAGGGCAATGCTGAAACTTCTACAACACTCTGGTTCTTTTAACAGAAGAATATAAATAAAAATTTGGAATAATATTACTGGGAACAATGATTTTATTGTTGTCACTAAAACACCAGTATCCCATTAGTGCTATTTGAGAGCCATTGGACTAAGCAGTGGTTCTTAACTTTTTCTTTACAAGGGACCCCCTTTAAATATCTTTTGTTGCCCCAAGACTTAACTCAAGATTTAAAACCCTATTAATAATAGCTAACAACCATCCATAAACCTTTCCCTCAGACGCACTCTTGCTTCTTCCTGAATGTTTGTGGCTGGAGTGGATTGAATGGCAATGTACAGGCCAAGCCAGCTAGCCTTTGCTTTGGTTCCTGTCACATGGCTGTTCCACTACAGGGAGGAGGTGGGCCAAACAGCCTTCAAGCCTTTGTGGACCCCCTGTGAGGATATCATAGAATCATAGAATTGTAGAGTTGGAAGGGACCACAAGTGCCATCCAGTCCAACCTCCTGCAATGCAGGAAATCATGATCAAAGCATCCCTGACAGATGGCCATCCAGCCTCTGTTTAAAGACCACTGGGCTAGAGAATGATGGAAAAGGAACAATGGATCCAAACCTTGAGAAGGGTGCTGGCAGGGGATTCTGAGAAGTGTAATTCAAAAGTAACTTTCCCAGGCTCTGAATGCAGCCTAGAATCATAGGGCTGGAAGGGACCCCAACAGCCACCCCATCCAATTAGCTTCTGCCCTACAGGAACACACAATCAAAGCCCTCACAACAGATGGCCATCCAGCCTCTCTTAAAAACCTCCGAAGAAGGAGACTCCACCACATTCCCAGGCAATGCATTCCACTTCTGAACAGCTCTTACCATCAGGAACTTCTTCCTAATGTTCAGGTGGAATCTCTTTTCCTGGAGTTTGAACGCTTTGCTCCATGTCCTAGTCTCTGGAGCAGAAGAAAACAAGCTTGCTCCCTCCCCAGTATGACATCCTTTCAAATATTTACCTCCCACCATATTGGTTGCCCTTCTCTGAACACATTCCAGCTTCACAATACCCTTCCTGAATTGTGGTGCCCAGAACTGGACACAGTCTTCCAGGTGAGGTCTGACCAAAGCAGAATACAATGGCACTATTACTTCCCTTGATCTAGACACTATACTCCTATTAATGCAGCCTAGAATCACATTGGCATTTTTTGCTGCTGCATCACTTTGCTAACTCATGTTTAGCTTGTAGTCTACTTTTTTTTTTTGAGGAAATCTACAGCATTATGTTAATTGCTAATTAACAAAAATTATTATGTTAGTGCGTATAATATAGTTTTTAAACTAAATTATTGGTGGCAAATTATGTAATACAATAGGCCCCCCCTTATCCACTGGGGATTGGTTCTGTGCGGGCATGGATTCTGAAAACTGTGGATAATAGTGAACGCCATAGAAAGTAATGGGACTTCTGGTTTAAAATACCATAGAGTTGCCTTGGAGGGCTTAGAAAATGGCTAGAGAGGACACATTTTCTAGGAAGACTCTATGGTATGTGTGCTGTTTTGTGTTCCATGGATAATGAATCAGTGGATACGAGGGTCCTACTGTAATCTGAACATCTTGTACTGTGAATAGGTTAGGTTAACAGATTAGAAAGTTGGGCCAAAACTAACAAAATTAATTTCAACAGGGAGAAATGTAGGATACTACACTTGGGCAGTAAAATGAAATGCACTAATATAGGATGGGTGATACCTGGCTTGATGGCAGTACATTTGAAAGGGATCTAGGAGTCTTAGTGGACCACAAGCTGAACATGAGTCATCAGTGTCATGCAGCAGCTAAAAAAGCCAATGCAATTCTAGACTGTATCAATAGGAATATAGTGTCCAGATTGAGAGAATAATAGAGCCAGTGTATTTTGCTTTGGCCAGACCTCACCTGGAATACTGTGTCCAGTTCTGGGCAAAACAATTCAAGATGGATATTGGCTAGCTGGAACGTGTCCAGAGGAGGGCGACCAAAATGGTGGGAAGGTCTGGAAGCCATGCCCTATGAGGAACGGCTTATGGAGCTGGGTATGCTTAGCCTGGGGAAGAGAAGGTTAAGAGGGGACATGATAGCAATGTTTAAATATTTGAAGGAATGTCATACTGAGGATAGAGCAACCTTGTTTTCTGCTGCTCCAGAGACTAGGTCACGTAACAATGGACTCAAACTACAGGAAAAGAGATTCAACTAAACATTAGGAAGAACTTTCTGACTATAAGAGCTGTTCAACAGTGGAATGCACTGCTTCGGAGTGTGGAGGAGTCTCATTCTTTGGAGGTTTTTAAGCAGAGACTGGATGGCCATCTGTCAGGAGTGCTTTGATTGTTTATTCCTGCATAACAGGGGGTTGGACTGGATGGCCCTTGTGGTCTCTTCCAACTCTATGATTCTATGATCAAAGTTCCTTAATATAAGAATGTATCCCCTTCTCCACAGTAGAAACCTATTGGTATTATGTCCTGCTGAAGCATGGCTTTGCTTTGTATGCCTTTCCAACAAAGCAAAAGTCCCTGATTCCCACTAGAGTAACTTGCTACTAGTCCTTAGCCTTCCTAGTTCATGAAAAAGTAAGCATTACAAAGGTATTCAGAGATACAAGAAACTCGGTGAGATAAGACCTAGGGAAAAGCGTGGTCTCCAAAACAATTTCAATAAGTGTCAGTTTATATTCAGGGGGGAAAAATCATTAAAATTATTGCATCAATGAACCACTCAGACACCACTTAAAATTCTAAAATTATGGGTTCAGGATCAGGGGTTCTGGGGCACCCATTGTCATATGTGGTGGGATTGCCCAATCATCAGTTCCTTCTGGAACTTAATAATTCAAGTGTTTTCTTCTGTTCTGAAGATGCCAATTGTGAAGAATCCTAAGTTATCTGAAGCCTTTCTGAAGATGAGGACACCTTTTTATGTAAAAAATTTGTGAAATTTTTACATTGTGGCAGTCTGGCTGGTTCTAGCTCAAGGATGGAAAAATTGTCACAACTATTCATTATCTATATGGTATAAAAAGATATGGGCTGGCATCCTGTTAGGACGTCATGATGTTGTAAGCTAGGCTTGCAATCTCAGAACTGGTATTCATAGTTATGATTGTAGCACCATTGCCATGGCTGCAAATACTCCCAAACCCAGGCAGCCATACTGACAGACAGAGTTCCATCTGAAGGATGACATGTCTATCCTCTTCCCACCAGCGACTACTTTCTAGCAGAAAGGGGCTGGATGCATCACCCTTCAGCACCCCACTCACCAGTGCCACAGAACTCTCCTTGTTATGTCTGCATGGATTTTAAGGTGGGTTTGGGGGCTGGATCAGGAGATGGAGGGTAGCCTTTACATTGTAGCTGTTTTGTACAAAGTAGGATCTCGTCAGCTATGGTTTATAACCATTACGAACAATTCACTTTTAATTTTTTATTGCATAAATATTGCATTTAGGCTAGTATCATTTTACTCAATATGTTAATGAGGCAAATATAAATATTAGAGTTCCAGCTCAATACAGAGAAGAATGGTTAAAATAAGGGTAGTTTGAAGAGGAAGGCAAATCAATGAGGGAGAAACAAATATTCCATGAATCTTCTCTCTCGGGCTTTTCTTTGCAAACAAAAATTCAGGAAGGACTCATCCCGCACTTTCTGCAAGTGCGCTGATCCACTCCAAGGCCAATCCAAGATAAACAAGCCCGGTTGAAGAAAGCACAGCAGAAGGTCTCCTTGGGTGATGTTTCCGGGTTTTGATTCTTTCTGCGTTGTCGTTTCTCTTCAAGACTTGTTCGGCGTGAGTTCTCAAATAAGGCTGCAGCATTGTGGATAGTGTGTCTCCATGCCTCCCGATGTGAGGCCAGGTTGGACCATTGTTGGTGATGAATTTGGCCGAGCCTGAGATGTTGTTTCAGGGAGTCCTTGTATTACTTTTTTTGAGCGTCCCTCTTACGCTGACCCGTGGCAAGTTCACTGTAGAGTACTATTTTTGGGAGGCGATGGTCCTCCATCCTAGAAATGTGCCCTGCCCAGTGCAGCTGTGTTCTCAGTATCATGGCCTCAATGCTGGTGAGCCCTGCTTGCTCAAGGACAGCAACATTCGTCACATAGTCAGTCCAGTGTATATTTAGGATTGTGCGTATACAGCGTTGATGAAAGCGTTCAAGGAGTCATAAGTGTTGGCGATAGGTGACCCATGTTTCAGACCCATAAAGGAGAATAGACAGTACATACAATGGCTCTCTATATATTGATTTTTGTGCTTCGCCTCAGGTGTTTATTACTCCAGACTCTTTTGTAAAGTCTTCCAAATGTACTATGTGCCTTTGCTAATCTGTGATCCATCTCTTTGTCAATCTTGGCATCTGAGGAGATGATGCTTCCCAGGTATGTGAACTGCTGAACGGACTTAAGCACAGATTTGCTGACGGCAATGTGGGGATGATGGAGTTCATCCTGTGGTGCAGGCTGGTCGAGAACTTCCGTTTTCTTCAGATTGACTTCCAGCCCAAACAGCTCTGCAGCTGTTGCGAAGCAGGATGTTAGGCGCTGCAGAGCTGCTTCTATGTGGGCAACAAGGGCAGCTCACGGACTAGATAGTTTAGAGTCTAAGTGCGAGCCCTCAGATGGCTTAAGTTAAACAAGCTACCATCAATACCGTAATGTATATAGATGCCGTATTCTTTTTCGAGCTCTGCCGTAGCCCTTTGGAGTATTATGCTGAAGAAGATTGTAAATAAAGTTGGAGCAAGAACACAACCTTGCTTCACTCCATTAGTTATTAGAAAGGGCTCTGAAAGAGCATCACCATATCTAACTTGACCGTGCTGGCCCTCCTGTAGCAAGATAATCATTTTAAGGAATTTGGGGGGACATCCTAGTCTTTCCAGGATCTGCCACAGACCTTTTCTACTCACAGTGTCGAAGGCTTTGGTGAGGTCGACAAATGTTACATAGAGACCCTTGTTCTGCTCTCTACATTTCTCTTGCAGTTGTCTAAGGGCAAATACCATATCTGTAGTACTCCTATTGGCTCTGAAGCCTCCATCCTGAATCGATGGGCTGAACGTTTTCAAAGTCTCTTTAGTGCCAACCAAGTAGTCCAAGGCTCAGCTATCCAACAAATGATACAAAAACCAATGAAAAATGAATTGGACATAGCTCCCACTTTGGAAGAGACCCTTAAGGCCATACAGCAGATGAAAAATGACAAGGCAGCTGGGATTGATAGAAGCCCACCTGAAGTTTGGAAACACAGAGGTCATGTACTCCACGATAAATTGAACAAACTCCTTGTGAATTGCTGGGAAAAGGGGGAACTGCCATCTGATCTCCGAGATGCAGTCATTATCACCCTGTACATGAAAAAAGGAGAAAAATCTGATTGCTCAAACTGTTGAGGCATAACACTGCTCTCTATTGCTGGAAAAATCTTTGCAAGGATACTTCTGAACAGATTAGTTCTTGCTATTGCAGAAGAACTTCTTCCTGAAAGCCAATGTGGCTTCAGAGCCAATAGGAGTACTACAGATATGGAACAGTAGTAGCTATACCCTATAAATGAAGAAGTGGGAGTGAAAAGACTTCAGGACTATTAAGCAAGGTCTCAGAAGATGTTCAGTAAAATGGAAACTGTTTAAGCCATTTCAGTTCAAAGGCTGTTGCTCCTGCATCTTGCTTATCCATTTTTGCTGGGAAAGAACACAAGATGATTTGTAAAATGTGTCCCTTTAAGATACATCCTTCCTCAGCACGGTGATCTGAATTTTTTGTGAGCATGCACTGTTTACATGCACTCTTAAAGCTCTAGAAAGAGTGTGCACATACGTGCATGAGAAGGGGAGGAAGAAGAAGAGAAGGATGTGTGTAGGGGGTTGCAGACCATGGCAACAACTAATTTTTTCTTACATGTGGAATATGAGGCTGTGTTCCACAATCCCAGGGGCAATCTATAGAGGCCTTGGTTTGGCTGTTTACTGTAGTGCTGTTGGCCAACAGGATTCCAGCTGTCGTTATTACTTCGACCAAAAAAATAATAAAAAAAATCTGTATTATTTTGTTACACACATACATCTTTATAATGCTTTTTTAAAAAGCAAAGGCCAATAGGGAACATTATTGTTTTAATATTATTTTATTATTCTAATGAAAAATAAACTCCATCTTTCAATGTTAGTCCTTTGATCTTCTTCATCTTCTAATAATACCAGTTACTTTAACAGCTGTTCCTTCATATTCACTGGGATTTGGTTCCAGGACCTCTGTGGATACCAAAATCCATGAATACTCAAGTCCCGTTATATGCAATGGCATAGCAAATTGGTGTCCCTTATATAAGACACGCAAAATCAAGGCTGGCGTTTTGGATTATTATTTTTTAAAGAATATTTTCAAGCCATGAATACTTAAATCTGTAGATACAGAGGAACAACTGTAAACTATATTCCAAACTCTCAGAAATCAGTTATCATGGATAGAGGATTAATCCTTTCCTAATAAGACCTAAATACCCTAAAGATACCAGATCCCATCTGATCATGGAAACTAAGCAGGGTCAGCTCTGGTTAGTACTTGGATGGAAGACCACCAACGAATACCAGGCACCGTTGACTATATTGCAGAGGAAGGAAATGGCAAAACTACTTCTGAGTATTCCCTGCCTAAGAAAACACTAAGAAATTCATGGGGTTGCCATATGTTGCCAGGGGACTTGAAGGCACACGCACACACATTAAGGCTAATAGCCAAGCAGCTGCTCATGCTTTCTCACAATATTAAAACATAGTCAAACATCCACTGACTTTTTGACCGTATCTTAAACACTCTAAAGGTTTTTGACATAATGTAAACACAGTGTGATAAACTGCAACTCTTAATCCTATTGTTACACCTTATGTTTTGACCCTTACATTATACAAGCTGAAGCGTACCTGGTGCTGTCTGGATCTGGATCTAATACCCTAAAAAGGATCCATGGGTCCTCTTTTTCTAACCATTTAAAACTCAGGAATCTTAGCAGCAATGCCGAGCTCTCTTGTTTTCCCACCTGAGGAATAAACAGCAGCATTGGACCAGAGGTCCCTCTCCTGTTTATATTGCTTACAAAAACATTTTTCCTGATAAACAATTTTTCTTCTTCTAGGAACAACCCCGTGAACAAACTTTAGAATTTCCACTTTAAAATGGCCACTGGAACTTGGATGACAACCAGAATACCATGCCAAAACATAAGGCTTCCACTATGATTTTCTGATGAGTTATGGATGGCCCCCATTTATGTTAAATTTGAACAATAATAGAACAGATGTTCACCAGAGCCCCTCAAACTTTTGTTGAATTTAGAATCAACTGAAGCTTAAAAGACTTAACTGTTCCTCAACTAGCCATGTTCAAAGTAAACAAAATCCTGGTAGACGCTTTAAGTTTTTATTCATCTGTAACAGGGCTCATTTGCATTATCATCATTACAGTATGATTCCTGTATCTGCAGGAGTGGTATCCGTGAATTCACTTACCCATGTCTGAAAACATATGGTCTCTCTAGGCATTTTTCTAGGTCCTCCAGTGCGATGCTATGGTATGCTTCTGCAGAAAGTTGACCATAGAGTTGTGCTGGAGGACCTAGAGATTCCTAGATAATCCAGCATGACTTTATGGAATGGTTGGGCCAGAAGTTGTGCATTTCAATAGTGTTTGTTATACAGTAGGACCCCCTTATCTGCTGGGAATTGGTTCTGGGGGGGCATGGATACAGAAAACCATGGATAATAGCGCATCCAATTAAAAATAATGGGACTTCTGGTTTAAAATACCATAGAGTTGCCTTAGAGGACCTAGAAAATGGCTAGAGAGGACACATTTTCTAGGAAGAGTCTATGGTAGGTGTGCTGTTTTGTGTCCTGTGGATAATTGAATAAGTGGATAATGAATCAGTGGATATGGGTGTCCTATTGTAATTCACAGTTTCCAGTATTCACGGTAATTCCAGGACATATCCCCTCAAATCAAAGTGAAAAGCACAGTCCCTACTGCAGCAGCGGCAACAGTCCTCAGGCACACAAAACTTTCCTACCCTCACCTCCTCCTCCTGTCCAGCCAGCAACAACACTCCACATCTCCTGCTCACCTGAAATCCAAACTGGTATGAATTGTGTACCATGATCTGGAGATAAACATTGCTGCACCACCTTAAAACCCCACTGTCATTCCAACATGGGAAAGGGAGAAACAGACAATATTGTTGGCTGGAGTGCAGGAAGAAAAGGGAGAAGACTGGGGTGGGGTGGGTGTGGGGGCGCAGCCAGTCTTCCTGCCAGAGTGGAAGGAGGCAGAGGGACTTTGCAAATCTTGCAGAATCATGGTGGTGCAAACATTGAGGTTTTCCCAGACAGGAGGAATGGGAGGAGAAGGAGGACAAAGTCAGGGCTGGTGTAAGGAATTTTGGCCCCCCCTGCCATTTGGGGGCCCCATATGTTTATCTCAGGTCAATGTAACCTAACCTATTCACAGTACAGGATGTTCAGATTACAGTAGGACCCCCTTATCCATGGATTCATTATCCAGGGGACACAAAACAGAACACCTACCAGAGTCTTCCTAGAAAATGTGTCCTCCCTAACCATTTTCTAGGTCCTCCAAGGCAACTCTATGGTTTTTTTAAACCAGAAGTCCCATTACTTTCTATGGCGTTCACTATTATCCACAGTTTTCAGAATCCATGCCCGCACAGAACCAATCCCCAGTGGATAAGGTGGGCCTACTGTATTACATAATTTGCCACCAATAATTTAGTTTAAAAACTATATTATAGGCACTAACATAATATTTTTTGTTAATTAGAAATTAACGTAATGGTGTAGATTTCCTCAAAAAAAAAAAAAGAAAAGAAAAGAAAAGAAAAAAGAAAAAGCATGTACTGCAAGCTAAACATGAGTTAGCAATGTGATGCAGCAGCAAAAAATGCCAGTGCGATTCTAGGCTGCATTAATAGGAGTATATTGCCTAGATCAAGGGAAGTAATATTGCCACTGTATGCTGCTCTGGTCAGACCTCACCTGGAAAACTGTGTCCAGTTCTGGGCACCACAATTCAGGAAGGATATTGAGAAGCTGGAATGTGTCCAGAGGAGGGCAACCAATATGGTGGGAAGTCTGGAAGCCATTATGCCCTATAAGGAGCAGCTTAGGGAACTGAGTATGGTTAGTCTGGAGAAAAGAAGGTTGAGAGGTGACATGAGAGCCATGTTTAAATATTTGAAGGGATATCATACTGAGGATGGAGCAAGCTTGTTTTCTTCTGCTCCAGAGACTAGGACATGGAGCTAACACACATTGGAATGTGTAAATAGCTATTGCTTAAAACAATTTGTAAGCCACTCTGATAGCCTTGTGGCTGAAGAGCGGGGTATAAATAAATAAATAAATAAAATTAAAAAAAAGGGTTCAAACTCCAGGAAAAGCGATTCCACCTAAACATAAGGAAGAAGTTCCTGATGGTAAGAGCTGTTTGGAAGTGGAAAACACTGCCTTGGAGTGTGGTGGAGTCGTCTTCTTTGGAGGTTTTAAAGCAGAGGCTGGACGGCCATCTGTTGTGAGGGCTTTGATGGTGTGTTCCTGCAGGACAGAAGCAGACTGGATGGGATGGCTGTTGGGGTCCCTTCCAGCCCTATGTTTCTAGGCTGCATTCAGAGCCTGGGAAAGTTACTCTTGGATTACACCTCCCAGAATCCCCCTGCCAGCACCCTTCTCAAGGTCTGGTTGCATTGTTCCTTTTCCAGCGTTCTCTAGCCCAGTGGTTCTTAACTTGGGGTCTGCAATGTCCTCACAGGGGGTCCACAAAGTCTTGAAGGCTGCTTGGCCCACCTCCTCCCTGTAGTGGAGCAGCCACATGACAGGAACCAAGGCGCTGGCTGGCTGGCTTGGCCTGCACATTGCCATTCAATCCACTCCAGCCACAAACTTGCAGGAAGAAGCAAGAGTGCCTCTGAGGGAAAGTTTAATGGATGGTGTAATTGTATTGTTGTTGTTGTTAGCTATTATTATTAGCTATTATTGTTAATATTATTAGTGTTTTAAATCTTGAGTTAAGTCTTGGGACACCAAAATATATTTAAAGGGGGTCCCTGGTTAAAAAAAAAAAAAAGGTTAAGAACCACTGCTCTACCCAAAGGCTCTCACATAACACTAATGGGATACTGGTGTGTTTTAGTGACAACAATAAAACCATTGTTCCCAGTAATATTACTCCAATTTTTTATTTATGTTCCTTATATTCTTCTGTTAAAAGAGCTAGGGTGTTGTAGAATTTCAGCATTGCACTATGACTGTGAAGATCAGGGTTTGAATCCTTACTCCGTCATGAATACCCACTGAGTGACCTTGGGCAAGTCACACTCTCTCAGCCTCAAAGGTAGCTAAAGGCACACCCCCTTTGAACAAACCTTGCCTAGAAAATCCCATGGTAGGTTCTGCATGCCTTAGCTTGAAATGACTTGAAGGTGCATAGGCAAACACACACAAATTCCTTTTGCAGGTTGAACTCAGTTGCCAGCAAGGGGAGGAAGCTGAAGAAGACCAAGGAGGAAAGGGAGGAGAGAGAAAACAGGCATGTTAAGAGCAGGTGGAAAGATGGATGGAGGGGATCTATGTGGAAGGAAGGAAAGGGAAGAAAGGAAGGAAGGAAGAAAGGAAGGAAGGAAGGAAGGAGAGAGAGAGAGAGAAAGTCAGAAAGAAGGAAGGAAGGGAGAGACAGGGAATAAAAAGTGAGAAAGAAGGGAGAGAGAAAGAAAGAAAGAAAGAAGCCCTTTCTGAAGAGAGAGGAAAAAGATGCCTCCCTCTCTCTCACACACACATACTCACCCTCTCTGACACACACCTGGCTGGCTGGCTTGCCTTTTGACAATGATTCTGGCAGGAGGGGGCGAGTGAGCAGCAAACTCCCTCCAGAATCAGCCACACAAAGAAAGCTCCGTCTTTCTCTTTCAGTTTCTATTAGGGAGACGCTGTTTTTTTGTTTTAAGCCAGCAGATTTTTGCATGAGGAGAGTTAGGATGGGTGGGCTGGGTGCCCCCCCCCGCAAATGCTGATTTGGCAGACTGGGGACTTTTTCAGACGTCTTAAATGTAACGGAAGCAGCCTCGCCACATTGCAAGGCTGCTGCGCTGCAGGGCGTCCCTTTCGCATGACGCCGTCCCTGCCGGTACTGTTGCGGTACCGCAGGGACATTTGAGTGTAATATTTTGGCGGTTTTTACTCACGATCAACTTTCATGAGTAAAAATAGCTGAAATATAACACTCAAATGTCCCTGCGGTACCGCAACAGTACCAGCAGGGACGGGCATCATGCGAAAGGGACGCCCTGAAGCGCAGCAGCCTCGCAACGTGGCGAGGCTGCTTCCGTTACATTTAAGACGTCCGAAAAAGTCCTGGTTAAGACAGCCCTGGACAAGGTCTTGCAATAACAGTACTGTAGATCTATTCCAGCAGTAGGTAGAAATAGCGAATACTGTAATCAAATCTGCAAAAGTGAAATCCATGAATATGATGGGACGACTATATTATTAAGGAAGCACTGATAAACATGGAGTATTTATAATAAACATGGAGTAGTCTTTCAATAATTACAGCTGCTGAATTTCCCTGTCTAACTGTTCTGTTTTCTCTGGCAATATAAGTGAAGCGAGTGATATATAGAGTTCATATTCGCTGGGGTTTGGTTCCAGGACCCCCTGTGGATACCAAAATCCATGAATACTCAAGTCCCATTATATGCAATGGCATAGTAAAATGGTGCTTCTTATATAAGATGGCAAAGTCAAGGTTTACTTTTTGGATTATTACTTTTTAAAGATTATTTTCAAGCTGTGAATACTTAAGTCCGTGGATACCAAATCCGTAGATATGGAGGAAAAACTGTAACACCTTCTGTTCTTTAAAATGTAACAGAACTCTTTTCCATTTTACCTAGGCTTGACAGATCTCAGGGCCTGATCCTGAATCTAGACAGGAGACAAGGGTGCAAATTCTCCAGTTTGAGGGGACTTAGCTCTGGCCAAGGGGAAATCTCTAGCTCAGCTGTGACAGCAATAGCTTGCTTCAATTTGCAAGGGTTAATTGAACTGTTGATATAACTTGCAAAATCTCTCCAGGGGGTCTGTGTATTTACTTAGCTAGCTTTCTCCTTACCTCCCAGTTGTTGTGCAAGGATCCACTCTACTCTGCAACCACTTTCTAGAAACAAATAGGCTTGATTAAATGTTTCTTCTCCCATCTCCCTAAAGTAAGGACATTTTCAGATGCCCCTTACTGCGCAAGCAGCCTCCGGAGCAGTAACGGAGCTGCTGCGCGGCAGGGGGTCCTTTTCGGACGCCGCCGTCCCTCTTCTGGGATCATTTGTGGCACGTCCATGAAGCTTTGTAAGCAGCCGCACCATATTTTAAGCACAGACATTGCCCATGGTTAGAATATGGCACGGCCGCTTCCAAAGCTTCATGAATGATCCCGAAAGAGGGATGATGGTGTCCGAAAAGGACCCCCTGCCACGCAGCAGCCTCGTTACTGCTCCGGAGGCTGCTTCCGCACTAAGTGTTGTCTGAAAATGTGAGAAGGAAAAATCCCCTCATTCCATCTTGATCTGGGAACATCCCCTTTATGTAAGATTTGTCTCTTTGGACTTTATCAGTCTAGTGGTGTCTAAAATTGCTGTAATTCCACTATTGAGGAAAGCAGAAACATAGTGGCATGATTACAGTAATTATTACACGTTGCTGTAATCGTGCGATACTATGCCATAATCGCATGATACTACCATCACAGAATCATCACACGAACACAACTAGCAGTTTAAGAATGCGATTTTACTTCCGTGATTTTGTATGGGCAAGATTTCAGCTGTTCCCATGAGAAGACATGACTTTGTTTAAACACACCAAAAACATATAAATAATGAAAGACATTAACAAACACTTAAACATAAAAACATATTAACAAAAGGTGACAGTTCATTAAAACAGCATCTTGTTGTTCTTGTTGGGAAAGGAGGGGGGGACCCCTCATTCATGCCACAGGACATGATTTCATACACTCATCAATACTATGAAAAGAGTAATATTGAGGGATATTCACAGATTTTCCCATCAATAAAAGTGAGAAGCCATTAATGGGTGGAGCACACATTGACCATGTGAGGACAATGACGTTGTGTGATAATAAACCTATTTGTGGTACTGTCGTATTGTAATTCTGCTATTACAGCCCCAGCTGCTAAAGTCCTTTGTTTCTTACCTTCCAAACAGGAAAAAATATTTTTTGTATGTATGTTTGAATAAGTTTCCGTCAATAAAAAGTGGCACCTTTTTTGTCGCTCCAGCACGGAGGAAGCATGGAGGAAGAACGGGGTGTGCAGCATTGACCGCTAGAAGTGGGACAGCGTCCTCTTCCTCCCGACCTCCACAGGAAATTTTTAGAGCATCTGATAAAGTCCCTAGTGTGCATTTCTGCCTTTCTCAGATATATGTAGAGAGAAAGATAAACTGTATTATACAGATATACAGACTTCCTTCTTAATGGGACTAAAACATATAGAATTTTTCAGAAAATAAAATGAATGTTAATGAACAGTGCTGATACTTTGTAAAATTAAGTATACTTGGGCTGAGGAAATACGTTGTACGGTTTATAGTTCACTGTGTCTACCTTTACCCTGGTAACTGTAATTATTCCCATACTGCTGAATATAACAGCTGCAGAAAATTTTGCAGAGGCCATGGAGAATCAAGGTCTTTGAGGCATAGCTCCTTTGTATAAACAGTGCAATTATTTTATTTGAGCTAGCTTGGGCAAGTCTTATAGTAAAGGCTTTTAACCCTACACCACCAGGAATCTTCAGTAACAAAGAATTAATATTTCATAGAAAACATGTGCGTGCTGTAGCTGTACAGAAAGTTCTATAGTGGCTTAAGCCCTAACAGTCTACTGTTAGAGCCTGATTGATACAAAACATATATGCTGTTTGGGTATGGGATTTAAAAAGAAACTTTAAATCAGGTTTGTAGGATGAAAGATATTTTTGCACAATAATAAGTTTCCTGTGTCTCTTTTTTAAAAGTGATATGTACACTAATATAATCTTTTGTCTTAATCTTATTTTCCATTTGTTGAGCTAGATAGCAGAGGGATTAAACCATGATGTTTGATCAGATTATGCACCTGGGTTAAAAACATCAAAACTGCAATGGACCTGCACAGTTGCAATGTCCAAACACTTCTGATATGGATCCACTCTAGAATTTATTTCTGTTTTGAAGTAAATTATGTTTAATTATTAATAGTGTTTGCTAAAAAAAAAATGTTAACAGTTACAGTCACAGATATTGAAGGCCAGTGAGGAAGTCATCTCATGTGGCAGAGAGTGGTGAAATGCAGCCCAGACAGGCCTATTTGCAAGAGCAGCATCTACAGCTGCTTTTCATTGCTGGGAGCCCCCTCCCAGACACCCACACACCGGCCGCTGGCCTTGTTTGAGCTATTAACCTTTGAATGCCCATATTCACTAATTGTTAATTTGCATCTTTTCAGACATCCTGTGTATATGGTTTTATCACATCCATTCTATTCATGCTCGAGCCATTTTCCTCTTCTCTCCCTCCTCCATTAGACTATGTGCTTGATTATGACTGAGTAAATTCTAAGGAAAGCTACTTAATATGTTTTAAGTTAGGGACTGAAGAAAATAACAGCAAGCTCATTTCTTTCTCAGCTGGACACTGTGTATGGGTGGTTGTGGGACTGCTTGCTGTTCAGCTTCTGCTTTGACAATTTATTTCCTCTTCTAGAGAGATCTACTACTATCGCTCACATTTCCTAATGTGCCCATCAGTCAGCCAGGCTCCCTTCTGCATTGGAGGGGAAACCAGATGGCAGTATCACTTCCACATCTTGATCACCATGGAAGGACTAGTAGGCGAAGTAGGGTTGGGGAGGATTAGGGGATGATCAGCGGTAGTGGTGAGAAAAGAAGAGGAAGTGATGCTATTTTTCTAATGCCTGCTGGAATCAAAGAACAGTCGTGGCACAGGTCATTTTATTGGTGACCACTCCCACAGTGCCATTCCACCTCCTTAAGACCACTGGGATCAAGTCATTTAAAAAGCAGCTGGGCTCTGTATGCCTCCTTTCTCTCATTCAGCTGTGGGGGGGGCACACAAGAAACTGGTGTCATGTTTCTTGCATTTGCCTCCATCTTCTTCCATGCTGGGAAGAGTATAGAGGTGCTGCTGACACTGTTGTATGCTGTATTCTTCTTCTCCAGTTGGGGAAGTGCTGTTCCTTCATCTCTTAGCTGGCTGGCTGGCTGGCTGACTAGGTTTCAGACTAGTTGGCTAGCTGCATATCATGCATAGTAGTAGTAGTTGGGTGCAGAGAATAAGTCACTGAAAATCATTTACACCTTGCTGTGTTCACTTAATAACTTTGCCTGTCCTTTTTTTTTGGGTGCCTAACTGTATTTCTAAATACTCAACTGAAATTTTCAAGTGCTGCAATGCTAGAAATTTGGGGACTGAAGAAAATTTCATTTTGGGAGGGGACAAAGTCATTTTGCCCCACCCATTAGCTGCATACCCTGAGGTGAGGACAGTGGCAATTTGGTTCTCATCTCGAAAGGAAGGTGAACCTGAATCCCCCCTGGACCAAAGGAATTAAAGTGCTGCTCTAGCAATTGCATTGTTAGTCTGTGCCTCCAAGTTGTTTCCTATTTATGGTGACCCTATCATAAGATTTCCTTGGCAAGATTTGTTCAGAGGGGGTTTGCCTTTGCCTTCGTCTAAGGCTGAGAGAGTGTGACTTGCCCAAGGTCACTTAGTGAATTTCCATGATTAAGTGGGGATTTGAACCCTAATTTCCAGAGTCGTAATTTAAATGGTCAAACCACTACACCACACTGGGCTCTGTAACAATTGTATAGGGAACTAAAATGGCTTTTTAGAGTTATAGTTGATTATTTAATAGAACTTTCCTGTGTTTGGCCAGGAGATGCCTACATTGGTTGCCATTCCCACTTTTTCTCTTCCAAGCCCCTTCTGCAGTACTTGGTAAGTTCTCACCTCCTTTAAAATACCATTTTCCTCAAACATGTCCTCCCAGATAGAATGTGAGCATGCATTGTGCGATATTTGAGAGCCCACCCATGGAATAGTGTACAGAAAGTATTTTGCCTCACTGACTGCACAAACCATGTGTACTATCATACAGAAATATTATTAACCTTTGCTGTTGTTAGGGTATGTGTTGAGACTTTTTCCTTTTTGTGGTTGTGACTAACTTAAATCCCAGTTATTCCAGCTGGTGTACTCTAAGCACAATCAACTTTGGTTCCAATCCTTCTCACTTCACAGCCTTCATTTCTCCTGTCCAACACTGAATTAATTACTTTGTTAAAATCCCCACCAATAATAAAGCATCATGGGTCATTCTGCATAACAGATAGAGGCTTGGCACATTTGGATCTTTGAGGAAGTCAGCACATACGTTGCAGAACTTTCTCCCAGGTACAGGCATTTAAAATTTCCACTGGTAATATCTGTTCGCCACTTAGTCTCCAAAGTCTTCTCATGGACCCCACTAAGTGTCTGAAATTAATATGGGGAATATAATAATAATAATAATAATAATAATAATATTTATTTATACCCCACCCCTCTGCTAAAAACAATCGGGGCGGCTTCCAACAATCAAAACATTATAATAATGACTAAAAACACCACCCACCCCCACCCTCCCCCATAAAAAGACATTAAACACAATAAGATTAAAACCTTCTAACTAAAAAACACATTAAAAACAAATATATACATAATTTTTAAAAAGTCAGGAGACTGAGTTCCTGAGGCCGGGATCTAATCAGGAAAGGCCTGCCGAAAGAGATCTGTCTTTAGTGCTTTTTAAAAGCTACTCAAGCTCATCAGCTGACGGATCTCATTCGGCAGGCCATTCCACAATTTGGGGGCGATTACTGAAAAGGCCCTCTGGGAGGTTGCAGACAGCCTAGATTTTTGTGGCTGAAGCAAATTCCTCCCAGAGGACCGGAGTACGCGGGGTGGATTATATGGGAGGAGGCAGTTCCTCCCATATAAGTTGGACCCAAGCCATTTAGGGCTTTAAAGGTAATAACCTACACCTTATACTGGGCCTGGAAACTGATAGGCAACCAGTGGAGAGATTTTAGTATTGGAGATATATGATCTCTCCAAGATGTTCCTGAGACTACTCTGGCTGCCATATTTTGTACCAACTGAAGTTTCCGGACCAAGCACGAGGGTAGCCCCATGTAGAGCGCATTGCAGAAATCTAGACGAGAGGTTACCAGCGCGTGCACCACAGTCTTGAGGTCCCTTACTTCCAGGAAAGGGCACAGCTGGCGTATCAGCCGAAGCTTATAACAAGCGCTCCTGACCATCACATTCACTTGACTCGTCATCCAAAGCGATGAATCAAGGAGCACCCCCAGACTGCGAACACAGTCCTTAACAGAGAGCGTGAGCCCATCCAGGACTGGTGGTTGCAACCCAACTCCTGGTTTCGGGGCCGCTACCTTGAGCACCTCCGTTTTGTCTGGATTTAATCTCAATCTGTTTTTCCTCATCCAGCCCATTACAGCTTTAAGACAGTCATTAAGAGGAGAGATGCCATTGGGATTCGAGGCCGATGATCGGGACAAGGAGAAATAGATCTGGGTGTCATCAGCGTACTATTTAATTAGCTCAAAAGATAGTAAGAGGCCAGGGAACAGCAGGATCTTTTGACCTATGTATACTGGTAGTAACGAAGGAGACTCTAAGCCAAAACGTACAGTTGAATGATTTTTATTGGAAATTAATATCAACAGCATTCACGCAAACACTCAGGCTTCAGGCAATCACACAAGGCTATCAAAGCTAGTAGAAAGTATTTGGATAGAGGAATAGAGTAAGGGGATTGTGGGTTATACTGTACCGATCCTGTAGAGCTGAGGTAACAAAGTAAACTGGCAAAAAGGAGGTCCGGAAGGCAGAATGGTGACATGAACTGATGCGGAGTCAAAAATTAGGGGATTCGTGCACCCTTCGGTAGTGTTTTAGGGTGAGATTTATATGTGATCATTCCCCTGAAGGGATGGGATTTTGAATGGAATACAGTGTTTCTTGGAGGTTCCCAGGACTGAACAAAAGGTGCTCTGGAAGAGTTAATGATCGTTTATGGGCAATGTATTTAGAATTGAATAGGAGCAGGCAACGTCTATTGTTGGAGGGGAAGGGGAGAGGAAGAACCCATTTTAAAAGCATCAAGGACTCTGCTATCTTTGAGTGGATTCATGAATAACTCATCTCCAGGTGTTTACTCTGACCTGAGTATTACTTGTTTGGCAAATTTCAAAAGCCCCCCCCCCTTTGTTATACATGACTCCAGCCTTGGTGTCTGGGGGTACATGGTTTACCTCCTAACTATGTAGAAGGCCACATCAAGCCAAATTATTAAATATTGCCAATTACCTGTATGCAGTTTTCCAAAATGCGGGCTACCAGGGTGGGTAACACTACTTCAGTATTTCACATCACTTAAGTAATACTTTTCAAGATGATGTAAAGAAAACTTTGAAACTAAACATTTTAATACTGGACTTGTGTATCAGAATGTGGATAAAAAGGAGGAAGGGAGGGAGGAAAGAAATGTGGCAGAAACTTTAAGTCAAAGGACTTTTTCAAATGGCTCTCAGGCTTCCCTTCCACTTTATTTCCTTTGTGCAATAAGCCCCTTAGGACTTTTTCAAATGGGGAATAAAACCCACGTCGAGGTCAGGAGGAGGATGGCGCTGTCTCACTTACAGCACTCCGTTTCATATGACTCCGTCCTCCTCCCAACCTTCCCCCGATATTCCCCCGTGCCAGGGGAGCGAGAAACACACCACTTTTTGTTGACGGGGGTTCTCCGTTAATAAAAGCAGCATGTTTCTCCTGCCCTTGGCATGGGGGAATGTCGGGAGGAGGACGGAGTCGTATGAAATGGAGCGCTGTAGGTGAGACAGCGCCATCCTCCTCCTGACCTCAACAGGAGTTTTATTCCACATTTGAAAAAGTCCTAAGGGGCTTATTGCACAAAGGAAGTAAAGTGGAAGGGAAGCCTGAGAGTAGGGTGTCCCACGTTGTCTTATCACATGACGTCGACATGTTCTGGCTGTTTTCCCATTCTGGTCCCATGGGAGACAGTGGTAATGGTGGGTCTTTTTGCAAATGGATTTTTCCAGTTAGCAAAAAGACTCACATTTAACACCATCTCCCACAGGACTGGAAAAGGAGATCTGCTGAAACACACCATTTTCATGCGAAAAGGCAAGGCGGAAGGCGCCATTATTGGGGTACTCTGCTACTTCCTTCCCTCATGTGGTAAGCCCCATATGTGGTTTGCCCCTAATTGGCTTTTATTTTAGCATGAGCTTTTGTGGATATAAACCCACTATTCATCTTTCCATAGTTTTCCTGTACAAAGAAACTAATCAGGATATACTTTCACAAGAAAGACTCCCTCCACCAACACTGATCTAAGATGGTCTACTTGCCTATATTTCAGTAATAAAGATAAGGCTTATGTTTCACTGGCTTTCATGATGACTTAAAATCATGTAGCTAAGTGCTTTTCTGAAACTGGGTCACTTGTAGTAACTGAAAGAAGACACTACTAAATAAAGACACTGCTAAATAAAACTAATGCCCAAGGCAACTAGTTCTCAAAAAGAAACAATTATATTTCCTTTAGGTCTGTCACACATAAAATGCAGTTATTTGCTTTGTCTGTTTGAAAATGAACAAAGTGTATTGTGTCATATTTTAGGGTGGTGATACTGTATTTCGGAAGCTTCTATGGGTTGTGTAGTTCATTTGGATATTTCACCTGGAGCATATAAAACACATACACAGAACAGTGTTCTTGGGCTAGAAGGATGATATTTAGTGTATTGACATAAAACCAAAAACCATTTGAAGTTTTTGCTTAATCAGTTGTTTAAAGAGTTTGTAGGTTAATAGCAGAGTATTATTTTTGTATTGTTCAGATCCAAGGTTCAATCCTGGTATCTTTAGTGTGGGTGCCTGGGAAGAGACTAAGCATGGCAGTCTAGTTTTAGGCTAGTTCTTCATACCTGATGTCCATTCTCATGCCAGTTTGTAGATGCACAGCCACCCCTTCTAAAGACTGTAGTAGTGAGTCTGCTACCATCTTGCTGTAACACTTTCTCATATTTGATCTATACTAAAGAACAGTTTGGTAGCGAATAGAATAGAATAGAATAGAAATAAATTAAACTCCAGCTTGTTTTTGTCCATACTTACTGGTTTAGGTATGCATGGCTTGGTTCTGAATGACCTAGGGCTTGTCTAGATGGGCCATTTACCCCGGCTTCCCCCCATCTTGAAGCCCAGTAGTTCAAATGACACAGGGCTCTAGCTCCATTTTGCTTCTGGGCAGTCCTGACAAAGCCTGAGGCAAAGCTGAGGGGAAGCCTGAATAAAGCCTTTTAAAACATTTTAATAAAACACCCAGGAAAATCTGCTTCGTGTGGGAAAACCTGGAGGGGTCCAGTGCAGGAACACAGGGTCCATACCTGCATACCAGTCTGTATTGCCAGCTGCCGCTGGTGTCGCTCTGCAGCTGGGAAAGAGGACCACAGTATGTGACCAAGGACCCCTGCATGTGACCAGCCTTGATCACATGCTGAGGGTCTCTTTCCTGGCTTCAGAGAGTGCCATGCGTGACAGTAGGGGAATTGCCTGGCAGTACCAACTGGCATGTATGTGCATGCAGACTCCTGCCCATTTCGTCATGGTAATGGGGGTGGGGAATAGCCATCTCTGGGGTTAGAATACATCAACTGGAAGGTGGGATATTCTGGCAGGTCTAGACAAGCCCCTAGTTACTACTTTTGCTGAAAAAAGCAGATAGCCCTGTTGGTCATTCCAAAATCCATCTTTTGGTAATATCTCTATTGGGTCAACAAAAAAGGTACAAAATTTCATGCAAGCATTTGAGATATTCAGATCTCTTCAGACTTTATCAGATGTGGCAAATATGGTGTCATAAAGATGCCTAATGATCACGAAAGGACGCGCATACCAGATGACGTCCTTTCGCAGTCATGTCAAATCTAAAACCCATTTCTTTTTATTGATGGCCCAAGCCGTCAATAGATCTCCCCTGGCGCTTTGTTGCTGGCATTGCCGGCATTTGAATCCTCGTGCCATTGTGCTCACGTGAATACAGCATCAATGGGCAAACACTTCTGGTTGAGATTGTGACAGCCAGGTAGGGGATGCTCTTTTATGACCCCCCCCCCGTGTACTTGGGAGTTTCAAAGTGTGCTTATGTTTAGTGTGTTTATTTGGCTTTACTTTTTAAATTTCCCATGCTTGCATCTTCTCATGAGAATCAGCGAGATATCAACCCTGGAAGTAAATGGAGCTCCGTTCATGCTCCGTTACTGTCAGGAAGCCTCCCTGATGCTGGCAAAGGTAGGTCTGGTAAGTGGGGTTTCTTTTGTCGGCATAAAAATGCCACAATTTATGCCAGCAAAAGAACTTTTACAGAGGGTGGCCTAATAAAGTCCTTCATCAAGGCATGATGTTACAAAATCAGAGAGTGGGCAGAAAATATGGGGAAGATTTGATCTTTAAGTCGTATTAGCTGCATGATGATGTCTTGAGATGTAATAGGTTGGAAGCGTCTGCAGACTTGCAAATGAGGCTCATTTGGTATCTGTAGCTTTTATGTTTAAAGTGGAGTTGCCCCTGAGCTTTCTGAAAGGAGAAAGGCAATAAAGATTTATTAATCATTTTGAAAATACAAGCTGCCCCCCAAACCCCGCCCCTCAGAATAGTTTCCATGTAGTTTGGCACTCATGGAACAGGGAGTAATTACACTTATATTGTCACTGTTGGGAATAATTTTAGATGGTGGATTAAACAGGGAAAGTAAATAGAAGCCAGTTTTGTAGCTTTGCCTGGTGGCTGGAGAACATGGCATCTCAGAGAGTTAATCCCCGTTAAATCCCAATTTTAAGCGATGAAACATCCCTTTTCTTCAGGTGATATGTAATTCTCATTATTTTAGGATATTCTTTTCAAATGATTTTAACAGACTCTTCCGATAACATTGGTTTGCAGTGAAGGGATGGGCAACTGCATGCCTCCAGATGTTGTTGGAGTGCAAGTCCCATGTTCTCAGAACATCAACTGTGCCAGCTGCAACAATATCTGGAATCCAAGGAGCTGTTTAGCCAGAGGCTGCATGATTTTAAATATCTGTGATTACTTATATCCATACTTGGTTAAGTCTCACTACTTCCAGTATGCTCTCTTCCTAAGTGTCTAATATGCACCCTAGTTTCCTATTCTCCCTATATTCTTTGAAGCTGTTCGGTTTGTATCCGTCTTCCCTTTTGCAGACAAGATCTTCTGGTGGGCTCTGACTCTCCAGAGCTGCTGTCTTTCTTCAAGACCTTGTCTTATCAGTTGTGAATATGGACATAGGTGAATATAGGTGCCTATGTTTGATGTATTGAAAAAAAAAACTATGATAAGTATCTCTTAAAATTAGTCAGTGAAAGAGTTGTAAATAAGTACCTGAGAACAACATAGTGAGCTACATGTTAGAAAGTGTTTGCAGGATTTTCCAGCCTTGCAGGATATCCCAGCCAGGAAATAGTAGATTCACATTAGCAATCCAGATGGTTCTTTTGTATGACACTGTAGAATATCCCACAAAACCACAGCATTGGTTAAGCCAGTCCCTGGCCAGCTGTACTAACTTGCAAGTGATCTTAAAAGTAAAGCAAAGTTTGGGCTTTATTTTCTTTGTTCTTCCTGTAGTTTGCCTGTCCAATTACTGTGGCTATGCACATCTGGTTTGCAGTATTCTACTCACTGGTTTAATTGTAAATTGCTGTGCACGCATCAGTATCCTAGAGACAATCACAAAGAACCACTTGTCTAGAGACAGTGAAGCCAAATAAGTGATGCTTTAACAAATTTGTGACTGAAAATGCTTCATTTCAGCACTTGAGAACCAAGGCATTTAATCCCCTAATACCAATGTTAAAGCAAGGCCAATAGAAATAAAAATTAAAAAACTGCAATAAATGTAAATGTTTTGGTTGCACTCTCTTTATTGCCTTTTCTTCCATATTAAGAGCATGGCACTAGTGATGAAACAGAAACATTCTTTTCAATCAAAATGTGTCATTTTCACCAGTACTACAGTATCATTAATTTCTGAAGGAAAACAGATTCTTAAAGTGTGTATTACTTTCCACGCGTGAATATACATTTAAAAACATCAGTTCCATTTGCTGAACGATGGAGTACTCAAAGAAAGGGATTTCATAAGTGTTTTGTAACAAGTATCTGGTGCCTTGTGTTTCAGACTCGAAATCAATTGAACAGAGCAACCTTAAAAAAAGCAACACTCACGGTTTAAAATTCCTAGTGACTGAAGACAAAGATTTGTCTGGGTTAAATAAAACAGAATAAATGTATGATTCTTCTTTTAGCGTCTCTGTGGAATTAAGTCTTTGGTTTAGAGGTCTATTGTGAGTTTTGCCATTCCCTATGGTACTTCCAAATAATAAATAGCAAGGAACTGTCCTGCCCCACTCCCATGAAATTGTTTTTTCTGATCAAGGACAAACTTTTCCTGTCTTCTACTATACTGCTTTTCTATATTCTATTGCCTTATCTCAACCCCAAGGACACAGAAAATTCTGGAAGGATCCACAACATTATAGCTATTAATCCAAGGATTTAACAAAGTTTGCAAAGATTTTTCTAGCCTGACAGGTGCTTTATATGGTATGGTCCAGGATTAAAAGAATGCCTTTTTAATACATGTTTTCTACTCAACATACTCTGTGCTAAGAACATCCCCAACCAAAGCTTTTATTGGATGGAATTATTTTCCTTTTGGTATCTTGCAGAGGCATGATCAGGCAGAAAACAGATCATAGAGCTGTTGGCCTCCTTTACATGTAAACACAGAGGTCAGAGAGGAGGTTTAGGCCACAGTAAATGATACCAGGTGCTGTAGGCTTATATTTCAGAGGAAGGAGCTGGCAAAACTACCTCTCTGAGTATTCCCTGCCTAAGAAAACCCTATGAAATTCATGGGGTCATCATAAGTTGACAGGCAACTCGAAGGCATGCACACAGACACACAAATGGAACCAAAGTGTCTGCATTTTTACTGCTAACGTTTTTGTTCTCTATGAATACATTTGGAAAGGGTTTTGCTGGCTAATTTCCCTCCAGTACTGTGTGCTCCTTTTGAAGCTAAGTGGAAAAGGAGGAGAAATGCAGCTGTTTACTACTTTCTCTGAAGCAGTCTTTGTGTGTGTGTCTGTGACTTCAGTTTTTGCAATTAGGATTGAAGCATGGAATGGTATTTCAGGCCTCTGTCATGCATTTAGCAGTGTCTGTTCATGGCAGCTACTGAACTAAGGAGAGGGGACATTTTTGGAAGAATGAAAAATGTAGCTGGTGCTTGTGGTTCCAATGGACCCCGAAGGCAAAGTAAAATGAGGGTAGTGGTTGCTGTGGTTTTAAGCCAGTTAATGCCACCAGCTTATAGGGTGTCTCAGATAAAGTATCACATCTGGTTCCAGTGACAAAAAAGAGTAGTGATGGATTGTACACAAAAATCTGAACTAATTTTTGGCACTAGAAAAGATATGCTTTCCTAGCTGAAGCTGAGGCATTGCATCTTGGCCATATCCCTGTTCTCACATTTCAAGCCATTGTTAGTCCAATATGGCCACCTCCTGATGCTTAAAAGATTTCTCCATTATTAACTCAGTCTTTTAACCAAACTGTGCGTTATCAAATAAAAGCCCCATTTTTAGTTTCTTAATCTGTCTTGAAGCTAATTTTCAGATTTTTGTGAGTGCAAATGAAGCATAGATATAGCATATCTGTCTGTTTGCTTCTTGGCTGCCTTCCTATCCTCCCCTACACCCCATCGCACAACAAAGGAGCTGTTACTAGAATGGATTATACTATATCATAATATTTTTTGGGGGGTGGGAGGAATCAAAGTACCTCTTTTGCAAGCAGAAGGATGCTAGTTAAATTCCATGTGCCTCTACCTAAAAGAGTCAATAACAGGTGATGAGAAAGACCTGTGAGAGACTCTGACAGGAAAAGTTGAAAATATTGTACTTGGCTTAAATGGCCAACAATCTAACTGTGGCCTCATTGATACGAGGGAGGAAAATATGATCTGCCCTGAAAAAATAGCAATTCGCAGTGCTGGGACCTGTCTTAATGGTTAATGGAGCCCCCATAAACTTCACATATCCCCTAGCCAAGATGGTGGCCACGAGTGAATTACTTGTGCTTTTAAATCTGCTGCCAATTTTTTTAATTTTTTTTTTTTACCATGGTGCACACAAGTGATAGTTCATATTAACAAAAGAAAAAGGAGAAGAAAAGAGAGGAAAAGATCACAATTTTATCATCTTACCGATCCCTTGCTTAGCCAAAAATCCAACATGCTGGCAGCAGGTACTTTCCCTGTTTGCAAGCCCCACCCCCATGCTCATCTGGCCAATCGGCTTGTGCTGCCTCAGTGCAGCAATACGGATGTGATTGTCTTAACAATCAGACAGTTGCATCTCCTGAGGAGCTTTTTTAAAAACTCTGGGAAAAGGCTTTAAGGCGGATTTGTATAAAGCTGCTTCCTAGGGCTGGTGCTCTACTTTTAGGTGTGTTATGCTCCATGCTAATATCCAGATTGGGAACTATCTGTTATTTTAACCATGAGTGTACACAGTATATATTTGAAGACTTGTGTTTGTTACGCAAATTACAGGAGGTTCGTGGGAACCCCACATGTGTCCAGATATTAATATAGGGAGTTTCAATTATCTCAATATGGAAGCGAGAGGCCAGGTAATGGTGGGATCTTTTGATCTCTGTATACTGGTACTCACTGATGAGCGTCACAGCCAGGTCTCAGGAAACTCTATTGTTTGAAGACAGGTGTGAGGGAAAACCAGTTTTGCAAGGCAAAGAGTGTCCAGCTATCTTGATTGAATTAGTGAATGATTCACCTCCATGTGTGTCCAGGAGAATTAGCCCATTTCCACTCTAACTCACAAGTCCAAGGAGGGTTCGCATAATTACTACCCAGGTGTGTCTTTTAGGAATTTGGGATGACTTCTTCCTTAGGTTTTCTGAGCACATCTTGAGTCCTTGCATTTGAGAGGCCCTGTCTACTACCAACCACCTGGAGTATCAATAATAAACCAATTTATGAGATATAATCAATTGACGAAATATTGGAAGGGAGGGGGTATTAGGGCAGGTAACATGTTGTTTTGAAACACATGTTTCTGAATACAGGGATAACTCAGTTAACAAAGCAGATTCATTCCAGGGCATTGTTTCATTAACAGAAAAATTTTGTACCAGAAGTAGAAATAAAATGGAAAAAAAGAAAAGAAAAGAGCAGTTCAACATGTTTCAGAAAACCTTTTATTCAGAGCTAACAATATGCACACGGGAAATGAACCAAACAGGTTGTTTACTTGCAGAAATAAACAAAAACACTTTGATCCTTCTAGTGACCATTTGAAGGCTTCTTCCAAAATGTAAGTATATCTGCCTTGCCTTTCCCCCCTTTGCTTATGTAGCATCTCACTTTAGCAATCTAAATGAGCACAGTGTCTGAGGTGTCTGTTGAAAGGCTTGAGCTGAGCCTCTGAAAACCTGAACACAAAGGGTTAACCTATACCGTACTGAGTTGGGAGGGGCTTTGGGAATCCCCTACAGATACTTCCCGTCTCTGTCTCTCTCTTTTTCTGTAGGCAGAGAAAATCTGCTCCTCCCTGTAAATATGTTTTAGTTCCAATAAAACTTTGTTGAGGGACCTTATTCAAGATTAATAATAATAATAATAATAATAATAATAATAATGATACCGGATGATGATGTTGATGTTGTTGTTGATGATAATAATAATACAATTACACCATCCATTAAGCCTTCCCTCAGAGGCACTGGAGGGGGAGGAAAGACTGTTATCCTACTTCACATTTGTGGCCGGAGAGGATTGAATGACAATGTGCAGGCCAAGCCAGCCAGCCAGCCTTTGCCTTGGCTCCTGACACATGGCCACTCCACTGCATGGAAGGGGTGGGCCAAGCAGCCCTCAAGCCTTTGCAGACCCCCTCTGAGGACATCACAGCCCCCTGGTGGTCCACTGACTACAGGTTAAGAACCACTACCCTAGACCATCCGATCTCAGAAGCTAAGCAGGATCAGCTCTGGTTAGTACTTAAATGGGAGATTGCCAACAAATACCAGGTGCTGTAGGCTATATTTCCGAGGAAGGGACTGGCACAAGCCCTATTCCTTGTCAAAGAAAATCCTATGGAATTCCTGTGGTTGCCATAAGTTGACAGGTGACTTGAAGACACATACACACTCAAACCTTAGTAGCCGAAAGAGACTCCTGTCTGATTCTTGGCTACAACTAGAGAGCTGGTGTCTTACTACAGCATCAAACTTGGGGTGGGGGCAGCTGGCACTACTGGGAGGGTGTTCTTTTCCACTGAGCGGGAAGAGTGGGAAAAAGCCTGCCTCTAGCTGTGTGTGCTCAAAGCTTAGTTCTCGGGGGATTCATTAAAACATGCATATCATGTGAGATTCAACCAGTCAGAAATGTTCTCACTATATTTTTTATACTAATATGTAGTACAAGATAGGCAGACATCCCATTAAGTGTGAAGGGCATATGCAAGTAGCACTAGACACATAAGTTTTTGTTTATTTTAGTTTTAATTTGTACATAATCTCTTTATATGCCTTTATATATTTTTCTTCCTAAATATTTAGGACAGTTTATTTAGGACTATCCCAGGACAGTTTACAATAAAAATTAAAATCAATTTAAACATTCATTTACTACCATTACAGTCAGCCCTCTGTATCCATGGATTTGGTATCCACAGATTGCATCATCCACGGCTTGAAAATATTCCTCCAAAAATAAATTCCAAGAAGCAAACCTTGATTTTGCTATTTTCTATAAGGGACGCCATTTTACAATGCCATTGTATATAATAGGACTTGAGCATCCATGGATTTTGGTATCCATGGGGGTGGGGTCCTGGAACCAAACCCCAGAGGATACGAAGGGCCCACTGTACTAACATCTACCACAGGGCTCACCCTGAAGGGGAAAAAAAATCTCAGGGAGTATTGAAAGTTTCCAGTTCTTTTTGTTTTGATTTTACCTGCCTATTCCCAAGTTTGCATCCAAACTCTTTCTTGGAAATCCTGGTTTTCCCTCACTCCCCACTCCCTTGTGTTTTTCTTCTCTCTCAGCCACTGATGACATGTCACATCTAGATCCATGCAACATTTCAGAAACTGATTTTCACCAATTTCAATTGAGCCTGTTTTATTATTATCAGGAGTTATAAGTTTAAGTGCTTTAGCAATATTACACTAGTTAAACATTAGGATCATTTTGTTTTGGTACAAACATTCCTTTTTTCCTCACTTGATCTCTTTTGAATCTGTGTCCTGGAAATAACAGCTGTATTTACTTTCTGTGGCCAACTTTGCTATTTTTGGGATGACACAAACATTGCCAAATAGATAAACATTTCATTTCAGAAAATACTGGGTCAATTTAAATTGATTTGGGAAGCAGGAATGAAAAGTTCATGGTAATGCAGGGATTTCCCTTGAAATATTTTGGGCTGAAGAAAACATCGTGTGGATCTCCAAAATAAAATCAGTTTGTAGAGGAACAAAATCTGAGACTTTTTTTTTCTCATCTAGCAAGATCTGGAAAAAGAAATCCAAATATAGTCTGAATTATAGAATTGAAATTACTGTACTGTAATAAATACTCTCCTGGGTATATTTAGAGGTCTGTTTTAGCCAAAACCCTGTTTCAGATGCATGGGAAAATAAAAATAGCAAATGGCCATTATAACAAAAGTCTAACCTCTGGAACAACAACCATGCTTGTAGTGTACTTGGCCAATATCTAAAGTTTACATTCTCATCCATTTACCTATTTGAATGGAAAATATATGCATGCTCCCTGATAATTTTTATACTTTGGGTTCTAATTCATGAATGTTTTAACAGTTCAGTGAACGTTTCTACAATGGAGGGCCATCACCCCCCTCCAAATAGTACAGTTGCCCCTCCACATTTGCAGCTTTCACACTCGTGGTTTTGATTATTCGCAGTTTAGCCCCAAGCCAACTCAGGAAGGCTGGCGAGAGGCGGGGCAACCTCCTGCCTCCCCCTTCCCTGGCCTTCCAGAGGTGGCTCCAGGGCTTCAAAGCCCTGGAGTCCACTCAGGAAGGCCGGGGAGGGGGGCGGGCAGCCTCTCTCTGTCCTGCTGCCTTCCCCAGCCTTCCTTAGGGGGCTCTGGAACTTCTAAGCCCCAGAGTCCCCTCAGGAAGGCCGCGGAGAGGCAGGGCAGCCTCCCGCCCGCCCTCCTGCTGCCTTCCCCAGCCTTCCTAAGTGGGCTCCGGAAGGCTGCAGAGAGGCAGGGCAGCTTCCCTCCCGCCCGCCCGCTGCCTTCCCCGGCCTTCCTAAGCAGGCTCCAGGACTTCCTAAGGGGCCTTCCTAAGGAGGCTCTGGGGCTTCTAAACCCTGGAGTCCCCTCAGGAAGGCCGCGGAGAGGCAGGGCAGCCTCCCGCCCGCCCGCCCACTGCCCTCCCCGGCCTTCCTAAATGGGCTCCGGGGCTTCAAAGCCCTGGAGTCCACTCAAGAAGGCCGTGGAGAGAGAGGCAGGGCAGCCTCCCTCCTGCCCCCCCCCCATTTTTTCTTTACAAAAATTGTAAAGAATGTTTTTGCCTTTACAAATCAATATAAATCTTTTAGAGTCTCAAATGGAATTTTCACAATTCTACTTCTTATTTGTTATAGACCTATTTATTTGAAATGTGATGGTGGAAATTCATTTTAGGATGGCTAAACATAGGAAAGCCAAATTATATTCCTTCCAGATCAAGAACTGCTCATGTTTGATACTAGTGACTTCACAGGACATAGCCATTTTGATAAAAACACCAAATCTAATGAGACAAAGGAGATTATCAGACACAGTGGAATGCAGCATAAAACCGCATTCCAAACCATGTCAGAAGAACAGCAGGAGAACAGAAAGGGTGACCTTACCAGATGCCTGTGTCCTTCAGCCGTTCTGGGGGCATAGTGCTGCTGCCTATGAGGCTTCCCTTTCATATTGGTGGGGACAGGCTGCTAATAGAAAGGGCCACGCTACAACCCAGGGATCTTGCCCCTTCCTGTTCTTTTTGTGATCCTCTGACGTAGTTTTTACTGCATCTGATAATCTCCAAACACTCTTGATCATGATCTTGGAATAGAATATCATAGTTTGCTTCTTAATTTCCTGTACTTTTCATAGAATTTTCACTTGGGGATTTGGGAAAGTTGTTATGGGAAAACCCCGAATGACTAGCATGCAATATTTCATAAAATGAAAGTAAATGTTCTAATGTGAAGCTCTTCTAATGTAAAGCTTTATCTGGGTCTTTTGAAGTCTCTTAACAGCTTTTGCTCTAAAAAGTAAGCAATATCTTCATTTGAATCAGTGGTGATTTGCCACACTGATTCCTAGGTTTCTGCATTAGGTATATATAATATTCATATATCCCTGCTTCTTCCTTCCTTCCCCCATTCTTCCTGTTTGCATTTATTTTTAGCTCAGCTTTAATTTGATCTACAGGGAAAGACAAAGTCAGAGAGTTGCAATCTTTGTCCCTCCCGCTCCCCCAGCAGTGACCCACATCCTCTGTCCTCTTAAAACAAACAGCTTTCAGAAACATAGATTAAGAGTTGTTCCATACAAGGCTTTGATCATGTCACTTGCCTCATTTACTGAATTTTTCAGAGGCTTCACACAGCATTAGTCAACATTCATCATCCTCCCTTTATTTCCCCACTGCTTCTCTCTTTTTTCTTGCTGGGGAGGGACCTTTAAGAATAGCTGTCTCAGTGGAACCCAACAAATAAATCTAATTGCTCATGTCCAGGAGCCCTCTGACTGGAATTACAAAATCTACTCCACTGAAGAACCAGAATGACCTATTCTGTACCAGTCGAAGTTTCTGAATAGTTTTCATGGGCAGCTCCACCCACAATCCATCATTGTAGTCTAACTTGGCTGTTACTATAGCATGAACAACTGTGGAACACAGGGCCAGATTATCAATGGTTCAAATGGAGCAGTTGCTCCAAGCATTGGCAAGGGGTCCAGTACTGATATAAAAAGATTTACAGTCATTTGCTTTGTTTACAACCGCCCCAATGTTTTTGTTGTTGTTGTTCTCATTAATATTTTATGCATTATGTGGTAATTTGAATGAAAATGTACAGGATCAGGCCATTGATTTCACTGAAATGGCATATTTTAAAAATTTATTTTATTTAAAAGAAAAATAATAAAACAAAGCAAAACATATAGTTTATACAAGGTAAAGAAAACATTTTTGGGTTGCTGCCAATTGTACTTTTATTTTCTTTATTTAATTTTATGCCAGCCCTCCTAGACTAGGTCACACATATGTAGAAAGGGGGTCCTAGTATTGGAACTGCTTCAGAGCTCCAGCCACCTTAATCTGGCCTTGGTGGAATGATCAGGTTTTTCACAAGGAGGGCCATGACTGGTGAAAGGTATTGGGAGGTACAGATGGCCCATTGGATATCCATGCGCTAGGCTGGAGCCTAACAGCACTTCTAAACTGGAAACCTGATATTTTGGAAGAACAGCCCCATCCAAAATAGGCTCCTTAACCAAAGCAACTCAGTCTAGTTTGTGTTATTACATTGTTGTTGTTGTTGTTTAAAAAATCAGCTCCTATCCAACCTACTATTAAGTTTAGGAACCTTTAGACAGCATTCACTACTTATTCTGGACTAGATGAAAAGGAGAAATAGAGATGAGTGTTTCTAAATTCCACACTGACTTTCCCCAATCAAGACAGAGCCCTCTAACATACTATTGCAGTAATGGCATGAGGTCAAACACATGTGACCAGTTTTAGAAATGCAACCATGAAAATACAATGGCTCAGTTTCCAATCCTGCAAAAGGAAATCAAGAAGACAGACTGAAAGACAAAAACAAATACACCTAGGGCTTCTAGAAAAATCAATAGTGGCACACACATCCTGTCTCTCACCCAGGGGTGACCTACTGTAATCAAAATAGTTTTGGCCTCAAAACTGAGCCAAAAGCCAAATTGAAAAGGAGTTAGATAACCTGTTTTAATGGTGGGTTTTCTAGTAATAGTGTTTTTATTTTATAATGTTTTGAAAGGATTTTTAATGCTGCTTTTAACACTTTAAAAAATAGAAATTCAGTTTAACTGTGTTTTAACTTTTGTACTAAGAGAATATTTTATTTTATTTTTATTTTTGGTATTGTGCTTTTAAAACATTGTATTGAATCCCATGCTGGGAGAAAGACAGGATATAAATTAAATACACAGCAACATACATTTCCTCTGGAAATTCCTGGAGTTTGGTAGCTACCATCTGCTTGAAAACCCTGCTCAAGAAGAGGAGATTAGCATCTGGCTGATAACTGAAAAGCTTATGTGGGCACCATTTTCAAAGCTGTAGTCTCCACTCATCTACAATGATGACATCAAAGCCAGGACCACCTTGTCTCTTATACAGAGACATTCACTACCTCCTGCATCTACCCAAGTACATCTTTCTTCTCACTGCCATTTTATTAGCATACAGTGTGCCATTTTGGTAGCACACCTTCTGACTTTCCTGGATTGTTAGTGACAGTCCCAATTAATCCTCTTTCGTTCCACTTTTCAGCTGCTTTTAAAAATGTTCCAGCTACTCTTCTCTTGTTCCCACTTTCCCTTTTGTGTTCATCTTATTTCAGCTGCTGCAAACTGAGGACTTTATTAGACGAGTGTCTAAAAACACTGTTATTCCAGTATTGAGGAAAGCAGAAACATAGTGGCATGATCACAATAATTATCGCATGTTACTGTAATCATAAGATACTACCACCATGGAATTATTGCATGACCACCACTAGACGTTTAATTTCAGCTCTCTTCGCATTGCTTTCTAATGACAGAGTATTAATGCTTTGTGCGCCTTTGTGGAATTTCGTGTTATCAATTGTGCACTTTTGTGTTGCGCTGAGGTGACCAAACAGCTTTTTAAAGCAGATGGTCGCACTTGCACACCTTTGATTGTCAGTTAAAAAAAAATACTGTGCAGCGGTGACAACTTGTGGAGAATATTAATGTGAGTTGACCACCATCTTGATTCACAGGCATGGCTGCACATGCACTTCAAATACAGATAGCTTCACATATCAGCAATTTTGTCAAAGGACTATGTAGACAAATGAACACTGCTGTGAATTTGTGTTAGTGCGCAGCAATCCACATTATATTTTCCCGTCTAGAAAAGCCCTCAGATTCCAGAAGAACCTTTAGGGTGGTCTTCCTGTAGGTCTAGGAGAGGGGTGTATGGTGGTAGAGAGGAGTATTAGAATATTGTTTCTCCAACACCAGAGAATTGATAAACATGGCAGACAAAAAAAAAAAAAGGTTGAATTAGAAAAGTTTTCACTCAGTCTTCTTTTAAAAAATATTGTACAGGATATCAAAGCACTTTCCAAGAAAAGAAAAAGGCTAAGCAAGAACTGAATGATCTGGGCCACAGTGTTCTTTTGTTTTGCAATGCTTGAGTTTTCTCTTCCTGCAGCTTGGTTACTGTGAAGTGCATTTCTTCAGAAAACCTCTCAAACTGTGCTTCTAAGATTTGCCGTTGACATGACAACCCAAAAGGCAAGCAAGTAAGTCAACAATGAAAAGCACAATGTGGAATAGTGCTCAGGGAGGTTGTAAAGGCTGTAAAATTGGATAAAATATCACAAATGTTGGCAAAATGAAATGATAAGCAGGTACCAGAAATGATGTGGCAATGGCAACAAATTGAATAATCTATGTACAACAGTAAGGCAAAGTATTAGGTGGCTGAGGTAACCATCCCAGGGGCTGAAAGGATTAGGTTGCTTTCTGGGCAAATATCCAGTATTGCAGTATGCCAATAAAATGTTGCATATTCTAAGGAAAAGAACCCTTCAGTTGTTGAATACTGGAGACAGAAATGTTAGAAGTTTCCTCTAGAGTTACAGGAATACTCAGGAATGTGTAATTACTTCCAAAAGCAAGGAAATATTAGTAGTATTTATTCCTGTCTTAATCCCCACTTTCCTGAAACCTCAAGGTTAGTTGCAACATAAACCATTAAACAACCCACAAAAGTAGAATGTTTCAGTTCAGATACTTCTCAATGGCAAAGGAGTGCAGATTCTACCTTTTCAGGGCATCCCCATATAGTATGCATATACAAACCCACAAATACCTTTGCTTCAGTAGATCAGGGTTCCTCCTGCAGAAGTGCAGGGTCATTACAGTGGCAGTAGAGGAACAATTGCAACCTATGTGTCCAAGACAAACATGATACGAATAAGAAGCATACAATGCCTAACAGGTAGCTCTCCAATTTTTCAGACAAGTATAATTCTCCCTTGACATTTTATTGAAATTTAAAGCATTTCTGTCTTATTTTTCACCTCCTAGTGTTACCTGAATAACTGAGGTTTGTGGAAATTCCATATGTGTCTACCGAAAACCACTATTTCTATGGGGAATTTTAATTAGCTCAAATGTGTCAGTGAGAGGTCAGGTAATGAAGTGATCTTTTGACCTGTGTATACCGGTAGTAACTGGCAAGACTCCAAGCCAGGGGATAAAATAAAATAAATATGTTTTTTATTGAAAAATAACCAGGGAGAGCACACACACATATACACTCAGCTTCAAGCGCTCACACAACGCTATCAAAGAAAGTAGGAAGTATTGGGATAGAGGAATAGAGTTCAAGATGATGGGCTATACTATACATGCCCAAAGAGCAGAGATGTATATAGTAAAAGGTACTCAGAGTGCAGCTCTGGGGGTCGTGCAGCGAACTGGCAAAGTGATGAGGTTGGAGAAACTGGGAACTGTGGTGACACAGATTGATAGAGTGACGGGAGGAAGGGAATATGTGCACCTTTTGGTGGCATTTTAGGGCGATATTTATATTTGATATTCTGCCTGAAGGGGTGAGTTTGAACGGAATACAATGTCTTCTAGAGTTTCCTAGGGTTAAACAATGGATTCTCCAGTTGTGTTAATGATAGTTAATGGCTGAACTGTTATAAATGATGGGTCTTAAACAAACCTCTATTGTTGTAGGACAGGTGGGAGGAAAGACCAGTTTTGCAGGCAAAGAGTGTCCAGCTATTTTGATTGGATTATTGAATGACTCATTTCTATGCATGTCTGGGAGAATTAGCCCATTTTCTACCTAACTCACCAGTTCAAGGGTGAGGGGGGTTGGTTAATCCTTACCCAGGTGTGTCTTTAGGAATTTTAGCAGGCTACTTCTTAAGTTTTCTGAACAAACCTCGATTCCTTGTACTTGGGAGTCCCTGGTCTACTGCCAACCACATGGTATGCAAATAGTAAGCCAGTTTATGAAATATAGACAATTAATGAATTATTCAAAGATGGGGGGGTATCTGGGCAGGTAAAACTAGGATAGCTTGGAAATATTAAAAATAAGGAAGCTCTTATTGGATATAAACAAAAGAAAAAGTGATTGGGAGGGAAGAAGCAAGAAATTTGGACACTAGTTTTTCTTGAGTAATTAATTAGTAATCCTGCCTTAAGCCACCTAGGATGGCTTAAAACAATGTAAAGTTAAAATCTTATTAATATAAAGGTGAAAAAACAGTTAAATACACAATTCTATAAAAACACCAAGTTAAAGCAGTTCATAACAGATTTTTTAAAAGTAGAAACCGTAAGGAGCCAGTGTGCCGTAATGGTTTGAGTGTTGACTCTGGAGACCAGGGTTTGAATCCCGGCTTGGCCATGAAAACCCACTGGGTGACCTTGAGCATGTCACACCCTCAGAAAACCCTGTGATAGGGTCACCTTAGAGTCACCATAAGTCGGAAATGACTTGAAGGCACACAAAACAGAAAATATAAAAGAACAGCACACCTCACTGAAAAGCCTGCCTAAATAAAAAGGTTTTCATCTCCCAGTGGAAAGAGACCAATGAGGGGGGCCATCCAAACCTATTGTAGGGGGGAGTTTCACAGTCTAGTTCTTAACTGCCATCTCATAGCTGCTCTTTCGGCAGAGCAAAGCAAACTCCTGCAGCTTTTCACTCTTGGCTGATCTACAGAGCCAAATTAGCCTCTCACTTGTTGTGAAGGGGAGCAAGGGCTTGTCTCCATGGGCAACAACAACCACCCCTACTCACCCCATAGTCATGGTGCAGTTGCCACACAACATTTTCAACAATTTGCATCTTCATCAGGGTATCCACAGGAAACTCTGGGTCTGAAAGATTCATGATTTGCTCCATATTTCAGGGGAAAACCCAGATTATTGGCCATGTGGCAGCCATAGATATGCTTCATTGTGAATGTGGGTGGGTGGGATTTCCAGTGGGTGGAACTCAGTTCTGGCACTTCTTTAATTTTTTTTTTTTCAATTGGGCACATATCTGGATAAGCGTATCTCCACTTATCCAGTAATACAATACTCTGCAATAACGTATATTCACGTGCATGATCAAACAGAAAACACCACCACCCACCAAGCAGCCCTGGTTGTGTGACTGGAAATAATGTGACTTATAGGGCACACGATCAGCATTGGGGCACCCTTTTACTCTGGCACAGATTACAATGTGGCGGGATACACCAGTCTACCATCGGACAAGCCCTGGTGAGTGTGGCATTTACGGGGCCCCTGAGGATCAAAAACATCCGCTGTGGCTATGAGGTAGGTGTAGGGTTTCCTACCAGTGTTGTCAAGTCCTAAGAAGTACTAACTCCCAGTGGCTCCTGGTTCACTGGAGGATAGATATGGTCAGATTTGCAAATTCCAAGCTAAGTATTAGTTGGAGTGGCTGTTCTTTCTACCAGGGAGGGGCAAGGCAGGCTCCCTGTGGCTGTTCCATCCTGGTTGATGGATGGGGCCAGACTAGTCTTCCCTTGAGATGTTCTTTCTGAGGGCTTATCTATACGGTAAAAATAATCCTAATGGGATGAGGACGAAAGGCGATCTGTTCATACGAACTTTCACATAGATATATGTCATTAAGAAGGGAGGCAGCTAAATCTACTGCAAAGTCTCTGTGTGTAGCATCTGGGGCTTTGTCTGGATTTTTTTTAAAAAAGCTCCGTATGACATGTGGATGTGCAATCGTTTGAACACTTGCATTCGCGCAGATATGAACAGATAGCATAATCTGATTGGCTGGACGAGCATGGGGGCAGGGCTCGCAAACAGGGAAAGTGCCTGCTGATGCCATGTTGGATTTTCAGCTAAGCAAGGGTCTGGTAAGTCAATCAAATGGCCATCTTATACTTCTTTTTTCTTTTCTTTTCTTTTTTTTTTAAATATGAAATATCACATATGCGCACCATGGGAAACTTTTTTTTTTTTAATGGTGGCAGCAGATTTTAAATTGTGAGTAAATCACTCGCGGCCGCCTTCTTGTCTAGGGGTCATGCGGAGTTTACGGGTGCTCTTTTGACTGTGAAGACAGGTCACATCATTGTGAATGCCTGCTTTTTCAGACATGTTCATATTTCCCCCCCCCCCATATAGACAAGCCTTGAGTAGCAGGGAGTGTAGAGAGATGATCACACGAGGCAAAAAAAGTGGAATTAAAGCAGGATAGTAGTTCTATGGCTGAACTTTATCACATGACATCATTACTGTCCTGTTGCTGGTGTGTAATCACCCTGTTAGTCTGGCACTCCTTTTCATTGACAGGGAAAACCCGTTAATAAACTCTCAATATTGGTGTTTTCCCAGGAGTTTGATGTTGCGATAAGTCTCTTCCCTTCAATGCTGGCATTAGAACACTCTTGGGGGGCTGGTTTTCTTCCCTCTCCTCCCCCTCACTATTCCAGAGCATGCTAACTGTGCTTCTCAGTTTTAATTTTTTTTATTTTGTTGTGTTTGAGGCAATTACAGCAAAATAAAATAAAAATAATTTTAAAATATTTTTTTCTGTATTTATGCAAACACAGCAAAGATAAAGATAATTTTAAAAATGACAGGCATGGAATTAGCCTGCGTAGAATAGCTAGGGGGTCGGAGGAGAATCAGGCCCTGTCCTGCCATGTGACTGCTGTAATGCGGGCATTGAAGAAAGAGGCTTATTGCACTAGGGGAGTCTGCAAAGCAGAGCAGTTGTGCGAAAGAAGAGAGGTGTGATAGTCAATGTTTTCAAAGTGGTATGCTATTTGTTTCCTTTTATAATGCTATTGCCGTGGCAAAACAGCCTCGTGTGATAATCTCCTAGCTTCCCTGTGGCTCTTCCAGCCAAGATCAGGGTGGGCTGCACTTCACCTCTGCAAACCCAGGGCACATAGAGATGCCAGGGATTGTGCTGCTGTAGCATGCCTACCTGGGGCCAATTTACATCAAAAGCATGTGTTGTTCCAGTGAACCAAGTGTTGTTCCAGTGGCTGTAGCTACACATCCCTGTTGCTTTAATGTAGAATAAGCATCCTCACTTATGCATGGGAGGTACAACTATTCTGTTGTAAATTCATAGAACTGTGTCCTGGTGCACCAGACAAAATCCCATCATTAGCTTTAGGAGTAAAACAAATAAGGCCTGAGAGGAGAAAGACTAGAAGGTAAGTCAAAAGTAAAATTATTTTGTTTTTTAAAAGCATCATATGAGCCTTGGGTTCATCTAGGGATATTACAAGCAATGAGCTGAGAAAAAAATACATGACACCACTGTTCAAGATGTCAGATGTATTTATTTTGTTAATCTGAATCCCACCCTGCCTCCAAGGAGATTGGGTTGATATACATGGGAATTATCTCATTTTCTCTTTGCAGCAAGCCAGTGGTGAGGTAAACTGGACTGAAAGAGAAGGGCCAAGCAGGGATTGTAAACTATTTTCCACATTCAAACCAAATAATCTAACCCTGGGGTGGGCAACACACTGCATGTGCCCTCCTCCCCAGTCCTTTCTGGTGGCCTCTACTGTGGTTAACTGCTGCTAAAATTGTACTGCTGAAAATCTATCATAGTATCTAGAGTCCAGAGCATGGGAAAAGTTACTTTAAAAAAAAAAAAACTACAACTGCTAGAATACTCTGGCTATGCTATAGTTTGAGGAGTCTGAGAGATTTAGGCTGTATCTGCACTGCAGAAATAATCCAGTTTGACACCACTTTAACTGCCATAGCTCCATGCTATGGAATTCTGCTTGTGAGATATTAAGCCTTCTCTGTCAGAGAGCTCTGGTGCCACAACAAACTACAAATCCCAGGATTCCATAGCATTGAGCTATGGTAGTTAAAGTGGTGTCAAACTGGATTGTTTCTGCAGTGCAGATGCCGCCTTAGATCTTGAAAAGTAATTTTTCTAACACTCTGGCAAGCCACTTCACTACTTACCATCTGTCACTAGCTAGAGGGGACCATACATAACCTCTCGCCTTTCCCCATGCAGAATCATGGCTTGAGGGAAGAACCCTAAATGTGCAACTTTGAGAACTGGGCTAAACACTGTCAGTGCATGCTAATATTCTGGCAAAAAGGGACATTTTTAAAAATTATTATTATTATTTAACTTAAACATTCAGAAGTACAGAACAAAGAAACTTGATGGAAGAATAAAAGGCTTTCTTGTAGAGTTTGAAGGTCGTATCTCCACCTTTTCTAGGCTAATGAAATCAGTCATTATGACAAATTGTTACTAGTAAAATTAGATATTTCTTGTAAGTTTGATTAGTACTTATAGCAGTACAACATTGCATATGTTGAGTATTATTTTAAAAGCTCATAAAGAGGTTGAAGAAGAATGTCGGCTTGATCTTAGTTGATACAAATGTGTGGATTATATATATATATATATATGTGTGTGTGTGTGTGTGTGTGTGTGTGTATACACACAATAAAGGCGTTTAGGTGTTGTTCACATAGACCCAAACCAGATCTGCACATTTCTGATCTTTCATAGTTTTTCTTTTGCTATTAACAGCCTCAGGGGGCTGTGATGAAGATCAGGAAGGTGATGCATTGGGAGAGAAAATATTAATCAATGTTCCCCGTGTCTTTATGCCACTATAAATTCCTTTTCGCACACATGCACCCACTAGCACTGCAGGGAAATGACAGTATGTCTGGGGTCAGTGGCCTGGGGTCAACTTTGGAAAAGTTACTTTTTTGGACTTCAGTTCCCAGGATTTTGCAGCTACTATGAAGTATCTAGTATAAGACTTCTTTACAAATTAGGGAGATAATCAATTGGCCTAAGGCTGCTATTTAAAGATTGATTGATGGTATCCTATCAAAAGCTGTAGAGAAATGTCTTAGCCTATTGCTGAAAAGATAATAATGGACTTATCTATACAAGCCAGGATACCCCGGCTCTCTGGGGGAGTATACTGGCTGTGGAACTGGCCTGTTCTTCCCCGTTACCTCGACAAAAGGGCCAGAGTCCAAACAAGCACTCCAGCCTGTCCATGCAGCCTCCACAGCCATTTCCTTTGCTGACTTGGAAGTCAGGAAGAGGGGAGCCACACATGTGACTGAAGCCTTGTTGGTCATTCAAAATTATATATACCCAAAATATACCAAGGGCAATGCCTTTTTGAAGCTAATCAAAATGTCACAAAATTGTTTGCAAGCTTTTGAATTTCCCAGAATAATTTCATCAGGCTAGAGACTATAAAATAAATGAAGCTATATTCAGCAGGAAGGAAAGGAAAATTAGAGGTTTTTTTGGATGGTGGCTTCCAGAATCTTTCATGCTGTCTATCTGGTGGATTCTGAAAATTGTAGTCAAAAAAGTAACTTTTCCAAATGTTGTATAAAGCACTAGCATACCAGTTGCCTTGGAAATCTCATTAATGTTCATGTAACTCACTGTCCAATAAATTTTTGTAGTAGTGTAAACTACAGGGCATAAAAGTGGTTGATTGATGTCCCTTTAAAATAAATGAAATCTCCATTTCAGTTGCCATACATGCAACTGACCTTATATGGAGTTCAGGCAGTTTTGAATCAATTGCATGGTTATGGAAAAAAGTGTGTAATTGTGTTTTATAGTTTAGGGCCTGCTTCAGCACTGTAATTAATTTGTCCTGCCTAAAGTTTTCAATAATGTATATGATATACACTCCAGCCATTTATGGGCGTATAGTTATGCTCTACAGAAAGTATACATTTATCTAAACTCCAGCATTTAGTTCTTAGAGAAAGGAAATGCCTTAGTAGTAGAACTTAGTAGTAGAACTGGTTTGGCCAAGTCACTGAAGTAGCAAAGGATAATCAAAGGCCAGGAGAGGAGAAACTGTAGCTCAGAAAGCTGAAATAATTCTTTTCATTATAAAATTCCAACACAATTAAAAATACCCAAAACACCATATGAATTTTGCATGAGATTAATTTGGTGACCACAGTAGAGCTATAAAATGGCTTAATTTTTGTTCACACATTTTCCCTTTGACTTTCTACTTAACTGGTTGTATGAAAGTATAGGCTAACATGAAAATCTTACAGCAAAAGAGTAAAGATGCAGCTAAATACCACACTGAGGATATTATCAGACGTGGCAAAAATCACGAGATTATGATGTCAGGGTAGTGTGAATGGGCCCTGCTATTGTACGATGTCATCATCTTCGCATTCTTACTCCGTGCTCCAGCCACAAAAAAGACATCATTTCCCATTCACAAGCCATCAGTAGATCATCAATAGTGCCTTTTTTGCACTATTGACAGAATGCAAAACCATTGTAATCACAAGATTAGCAGGAATAGGCAGTCCTCGGCAAAAAAACCTCCAGATGAGACTGAAAAAAAAAGCACAGGGCACTCTTTTTATGAACTGTCCCCTTTAATTTGCATGTTTTAAGGTTTGTTTCAGTGCTTGTGTGTTCATTTACTTTGTTAATTAAGGAGTTTGGGGAGTTTTAAGAGTGCTCACGTCTTCTTGTGAGAACCACTGAAATCTCACCCGTGCCAAATCACAGAAGTAAACTCTCAGTCTAAGGACTTTTTCAGATGCCTTAAAACCCATCAGGGGAGGTTGGGAGAGGTACGCAGCTATCCCGTGGGGGGGGAGGGGTCAGTTTCGGACGCCGCCGTCCCCTCCCATCATCATCCATGTTGCTTCTGTGTTTGATTGAAGGCAAAGGCACCACTTTTTACTCATGGAAGTTTTTCGTGAGTAAAAAGTAGCGCCTTTGCCTTCAATCGAACATGGAAGCAACACAGATGACGACAGGAGGGGGACAGCATCGTCCGAAACTGACCCCCTGCCACGGGATAGCCACGTACCTCTCCTGACCTCCCCTGATGGGTTTTAAGGCATCTGAAAAAGTCCTTAAAGTGCTAGTGGTCATTGTGTGGTAATTCCATGGTGTTTCTTTCACATGTTTACAGCTACGTGAGATAATAAGTGTTATAATGCCATGGTGTTCCTGCTATCTTCATTGGCGGAATAACAGCATTTTTAGACGCTAGTCTGATAATATCCTTACTTCACAGATGAACAGATGCAGAGCCAGGCTTACATATGTACAATGGATGCAGATGCAGAACTGCATGCGTATTTGCAGACACATTGTGATTTTCATCTGGGCCCTATTGAACTGCATTGGATACAGGATGATACAACTGAGAATGTGCATCTTCATCCACAGTGAGTTTTAGTTATTGAGTGGGATCCATATTCAAGTGTATATAAGTGGGCTGGCAGAAGCAAACCCCTCCCTTCAAAAAAGCTACGCAGAAGCAGAGGACTCTGCTGATAGGGGTAGGCTTTTATGCAATACCCCCCTTCCCTGCCCTACTCTTGCACCAAAGTGTAGCCTATTCAGCAGACTCCTCCAACATTTTGTGGAGTATTTCAGGAGGCTGATAGAGCAGCTTTGAGTAAGTGAATCACAGGCTGGCCTCCTGTATGGCTCAGCACAGCATAGTAGTTCCACACGCCAAGCTACACTACAGCAGGCCATTGACCCCCCAGACTTACCGTAGAGCCACTGCAACTTACATTTCCATGGCTATTCCGTGTCTGATGGAGAGTGGGGAGAGATCAGATCAGTGTCTGGCTATGTTCCTATAGCCAGATGCGAAATGATTACATCATTTGCTAAGGTCCACTGGGATCCTCTTGGGACATAGCCAGAAGCTCCTCTCACCTGCACACTCTGGCCCCGTCTATGCGAGGGGGAAAAATATGATCTGCTCTGAAGAGATAGCAATTTGCAGCACTGGGACCTATCTTAATGGTTAATAGAGCCCCCATAAACTTCGGATGCCCCCTAGTAATTCTGTCACTGCTGACTTAAAAAAAACAAAACAAAACATTTACCATGGTGCACACAAGCGATACTTCATATTTACAAAAGAAAAAAAGAATAAAATAGAGGAAAAGATAGCTGTTTATCACCTTGCTGATCTCTCACTTAGCTTATAACAGCAGGCGCTTTCCCTGTTTGCAAGCCCCGCCTCCATGCTCATCTGGCCAATCAGCTTGTGCTGCCTTAGCGCAGCAATGTAAATGCGACTCTCTTAACGATCAGGCATTGACATCCCCTACCAAGCTTTTAAAAAACTCCGGGAAAAGCTCTGAAGGCTTCCCTTTGAAGCTTTACAGTGGATTTGGTCCCCCCACCCTTCTGAAGATGTGTCAATGCGAATGTCCATTTAGACAGATCGCCTTCCATGTGATTCTATGAGGATTATTTTCACCATTTAGACAGGACCTCTATCTGGCATGGAATGGCTGTGTGTGTGGGCTGCAGCAGCTCTACAGTAAATGGCGGTGGGATTTTGGTTGATGGGGAAGGAGGAATTGACAAAAATAAACAAACAAAAAAAGACATACACAGGTTTAGGGTTGACTTATGCCTGCATATGCCACAACAGTGTACTTCCATGGCCCAACTTTACCTCTCTAAATCTGGATTCAGTCTAGTGTGTAAGCTATCAGCCAAAGTGTCAAGGCTTTTGAAACTTCTTATTTTTAGCTTAAGGTTGTAACAAGAACTTGAGAACATTAGCAAGCATCAGCATTAAATTGTTAAAGAATACTGATTCATTAATACTAAAGTGTTAAGAATTTTGATGATGCTAATTTGTTATTTATATTGTTTAATTACCAGTCATTACATTTTAAAATTAAAATGTCATTTAAATGATCACAAATGGCCAGTACAAAATATCGAGAAATGGCAATCATTACTCAAAATTAGTGTTTAACAAATAAAGCAATACATTTCAAGTTGTTACTGAAAAATTTAACAAATAATGCATAACAAATTAATCTTTAACCACAATTTTGCCTGAAATTCTATATTAGACATTGCAGCTTTGTATGGTAAATATATAAAGTGGGCGGGGGGGGAGGTAAGAATATGTGCTAAGTGCCTTCATGTTTTACAAAGGTATTTACTGCTAAAAGGATCTTTCCAACTGCCAGGGTTTTTGTAATTTGGAATTCCCTTAGAAAAAAGTACAGATATAGTGATTCAACATCTGGTAGTTTCTTTCTTTACTTGAGAACTGAATATTTACCATGGGTCTGGGAGCCATGCTTTGGTCCCGAGGAAAAGCTTGAGGTCTCAAGTGACATTCCATTCTTAAATGAAAGCAAATGATCCCATCAGAAAATACCTTATCTGCAGTGTTATTCAACCAACATGAATTACAGATGGCACATAGATTACTTCCACAAGTAAGCTATAAACTTAGGCTGCGTGGAGGGGAGTATTATATGATGTTTGGCAACTAAAGGCTCCAATTAAGCAACTTAATTACATCAACCTAATTAACATCAGCACCAAACACCACTATACTTAACAGCATTTAAAAAAAAAACTACAGTGTTTTCCCACAGTATTTTACAATGTGTCCAGTGCATGTTTACACAGATATAAGCCTCATTGTGTTCAATTGGGCTAACTCTGTCTTTTGGCCTTAACTTTGATCTTTGAATGCTAGACATATTGTATGCATTACTTTGTCAGACATGTTTGTACTTTGTTTTAGAACTCTTCACAGAACTCTAGCGGATTTCAAACCCAAAGCAATCCTGAAAAGCCTACAGATGTTATACAGATGACTTTACTGTTGCTTTTTTGCATGGTCTTCTAAGCCATCCTGGGATTTTTAAAATATTTTTTTAACGATGAAGGACAGGTTATGGATTCAAAAGATTAATACAAAATAGTGAATGCAGTGAATGTATCTTACCTGTGGCACTGGTGAGTCATTTCTCAAAAAGTTAATAAATTATCATGGCATTATTTAACAAGGGTGAAGCAACTATGGACAAGTTCTGCCAAATGAGGTATTTAAGTGGAATATATGCGCTGTATAGGCACAATCCTAAATATACACTGGACTGACTATGTGATGAATGTTGCTGTCCTTGAGCAAGCAGGGATCACCAGCATTGAGGCCATGATATTGAGAACACAGCTGCGCTGGGCAGGACACATTTCTAAGATGGAGGACCATCGCCTCCCAAAAACAGTACTCTATGGTGAACTCGCCATGGGTCAGCGTAAGAGGGGCACTCCAAAAAATGATACAAGGACTCCCTGAAACAACATCTCAGGCTTGGCCAAATTGATCACCAACAATGGTCCGCCCTGGCCTCACATTGGGAGGCATGGAGACGCACTATCCACAATGCTGCAGCCTTATTTGAGAACTCACGCCAAACAAGTCTTGAAGAGAAATGACAATGCAGAAAGAATCACAACCCAAAAACATCACCCAAGGAGACCTTCTGCTGTGCTTTCTGCAACCAGACTTGTTTATCTCAGATTGTCCTTTTTAGTCATCAGCGCGCTTGCAGAAAGCACGGGATGGGTCCTTCCTGAATCTTCGTTTGCGAAAAAAAGCCAGAGAGAGAGAGAGATATGTGTGAAAGAGACAAATACAGAAGGAGAGAAGAGCGAAGAAGGAAAGTCAGAATAAATTAATCAGATTGAAAAGACTGGTGTAGAATTAACAGTACAATCCTATATCTGTCTACCTAGACTGATATAGGAGTAAATATGAGAGTTATATCCATATCCCATACTTCCTCCAGCGATCTCAAGGTGGCATACATAGCTCTCTCTCTTCCATGCTATCTCATCACAACAACACTGTGAGTTGGCCAGTCTAAGGTCCCATCTACACAAGGGGGGGAAATACGAACGCATCTGGAAAAGCGGCCATTTGCAGCGCTGTGACCTGTATGAACGATCAAAAGAGCCTTCCTAAACTTTGCATGCCCCCTAGCCAACAAAATGGCGGCCACAAGTGATTTACATGCGCTTTTAAATCTGCCACCGCCAATGAAAAAAAAAGTTTACCATGGTGTGCACAAGCGATACTTCCTATTCACAAAAAAAGAAAACAGAATAAAAGATCGCCCTTTTATTGACTTATCTGACTCTTGCTTAGCCAAAAATCCAACATGGTGGCAGCAGGTACTTTTCCTGTTTCCTAGCCCCACCTCCCATGCTCATCCAGCCAATCAGATTACATTGCCTGTTCACAGCGATGCGAATGTGACTGTCCTAACAATTGCACATTCGGATGCCGTATAGAGCTTTATAAAAAGTCTGGGAGAAGCCCCAGAGGCTTTCCACAAAGAATTTAAAGGTGGATTTGGCTGCCCCGCTTCCGAATGGCACATATTTATGCGAATGTCTGTTTGTACATATCACCTTCCATTCATATCCCATTAGGATTTTTTCACCATATAGACAAGCAATGAGAATGGTTGGCCCAGGCTCATTCTATCAGTTCCATGCCTCAGTAGGGACTTGAACCTGGATCTCCCAAGTTCAATTGTAGTATTTGCAGTATTATAACTGCTGCATCACACTGGCTCACTGGCTGTATAGGGCTGCTTCCTAACAGTGCAAGCTGACAGATTCCAACTCAAATCCCATTTTAGCTTTATGCTGAACACTCAGGCAACCTATTGGTGTTAGTTGAATACTATGGTGGCACAGTGATTAAATGCCAGTGCTGCAGCCACAACATTGTGAGTTCGATTCTGCAAGGCTCCTGGTTAACTCTGTCTTCCATCCTTCCATAGGTTGGTAAAATGAGTACCCAGTCTGTTGGGGGCAATTAGCTAACACATTGTAAAGTGCTTAGAGTGCTTTGCACTATAAAGTGGTATAGAAATGTAAGTGCTATTGCTATTGCTATCTTATCCCCCCACACGTACACCACAGCATGAAATCTGAACATACGTGGAGTATTTTCAACCTGAAATCTTTAATATATATGCTAAGTATTGCTATTGAGCAGCATGCCAATCTTTTGGAGTATTTTCACAAACTGCATGAGAATTAGCTCTCACACCAAATATTTTCAGTGTATCTATAATGTCACATTTCAGTCTTAATATTGTTTTCCCACAAGGAATGAAAAGCAAAGGATAATGGCAGATGAGTTCTTTCCAAGTAGTCTGGACCAGTTACTCAGAAGCAATACACTGTGTTCAGTTGTGCTTCTGAATGTGTGTTTAGACCTGCAGATTTATATAACTTTATTTTTTCACTTTTTGTTTGTTTGCATTTGTTGCTGTGCAAATGCTGAAGCCCAAATAGGGCTCCAGGTGCCCAGCTGGTCTAAGACTACCTTCATTCTAAATGTCCAGCAACCAGGAGTAAAACTATATGAAATATGTTGAGAAAATGCAAAGTCCATTCCATTTCTGCTTAGCCAAGCATTGAGATTTGTTTCAGAGTTTGCAGCAAAAACGTGGGCTTTGAGCAAAACTTGCAAACCTCTGGTAAAAGATTGCAATAAAAGCCAGATTTCTATCGTAGCTTTTATTATAAGAAAAAGGGTAACAAAGTCAAAATAAAAGACAGAAAGCATTCATCCCTGCTTCTGTATGCTCCAAAGCTTCTTGAGAACTAACAGAGGGGAAAATTGAGTTTCAAGCGCCTGGCACCAAAATCCCTCCCTGCTTATATATTTTAATTCTTCTCAAGACACCCAACCCTTTTGAGGAGAAACAAAACTTAAATTACTTTCGTTTCTGCTCTTCTTACCCTGAAGGACAGAGAACAGAAACCAAAATATCAATAGACAGATTTATGGCCCCAATTAAACTAGTTGGCGCCTCTATGCCTGGTGACCAAAATTACCCAAAGGGGGGGCATAGATTTCTAATCACAACACTTATTTTCCCTGACAAGATATGGTACAGATGATCCGTTCTTTATTGTCTGTCCATACACTTGAAAATACATTTCAAGTCTTCCTCAACCTATCTCTTCCTCACATGTTTCCTATCAGAAGCCTGAATTATATCCTGAACCAGCAACTTGGGCTAAGCATTTAGACGGGAAACCATCATCAGTAATGTCATACATGTGGGAGTGACAGTCGGTATTAGCAATGTCTTTTTTTCAAATTGATATTCAAGGTGTGCAGGGATTTTTCTTCCCAATCCTTTTCTTGCATTCAGAAACTGGTCAGAAAATTGAATGAATTATAGTTGGCCCTCCACTTTTGCGGGTTTGGCATTCACAGATTTTATTATTCATGGATTTGATTAAACTCTGCAAGTCTACTCTATGCTGGCAGAATCTGAAGGAAGGAACACCCTCTGCTCTTTCTTCAGACAGGCTTTCCACCATGGCGGGGAAAGCAGAGGACGATGGGGCTTCTTTCTGGCTCTCTAGGCATGGACTAAGCCCTTCAAGTTGACTCTGTGCCTGGAGACCTTGAAGGAAGGCAAGCCCCCCTTTCTCTTTCTTTGGTGGCACTTTCAGGGCTTTCCGCCATGGCGGGGAAAGCAGAGGATGATGGAGCTTCTTTCTAGCTCTCCAGACATTGATTAGGAGGGAGGCCTGGCATGATATTATTGTAAGTTTTTATTATGCAAATTCATTTATTTAATAAATAAATAAATAAATATAAATATTACTTTGGTGTCATCACTTAAACTGACTTATTCTAATTTTTATCCTAAATCTAGTAGAGCATCTCGATGCTCTTAACCTTAGCAGTCGGTAGGAGACCCGCCAAAGATCCTGGCCTGAGGCCCCACTTCATGGTGTGGAGAGCATGTGATGGGTGGCTGATTAAATGTTGATGAGCGAATGGGAAGAGAGCATGAAGGAGCCAATCCTGTGGCAGGAAACTGGTATGGGCGGGGTCTCCAAAGTGGAAAGAGGTGCATGACAGTTGAGAGAAGGGAGATGACAGTTGAAAAGAGGGAGATGAAGATGTGATGTGATGAGGAGAGGATTGGAATGCGTGTATGGTCGTATGTGCAGTGAGAATAAGTGTTAAGAGGAATAGAGGCTGATTGGAATATAGAATGAGAGGAAAGAAAGAACCTCACAAGTTGTTATTGAGTTTGGCAGATTCTCAATTTATATGGTCACCACAGAGTGGGACTAGCAACCAGTTTGAATTTAACCAAGTTAAAGACAAAGTTCAAAGCATTTCTGTTACACTGTTTACACAATAAACCAATCTTTATGTTTTGTTTATCAAATGTAGCCTCCTTGTGAATTTATTTTCCCTTACTGGTATTTATTTGGCATGCTAACCCTATGAGTAAACACACACTAATTAATACAAGTACTATCCAGATCAAGTCAAACCCCAGTCCAAGGAAGGTATAAACGGTGTGTGTGTGGGTGTTTGTCATAAATTTGGCAACTGTGGAACAGTGTTCTCCATACAGATTAATTTGGTGGCAGTGCAAGTGATGAGGTGGCCAGGATGAAGTGGCCAGATCCACACTACACAAACAATCCAGTTTGAAACTGGATGATTTGCCATGGCTCCTTCCTATTGAATCCTGGGATGTGTAATTTTACAAGGTCTTTAGCCTTCTCCGCCCAAGAGCGCTGGTGCCTCACCAAACTACAAATCCCAGAATTCCATAGGAAGAAGCCATGGCAAATCATCCAGTTTCCGGATTATTTGTGTAGTGTGGATTTGGCCAGTGACTTAAATTGGGCTGGTGGGCCTGAGCACCCCACATGGGCAAACCACACCGTTTTAAAAGAAGATTGCTTTTCATTTTACATCAAATTAAAAAATTGCATAAGGGTAAACATCCAAACCACTGAGAGGTGAGATGGGCTTGAGAAGGCAGGGAGCACCTCAGGTGCCCGAACAGGAGGGGTGGCGGGGGGGGGGGCTCTCTTTGCTGCTCATGTAAACACAGCCACTAATTTTTAAATAAATATTTATTATTATTATTATTGTATTATTATTATTTATTGTTTTTTAATTTCCCCAACAAGTATAATTGTAACGTGTAACTTCTAATTTTAACATAAAGGTGTAAATAAATGTTTATTGGCAAAGAAAAGAGAGTGATTATAGTATAGTATATTTGGGTAGGGTGGGGGTGGGTGGTGTTTATGGATTTTAATCTGCATTTGTATTTTAATTGTTGTAAACTGCCCCCATTGTTTTTAACAGAGGGGTGGGGTAATATTTGCAGCCTTATTTGAGAACTCACGACGAACAAGTCTTGAAGAGAAACGACAACGCAGAAAGAATCACAACCCAAAAACATCACCCAAGGAGACCTTCTGCTGTGCTTTTTGCAACCGGACCTGCTTATCTCGGATTGGCCTTTTTAGTCATCAGCGCGCTTGCAGAAAGCGCGGGATGAGTCCTTCCTGAATCTTCGTTTGCGAAGAAAAGCCAGAGAGAGAGGGGTAATAATAATAATAATAATAATTAGATTAAGAAGGAAAATGTAGTACTGTAATTTGTCCCTTCGTATCCATCGATTTGGTATTCATGGCTTGAAAATATTTTTTAAAAAATAATAATCCCAAAAGCAAACCTTGATTTTGCCATCTTATATAAATAGGGACACCATTTTGCTATGCCACTGCATATAATGGGACTGGAATATTCACGGATTTTGGTGTTCACGGGGGGGGGGTCTTGGAACCAAACCCCAGCGAATATGAAGGGACCACTGTGTTAGGATAGATACCGGTAGTTTTAATTTTGTGTAAGTAAAGAGATTGGGAAAAAATGGTGCGTTATTGTTACGGGTCGGTTGTCTTTATTTTATAGAATGGTTTTATTGCAATTAAAAAAAAACCCAACACCTCCCCTCAAATCTCCCTGATCTGAGGTAAACGGTGAATCTGACTTTTGGCACGTGGAGGGGGGGGGTGGCTGGCGGCTCCGCCTCCCCCCGTGGGACCCACCCCTCGGCCCCCAGGGGGCGCTCTCTCGGCAGCCCCCTCCTTCCCCGCTCCCGCGCTCTCCCGGCCAGGCGGCCCACTTTCTCACCCCGAGAGTCCCACTTCGCGCACACACCTTGCACACCCACACACACGCGCATTGCTCGGCTGCGACTGGGCCGAGCCAAGGCAGCCTCCCCCAACCTCCCCTCCCCAATCCTCTCTCCCCACCCACCCACCCTCCTTCCAATCCGCGGGGTCTCCCTCCCTCCCTCTTTCTTTCTGTGCATCCGATCTCGGAGCGCGTCCCGGGGGGCCGAGCGTGGGAAGCGCGACTTTCCGCTCGGTGGGTCTGTTTCCCCGGGCCGCCTCCCCCGCCTCGCAGCCCAGGCAAGGCGGAGCGCAGAGGGCGGCGGGGCTCGCTGCTTCTCCCGTCCGTCCGTCCGTCCGTCCGTGGCCTCCGGAGCCGGCGATGGAACCTCCCTGGGGCTGAGGCAGGAGCTCCAAGCTTGGAGCCGCCGCCCGCCAGGCGGTTGCGGGTGGATGAGCGCGTCCTTGCCCTGCGCGGTCCTTCCGCTCCTTCCGCGCCGTTCCCAAGCCTGCCCAAGAGCCCGACTCTTCGCCGCCGCCGCCGCCTCGGAGGAGGGGATGCCGGAGAGACGCCGCGAGGGCGCGGGAAGCAGCCCGCCGTTCGTCCGGGAGGGATGGAGCCGCCCTCGCTGCCGCCGCCGCCGCCCCCTCCGCTGCCGTCCCCCCGCGCGGCGCGCCTGATGCTGCGGCTCCTGCTGGCCTCCTGCTGGGCCTTGGCCCTGCTGCCCCCGCCGGCCCAGCCCCTCTGCCCGGAGCCATGCGACTGCCAGCAGCGGCAGCACCTCCTCTGCACCAACCGGGGCCTGCGGGCGGTCCCCAAGGCCCCCCAGCCCCAGGACGTCCTCACCTACAGCCTGGGAGGCAACTTCATCGCCAACATCTCGGCTTTCGACTTCCACCGCCTGGGGGCGCTGCAGCGCCTAGACTTGCAGTACAACCGGATCCGGATCCTGCACCCCAAAGCCTTCGAGCGCTTAGGGCGCCTGGAGGAGCTTTACCTGGGCAACAACCTCTTAGCTGTCTTAGCCCCCGGCACCCTCCGGCCCTTGGCCAAGCTGCGCATCCTCTACGTCAACGCCAATGAGATCAGTTACCTGAGCGCGGCTTCCTTCGCCGGCCTGGGCAGCCTGGTCAAGCTCCGGCTGGACGGGAACGCCTTAGGCTCGCTGGGGGACGCCACCTTTGCGGGCCTGACCAATCTGCTTTACTTGCACCTGGAGGCCAACCGCATCCGCTGGCTGAGTCGCAACGCCTTTGCTGGCCTGGGTAAGCTGCGCTTCCTTGACCTGTCTGGGAACCAGCAGAGTTTGCTGCACCACCCAGACACCTTCCGGCCTCTGCGCTTGCTCAGCACCCTCCTGCTCTCTGGCAACAACATCCAGCAGTTGGGGAAAGGGCTGTTCCAGCACCTGACCAGCTTGGCCAAGTTGTCGCTGAGCGGCAACCGCCTGGCTTGGTTGGCGCCAGAGGCCTTTGCCGGGCTGGGGGCCCTCAAGGAGTTATGCTTGGAAGGCAACCTGCTGAGCCAGCTGCCTACCCGCCTGCTGCAGCCGCTCCGTAACCTAGAGGTGTTGGACTTGAGCCACAACCGGCTACTTGGCTTTCACCCTGATGCCTTTGGACACCTGCGCAAACTTCGAGAGCTCAGTTTGCAGGAAAACGCACTGGCCACAGTCTCTGGAGACCTCTTTGCCTTCAGTCCAGCTCTTTACCAATTGGAACTGGATGGTAATCCCTGGAACTGTGATTGCCGCCTTCAAGGCTTGAAGCGCTGGCTGGGCTCCTGGCATGCCCAGGGGAGGCTCCTGACTGTCTTTGTGCAGTGCCGCCAACCACCTGCCCTGGCAGGGAAGTACCTTGATTACCTTGAGGATGCGCAGCTCCTCACTCCTGCCAATGGTTCTTCTTGTTCTGAGGAGTTGGCCTCACCTTCCCCACACTATCGAGGCAACAGCAGCTTCAGCCCTGCAGGTCTAGGGCAGGAAAAACTCAGTTCCCTGCCTTCTCTGTCACCCATGGAGGGCTCCCAGGAGATGGTAGCCCCAGTGCTAGAAAGAGGCAGCCAGGGCATTGATGTGAGCCTTATGACCTCCAAACCCAGCTTGCTTATCAGTACGAGGCCGTTTTCACCTGGTGCAGCTTGGCCCAGGCGGGCAGGGAAACACCACTTGGTCCCTTCAGTGTCTGGCATCCCACCGCTGGTCACCGACCCCTGTGATTTTAACAAGTTGTTTCTGTACAACCTGTCGGTGGAGGCTGTGAGTACCAACACTGTGACTGTGCGCTGGGGGGTCCGCCCCCATCGCATCCCTCGCTTGCTAGGGCCTGTACGCTTCAGGATCCTCTTTGATCGCTTTGGAGCAGCCGTCAAATTCCAGCGTTTTGTGTACATCCCTGAATGGAGTGAGCCAGTAGCCACCTTGCAGGAGCTGCACCCGGATACCCCTTACCTGGTGTGCGTGGAGGGAGTGATAGGGGGGCGCACCTGCCCAGTGGCCCCACGGGACCATTGTGCAGGGCTGGTCACCTTGCCTGAAGAGGGTGCAGGGGCAGCGGCTGCTGTGGCAGGTGGGGCCCGAAGCTTGGACCAGCAGCTCCTCACCCTTGTGCTGCTATCAGTCAATGCGCTGCTGCTCTTCCTGGCCCTGGCAGCCTGGGCTTCCCGCCTGGTGCGGAAGAAGGTGCTGGGCTGCCGGCGGCGGAAGGCAGCATCACCAGTACATGTGAGGCAGATGTATTCGACCCGCCGTCCCCTCCGCTCCATGGGCACTGGCGTCTCTGCTGACTTTTCTGGTTTCCAGTCCCACCGTCCACCCCGTAGCGCTGTCTGTGCTCTGAGTGAGGCTGACCTCATTGAGTTCCCCTGTGAACGCTTCATGGACAGTGGTGCAGGAGGGAACAGCAGTGCCCGGCGGGGAGAGGATCATCTCTTGCAACGCTTTGCAGACTAAAGACGTAGCCTAGGTTACGTTGGGATCGAGCAGCTGCTGGTGTTTTGATCTGGCATTGTCTGTTGGGAATTGTAGCCCTGGTTGGCTTTATGCAGGCCTTCCACCACACAGAATGATGGTTTATCAAGCCAGTGGTGGCTGTCTCTGGAAGAGAATAAGTTTAACAAAAACCCATACAAAAACAAGCCTTTCTTGAGATTATTGAAGGCTCTATTTACTTAAGGACTGCCACCTTCTTATTTAGGGACCATTACAGGGGGATTCCACCACTATTCTTTGGACACCACTATTCTTTACTGTAGCTGCATTGGCACAATATGAGCAAAGTCTTTGTCAGTTGAGTTTGACAGCAATCCAATCATCAGTTGCCATATTGAGACATCTTTTTTTTTTAAAAAGAACTGTTAATAATCCATAACCTGCGGATATAACTTTGTAGCTAGTCATACTTGTTCTTGGTAAAGAAATAGACTAAGATAATAAGATTAAAGTGACAGCAACAAAAGTAGGTAGTCCTATATGTATGAATGTTCACAGCTGGACTGGTTTCTGTGCCTTTCAGGAGGATCTCTACCACATAGATATAGTATTTTGATACTGCTTTAACTGTTATCACTCTGTCCTATGGAATCCTGGGATTTGTAGTTTGGTGAAAGAAATATCTGCTAGAGTGCTGTAGTTGAGAGGCTAGAGCTTTCTAGCAGAAAATTCTAAGTCCCTTGACAAACTACAAATTTCAGGCTTCCATAGTGTGTGGGCACAGCAGTTAAAGTAGCGCCAGACTCCTAGCTCTGTGCATGTAGATACATTCCAGGTTATCTTTAACTCTAGTCTTGCATCATTTTATATGCTATTTATATGATCAAATCCAAGGATCCCTCATCCACAGGACTACAATCTGGTGTAGCTGTTACTTCCCCTGTGTGAACAGTTTCCTGTACAAGTACTTCATGGAGAAGCAGTAACACAAATCCTTAATTAGTATCTATTTTTGTTGTGTGCCTTCAAGTCATTTCTGACTTTGTATGGTGACCCCTAAGGTGAACCTATCATGGGGTGTCTGAGGCTGAGAGTGTGTGACTTGCCCAAGGTCACCTAGTGGGTTTTCACGGCTGAGCAGGGATTCAAACCTTGGTCTCCAGGGATGTAGTCCAACACTCAAACCACTACACCACACTGGATCCAGTATGCCACCCTCCAAACAAATGAGTCTTATGCATTCCACTGCTGCAACCATCCAGGATGTGTTGGTACTGCTAAGCATAGATTTCATGCATTTGGAACAATGGACAGAGCAGGGATCATTGCAGTGTTCCTTCATGGAATGGCACCCTAGGAATGAACTGTGAAGGACAGCTGTGTCTAACTGGACCTAAGTAGATGTAGAATGAAAGCCGTAGTGTTTGGCTTGCCAAGCATTTAAAATGAGTATTTCAGATGCTGATTTCAATAATCATTGCAACAGCCTTTATTTAAGATGAGGTCGGGTTTGCCACTCTTTTGACAAATAATGTGAACACAAATTACTACTGTGGCAGAGAGACTATTCTTGTTTTTTTCTTAAATATTAAACACTGACTTTTAAAACTTATTAGCTCTAGAGTCTTTGACCAAAACATTACCCCCCTCAAGAAGTGCCTTCAAAATGAATGTTTAACATGTAATTAATCTGAAGACTTTAGAATGGTGCTTTTTATACTGACCAGACCTTTTTTAATTAAATGAATGTGAGGTGTTTTAATGTCTGTTATGTGTAGGTATGCAGATAATGGTTACAACTCATGTTGGTTTTGCAAGCCAGACTAAATTTCTGATACCACTAGGAAACAACAGCAACACTAACCTAAATTTGTTATAACTTTTTTTTTAGAATGGGTTATTTTTACAGTGGTCTTGAATAAACACTTTTGGTACTTCTGTAGCTCAGCATGTTTTCCTTTCTCTTCTTTTTATATGTCCTGTATATGTAGTTAGGAAGCAAAATGGTGACCTTGATAATGACGAGTATCTATAAAGGACACTGGTTGACAGATAACATGTATACAGCTTTTGACCTAAAAATAATCCAAAGCATAGTTCAAATCTCATGCCATTTAATTGAATCTCCTCATGGGCTATACTTGTAGAGAGACTGTGCCTTGCCTATACATGATTTAATCTATTTTTCACTTAGTCTTGGGTCTTCAGCCTTTGGTTTTCATTTATAACCCTCCTTGCCAGAACAGTATTCTTTTAGTTTTTACACCAACCTGCCTTTTTTGAGCAGCCTAGAAAGGGTTCTGCTTAGATTTCTTTACATTCAAAGTTTTGGATGCAAGATTTTGTATTGATTATATTTTGAGCACTGACACAGAGCATGGTAAATAGGGACAGGAGATCATAGAATTGTAGAGTTGGAAGAGACCACAAGGGCCATCCAGTCCAACCCCCTGCCATGCAGGAATCATGATCAATTAGATGATGCTAATGTCATCATGTTGCTGTCCCCCACTTATCTTGTTTTGTTGTCTAGTTGCTTTGTTACAGAAACCTTGAACCATATTCTCTTGGTACTCTAAAAGGCATGCTTGAATAACTTCTGCAGTTATTGCTACATCTGAATGTTGTTACAATGGGATACAATGCAAAAGAAAATCTAATGTTTCCCTAAGATTGCATAGGCTATCTACACTCTCCTAGGTGTATACTCCCTTTAAAATGGTAGAACTTCATATCTGTTAGTCAAATTAAATACATGAACTTGTTTTTTGTCTTCCATTAGAATTTCCTCAGAAATGTATGCCTCTGCAATCAAACTAGTAATTTAAGCCTATACACCCAGGCCTCTATATCCATGGATCCTGCATCCATGGATTCAGCCATCCACAGCTCGAAGGTATACCCCCCCACACACAAAAAAATATTCCAAAAAGCAAATCTTGATTTTTCCATTCTGTGTGAGGGATACCATTTTACTATGCTATTCTATATAATGAGACTTGAGCATCCATGAATTTTGGTATCTACAGCCCTCCTGGAAACAAACCCCAGCAGATATCAAGGGCCCACTGTATGTACCTTCCAATGACCAATTACAAAACTTAAGCATGCTACATGCAAAATACATAGGTGAGGATAATCATGTGCTATGATAAAGATATGTTTTCATCACTGTTTGGTGCACTGTTTCTAAAATTATGTTAAAACATATACTCTAGTTTTACACTGTGTAAACAGACACAGACTTGCTCTTAAAATGTACATTCCAGCCTTAGGGTGGGCAGAAAATAGATCTATTGTAGTTCTGCAAGGATTTCTGATTTCCAATTGTTTAACATGAGCAACCATAAAAAGCTTCTCAAATCACACACTGAATTAGGCAGTTGAAATTATGGAAACTTGGGAGGCAAAGCAGGAATGGATTTTTGTGTAAAAGGGCTGTGAGTTCAGGTCTGCAACTGAAAACAAAATCTTGGTCAGCCATGCAGTCAGAGGCACTATTTTCCTTAGTTCTTGTAAGTGTATGAGTGTCACTGTTTTGTACCTGACTCCATTTGGTGGACCTAGAAATTTTCAGGAGAGTTACAGAACCCTGCAGTCTGTCCACACAATGTCGGTTTTAACTTTGCATTATTGTCTGAATTAAGTACAAGACAGATGTACAGTAGCACCCCTGCATCCATGGGGGATTGGTTCCGACACCCCCCCCCCCGTGGATGGTGAATTCCACGGACAATAGTGAACGCCATCCCAGGGGAAAGGGGGAAGGCGAGATAGCTTCTCCTCCTCCTTCCCCCTTTACCCCCGCCATGGCCCTGCTGTGGTGGTGATCGTGGGGGAAAAGGGGGGAAGTGAGATCGCTCCTCTGCCCCTTCCCCCCCCCCATAGCTCTGCCGTGGTGGTAATTGTAGGGGTGAAGGGGGAAGGGGAGGAGGTGAGATTGCTCCTCTGCCCCCTTTGCCCCTGCGATCACCACCATAGCAACAGGAACCTTCCCAGGGGAAGGTATGGGGGAGGTAAGATCCCTTCTCCCCGCCATTGCCAGCTGCAGGTAATTGAATCTGTGGTTGGCGAATCAGCGGACATGGGGATGCTACTGTAATAATGTGTAAAAATGCATTTTCTTATGTATCTGGCCAAGGGGCAACATGAGGCAAATGAGGAATTACCATCAGATGTTTCCATTAAGAAGTTAGAACTTCTCAGTTAATAGAAGGCTCCTTTTTATTTTTTAATAAAAACCCTTTTGCTCATTGACTGGCAATTTTTGAAACTATAAATACTTTTTTCTTCAGAATGCTGCCTTCCAATGAAGCAAGCCGTTGTCTTGATAGCACTAAAACAGAAGACTGCCATCACAGTTCCATATCAACAAGGGGGGGGGGTAGGGAGGAGAAGGAATGTCAGTTTACTGAAATGCAACCCTCTCAAGCATGGGAAAAGTTGCCTGCCCCCTCCCATGTTCACAGCAATGAACTCAGGCTCACAACAGATGTGTCGGACACACAAAATTCCATTCGATCTGTGTAATTTGGGAACCAGACACGAAAGCAGCGAAGCCATACTTTTAATACCGCTTTAAGGAAGCAATATTCAAAAGCCACAAATTAATATATTTGCTTATTATATATTGTGCCATAGTATCAATATGAACACTGCAATGTTCTTGAAGCATATTTAAGAAATGGGTCATGATGTAATGTTTTTGTATTTCTTTAGTTCAGAAATTAGTGTCAGTGCTTAAGTGGCCAAAACTGCATCATCCACATACAGAAGGGAAGGTACCAGAAGCATCTAAGAAATCTGGAGAAATTCTATATATGCAGAAAACATTTTTTTGGGGGGAAAGAAAGCTAAAAGGTTAATAACAGCTATATGAAGATTGAGAGTACTAAGTAGCTACAGAATCCTTTGTGTCTGGGTTGGAATAACAGAAAATTTCCTAGGGGAAATGACAGGGAATGCAACGGTGTGTCCTGAAAGAAGGTCTGATTGGGTGGCACACTGTATTGGAAACCCCACTGCTGTTCCACTTGTATTTCAAGATTATTAATGTAAACTAGTTCCTTTAATGTCCACCAACCATCTAGCCACAGACTGGGGAGAGAATGCTCTTTATATTTATGCTTATGACTAGAAATTCTACTCTACGTGATATTTAAAGTGATTATATAGTATTTTTAGTTTCAGATTGCTGTAGGAAAACTTCTTTTTAAACACAAAACAAAAACCATAGCATCATTATTATTAGGGGAAAAGAAGACCCTGTTTCACACAGTCCTTAATGTGATATCCTAGAGCCTTCAAAATTATTCAGCTGTTGGATTTGGACATATTGTGGTCCGCCATCTGAGTGAAACCATGGACACCAGTACCTCTAGTTACTGGTGGTGGCATAGAACATGATGGTTACCTGCTGAAGAAGGGGTCTGGCCATTCCAACCCTGTGACAGTAGATGCCCAGAACAGAGGATAAGGAGCAGTCCTCCAATTGTGCCCCTGAAACAAATCTCTCCTGGCTTCACTTTTTCTGGAGGAGGAACTACTCTCTCCCAGCTTTGAAAATGTCACAAACCTATGTACTGATTAAGTAAATCTGCCTCCTAGCCAGTGAAGATGGTACTGCATGTTTCAGTCAAAGGAACACATTTAAATAAAATATGGTTTCTAAATATATATATATATATAATAAAGTACATATCTCTAGGGTCTTGTTATTATGTATGCCAAATTTCAGGTTTCCAGGTTTCATGGTCCTGAAGCTGTTATCCTGAAAGACAGATATATTTTCTTTTATTATTCTACACAGATAACAAGTGAAGAAATTATTAGTGCTGAGCCAAAATGGAGTCCTCCCTTGCACACTTTGCCTCCAGGTTTTGCAGGGTGCAAAGTTCATGGCTATATTAGCAATTTGGATACGATTGCAAATAGTCCATTTAACTGCTGTTGGGAGTTGTTTTTTCAACACAAGTTCCTTCCTACCCAGAGGTCACCAGAGTGAGGGCAGGAAGCATTGCTTCCTGATTCAGCACTCACTCTGAGGTTTCCATGATGACCCCAGGCTGTAATGCTTCCTGACGTTAGTCTGGCATCCTCTGGGTAAGAAAGAACATTGGACTGCAGAGCAACGTGGAACATGACTGCTATAGCTAACTATCAACAGACAGTAGCAGACATGGGTGAGATGAAAGATGAAAGTGGGAGACAGGTTTAATTACTTTTCTCTTCCCTCATGACCTCAGGGTCAGTTTTAAGAGAGAAAAAAATCCACCAAGAACATTTAGTTCAGTCCTTAACTATCATGCATATTTTAGGATAAGTGACAGACTGAAATAGCTTAACCAAGAGCTAGGGCAATTTCAGGTTTGAACATGGCTGGCAGCCATTTTAGGTGGCATATTAAGGTTGCAATGAAAATACAAAAAACAGTTGATTGTTTAATTTATTACGATGATATTTTTCTTATCAGAAAGTGGGAAGAGATGCTTGTGATACTTTTGCCTCACACAGCAAAATAACTTCTATGGCTTAGGCCCTAGGGTGTCATCCACCTTGACTTTGGGAATGGGTAGGGAATTATTTGCTCGTCTACCTCAGAAAGCAAGAAGTTGTGAATGGGCCCTGGGTTTGAACCTGGGTCTCATAGGCTTAAAGTTAACCCACTTAACTGCTTTGCCGTGCTGACTCCTACGTAAGTGTGGAAGTAGGGTGGAGAAATAACTTGATGGTGTATTCTGGAAGGACTGATGACTAATATGTACAAGGGTGCGATTTTGTATATTGTGTGCACATGTAAAACTCAAGGGGATTCTCTGGCTTCTTGTGAAGTTCATTCCATTCCTGCATCTCACTAGCTCACTGCTGCCAGAGGTGACTTGCCTCCCTGATGCATCAGAGTATACTTCTTGTGGAGTAAAATACTTGGCTGCTGACATAAGCCACATTACATGCATTTTGAGAAATGCTTCCCAGGCAGGATGAGCCCAGGCTCTTTAGTGAACAATTTGTTATCCTTGCTTGTAAACATACTGAAGAATGAATAAAGTAGACTGTTTTGGAGAAGGAACAGCTGTAGCATTCAGTTAATGTTTATTTCATATTTATCAAGCAAATTAGGCTAATGAATGCACAGCCGGCTGTTTTCCTCCCAAATTAAACTATTACTCTTCAAGTAGCCATTCAAAACATAAATAAACTGAACCAAAATCATCCCTGATGTGGGACATTTCCGGCACCTTTGCTGGTTTCACTGAAACTGACCTCCTCTTTTAAGCTTATTTTGAGGGGGCTTAATAATCCTTAGTCACATTCCCTGTCCTGCCACTTCTCCGGATGTCATCCACAACTTCCTCTCCTCCCAATGGCCATTTTACTGGTCTCTGTGCTGAGATAATTATGGAGCTGCTGGTGTTCCCTGCACACTAGCCTGGGAATAAGACCCACTGAAGACAACAGCCTTTGCTTTTAAGTAAATGGGTTAGATCCAAGATTTCCTTTCTGTAGACAGCAGGGCTCCACTTACAGAAAATGGCTCTATAATCCTCTATGTAACATTTTCAGAGGAATGGATAAGCTGCTGTGGGACTCAGGAAATGGGAAGATCTACTTCCACCCCCATGTTGCATGCATCTGGATCTGGATCCAGTCCATTTTGTATGTAGAATTATGCCATTTGCATTTAAATTAGAAGTCTTCTGTGGGGCATGGGTCATTTTGTGTCATTATGCCTTCTTAGAGTTTACTTCACTTCTTGCCTTTTAAAACAGAGGTTGGGAGCCTGTATCCCTTGGCATTTTTTAAAAAAAACGTTTAATCATCCCTGACTTAAATGGTGTTTGAATATAAATGAACTACTGAAGTGAGCATTGACTTCAATGTGAAGTTCCAATATCAGTATTGGCTGCATTAGAAATGGATGCCGCAGGGCTTACGTGGTGCTTAATTGTAATCTTGTAGAAACTGACAAAGCTAGCTCTGCAGAAGTTCTCTTACTATTTTGATCCATAGCAGGCAAAATCTCCCTTCTTGCCATCCACTCAAATGCAAACTGATGCCCAAGTGAAAAACAAGGATGTGCAAACATTCAGTTTTTGAGCTGTAGGAAAAGCACTTAGGATAAAAGTTTTCTCTTTGCAGTAATCATTCCCAGCAGGTTAGCATCTTATTCTGCTGAAGAAAAACAACCTCTTGACATCTTACAAACTAAAATATTTAATCCATGAAACCTTATATTGTAATAAACCTGTCCTAATTATAGTAGGTCCAATGAAGTGAAAATGGCTTCTTAATCACAATGAAAAAAATAATTTCATTTGGAAATCTTGCTCTATAGTTTAACACAGCGTAATCAATTCAGCCATAGTATCCCAGGCATGAGAGACTAAGAACAATCATCATAGATTAGGAAATGTTACTGGTCCAAAGACCTAGCTGATCCTGTATGCATCACATAGTCTTGGATCCTGGTTGATTTCTAATACAGAAGAATTGGAATAGATAATTGTCCAGACACCTCTCAACCCAGTGTGGGTGGTACACACATAATAATAGGCTTTTGTTTTCCATGCCAGATGATGAGGTGTCCTCAAACGTGCACAATGTGTAGAAGTACTTTACCTGAACTGGGAACTGCACACAATCCCAGTGGGTCAATAGTTATCTGACAATTCCATCAGTTCTTCTGTGGCAGAGGGTAAGGAAGGGAAAAGGTAGAGGTTGATTAGCACTTTTGAAGAAATATCTGGAAGGATGTCTGCCTAACTCCAGAGTGCAGGGGAAGTGGAATTTATACAGTGCTCACCAGGGAGCACAAAATAGACCGTGCAAACTGAAAACTCAGTCTTTGGCTCTAGCAGACCTAACATTACATAATATTGGCTTTACACCAGCTAACAGAAACACTAAAGTTAATACATGGAAGAGCTTACATGGTATATTTGCTATGATAAAGCACTGCCCTTGTTGACAATATATATGAAGAAGCAAATCAGTTTCTATTTTCACTCTTGTGTGGCAAAGGATATGGCCTCATTATTATTTGTGACACTGAAAATTAATTAGTCTCTGGAAAGATTTCATCTCTGATTGAGCTAGATTTATTGTGCCTTGGATGCCTTGCATGGAAACAAGGTTAACAGAAGGAAACATCTGCTCTTTATCCCTGCAAAATGAGCATTTGTGCAGTTAAGAAGCACATAAGCTTTGAATCACTGCTTGCTATATACTGGACCAGATCTATGAGGTAGGGCTCGGATCCATAATGGGAAAGCACTTGATGATAATATTCCATTTACTGAGTTCCAGTTTTTCCTCTGGACACCTCTTGATAATAGCTTTTATTTTATTTTATTTTTTAATGTAGAAGCAAAAAAGCAAGCTAATCAAAGACAGCTTGAAATGGAAAGCATATGTTAGTCAAGGAAGCCACACATGTGAAACCTTCCTTCATAACTTTTGTAGTGGGACTTTGTCATTTCAACCACTATTTTTCTGCAGTTAATTAAAATTTAGAAAGTTACATTTTGGATGACCATCCCCCTAATTCCCAAATACAGCATTTAAGTTGTACGAGATTTTCAGACGCCTCTTTCAGCGTCTTGCCATGCAAGCGCGGCAAGGGGTCCATTTTGGATGACGCCGTTTCTCTCTCAGCATCGTCCGTGAGTGTTGCGGCTAGCATTGGAGGCGGCCGCGCTGTTTTTCACTCACGGAAGTTGTCTGTGAGTAAAAAACAGCGCGGCCACCTCCAATGCTAGCCGCAACATTCACGGAAGATGCCGAGAGAGAAACGGTGTCATCCAAAATTGTCCCCTTGCCACGCAGTAGCCTCGTTACTGCTCCGGAGGCTGCTTGCACGGCAAGACGCTGAAAGAGGCGTCTGAAAATCTCCGTAGTTTAATAAATGACTTTTCCAAGCTCTGTTAAAATAGGGTGGGAAGAGAATGTCAATTTCATCCCCTATTTGCCTCCCTTAGAATTCACTCATGGACATGTACTTCAGAACAGATATCGGAAGCAACTATTTACAAGTAACCCGAGTTTGCTTTTGCCATTAACAAAGAAGTAGATTATGAGGGATAATTTCATTCTTCTTTACTACAGTGGTAACTATTTTAGTTGTGTTTATACTTGATGAGGGTGTGGCCTCACTAAAAGCTGGAAGGAAGTTACTGTATTATGCTCTGCATGGGGCTACATGCAACTGGGCTTCAGCTGAAAACCTCAGATTTCAGACAAACTCCTATGAGAGAAGGCCATCTTTAAGATACCCAAGCCCTAAGCTGTTCAGCATTTTGTAGGTCAAAAACAGCATGTTGAATCAAGCTCAAAAGCAAAAGGGGAAGCCAGTGCAGTTGGTTCAAGAGTGGTGACATACTGTTTGTAAAATACACCCCAAAGAATTGTCAGCCATAGCATTTTCACTGGTTGTAGCTTCTGAACAATTCCGTCTGCTGGCTGGGGCTTCCAATGTAATGTACCCCAGCTGTTGCTGGCTGCTGGCACAAGATAATATAGCATGCTTAAATCCTGCATCTAGACCTACTACTGCCATCTGCTAGTTGGAGTCTTCATTGCAGAGCACCCCAGATGTTCTTGCTGGACCTAATTTGAGGCCCTCGAACTATATCCCCTTTTGGAAAACCACACACAGGGGTCCTATGTAGAAATTGGGGATAGAGTGGTAAGTTTTGAACTAATAGCTTATCTCTATTGTGTATCTTTTGTTTGCTGTAAACTTGAATAAATACAATTGCTATCCAGACTTCCAAGTTCCAACCCCTGGCATTCTGAATGGGAACGGGTTAGGGGTATAGCTATGGGTGGGGAAAATTAGGGCACTGCCCCTCCAAATATGAATTCTGCCCACTAAATGAAATTTTCCTTCAGTCCCTAAATTTCTAGCATTGCAGTAAGTTAAAACTTCTGTTGAGCATTTAAAAATATAGTTTAGGCATCCAAAGACTCTCACAAGAGTGAGGTTCGTTGCCTAGCAAATGTCTAATTAGCAAAGCAACGTGAGCAAGGAAATCAGGGTGGAAGAAGGGCTTATTTCTGCAGCAGAAATATGGTAAAGACCCTGAGTGAGACAAAAATCCACTCCCAGAGCCCACCTTATACACCCTTTTTCACTGGCATTTGGAGGTTTATTATACATAGTTCATATCTCCTTTCTGCCATGTATCAGATTTGTCTTTGTTCTGGCTAGCTTCTCACAGCCGATGATGTATTCAATGTATGTGAAATCTTAAACAAGGACTGTAATTACAGTAGTACATCAAGGAAGAAGGTCCTTCTCTCATTCAGGTGTTAGTACACTGAGTTTTCCTATGTGGCCCTCTAGTTTAGAGGGAATGGTAATTCTTGGGCTTTGAGTTCAGCTTGGGAATAGGGCATCTTTAATCAATAAATGAAATTTTCATCTATTATTATTTGCATCACAAGACAAGGGTCAGTTCTTCAGGAAATACAAAAACAGAGCAAATTTAAGACTTCTAGGAGTGAATGATTTCCAATGTTTCGCCTTCTGTAATGCTAGAAACTTGGGGAGTGAGGAAAAAATACATTGGGGGGCAGAATTCTTCTCTGCCTTGTAGCTATTTCCATGGGAAGGGCTTGAACTAGAACCTGAAAGAAACAAGAATAACCCCTGGAAACTTGACTCCAGCCCTGAACCTGGAAGGTCTCTAAAAATCCAGTCCTTCCTGCTTTTTTAACAGTAGTTCACCTTTGAGAGAGTTTTCTGTTTTCATTTCTCTGGGATTTTCATGGTAAATCGACAACCAGTCCTTTGTATCATGATGTGGCGTGCTGATGGATTGCTTTATTTTTCAACAATTTAGGAGGAAGATTAGTGACACTGTTTAGCAGTTGTAGGATCCGAGTCCCCCGTGCGTTTCAGATGACTGTTTCCTCCTTTCTGTCTATAGCGCCTAACCTGTATTTAGTTACACTGAACCCTTCTGTGAATACTCTTCTGTCTAAGGAGGCCGGGAAAGAGGGGAAACAGTGGGCTGGGGAGGAGTGATTTTTTAAAACCCCTCAAAAGTGTCCTCAAGTGAATTTGCTTTCTCAGGCAATCTAACATGTATGCTCATGTTGCATATTTTTTTTAAAAGTATTTGCTGTCCTGAAATGTCATGTTCAAACATAAACCATTTGAGGTTAGCTTGAGAGTTGCCACTTTAACTAACTGCAGTTTGGTGCCAAATTCAAACCAGATGTTTATTTTCTGTCAGGAGCATTTTCTGTTGTCTAGGGAGTGGTGGGGCTGGGGGGGGAGGGAATGGAGGAGGGGGGGACAGAGCAGGCATTTTTGTACTGCAGTTGATTAGAAGAAATGACAAAGAGCTAGGCCTTAGATCTGAAATGTTGAGGCGTTTATGATCTCAGCCCCTGCAATTAAAAGAAAACAAAAAACAAAGCAAACCATGGGGATCGAAAGAATATGTAGCACAAACTGTGCGGAGGAAAGAAGGCATGCAAGTCCCCAACAGCTGGCTTTCATTTGGCCCTCAGTTTAATAGCATAAGCTCACACATCTCTTCCAGTTCAGAAGATCATCTGCCAGGTGGGAGGAAATTCTATTCCTTCCTCCTGCTCTCCCTTCTTACACTGCTGGGACTATCACTTCATTTTATATAAAAAAAGGCATTGCCCCAATGTATTTTAGCAGCATTCTTGTTATATCTGCAGAAGATTTCTGGAGGAATAGGAATTCAGCATAAACTGGCAGGTCGCAGGGAGACCTGTAGCTCTCCAAAAGTTGTTGGGCTCCATCTCCTATCAGCCACAGCAGCCGCAGCATGACCAATAGTCAGAAATGATGGCTATTATCGCTAAGGGTTGCCAAGTAAAAGACTGGACAGGGCTCCTATGCCTTTAAAGGTTGTATTGAAAGAAGAATGTTATGGTCTTGGGTACTGGGCACTTAGCTCCTACAACTGCGGAACTGTGTCACTAATCCAAAATTGTTAAAAAATAAGGCAACCCATCAACGTACCACATAATTATACAATGGACTGATTGTAGATTTACAGTGGAATTCTGTCTTCTTCACAATCTTTAAATGTACAGTAGCCTTGTTCTGTATTTCACGTGGCAACCCTAATTGTTACCCAATGCCATCTGAAGGGTCACAGATTCCCACCTCCTAGTACAGATAAAACCAAAAGAATTTGCTTTTTGTGGCATGCATTGTAATTTTTAGTCTGGATGTGACAGAAAACTATTTTTGTAGCCATGTTTGTCAGAACATCTGTGAGGGATTTACCTACCCACACACCCCATGTTACCAGAGCTAGGCTTTTCATAATTCAGGTTCAGGGCACCTTTAGACATTGACCCAAGTTCATAAGACCTGTGCAAGCAACCAGTTCAGAGCTTTGGCAACAGTATCCTTTGCCTTCGCTAACAATGTGCTGGGCAAGGACGGAGGTGGCAGAGAGAATGAACATGAAAAGGAGGAGAGACAAGGAAGTTGTAGAGGGAAAGAGACTGAAAAGATTGCAGAGAAAGTTTTTCGGGGGGGAAAGATGGTGGTGTCTTGCTCACTTTGGGGCTCTGTCCAAGTTTGCTACAGAGGACTTTTTCATGGGGGTGGGGGCAAAGGAGGTCTGGAGAAGAACCGGGCTGTCGCGCTTACAGAGCCCCGTTTCAGACAGCCCCATCCTCCAAGTGCAACATCCCTGTTCTTCTCCAGACCTCCTTAGGGTTTTTTCCCCCTGTCTGAAAAAGTCCTTAGAGTTGTCAGGTCAGGACTACGCCAGGTTCTGAGATTTTAGGGCTAAAACTTGAAACCTGAAAATGAACCTTTGTGATGTCACAGGCCAACAGTTCTGATGGTATTACAAGGGTGATTTACAAGGGTAGCCCCTGGTGATGTCTTTAAGCATGATAAATTACGTAAGCATCAAACACAGTTAAACTTTAAGAGAGAGAGAACCACAGAAAACACCATGAGCCTGTAGGGAGGAAGAGGTTGCTGCTTGCTAGTGCTGTTGCTGCTGCCTTGGACCTCTGCTTCGAAGTGGATTCCCTGCTCTTCAGATGGGGACAGGATCCTTGGAGTGGTGGGAGCCACACATGTGTACTAGATCCTCACCCTTCCTGGCTCATTAAACTGGCCAGAGGGGGACTGGCTGAGTGGGTGAAAAAGGTAATCAATGCCTCCTTACAACAAAGAAGAGTTCCAGTTTGCCTGAAAGAGGTAGGCATTTCTTGAAAAGGCTGCCCCTGGATCCCTCTATAATGGATCATTTTCAGCCAGTGTCTAACATACAATTCTTAGGCAAAGTATTTGAGTGTGTGGTGGCCTCCCAGCTCAGGGGGTTCCTGGAAGAAACTGACTATCTAGATCCATTTCAATCTGGTTTCAGGCCTGGTTATGGGACAGAGACAGCTTTGGTCACCTTGGTGGATGAGCTACACCAGGAACTGGACTGGGGGAGTGCATCCCTGTTGGTTCTGCTAGACTTTGCAGCGGCTTTTGATACCACCAACCATGGTATCTTTCTGGGCTACCTTCCTGGGATGGGACTTGGAGTCCTTGCTGGAGGGGCAAACCCAGAAGGTGGTGCTGGGGGACTCCTGTTTGATTCCTTGGCTGTTGGCCTGTTGGGATCCTCAAAGTTCTGCTTTGTCTCCCATGCTATTTAATATATATTTAATATATTCATGAAACCACTGGGAGAGGTTTCTATCCCGCCTTTCTCCTTTGGGTCCTGCCATAGGGAGAAAGTCGGGATATAAATAAATAAAATAAATAAAAATCATCCAGAGTTTTGAGGTATGGTACCATCAATATGCTACTACTCCTTTCCATCCTTATCCAAGAAGGCTGTCTTGGACCTAAACCAGTGTCTGTCATAAGTAATGGCCTGGATGAGGGCAAACAAATAAAAACTTAATCCAGACAAGACAGAGTGATCCTGGTCAGTTAAAAAGCAGATCAGGGAATAGGATTTCAGCCTGTGTTAGATGGGGTTACACTCCTCCTGAAGACACAGGCTCACACTTTGGGTGTACTCCTGAACTCAGCTTTGAACCTGGAGGCTTAGGTTTCTGCAGTGGCCAGGAGTACTTTTGTACATTCAAAGCTTGTGTACCAACTGTGTCCATTTGTTGAGATGCCAGATCTGGCCATTGTGGTAAATGCCTTCATTGAACTCTGTTCAGACTACTGGACATGCTCTACATGGAGCTCTGCCTTTGAAGAGTGTTCAGAAACTTCAGCTAATTCAAAGAGCTCCAGCCAGAGTGTTAACCGGGACAGGTACAGAGATCATAATACTCAGCCTGTTACAACATATCCACTGGCTGCCAGTTTGTTTGGGGGCACAATGCAAAGTGCTGTTTGTGATCTGTAAAGTCCTACATGTCTCGAGTCCAGGCTATTTGGCAGACTGTCTCTCCCTATATGAGCCTGCCCAGGCCCAGAGTTCCTCAGGAGAGACCCTTCTCTCAGTCCCACCACTATCACAAGCATGGTTGGTGGAGATGCAAGAGAGGGCCTTCTCAGCGGCTGCCCCTAGACTCTGGAACTCCCTTCCCAGGGAGGCCAGAATGGCCCTCTCTCTGCTGTCCTTCCATCAGCAGGCAAAGACTTTTTTTTTATTCTGGCTGGCTTTTAAAATGGAAAGTTTTGAAAAATGGGCTGAGGGTGCAGTATTGTTTTTAGACTGAACTGTTTTAAATTACTTTTTATCTATTAGTAATATTTTATCTTTTTAAATGTAGTTTTAAATCATTTCAATATTGTCAATAGTTTAAACACATTTTAATGTTCACTTTTTTGTATGTATTTAGCTGTATTGTTTTTAAATGGCAAGCTACCTATAGTCCCAATTTTGGAAGAAAAGCAGGAAATAAATAAATAAATAAATAAATAAATATTCCTTCCATTTTTTGTAAAACACACACACACACACACACACACACACACACCAAGTTGGGAAAAATATAAATACACACAATTTTCAAGGCAGTGCTTTTGCCCTGTGATTCTTCCCTCTCTCCTGAGAAGTGGAGAAGAAGGTTGAGGCCTTGAGAAGATGCTCAAGGAGTGAGTGTGGGTGTCTGCAGCCTTTAAAAAAGCCTTCAGCCACCACCTATTCCTCCAGGAGCAGTTAGGAGTGAGTGTGGGCGTCTGCACCCTTTAAAAAAGCCTTCAGCACTTCCAGGTTGATGAATGCCGTGGCGGACTTTTTAAAGAAAGAAAATCTCTACTCTTACAGTTTATTAGGATAGCCTTCACCTGTCTTGACAGCTGCAGTGCTTAAACCTGCCATCTTTTGTTGTCAATAATCAGCACTTAGCAAGGATCTCCCTGCCCTGAAGTGACCATCTCAGAAATGAAGAAACTTTCTCTCCAGGCGAACAAGAGAGTGCTTCCGGGTGGTGCAGCAACACCCTCTTGTGTCTACTGTAGGAACAGGTGCTTCAACACAGCAGTGGCGGCAGCAGCGACTGGGCCGCAGGGAGGACAGGCGGAGGCCCAAACCACCCAGAGAAACATTACCCAAGGTGGCGCACTAGCAGTCGCGGCGGCAGAGAAGCCGGGGAGGACTCGGGCAGGTATAGAACCCCGCCCAGGAACACCTTCTCAAAGCAATGCGGCAGCGGCAGCAACTCGGCCGCAGGGAGGACAGGCGGAGGCCCAAACCGCCCAGAGAAGCACCATCCAAGGTGGTGCAGCGGCAGTCACAGCAGCAGAGAAGCCAGGGAGAACTTGGGTGGGTATAGAACCCAACCAGGAACACCTTCTGCCAGCGGCCGAGGCAGTGATGGGGCCACAGGGAGGACAGGCGGAGGCCCAAACCGCCCAGAGAAACACCACCCAAGGTGCCATTAAAGCCATTTGTTGAAGTGGCCATGAGAACACAGGGTTGGGAATACAGCTGTATCCTTTGCTATTCTCATTATGTACAGGGACCGGGAATGACCTGGGAGCAGGAATTGAGGTTGTGCGGGGGAAGGGAAGGTATGGCAGTAACAGAGTGAAGAGTTGTTACAAAAGAAGGCGGGATCGATGTTTAACACCTATCCTGCCTTCAGTTCACTCTGTTTCCCAGAATAAATTGGAGAGCACACCAACCATTCCACAGCCCCTTACTCTGCTCCTTTGCAATGCCAGGTCAGTTAAAAACAAGACTCATATCATCCATGACCTTCTATTGGATGAGAATGCCGACGTGGCATGCTTTACGGAGACCTGGCTGGGAGAGGCCAGTGCTGTGACTTGGGTGCAGGCACTCCCGGCTGGGTACTCAGTTAGTGAGCAGGTAAGGAAAAGTGGGGGGTGGTGGTGGTTCTGGTTCATAGAAACAATCTAACCTTGACCAGGAAGCCTATTCGGAATGCAGTCCACATCGAGTGTATGTACCTACGGCTGAGGTCCAGGGATAGTTTAGGGATTCTGTTAGTATACCTGCCACCCCGTTATCTAACAGACTCCCTAACTGAGCTAACAGAGCTGGTCTCAGAATTGTTGCTGGAGTCGTCCAGACTTTTAGTTCTGGGCAACTTCAACATCCCACTCGAGACCAGCTTGCTAAATCTAACTGGCATAGCTCAGGAGTTCATGAAATCCATGACAAACATGGGCCTATCCCAATTGGTTGTCGGGCCTACTCACTGTGCAGGTCATACCCTTGATGTGGCCTTTAGCACAGAACAGGAATATCTGTGGGCAGAGGTCATCAAAACCTCCACATGGTCATGGACGGATCATTTCCTGGTCAAGATGGAGCTAAGAGCCACTGTCTGCCCCACCAGGGTGGTGAACCTATTAGAATGGTCCACCCTTGAAGGCTAATGGAACCAATTGGATTCCAGTAAGCCTTGGAGGGTTTAATGGTTGGTAACGCCGGTGATTCTGTCAAAGCTTTGGTTAATATTTGGAACACCGACCTCACCAAGGCTATCAACACAATTGCTCCCAAACATCCTTTCCAGCCTGCTCCTAACCGTAAGCCCTGGTATTCAGAGGAGCTTAGGAAGATGAAGTGGGCTGGACAATGACTAAAGCACACCTGGCAGAAGACTCAACTCTTATCTGACAAGACTCATCATAGGAATTTCCTTGATTTTTATCAAGAGACGATACGTGCAGCGCAGAAGTTTTTCTCCTCTGCTCGAATTGCATCTGCAGAGTCCCATCCATCGGAACCGTTTAGGGTGGTGGGGGAGCTGACGCAGATTCCACCTGCACAGAAACCCTTACTCAACCCGACAACGGCCTGCTGTGACATGTTTAACATCCACTTTGCAGATAAAATCTCTTGGATAAGAGCTGACTTGGATGCCAGTGTTATGACAGAATCTATATACGAGGAGTCCAGCAACTCCGTTGATGAAATTTTATTGGATCAGCTTCAATTTGTGAGTACCGATGACATGGACAAGCTCCTTGGCAGAGTGAGGAAGATGACCTGTCCCCTCGATCCCTGTCCATCATGGCTGGCCACCCAAGGGGGAGACGCATCGAGAGTACTCCTTAGGGATATTATCAATGCGTCCTTCAGGGAGGGGTCCATTCCACCCTGTCTGAAGGAAGCGGCGGTTAAGTCGCTCCTGAAAAAGCCTTCCCTGGACCCCCTTGGACAGGAACAACTATAGACCAGAGACTTCCTTGCTGCCTTTTCTAAGCAAGGTGATTGAGAGGGCAGTCGCTTCCCAACTCCAAGCTGTCTTGGATGAAACCAATTATCTAGATCCATTTCAAATTGGCTTTAGGACGGGATATGGAGTGGAGACTGCCATGGTTGCTCTGGATGACCACCTCTGCTTGGGTATCAACAGGGGTAGTGTGACCCCATTGGTGCTCTTGGACCTCTCAGCAGCCTTTGATACAATAGATCATTCCATCCTCTTGGATTGCCTGAGAGGGTTAGGAATTGGAGACACTGCCTTGCAGTGGTTCCGTTCCTTTCTCTCGGGCAGATCCCAGAGGGATACTAGAATAGAGCTTAATTGTGGCATCCCTCAGGGCACCATTCTGTCCCCGATGCTATTTAACATCTATATGAAGGTGCTGAAAGAGATCGTTCGGAGGCATGGCGCGCGGTGTACCCATCAGTATGCCGATGACACCCAGATGTATTTCTCCATGTGTCAGCCGTTGGCTTTGACTTCAGATGGCGTGTCTCCTCTCAATGATTGTCTTAAAGCAGTAATGGACTGGATGAGGAAAAACAAACTGAGACTGAATCCAGACAAAACGGAGGTACTAACAGTTATGAGCCCAAAACCAGATCTGGGAATACAACTTCCAATCCTGGATGGAACCACACTCTCCTCCAAGGACTGTGTCCGCAGTCTAGAAGTGCTCCTGGACCCATTGCTCCTGATGTCTAATCAGGTAAATGCAACGGTCAGGAGTGCATGTTATCAACTTCGGCTGATACGCCAGCTGCGCCCTTTCCTGGAAACCAGGGACTTCGAAACTGTGGTACATGTGCTGGTAACCTCCTGTCTCAATTTCTGTAATGCACTCTACATGGGGCTACCCTTGTGCTTGACTTGGAAACTTCAACTAGTTCAGAACATGGCAGCCAGGTTGATTTCTGATGTTTCCAGAAGAGAGCACATAATACCTGTGTTAAAAGCTCTCCACTGGCTGTCTATTAGTTTCCGGGCACAGTGCAAGGTGTTGGTTATGACTTTTAAAGCTCTACATGGCTTGGGGCCAGCTTACCTCCGGGACTGCCTCCTCCCGTATGATCCTCCCTGCGTGCTTCAGTCCTCTGGGAAGAATCTGTTACAATCTATAAAAACAAGGCTGTTGGTGACCTCCCAGAGGGCCTTCTCTGCTGCCGCTCCCAAATTATGGAATGGCTTGCCGGACGAGATCCGTCTTATTATCACCTTAGACAACTTTAAAAAAAGCTGTAAAGATGGATCATTTCCAGCAGGCCTTTCCTGAATAACTATCCTGGCCCAAAGGTTCGGCTGTCTTTCCCTCTTTAAACTGCCATTGATTTCTTCTTCTTCTTCTATTTTAATTATTGTATTTTTAAAAAATCTTTCTAATTTAATATTTTTTAAGGGGTGGGTGGGTTAGGGTATTGATGTAATTATGGAGTTTTATACTGTAAACTGCCCTGATTGCATCACAGAGGGGCGGGATAGAAATAAATTTATTATGATTATGATTATGATTATGATACCACATCACCAGATCCAACTGCCAGTCCTGTAGTCTTGTATATATGAATGCATCAGCTTGTTCCTTGCCTGTGGCAGCTGAATATATTGGGCCATCCATGCTTCCATATTTATCTGAGGACCTGAAAATATCATACATGCATACAACTGTATGTACTGTACTTAGAGAGCCTAAAGACAGCTACAGCATGAATGCATTTGTTGATTTTCCTTAGGCAGCAAAATGTCATGGGCCATCCCTAACTGCAGAGTTGAAGGCCCTTGAACCCAATTTTAATCCTCATATCATATTTATTTATTTATTTATTTATTTATTTATAGTATTTATACCCTGCTTGTCAGCCACAAAGTCTCTCAGAGAGGCTTACAAATTATTAGCAATAGCACTTATGTTTCCTCACTACTCTATAGAGCCAGGCACCCCCTAAGTGGTTTGCAATGTGTTAGCTAATTTCTGCCACAAGCTGGGTACTCATTTTACTGATCTATGAAAGGATGGAAGCTTGAGTCAACCCTGGAGTCCTGGAGGATCAAATTCACAACTTTGTGGCTGTAGTACCGGAATTTAACCACTGCTGCACCAGGGCTCCTAATACATTTCTGCCAAAAGACTTTGTTCTTCGTGCCCTCAACAATTTTCTTATTTATGGGTCCTGAACATCTACAGTGGACTCCTATCAACCAAGGTTACTCACAGTTTCATCAGCAAAACCTGGAGCAGCTTAGAGCTGCTTTGTACTGTAGTGTAAAGTTGTCAGGAGTAGGTCGCAAAATGATCTGTTCCTGCCATTTGTCTTTTCTGGCCATTTGTTTCTGCTCAAGATTTACATTTACATTTCTTTTGTGATGACCACAGAGGGAGAGAAGATGAGATCTGCAGAGAACAAATGGTTGGGAACTCAGAATAACAATAGTGGGGGAATACTGGGCGAGAGAGTGTAAATATTTGAAGTAGCCAATGAATGAGTGACACGACAGGTTTCCTGATTTGTAAATACTTTTATATTACTGCTTTTTTGAGGGGGGCTTCATTCGAAGCAACAATGTTGTGTAGTAAACTCTTCAGACTTTTTGTCTAGTAATAAAACTTACTGTTTAACTCTGAGGCTTCTGCTTACTGAGTCTAAAGACGCCTGCACATGACAAAAGTGTCTACAAGTCTCCACATGAGATTCTTTTCTCTGGTCTTGTAGTGCCCTCCAAGTGGTTCACCCAAAACTTTAGGGAGAAATTTGTATCTTGCTTTAGTGTCACTCTAAAATGCACCACTGAAAGCACTTGTTTGTTATGACTTCCCTCAATACACCTAAATCAGTAGTTTACGACCCCAAACCATCAGCGTGTAAGTGCACGTTCAATATCGCTTGGTAATTCAATGAGACTTGGGAATATTATTACTACTGGCATCATCCCTGCCCACCAAAGGTATGAGGCCCTTGACAGATTATCCAAAGACAATGGAGCTCTCATAAGTAACAGCACCAAAAAGTTCCCTGACTTTGATGTACTGGGATGGAAAATGTCAGTCTCTATGAAACAATTCTTCTATTTTTCTCATAGAATGGAGCTCATAGAAATATTGCTGCACAAAAATCTTGTCACAAGAGTTCTTCATTTAAACACTATAATTTAGGCTGGGGCCAGGGGGCAGGGAGAAGTAATAGAATCGGAGAATCCCAGAGTTGGAAGAGATCACAAGGGCCATCCAGTCCAACCTCTGCCTTGCAGGAATACACAATCAAAGCACTACTGACAGATGGCCATCCAGCCTCTGTTTAAAAACCTCCAGAGAAGAATACTCCACCACACTCAGAGGCAGCATATTCCACTGTTGAACAGCTCTTACCATCAGGAAGTTCCTCCTAATGTTTAGGTGGGATCTCTTTTCCTGTAGTTTGAGTCCATTGCTCCATGTCCCTAGTCTCTGGAGCAGCAGAAAACAAGCTTGCTTTCTCTTCAATATGACATCCTTTCAAATATGTAAACATGGCTATCATCTTAACCTTCTCTTCTCCAGGCTAAACATATCCAGCTCCTTAAGCTGCTCCTCGTGGTTTATAGACCTTTCACCATTTTGGTTGCCCTTCTCTGGACACGTTCTAGCTTGTCAATATCCAGAACTGGACACAGTATTCCAGGTGAGGTCCAGTACTTGTGCTGTTGCTATTGGTAAACAGTTGGGAGTCAGAAATACTTGTTGAGGTACTGCAACCAGTGGTAGCTGGTAGCTTCCATGCCTGTGGTTAGTTAAACTGCTCTGGGTTTTAGTCTGAACTTCAAAGAAATTATACAAGGTATTGAACTTTTTATTTGGGGGGGGGGAATAATAGTTAAGCACCTTGGGTAGCTCCTTTACACTGGACTGGATTCACTGGTCCACTAACATGGAAGCCAGCAGCATCAGTGACTCCGATCTACCTTTTGTCCACCTCTACCATAGCGGATATAATACAGCTCCTCTCCAGAAACATTGGCGTGATTTCTTTGGTATTTCTTCAACCTTATGGAGATGCAAGCCTGTTTCCTTACTTTGTGACATGGCCTTATTTGTTCATCAAAACATTTATTAAAGATGTGAAATTGAAGGCTTTTACGCTGGCATGCATAGATTTTCCTTGGTTTTTTTCCGGGCTGTGAGGCCGTGTTCTGGAAGAGTTTCTTTCTGATGTTTTGCCTGAAATCCCAGGATTACATAGGATGGAACCATGGCAGTTAAAGTGGAATCATAATGCTATAAATGTGTAATGGGAAAGGCACCTGATAGGAAACCAGAATACTTGCAATTGCAATATGAGGCTACCAAAAAACAGTTTTATGTGGAGGAGACTTTATACTGGAAGATGTCTGCACCTCACTGCAATTGTTATCAGCTTTAAAAAGCTCTCAGTATTAAAGATGTTATTTAGTTGCACCGTCCTTCCTTTTCTTGCACATTCTGAAGTGTGCACATGTGTGAGAAAAAAGATATTGAGAGCTTTCTTAAGAATACAATCAGCTGATAACAATTGCAGTGAGGTGCAGACTTCTTTCAGTATCAATAAAGTCTCCTTCACATAAAACTGTTTTTTGATAGCCTCATATTGCAATTGCAAGTGTCCTGGTTTCCTATCAGATGCCTTTACCATTACACATTTATAGCACTATGATTCCAGTTTAACTGCCATGGTTCCATCCTATGTAATCCTGGGATTTCCAATTTAGGGAGGGGCATTTACAATTCTCAGCCAGAGAGCTCTAGTGCCTCACCAAACTGCAAACCCCCAGATACCATAGGATGCAGCCACTTAGAGTGGAACCATACTGCTCTAACTGTGTACAGTCAGCCCTCTGTATCCACAGATTTGGTATCCACGGATTCCACCATCCATGGCTTGAAAATATTTTTTAAAAAACCCCAAGAAGCAAACCCTGATTTTGCCATTTTCTATAAGGGACACCATTTTACTATGCCATTATATATAATCGTACTTGAGCTCCCATGGATTTTGGTACCCATGGGGTGTCCTGGAACCAAACCCCAGTGAATACCAAGGGCCTGCTGTAATACGAAAGGGCCTCTGCTATCCACATGAAACCTGCACAGGTTTGGATGGGTCCAAGTTGCTCATTACTTCCCAATGCAGGCTATTCTCACTGATCTATCACATCCCTATTTCTAAATTCAGACTAAGGACTTTTTCAAATGGGGAATAAAACCCCCATCGAGGTCAGGAGGAGGACGGTGCTGTTTCGCTTACAGTGCCACATTTCATATGATGCCATCCTCCTCCTGACCTTCCCCCGACCTTCCCCCGTGCTGAGGGCTGGAGAAACACCCTGCTTTTATTAATGGACAACCCCCGTCAATAAAAAGTGGCATGTTTCTCGCTCCCCTGACACAGAGGAAGCATGGGGGAAGGTTGGGAGGAGGACAGAGACGTATGAAACGCATCACTGTAAGCAAGACAGCACCGTCCTCCCGACCTCGACCTAGTCCTTAGACTATACCCATTGAAATAAATGAGGCTAACTCCAATACTATTGATTTCAGCATGACTAAATCTGGATCCCAGGGCAGCTTCCTCATTTAGCCATCACTTGTAGCAATGGTGTACATCCAAAGAACACACCACTACATAGTGTACATGTAAATGGTTGAGGTACACTGTATGTTTTCATTTATTTAGGTTTTACTTATCTTGGTTTATCCTGTCCTTGAGGTTTGATTGAGCAAACCAGTGTCAAAGTCTGCTATATAAAACACCAACTAAATATACAGTTTCCCATATTGTTTTAATTCCCAAAGAGAAAAGTAACACAAACAATCTAACATTTGAATCTGCCAATATTTGCATAGATGGATTTCTATCTGGAGAGACAATTGGCTAGTTTACAAAACCTGGACAATGGTGCATTCACTGCCATATTGCTATTACATATTTAACTTGCCTCCCAGCTACCAAATCAGGTGTGGCTGTTGCCAGAGAAAATCTGTTCTACATGACAGAAGTTTGCTAAATGAGCCGTAACTGCTAGTTACTTGGTTGTGGTCCCATAAACTTTCAGTGTTCTGTACTTAATGCTTAGTACATTTCACTATAAAGAAAACCACAGTGTTGCTACAGTACTGGCCTCTGGTGGAGTACAAAGATGTTAAACCTAGTCTATGCTTCCCAGCCTGTTATTCTGAATGGATTGTTTATAGTCCCTCCATTAAGAAATGGTCTCTGCAATTTGAATTTTTACATAAAAGGAATTAGTGCCATCTTGTGGGCTTGGGGTTTACTGCAGTGTTGAATAAAATTGTGTGCCTTCAAGTCATTTCCAACCTATGGCAAACCTATCACAGGTTTTCCTTGGCAAGATTTGTTCAGAGGGGGGTTGCCTTTGCCTTCCTCTGAAGATGAGAGTGTGTGGCTTGTCCAAGGTCATCCAGTGGGTTTCCATGGCTGAGAGGGGATTTGAACTCTGGTCTCCAAAGTCATAGTCCAGTGCTCAAACCACTACATCACGCTGGCTGCCTCTTAGTAAGCTTACTGAGGCCAAACTAGGGAGATTTTCACATGGGGAAATTAGGGAGCGGGGAGATAATAAGTTGGCGTTCACCTATGGCAACCTCAAATTGAGTGGTAGGATATCATTCACTGAACTGTACCGGCGTCCCTAATGGATAGGGTACAGGGAGGTAGGGTATCCTTAGGATCTGCCTCGGGGGGGACATCCTTCACAGAAGCTACATGGCTTGGGATTTCCTTCCCGATGCGGGCCCTCCAGCAGATGGCGCCCAAGGGGAACCCCTGACACCGGGATCCCCCTTGGGGCTCAGGTGAGTCGCCCAGGGACGCTGGGGGTTGGGTCACTAGTGACCAACCGCCCAGGTGCGTGACCCCACGAGGGATCTCCCCCCTTTTTACACACTTTGCATACCACAAGAATATCACAATAAATAGGTCATTTATCAATAAAAGTGGCCCATATTACAACCCAATCCTATGTGTGTGGTCTCGTCATTTCATGCGTCAATCATTAAATGGTCTCTGCAATTTGAATTTTTACATAAAAGGAATTAGTGCCATCTTGTGGGCTTGGGGTTTACTGCAGTGTTGAATAAAATTGTGTGCCTTCAAGTCATTTCCAACCTATGGCAAACCTATCACAGGTTTTCCTTGGCAAGATTTGTTCAGAGGGGGGTTGCCTTTGCCTTCCTCTGAAGATGAGAGTGTGTGGCTTGTCCAAGGTCATCCAGTGGGTTTCCATGGCTGAGAGGGGATTTGAACTCTGGTCTCCAAAGTCATAGTCCAGTGCTCAAACCACTACATCACGCTGGCTGCCTCTTAGTAAGCTTACTGAGGCCAAACTAGGGAGATTTTCACATGGGGAAATTATTCCCCTGAGACTCTCTCTGGCTTTTCTTCGCAAACGAAGATTCAGGAAGGACTCACCTGCGCTTTCTGCAAGCATGCTGGTGACTAAAAAGGCCAATCCAAGATAAACAAGTCCGGTTGCAGAAAGCACAGCAGAAGGTCTCCTTGGGTGATGTTTTTGGGTTGTGATTCTTTCTGCGTCAGAAATGGGGCTCTTCCGGGAGCAGAGCTCCGTTTCGCATGCCCCTTTCCTTCTCCCGATCTGACGTCGTCCTCACTCTGTGCTGCTTCCATTTCTCTGCCAGTATCTTCCGTCATTTTTTAAGAACGAAGAACTTTTTTTAAGAACGAAGAACTTTTGTTCTTAAAAAATGACGGAAGATACTGGCAGAGAAATGGAAGCAGCACAGAGTGAGGACGATGTCAGATCGGGAGAAGGAAAGGGGCGTGCGAAACAGAGCTCTGCTCCCGGAAGAGCCCCATTTCTCTCCCAACCTCTCAGGGGAATAATTTCCCTGTGTGAAAATCTCCTAGTAGTTATAAGAGATGTGAAGCTGTGAGAGTTGTAAGGTTAAGGGTTCCCACTGCTCACACATCACTGTTCCAGTTTGAAATACAAGGTAGTTAATCTCAAATCATCAGTGTGAAATAGCACACATAACCTTTAACTCAACTTGTTTAGAAAGCTAAATGTGAAAAGAGATATTGGATGTACACTTACACACTGATAGTTTAAGATTATAAAACACTGATTTGGATGTGTTTAGAGAAATCATAACAAACAAGTGGTTTCAATAGTGCATTTTAGAATGATACTAAAGCAAGATATGCATGTGTCCCTAAAGTACAAAGCTGCTCTAAGTTATTGCAAGTTTTGCTAATGAAACTGTGAATGACCTTAATTGACAGGAGTCCAGCATAGATGTTCAGAACCCATGAATAAGAAACTTGTTGAGGGCAAAAAGAACAAAGTCTTGTGGCACAAATGTTTTATGGCATGAGGATTAAAGCTGAGTTGAGGGGCCTTCAAGCATACACATACATACACACATACACACCTCCCATGTTGCACCCAACCCTTCATGACAAAGCCGGAGCTGTCTCAAAGAGGTCACTTCCAGTCTTCCAAAAATGATATTTGGGGCCAAAGCAAGATGTGGGGAGGCTTCCAGAGAGATGGGTCCCCATTTTTAAGATTGTTTTTGGATTTGTTTATATGCAATAAGGGCAGAGCAATGCAAGTTCCCAGGACTTGTCTAGTACCTATCTATTGTATTTATATCCCACCTTTCACCCATAAATTCTTCAAAGGCAGCTAGGATCAAATACACTCCATCATTTAATCACTGCCAGCCCCAAGTGTTTTGCCATGAGGTGAGGGAGGGCGTTTCTTGGCACCCCACACAGGGGATACAAAAAGCTCAAAATATTTATGAACTGGATTTGCCACCAAATAGGGAAACCATGTGTCCTACTTTACAGAAGCAGTCTTCTTCAGAGGAGGAACCTCCAGAAGGTGTTTTTAAACTACTCATCAGCACTTAGCCTTTGGTCAGCAGATAAAGGAGGCATACAAATCAGTGTGGATTACAGCTGCAGTAATCCCAGTGGTCACTTGTAGCCTTGTCAAATCTAGATCATCCCAGGGCCTGAGATTTCCAGGCCAGATCTTGAGACCTAGGAGCAGGCCACATGGTGATGTCACAGGAAGTTGACTCCCATGATGTCACAGGGGGTGGGCTCTGGTGATACCAAAAATATTATGCGATAAACTCATTATGGAATCATAGAGCTGGAAGAGACCACAAGGGCCATCTAGTCCAACCCCCTGCCATGCAGGAATACCCAATCCAAGCATTCCAGATAGATGGCCATCCAGCCTCTGAGCTCACAGCATGACATTCAAACACACACACAGCAAATATTTCCCAGGTCAGAAATGTAAAATAAGGATCTTAGCTAAAGGGGCTATTCTCAGATCCAGCCCATCTCCTGTCTCTGCTTCACAAATGCATAGACCAAACCCTCAAAACCTCAGGTTACAGGTGTTTGACTGGCAGTGCAGCTAGTGTGGGAAACAACCTCCTGACAGATGCTGATGCTGCCGGTGCCTTAAACCAGCCCTGCAGTAGGCAAAAGTCTGAACAGCCGACTAGTTCCCTCCCACCAAAATATAGTCTTCTTTGTGAGGTATATAAAAGTAGTTTTATGCACAAAATACTTGTGCATAGCCAACGTAGATTTATCTTCTTGAGGAAAGTAAAAGAAAAGATAAGAATAACTGCATTGTATCAGGAGAGCTGGAGCAGCTCAGGCAGGGAGAGCTCTTATCACATGCTTCATGGAGGACAGGCAGGGAGAGAGAGTGGGGAAGGTGTGGGAGCAGATGAGACCCAGAGAAGAAAGGAAAGCCTATGTGATGCAGGAAGAGAATGTGTGTGAACACACATAAACATGTGAAGTCGAAGGCTTTCACGGCCGGCATCCATAGATTTTCCGTGGTTTTTTTCCGGGCTGTGAGGCCATGTTCTGGAAGAGTTTCTTTCTGACATTTCACCTGCATCTGTGACTGGCATCTTCAGAGAATGGCTGGGTAGGAGTGTGTCTGGGATTTATATGCTGTGAACCCCTGTAGGGGAGTATATGTAAATTTGTGTAATTGACTGGTTAGTTTCTGGGTATAGAAATGCAAGGCTCGTTAGTGTCTGTTTGGCTAATGGTTGGTTGATGGGCCATTATCTGCTAGAACTCCCCCTGTCCCTGGGTACAACTCCTTTGTAAGTGTTTGAGTTTTAATTCTATTGTATTTCAAAACTGGGAGCCAGATTTTGTTTACTTTTAAGGTTTCTTCTTTCCTGTTGAAGTTGTCCAGGTGTTTGTGGATTTCAATAGCTTCTTTGTGCATTCTGACATAGTTGTTGGCCTGGTCTAGAATTTCTGTGTTTTCAAATAGCATTTTGTGTCCAGGCTGGTTTATAACATGTTCTGCTACTGCTGATTTTTCTGGCTGGCCCAGTCTGCATACTTTGCCTACACTGCTAGAGTGACATGCAAAGCTAAATACCAGTGAGCATATGCATGCAAAAGGCTGCTAACTCCAACAAATACAAACAGGGAAGCTATCCTTCTATGGTGGGAATGAGCAGGTGACCTAGGTGACCATCCACCAATTGGCCCCTCCCCCCCAATTCCACCACAATCACATTTTGGGGTGTGTGTCAAACCACATTTTTTTTTAAACAGATCTTCCCTAAAACAGCAGAGTATATAGAAGGTTTTTAAAAACCTTCTTAAAGCCCTCAAGCATCGAAAAGAGGTGTTTTCACACCGGAAGGAGAGGAACATCATGTGTTCCAACAGGAACGGGATCCAGACACATTATTTAGCTTGTGCAGATCCAGCCTCAGTTTGTAACAATTGAGGTAAAGTGAGGAAAAAGCGGAGAAAGTTAGTGGAAGGGAGAAAAACTGGGATATTATAAAAGCAGCTGAAAAATGGGACAACAGAGGACTAGCCAGGGCTGTCCTTGCCAAATCAGAACAGTTGCAGAGTATGGGAATGGTGGAGATGGCTGTCTTGTCAGCTCACATAGAAAAACCATATCTTTTCTTCTTCCAGTGCTGCTCACCCTGAGATCTATCTTCAACCTGGAAACCCAGAGAAGCAAGGTAATTCCTTGACACTTCAGCTGGTTCCCAGAAGTGTGGTACCTCTACCTGCTGTCCATACTTCCTCTCTTCCACTTCCCCTATCTTTTCATAGCTGTTTTAAATCCGAGTATCACTGCTGCTGTGTGCCTTCAAGTTATTTCTGACTTATGACAATGTGAAGGCAAACCCAACCTATGGCAAACCTATCACAGGTTTTTCTTGGCAAGATTTGTTCAGAGGGGGGTTGCCTTTGCCTTCCTCTGAAGCTCTGAGTGTGTGACTTGCCCAAGGACATCCAGTGGGTTTCCATGGCTGAGCTGAGATTTGAACACTGATCTCCCAGTGTCCTGTCCAACACTCAAACCCCGATAGCACGCTGGCTTTCCGGAAACAATTACTACCAGAAGGAATTAGCTAAAACCATTTTAAATATGCTGGGTCATTTCACTGACATCTCTGTGCTTTAAATATCTTACTCGTCTCCACTTTTTATGGAGCTAGCAGGACCCAAGTTGTATCATTATGAGTCCTACCTTTCACAGCAGCATAGATTCCACAAGGTTCCTTAAAGTTCAATACTTATTAAAAGTTGTCATGGCCTGATGAAAGCAAAGCACTTTAAAACACAACTCAGCCTTGTTCTGGAGTGCAGGCTAATTAACATGCAAAGGTCTGAGAGCGTCCTTTGATTTAGAAAGCTCAGCTCTTCAAGAAATTGCTACTACAATTCTGTAGGAAAGCTAAACATGTTAACAGACATTGCTCTTTCTGGACAACAATACTTCCTGCTCATAGGCCTTGAGCAGGAGGCCCATATTTGCTTATAGGTGCCTCCCCCACATTTAAAACAACTTGTTTTTGTGTGCCTTCAAGTCACTTCTGACTTATGGAGATGACCCTATCAAATCTTTCTTGATAAGATTTACAGGCGGCCTTCTGCATCCATGGATTCTTTATCCATGGATTCAACCATGCACAGCTTCAAAATATTAAAAAAAAATCCAAGAAGCAAACTTTGCTGTTTGCCATTTTATATAAAGGACGCTATTTCACTATGCTATTGTATATAATGTGACTTGAGTATCTATGGATTTTGGTATCCACAAGGGGGACCTGGAACCAACCCCCAGTGGATACTGAGGGGCCACTGTATTCAGAGAGGGTTTGTTGTCTTCCTCTCAGGCAGAGAGAGAGTGTGACTTGCCCAAGCTCACCCAGTGAGTTTCCATGGCTAAGCAGGGATTTGAACCCTGCTCTCCAGAGTCATAGATCAGCGTTCAAACCACTTCCCCATGCTGGCTCTCCTACTCATCAGCCATGACAGGCCATGTATCAGAGATACAGAGATACAGGGATCAATATGCAGATAACCAACTTGGTCTCCATGTCTCCTTGGATTTTACAATGTTGCCCACAACAACAGGTATTCATTCAGCTGCTTGTCATAGTTACATTTATTCAAATATGTAGTAATGCAATGTTGAACTGAGTAGTTTTGCAACATCCATATTCACCTAGGGCTGCCTTGATGCTACGGCGTATAAGCATCCATTGGACAAGTGTGAAGTGACTGATGCATTGTGGCCCATTATGCAATGGACAGCCATGAGCATCAGAGCACTCCCCAATGTGCATCCAGACACTGGTTACAAAGTGCCAGAGCACAACAGGATTGCCTGATGTCCATCAGAAGTACACAGTGCACATCAGAAGTGCATGATGCAAATTGGAACAGTACCTGGATGCACATAGTTGCAATTCAGTAACAGGTTTTGTTGCTTTTCTGCAACATAGTTACAGATTTGTTAAGTTATGAAACAGTCTGTGATACAGTATCTCAGCAAATGGTAAAAAGAGAAAGAAAAAAGATGGACCAGTCACAGATGAAGAAAAGCTTGTTTTAAAAGGGATGTTTTGAACAAGTGACAAATAGTTACTGTAATTGTTCAAGACCAATTGGTACAGAATTCTATGCACACAGCTGTGTGTAGCAGTGTCTGTAAACAGTGTGTGGCACTATTAGCAATGCTTCCATAGCTGAACAAAGTGGTCTGGTAGGGATATATATGGCACTAACTTGGACCTGATGTAGATTGTTGAGTGCTTTATACATCACCATCAAAACCTTGCATCTGGTCTGGTACCATACTGGCAATCAGAGGAGATTCTTCAGTACACGTTTTACATGCTATCATTTCCCTCCCCCAAAACTGGAGGTAAGCAGCTCCATTCTGCATTCCCTGCAGCATCCAGACTAGTCCCAATGATCTTACCTCCACAAAGAAGGATGTCTTAACATTTCTGACATCTTGCCAAGGAAAATGAAAAGAACTGTGAGATACTTCACACTTCAAGAATCAGCAAAGTTTGCACAAAAGCATTGCAATAATCAGAAAAGTTTAGTAAAATACACTGATTCCTGCTGTCCTGCTCTTCTCCTGGCAGCAGCTCAGACTCTCTGTGAGAGACCTCAAAGCTCCAGGGAGAGGCAGGGAGTCAGCTAAGCTCACCCTTTTTACACCTGCCCAGTCCCTTTTTATTTCTTGTCCTCTGTCTAGCTGGAAGTTTTAAATCAGTTTTGGTATTGGGAGGATGGTGAAAAGGTGCCAGAGAAATATAGGCTGCTGACACACTGGATAAATAATATAGTTTTATACTGCTTTAAGTATCACAGTTCCACCCTATGGAATCCTGCAATTTGTAGTTTTTTGTGGCACCAAAACTGTCCTGAATTCACAGTGGCCAGTGCCTGCGGAGCAATAGGGGAGGGGTGCAGGTCTTTCCTGTTGCCAATTGTCCACAATAAAGCATGAGAAGTCAAGAGCCAGTCCAGAAGTCAGTCACAAATAGTCCATACAAGATGCAAGAATTGAGCCATGGCAGTTAAAGTGGTGGCCAAACTTTTGGCCCTATTTCTGCAGTTGTCAGCAGCCATAGACTTTTAGTATTAGGTTACATGCTGGTGTTTAGAGTAAACAATGCAATAAAGGTTGAACTGGGAAAGAGCAGAATTCTTCTATAATCAGTCCTACTGTAGCCATGTGTGCCTGCTTAGAACAGGCAAGCTAAACAGCAGCTAACTCCAAAATCCCTTACTGAGCATCCATGAACAGCAAAACAAGGAGATAAAGGAAGCGCACAAAAGCCTCCCTCGCTGTAGAGAGCATGTGTTGAGTGTCAGATGTAATGTTGATGAACGAATGGGAAGAGAGCATGAAGGAGACAATCCTGTGGCAGGAAACTGGCATGGAAGGGGTCTCCGAGAGTGGAAAGAGGTGTATGACAGTTGAGAGGAAGGGAGATGACAGTTGAAAAGAGGGAGTTGAAGATGTGATGTGATGAGGAGAGTACTGGAATGCGTGTACGGCTGTATGTGCAGTGAGAATAAGTGTTAAGAGGAATAGAGGCTGATTGGAATATAGAATGAGAGGAAAGAAAGAACCTCACAAGTTGTTATTGAGTTTGGCAGATTCTCGATTTATATGATCACCACAGAGTGGGACTAGCAACCAGTTTGAATTTAACCAAGTTAAAGACAAAGTTCAAAGCATTTCTGTTACACTGTTTACACAATAAATCAATCTTTATGTTTTGTTTATCCAATCCAGACTCCTCATTAATTATTTCCCTTACTGGTATTTATTTGGCATGCTAACCCTGCGAGTAAACATGCACTGATACAAGTACTATCCAGATTAAGTCAAACCCCAGTCCAAGGAAGGGATAAGGGAGAAGTTTGACATAAAGGTGGCAACTATGGAACTGCGTTCTCCACAGATATTTATTTAGTGGCAGCAGTGGGATTCAAAGGGCCCCTGCATCACACTCACCAGTTAGCCTCAACATGTTTTGAAAACCATCATAGATCTATAAGTCTGGCCACCAGATGGAAATCATAAGAAAAATGGAAGCTGGTGAACGAAAAAGTCAACCCTAGATACATTTTGGAAAAACCCTTCAGTTGGTCTCTAGAAGGTTCAATATGTTTTTGTTTATTTGGGCTTGTCTACACTAATAGGAAAATCTGGCTTACTTTTGGAGTATCCTGGTCTGCAGTGACCACGGGCTTGTCTACATGATCACCACACACACTGAGGCAAGGCTTGCCTACATGATCACCACACACTGTTCTCCCTTTCAAACTCACCCCAGTCCAATAATTTGCAGTATGCATGGACACACGGCTGTGACTGCTCTGGTTTTTCCCCTCCCCCACACTTGCAAATGTACGTATGTCTTTCCCCACGGTTTGGTGGGGCATCGGAAAGCCTATTAAGTGGAGGTATGTGCAGTGAACAATATGGATATGCTAGTGTGCACTTCTCTGAACAGCTGCCACATATGCAGAGAGACAGAGACAGAGACAGAGAGAAAGAACCACTAAAAAAGTGAAACTGAAACATGGAAAGAGGCATTCCTTGGTGGGAAAGGTCAGTTGATCATGTCAGGAGTAAGAGACTGAACTCCATAGAAAATGGCCAAACAATTGCTAAGTCATTCTAGCCGAGGCCAAGGAACTGCCAAGTCATGCTAGCCTTGAGGCCACAACTGCACAATGTTACTGCAGGGCATAGCATCAGGATAGAGTCTGGAGTGCAAAATCTGATGTAATGCACCCATGTGGTTGAGGGAGCCAATGCTCTGTAAATCTGTATAAAAGAAGGCTCACTCCAGAGCATCCCTTCTCTTGAAATACCTTGATGTCTGGAGAAGCAGTCTGTCTGCTGTATATATCTGTACATATTGCAGCTGCCTTGAGCTTGAAGATAAAGTGCCTCCTGTTTGTTTGGATGCCAAACACTCTGTGTGTGAGTATTCTTGGGAATGGGTTGCTGCTAAGTCTGCTGAAATATTTTTGGCTTCTGCCGGGGATTGAGTGTCCTATCATCCCCCAACACATCACCTGGCCAAGGAAGCGTCCTCCCATCCTCTTCCACCTGCCTACGAAAATCTCCTCCCCCTGGCACACACAGACATTGCCATGGAGTGCAGTCCACACACACATGTGAATGTCCGATTTTCCACTCAAATCTGAAGTAAATCCCCATTTTTTGGTGCGGATTAAAGCCTTCAGGCACTGAAAAGACCCAGATTTGAGCCGTATGACATCTGGACAGCTTGCAGTGAAAATGAGGTGAGCTCATTTTATTTCGCTAGTGTGCATAAGCCCTTTATGCAACGTTTGCCTGACTGGTTGTTTCATTTCACATGGGCAAAGTGTTTAGTTCTGAATAAAAAGTTTGCCGAAAAATGTAGAACTTCTCATTTTCTGTGGAGCAGGAACCTATCTCTAGTCTTTGCATGTTATTTCTGCCTCTGGTACCAGATTCCCTGTTAAAGAAGTAATACCCAGGATCTCATTTACTTTGTTAACTGAGGTGTTGTTACCCGAATTGAATGGTATTTGTGGGAATCCACTTGTGTCACTCAAATTAAGATATTAATATGGGGAATGTTAATTAGCTTAAATATAGCAGTGAGAGGCTGGGTAACTTCAATATCTTTACACCTGTGTATACCAGTACTCACCAATGAGACTCCAAGCCAAAAGTTAAAATAAAAATGATTCTTATTGGAAAATAATCATGGGACCATACACATGTGCACTCCAAGTTCAAGCAGTCACGCACGGCTAATGAAAGATAGGAAGAAGTATTTGGATAGAGGAATAGATTTTGGGATGATGGGCTATACTATACCTGTCTGACAAGCAGAGATTCATGCAGAGAAGACTACTCAGGCTTCATGCTGAGGTTGCACAGAAAAAAGGCAGAGTGACAGAGTATAGAAAACTGTGTGCCCTTTGTTTGTGTTATGGAGTAATATTTATATTCGATATTGTACCCTTAAGGGGTGTTTTGAGTGGAAGACAGTTTGCGTGCGTTCCCCAGAGCTTAGACAATGGAAGCTCTGGTTTCATTAGTTAATGGTTGGAACATTAAGGATGATGGGTTTCAGGCAATCTTCTATCATTGGACAGGCAAAGTGTGAAGGAAGACCTTTGCAGAGTAATGGGTGTTCTAATCTCTTGTGTATTTTGGAGTATAACTACTGTAACTGCCAGGTGTGTCCAGGGTGGATTAGCACATTCCTTCCTAACAACTTGTCTAAGGGTGGTGGGTGGGTTCCACCTAACCAGTCCTGGGTGTGTCTGAGTTTGGGGAATTTTACAAGACAACTTCCATTAGGTCTCTGGTGACCTCTGCATGAACTCTTCTGTGGAGATCCTGGTCAACTGGACCCATTTGAACTTTTGTTTAGTGCCAAATCTATAAATTATTGCCAATTAATAAATTACTGTATAGGAGGGGTGTAAGGGTGTAACAGTATACCTGTATGTGCTTTTCCACTATACTACATCCTTTTTCCTGTTGCTGACAGTGTCTACGTAATCTTTAAAACTGTAAACATATTACAACACCATATCCCACCCACATTTTAGTGTGTGTGTGTGTATTAAAGAGATAATAGTATGATTTATAGTATGCATATAAATCCCATTATGATCATTGGGTCTTGCTCACAACTAAGTATGCAAAGGATTTCAGTGTAAAATATTGATTGCATAGAACTCAAAGATCATCAAGTTAAAATACTGTCTTAGAATCTGGGCTGTGGTTAACTTCCCCCCTATGTCCCTCCCCCTCTTATAATATATCATTCTATTTAGATCAGAGAGAAAGAAACAGATTAAAATGTATTTTCCATCCTTTTTGAAACGTTCTCAATGTTTGCATTACCATCCATCTTGCTTCCTCTCTGAATTTTAATTATGTGCTAACATAATCACTGAAAAAAGGTCATGCAAAGTTCAGTCACATTTTACATCCCAGCCTGTTTTGTGGCAAACTGTCCACATGACTAAAGGAGCCATACATCACAATAAAGTTGTGCAGTAGATATTACTTTAATCCTGATCCAACAGAAGCTATTGGAAATGTCTTCCTGACTTTGAAAACAGTCACAAATTGAGTCTAGTTGCTGTGTTACTAGAAGTGGGTTATCAAAACGACTTTACCTGCTACTACAAAATTCAAAAACACAGCTGTGTTAGTCTGCAATATGAGTATGAAGGGGAACTTGCAGTACCTTTCAGACTGAGACTGTGGTAGCATAAGCTTTCGTAGACTGAGGACTTTTCCAGATAGTGTTTACTGTGCCACAAGCTTCCACGAGAGTTATGGTGCTGTCGTGCAGCAGGGGGTCCGTTTTGGACCCACCCGGCTCTGGCTTCCCTGGTACTATCATTTGTCAGTTTCCTTTTACTTACAGGCCTGACCATCCCACCAAACATATCCTGGCTATACTCTGCCACACACACCAGATCTTTGGTTTTCTTCCACCCCTCCTGCTTAGTGCATGTTCTCCTGGCTCTTTCTGGAGTGTTTTCAGTTCTATGTACTGCTGCCACAGAAGAGGCTTGTCCCTGCTTTACTACGAAGAACTTTCCTTTCTGAGACCTCATGGGAATCAGAAATGTACCTTGACCACCCTCAGTGTCACTGCTAGTTACACTGACCAGAGTGTCTTGCCCATGAGTCTCAACTTGTTCTTGTTTCGTAGTCACTATCTCTGGCTTTGGTTGCAAGTCTAATGAAGTGCTAGGCTCTTCTGGAGTACCAGGCACCTTCAAAGTGCCCTGTTTACTTGAAATTCCAGGCTGTTGAGACACACCTGGTTTCTCATCTAAGACATCCCTGGATGCATGTACCCCTCCATTTCCGTTGTTCTTATCTACCACACTGGCCTTCTGTTTTACATCAACATTTTGGTCAGGGTATACTCTCTTCCACCCAGCATGAGTCTCAAACTTAGCACTCCTTGAATACAAAATCCTATTCCCATCCATCAGGAACCTGTATTTGTTTCCATCATAGCCCACAAAATGCAGCCTTTGGCTTTTGGGCTGATTCTTTTTCCTGAACTGAGGAGGAATGTACACTGATGCAAATTGTCCAAACACTCTTAAGTACTTTAGGTTTGGTGCTCTTCCATACAATAAGTAGTATGGTGTTTGGTTTATCGCACTGCACCATGACCTATTTACAATATGACAAGCAGTTCTTGTTGCTTCTCCACACAAATTAGCTGGCGCTCTAGAATACAATCTTACATACAATCCCTTATTTGGTTTATCATCCCAATCCTAAATTCAGCCAAGCCATCCTCAGCTGGACAGCTGGGATTTGTAGTTTTATGTTGGATCCCTTTCCGCCCAAACCACTGCTGCAAATTACTACTTAAGAATTCCCCACCTCTGTCAGTCACAACAGTGCGAACCTTGTAGGGAAACTCCCTTTCAATAGAATTGACCCATTTTTTGATCATATCAGCAGCCTCACTTTTGGTTTTGAGCATTGCCACATCTACTATCAATAGGGTAAACCTGCTACCCCCTATACTTTTTACTTGATGCGGCCCTGATAAATCCGCATGTACAACCTGAAAAGGCCTCTGGGTTATGCATTTGCTCACCTTTGCTACAGGGTAAGCCTTGACCTTTATTTTTTTGCAAAGAAGTCCAGGTAACTTTTACAGTTCTCTACCTTGAACTCTGGGCAAACCTTCTCTAGGTTTCTCAAACCTTTGAAGCTTATATGGCCCATAACTCTATGAAGGTAATGAGCACACCTGTCATGCAGTGGCTTATTTGTTACATTCCCACATTGCACCTGTGCTACCATTTGATAAATGTGATTTTTCTTTATGGCTTTACCACATACTACTCCCTCCTTGGACACAATCCCTTCATCTCCTTTGAAAAGTATTTCATATCCATCACTGGTTAGGGATGCCACACTTACAAGGCTATTTTGTAGTTTTGGTGCACACAGTACATTATGAAATACCTTGTTTAAATCAGGGATTAATACAGACCCTTGAATCTCTACACTGCCGGATTCACCATCTGCAAATACCACAGTGTCCACTGGTGCTGGCTTTGGGCTCTGTAGTTTTTCCCTATCAGGGGTCATGTGGTGAGAACACCCACTGTCCAAAATCCAGACAGACTGGTCCTTTTTCTCATTTACAGCTCCCTCTACAGTAGTAGCAAACCCCCTCCCATCTTGGGGCTTGTCTTTTCTTTTTCTTTGTGAGTTCTGTCCTTTCTTTGCTGCAGAGACCTTAGGACAGTTCTTTATCAAATGTCCAGTCTCTCCACAGGAAAAACATCTCCGTGTTCTGCAGACAGCAGCACTCCCTTCCTCAGACAAGGGCATGGATTGGTTGGTTGGTTGTCTCCTCCATCTGGTCACTCCCTTGAAGCTCTCCTCTGAGTCTCTCCTCTGTGCCTCTTCCAATATTCTGGATGCCACGAGGTTGACATTTAAATCAGCTTCGGCTACTCCTTGGAGATTGTACATTAGAAACTCCCATTAACTGTTTAGACTACTCAGGAGTATAAAAGCTTTTTGGGTTTCTTCTATTCGGATGCCACGCCCGCTGCACTCTGCGAAATTATCCTGTATCCTTTTTAAATGTACAAGCACAGACTCACCTTCCTGCTGTTTACAACAATACAGCTTTCTGCTGCACAGGATTTTTGACAAGGCTCCAGCTGTTTGGTTGACATTCTCAAGAGCTTTCCAGACTTCAAACGCTGACCTTTTATCTCTGATATTATTCAGCTGATTCGATTCTACAGCTAGAATAATGGAAGCTCTAGCTTTTTCATCACCTATTAATTCATCCTCATTAGCAGGGTCAGGTTGTTTCTTTACATAGTCCCATAAGTCCTGCTTTATTAGCAAAGCCTGCATGCAAATTTTCCAGGAAGCACAGTTCTTCTCAGACAGCTTTTCAAACCTGACTGCTGTTTCCATGTTTGCACTGAGTCTGCGACTTAAACAGATGCAAACAAACACACTGATGACAGTCCGGGCAGGCTGCCAAAAACAATTAGCTTCCCAAAGCAAACAGATAAGAGCAGAGTCTGTGAGTAGACACACTTAACTCACACCTTTCCAGGACTTTTCTCTTCAGCCCTCCAGGAACACAAAACAGCTCACCAGTTGTAGAACTATATCTCCCACAACTTCTCAAGCATTGTCCACATGGACACTGGGCCCATACCAAAGCTGTGCATACTCTCAAATGCTAACTCACACACACACCTGCCACTGGAGCTTAACTACTTTCATTTCTAAGCTTACAGCTCCATCTTGTGGTCACATCCATGTCATTTCCTGACAATATATGCAGCAGTGATGACGCTTGTATTAATATATATATAGTGTCTTTGTTCATACCTCTGCTAATGGATTAGAATTTGGTAAATATTGCATATAAAAAAAGGAATCTTCTCAGAGAGAGTTTTGAACCCTGAGAAACAAGGGTTAGCAGATTTATTGCTTCCTCACATCTACCCTAACTGACCAATGTAAAGATCTGAAGACCTGTATCACAGTAGGCAACCCTTTGAAAAATTTAGGGCAAGCATCATGATTTCTGGATCCTATTATCTTCCACCCCATTCCCACAACTGTGTAAATATGCTTTATACCTGAGCATTTATTACCATTCTGTACTGCATCCGAAGAAGTGGGTTTCTATCCATGAAAGCTCACACAAAAATAAAAATCAGTTAATCTTAAAGGTGCTGCCACATTTTCTTTTTCTTCCTCCCTCCCCCTTCCTCCTTGTTATGCTGCAAGAGACTAAGGACTTTATCAGACACTCAAAAAAGGCATCATAACGATGCCACATAACCACAAAGGGTGCGCAGATTAGACGATGTCACTCTGTCGCAGTTAAAATCAGCCCCATACCCATAGTTTTAAAATGATGTCTTAAGCTTTTGTGCCAGCATTGATATTGTGCAAAACCTCAGGCCATTTAACTCTTGTGACTGCAGTGAGAATGGCCAGTCTGGCACGAACACTTCCGGGTGAGATCGGGACATCCAGGTAAGTTTCACTCTTTTTATGACCCTCCCTGGGTTACTTGGCACTTTTAAAGTGTATGTGTGTGTGCTTCTTTAAACTTTTAATGCTTTATTTTTGTTTTTATTTTTAAATTTCCCATGCGACGAAGCCTCACAGGATTTCGAATGAGGAAGTGAATGGGGCTCTGTTCACTTCCTCTTTATTGCTGGAGCTGCCTTTACTGGGAAAGTAAGGTAAGTGTGTGTGGGAGTGTTCTTTTGCTGACATTAACATGGTTTTTTTCATGCCGGCAAAAGAACGTTTTCAGGGGCCAGTCTGATAAAGTACTAACATGGCTACTTCTTTGAAAATCACATCTCCCTTGTCTTCAAGTTTATAATGGTCAAGAGTTTTCAGGAATCAGCTCTGCTGTTGTTCCCCAGAGTGAAGCTTTATAGCCTGCTGTTACTCATCCAATGGATATTTTCCCACAGATGTCATTGTGGAACAAGACCATCTGAAGCTCTGTCAGTCCTCTCTCCCCTTGAGAAATTACTCCTGACCATGCCTCTGAAGCTAGACATAGATGGAAGCATAAAACACTTGAGAACTTACAGTTGTCCCTTCACATTTGCAGGGGCTAGGGTCGGAGCACCAGCACAAAAGTGAAAAAAAATGCAAATAAGTTAAGCCCCACCCCCAACGTGCATAATACATTGGGAGGCATGGAGACGTACTATCCACAATGCTGCAGCCTTATTTGAGAACTCACGCCGAACAAGTCTTGAAGAGAAACGACAACACAGAAAGCATCACAACCCGGAAACATCACCCAAGGAGACCTGCTGTGCTTTCTGCAACCGGACTTGTTTATCTTGGATTGGCCTTTTTATTCATCAGCATGCTTGCAGAAAGCGTAGGATGAATCCTTCCTGAATCTTCGTTTGCGAAGAAAAGCCAGAGAGAGATTGTAGACTCCTCTCCCATCAACAGGACTGCCAATACCTGCCACTGTGGTAGCAACACCTGCCTCCAGGCACACAAAGCATGCCCCTCACCCACACTCGCCTCCCTGCCAACTCTCCCTCCCTCTGTCCTGCCAACAAAACAACTCCATCTTGCTTTCTTACCTTGCACCAAAACAGTGCTGCCCATTTAAAACTGTAAGGTTTAAAGTAATGGGAAGTACTGTTTTGGTGCAAGATGGAGTGTTTTGTTGCCAGGACAGAGGGAGGGAGAGCTGGCGGGGGGAAGTGAGTGTGGGTGAGGGGCATGATTTGTGTGTCTGCGGGGGGAGGGTGTTGCTACGGTTGCAACTTTTAGCTTCGGTTTGGGAAAGGAGTGACCTTACTGTTTTAAATGGGCAGTGCTGTTTTGGTGTAAGGTAAGAAAGCAAGATGGAGTTGTGTTGTTGGCAGGACAGGAGGAGAGGGGAGGAGAGTGGGGTCTTGGAGTTTGAGCTAGCTGAGCAGCAGCTACAAACTGTAAATATGCAAAACTGCGAATGTGAAACATGCGAATGTGAAGGGACAACTGTAATTTTTATGTGTGTATTTTGCCTCCCAAGGGACTATAAAGCTTACTTGTGAGATTATGCTTGGTTGGTGAAACAAGAGAGCACCCAACTGCCACAAGGTTGGGGAGGAAAAGGAAACACAATAATGGCAAATCTTTACCCCTAGAGTTAAACACCAAATTTGCAGGGCTGGCCCTAAAACTAAACTGAGGCAGCAGGCTGAGACAGCAGATTTGGGGTGTCCTGATATAGCAGCAAATGATGAGTTATTTGATTGATTGTTGTTGTATTTTTACTGCCCCAAGGTGTAATTTTCTACCACCTAGGTCACAATAATTTGACCAGTTTAGGGTACAATGTACTTTGATTTGGCCAGGAAGGGGGATACCTTTTTCCTCTTTGCCATAGAAAAGTGTCTCAGACTATTCCTGCCAAATAAACAATGGAATGTAGAAAGCTGCTTTATATCCAACCAGAGTACTGGTCCATCTAACTCAGAAATGTCTATACCAGAGGTGGACAAGTTCAATCAGTCTGGGGCTAATTCCAATCTGGACTTCCTGCAAGCCACATGCTTCCTAAAATGGATGTTTGGACACCCCCCCAATGGAATTTCCTTCTGGAGGCAAAAAGAAAAAAGCCCCCCCCCAAAAAAAGTTAAGAGCCTGTGCTATACTTTAGAGTAGAACTGCTATTCCTTGGAGGCTTCCAAAACAGCAATTCTACTTTTGGAACTTTTTTGGGGGGAGGGGGGGATTATGTGTGCATGGTATGAAAGGATCTGAGTTGGGTACGGACAGCAAAAAATGGTTGAGAGGGCTGCCATATTGCCCACCCCTGGTCTACACAGTGAGTTGGACCCAGACTTTGGAAAGTGCAACTGGATTGGTGAAAGTGGATATTTTCCTCCTCATGAAGCAGTTCCCTTCAGTGGTACACAGACAGTCAGAGACCTGTTGAATAGGGAAGGCTATACTGTAGTGTTGGGGAACCTGAAGAGATTCCTCAAAATCCTACACTGTATGAGCATTGATGCATGCCTCCACTGTCATATTAGGGCAGAGGCACACACACTGCATACATGTACAGCTTGTGTATACAGAACATAGCTGCAGGCCATTAAGTAGTTCTTAAGTAGTTCTGAGTTACTCAATTCCTCTTTTCTTTCTTCCCAGTCATAAGTCTTACAAAGACATCTCATTGTCATGCCCAAGACTGTTGCTCTGTATTAATAAGCTGACACCCAGCAGCTCCACACACTGGTGTCAGGCTTCACAAATATTTGTTTAATTTTTGCTTGAAGTAAAATGATTAAAAGATTTGAGTTGTTTATACAATTGCCGTGTGTTCCAATAAAAGCAAAGGTGTTTACAAAAGAATCTCCATGATGCCACCAGCCTTTTTTCAGCTAGACACCCCTTAACTTTGGCTGTATGGGATATATTTGGTTGGATCCAAAGTTAGGTGTCTGAAATTGTGCTGGTAGAAGTAGATTCCTTTCCTCCACTTTTCCCAAGGAGTCTTCTGCCCCCTTGAAAACGCTGTATAGAGTATCAAGTGATCATGCTGAATGAGATAATCTGTGGTGGGGGAGAAAGAAGGATCCCCCTGTTACCCAAAATGCTGGGGGTCCACGAGGACTCTCTAATATAATATTAATATGGGAAATTAATGCACTCAACTTGGCAATATGGGAGACGGTGAACAGCGGGACCTTTTAACCTGTGTATACTGGTACTAAGGAGGAGACTCTAAGGACTTTATCAGATCTGGCAAAAACCACATCATAAGGATGCGACAATAACACAAAAGGCTGAAATTACTAGACATCATATCATTCAGCCATTCCCGCTGCATCACGCAATAAGGTTTCCTACAATCGCTGAGTGGATTGATGGCTTAGCCCATCAATAAAAAAGTGATGCCTTGTCCGCGTGAGCACTACACAGTAGGAATGGCTGAACGATGAGGGCGTCTGATAATTTCGCCCTTTGTATTATCATTGCATCCTAAATGATATGTTTTTGGTTTGTGGTTTTTTTTTTTGCGGTATTTATCTCATCTGATAAAATCCTAAGTCAAAAGGTATAATTAAATTATCTTTATTGGAAAATAATATCACAGCACTCATGCAAACACTCAAAAGGCTTCAAGCAGTCACACAAAGATAACAAATAAAGTAGGAAGTATTTGGATAGAGGAATAGAGTGAGGGGAGGATGGGTGATATAACACCTGTCCTGTAGAGCGGCGATTACTGCACACCAGCAGCATGGAGGGAGGAAGTGGAACTTGTGCAATTTGGTGGTGTTTTGGGATGATATTTACAGTTGTCCTTCTGTATCTACGGATCTGGTATCCATGGATTTAAGTATTCACAGATTGAAAATATTCTTTAAAAAATAATAATCCAAAAAGCAAACCTTGATTTTGCCATCTTATATAAGGGACACCATGTTGCTATGCCATTGCATATACAGTTGTCCCTCCACATTTGCGAACTTGGCATTCGCGGTTTTGATTATTCACGGTTTTGGGAGCCCCCCACCCCCCCCAAAACAGCAACATGGGGCCTCTGGAGGCCCCGTGAAAGCCCTGGGACGGAGTGGGGAGGGCAGGGGAGGCCTCCACGGAGCCTTCGGAGACCCCCCAGAGGCCCCCTGAAGGCCTTAGGAGGGAGGGGAGAGGGCTGCGAGGCCCCACGAAGGCCTTGGGGGCGAGGGGGGAGGGCCGGGGAGGCCTCCGCGGGACCTTGCGAGGCCCCACAAAGGCCTTGGGGTGGACCGGGGAGTCTTCCGTGGGGCCTGGTGAGGCCCCGTGAAGGCCTTGGGGCGAGGGGGGAGGGCCGGGAAGGCCTCCGCGGGGCCTTGCAAGGCCCCCCGAAGGCCTCGTAGTGGACCGGGGAGGCCTCCACGGCGCCTTGCGAGGAAGGCCTTGGGGGAAGGGGGGGGCCGGGGAGGCCTCCGTGGGGCGAAGGCCTTGGGGTGCACTGGGGAGGCCTCTGCGGGGCCTGGCGAGGCCCTGCGAAGGCCTTGGGAAGGAGGGGAGAGGGCTGGGAAGGCCACCGTGGGGCCTTCGGAGACCCTCCGGAGGCCCCACGAAGGCCTTGGAAGAGAGGGGGAAGGACCGGGGAGGCCTCCGCAGGGCCCTGCGAGGCCCCACGAAGGCCTTGGGGAGGACATGTGAGGCCTCCGCGGGGCCCTGCGAAGGCCTTGGGGGGGAGGGGGAGGGCTAGGAAGGCCTCCTCAGGGCCTTCGGAGACCCTCCGGAGGCCCCACGAAGGCCTTGGGAGGGAGGGGGAGGGCTGGGAAGGCCTCCGCGGGGCCTTGCAAGGCCCCGCAAAGGCCTTGGGGGGAGGGGGAAGGGCCGGGAAGGCCTCCGTGGGGCCTTGGGAGGCCCCGCAAAGGCCTTGCGGTGAACCGGGGATGCCTCCGTGGGGCCTTGCGAGGCCCCGCGAAGGCCTTGGGGGTGAGGGGGGAGGGCCGGGAAGGCCTCCATGGGGCCTGGCAAGGCCCCGCGAAGGCCTTGGGGTTCACCGGGGAGGCCTCTGTGGGGCCTGGCAACGCCCCACAAAGGCCTTGGGGGCAAGGGGGGAGGGCCAGGAAGGCCTCCACGGGGCCTTGCAAGGCCCCGCGAAAGCCTTGGGGAGGACCGGGGAGGCCTCCGCAGGGCCCCGTGAAGGCCTGGGGGGAGTGGGGAGGGTTGGGAAGGCCTCCGCAGGACTTTAGGAGACCCTCCGGAGGCCCCGCAAAGGCCTTGGGGGGAGGGGGAGGGCCGGGAAGGCCTCCACAGGGCCTCCGGAGGCCCTGTTGAGGGCTTGTGTGGGAGGGCTGGGGAGGCATCCGCAGGGCCTCGTGATGGTCTCCGGAGGCCCCGGGAAGGCCTAGGAAGGGAGTGGGGAGGTGGGGGAAAGTGACTATGGGGCCTCCGGAGGCCCCATGGTCGCTATGGCGGGGGAGGGGGGCAAGCAATAATCGCCAATTTTTCAGATTCGCGGGTGTCCATGGAACGCAAACCCCGCGAATGTGAATTGACGACTGTAATGGTACTTGAGTATTCATGGATTTTGGTATCCACCGGGTGTGGGGGTCCTGGAACCAAACCCCAGCGAATATGAAGGGACAACTCTATATGGAACAATTCCTCTGAAGGGATGGGAGTTTTGAGTGCAATACAATAGTTCTCTGAGGTTCCCAGGCCAGAACAAAGGGCACTGCAGAAGATCTAATGATTGTTAATGATCAATACTTTGGAACTGAATAGGAAACAGGCCAGGTCTTTTGTTGGAAGGGAGCAGGAGAGGGAAATCCTTGTGAAGTTGAAGGCTTTCACTGCCGGCATCCACAGGTTTTCTGTGGGGTTTTTATGGGCTGTGAGGCTGTGTTCTGGAAGAGTTTATTTCTGACATTTCACCTGCATCTGTGGCTGGCACCTTCAGAGAATCATTGGATAGGAGTGTTTGTGGGGTTTATATACTGTGAACCCCTGTTGGAGCCTCTAGAAACAAACTCTTCCAGAACACGGCCTCACAGCCTGGAAAATAAACCCACGGAAAACCTATAGAGGAAAATCCTGTTTTATAAGCAATAAGGTTTCCTGCAATCGCTGAGTGGATTAGTGATTGACTCACCTCCAGGTGTTGAGTTTCACTTGAGAGTGTTTGTTTTTGGAAATTTCCACAGGCCCCCTCCTTTGATGCATACATGAATCCAGCCTCATTTAGGGATCCCTGGTTTATCTGTAACCACATGGATGATAATAATAATAATAATAATAATAATAATAATATGACCCAACTGAGAGAAGTTATTTAATATGGCCAATTATTTGATATTCCAAGATGGGGGCTGTCAGGGTGTGTAACACCCCCCCCCCCAAATTGGGTGAGCTTCTGCAAGCAGAACATTTCAGCTAGCAGAAGAACTTGGATTGAATCCATTATAAATAAAGTATCAGAGAAATGCTTATTACAAGTGGGAGAGCAACAAGCAATACCCTTCCCAACAATATTTTGCATTGGATAGGATCCAGACTATGTCAGTCACACTTAGCTCTCACTAAAATAACTGGTTCCACTGATTTTACAGGAACCAAAGTGCAAATAATTCCAGTGCAATCCTATGCATACCTCCTCAGAAGTAAATCTCTTTGAGGGCAATGGAATTTATTCCCAAGTCAGTTTGGTTGAGAGTGCAGACTGAGACCATCTGAAATCTGTTCCATCCTTTTCCATATCACACCTGCAAAAGTGCTCCAATTCCTAAGAGTGATGCTTGAGCAAATGTCTTATCAGTGCTATTGGTGCTGGTCAGGAAACCATTAGCGACCAGTTTATAGTGAGTTTCCAGGAATGAAAGAAACAATTGTAGCCACTAGGTACAAATATTGTGCCACTACCCAGGGACATTGAGGGGGGAAAAACTCTCCTGGTCCACTATATCAGATAATTGGCCATATTAAATAACTTCGCTCAGTTGGGTCATATTATTATTATTATTATTATTATTATTATTATTATTATTATTATTACTATTATTATTATTATCCATGTGGTTACAGATAAACCAGGGATAAACCAAGCAGCTCATCTAGGTAATATGACAGACCCATCTCAGAATCAGCCATCTTTTAGGACAGGAGTCTGGCTTTATAGAAGATATTGTACAGAAGTGCATTGAGCTGTACAAATACCTGTTAAGATGTTAGATGAACTAGGTTAAGTAAAAATGTGAGGAGGGGAGTACACTAATCCACTGTCTTTGTTGTTGAGAGTAACAACACACTTATAGGGAGAGTGATGATCTGAAGAGAAGCTGCTCCTCTATGTATCTTCTAAATACATACATAGGAGCTTTTCCTCTTTGAATGCTCCCTTCTGCACTTAGTTAATATAGTTCATATAACACCTGAATAGCACTTTAATATTGTTGTTATTAATTAACAATAACATAACAGTGTTTCTATTTTGCCCTTTACATGTCAGTCTGGCCTGAATATACTCAAGCCACCAGATCCCATCTGATCTTGGAAGCTAAGTAGGGCCAACCTTGGTTAGTACTTGGATGGCAGACTACCAATGAATAGCAGGTCTTGTAGCTACATTTCAGAGGAAGGAACTGGCAAAACTACCTCTGAGTATTCTTTGCCTAACCCCCCCCCCTATGAAATCCATGGGTTTTTTCATGGGGGTTATCAAGTCAATAGGTGACTTGAAGGCATACACCACACACGACAGTCTGGTTGTGTGAATTGGCCCTGAGCCTCATCTGTTACCAACACTACACCCCCTTCCCCATATCTAATAAACTGGCAATATTTAATAATTATGTCAAATGTGGCTTTCCATGCAATGCAGCCATTAAAACTGGAAAAATTCCAAGAAATTCCAAAGACTGGCATTCAGACTCAGTCAGGTATTCACTTAAGGAGGGGTCACTCAAATTCCAAAGAAATGTTAATTTGCAAGGCAACTAAACATCCTTACACCTGGTTAATCCTATCAGCAAAAGCTGAGACAGCCAAACCTGTAAATGATCCTCATATTTTTGTCCTTCCTTCAAACAAAGGAAGTTGCTTCCTCCATTCAGTCACAAAGTATTCACACATTAAGATGCCCTAACATATCCAGAGTTTCTATTGTCTCACCTTGAGCAACTTCAAAAAACATTGTCTTTCACTCTAAATCCCATCCCCAGAAAGCAGCTATTGACTATATAAACCCCTTCAAAATTATGTTCAGCATCTTCAGCTCCTCCTCCTACATCCATGCTGCCAGTTTCCTGACAGCCCCTTAGAGCTCACTCTGAGACCCTGCTGCTGCAGGAACTTCTGCTCTACACGACAAGACTCATATCTCCCACAGACAACTCCCTTCTCTATTCCTCTATCCCAATATTTCCTACTTTATTCGCTAGTCTTGTGTGAATGGTTGAAGCCTGAATGTGTGCGTGAATGTTGTTATTGTTTTCTCAAATAAAGATCAAATTATTGTACTATCTAGCTTAACATCTCCTTAGTACCAGCAAACATAGGTCAAAAGATTCTGCTATCTGTTGGCCCCTCTCTCATAGCTAAGCTGAGTACATTAATTCCCCAAATTAATGCCGATATTTTGAGGGTCTCTAAGACCCCTGAGCATATAGGACAACACATTAGTGTGATATAGTTACTGAAACTATTCAGGATTAGGAGCCTCAAGGGCAACACTGCTCTGAAGAGTTTATACTTAGTCTCATTATTCTTCCTCTATTTGCAGTGCTTATGGAAAAACAGATATACAGTACATGGCATATATGTTTATTTTTTGCTTTCAGGGCCAGATATATCAGATGCTGGGCATATATGAGATACAGGTGCAAAAGTATCAGGGATTTCTAGTCTATACTTTGCTAAGGTAGAAGGTTAGGTGCAAGTTGTAGAAACCTCACAGAAAAGAGATACATGTAGGGCAGGGGAAAGAAACATTAAGCCCTCCCTAATGTTTTTGGACTGCACTTCCAACAGCCCTAGACAGCATAATTATTGATGTAGGATGCTGGGAGTTGCAGTCCAACAACATCTGGAGGACCATATTATTCTTATGTGTGTGATCACATGATATTTGTAGTAGAAAAGGGATATTTTTAGTAGATATATGTAGTAGATACATGATATTTGTAGTAGAAAAGGGAACAATGACTGATTGCAGATTTTTCAGCTATGGGGTCTTCCAAAGCAGATGTGGTTGCCTGATGAAAAATCCAACAAAAAATAGGGCATACGTTTTTGGTCCACAGAGTGAAGTGACCCTTTCCTGGGTCACCTGGCTGTTGAACTTGGTCCTCACAGCTGAGGTAAGAAAGCACCTACTTTCTTGCTTGGTCATGCATGTGGTAGGTGGAACATTAAAGACTGGTGGACAGGAGGATTCTTAATAGCCCTTCCCACCCAACATAGTGATCTCTTTGGACCTCAGGTTCCCATTGGTTCCAACCAGAATGGCCAGTGACCAGGAATTCTGCATGTGGTACCATATTGGGAAAGGCTGTTGTACAGAGTTTCAAAATGGCTGAGACCCATCCTAATTCCTTCTGCCACTAATGGGTTGAGGCCTCTACCATTCTGCTTCCCACCTGAAAGCTATCCCTTTTGATATATGTCTCTTTGTGTTAGCTGATTCATATCTGAAGAAAGTGTTTAGTAAAGCAAAATTTTCTGCTAATGATTCAGTGAAAAAAAAAAGCTACTGACCTTCAGCTAATGTCACACACTGCTAAAGAGCAGGGGGGAGGGGGGGAAGTCTGGTGTCACTTATTTTATTGTTTGCTATTATTCAGAGATTTTATAAAGGTCCTTGAGTCCAATGATGATAAAGGTCTGCTGTGGTGAAAACTATTTAGAATTTGCTGAAATTACTGCATTTTATATTATCCCTCAACTTCTGTTTCTAACTTAATATTTTCTTGTAGAAGTTGTTGTTTTTTTAAAATAGAACCATAAATTCAGCAGCCTAATCAGAGATGGGAATTGTTCAGTCCTCTATATGGTGTAGTACTGCAACTCCTAACCATGCTAGACAGTACTGTATAGCCAATAGCAGGCTACCCTAGGAGATGCATTTCAACAACATCTGGGAGGTTGTACAATTCCCACCAGGTGTGTGTGCTTTCAAGTCACTTGTCTTGAAGGCACATATAGGATATTTAGGCCATTCCTACCCATACTGTAAATGTAATTGGTAGCTCCTCACTAGAGTAGATCCATTGAACCAATGGGATTTACATAAGTGATGACTTATTTAGTAATTGATTCAATGGGTCTACTCTTAATGGGACTAGAGTTGGATTTAGGCTAAATAACCCAAACTTTGTTGTTGTACGCCTTGAAGTAATTTCCAATTTATGGTGACCATATGGAGAACCTATCACAGAGTTTTCTTGGTAAGATTAGTTCAGGGGTAGGTGGGTGAGGGGGTTGTTATTGCTTTCCTCTGAGGCTGAGAGTGTGTGATTTGCCCAAGTGGGTTTCCATGGCACAGATTTGAATCCTGGTCTCCTGGAGTTCTAGTCCAACACTCAAACCACTGCGCTATGCTGGTTCTCAAACTTATTAATATCAAATCCCAAATTATTAACTCAACTCAAACTTATTAACATCAAAATCAATACAACATGGACAATTGATTGCAAAACACCATAAAACAAAGATACTGGATGTTTAATTTTGAATAAATCCTGATGAGAACCCATATGGTGGGGTGATCTTTACAAAAGGAGTTACAAGTATATATATTATTTCATGGTTCTTTACAAAAGTCAGAGATGCTTCTAAAAATTGGCAATCAACTGGTTTGCTATGTTAACACAGACTAATAATTTGATGTACACCTATCATGCTTTGTCTCTCATGCCATAATGTCAAGCCACCATCTCAGTACTTGCAAAAATGATTGCTAATGTAGGTCCCAAAAGCTTATATCCATTCTCTGGAGTTCAAGAAAGGCATGGACAGGAAGGAACATTTTGCATCTTTAAAGGCTGGTGCTTGCCCTTTTGCTCCTGCTACTAATTGTTCTTTAGGGACAAATAGTCAAACATAAAGAGTCAGTGCTTGGTGCCAATCAATACCTTTAATGAGAAATCTCTGTGCAAGGGGTGAAATATATGCCAAATTTTGTCCAACCAGGAGGTGGTATTTCCCTGCGGGGCATTCCCAGAATCCATTTCAGATGGATAGACCAGACAAAATAATCAGCAGGGATTGTCCCTAGGTGAAGAGCTTTAGCCAAGGAAAGCTGCACTCTGTATATAAATTTGCCAGGAGCACATGATGGTAGGGAGGAAAAAGATTTCTGTGCCTATAGGAAGAGAACTTGGGGGTATGTCCCCAGACGGATCCTCAAAGCAGTATAATTAATGACTCTGGAGAGTTTGAGAAAGTGAGAGAGCTCTTTGAAAGGGTATTCTAAAGTTCTAAAAGGGGTACATCCCAGCACATGAAATTTCAAATCCATTTAAATATTCACTACTTAGTAATCCTAGCCTCTGTTCAAAGGAAAGTGTCTTAAAATCCCAGTTGTTCCAGCTGTCTGGGAAGTTTATCACTCTGATCTGTTACTCCTGTGACCAGGCTGAGTTTCAGTGCAGAGCGAGTTTTCTGGAAAGAGAGGAGAGAGGGAAAAATCCTAGATGGAGACACAGAAGAAACTGAGTGCACAGAGGAATTACTTATCTGTGACAAAATACTCTCTCTAATCTAAGTCAGCATGGTCGGCTGTAAGAGTTTATGGGAGTTATAGTCCAAAATGTCAGAAAGACCAAAGATTCTCTAGTCTTGCTGTACTAGGTATCCCCTTTCAGTTACACTTAATCACCTGGGACCTTTTCATTAGCAGTGAGCTAAGGATTTCTTCCAATAAGCCTGACTTTGATTGCACATGGAATTGGTTGCTATTTCTGGTAAGCCCCCTAGAGTAAAATTCTTGGACGAGACATTTTTGTGGATTCAGGAAATTATCAGACGCTTGAAACAAAGCTCCAAAGGAGCTCACAAGAACACCGTCACTGGACTGGGAACGGATTCCAGTTCCGCATGTGTTGTCATCCTGGCGTGCTTGCTCCATCCTCCCTCCATGCTGATGTGATGAAAAAGGTGTCGCTTTTCGTTAGCGAGAGTTTCCACTAATGAAAAGCGGCACCTTTTTCGTTGCGTCAGCATGGAGGGAGGACGGAGCAAGCACGCAAGGGGGACAACGTTGTGTGATACTGGGACCCATTCCTGGGACAGTGATGTTCTTGAAAGCTCCTTTGGGGCTTTTTCAAGTGTCTGATAATCTCCATAGTCAAAAATACCAGTCATGTTTACCTGTATTTGTATTTTTAAAACCATGAATACTTTCCTATTCTGCTTATGAAGAAATTTAAAAGTTTCTACCAATTTTTTTTTATTCATTTGAAATTAATAATATTCTCATGAGTAAGAGTTTGTCTACACAGGCAATAAAACCTATACTCAGCCCATAAATTGTGGCACAGTTGTCACACAAAATTTTCGATGATGCACATTTTCACCAGGAAATTTCTGGATCTGTAAGATTCACCAGGAAATTCTGGATATGTAAGATTCGCAGTTTGCTTTGGATTTGAGGGGGAAACCCAGATTTTTGGCTGTGCGGCAGGTGAAGATTTGCTTCAGAGGAAAGCTGGGGTGGGACTTCTGGTAGATGGGACTCTGTTCTAGAACTTTTTAAAAACATTTTTTATCCCTCCCCCTGATTGTTCACATATCTAGCTAAGCATATCTCTGTTTATCTAGTAATATAGTACTCTGGGACCATGTATATTTGTATGCACAAGTGAACAGAAAAACAGCAACACCGGAGCAGCTGAGGCCATGTGGCAAGAAATAATATGACATATAGGACACATGACCAGTGTAGGCCCATCCTTTTACACTGATGCAGGTAACAACATGGCAGGATACTCTGATCTACAATCAAAGATATCTGCCGCAGCTACAAGGTGGTAGGTGTGTTTACTATCCATGTAGGACTTTATAAGAATAGTGTCTAAAAACGCTATAATTCCATGATTGAGGAAAGCAGAAACATAGTGGCATTATTACAGTAATTATTGCATGTCACTGTAATCGAGCAATACTACCACCACAGAATTATTGCATGTCCACTACTAGTGGTTTAACAACAGGATTGCAGCTCACGCTATAGTAACACTTGTCTTCGTATTTTCTTCTAATGATAGCGTATTAACATCTGCTGGCCGGCACATGCGCCTTTTAGAAAAATTTTCTCTTACTTCCAATTTTGCATGGGCGAGAGTTCAGCTGTTCTCACGAGAAGACACAACTTTGCTCTAAAACATTAAAAACAAATAAATAACCAAAGCAATTCACAAATAAACACTTAAACAAACATAAAAGGTACCATGAAAAGGTGACAGTTGATTAAAATAGTGTCCTGTAGGTCCTCTTCATGTTCTCCCTGGGAAGTTTAATTATGTGTTCTCATTGGGAAAGGGGAGGGGGAGAAGAGGACTGCCCATTCACACTATAACCACACAATTACAGCAGGATGTGATTATTGCACACTCGTCAATACTGCAAAAAGAGCGATATTGAGGGCTATTGACAGCTTTGCCTGTCAATGAAAAGTTACCACCTAATCAATGGGTAGAGCACACACAGACCATGGAAGGACATCGACGTTGTGTGATAACAGGAAACTTGTTTGTAATACTATTGTATTGTAATTCTGCTATTTCAGAATTCCGTAATCAAGACTTAAAATTCTCTAAGCACCATAGCACCATTCTGCTGGCATTTTCTCAGCAATTGGTACTAAGAGGCATTTTAACCTCTGTTGCTGGTTGTAATACGCAGCCACCATGAATAGTACCAACAGTAAGTTTCTTTGCAAAATGGAGGCAAATGATGAAAAGGTCTGTTCCCCTGACTGATGTATATAAAATTGTAAGGATATGTATCTATAGCATTATCTCAAATATTAAAAGAGATAATGAATCGATAAATTAATCAATTGTTCACATTTAAAAAGACAGTTCAAACAATGCGTATTAAAGGAGAAGAGGCATGTTTATTGTGTAAGAATTTATACTGATATCTTAGGACTTTATCAGACACACTAAATATGGTGTCATAACAATGCCACATAAATGTGAAAGGGCTCACAGATCAGACATCGCCCATTCACATTTATGTATAGCCAAAATCCCGTACCTTTTAATAGACAGTTTAAGCTGTCAATAGATCCCCCTGCTGCTTTTTAGCCAGCATTGCCAGTGTGCAAAGCCTCGAGCCATTTAACTCTTGTCAATGCAAAGTCAATGGCCCAACTGGGCAAAACACTCCCAGGTGAGATCATGACATCTAGGTAAATGACAAACTTTTTTTTTACCCTCCCTGGGTTACTTGGAGGTTTTTTAGTGTGTGTATGTTCTTGGTGTGACTTTTTATGTCTTATTTTTAGTTTTATTTTTGAATTTCCTGCATGATGAAATTGCGCGGGATTTCAAAAGAGGAAGTGAACGGAACTCCATTCACTTTCTCTTTATTGCTCGAGCTGCCTTTGTCGGGAGAGGAGGTAAGTGCTGTGGGGGGAACGTTCATTTGCCGGCATAAAAATTGATTTTTTTTAATGCTTGCAAATGAGAGTTTTAAAGGGAACAGCTGATAAAGTCCGATAATGTCCTTAGTCTTTGTCTGGAGGAAAGAGCTGAAAAATATAATTTCATTGGCCACTGAGGAAGACCATGGATTGAAACATGTCTGGTGTCTACTTGAACAAAGACCTGCCAAGAGCTCTGGCCTTCTACTTTCCCTCAGCAATTGATTTATGCCTTATGGACCTTCACTTAGATCATAGAATCATAGAATTGTAGAGTTGGAAGAGACCATGAGGGCCATCCAGTCCAACCCCCTGCCACACAGGAAATCTTGATCAAAGCATCCCTGACAGATGGCAATGCAGCCTCTGTTTAAAGACCTTCAAGGAAGTCTTTAAACAGAGGCTGGATTGCCATCCTTGTTCTGTTATTTGTAAGTTTGGACTGTGTATTTTTAAAATGCGAACAATTAATTTACAGACTTATTCACACACTATGTACACACATATATGCACACACACTACCTATATATATATATATGATTCTTTTGGGTATGTTGCCTTTCCCAGTGTGCTCAGGAAACACACCCAACCCACACCCAACCAATTACCACCCACATGCAAATTCTCTCTCCACCTCACAATCCACTCAGTCTGCATCACCGCCTCACAAGGGACCCTCCCTCCTCTCACTCCCTCAACCGCTCATCAGTCACAGGCTGTGATGGAATCCAAGTAGTGGAGGGCACAGCAGGGTAACAGAGCAAGCCATCCTCAGCAGTTCCGGTATCCATGGTTTCAGGTATCCATGGGGGTCTGGGAATATACCCCTGCAGATATGGGGGTCAAACTGTACATGGAAGAAAGGCAACAGCATAACCTCCCTGGGAAGGAAATTCCACAGCCTGGGAGCAGACAGTAGGAAGTCTCCATACCCTCCAACTCTCCTGATTTGGCAGGGACAGTCCCGATTAAACTTCTGTCATCCCACATTCTTAAATGTTTTTTTAAATGTCCCAGTTTCTTTCTTCTCCTTTCCCCCTTTTTCAGCTTACTTTAAGTGATGCAAATTGAGTTCAAGTAAAAAGGCAGTTTACACTCAGTTAACTTGGCAAGAGTGGGGGAAGAGGCAGGGAATCTCTTCCTTCTCAGTAGGCTCAGACAAAAGCAAACTGCAGCCACCTTTCCTAGCTTGCCTGTTCTTCCTCGTTAATAACTTTTGCCATCTTGACCACATTCTGATGTTGTTTGACCACACGTCTCCTGGTTTACATCTGCAAAATTTATTTGTTTAAACTGCTTATTTAATTTATACCCTGCCTTTCTCCCAGCATGGGATTCAAGGTGGAGAACTGTTGGAAGATCTGAGCCTCTAATTAATGTTCCCAGCCAGCATGTACCTGGGGTTGGCTGGGCCAAGAGAGGTACCTGTTGAAGCTCTTAAAACCCTGGCAGTCTCATATGGAAAAATACAACCTTTTAAAATACCCCTTCTAAGGATGCTGTAATGGCATTAAAGTAGTAAATGCAAAATCAGAAAAGCATTTTCTTTTGCCTGCTTCAATGTGTTACCACCAGGAGTATTAGAAAGTTCATTTAACAAGATCCCAGCTAATGGGAGAAACTGTCTGTGTGGAGCAGGAGTCCTGGAAACAGTTGAGCATGTCCTTTTGTACTATGTTTTGTATCTATCCCTTGTCAACTGCCTGGGAGCAGACACTTGTTAAAAACTTTCTTGAAACTCTTTTGTAAATATTGCTTCCTACTGTCTTGAAGATTCATCACCCTTTATTTCTGAAAGAGTGGCCAGATTTGTTTTTGTTTTCTTTTTTTAAATTTCAAAGCAGATTTGTTGTATGTCTTCAAGTCATTTCTAACTTATGGCGACCCTAAGGTGAACCTATCACAGGGTTTTCCTTTGCCTTTTTCTGAGGCTGAGAGAGTGTGACTTGCCCAAAGTCACCCAGTGGGTTTCCATGGCCAAGTGGAGATTTGAACCTTGATCTCTAGAACTGTAGTCCAACACTCAAATCACTACACCACATTAGCTGGCGTAGTGGTTTGGATGTTGGACTGGGACTCTGGAGTTCAAATTCCAACTCAGTCATGGAAACTTTCTCCTCTGAATAAATCTTGCCAAGAGAACCTTAGGGTCTCCATAGGTCAGAAATGACTTGAAGGCACCTAACAACAACAAAGCAGATTAGGAATTGGAAAAGTAAAGTCCCTGGTGATTTATTAAGCTTCTAATTGTATAAATGGACTATATTTTTGCCATCCCTTTTTAACTACTGTAGTATATATATATATTGTCTGTGACTGCAATAAACATCATTACGATTACTAACAGATGCCATTCAAAATGTTTTGGACTGGAAAGTTTCAAGCTGAAGTTTGTTATTAGATATTAGATATTCTAATCATAGCTACGATCATTTCCAGTAACATTTGGTGGATGCTATATGTCACATAATATTTAAAGATTCAATATTTAAACACATTTACCAAAATGCATGGATTTCAAGGCAATGGTTTTGAAATATATTAGAATCATAGAATCATAGAATTGCAGAGTTGGAAGAGACCACGAGGGCCATCCAGTCCAACCCCCTGCCATGCAGGAAATCACCATCAAAGCATCCCCGACAGATGGCCATCCAGCCTCTGTTTAAAGACCTCCAAGGAAGGAGACCCCACCACACTCCAAGGGAGTGTGTTCCACTGCCGAACAGCTCTTACTGTCAAAAAGTTCCTCCTAATGTTGAGGTGGAATATCTGTTCCTGGGGCTTGCATCCATTGCTCCATGTTCCAGTCTCTGGAGCAGCAGAAAACAAGTCTGCTCCATCCTCAACGTGACACCCCTTCAAATACTTAAACAGGGCTATCATATCGCCTCTAAACCGTCTTTTTTCCAGGCTAAACATACCCAGCTCCCTAAGTCTCTCCTCATAAGGCATCGTTTCCAGACCTTTCACCATTTTAGTCGCCCTTCTCTGGACACGCTCCAATATGTCAATATCCTTTTTGAATTGTGGTGCCCAGAACTGGACACAGTATTCCAGGTGAGGTCTGACCAAGGCAGAATAGAGCGGCACTATTACTTCCCTTGATCTAGACACTATACTTCTATTGATGCAGCCCAAAATCGCACTATATACTAAATACACTATATATACACTACTAAATATACTAATACGCTATATACTAAATATGCTATTTTTTTTCTTGATGAAAATGTTTAAAGCTCTTGCTAACTGACCTCTTGGACCAGGATTGGGAATTGCATGATGCTCCATATGTTGCTGGACTGCAGTGCCAAGCGCTCCTCACCATTGGCCTTGCTGGGGCTAGGGCTGCTGGGAGCTACAGTCCAACAACATCTGGAGGTACACACAAACACAATTCCCCACCCTGTCTCAGAAAAAATAATTGCAGGATGAACATTCTATGCCAATGACAAATTGAAAAGTCTTCTTTCCAGTGAAAGGTCCAAAAGTGGTTTGGCCAGAGTGAACAGTGGAGAGGCCTCCTGTACCTTGAATAGTTGGGTAGGAGAGGAATTTTCAGCAGGTGTTCCTTGTTCTGCAACCAGGTAACAAATAGCAACTGCTGAAATCCCCTCTTCTACACAACCATTAAAGGTACAAGAGCCCTCTCCACTTTTCACTCTGGCAACCCTATTTATAATATAATGTGGGTGTTGCATGAATTCCAAAGACTATGCTTGTCATGCACATCAGTACTGGTTGAGTGAGTTACACTAAGTCATTATTAGTTTGCATTCATTTTGCTTTCAGATTGTCTCTTGCTTTAATCTTGTGATGAATCCATGCTGTCCAAAGATGGCAGTATTTCAAAATGTTACAGCCTTTATGTACACATGGAAGCATGCTATTTGGCTCTTTCTATGCCATTCTTATATCTATGACTCAACATAATTATGTATAATAAGGCAACAGAAATTGTGAGATAAAAATCATTTAAGTTTATTAATCTATTCTGTTCTTATGGCATATAAAAATATTGCTGCAGGACTGACAAGGAGAAGGTTAAAGGCTAACAGCAGTCCTATTCTAAGGCTGTCTAGGGAAACTTTACTGGTAGATGGCTAGTCCTCAATGAATGTTGGAACGTAAGTGAAACAGTGGGCAAAAATCAATAATCAAAGAAGAAGCTTTCAGTTAAGTTGAGAATTACATTACTTTCTGATGAAATTAGTTCACACATTTACCCGAAAGTTATCAACTGGAAGTGATTGAGTGCTGAATAATCAGACAGGCATGGTGGAATCAGTCCTATATTCCACAAAGTGCTTATTTATTTTTTGAGTATTTATACCCCGCTCTTCAGCCACAAAGGGTCTCAGAGCAGCTTACAAATTGTTTTAGCAATAGCACTTACATATCTACACCACATTATAGTGTGCTAGGCGCTCTCTAAGTGATTTCCAGTGTGTGCTAGCTAATTGCCCCCACAAGCCTGGTAGTCATTTTACTGACCTATGAAAGGATGGAAGGCTGCGTGAACCTTGGAGCCCCATGGGATCGAACTCACAGCATTGTGGCTGCAGTACTGGCATTGAACCACTGCACCACCATGGCTCCCTAGTAAAGACCTGCTTAGTGTAAAGGCAGGTCATGGGTTGGATTCAAAGTCGCGGGGGGGGGGGAAATAACATTCTTTGGACTATAAGTCCAAGAATGTTGCTGCCACCATGACTAGGTGTTATGCTGGCTGGGAGATTCTGGTAGCTGTAGTCCAAAACACAACTTTTTCAGCTTTTGTTTGGATTCATGGTCTGCCTTCTGTGAGCAGAATGGAAGATGCCAGAACTTGATTTTCAGGGATCGCCCCTACTCCCCACAGGAGAGACCCTACTCCCCACATGAGAGCAGGATCCTGAAAATGTCTGTGTGGGACTTGAGGGACTGCTTTGGATAGGAAGAGTGGGAAAATCTGCTCAACTCAGATCAGTTGCATATCTATACTGCTGGATCCAACCCAGTATGTTCTAAAGTAGTTTCAGTGCACATTTGCTGTATTCCATTTTACTTTCAGGGTAGAAGATGTTCATATTCCAACCACTTTCACCACCACACATGGGCAGTGACACATGCTTAGTAGTGACATATGCCTGCATAAGTCACATATAGAGAAGTATTCACCACAGTACAGTAGACCTATTTTGTTGATAGCAGCAAAAGTGGTGTTGTACACGCAGCAATGTTGTGGCTGTGCCTTGTGGTTGTGTCTAGTGCACTGGGATTTCCCACTGTGCACTGTGGTTACACATTGCCATTTCCCATTCTGCATTGTGGTTGAGCATTGTGTCTTGCACAATGGCACCCAGTCAATGACATGTGTTGTGTGGTCTTGGCATACATCTTCACATGTGATATTTACACAATGCTAAGGAGATGTTGAATTGCTGCTGAAGGCTGCCATCCTGTAAAAGCTTTCCTGGGAGTAAACTCAGTTGAACTCATTGGCATTGACTTCTGAGTAGATATGCCTTGTATTTCACTGTAATAGTATAATCTTGTGCAGTTTTTACTCAGGCATAAGTCCTACCATATTCAAAGCTTACTGTTAAGTAAATGGACACAGGAATCACAGCCTTTAGGATGCTTCACTGCTACCCCTGAATGTGAGCCTTAGGATGGTTCATCTTCAGTATTATTTGATCAGTGCAAATCAACAGCATTTAAGAGACTCCAACAGAGAGAAAATAGAGAAAACCATGCAAGCCTTAAATGATCCCTGTCTGATAAGACTTCAGACATCTCTTGTCACTTATTGTCTAGTTATGTGTTTTCTCAACCAAAATGAGCTTTGAAACCCTCTTTTAAATACAAACACTCTCCCTCTTAGATGGTGTAATTTTGTAAGCACTAGGATTAGACAGTAGTGGGTGGTCTCTTTTGAGAAATGCTGCAGTTCCCTCCCTACTGCTATGAATACTGGAACACATGTCCACTGCCCTGTGGGGTCCCTTTTCCAATTCTCCAGCTGTCCCTCTAAAAAGACAACAACACCCCACCCCTAATTCTACTACCTTCCCAAGCGTGGGAAGGTGAAAGTTAAACACATGCAAGATAACTCACCTTAAATCAGCATGCCAAACCACTAATCAGATGATCTTTGTTGTTAAATGACAACCAGATGGGGAAATCTGAAAGCATATTTGGCCCATGGGGGATCAATTTCTTACTTTAAAAGCAAGCAACCCTCCACCATCTGTTAGTTGGAAAAGCCAAAGCAATTTCTAATTTGTAATATTTAGCTTAAACCCTCATGTTTCTGAGAATAACCACAGTGTAGTACTGAACTGTTGGCAGTAAATAGCAAGAGTACCACCGATTGAGGAATGTTTTCCTTCCCATGCTCCCCCAGAGCAATCATTTAATGCCCCTGCTAAGAGATGTTCTCTTGTTGAGAGTCCGAGGAGTGTATGGTAGTGAAAGCTGGACAGTGAAGAAAACTGATAGCAAGAAAGTCAAGTCATTAGAAATGTGGTGCTGGAGAAGAGTTCTACAGATACCCTGGACTGCTAAAATGACAAATAAATGGGTCCTAGAGCACACCAAGCCTGAACTCTCCCTAAAAGCCAAGATGGCTGAACTGTGACTATCATACTTTTGCCATATTGTGAGAAAACATGACTCACCAGAAAAGACAATAATGCTTGGTAAATAAAGTAGAAGAAGAGGAAGACCACATTACTGATGGACAGGCGCAATCAAGGAAGCCACGGCCCTGAGTCTGCAAGACCTGAGCAGGATAGGGTGAGGATAGTGTGACTTGGAAGTCTCTCATTCATAGGGTTGCCATAAATTGAAGTTGACTTGATGGCAGTTAACAACAACCTTAAAAAGAGGGATGGGGAGGGGAGAACACAAGAAAGAAGAACAATACTTCATTTCAAGACAAATGAAATACTGTATGTTTTACCTTACACCTATTACTTGTAAATTCATCTGACAATCTATATTATCAGGAGTAGCCAATAAGTAAGATATCAGAGGCTAGAAAAAGAGACAGTGGTAGGAACTAATCATTTAAAGAACTACAAGGATTAAGGGGTTAAGTTATACAAACAGGCCACACACAAATTTTGGGTTTTTCAAGATGAATTTGAAGGAAGGGAGGTCTACAAGCACATGCCTTCAGTGCTGAAGAAAGTGGAAGTGTGCCTATAGATTGGCAAACACTATGGTCCCACACATGAAGAAACGTTTCATGCTTACAGATATTGTGCATGGGGGGGAGTTTCACCCATCTCTTGTGTGTGAAGCTTAATTTTCCTGCTCACAGTTCTTTCTAGCTTTTGACAAGAAATTCAGCTTTCATATAAATCAATCCCAGGTCACAGATTTCAGTGGGACATAGGTAAGGTTGTGAGCCAGTGTGGTGTAGCGGTTTGAGTGCTGGAATAGGGCTCTGGAGACCACAATTCAAATTCCTGTCTTAGCCATGGAAACCCACAGGATGGTCTTGGGCAAGTTACAGTCTCTCAGCCTCAGAGGAAGGCAGTGGTCAACATCCTCTGAACAAATCTTGCCCATGATAGGGTCGCCTAAGTTGGAAACAACTGGAAGGCACACAAAAATAGCTAGGGTTGCAAAACCTCAAGTTTGGCAAGGTTTTATCGAGATTCTAAGTGAGCCACCTAGTGCCTGTTTGGACCATCATTTGGCCCAGATTCCAAGCTTTCAATTGTTTTAAAAATACTTCTCTTACTGAGATATTGGGTAAAATATAGAGGCAAGGCAGTCTTCTGTCAAACTGTTCTGCCAATAACAAGTCCACCTGTGAATTTTAGGCATGGTGGAATGGAGAGTGAGTGGAGCAAAGGGAAACCCCACCACCTCTCTAGGCAATTGGTGCAGAAAGGGGTGCACTGCAAGGGTGCAAGGTGAGTCAAGGCAGGGAGTAGGAGAAAAGAGAGAGTGAGTGCTCTAAGGGATGGAATGCATATTGTAAGGACATCAGTTAGGTGGGAGAGTGAATCAGAGGCAAGGGAGAGTGTGGTGAGGGAAAGAGCCGAAAGGAGGGAAGGAGAAAGGGTGGATGAGACATGCAGTGGCAGGCTGCAAAGGAGCAAGAGAAGTAAGTATGGGCAACATTCAAGACAGGGTGGCATGGTGTTACAATGTGAGGGAAGGAGGGAAGGGGTTAGGAGATGCAGCAACAGAGCACAACGAACAAGAAAGAGGGGCATTCCAGAGGTATGAGGTGGAAGAGAAGAATGGAGGGGCAAGTTAGGAGCTCAGCAAAGGAGGCAAGGCAGTGGAGGCAGAGGTCACCCAGGAGGAGGGGAACAGTTCATTGCTTCGGGTGCTCTGGTCCCTGAGGTGGCCACCTCCTGAGGATGGAAAGAGCTGGGGAAAGGTGAGAGGTAGGTAGTAGCTTATTAAGGTAGATGCTTGATGTGAATCTCCCAATTTGGGGGAAATTGATCCAAACAATGATAAAAGGAAATATATGGTTGTTTTTGTTGGCCTAACTCCATTTTTATTTGTCTTTGGTGTATGGTATGGACATTCAAACTGTTTACTCACATGTATAGCCTACTCAGGCCTTCTGCAAACAGATCAAATGTATTGGGAGATTGTAGTATTTGTGCTGTAGTTCTCATTTTTTTTTTTAATTTGAACAAGTTGTTCTCAACTATTTTCCAGGAATCTCCAGCATTAGCTTCAACATTTTATTCCCTGAGTGGGTTTCTTTTGAATTCTGAGACATATCAGAACAATATATGTCTCCTTCTCTTTTCCTCATTTCTAATTTTTTTTCTTGGTGCTGTAGTGTACCAATGTATCAGTGAAATGGCATTTTTGTGCTATAATGTTATAAATCTAAGATTCTTTTTTTTTTAAAATCATGCAGTAAACTTGCCCTTTAGACCACAGGACTACCTCAGCAAACCATGCCCCAAGTTTTGAATACTCCCTTGGAAGAGCTCTAAGTCCATAAGAGATTTATATGTTGGTATGTAATGAGCCAGTGTGGCATAGTGGTTTGAGTGTTGAACTATAATGCTGGAGACCAGGATTTGAATCCCTACTCAGCCATGAAAAACCACTAGGGCAAGTCACACACTCTCAGCTCTCAGAAAACCCTGTGATAGGTTGTATTAGGTTTGCCATAAGTCAGAAATGACTTGAAAGCACATGCGAACACACATGCATACATACACACCCATATTGGGAATAGCATTTAGCTCTACAATGTAAATTGCATCAGGAAAGCAAAACAGCAGCTACAAGGATGGGGATGTAGAAATGATTTATATGAAGGAGAAGTACATGGGTGGTTTTAGGATACAGCTGCCACACTGGATTGGCACTTGCTTTGAAATATTTCTTTTCTTACTCAAAGGACTACCTTTCAAGGTTTTGAAAGCCTAGCTGTGTTAGGACTTTATCAGACACACGAAATACCGCATCATAACGACTCCACATAAACGTGAAAGGGCACACATACCAGACATCACCGCCCTTTCACTTTTATGTACTGTCCATAAGCTGATCTATTTTATTGACAGGACAACCCAACAATAGATCAGCTGTGGTGATATTTTGTCGGCATTGCTGGCGTTTGAAAGCTCACAACTTTTTTTTTTTAACATGAATACAGTGTCAATGGTCAGTCCAGCCAGGACATTTCTGGGTGAGATCACAACATCCAGGTAGGTGACAGTCTTTTTATGACCCTGCCCAGTATACTTGTAAGTTTTTAAGTGTGTTTCTGTGCTTTTGTGAACTTTTTGTGTGTTATTTTTGCTTTTATTTTTGAATTTCTCATGCTTGTGTCTTCTTGCAAGAATCCATGGGATTTCATAACAGGACGTCAACAGAGCAATGTTCACTCCTCAGTCATTGCCAGGGCTTGGATGGGATGCAAGGTAAGTGTGGTAAAGGGGGTTCTTTTGCCAGCATAAAAACACCACAAATTATGGTGGCAAAAAAAAAAAAAAAAACCAGAAAAGGGGGTGGTTTGATAAAGTCCCTAGTCTTTGGGAGCAAAAAAACAGTATCTCTTTATGTACTCTTATCTACCCAACAGTGTCTACCCTTAAAACCAAGAAGTTTTATCTGGCATATGCTTTGCAGATGCAGCACACTTCATCAGCAATGAAGTCTTGCATTAGTTGGTAGATTATTATACCCATGGTTGGGTGGGAGTGCGTGATTAGTGGGGTGAAAGGAACTGTAAATGTAAAAGATACATTTATCCTTACCTTAACTGGCATTAACAAATAATAATTGGGTAGAAGCACAGACATCCTAGCATCAATGAGCTCCTTAGCTTGTACATTGTGATGAAAAGTCAAATAGATTCCACTACTTGCAGCCCTGAGATTTCAGGACCAAAACCTGAGGCCTAGGCAAGAGCCTTGTGGTTCCATAGGGGATGGTCCCTGGAGGTACCATTAAGTATGATGCTTTCAGCATCAACCACAATTCCACAGAGTATGCCATTTAAATTGGAAACACTAAACAAATCAGGAATATATACATTCACGTCTATACACATGCTTTCATGTCCTTTAACATTTCACAGATGACAACCTGGACACATGTGCCAAGCAACATCAGATTGTGATCAAGATGGCAACAGTTATTAATGAAGAAGAAAGACACAAGCTAGGAGTGGCTGCAGCAGTTACCTTTTGCCCCCTTGCTGAATTAACTGAGTGTAAACTGCTTTTGCATTTTGAACTCAGTTTGCAGCACTTAAAGTAAGCTGAGGACAAAGGGGGGAAGTGGGAAGAGAGAAACTGGGGCATTTTTTTTAAAAAAAGTTGAGAAAACAGGGTGGGAAGGGATTAATCCAGTCTTTGCCAAATCAGGACTGTTGGAGGGTAAGTATTTTTCAAGGCAGTACACTTGAGATTCCCCCCCCCCTTGTCCTGAGGACTGGAGAAAAGGGTCCAGGTCCTCAGATTTGGCAACTCTAGGGTAGTCCTATGTATTAATAGCATTTTACTTTACATGTGAGCAGATTATTGCTGCAACTGACAAATGGATCCATCTTTTGATTCCGTTACAAGGCTTTGCTTTTCTGTCATTTAAAGGAGAAAGCAAAAGAAGACTCCTAAGAAAGGTGAAAGAAGCCAGACTTCAGCAGTCTTCATTTCTGAAAGAGCTCTACATCATACATAGGATGAGATTCACAGGTACCATGAACTGTTGAAAAGGAGATTCTGAAAAACTTTCCTCCAATGTAGTACCCTCCAAAGCTACCTTACCTGTGGATGGTGCAAGATATTGGAAAGCACCAACCTGAATTAAGCCATGAGTCAACATTGTTTTGACCACATTTCATATTTGCTTACTTGTTAGCGGAACGTAATGTTTTGAGTGTTGGATCCTATGCCAAGGATCACCTCCACAGTGTGCTGGGTGCAGAGCTCTGAACTCGCCACAGGAGGGCATTCATGCTGTGGTGGATTATTTCACTATTAAATTAAGCACTTTTGCAACCTCTGAAAGTAACTTGAAGGTGGTAACCAGGTTAGTTAGGGACACATTAGAACAAAGGGATATTATTTTTGTTTGTGTAATAAATGGCGTCATTTGGGGGCAGAAAGAGCCTTTCAGCATTGCTGGATATGCAGTTTTTTTACCCCCACTGTGGACTCATATACTTTTAGAAGTCACTGCATGTGGTTTTGCATATAGTCCAGCCCAGTGTCCACAGCATGCACAAATTAACAGGCTGCATCTCCTCTGGCAAGTTTAGAAAAAATAAATTATATCTCAATTTTCTCCACTAGAGGGCACTGTGGGTTACATAAACAATATATAAATGCCCTTCTTTGCCTGGATAGTACTCAATACTGTATATTATCTCAGGAAGCGTCAATGTAGAGCAAACTTCCTTTAAAAGGCTGGTGCATTTGGTTTCTTTGCTGTGTTTAATAGATGTTTTCTAAGTTTTTTAAAATATATGAAGCAATGTAAAGTTGCCAGGTAGTCCTACTGTTTAGAGAGCCAATGTGGTATAGTAAATTTGAGTGTTGTACTATGACTCTGGAGACCAGGGTTCAAATCCCAGCTTGGCTATGGAAACCCACTGGGTGGCCTTGGGCAAGTCATACTCTTTCAGCTTCAGAGGAAGGCAAGAGCAAACCGTGCTGAACAAATCTTTCGAAGACGGTATGGCCTTGGGGGTCACTATATGAGGTCTGTCTAGTAAATAACAAGATAACAAGACAATTGTTTGTGAATGCTTGATTTTTACTGCCCAAGTGTAGCATCCTACATTTCTCCCTGTTGAAATTCATTTGTTAGTTTTGGCCCAGTTTTCTAATCTGTTAATTTTGGATTCTGATCCTGTCCTCTGGGGTATTAGCTACACCTCCTAATTTGGTGTCATCTGCAAACCTGATAAGCATGCCCTTTATTCCCTCATCCAAGTCATTGATAAAGACATTGAATAGCACAGGGCCCAGGACATAACCCTCTGGCACCCCACTGGTCACTTCTCTCCAGGATGAAGAGGAGCCATTCATGATTATTCTTTGGGTTTGGTCAGTAAACCAATTACAAATCCACTTAACAGTTGCATTGTCTAGCCCACAGGTTACTAACTTTTTTGCAAGAATATCATGGGGAACCTTGTCAAAAGCCTTACTGAAATCAAGATGCACTACATCCACAGTGTTCCCTTCATCTATCAGGTTTGTAACTCTATATATATAAAAAAGAGATAAGATTAGTCTGACACAACTTGTTTTTGAGAAATCCATGTTGACTTTTAATGATCATAGCATTCCTTTCTACCTGCTTACAGACTGTCTGTTTAATGATCTGCTCCAGAATTTTTCCTAGTATTGATGTCAGGCTGGCTGGGCAGTAATTATGTAGGTCTCCCTCCCCCCTGCTTTTTTTAAAGATGGGGTCAACATTTTCCCTCTTCCCGTCTGCTGGGACCTCTCCTGTTCTCCAGGAATTCTCAAAGATTATTGCCAGTGGTTCTGAGATTACTTCTGCCAGTTCTTTTTAATACTCTTGGATGAAGTTCATCTGGCCCTGGAGACTTGAACTCATTTATACTGGCCAGGTATTCCTGAACAACCTCTTTACCAATTTTGTGCTGTATTTCCCTTATTGTAGCATCTGCTCCATTTTCCTCAAATTGAGCACTATCCCCCTTTTGGGAGAAGACTGAAGCAAAGAAAGTATTAAGTAGTTCTGCCTTTTTTCTGTCCCCTGTTAGCCTTTTGCCATCTTCTTCACGCAGCAACCCTACCATTTCCTTGTTCTTCCTTTTGCTACGGACATAACCAAAAAAGCCCTTTTTATTGTTTTTAACCTCTCTATCAAGCATGAGCTCCATCTGTGCTTTTGCTTTTCTGATTTCCCCCTACACGAGCTGGCTATTTGTTTGAATTCTTCTTTGGTGATTTCTCCCTTTTCCATTTCTTATATATGTCTCTTTTAAGTCTTAGCTCAGTTGAAAGTTCTTTAGACATCCATCCTAGTTTCTTTAGACACCTGCCACTTTTCCTCCTCACTGGAACTGTTTGAAGTTGTGCCTTCAATACCTCACTTTTAAGAAATTCCCATCCATCATGTACGCCATTCTTTTTTAGTATTCCTGACCATGGGATCACCCCCAGTAATTCCCTAAGTTTTCTGAAATCAGCATTCTTAAAGTCTAGAAGGCATGTCTGACTACACTTGGCTTCCCCTTTCCTCTTTTATGAGATTTGTTTTTCTAAGAAAATGTGTGCACAAGATAAGAGTTCTATAAATCTTCTTCTTGTGGGTCAGTTCTTTCTGTATGAAAAACGAGAGACAGAGGTGATATCACACAGTTGCCAGCCAAGGGCCAAGATTTTACAGTATATGTACTCTGCCAGCTTACTCTTACAGGAGGAAATGTTGGTTGCACCCTCTGTCTGGGGGACAGCTGGGAGGCGGGGTTTGCCAGACCATCTGAAAGATTGTATCTCCCTCTATGAACCTGAAAGGGTTTTAAAATCTTTGGGGGAAGGCTTCTCTCGTTCCCACCATCATCGCAGGCTCACTTGGTGAGGACACAAGAGAACCTTCTCAGTGGCTGCTCCCACCCTCTGGAACTCGCTCCCACGGTAGGCTAGGCTAACCCCCTCCCTATTTTCATTTCATTCTTATCTAAACAGGTCTTTGATGTATAATTGTGGCTTTTATCGGGGTGTGTTTTTTATGTTGTTTTTATTTGTTTTTTACTTTGTATGTTTTTAAGTGGTTTTAATTGCTTTTAATTGTGGTATTAATTGTTCAGTGAGCCACCTTGGGTCCCACTTTGGGAGAAAGGCAGCATAGAAATTGCACAAATAAAATAAAATAGTGCAATGACATCTTCCAAGCTACTGAGTGGCTGCGGGGGGTAGACTCCAGCTCACCCTGGCTGCTCTTGATGATGAAAGAAGAGCAGCTTCTGCCCCCAATGTAAGGCTACCACTCCCTCCCTCAGTGCTGAAGAGCACCCAGAATGAGTCTAGATGCACCTCCACAGTGGATTAGCCCAAATGAGTCTGGGTGCACCTCTACAGCTAGGGAGATGATGCTACACCGGGCAGCCCCCTGCACAGCCACAAGGGTAGTGTTCTGATGGAAGGTGATGCTGGATGCGTCTTTCTGCAATATCCCCCATAATACATACATGGGCATAACAGGATTCCAGCCACAAGCAGAGTCGCTAGGTTTTCTGGACAGTAATAGGAGATATGCATAAGGCTACCTCAGGTCTCTAGAGGGGAAGGCCTCTTGTGAGATTTCAGGGATCCTGTGAGATTTCAAATCTTGTGGGAGCCCCCAAACCCATGCAAATCCCATATTGGCAGCCCAGCTCTCATGAGATGAGAATTTTGCTGCTCAGGTCAGCCTGGATGGACAGAGAGAAGAAAGAGCAGTACCAGAATTTAGTACCTATATACGGCCTGATCGTTGCATACTTGCCAGGTCCTCGGGGATTGCTCTGGTGGGAATATAGTTGGTGGCCTGCTCTCAAATAAAGGATTTGGACCCCCTTCCTGTATTGCCCCAGAATAGAACTGGACTTTACATACCTTCCAACATTTCAGAGATGAAAACTGGGATATGTGTGTCCAAGCAGCATCAGAGTGTGGTCAAGATGGCAAAAAATATAAATGAATTTTGCCTGAATTTATAGGGAAAGGCAAGGCTTCTCCTCCTCCTCCTCTTCTCCTCCCTCTGAGTTAACTGAGTACAAACTGCTTTTGCACTTTGAACTCAGTCTGCAGCAGTTGAAGGAAGCCAGGGACAAAGGAGGAGAGTGGAAGGGGGAGAGATTGGGACATAAATATATATATATATATATATATATATATATATATGTATTTCAAAATTAAAAAATAGGCTTACATAGATCCACATGCTTTACATAAACTTTACATAAACTCTTTAACTACTTTCCATTCTTCAATTATCTCTTAATATACATCTTTATTACTTCCCCTGTCCCACATTCCACAGGTAATGTAACTTGTCTTAACTTTCCAACTTCTTTATCAACTATACATTATAGTTTACTATATCCTCCTTTAATTAAAATGCTTTTTGCTTTGCTTTACACCTCTTATTATAAAAAATTCTTTTTACCAGTTTTTCTTTTCATTGCCCTGTTTATATTTTCCTATATTTCCACTCTCCTTTTAAATCCCATCTTTTTCTCCAATAATTTGTTATTGGTTGCCATTCTTCTTTCAATTTATTTGTATATCTCTTATTTAATACATGAGTTAATATATCATTGTTTTTCATTTCTTTCAATTTAAGAAGCCATTCTTCAATCTGAGGCATTTCTTTCTTTTTCCATTTTGCAGCTATATTTAACTTCACCATGGTGACTAAATATAAGATTATGCGTCCATATTGTTTTTGAATTCTTTTTTACAACTTTTTTTAATGTTTAACAAATAAAGTTTAGAGTCCATTATAAATTGTATCCCAAACATCTTCTGAATTATTTTATGAATCATCCAGTTTTTTTAAAATTATTTTGCAGCCCCACCACATATGATGCATTGTCCCCTTTTCTTTCTCACACCTCTAACATGTACAGTCGTCCCTTCACATTCGCGGGGGTTCCGTTCCACGGACCCCCGCGAATGTGAAAAAACCGCGAATAACGACACCCCTCCCCCCTCCCTCCCCAGGCCTTTGCGGGGCCTTCCAAGGCCCCACGAAGGTCTCCCCGGCCCTCCCTCCCTCCCTCCCCAAGCCTTCGCGGGGCCTTGCTAGGCCCCGCGGAGGTCTCCAAGGCCCTCCCTCCCTCCCTCCCCAGGCCTTCGCGGGGCCTTCCGAGGCCCCGCAGAGGCTTCCCCGGCCCTCCCTCCCTCCCCAGGCCTTTGCAGGGCCTTGCTGGGCCCCGCGGAGGTCTCCCCGGCCCTTCCTCCCTCCCTCCCCAGGCCTTCGCGGGGCCTTCCTAGGCCCCGCGGAGGCCTCCCCGGCCCTTCCTCCCGCCCTTCCCAGGCCTTCGAGTCAAGGGGGCCCCAGGATCGCCTCCCCAACCCTCCCCACCCCGTCCCCAGGCCTTCCTGGGGCCTCCGGAGCATCTCCGGAGGCCCCAGGATCGCCTCCCCAGCGCTCCCCACCCCGTCCCCAAGCCTTCCTGGGGCCTCCGGAGCGTCTCCGGAGGCCCCAGGATCGCCTCCCCAGCCCTCCCCACCGCGTCCCCAGGCCTTCCTGGGGCCTCCGGAGCGTCTCCGGAGGCCCCAGGATCGCCTCCCCAGCCCTCCCCACCGCGTCCCCAGGCCTTCCTGGGGCCTCCGGAGCGTCTCCGGAGGCCCCAGGATCGCCTCCCCAGCCCTCCCCACCCCGTCCCCAGGCCTTTCTGGGGCCTCCGGAGCGTCTCCGGAGGCCCCAGGATCGCCTCCCCAGCCCTCCCCACCGCGTCCCCAGGCCTTCCTGGGGCCTCCGGAGCGTCTCCGGAGGCCCCAGGATCGCCTCCCCAGCCCTCCCCACCCCGTCCCCAGGCCTTTCTGGGGCCTCCGGAGATGCTCCGGAGGCCCCAGGATCGCCTCCCCAGCCCTCCCCACCCCGTCCCCAGGCCTTCCTGGGGCCTCCGGAGCATCTCCGGAGGCCCTAGGATCGCCTCCCCACCCCTCCCCACCCCGTCCCCAAGCCTTCCTGGGGCCTCCGGAGCATCTCCGGAGGCCCCAGGATCGCCTCCCCAGCCCTCCCCACCCCGTCCCCAGGCCTTCCTGGGGCCTCCGGAGCGTCTCCGGAGGCCCCAGGATCGCCTCCCCACCCCTCCCCAGGCCTTCCTGGGGCCTCCGGAGCGTCTCCGGAGGCCCCAGGATCGCCTCCCCAGCCCTCCCCACCCCGTCCCCAGGCCTTTCTGGGGCCTCCGGAGATGCTCCGGAGGCCCCAGGATCGCCTCCCCAGCCCTCCCCACCCCGTCCCCAGGCATTTCTGGGGCCTCCGGAGTGTCTCCGGAGGCCCCAGGATCGCCTCCCCAGCCCTCCCCACCCCGTCCCCAGGCCTTTCTGGGGCCTCCGGAGTGTCTCCGGAGCCCCAGGATCGCCTCCCCAGCCCTCCCCACCCCGTCCCCAGGCCTTTCTGGGGCCTCCGGAGTGTCTCCGGAGGCCCCAGGATCGCCTCCCCAGCCCTCCCCAGGCCTTCCTGGGGCCTCCGGAGCGTCTCCGGAGGCCCCAGGATCGCCTCCCCAGCCCTCCCCACCCCGTCCCCAGGCCTTTCTGGGGCCTCCGGAGTTGCTCTGGAGGCCCCAGGATCGCCTCCCCAGCCCTCCCCACCCCGTCCCCAGGCATTTCTGGGGCCTCCGGAGATGCTCCGGAGGCCCCAGGATCGCCTCCCCAGCCCTCCCCACCCCGTCCCCAGGCATTTCTGGGGCCTCTGGAGATGCTCCGGAGGCCCCAGGATCGCCTCCCCAGCCCTCCCCACCCCGTCCCCAGGCCTTCCTGGGGCCTCCGGAGCGTCTCCGGAGGCCCCAGGATCGCCTCCCCAGCCCTCCCCACCCCGTCCCCAGGCCTTTCTGGGGCCTCCGGAGATGCTCCGGAGGCCCCAGGATCGCCTCCCCAGCCCTCCCCACCCCGTCCCCAGGCCTTCCTGGGGCCTCCGAAGCGTCTCCGGAGGCCCCAGGATCGCCTCCCCAGCCCTCCCCACCCCGTCCCCAGGCATTTCTGGGGCCTCCGGAGCGTCTCCGGAGGCCCCAGGATCGCCTCCCCAGCCCTCCCCACCCCGTCCCCAGGCCTTTCTGGGGCCTCCGGAGCGTCTCCGGAGGCCCCAGGATCGCCTCCCCACCCCTCCCCAGGCCTTCATGGGGCCTCCGGAGCGCCTCCGGGGGCCCCGTGGACGCCTCCCTGGGCCTCCCCGCTCCCTCTATGTCTTTCACGGGGCCTCTGGAGGCCCCGTGTCGCGGTTTTGGGGGGGCCCGGGGGGGCCCTCCCAAAACCGCGAATAACCGAAACCGCGAATGTGAAGTTCGCGAATGTGGAGGGACAACTGTATTCTCTTTCAGTTTATATATTTTGTTGATTCTTGAGGGGGTGAGATACTACCTGTTTACTATCTTCAAATGGGTTTCCTTTAAATTCAAGCTTGCTGTAAATGAGATTTCCCGCTCCTCCACCTCAATCATTTCTCCAATATCTATTGACCACTTTGTCATTGCCTCCATAATTAGATCTTTCTCCCATTCTCTCTCCGACAGTAAGTTATAAAATTTGGATATTTTTTCTTGTTTTCTTGCCAAATTATCTTATCTAATTCATTTTCTTCCATTTCAAAGCCATATTTCTTTTTATCTTCCAAGAATTTAATCTTTAGGTGATGGTGCATAAACCAATTCAATTTAATCCCTCTACTTTCTAATTCTTCTCTTGATTGTATATTAAATTCTCCATTTTCTTGCTTTATCAGATCTTTATACCTCAGCCATATTTCGGATGTTTCCCATCTCCCAAGGAACGCTTCTTGTGGTGAAATCCAGTATGGCATTTTCATATAAAATTGATGTTTTATTTTATTCCAAATTCTCAAGAGCGCCTTTCTTATTATATGATTTTTGAAATCTTTGTTAATATTAGATCTTCCATATCCGATATATGCATGCCATCCACATCTTATATTTGCTCCTTCCAGCTTACGAAGCCTTGTATTTTAGTCAATTTAATCCAATCTATGATCCAATTTAAACTGGAAGCCATATAATATAATTTTAAGTTAGGTAATGATGCTCCACCTCGGTCTTTTCTGGTTGTTAATATTGACTGTTTAATTCCTGCTTTTTTTCCTCTCCAGATAAACTTACTCAACTCAGTTATCCAATTTGTTATTATTTTGTCATCTTTCAATATTGGCAAGTTTTGAAATAAAAATAAAATTCTTGGTAAGGTATTCATCTATATTGTATTAATTCTCCCCAATAGAGATAGTTCAAGTTTCTTCCATTTTTCCAAATCCTTTTTTATCTCTTTCCATATATTGGTGTAATTGTTTTCATTGAGGTTTATATTTCTTTTACTTATCCATATACCCAAGTATTTTACTTTCTTTTCTATTTTACTTCTTGACTTTTCTCTTATTTGTTCTTCTTCTTTTTCTGTCATGTTCTTTGTTATAATAAAAGTTTTATCTTTGTTTATTTGAATCCTGCAAATTTGCCAAATTTACTTATTGTTTCAAATAAACTTTCAATATTTTCTGTTGGGTTTTCCAGGATTATCGCTGGGTCATCTGTGAAAGCTTTTATCTTGTATTCTTGTCCTTTCAGTTTTAGACCTGGACGTTTGACATTTTTTCTTATATTGTTTGCCAATATTTCTAAGGATAAGATGAAAAGCAGTGGGGAAAGTGGGCATCCCTGCCTGGTCCCTTTTTTTTATATCAAATGCTTCTGTTTTTTTCATTATTTATCACCAAGTGAGCTTTTTGATATTCATATATCATCTCAATATTCTTTATAAATTTATCTCCCAAATTTAACTTTTTCATCACTTTAATTATGAAGGGCCAATGCACGTTATAAAAAGCTTTATCTGCATCTGCAAATATTACTGCCACTTTTTTCCCCATTAGTTCTTTCATAATATTCCATTATATTTATCATGCTTCTTATGTTGTCCGACATTAGTCTATCTGGTAGAAATCCATTCTGGTCTGGGTGTATGATATCCGTTAAGACTGTTTTTAATCTGTTTGCCAAGATTAGAAACTGGGACATTTTAACTGTAGCTGAAAAAGCAGGGAAATGGAGGATTAATTAGGATGGTCCCAGACAAATTGGAACAGTTGGAGGGTATGACTTTAGGATCCCGAAATATTGGATGTCCCATACAAAGCAAGACTCCTAGTAATCATAGCTACAGAGGACTACATATATGGAATGGCCTGTTTTCTGCTTTTTGGAAAAGGCAGCTTTCCCTGATCTGGGGCCATTCGGACATGTTGGTCATGGTTGCTGGGGATGATAGGAGTTGTGGTTTAACACATTTAGTTAGTATCAGAAGGTTAGATAATGTAAAGTTCCCCAGAATATTTGTTTTTGAAAAAGAGAGGCTTTTCATATGAGGCAAGGGAAGCAGAATTAAAGCCCAAGAGTAGTATGTCCTGCCTTGCCATTAGCTAAAAGGCTTGCCTTTTCAACCGTCTCCCATGCGACTGGAATGGGAGAACAGCTGAAGCATGCTGATGTTGTGTGATAAGGCAAGGTGGGACATGCTACTCTCGGGTTTAACTTCAGCTGCCCTTTCCTCATGCGGTAAGCCCCAATTGTTTGTGTAATGCAAGAATTTGTCTTGCAGTCTGATCTGGTTGGCTATCTCATTAAACTCCCATATAAGCAACAGTTAACCCATCACTCCACACTGGATTTAGCAGAAGAAGCAACAATAAATACAGCAGTGTCACACAGGCAATTGCAGGATACATAGGAGAACTTGTCTCCCCATCCCAGGAGAGACAGAAAGTTAGTCACTAGGATGGATCAAGAAAAAGACAATTCAGGAAGACAGTTATGTTTTGCATCATTGATTTATCCGAGATGACGGTGATCCTACCTCCACCTTCACTGCATTATAAAGGACCTCATCTTGCCATAACTTAAGCATATTCAATATACATGGTCCCCCTGAAAGGGAGCAGTACCCAGACAGCCATATACCTCTTTATGTGTGGCTTCTGCCCAGGTTCTAAAGACTTTATGACACTACAGAGATTATCACACAGGAACGCAAAAAGCGTTCCTGTCCCACAAACTCCAATCCCATTCCTGTCCTGACACAAAAATCCTCCCCATCAGACTTACTTTATCTTCCATCCAAAAGCATCTCAGGAATGAACGGAACTCTAACGGAGCTCTGTTCACTTCCTGGACTGAAATCCTGCCCATTCTTGCAAGAAGACGCGAGCATGAGAAATTCAAAAAAAAAAAAAAATACACACAAAAAAGTTCAGAAAAGCACATACACACATTAAAAAAATAATAAGTAGACCAGGGAGGGTACAAAAAAGAGGGTAGCCTACCTGTTTCTCACAATGCCACCCAGAAGTGTTCTGGCAGGACCACCCATTGATGCTGGAATCACGCATCAAAAACGGTGCAAGATTTCAGATGCCAGCAATGCTGATACCAAAACGGGACAGGTGATCCATTGACAGCTCCGGCTTGTCAATAAAAAGAAATGGCAGAATAACAACAGCAGGACGCAAAAGGATGACGTCGTGTGATATTGGTGTCCTTTTGCATTCCACTGTCGTTATTCTGGCACCACATTAGCTGCATCTGATAATCTCCTACACTGTTATAGTGCTATTATTCCACTTTAGCTGCTATGGCTGCCTTTTGTGGAATTCTGGGGTTTGTAGTTTACTGAAGACTAAGAGCTCCACACAGAATGACAGTAAGGACTTTATCAGACCAGGCAAATATGGCATCATAATGACACTAAATTAATGTGAAAGGGTGCACATATCAAATGACACTATCCTTTTGTGTTAATATCCTGTCCAAAACCCATGAATAGATTGGCCATGGCGCTTTTTTGCCAGAATTCTGGGCATTTGAAATCTCACGCCATTGTGCTCAATGAATACAGCATCAATTGTCAGAACACTTCTGGGTAAGATTGGGACAGCCAAGTAGGGGACTCTCTCTCTCTCTCTTTGTGACTTTGTGGGTGTGTTTATGTGTGTACTTTTTGTGGTGGAGGGGGTTAATGTATTTTTGAATTTGCTAGCATCTTCTTGTGAGAATTGGAGAGATTTGGAACCCAGAAGTAAACGGAGCTCTGTTCATGCTCTGTTACTGCTGGGGCTGCCTTTCAAGCTAAGTCTGGGGTGGGGTGTCTCTTTTGCCAGCATAAAAATGTTTCAAAATATGCTGGCAAAAGAACGTTTATGGGGGGGGTATGAAAAAGTCCTAAGTCACTGTCACCCTGTGTGGTCCACTGCTAAGAGCGTTCCTAGAGGACTTCAACTCGCACTGATGCCTGCAAGACACTACTGATTCCTTATTAACAGTTTTGTGAGGGTCCCTCTTTTTCTTCCAAAAGCAAGTGGTTCCAGTTGCTCAGTTGCCTTTAGCACAACTGTGTGTGCGTGCACCCTTTGGAATTAGCTTGTTTTGTCTTCGGAATCACCTTGTGATGGTGGGCTCCTAAGATAGTGTTCAGGGTCTTAAGTAGTCTTGACTATTGCTGCTCCAAATCAGAGGGGAAATCTAAATCCAGTTATTAAGTAATAAGCTCCACTCAAGTCTTGAGGAAATATTTTTAGGACTGCAGTGTTACAGAGAATCCTTCTTTTAGTCAGTTGTACTTGTGCATTCTGAACTGTGATTTACAACTATCAGTTACCATAGAAAAGAATGCCAGCTTCTTTTTCTTCCAGAAAGATTTACTGCTTCCATTGAAAATATTATGGTAAAGATGTTGAGTGGAAAAATAAACTTTTGTTGTTCTTATGAAGAATACAGTTAAATACAGGTTGTGTATCCTTTATCTGAAATGCTTGGGACCAAAAGTGTTTTTGATTTTTGATTTATTTATTTATTTATTAGGGATTTTTGAATACTTTTATATACTGTACATAATGAGATATTTTGGAGATAGGATCTAAGTCTAAACACTTTATGTTTCACATACCCCTTATACATATAGCCTGAAGGTTATTTTATACACAATATTTTAAAAAAATAATTATGAAGTTATTAACAATATAACATAGAGGTTGTCAGGCTCATCCCTGAATTCTGGGGTTTAGAATAGAATTCATGGAGTACCCTGACATGAGGCTGCTTCTGGCTTGTTTCCCTTGACTAGGCCCCTGGAGGTTTTGGAGAGAGGCCAGCATGCCTTGTTGGCCTGGGAATGCTGCTCTCCACTGCAGCTCAAGGTCAGATCTTCCAGGTGCAAACCGCCCTGAGAGAGAGGCATCTATCCTCCCTAAAGGCCTTTCTCATGCTGTGGGGTTTATCTGGGGGTTTGCTCTAGCTGTATTCAGTTTCGGCTTTGTTCTGTGTTCCCGACACACGAGTCCTTGCTAATAAAGAAATGTATTGATTGAATGTGAGTGTGTGTGCTTGGTACATCACAGTAAGCCAAAACTCCTCTTCAATACCTAATCCTTTTGAGAGGTTCTACCCGCAATGTCGGAAGACGTGGAGGCTGGAACCCAGACGGAGAAAGACCTGGCTACAAGCGGCAACCAGGGAGCTGGTGCCCCGGGGGAGGGGGCCGGCACGTCGGGGGATGTTGCAGGAGCTTCTGAAGAAGACTTGAGCTGGGCCCGCCGGAGGGCTGGGAGGTTTACTCATCCCTTCGACCTAATGGAGCTGGGAGCCAAGCAAGTCATGGGGAGGGGCAGCCAGAGCGAGGAGCTGGAATGGCCCTGGGAGCCAGCTGGCCCTGGCCAGGCAACCGAAGCTGGGAGGAATGCCAGTCCCGTCAGTGGGACAGGCCCCTGGCCGAGGGGCACCGAGAGCCAGAGGTGTGGTTTTCACTGGCAGAAGTAGGAGCTGAGGTCCAGCAGTTGAAGCAGCAAATGGGGGTGATGCAAACGAGCCTCCTAGAGATCCTGCAAAGGTTGCCACAGCCACCACCTGCCCCTGGAGGGGCCCAGCCTCCCCAAGTTCAACCAGCGGCTGCCCCTGCCGTGCCTGCTGAGGTCCCCAGCCCACTGGCTCCTGGACCAGCTCCCCCTGGAGGAGCTGGACCAGTTGAGCCGTGGGAAAGACCCCAGGGCCTAATGCACCGAGACTTAAAGGCAACCTTTGATGGAGATGTGGCGAAGCTGCCATACTTCCTGACCCAGGTGGTGGGGTTTATGTCCCAGTGGGATGAGGAGTTCCAAACGGAGGCTGAGAAGGTGCAGTATGTGTCCAACCAGCTAGAGGGAGAGGCGGCGCGGTGGTTGGTGGGGCTTTATGATATGGGAGCCCCAGAACTAGGAAACTTCCATGAGTTCCTGCTAGCTTTGCGGGCCCAATTTGAAGACCCCCTGAGAGTGAGAAGGGCCCGTGCAGATCTCAGGCAACTGAAGCAAGGTTAGAAGACCATGGGGGAGTATGCCACTGAATTCCGCTGCCTGGCCAGTCAGGTGCCCGACTGGTCGGAGGCCATAAAGGTACAGTTCTTCCAGGATGGCCTGAATGCAGACATCCTCAAATGGGTGTTGTTCCAGGGGAACCCTGAGACCCTCTTGGGGTGGGTATGGCTCGCTGGAGAAGTGGAGACACTGAGATGGAGCGTCAAGCTGGCTCGGTGCCAGCAAGGGTCCAAGGGGAAGACCACCGGGTCTACTGGAAGGAAAGGTAAAGCGGCCCACCCAGGTGGAACCACGACAGGAGAGTCGGAGAGGGAGCGAAGGATGAGAAAAGGCTTGTGCCTGCACTGTGGAAAATGGGGCCATCGCATAGCTGAATGCCCGGAGAGGAGCCCTCAGGAACCAGCTGCAGCCGAGATGCCCCAGCGGAGCAATGGGAAATCATTGACATCGAGGACCCCACTCAAGCCCAAGCCTAAAGCTGCAGTACGGGCCTTGATACCAGGCCACGCAGCGGGGGAGTCTTCAGAAGAACCAGATGACAACGGATCTTACTCTGCCAACATGGAGCCAGCGGGAAACGGCTCCAGCCCACCCTACTAAGTGCCCGAGGGCGGGCTAACCCTGAAGGGCACCCGGATGCTCTGGTGAGTGGGGTGAAAGGCCCTTTCTTCATAAAAGCCAAGTTAGGGGTTGGAAAAGGGGGGGGGACACCCAAAAAGTAATGTTAATGGTTGATTGTGGGTGTACCCAAATCCTAATGCACCCCTCCCTACTCAGTGAGCTGGACATTAGCACTATCAAGCTGGACAAGCTAGTGTGGCTGTCACAGATGGATGGGGGGATGATGAAGGGGGGCCCTGCCAGGCGAATGACTGGTCCAATATGCATGAGAATGGGGAATCATCAGGAGGAACTGCAATTTGTGATTGTCCCAGGGTTAGTTCCCACTGCAGTGTGGGATTAAACTGGCTAAAGTTCCACAACCCCATCATAGACTGGGTAAAAGAGACAATGACTTTTGCAGATCCTGTGTGTGTGCAGGAGCACGGGGTGGGGGAAGTTTTCTCAGGGGAAGGAGCCCCTCTAGAGGCCAAGTCATGGAGCTGCACAACCGCTTTAGTCCAAGGGGAGCTGAAAGGATTACCGGTGGAATATAAGCCATGGCAATATGTATTTGAGGAAAGGGGGTGCAACATTCTGCCACCTCACAGACCTTTTGACTGTGCCATTGAGATACTTTCTGAGACTAAGCTACCCAAACCCAAGATTTATTCCATGACGCCAGCTGAGATGGATGCCCTCCGGGAGTTCATAGACAAAAATCTGGCTCGGGGGTTCATCAGGCCCTCGACCTCGTCGTTGGGGGCCCCTGTTATGTTCAGGCGTAAGGCAGATGGGGGTCTGCGTCTGATCCAGGACTACTGGGGGTTGGATGCAATCAGCGTTTCTAACCAGTAACCCCTTCCCTTGATGAAGGATATACTAACCCATTTGTCCAAGGGGAAGATATTTACCAAACTGGACCTGAGGGAGGCTTATTACAGGGTACAAATCAGGAGGGGGACGAATGGAAAACTGCTTTCAATTGCCCCCTGGGGTTTTCGAATCCCAAGTAATGCCTTTTGGGTTAAGCGGAGCTCCAGGCATTTTTCATAACCTGATCAATGATGTATTGAGAGAATGTCTGTACAAGGGGGTCTTGGTGTATTTGGATGATGTATTGATTTATTCTGAGGACTATACGTCCCATGTGAAACTGGTAAAAAAAGTGCTTGCTAGACTGGGGGAGAACCATCTGCATGCTAAGATGTCAAAGTGTGAATTCCACCAAAGCCGCTTGCACTACTTGGGGTACCACATCTCAAATAAGGGGATAGAAATGGACCCGGAAAAAGTCAAAGGGGTGTTGGCATGGGAGGCCCCTAGAACCAGGAAGCAGCTGCAGAGCTTCCTTGGATTTGCTAACTTTTACCGGTCCTTCATCCCTGACTTTGCGACGGTAGCCCTCCCACTGACTGATCTATTAAAAACTAAAGAGGTGGGGAAGAAAACCTGAAAGGGAACGGGGAAGGCAGAGAAACCTCCCCAAAAGATAGTGTGGTCTGACCAATGCCAACAGGACTTTGATAAGCTGAAGAAACTCTTTGCTTCTGAACCAATTCTCAAACACCCCGACCCCTCCCAACCTTTTGTAGTCCAAGTTGACACTTTGGATGTAGCGATGGGAGGGGTGCTGTTGCAATGGGGTGAGGAGGGAGAGCTCAGGCCATGTGCATACCTGTCCAAAAAATTCAATGAGACTGAGCGAAATTGGCCTGTGTGGGAAAAGGAGGCGGGTGCAATCAAACTGGCCTTAGAAACTTGGCGCCACCTATTGGAGGGATCTTCCAAACCCTTTGAGGTTTGGACAGATCACAAAAATTTGGAAGTGTTGGCTACCCCAAGGCGGTTGAGCCCCAAACAGGTTCGGTGGGCCAGTTTCTTCTACTGGTTTAAATTCACCCTGAAATTTATCCCGGGAAAAAAAGAATTTCCTAGCTGACGCTTTGTCCAGACTTCCCCAACATGACAGCAAACGAAAAGAGGTCATTGACACAGTCTTCTCCCTCTCCCACTTGGGACTAGCAGTCCTAACACGCAGCAAGGCCAGGCGTCAAGAGGGCCAAGCCAGCCCCTCTTTGGGGCCAGGGCCTGATCTTAAGGCAACCGGCGATGCCGTCCCACCAACTGTAGATGCTGGCCCCAGTGAGGCCCTGGCCATGCCGGAGCTGGCTTCTCCTTCCCCCTCCTCCCAGGGTGATGGGGGTGGATGGAAATCCCAAATGGTGTCAGTCCTTCCCAAGGACCCATGGTTTTTGGCTCACCCAGGGGAGGTGGCCCTTCGGGAGGGCCTAGCTTGGAAGGGGGGTGCCTATATGTCCCAGAGGCCATGAGGTCAGCCATTCTCAAGCAATGCCATGATGTTAAAAGTACTGGGCATTTTGGGTATGTAAAAACCTTGCATTTGGCCCGGAGACAGTTTTGGTGGCCAAAGATGAGAAAGGCGGTGGAGGAGTATGTAAAAGGGTGTTCCAAGTGTGCAATGGCAAAAAGGGGGACAGGAAAGCCAAAAGGCCTGCTACAGACTTTGCCTACCCCGTCCAAGCCTTGGGAAGTCATCAGTATGGATTTTATAGTGAAATTGCCAGAAAGCAGGAAAAAGACTGTTATTTGGGTAGTGACTGACATGTTTTCAAAACAAGTGCACTTTGTGGCCTGCAAGAAACTCCCAACAGCCTCCCAGTTAGCCAGGTTGTTTATTCAACACATTTACAGACTACATGGGATTCCTGCTAAGATCGTATCTGACCGGGAGGCTCAGTTCACTTCCCAGTTCTGGAAGGCGTTCACAAACATTCTGGGAGTCAAATTGGGGCTCAGCAGTTCCCATCATCCCCAGAGTGATGGGCACTGCGAACGTACTAATCAGGTTCTTGAACAATATTTGAGGTGTTATGTGAACTTCCAACAATCTGACTGGGTGGACCTCTTGCCTTTTGCGGAGGTCGCCTATAACAACGCCATTCACCAGAGCACCGGCTTCTCCCCTTTTAAGATTGTTTCAGGGCAAGACTTTAATCTTCTACCACTAGGGGAGGGGACCTCCAAGGACCCGGTCTCAGTGATCCAATGGAGTAAAAAAATTAAAGATGCCTGGCTAAAAGTTGTTTCAGCCTTGGACTTTGCAAAAGCATGATACAAACATCATGCTGACCAAAAACGGGACCCCACCCCAGAGTACACCGTGGGGAACTTGGTATTTTTGTCCACCAAGTTTCTTAAAAGTTTCCAACCTTCAAAGAAGTTGGGGCCGAAGTACATAGGTCCTTTTCCTATTGCTCGAGTGATAAACCTGGTGGCTTTTGAACTGACGTTACCCAAACTGTACCGTAATGTTCACCTTGTGTTTCATTCTAGCTTGCTCAAGCCGGCATGCCCTCCAGACTGTCATCATCCAGACCCAGGACCTGCACCCTGTCCTATCCTGGTCGACGACCATCAGCATTTTGAAATTTCTGAAGTGTTGGACTCTCGGGTTCACAGGGGGGCTTTGCAATACTTGGTAAAATGGAAACATTTGCCATTAGGGCATGCCGAATGGGTTAGTTGTGAACATGTAAATGCTCTGCGCTTATTACGAATGTTCCATTCCCGCTTTCCTGATAAGCCGGGCTAAAAAGGGGGGGATTTCTCTTTGGGTGGGCTCATCCCTGAATTCTGGGGTTTAGAGTAGAATTCATGGAGGACCCTGACATGAGGCTGCTTCTGGCTTGTTTCCCTTGACTAGGCCCCTGGAGGTTTTGGAGAGAGGCCAGCATGCCTTGTTGGCCTGGGAATGCTGCTCTCCACTGCAGCTCAAGGTCAGATCTTCCAGATGCAAGCCATCCTGAGAGAGAGGCATCTATCCTCCCTAAAGGCCTTTCTCACGCTGTGGGGTTTATCTGGGGGTTTGCTCTAGCTGTATTCAGTTTCGGCTTTGTTCTATGTTCCTGACACACGAGTCCTTGCCAATAAAGAAATGTATTGATTGAATGTGAGTGTGTGTGCTTGGTACATCACAGTGGTATAATGTAACTTTTTTTTAACAGAACAAACAAGAAACTCACCAGGCATTGCATATTGTTTTCCCCAATAGTAAGGGACTTATTGCACAAGAGAAGGAAGTGGCAGTTCACCCTGATAATAGTGCCACCCACCTTGTCTTATTGCATGATGTCAGTGTGTTTCAGCTATTCTCCCATTCTGGTCCCATGGGAGGCAGTGGTAAATGCAACTCTTTTTGCTAACTGGAAAAATCCGTTAGCAAAAAGACCCACATTTACCACTGTCCCCCATGACCCCCCTGAACAGAAGAACAGCTGAAACATGCCAACACCGTGCGTTAAGGCAAGGCGGGATGCACTACTCTCAGGCTTCACTTCCGCTTCACTTCCTTCGTGCAGTAAGCCCCCAAGATTTTCAGGATTTATATGAAATTTTTAGTCCATAGGTTCACAGCATGAGAAAAATAACAACCAATTTACGATTCGACTAAAGCATCTCTCCATATATTCAACTGTGACCATAGAGAAATTGAAGACTCCCCACTGTCATTGATGAAATTAATAAAAGGAAACCACATGTTTAATAATTTTGTGCATGAAACAAAGTTCGTGTAGATTTTCCTTGGTTTTTTCCGGGCTGTGAGGCAGTATTCTCACAGCCTGGAAAAAACCCAAGGAAAATCTATGGATGCTGGCCATGAAAGCCTTCGACTTCACAAAGTTTGTGTACACTGAATCATCAGAAAGCAAATGTGTCACTATCTCAGCCACCCTATCTGGACAGTTTTGGATTTTGGAGTATTTCAGATTTTGGAATTTTGGATAAGGGATACTCAACTGGTATAAAGAAAGGGGGAAATGTGTTGATAAAAAATGAGTGAAAATATGTGGCCGTAGTTCCATAGTTACATTTAAGAATGGGAACAATTGGTTTTGGATTTTGTTTTTAATTGTATTTTACTATAAATTTTACGCTGCAGTGTAAAATCTCTGTGAAACAATTTTTCTGTAATGTCCAATATATAAAGACAATTGTAGTAAAATAGCTGGTATTTTATATTAGGGTTGTTTTTTTTTAGTTAATATTCTAAATTTTTGTGGGGGAATCAATGGTAAATAAAACATTAACCTTCCCAAAACTGATCTAATCAGTATAGTATATTGAGACTATTGATGGGATATTTGATATGTTTTGTTAAGAATGGGAAACTGAATACATACATACATTCTTCAAAAATATAACTAGGTATACAAGTTGCTTTCTAGTAAAAGGCTAATTGTAGTGTGAATCAACCATAAGTCCCACAGCCCATTAGGTTATAGTTTATGAGATTTTTACCCAAAGGTAAGGACCTCTATTAAAATATACAAGAGTACATAGAGCTAAATACCAGTTTTTAACAGTGCTCTATACATAATGTTTCTTTTTAATTTGCTTCATTAAATGTTTTTGTAATTAATATATTTAATGGGAATTCTACAGTAAGAAATACAGAATTTATTGTGGGTTGTTAGTTTTTTTTTTAAACACACACACACATTGCTTACTAGACTTTCCATTAGCAAACCACAGTGTGTGAAACTCCTCGTAATGTTTATGTACCCAGACCAGAAATCAGCTACCAAAAACAGGTGATGTTTTCAATAGTGCAGGAAAATATTCCACATAAACAGTCCTTAGGAAAGGGCTAGTAGTGGGTATGAGGCATGAGGCAACACCAAAGGGATTTCTTTAAAGTAATCCAAGGAAAAAATTTCCCAGGGTGATAACGGGACATGGAGGTAGGCAGTGAGGCTTGAAGGAGTGAGTTATGAAATGCAGAAAGGTATAGTTCAGAGAAATCAAGCCTCTTTGTGAGGTTGAAAGTAAACACTACTCAGCTGCCAAATATAGGGTGCAAGGAAAAAATAATTGGATACCTGAATTTGTGATCCATGTGTAATTTGAACAGCCCGTAAATGAGTGTATCTTTATTAATGTCACTTCTGCACCTATAAGAAACAGATTCAAGTTCTGGAAAAAGCTGAATCAGTCATACAGAGATTGAGATCAGAGATGGTTTCAAATGGTACAATGAGTCCATGTTGTGTGACTAGGATTTTAGATTAGGAAACTTCCTAGAAGACAATTAACGAAGGATAGTAGCTGGTATGTTAATGAATATGGAGAAGTTAGAGATCCATAATTCTAGGTTGGGCCAAGAAATTTTACTCAGGGGTCAGCTAGATGGGAAAATTAACAGCGTATAATTAAGCATTAACTCACCATTGCAGCAGTGTTCATTTGTATTCACTATTTTTTCTCAAGATTGCTGGTATGGGAAGCTATCTGTGTTTGAAGTTCGCACAGATCATGCCCGCAAATAAAGATGGTTGGAGCGAATGAATTACTCTTATTATTCTCCAAAAGCTACCACTATTGCATTTCTCCCTATCTCATTAAATCCAAGGCGTGGAGGGGATTTTTTTCTGCTTAATATATATATATATATATATTTTTGCTCTACCACTTGAAACTTGCACACAATTACTTCTGTGAAAATCAACAATGGCAGCACCAGCCACTTTGTCACTGGCAAGCCTGCCCTTGCACATGTCCGACCAATCTCATTTCAACTTCCAGAATGTGCCCGGATTTGAATTGGTTGTTCAAATGGGTGGGAATGCACATTTCTGCATTCCCACCCATTCTGCATATTAAAAAAAAACTTTGTGAGAAACAGCAAAAGCTGTTATTGCAGAGTACACACAGTTTTGGTCCCCCCTCCTTTTGTATATGGTGAATCCCCATGGGATCTCACCAGGACAAAAGGTATTCCCCTCTCATTCTGCGAGCAGTTTTTTCATCATCTAGACTCATTCATAACTAAGTCTCTCTCTGGCTTTTCTTCGCAAACGAAGATTCAGGAATAACTCATCCCGCACTTTCTGCAAGCATGCTGATGACTAAAAAGGCCAATCCGAGATAAACATGTCTGGTTGCAGAAAGCACAGCAGAAGCTCTCCTTGGGTGATGTTTCCGGGTTGTGATTCTTTCTGTGTTGTCGTTTCTCTTCAAGACTTGTTCGGTGTGAGTTCTCAAATAAGGCTGCAGCATTGTGGATAGTGTGTCTCCATGCCTCCCGATGTGAGGCCAGGGTGGACCATTGTTGGTGATCAATTTGGCTGAGCCTGAGATGTTGTTTCAGGGAGTCCCTGTATCGCTTTTTTGTAGTGCCCCTCTTACACTGACCCATGGCGAGTTCACCGTAGAGTACTATTTTTGGGAGGCGATGGTCCTCCATCCTAGAAACGTGCCCTGCCCAGCGCAGCCGTGTTCTCAATATCATGGCCTCAATGCTGGTGATCCCTGCTTGCTCAAGGACAGCAACATTCGTCACATAGTCAGTCCAGTGTATATTTAGGATTGTGCGTATACAGCACTGATGAAAGCATTTGAGGAGTCGTAAGTGGTGGCGATAGGTGACCCATGTTTCAGACCCATAAAGGAGAATAGACAGTACAACGGCTCTACACACACTGATTTTTGTGCTTCGTCTCAGGTGTTTATTATTCCATACTCTTTTGTAACTAAGTAGGTTATGTACAGTATGGGCTGTCATTTTACTGCTGAGCTTCTGTACTTCTAGCTAAGCATCAGCACTATGATACAACCTAAAACATGGTGGAGGAGAGGCTTTCCTGTACTTTATTTTTAAAAGTGGAAGATGCATTTCCTGCAAGTCAAAGAAATGTTCACGGCATCCTTTATACTAAGAAAGAGATTGTCAACTTTTTGTAGTGTGTGTGTGGCGGGGGGGGGGGGGGTCGTCTCATTGGAAATGTTAGGGAAACATCACAGTCACCATCACACAGCAATGACCATGGAGTGGGTGGCCTTTTCACAATGACGGGTCTGTTGGTCTGGGCTAGCCGTTCCCCACATTGTAAACACATGGAAAAAACACACTTTCAGAATCCCTCTGTCTTTGCCCTTTCTCTGGACCAGCTCTTATTGAAGTAACTGCCCCCGCCCCTGCTCAAACATATACAGGATTTCGTCAGACCACCCTCCGTAAAAGTTCTTTTGCTGTCATAGTTTGAAGTGTTTTTGTGTTGGCAAAAGAACCCCCTTGATCAGACCTAACTTTAGCAGCATTCACAGGCAGCCCAGGCACTAATGGAGAGTAAACAGAGCTCATTCACTTCCTGGTTCAAAATCTCACCGATTCTCGCAAAAAGATGCTAGCGTGGGAAATTAAAAAATAAAAGCAAATTAAACACATAAAAAGAACAACAAAGCACAAACACACACTTAAAAATCCCAAGTACACAGTGGGTTTCCATAAAAAGAGCATCCCCAACCTGGCTGTCATGATTTCAACAAGATGTTTTTTCCTTGTTTTTTTCCCCCCAGGCTGTGAGGCCGTGTTCTGGAATAGTTTCTTTCTGACGTTTCACTTACATCTGTGGCTGGCATCTTCTCCGAATGCAGGCAAAACGTCAGAAAGAAACTATTGTAGAAGATGGCCTCACAGCCTGGGGGAAAAAAAAACACAAGGAAAATCTATGGATGCTGGCTGTGAAAGCCCTCGACTTCACATCAACCAGAAGTATTTGCTCATTGACGCTTTATTCACATGAGTACAATGGTGCAAGGATTCAAATGCGGGCAATGCCAGCAACAAAGCACCAAGGCCAATCTATTGACGGCTTGGCCCAGCAATAAAAAGGAATGGGTTTTTGACAATACATGATCACAAAAGGACAACATTGTCTGGTACACATGCCCTTTCATGATCATTAGGCGTCCTTATGATGTCATATTTGCCTGGTCTGAAAAAGTCCACAGAGTTGCCTACACATATATCCATCCAGTAAAAGACATGCATAAATATTGGCTTCTCCTCTTCCTATTTGGTTCTTCAGTTCTGGTTTCTCTGCCCTCATTAAATCCTTTGCTAACTCCAAACCAACTGTCTCCCAGTTTCTTTAACCTTCCAGCCTCTTGCTATGTCTTCCATCCTTTCCTAGTGTCCATGTTGATTTCCTTAGCCATTCAAAACTCTTGTTCACCTCTCCAGTCCTCTTTAACTTCCCACTGATGTTTTTACACTGCCCTACTCCAGCTTGCAAGGTAAGGGGAAGGATTTTTCTTTCTTTCTTGGCTGGTGAGCATGGTGTACATACTGCCATCTTGGGCTCACATTCTTACTAGGGCAGAATGAGATGTACCACAGCCTCCCCGTCCACCTGAATGGCTGTAGAAAGACTGTTAAAATGTGGGTACTTATACTTGTCCTTCAGACTAAATGATCTCATAACACTAAAGTATTTGAAACACTGAGCCTCCACAGGGAAGAATAGTAATTAAGACTGATAATTGTGTAGACTCCATAAGGTAGAAAGAGTTTGGTTCACAAGCAATGGAAAGTTTAGGCACAGTGAAGCTACATTTATTTCACATAACCACTGTAGCCACAGTAATTATGCACCAAATTCAGCATCCACAAAGGGACAGTCCCCCCCTCCCCAATAAGTGAGTTTTATTTCTAGCAGTGGCCATAGGCAGAAGACTAGCAACTGAGAGTATATATTTCTTACTCTGATCTCCAGAAGTTTATTGATCATTCTGTTGTTTAGATCAGGAAAAATTAACAGGTGGTCTGATGTGGCCTGATTCAATCTTAGAACTTTTTCAGACTAGGCTTACTGCGCAAGAAGCTTCTGGGAGAGTTATGGCGCTGTCGCGCAGCAGGGGCCCCATTTCGGATGACACCATCCCTCTTTCGGAATCGTCCGTGTCACTTCCGTTTATGATTGAAGGCAACCGCGCCATATTTTACTCACGGAAGTTGTCCATGGGTAAAATATGGTGTGGCTGCCTTCAATTGTACACGGAAGTGACATGGACAATGCCGAGAGAGGGACATTGTCGTCTGAAATGGACCTCCTGCCACACGACAGCTCTGTAACTCTCCCGGAAGCTTCTTGCGTGGTAAGCCTAGTCTGAAAAAGTCCTTATATGGCCTCTGGTAGCCATAACAATTTTCTTTTCTTTTAAATCAAAGCATGATAAAAACCTGCCCCAGTCTAAGGTAGAGAGATTTAGATCTACACTTAATAATATTTAGACAGAGCCACTGAAATAAATGTAACTGAAGCTACATTTATTTCAAAATGGGTACTAGAGATATTTGTTTATATTGTTTATGACCCAGATCAAAAGTCTGTTTGAGATTTTGACTATACAGTAGGACCACCTATCCACTGATTCATTATCCACTGATTCAATTATCCATGGGACACAAAACAGCATACCTACCATAGAGTCTTCCTAGAAAATGTGCCCTCTCTAGCCATTTTCTAGGTCCTCCAAGGCAACTCTATGGTATTTTAAACCAAATGTCCCATTATTTTCAATGGCATTGGCTTTGGTTTTCAGTATCCACCCCCCCCCCCGCAGAACCAACCCCCAGAGGATACAGGGGTCCTACTGTAACATGTAAAAATATTGAGAGAACTATGATAGGTTTCTAGATCTTAGGGCTTGGTCCGTCATCTATGGAAGAGGAGAGATTCGCAGGGTAAAGCACTGCCTTTAAGAGTATGTGTGTTTCCTCATTTGTTAGACCTGGTGTGTGTGTGCGTGTTTTAATTTGAAAGGCATACTTTGTGCAGCTGGGATAGATGCTTAACATGTCATGCTTAATGATACCACCAGGGGCTTCCCCCTGTGACATCCCATATTTCAGCCTATAATCTTAGGGCCTGGGATTGTTCTGACTTGGAAACTTGTCTTTGCTTTAGTTCCTGTTGCCTTAGCATGCCATCAGAAGGATGGGGTGGTGGTGGTGTTATGTTTGTTGGATTTTCACTTGCATGATGATCACCACACATACTTGAGTTGTCTGTCCATCTGGTTAGTGGTCCATTTTTGGACCAGTAGGAATCAGATTGTGTTGTGTTGGAGCCAAAGCACTATAGTTATCAGTGGTCATCTGGGAAAGAGATGCCATGTCACTAGTGTGAAAATCAGTTCCTTCCACTTCTGTTGTGTTTCTCAGAATCCCAATAGCATTCTCAGCCCATCCGACTTCAGTATCAGATTGCAAGACCTTTTCCCCCCTTGCATAGACTTTTGTGTACATTTTGGTATGTAGCTTTGCTAATGTGTGAACTTTTAAATTGTTCTTAATGCACATGTAATTGTAACCCTTGTGGATTAAAAAAACAACACTTCCATTGTTTAATTGTTTATTTCAGATCCTTCTGAAATGTGTTGGAAGGTTAGGGTGAGCATTCAAGCAGGGACAGATGAGCTTCTCCAAGCTGAATGGAGAAGGATCCAGCAATGGGAGAATTCCTGTGAAATTTGCACAAGGAGCAGTGGTAAGTTCATGAGTGGATTTGCTGCAAAGAGCAGGTCCATTAGATGCCCTTGAGTTAGACATGTGGTTAGGCCAAGGGAAAGGGTTGCAGTTGAAATTCGGGCATTAACATTCCCAAAGACAATTACAATGTCTCTACCCACCATACCCAAGCAGAAATTTAAATTTCTTGAATAGAGAAACCTATTGACAATTGGAGCATAACATGCTTTGATGCATTACGATTTGCCAAAATGTACTGTACATCAAAAATTTTGGGGGGGGGGGGTCCTAAAATGCTACATGTACTGGAACAAAAAAGCAACCTACTAAAAAGCCCTCAATAGATTTGTTGAAATATATTTGCTCTATTTGTTTTTGTTTTATTTGAAAAATAGAAATTACGGAAGCCAAATGTCTGAAATTCGGGATAATTGTTTACAACTATTCAGGCGACCTTGCAGCAAAATGCCTACATTCTCAGCATGGTTTTATGCAGATTCTGCAATAAAACCAGTATCTGGGAGAATAAATTATCCCACTAGGGTACATGGGGTGAAACACATTTTCCCCATTCACAAAAACATGTTTCCCCCCCAAATATATACATTTTAGTTGCAACTAAAAGTTTAGCACATATACTTATAAATGTAGGGAGCCCTGGTGGTGCAGTGGTTAAATGCTGGTACCGCATGCCACAACATTATGAGTTCAATTCCAAAGGGCTCCAAGGTTGACTCAGCCTTCCATCTTTCTGTAGATCAGTAAAATGAGTACCCAGCTCATTGGGGGCAATTAACTAACACATTGTAAACCGCTTAGGGGGTGCTTTGGCACTGATAAGCAGTACAGAAATATCAATGCTATTGGTATTGCTACTGCTACTTGCCCATAATTTCAAGAACAAAAATTAATCTGGTGCTTGTGGTTTCTCCCAGTGATAGAAAACTGACAGAAATGTTCATGCTTTCATTAACAGTTGCAGATTTCAAATTATATAGATGTCATGGACTTTCATTCCCAGAAGCTGTGACCAGAAGTTTCAAAGTTGATCAGAAAACTTTATTGGCACAGAAATATAGAAAGCATATCATACAAAGTTGTTGCTCAGAATTGAAACTTAGAGGGCAGACAGTATACTAAAATAATATTGCAATCTATGAAACCTGGTGGGCTTCAATAGTTTTGGTTATCCATCATCCCCTGACAGCCTCTTCCCATACTACATCCATCCCATTTTCCCCAAGATGATTCTGCAACTGCAGGTTTATCTCCCCATTCCTGTTTGCAACCATTATACTCCCCTCTACAGTTGCCACAGAACACTCATTAACAAGCACAAAGAAATGAAAGCACAATTAACAGCAAAGGTACAAGAAAACACTGAAAATGGCAGGAGCAGGTCATGCCAGGGGCCAATCCTGACAATAGATTCATTAAAATTATCTTGTTGAGCCCACATTTCTTTTCTGTCCCCCATGTCACTTGCGCAACTGAGTGCTAACAATGACATCATGAAAGGGTGTGGTAGTATCTTAGGTCATTTGAGGTGAAGGCATAGCTTATAAATTCAGCATATGCAGAAGGTTGGAGCTTCACACTCTGGTTTCTCTTGTTGAAAGTATTCAGGGGTAACTGAAGGCAGTTAGGAGTGTGAGCTCTGCTAGTTTGCTCTTGTTACCCTGGCCAAGATCCTACATCACTGAATGTAGCGTAAATGTTTTGCAGGCAGAACTATGCTACAGCTACCCTCTCACCACCTCCAGGACTCATTGTTTCTCTGCAGGTACCCCCACCCCAGGGCTGGCCTTGCCATTAGTCAGAGCAAGGTGGCCACTTTAGCTGTCTGCAGCTAAGAAACAGGAGAGCTGCATGTAGGATGTGGCCAGCATCCTCTAAATTAGCATGTTGCCTTCTGGGCAGTGGAACACACTCTTGTCATCACTGTTGGATTAAGACTCAATAGCCTGCTTTGTTCAGCTTTGTACTTGGTACAGAGGGAAGAACCATGTTGTTCTTCCCCTTAGGCATCTATAAGGCTGGGCCTGGGCCTACCCTTTTCTCAGAAAGACCCACTCAAGCACCTTTACTCTTCTTTTCTTTTTAGGCATTTGTTGATATTTTATGAAAGCCACACTTAACTTCTGCAGACTTGCTGATGCTGTTTTGATTGTGTTGTGGTTTGTTTGATTTTAATTTGTTTTTGAAGCAACAAATTGCTGATGTGCCAGCCTGGACACATATGGGCCTTCTATGCCCTCTGAAACACTTAGAAAAGTTACTTTTTGGGACTATAATTTGCAGAAGCCCCTGACTGCTAAGCATTTCCATAAATAAACCTCCAATGTTTTTAACCCCAGAACAATTTTCAGCCTCCTTTGCCTCAGACCCTAAATTTCAGATACTCCTGCTTTAAAGTGACCACTCTCTTGTTTTTACATGGTTTGTCTCAGCCTTCTCTTGACATACTCAGCAGTTATGTCAAGCATTTTCCCCCTGACTGATTACCACTGCCTGCAAAGTGCTGACTGCAATTCTTTTTTTCCTTTAGGGATGCCTCATTTTCCAGCGGGATGCCAGAGAGATAAATGCTGGACATCCCTGGCTGATTATTCTCGCATGCTCCTTTCTGAATATCAGGCAGCTTCTCAGTTCGCCTGTATCTAGGGCCCATCTTGATTGCGCTTCAAGCAAATCCTTGGAGATTGGGCTGATCAGGTTCACTAATGGTCAGACTTCTCTTGGTATTTGCTTACATAACACTATCAGAACACATGTCTTAAATATTTTATCAGCTTTAAAGGGTCATTTTCATAACAAGGCATTGTATTGCACTGGAGACAAGAGATTAGGCTGGAGAAGAGATGGCCTGCAGTACACTGTAGGGGAAAAAAACCTCAATAGCTTTGGGCATGTAACTTGTGTAATTTGCTGCCTTGTCAGTCTGTTAAAGACACATTTCTTCACTATCCCTTGAGAAGAGAAGAGAAGAGAAGAGAAGAGAAGAGAAGAGAAGAGAAGAGAAGAGGCAGGCTTTACAAAGGGCCCCAATAAAGTGTTTTAGGGTTTTGTTTTGTTTTGTTTTTGTTGCAGGGTTGGGGGAGCAGGGGATTGGATGAATATTCTGCAACATCCCACTAGGTGATCTCAACAGCTTTGTTTGCATGCTGGGTTCCCCTTCAAACTCTTGTTTGACCTTTAAGAAAGTATTTTTGTTGCTTTCCCTTGTGGAGACCAATGCACACACCAAACATGTTCTTATTTAAAGAAATAGGTTCAGTGATTTCATTCAAAGCATTTGTTCAAGCTAGGGTTGCCACCCACCCTCACCAACAATTCTGCCTTTAATAGCTGCACACAATGAGGGGTAAAAATCAGACATGCTAACATTCTGTGTCATTTTTTGCAGCAACACATTAAGCTTCACCTGTTGAACTTTTGCAGTCATGCAGCTGTGTAAGATGTATAAGCCTGCGTTTCAGTGCTACCTCTGACTGTCTCAGCATCTTTTTATTTTAGCCTGGTTCATGGGAGCTACTTGTCAAGTGGAATAGGAAAGTAAATGGCACTGCTCAGGCACTGTGACAACAGAATGAGACTCAGCAGATCTTTAATCTGGTTCACCATGGAACTTATATGAACACGTGGATGGATGGGAGTGAAATTTTTAATACTGATCCCTATTATCAGGAATCCCATTTCCCCTGCACCAAAGAGTACCTGATTCAGGAGAGTGCCCTGGTCCTCTGTATAGCATTTTCAGGGGCTGGAGGGGCAGGGCACAGGAAAGAGGGTATGGGGAAGTCTGCTTCCACTGGCCCAATTGTGTATGCCTAAGGCTGTATTCATCCTGTTGAGAAGTACCCAACCCAATGCCTCTATTTTCCAGTCCCTTATTTATGGACATGAACAATGGAAGATCACTTCTGGCTGCTGGATCTTGCAGTTCTCATGATAAAGGGACTGGAGGAAAGAAGAATGTCCACCAAGGCCAGGAAAGTGGGTAGGGACAGTTTGAAGACATTGATCCTCATAGAAAACGGAATAAGGCTGATTCAACAATACCAATTGCCAGAGTTTGGAAAACTGAATTGTTACATGTCTTCAAGTTGAGTCAGACTTATGGTGAGCCTTACCGTAGGGCTTTCTTGGCAAAATTTATTCAAAGGAGGTTTTCCATTGCCAGGGGCTGAGAGTGTGTGATTTGCCCAAGGTCACCCAATTGAGTTCCATGGCCAAGCAGGGGTTGAAACCTTGGTCTCCTGAAGTCCTAGTTAACACTCAAGCTATTACACAACACTGGCTACAGTTTTGGACTGCAACTCCCATAGTCCTCTCAGCCAACGTGGTCCAAAATACTTTTTCCAAGCTCTACTACTTGACTAAGATGTGACTCAACTTGACCCACACTCTGGATCTGCTGGCCAGGCTGAGTGCTAACAAAACTGTGCCTAAGATAGTGTGGTTAAGCATAATGTGGGTGGGCTGTCTGGACAAGCTTGTAAGGTGTATAGTGCCACCATCTTTACGAAAGCAGCCTGTTTAGCTATCATTTCCTATGGCACTTGTTCCTCACTGGTATTTGTGCACTTTCATTGTATTCCAGAAAAAAAGAGATGGGGGAAATAAAGTGAACTGTTGAAATTAATGAGGGAATGGATCACATGGCCAAGATTCTATTCACCGTGATGGAGCAGAGAGCACACATCCCTTCTTTCTATACAGTGCAAGTTCAGGTTCAGGCACCAAGTTCATGCTCTCAACCAATTAGTGTAGGAGGTCCAGGAAGATGACATCATTTCCCTTTTCCTGGCTGCAAAATGCCAGTCTGATGGTTCCCAGGAGCTTTGTCCTGCCAGCCACCAATTTGCTGTGTGAGATGCACCCCAGCACTGGCAAGCTGCAGTCATACATTGGAGGGGTCATTGCTTAAGAAGGTATTGAATACTGAAAGACCACAACAACATACACCTGGATATGTCACCTACAGAATTCCAGCTATACTTTTTCTTTAAAAAACAATTAGTGAACTTACGCTGTAGCACACCAAGGAAACATTGCAGTTACAAGGGCAGGGTGAAGTTGGTAGGGGGAAAATCCTGTTTGTATACAATCCTGTAAAGCAAGGTGGACAACTTGTGGCCCTCCAGGTGTTGTTGGATTTGAACTAGTATCATCCCTCAGCTTTGGCTATGCTGTTTAGGAACAATGGGATTTGCAGTTCAGCAAGATCTGGAAGACCATGAGTTGTCCTGCCCTACTGTAAATTCTCTGTGTTTTGGGGAGACCTTCTTCAAGAGGTATCAATGTAGTGCTCTGAAAGTCCAAACAAGGTGACATTGTATAAGTCAGAAAACCACCACCAACAATAATCACAAATCAGGTGTTTAAAAGGAAGGAGAGGACAAGGCCTGAACTGGCAGTGATATTTTGCTGTAGTTTGTGTAATAACAGAATGAATGGATGTTGTTGGTTGCAGACCAAATAGCTGGGGTTTAAGCCAACCAAGCATCAATTCTATGTTGCCTTTCTCAATGTAAACAAACGAACAAACAAAAGTGGAAACTGAAGATGTTTAATTGTGTTTGAGTGCTTTATTATACTGGAATTGCAGTGATATTATTAACATTTGTACAAATGCACAAAAATCTCTCCACTTTAAAAAGAGATGTAGAAGTCGGGTTGAGTTGTATAATCTCAATGAGCTCATTGTCCATGAGTAATACATGTGTCCACAATGCAACAAAATAAACATAACATAAAATTAAACATATTAAAAGCAACAGCGGCAGCACATATTTACAGGTATGTACCAATTTTGTTGTTCTCCTCCCAGGCAGGGAGGTGGTTGTTGGTTGTTGGTGGGTTTTTTTTTAACATAACAAAAACAGAGACAAAACCTTTGCATACAGTGCTAAACATCCTTAGCAACAACACCTTTAACCCCCCTGTAAAATTCCATAGTGCTTCCTCCTCCCAGTGCTAAGTGTTCCTTTAAAAAAATCAATAGAGTTGAGTAATAGTATTCTATAGAACCAACTTGTATTGATTAGCCAGAGCTTAAAATGGAATAATTTGGAGAGGGTGGAGTGGCAATGGTGCAGAAATAAAACAAGTCTCCTGAGAAACCAGGAAACAATTATTACATAGCTTGTAATCCTGACATCTTTACTCCAAAGGAATTGCCTTTGATGCGGGGGAGGGGGGGCAGATAAAGGACAGTTTAAATAGTTCATGGAATTTTCCAAATATAAAATGTCCCAACACCTTCTGACAGTTCTGATGAGAAGTTTGTTTTGAATTAAATTCCTATAGTGGTAAATGGCTGAATTTTACCATGGGATTCTACAAATCCCCCCTTCCTTTTCACTTTCCTCTTGTTTAGCACAGCTTGGAAAGATATTCTCTTTTTTTGAACTAAACCTCCCAGAATGCACCAGCTTCGGGTTCTGGGTTTTATGGTCCAAAAATAACTTTTCTAATTTTTATCCTTTATTTCCCTTTTAAAAACGTCAATACCTATGAAGCTGACATTTTCAGTTTGTGAAATAAAGTGTTAGATGGGGGGAAAAGAGCAATAAGAACAGAACAACATTGTTCAAAACTATGGATTCGTGTGGTGAGAAGTATGTTATCATGGGAAATCCAGAAGAAGCCTTTATTTTTGCTTGTATCATGTTTTAAAAGGACTTTTAGAGACACCAGAAAGGATTTTTTCATCCCTTGTCCCTCTTTAGGATCTGCCCCTGACCATATATACTTTTACAACTACACAAAAATAACATGCAGCCTTGTGGACATGAGAAGCAACATTAGGGAACTGCCATTTGACACAGAAATAGCAACAAAATGCTTTCAAAGAGAACTGCATTCTGAAAAATCATGTGAAATGTTTGTTTCCATGAAACAAGAGCCCACAAATGGTGTATTCCATATATTATACGCATTCTTTTTGTAAACAGACCTGAGCATAATGTTCCATTGTAATCCAAAGAAAATTTGGAAAGAGATCACCTTTCTACTCAGGAGAATTTGTCTCACAGAGCGAAGTTAACATTTTGGATTTACACTCTTTTCCCCACCCTGTAAATGGTTTGAAGAGACAGAAAAATGTCAGAGGGAGTTTTCACACAACACAGATATTAACACTTGTGACACAAAATGTCTATGGGAAAATATGAGGGCCTCCAGAAACTGGACTACAACTCCTATCAACTACTCAGCACAGTATAGGTGAGGGATGATGGGAGGCTACATCCCCCCAGCGTAGGGGTCCATTCACACCATACAACTATAGCGCTATTAATCCACTTTAATTGGCATGGTTCCATCCTATGTCATCTTCGGGTTTGTAGTTGAGCGAGGCACTGATGCGCTCTGGCTAAGAATTCTAAATGCCCCTCCCTGAACTGCCATAACAACGCTATAATTCTTTAGTGTGAATGGGCCCCTGGTCTATGGGTGGAATCCAGACTCAGCAGACCTTCTTAGATCAATGGGATGAGCAAGTCTTCAAGAAACTCAAGTCCCACTGATTTCAAGGGTCTGCTGCACATATGACTAAAATTGGATTGAGCCTCATGCCCACAAGAGTATTGCTCCTGATAACACTTGTCCAAACAGCCATAGGTATTACTCAGGGAATGGATGCGTGGCTGAAGGGCCAAGGGTCTGTTGAAGATCTTTTCCTCCAAGGCGATGTTCACTGACTAACAAGAGTACAAGCAAAACAGTAAGATGGTATTTTTTAAAAAGAACACTTCCTTCAGACTGGACTTTTTTTTTATCTTACATTTTAATGCTGTAAATATGCCTGTCCTTATGAGACCAAGTTTTTTTTTAATTAAAAGGATGCTGCCTCCCAATAATTTACAAAGCACCAGGATATTGAAGCACAAAGCACACATAATTTGAAGCCCAACTGGCTTCACTGCAGATTTATTCTGAGATAAGTATGTGTAGAACTGCAAAATGTATGGGTTTGGGATTAAAAATGAATGTCTGGACATTATTAAAAAAAAAAATCAAACAGAGAAGAGACAATATTCTCTCCCATGACATACCAGAATGCAGGGGTTTAGTTACCAGGTATGTGGATTCAAAATGAGGGTGTGTTGCCTTCCCAATATGAATTCTGCCCCCTAATGAAATCTTTTGAATTTCTAAATTTCTAGTACTGGAGTCTGTGGCATCACAAAAGCTGGTGTCACTTCCACCCCCAATGGTGTCACCTGGTGCAGTTTGGCCTCTCCACACACCCTGTAGTGCCACCACTGACTGCAGTGCTTTAACTTAAAACTTTAGCTGAACATTTGGAAATACAGCTTAGGCATCCAAAGAGAAGTCGCAGGCAAAGTTACCAAAGGAATATGAACACAGCAAATAGAAGAATTCTAAGTGTGAAGAGATTTTCAATGGGGTTGTCTAGATGGTGAAAATACTCCTTGTAGAATACAAGGAGAATACCTTTTGTCCCGAGATCACGGTGATTCACCTTATTCAGAAGAAGGGGGGCTGAAAACTCTAAAAACTATGGGTGCGGGGAGCCTTTCACAGCTTTTCCTGCGGTTTTTAAAATACTGTGTGGAAATGTACATTATCGCTTGTTTGGACAACCAATTTGAATCACAGTGCATTCTTGGAGAGGGTGGAAATGGAAAGCTGATTGATTGGATGTGCACAGGTTTGGGGGTTGGCTTGCCGGCAATGAAGTGGCTGGAAGCACCATTTTTGAGTTTTGCGTTGCCGATTGTGCACTTTTTTGCTGCGCTGAGGTAACCAAACAGCTTTTTTTAAGTGGAAGGTCACACTTGTGCACCTTTGGTTTGCAGTTTTAAAAAAATACTGTGCAGCGGCGACAACATGTTGAAAATAACATGAGGAATTCACTGTCAGCCACCATGTCGATTCGCAGGCATGGCTGCAAGTGCACTTCAGACACAGATAGCTTCACAGACCAGTGGTTTTGCACTGATGTGCAGCAATCAGCATTATATTTTCTCGTCAAGACAACCACAATATCGCTGTCTCTGCAGTGCTGGAAATTTGGGGAGTGAAGGAAAATTTCATTACTAGGAGCAGAATTCTTTTTGCGGGGGGAATTGCCATTTCTTGCCCCACATAGTTACACCCCAGGCAGCATACCCAATGCATATAAACATGATAGATTTCATCTGGTTCTCCAGGCAGAGAGCATCCTGGCAGTCATATATCTCCCAGCCGCGGGGACCTTTGTCAGAATATTCTTAGCATTTAACTAAGCTTCATTTTCAGGACTCTTTAAAGAAGGCATTGTTAAGGAAAATGCAACATGGGACATACAGTGAAAGAAATAAAATATGTATGTGAAAGCCACAATGACTAAGCAAGAGCAATTATGGGGCTACACAGGTGAAACTGCTAATGTAATCTAGAAGGCCTGAGAGCCAAGGACAGAGGTACTGAATGCAGATTGGAAACACCTGAGAATCATTAAGTGTACAAGGTGAAATGTTGAAATACATGGGTTGGTCTTAAGCATGGGTGGAACTATGTGGACCAATCAGAATGGAAGTACACACCCACTGGGTGGAAACTAATTAGTGGGTGGTGATAAACAATGGCTATAAAATTGCAATGTTTGCCAATGTATTGTGGTTGAGTAGAGGTGGAGTAGTTTGGAGATATTGTGGAGTAGTGTGTAGAGATTGTGATTTGTTGACCATATAGTATATTTATATAGAAGAATAAAGTAGGTTTTATATAAAACTACTGAGTTGCCTGAGTGAATCCTGGAGACGTTTTGGAGACACCTGGAGAAGAGTGAGAAGGCTTGGAGAGTTTGTCAGGATCTTCAGCCTATTCTCTGAAACTCTGCTGCTTTGGAGGAAAGCATTAACCACTGATCTAAGCTGGTTGGCTCTGCTGCATAACAAGGTGGTGAGTTTGAGCCAGAGGTGAAGAGCTACAACTCCCATCATCCCTGACAAGGGTTATGGGCCCAGTTACTAGAGCACCCAGCATCCACAGAAGCTGAAAGTTCCAGAGAGTGGAAGAAAGCTTTGTGAACGATAGATCAGAGCAAGCTGTTTGTGCTGCACTGATAAGTCTCGTGAGTAAATCATTTTGTGTTTTGCTTAAGCCCAGACGGGTCGGCTGTGCATACTCAGAAGGACTGTGTCAAATTGAGTCACTGCACAAATCAAGATGGAATTTCTAAAGTTTAGTAAATTGAATAGAAACAACTACTCTACCTGGAAGATTTATGCCCAATCTCTACTAGTAAAGGAAGGTCTGTGGTCAACAGTTGAAACAGGGCTGGCAGCTGATGCTAATGAAGCCACTAAAGAGAGAGATAGTAAAGCAAAAGCCTGTCTTTATCTCATGCTTGAAGAAGACCTAATTAATGACGTCAGAGATAAAACGTCTGCCAAGGATGTGTGGGATACCTTGCAGAGATTACACACTCCTTCAACTGCTTTTGCAAAAATGCTATGGTCTAAAAGAATATACAGGCAAAAGATGGCTAAAGGGCAGTGTGTGATAGAACATTTAAAAATAATGCAAGATTTGTTTGTGCAAGCTGAACTGAGGGGAGTGCAAATTAGCAAAGAGCAGCAATGCTACATTTTAATAGAATCGCTAGACTCTTCGTGGGACAACATAACGAACAGCTTGCAGAACTTGCCAGAAGCTGAGCTTAATAGAGACTTAATTGTGGCCAGAATACTGGAAGAGAACCAGAGAAGAATGTCTGAACAGGGTGACTCAGCAAGTTTAAAGACTGTGCCAAAACAACGAACAACTCCTGACTGGCGAACGCAGGAGGAAGCAGCTTCTACAAGGGAGCAACGGAGGTGCTTTTATTGTAAGAAGATTGGTCATCTGCAGAGACATTGTAAACATTTTGCAGCTGAGAGACGCAAGCAAGCAGAGAGCAGATGGCAGCCGCGGCAGTATCAGAAACAGTCCAAACCTCCATTTTTGAGGGACAGTGGTAATAAAAAGGGGGTTGCAACCATGACTAAGGAAAAACAAAATGCAAATTCTAAATGGCTAGTTGATTCAGGAGCCACATCTTTGATGTGTAATGACATAAATTTAATAAGTAATAGAAAATCAGCTAATGTAAATACTGTAGTTTTGGCTGACGGGAAAGAGCTAAGTACTGTAAATCAAATGGGTACTGTGTACATTCCAGGGCTAAAAGAGAATTTTAATGATGTCTTACATGTAAAGGAGTTAGAAAATAATTTGTTATCAGTAAGCAGATTAACAGAAAGAGACTACACAGTCATCTTTGAAAAGAACATGTGTAAGATAAAACTGAATGGGGAATTGCGTGGCATAGGTTTGAAAAAGGACAAACTTTATTATTTGGAGGACAATATTGATAGCTACAGGGTTGAAGAAGCTAATAACATAGAAAATATTCCAATCCACAAAGACTGCATACACGAGCTCCACAGAAAATTCGGCCATGCGAGCTTCAAATGTTTAAAGAATTTAATCAGTATGTGTCCAGATTTAAAAGTTACTGAATGCAAAAACCACTTAGATTGTACAGTATGTCATCAGGTAAAGGTCAGAGCTTTTCCAGTAGCTAAGAAAACAAAAAGAATTGCTCAAAGACCATTTCAGTATGTACATGCAGATGTTGCCCAAGCTAATTGCTTGTCCTTAGGGGGAAGCAAGTATTTCCTAGTAATTGTTGATAGGTATACAAGGTTTGCATTTGTGAGAATAATGAAAAACAAATCTGATGCTGGGCAAAGTTTAAAAGCATGGGTAAGAATGGTGGAAAGACAATTTGATAGCAGAGTAGGCACCATCATTACTGATAGAGGAGGAGAATTTTTAAATAATCAATTGTTTAACTGGTTTCAAAAGGTGGGAATAAGGCATGAAACTACAAACCCTGCTTGTCCTAGTGAGGATGGGTTAGCAGAGAAGAAAATACAAGATATAAAAAGAATTACTGCTTGTATGATGGCAGATGCAGGGGTGAAAGATAGTTTTTGGGCAGAAGCAACTTTGACTGCAATACATATCAGTAACAGATTGTATCATTCAGAAATTGAAGACATTCCCTACAGGGTATTGTATGGGAGAATGCCAAATTACAAGTACTTAAGGGTTTTTGGACAATTTGCTCATGTTTACACACCTACTTGTTTCAGGAGGAAAGGAGAACCCAAAAGCAAAAGGCTTAGGTTTTTGGGGTATTCTGGAAATAGCTACAAGTTTCATTTGGGAGGAAAACAAGTGCAGTATTCTAGGTCTGCAAATTTTGAGAGACATGCTGGTTGGGACAAACTGCATGCCAATAAAGAAGTGTTTTTGAGATTAGGGAGTTCAAATGAGCCAGAAGCACAAACTGAACCAACCTCAGGAAACGGAGGGGTTTCAGTTAAGCAGGAAGCATCACCTAGCAGCAGTGGTAGTTCTTCCGATGATGAGATAGCATCTAGGCCTACTACTACTCGAATGACTGAAGACAAGAGATTTAGTCATAGAACTACAACTCCTAGTAGAGAAAGTGAGGATGAAAGAGACAGAACAGCAGATTTTATTCCCAGGCGTAGTCATAGAGTTAGGAAGCCTCCAGATAGGTTTGTTGTGACAAAGGCAAGAGCTTGTTTAGCAGTAGAAGAGCCTGAAAGTTTTGAAGAATTGGAAAGTTATTCTAGTGAAGAACAGGAAAGATGGTTTGATGCAATGGATAATGAGTTTGGTTGCCTGGTAAATAAAGATGTTTTTGAAATTGTTGACAGACCTAAAGACAAGAAAGTAATTGGTTGTAAATGGGTATACAAAAGGAAAGAAATGCCAGATGGAAGTATCAAATATAAAGCTAGGTTAGTGGCTAAGGGTTTTTCACAACAGCAGTATGAGAACTATGATAAGACATATTCTCCAACTGCAAAGCCAGAAAGTCTGAGAATGGTTCTAGCTGTAGCAGTAAAAAGGAATTTAGTTGTAGAACATTTTGATTTTGAGACAGCTTACTTAAATGCGGTTTTGAATGAAGAAATATTTATGGAACAGCCACAAGGTTTTGAAGAAAATGGTAGTCAGAGAGTATATAAATTAAAGAAAGCGTTGTATGGTTTAAAACAAAGTGCCAGAGCGTGGAATCTGTGCATCAATGATGAGCTAGTTAAGCTAGGTTACAAGAGGAGCATTGCAGATGCTTGTGTTTATACAAAAGGAGACATAGTATTAGTGATTTATGTAGATGATTTGTGCGTAGCAGCAAAGTCAAAACAGGAAATTGAGTCAGTAAAAAGAGAATTGTCTAAGAAGTTTGTTTTGAAGGACTTAGGTGTATTGAAGTCTTATTTAGGTATTTGCGTTGAATGGACAGAAGAAGTACATTGTTTGTTAAGTCAAAGAAATAAAATTGAAAGATTGATTGAAAAGTGTGGATTACAGAATGCAAAAATAGTAAGAGCTCCAATGACAACTGGTTTTGTGTCTGAGAAAACAACTAGAGTGTTTGAGGACAAGACTCTCTTCAGAAGTATAATAGGATCTTTACAATTCATATCTTGCCACACCAGACCAGACATTTCTTATGCTGTAAATGTATTGTCTAGAAGGGTTAATGATCCAAAAATTGAAGACTGGACGGCGGTAAAACATTTATTGAGATATTTGAAAGGAACCTTAGATAGGAAATTGATTATAAGAAGCAGTAGTTCAGATCTAGATTGTTATGTAGACAGTTCATTTGCATCAGAATTAGGAGACAAGAAGTCAGTTACAGGAATGATAATTAAATATAGTGAAAGTCCAATAGTTTGGAGAAGTAGAAAACAAACTAATGTAGCGATAAGCACAACGGAAGCAGAATTCGCTGCTTTGAATGAGATAGTAAATGAGGTACAGTGGATTAAGCAATTGCTAAATGATTTAAATGAAAGTTACAAGATACCAGTGGAAATTCTGGAAGATTCACAGTCATGCATAGCGATGGCTGAAACTGAAAGTTTGAAGAACAGAACAAAATATGTTGGTGTAAGATATCAAAATGTGCGAGACATGGTTCAGAAGGGTGAAATAGAATTGAGATATATAGAAACACAACACAACATAGCAGATTTGTTCACAAAAGCATTGACAGCAGAAAAACATGAAAGGCTGACACAAATGGTTGGAATGACATTGTAAGACACATACAATATTTTATTTCGGAGGGGATTGTTAAGGAAAATGCAACATGGGACATACAGTGAAAGAAATAAAATATGTATGTGAAAGCCACAATGACTAAGCAAGAGCAATTATGGGGCTACACAGGTGAAACTGCTAATGTAATCTAGAAGGCCTGAGAGCCAAGGACAGAGGTACTGAATGCAGATTGGAAACACCTGAGAATCATTAAGTGTACAAGGTGAAATGTTGAAATACATGGGTTGGTCTTAAGCATGGGTGGAACTATGTGGACCAATCAGAATGGAAGTACACACCCACTGGGTGGAAACTAATTAGTGGGTGGTGATAAACAATGGCTATAAAATTGCAATGTTTGCCAATGTATTGTGGTTGAGTAGAGGTGGAGTAGTTTGGAGATATTGTGGAGTAGTGTGTAGAGATTGTGATTTGTTGACCATATAGTATATTTATATAGAAGAATAAAGTAGGTTTTATATAAAACTACTGAGTTGCCTGAGTGAATCCTGGAGACGTTTTGGAGACACCTGGAGAAGAGTGAGAAGGCTTGGAGAGTTTGTCAGGATCTTCAGCCTATTCTCTGAAACTCTGCTGCTTTGGAGGAAAGCATTAACCACTGATCTAAGCTGGTTGGCTCTGCTGCATAACAAGGTGGTGAGTTTGAGCCAGAGGTGAAGAGCTACAACTCCCATCATCCCTGACAGGCATCTCCTTAGAAAAATATCTTAGGATAAAAATCATAAAAGGATTAGATGAGGAGGGCGTGTGGTCTGAATCATACCACTGACTGGCTTTTTCCTATTTCCCGTCTCTGAGCAGCTCTCCTTTAGAACTGGTGCAAGAGACAACGGTAGCTATGCCATCTGTTAAAGCATCTAAGGACATCACTGGCTGACATTTTAACAAGGGAAGGAAGTCGGGAAAGACTGCTAAAGTGCAATTTTCAAATAATATAAGTAATTGAAATGCAGTAAGATGCTAACTGGTTGCAATGGTGTCCGTTGTCTAGGCACTGTTTTAACACTTGCACAAATCAAAACGCTTACTTCCCTTCCCCACTACCCCAGCTGCACGTCAGATCATTTTACTGTATACATAATGGAGAATCAAAGTTTTTTAAGCTACTGGACACTGTTTAGTAAGGGACCCAAGAAGAATCGATAAGGCAGTTTTAGTGCAACTCACTACAAAATATTAGAAACGAAGCAAGCATTGAGCAGGATCTCCATTGGAGTTGCTTGTAAGGAACCTCTTCATAAACGCAGCGTTCCAGTTATATGGGTTATTTCCCTTTAGCAGGCCTATGCACATCTTCAACAAAAATGAAATAACTGTATACTTGTTCATTTTTGTTATTGTTTTTACAAAAAGCAGATGCTGCTTTAAAGAAAATACTGAACGCTGGACATTTCCAGGTAGTAGACCTCAGCAAGGGTTCCATCTAGGATGAATAACTCTTGCTTGAGATCTATGAAGATCTATTTATATATATTTATATATATATTTTAATATATATATATATTTACATATACATACACTGAGAGTTGTGCATTGCAAAACTAATGGGGCAATCCATCCAGACATACAACTGCCAACTTCTGTTTCTGTTTCAGTGAGGCTTGTATGAGGTTAAAGCTCACTGTTCTGTTGGTACAGTGGTACAGCAGTCCATTGCTGGGTGGATTACCCCAGTATAACTAAGAAAAATACAAACAGATTCTATATAAGAATGCTGCCTAAATGGAATGTTAAAAATAACATTTAGTAATAAATACTTTATAAAATACTATGTGAACACCTAAATTAATTCCTGTTTTGTTTTAAATTTCACTTTGGTCCTCATGAATTTCCACAAATCCATTATATACTTTTTTCCCCATTTTCCTTTTTTGTTTTGTAGAAAAAAGTATTGTTGGCTAAAAAGCAGAGTCTAACGTAGAGGCTTTTCTTTATAAAAGGCACACTCACACAAACACGCGTGCACGCACGCACACACACTCTCAATATTTTTGTGTTAAAAATATAAATTCCTTCCAAAGAAGGTCTTTCAATAGTTGTAGCTAGCTTGTTAGTGAAAAGAAGAGTTAGTTCAGTTGAAGCAAATGACAATTTCGATGATTGCTATTCATTTTCCACGATAATAAGGGCTGTACATTTTTACTTAAATGATGTGGGTAAGCATGCTGTAAAGGAGGATGTACACAGTTTATCTTCCCCAGGTTTCACAATAGGCATATAGCTTGCAGGCAAGAAACACACATCACAAAACAGACATTTTGCATTGCTGTGGAGCCCTTTGGGATATCTATATTGCAATCAGAAGTGCCTGGGATTTTTTTTTTTAAGAAACAAACATAAACTCCAGTTTTGTACAGTGAGACAGAAAAGAACAATAGCAGCCAAGGTCAATAGTTGTATCCCAATGTGAACTGCATGCAACTCCAGTAAATTGTTGGTGCAGTGAGTGGGAGGGGGCACGGGGGACACACACATTGGATTGGATAATTTTAATTGCTCTTCTAATACCAAATCTTCAGGTGACTTGGTGACAGAGAACAAGAATGGATTGTAGATGAATCAACCTTAGTTGCAGGGTACAGAATAGTCAAGTTAATGTATAGTTGTTGTGGTTTTTTAATGGAGAAAGTGGTCTGTTCTTTCAGCTCTTTCTTATGTGGGGAAAAAAATCCTCTTGTAAGAACAGGGGGAAAAGACTGAAATTCTTTGAAGCTTGTAAGCTAAGGATTGCTCCTTATTGTCTGCTGTATATCCAATGATAACACAAACTATGGAGATTTTCAGACTGGCTTCTTACCCTGTAGCAGGCACAGAACAGGCTCGAGAAACGTCTTCCCTTCTGGATGACGTTGTCCCAGTCCGTGTTGCTCCTGTGTTCCTTCCATGTCTTTCCTGTCTTTTTTTAATTCACAGGGAAGGATTGTCAATGGACCTGTTCTTGCGATCCTGTCACACGATCACGGGTGTGCGAACTGATGCCTTGTGATACTCGCACGATCAGGTAGATCCATTCTGAACACTTCCGGGCACAATTGGGACATCCAAGTAAGTGGCACCCTTTGTTTTACCCTCCCCGGGTTACTTGTTAAATGTAGTGTGTTCAGGTGCTTAGTTTTCCTTTTTGACGTTCGTTTTTGTTTTATTTTTTAAATTCCCCATGCGATAGTTCTCTCACGAGAACAGGTGGGATTTGGTTTCCCTGTAGTAAAAGCAGCTTTACTACAGCTGCATTTACTGCAGGGAAACCAAGGGGAAGGGGAGCAGTTTCTCTCCTCATAAAAGGTAGGCGTGTTAATGCCCTGATATAAATGGGGACATGCATCCACACGTGGTTGTAATCCAGACCTTAAAGGAACTGTCCAACATGCAGGGCCCTAGCCTTGGATAATTATTTGAACATTTACACTAAAACACAGAGCAGATTTATTGCCCTTCTGACATGGGAGCCATCAGCCACCAATGAGATGGTCCTACATGAGTTTGTATTTTGATGCCCCTGAGTGTAGTTTACTGTTGTTAGCAGTAATCTCATTATGTTTGATATGGATTGGCCAACATCCTGCATGGGGAAATGGAGTATAGTGTTCTGCTTTGGCTTTCTGTTTCCCTCTGGCAGGATTCACTTCTTGGCTGTGATGTCCTCCATGGCCATATAGTGCCTCGTACAGAGCAGGAGGCAGTGGAGGAGCATCCAGCTAGGTCCCTGTTGATAGCTTCTGGGGCCTCCCGGGGCCTCCAAATGTTGTGGAGGATGGTGCCGTTGGTGTGCATTCAGGGTATGTATTTGCCTTTGGTTTTCAAATAGCCACCGTTCTTTATGAAGTCTGAAATTAGAGTGCTATGTTTTGTCTTAGCTATAGTTTGAGGAGAAGCCAGAATTTTTAACCATAGCTTGCTCTTGGCTTGTACATATTAATAACATTTCAAACCAGGGTTGGGCAACTCTCAAGGAATAGGAGGCCACACTGTGCTCCTAGAGGAACTTGGAGGACTGCATCCCCACTGCACTCACGTCTGTGTGTGTGTGTGTAAATTCTTTCCTGCTGAATGCCTTCCCAAATGCCCCTTACAGGGCATGCAGGGATTTTGACAGATTTTACCCCTCCCGGACCATTTTAGGCTCAAGAAATCCCTTTTTTACCCAGCAGGAAGTGATTTGGAAGTAATGCCAAAGGGTAACTTCTTATTGAAAAGGCCTCTTCTGGGCCTAATGGCCCAGGTCCCCAAAATGTGGCAAAAGGGGGTTTGGGGCATTTGGGTTCATAACTGTGGGGAGGTTCTGGGGGCCCTGGGAATCTCAAAACAGCCTGGAGTTGGCTGCATGGAACCTGTGGGCTATACTTTTCCCACTCTTGGGTTCAACCAACCAATGTTCATCTGTATTCATGATGAACTGTGGCTAGTAAAACTCAGAGAAGAACCTTTGCGCTCTGTCCCCTGGTACAAATGTGAGGCTTGTATATAATAGAAAACCGTGGTTTCATATTGTGTCTGAATTTGCCCTGAATGCAGGTTCTTTGATTCCCAGAGTAATGAAGCTAGGCTCTAAAACTTTTTGATAAATAATGAAAAATCTTTAGTTATAGGAAAGCTAACATATTTTTTTTTAAAAGCTGGCCTGGCAGTTGATGAGGCTTGGTTGTATCTAACTAATAAATAATTAATATTTTCCATCCACTGCTGAAAATGGCCAGTTTCATGATGCAGGATGAATTTGTATTTATTAAAACATATTTTGTTGTTGTGTGCCTTCAAGTTGTTTCCCACTTATGACAACTGTAAGGCACACCTAACCCAGGGTTTTACACAAACACAAATCTTGCAATCCTAATGCAGACATCCAGGAGCATGAAATGCTGCCTTTGTAAGACTATTGACCCATCTAGCTCATTATTGCCTCTAAAATATTTGGCAGTAGATGTTCGAGTTTCAGACAGGCCTATATAGTCCAGCATCCTGTTTCACACTGAGCAGGAGTGGACAACTGTGGCAGGCCTGGTGGCCAATTTTGTTGCCCCTTGGGACCTTTATAGAATCTTGTAATCAGTGTCCCCCCTGAGTTTCTAGTTTTTATGGGTCACCTCCAAGCAGGTAACTGCAACCTATTTAAAAGGTGAAACTCTAAAAGGTGAAATACAGAGACAATTCACCTGTACTTTTCAGCCAGGCAAAGGGGAGTGCTCAATCTGGAGGGATTGAGGGCTAGAACAAATTTCAGGACCACATTTTGCCCACTCCTGACATAGTGACCCATGAGAGACCCCTGCGAAGCCCAGAAGCAGGATGAAGACAACAGAGGTCACTTCCACTAGTAGTCCCCAGCAAGAATTACTTCTTACACATGCATGTGTTACCTAGGCTCTGTGCCACTAGCTCCATCCACATGATTCCTTCTTCCACGTGCTACTGGAGTGGGATACTAAAAAACTACTGGAGTGGCACACTAGGAAGAATCAGCTGTCATGTTGAATGCAATGGAGGGGCCTCTGCTGAGCTCCCAGTTCTCTGGATCTAGGCATATGTTCTCCTCTTTAGTGCCTGGCAATGCAAAAGAAAACTACTGCAGTCTGACATAATGAGATTTACCCTTCTCCTATGCCACTGGGGCTTTTTTTTTTTTTTTTAACAACAAAAATCTTACAAGGCTCGCTCTCCCTAACCCTCCTGGCTTACCAGCAGGCTTCACCTGTGGTTAAATTGCTTTTAACTTTTACTATTTATTAAAAACACTAACCCAGGATCATAAAAGTGTGCATTTAAAAAAAACTTTTATGTCCCTCTCTCTCTTTTTTAGTGGAAAAAGTAAAAACCCAGCACAGCTGTGAATAAGTGGCTATTGAAAACAGTGGCCAAGTCAGCTGTTTCTGGGCAAATGGCTGGTGAGCCTGGAGGCTTTCCTTCAACTTTAGTGTTTCTTGAAAGTTAAGGGAAATTGTGCAAGCAGCCAGAAATTAGGAGTGCGAGTTTTTATATGAAGAGCAGTCAAGGTATTTTAGGGGAAAAAGAGAAATATGGTTTGCAAAACGGACAGAGGGAAAAGATTGGATCACACATGAAAGACAGAAAACTCCACAGTTCAAAAAAACCATGCACTACTAAAAGTATGCATGTTACATATTTTAAATTAATGTTCCATTTGTACAAGGGCATCATGGTGGTAGGCAAAAAGAAATATTAGGAACTGGGGGGAAGCAAAGGGCTCATGGATAGGATAGCATTAGAGAGCAGAGCTTGGAAAAGCTATTTTTGGACTATATTTCCCAGAATTCTCTAGCCAGCATGGAAATTCTAGTCCAGACAGTAACTTTTCCAGGCTCTGTTAGAAAGTGACAGATGACCATGCAGCACAAAATTTATATTCCCTGCAGCATTACACAGACTATCTGCAATGGTTTCAAATGTTTCTCTTGTAATTGTTAGGTAAAGAAGCCTAATTTACCAAAATATCAGAGCAAGAGCGAGAGAGAATTCTCAAGAACTTAAACTCTATGCCACAACATATTCAATTCCAAGTGAAATTTTACAAATGCAAAATTGCAGAAGATAAACAGCTTGGACAAAGCAGGGAGAGAGGGAGAAGAGGACCAATGGGAACATGGACACATTTTTCAAAATTGGTACATAAGGCTATAAATGTATTTGAGGGCCTGGTGCTTTTGCAAAACAAATGTACTTGTTATCATGTCAACCAAAACTTCCTCCATGTGTTTATAGCCCCATGATGCCTAGTTGCCTGTGTATGGCTGTTAAATATTTCTTATGCCTCATTTCAGCAGTATATTATGTTTCCCGTGGGTCAGCCTGCAAAAATAAGAAGGAACATGACTATGTACAGAAGATTTTGGTTAAAAACAAACAAACAAAGAGCTGGTACCAGGAAACTGGAGAAAGCACCAAAGTATCTCCCAAGCGGATAGCACAGTCATTGCATAACTCCCTTTATTATTACTAAGTATAAAAGATATTTTAATAACTATAAAAATGGAGCTCATAGGCTCTCTAAGGGCTGAAGAGTCTCTTAGTTCTGAGAGATGTTTGAAAGAACAACACTGCTTTGAACAGAAAGGAAATCTGATCTGCTATCACTACCCGCCCCCCAATTTCAGTTCCTCACTGCTGGGTTTTAAAGGATTGGATTCAGATCTGTTCTGTGACTTGCAAGCTGACTGAGGGCGGAGCTTCCTACGACATCACTGACAGTAGAGGAAGTCGTAATGGTGTTATGCTGGATGACTTGCTGCTGGGAGCAGGGTGGGACGGGACTGGCAGGTGGACTACTTTCTGGACCTGAAAAGAAAACAAACAAACAAAAAGGCTCATGTCTATACTGGTAGGAAGAAATACTTCCCCAATTCTTTTTCTGAAGAGCACAGTACTGTTCAACAGGCCCCCAAATGTAAACAGCACAAAATATCTAACTCCACGAAATCTAGAAACCAAGGGTTAAATGTTTTTATGTGCCTTCCAGTCAACTCCAACATATGGTGAACTATCACGGGTTGTTCTTGGCAAGCTTTAATCAGAGGAGGTTTACAAAAGCTTATTTAATCACAAAATATAAGATATACGAGGCATTAGGAGTGAGTCTTATGGTTACCTTCAAGATGTGGTTATAACTTTAATAGAATAATATCACAGTGCAAAATAGTAAAATCAGCACAGTGCTACTTGCATGTATTGGAGTATCATCTTCTCCTTTGGTTGCATGTGCCATGGAGTCAAAGGTGTTCCAACGAAATACTGAGGACACACTGCCTCTCCTCTCCGGGCTTCTCCTTTTCAAGCACTTTGTAAAGCTGAGAAAGGAAGGCAGTGCTAGTTCCAGATTCCCCTAGCCCCAAATGGTGCATGGAAATCGGGAAGTGTTGGCTTTGCTGAAGATGCTTCACCACCCCATCATGAGAGCAATAGTCTTTGGGAGGTATAAGAGATCCTTACTCCTCAGAGGTAAAGAAAACACCTGCTGGAGCAGGAGAAAATCTTAATCAGAGTTTTCCTGCTCTGAGCTATGACTGAAAAGCTTTCACCCTTACTACAGCAGGAAACCTCGGTTTGCTGTTATATGTACCTTCGATAGGGAATCTGAGCTTGGAAACATTACCTTTCTCAGACTGTGTCTTCCACAGTTCTCCAGCCACTATAGTCATGCTGGATTCTGGGAACTGTGGTCCAAAAAGGTAAGTTTTCCAAGTTCTGCTAGGAAGACAGCCCAAATTAGCTCTCCAATAAATACACAATGATGATATACAAGTTTGCGAACACAGACTTGCCTAAGACATGCTTGACATTTTTGAGTATGCAGCTGAATTCTTAAGCCAAGTTCTCACAGAGTAGAACTCTCTATCTGGGTTGTATCACTTCAGATGCCAGGTGAGAGCTCACGTGTTTGAATGTATATTCAATGTATATTCAACATATACAATGTATAGTCAATGTATATTCTGTGTGTCTGAATGCTGGTGGTGGCATCTCCTATCAAAACCAAGCTGTTAGGAGAAATGATTAAGCTAATGTTCTATGTGGCAGGATTGTTTTTAAAAGTATGGCTGAATACTCAGCCATGCATGCCCCCAGTGATAACCTTAAAATGATATAACCAGATACTGGTTTACCATGCAAATGAAAACTAGGCCAAAGACAACCACACAAAAAAGTGCTTCTCCCAAGTACGGCACCTTGTATTTAGAGTACTCTCGACCCAATGAGTCCCACCTGGCACCAATGTTGATGTTCCATTTTGCAGCAAAGACTTACTTGCCCACATCTTCCAGCATATTAGTAATTGGTTTTAGTTTGTCTTTTTAGTTTGCTGAATTTTATTGCTTTTATGCCTGCTGGTTCTATGTCTTTAATCTGTTATATGGATTAAGAATTGTATTTCTTGTTTTAAATTGTTTTAACACTGTCCATATTGTCTTGAATCTATAAATAGATATAGATGAGTTCATTTTCAGGCCTTTTCTAGTTTATGTTAGAAGAATTTGCAGAAAGTATGTGTTGCTATGTACCTTAGTTTTTCAGTTGTCTTCTTTTTTCTATACATGGGTTAAACAACAAGACAACTAAACAAAATACCAGTGATGTGAGGGTTTAGTTGCAATGCCTAATGACTCCTCCAGATGGGCCAACAGTTCCGGTAAACGTTGGATAACCATCCCCGCTCCCACATTCAGTCATGTTCTAAATATACTGGGGTCTGCTCTGCTCTCCCCCCTCTTGATGTGTGGTTAACTGTGTTGTGGGTGGGGGTTCCTTCCCTACCTGTCATCCTCTCCATAAATTCAGCCCCTATCCCGTGCTCCTCCCCTAGCTTTAGGGTGGATATAAGTTTCCCCTCACATTAGAGGCATGGTGAGGGATGGGAAGGGATTTGTATTTCATTGATCCAACCCTCAGAGCACAACCTCAGTTCACCCCCTTATTCCCTCTCCTAATGTTGGAGCTCTAATATTGGAGAGGCAAGTGGTGCAGATGTTTCCTCAGAGATTGGGATCTCTCTCCTCCAAGGGCTTTTCTTCCCTCCTCTCTCTTTGCTCCAGGACACCCTTCTAGGGGCCATAAGGCTCTAGCCCTACATGCTATTGGGAATGTCAAATTCTTTGAGAGGCTTTCAGTGCACACCTTCTAGTATAATGATTGGGTTATAGGACTTTGTGTATGTGTGTGTATTTATGCATGTACATGCACACACACACACACAATCTGTAAGGTTTGTGTTCTGTGTTGTTAATTCCATGTTATCCATAAAGTGTGTCTGCTGTGACTGTTCACCAAACAAAAGATTAGGAGAAAAAAAAGCTGCCATTAATTCATAACATCAGATAATATAAACATGTTACCTACTTACTTAGGTATCCCTGTGACTCTTTCTGCATGGCTGTTATTGGACAGTCTTTATGTGTTAACAACAACTGTTTCAGCTGTGCTACCTCATTTTTCAACATGGAAACCTCATTCTGGAAGAAAATATAAATTTATTGTAATAAAATGTGTACATTTTAAGACACTGAAGACATTGAAATAAAGGTAACAGGATTTGACATGTCAAGGTAAGTCTTTTTGTGTGTGTTTTTCATAGTAGGTATACTGGGACATGTCAAGGTAAGTCTTTTTGTGTGTGTAAGTCTTTTTGTGTGTGTTTTTCATAGTAGGTATACTGGGACAAATCCATGTTCTGACATGTGCCTTTAAAGCCTAGTCTGTGAACTCTAAGTCAAAAAGATTTTTTTTAAAGAATTACAGCCTTAATAGAATTATTTTGATACAGCGAGAAATCATAGCAAGTGACCTGAGCACAAAGTCTGCTGTTCATTAGCAAAAAAAGCATAGGACTGGGCTTGAGGATCCCATTAGCAGAACAAAAAGATTACTACAGCAAAAGTGGGCAAAGGCTGCTCTAAATGTCCACCCAGCTTGGAGACATCTTGGCATAAATATAAATGGTTACTTGTAATTAATTCTGCTTTCTAATAACTAAGGCATAACTTAGTTATTTGATACTTGTAACATAAATAGGGATTACTCTTTTTGCACTTATAACTGCCTTTGTTTAGTTACTTTTATACAGTAGTTACAGAGGGAGTGGCTTTGCTACTTAGCTGAGTTTTACACTACTGGCCAGCAGCCTGTACCATTCTGGCAGCTATAACAGTTACTAACTATTTGGGGACTCAGGACTGTTACAGTGACAGATCATTTGTTACAAATAATTTTTAAAGCTCTCTTTCCACCACCTTTGTCACATCCTTTCAAACTTTTTGATGTTAAATTCTTATGTGTAGGATCATACACACATAAAGCAATAGATACACTGTGAAGAAACATATTTTGTCATCAGTCTGACCAGTCTAAGATATTTTACTACCTCAGTCGGAACATAGAATGTTCCCCCTCCCCCTGCTTTACAAACTCAAGCTGAATAGTGTAGACATGGTTGCCAAGTTACTCTAGTGCCTGAGACAGAAAATCCCTTGCCTTTTTATGACTTGCATAATATGCTGCCTGAGGAGATTGTCTCAAGCTGCTAATGGTAGGGCTGGCTTGTAATCAAGGACCACCTAAGGAAGGAGTATTTCTTTCATAATCTTCCTTCTCCTTCTCACCGGCATATCATTTTGTGTTCACAGGGGGCTCAAGATTAGAACAAACATATTTTAAAAATGAGACTGCCTATTCCAAAAAGAATTGCATACTTTTTAATTGCTAAGAAAACAATGTGATGCTTATGTTTTTGCCCTGTGAATAGAAGGTGCTTCCAGTCAAGGAAAGGGAGGTCCTGCTCATGCAGCAAAAAATTAAGATTCAAACCTATGCTTAAATTGTTTTAAAAGGACTACAATGAATATATTAACTTGCCTGAAAATTTATCTCTTCATCGGTATAGGCTAGGTTAATAAAGTCAGACAGAATTAATCAGAGATGGAACTAAGACTTGGAAATATGGCTAATAGAGATGACTGCCCTGACTAATATCATCCCTACACTCTCAAAAGCTAATTTAGATTTACTATACATCATAGATTACATCCATCCATTCATTCAGAAAAAAGCTGTTCTGAATAAGACCTGCTTGTTCTTTGCATAGATAGAGTGTAGGATTAAATACAGATTTATAGCTGAACTTTAATTCATTCCTCATGTGATGTCATACTGTACAGTCAATGCATTTTGAAGCATGAAAAAATAATACTTTTACGATAGAAAGCTATAACTAGCACCTTGTTGGGTTAGTTCCAGCTAGAGTAGACCTATTCAAGCAACTGTTGAATGGTGAGTCAACATATAGGTAAATTCCATTGATTGAATGGGTCTTCTCTAGTCAGAACTAACAAAAGTATATAGGCCATAGTGAAGCATTCAGGGTATAATTAATATAATTAAACTGCTGCCGTTTGTTCTACTCCAATCCTCTTTGGGGCCAATAAATTTGAAAGCCAAAGTTTTTGGTTTACCCCTAAAAATATGAACTAATTATTTCCAATTCTGCAGAACCTTTGCCTGTTATATTAATCTTCATTCGCCAGGAGCTGAAGAAATCCCATACCCAAGAGAAATCAATAGACTTATAAAACTTATGTTCCTAAAGGTCAGTAATACATTGACCTGGAGTGCTCATATTGGAGTACAGTGAAACTGAAAGCACAGAGAGAGGTTAGTGAAGCAAAAGCATTGGAAATAATTTACTGTTACAGTCAAACAGCAATCTGCCGTGAAGTTCTTCATGCTACATCCCATTGAAATGGCAGCATGCTCATCTTGCACCAATTCCACTCAATTTATGGGGGCTTGCAACACACAATAATTTCCTTTTCCTAACCGCCTGCGACCAATCTTTCTGAACACCGTACTTTCCCGGAAGGTTCATGAAAGAGCTGTTGTCAAAATTATACACTTTCTGTCTCTGCAAAGCAAACACGACAGTGAGAAGAGCTAACTTGCAATGGGGACCTTGAGCACAGAGACATTTTTAAATTAATAGGCCCACCACACTTGGGCTGTGCATTACTGTGCAGCAAGCAGCTTCCAATATTTTTTTTATTACTCTAACAACCTAAAGCTGGGACCTGTAAAATGTATTGCAACGTTAAGTGCTCCTGTTTAGCATTCCAATCAGCCAGCTATGTCCTGTTTGAGGAAACTCTGTTCCACCCTCCTCTCATTAGCTTCCCACCCCACCTCCAATCTTATTCCACAACAGGCACTCAGTGTTTGGGGGCTACTGGGTATGTTCATCATTCTACACTGGGATATTTTGGTAGTCCAATTCCCTCTGAGTGGTGGATAGTGCAATTCTGGCTGCAGGATTGGCACTCTGAGAATTATTTCATTGTAAGCTTATAGGATTGTCATTGTTGCCAGTGTGTAGCAGAAAAGATGTTATGCAAATCATAGCAAAGTATAGCTTACTGAAGTCATTTATACCATAGTTCTGTACTTAAAATAAAGAGATATGACTCCTGGATTTCTTTTGCCACATGAGAACACGCACAAAAAAGGCAGGCAGGCAGGCAGGAAGCAAGCAAGGAAAGAAGGAAGCCTTCAGGCTAAATGATAAAAGGGCCCTCTCTTATCCTTTCTCTACAATCTTTAATATTCCATCTCTATTGAACAAAGATAATGCTTCATTTGGCTAACTGTAAAAAGGTCTTTTTAAATGTAAATTGCCAAAACAAAGAAAAGAAAAGAAAAAAGAATGGCATGCAGCTAACAAAATTGTTAATTTAAAAAAAATTGTTCAGTGAAGTTTGAAATTTCGATAAGTCTTCTTGACTAATCTTTCCCAAATTAAATGTTATTTATCAATATTAATTTGATTTGTTTGGATTCTCTGTGGTTGCACCAATTTAAGTTGAGAGAGCCTTGGTGGTACTCAGACAGGGTACAAACAGTACCTCTGTCTCATAGGCATGCAGACAGCAGTCCGCACCTGAAGTTGCATGTTTGTCTGGGTGAGTTCTTCTGCTTTCTTTTCCAGTGACATCACCCAGACCTTCCTCTTCTGTCTGCAGCGTGTGGCAGCTGCTCGGTTTCGTTCCAGAAATTTCCGCCGCCTCTCATCGGGGTCTTCGTCCACCACTCTCCTTCGGCGACCCCCAGAGGGTTGAGGCGGTTGTATTGTCTGTGTGGGCTGCATTTGTTGGGCTGCTGCCGATACCTGAGGAGAAGAACAATTAATTTTTGTGAAGTAACCAGTGAAAGGACGAGGCCAGGGTAGACTCTGCAATAATAAAAGGAGATGCACTGCTAAATAAATAAACAAATAAATAAAACATGATCAACCTATGTTCTTTGAATACAGACATTTTGGCAAGATATGAGAATGGCAAAAGCTCAAAGACTTTGCCAGATGCCCTTAAATTACACTTTGACTAACATCCTGCATGGACCAGCAGAATGTTTTGAAATGGCCTTTTTGGATTGGAGCAAAAGGTCTTTTTCCCCCTCTCTCCATCTTACTAAAATGTTTCATTTCATTTCAGTGGCAGTAAAGACAGTATCCAATTCAAGTATGAAACATCTAGATCATACCAGTAACAAATATTAATCACAAAATAGAAGGAGCCTTGGGATATTTAATTTTGTTTGTAATTTAAAGGCATGTAGATCTTTTTTTAAACAAACATAGATCTTTTTTTTTTTAACACAGTTTTCCTGAGGTAACAACTCATTAATTTGATTTTGTTTGTACATATCAGGTTTGGGCAACTGGTGCAGGGCCAAAAGCCAATTTTTCTGAAGACTGCTAAAAATGCCAAAAACAAAAACAAATATTAGATACCTGGAAGTCTACTTCTCATTTTCAAAAACAACAATTTTTGATTGTATATAGTGTGCCAGGAGGCTGCAACCAACTTTCAAAGATTTTTGGGATAGCCAATTCACCCCTTAAAAAAAACTAGTAAAAGGGTGGGCTTGTGGGTCTGGAGGGGGTTAAGTGCTGCAAACATACCCCTTGGGAGCCATAGTTTGACCAACCAAAAATAAATCTAAGGTTGAAGCAAATTTAACAGCTAGGGATGAATAGTTAAGGGGCTTATATCAGGGTAATAGTTATATCATCTATTACCCTGTTCTTTGGGAAAGTGTGGGCTTATCCCTGTAGCCTTAAAGTGTTTCAGATTGTGGAATGAGTTCATGGAAATTAAGGGACAATTCATCTTTGAGAACCACTGATGGTATGCTCCTGTGGGGAACAGCAACATTTCGGAAGGCATGTAGGCTTCTATAACTGGAAACACCATGTCAATTATACATGTAAATGTAATGACTAAAACTTCAGGAACAGTCATTCTAGCAGAGTCTCCTTGGTAACTTCCTGTCTTGGACAGGAAGACAGTGGAATGGTGTACCCAAGCAAGCCATTTGTCAAATGACTTGGGGTATAGTGTTATAAAGGATTGGGTTTTTTTCTTCCCATAAAACTCTATGTTAAAAAAAAATCAATTTAAATTAAAAATAAAGAGAAATAAAAGAATAGAACAAGATTATGAAAGAAACAAGGATGCTTACTGGGTTCTATCCAGATTTAGTCATACTGACCGACTGAAATCAGTGTAGGCAGGGTATAAATAGAATAAATTAATAACATAAATGACAAGATTCTGCCATCTGCACATTCCAGGTGTAGTGTATTCTCTCATAGTTGAGAGTATGAGACTATATTTATGTGACAACAGAAGTGCAAAAAAGAAAAGCAAATGAAGTGTTGTGACTGTATAGCTATTGGCTCATTTGAAATATATTCATATTTGATTATAAAGATATTTCTGGTGGATTAATTTTGAAAACCACAATGTCAAATACAAGATTATGGCTGGAATCCTGTTGGTGACATATGCGTGCTTTACAGTTATTTATATGTATTTTAGGGTTGTTTTGTAGGGATGCATCCCTTTGTGCAATGACCCATTGGTCATTGAGCAACCTACTTTCTATTGCCAGGGTGCCTCACAACACGTATTTAATTACTGGGGAAAAGGTGCGCGTGTGTGTGTGTGTGTGTGAGAGAGAGAGAGAGAGAGAGAGCAGTATGTTTCTGCAGCTGGGTGTACAAAGAAGACACCAGCATCCTCCAGAGATTTGGGAAGATTATATTTTCTTCATGTCTCTGGTTGCAAAAACACAACTGGCTGTTGCTTGATTGCTGACAGCCCTTCTCTGGCCAATAAATGGCTGTGTGCACAGATGTCCTGGATGCAAAAAGGTAGACTGCATGCACAGGGAGAGGATTAGGAAACAGAGCTACACCTGGTGGAGCTTAATGCTATGTCAGACTGAAGTAGAATCCCAGTCAATGGCTAGCATCCTGTTAGTGACATATGCAAGGATAAGTCCACCTTATGCTTGTGTGCATCTTCTTTGGCAGTTGCAGAAGTTGATATTCAGTCCCACCCTCTGCAAAGATCAAAGTTCCCCCGTCCAATTCACCTGCACTTTGATAGCCTCACCCATATGTGACGGATGGCTAGAATGAGTGAATCCTATGGCAGGGAACTGACAGGGGAGGGACTTCTGGATATTTTAAGTCTGGATGTCAGTTGGAAGAGAGGAGAATGACAGATGAGAAGAGAGTTCACAGCTGAAAGTGAGAATGAAAGATGTGATGTGCTGAGGAGAGGCTGGAAAGTGTGTATGGCCTTGAGTGAAGTTGGAAAAAATGTATGTGCAGGAATAATATGTAGTATAAGGAATAGAGGCTAGTCAAAAATAAATACCAAAGTAGTTCTGTTATCTTGTTGAAACAATAAACCCATCTTTATGTTTGTTAGTCTCCTCATGGATTTATTTGGCCTTACTGATATGTAATTGGCACTTTAACCCTGTGAACACCCACACATACATGCAAGTATTATCCATCTAATTGTGGAACTGTGGTCTCCACAGTTCATTAGTTTAGTGGCAGCAGTGGGAGGTGAAAACCCGTGTCACAACCGTGGTGGCTGCGAGGCGGCCAGGCTGAGTAGTGATGTAAATTCAGCTGGTACACCTGTGCACCACACCGTATCCCACTGCTGGTGGAGAGCTGGGAGGGATCAAAGAAGCAGCTGATGATATTCCCATATCCAGCTACAAACTGATTATATCATCTGTTGAGACCTCCAGAGGACCCCAGTATACCTTGGTGGAAGATGTCCTCAGTCTGCCTCTGGGTGTGGGAACAGATGCTTCTCCAACCTACCCTCCAGCAACAGAATGGTGGGGGGAATGCAGTAGATTGGTGAGACCTTAAAGTGGTGACGGGGAGGCCTACATGTACAACTAGGTAAGATCTCGGCCTATATGCATTGCAGATGTTGCTTATTTAACACTTTTTATCTGTTTGCATGAGAGAGCAATATAAAACAACTATCTTGTTGAGTCAAAGTCCTTCTGACTGAAAAGTCACCTGAAAGACATTTCAGTATTAAAACAAACAAACCCAGAGACATGAAAATGTGTATAATAATCGGAATCAGGCTAGCCAACACAAAGTAGAACATCTGTCATTTTTTTATTTTTAAAAAGGACATATTAAATTGACTGGGTTTTGCCTTGATCCCTGATCCATTCTTTATAACCAAGTGCTATGTTTTTAGCCATTCATTTTAGCAACCCATAATTCATTAGGCTTTGCGTGGCTGCTGAAAAGTTTGAAATTTAATACAGGGGCAAGGCATAAAATAATCAAAATTGTGGCAAAAGGGAAACGTGGCTCCTAGCAATTCAGATTATGCTTGGGTTTTGACATGAACCTTGAAACTTAAGTATTTGGTTCAATAGAAAGAGTTGGTTGATAATTAGTGAAGTGTACCATAAGATTAATGTGTCTGCTGAAGCCGTCTGACCCCCAAAAGAGGCCAGTACTGAGGGGAATTATAGATGGGCTTGGAAAGTAATAACCTTATGTTTATTACTCACTCAAACCATCTTTTATCCTAGTCTATGCCCTCTTCAAAAAGTGTCATTGCTTTTGTGTTCCCATGAGGAATTCGAACTGTTCTGTTGTCCAGAGAACTACCTGACCTCTAGATGTTAAAATTTCCATTTATCCTCCAAACAACACTCTACAATGTGCGTTAACAAATTACTCTTCCTAGTATAGTACAAAATAAAAGCAGGTCTACTGAACCCAATGGGACTATTTTGCTGTAAGTGAGTCTTGGCAATAGATAGTACAGTATCTTTTGTTTCTCATTCCAGTATGTGATTGTTAATGTGTTTAGAACAAAGGTATAATTACCCTTAAAGGAGTACCAGTTGTTCCTGAATAGTTCTTCCAACACTGTAGCCTTAAATACATATGGAATGAAGAAAACTCCATGGGGTTTACCTTCACCTAAACAATGTAGCCTGGGAATCTTTATGTGGCAACAGGGTGTTTGTCATACATTGTCCTTCCTTGTTGACTTCCAAGTGTGCCCTTCATGGTAGAATATTCATGATAGAATATGCACTGCTCCATGCTAGATTGTGGCTGTGTCTACAAATTGGTGCTATCAAGTTTTACAGTGAGGGGTGCAAGGCCTCATTCCAAGCACCCAAATTATTTCTCTCCCAAAGTGTGGATCAGCACCAACAAACTGAGAATAGTAAGAACCTTTTTCAACTCCTGCCACACACAGTAATTTTTGAATTACAGGCAATGTAGATTTGATTATTAATTACAATTTCAATTAATCTAGCATGTCCCTCTTAATTATATGTGTGCATGTAATCACTGTTTCTTTAGTTATGTGATGGTCATCCTATATATAGTGAGGATGGTGAAATTTTTCAGATATATAACTTCCACAATTGTTCACCATTGGAATGATGACGAGAGTTGCAGTCTTAACACCCTCTGGAAGGCCACACATACTCTGTGTGTGTGTGTGTGTGTGTGTGTGTGTGTGTAAGGGTGTTACATGCCCTTACACCCCTCCTGTACAATAATTTATTAATTGACAATAATTAATAAGACTGATATTAACTGACAGTTCATGTAGGTCATGGTAGACCAGGCCATCCATAGATGGGTTCATGCAGAGGTCACCAGAGACCTAAACAAAGTTGTCTTGGAATATTCCTCAAAATACAGACATACTCAGGACTGGTTATGTGGAGCCCCCTCAGAGAAATCATTACGGAGTAATGTGCTAATCCATCCTGGATGCACCTGGTAATGAGTCATACTCCAACACAAACAAGTGATCAGACCTCCCATTACTCTGCAGAGGTCTCCCTTCACATCTTTCCTATCCAACAATAGAAGGTTTCCTCAAACCCATCAGTCTTAATGTTCCAACCACTAACAGCAATCAGCTGGAGCTTCCATAGTTTCACTCTAGAAAACTCACTCAGACATTGTTCTTTACTCAAAACACCCCTTAAGGGTATAGCATTGAGTATAAGTATTAGCCCCAAATATGACCAAAGTGTGCACAGCTCCTCCCACCTCATCACTCTGCAGATTTGCTGTGTGACCCTCAGATCCAAATCTGGGTCTTCTCAGCTACACGAATCTTTGCTCTTCAGACAGGTAAAGTAAAGTCCACCGTCCCCGAAATCTATTACTTTATCTCAACATTTCTTCCTGATTCTTCGGTAGCCTTATGTGATTGCTTGAGGCATGAGTGCACGTGTGAGTGGTTCCATGACTATTTTCCGATAAAAACATTTTTGTGAAGTTGAAGGCTTTCATGGCTGGCATCCAAAGATTTTCCTTTGTTTTTTTTCGGGGCTGTGAGGCCATGTTCTGGAATAGTTTCTTTCTGACGTTTTGCCTGCATCTGTGGCTGGCATCTTCAGAGAAGATGCCAGCTACAGATGCAGGCGAAACATCAGAAAGAAACTATTCCAGAACATGGCCTCACAGTCTGGAAAAAAACCAAGGAAAATCTATAAAAACATTTTTATTTTACTTTTTGGCTTGGAGTCTTGTCAGTGAGTACCGGTATACACAGGTGCAAAGGTCCTGTAGTTACCCAACCTCTCACCACCTAATTTGAGCTAATTAAAATTCCCCATATTAATATCTTAATTTGAGTGACATGAGTGGGTTCCCACAAACCCCATGCAATTCGGGTAACACCTGTCCCAGAAAACTTTGAGATCCATCCCTTAAGATTTCTACTTTCTTCTCTTTGTATATGATTACTCTGTCATTGTTCTCTAACATATAAACTGTTGCTTGAGGTATTACATTTCAAATCACATTTTATATTATATGCTTTACTCCACTGTATTTAAATCCTGATTATATTCCAGAGAAAATCCTTCATGCAAACTTGCTGGGTTTTTTTTTTCACATTAACTTCAGCAACATTACATCTAATATTTAGTTTGGTTTCAACTACAGAAACCACTAGCAGCTGTCTAGTTTTGATCCAGATACTACATTAGCATTAGTTTGGTGAATTTTACCACGTTCAGATTTCCTTTGAAAACATCTCAACTGCAAATAATGTTTTCCTATTTGACTGATTCTCACCATAAAATGTTTTATGGTACTGGGCAGACAGGTTGCTATGGTATATGAAAACAAACCACATAAATTATATATATATATATATATATATATATATATATTGCTTTCAAACATATTTGAAAGGCTATGTGCTTTAAGATTTTTTTAGCCATACATTTGTGTAGCAGATACTATCGCTGCTGGTACACCATTGCAAACAGAAAACCATCTAGTGGGAGCCCCAGCAGGAAGCAATGGGACAGCCCACCAGAGTTTAGTCTGCTATGTAGTAACCCTGAACAGAGACATGAATATTTGTCAGTTTCATTTTCATTGCATTTTTCAAACTCCCACCAGCATTCTTAGATTTCCGAATGTGTCCAGTTTTGATGAATTCCTCCCCCACCCCGGCTTACAGTCTGCAACTTTAAAGATTTGTCTCCACCAAATAAAATATTTTTATATACCTTTTTAATATATACATATACACACACACACACACACACACACACACACATTTTTGTTTGTGTATATTTCCTTGAGTATATATTTTTTAAAAATAAGATGCTTGCATCCTCCTATTGATGAGAAACTAGAAGATATCTGCAAGTGTTCATTAATAGTTTTGCAAAACATAAACCAGATAAATTTGTACAAAATCTCAGTTAATAAAATGTTTTCCCCACATTTCTATACCTGGAATATATGGGTGACCTTAAAGTGCTTTAATCTGAAGATATTAATCTAGGATCTTTAGTACATAGGAAACATTCTCATATATTTGGGGAATCCGCCCACAGTATAATCAACTGTAGACTCTTTTGGTAGATAGTTAAAAATGGTAATTCATATCTATACAAGAGGGGTGAGAATTGCACGACCTTCCAGATATTTCTGGACTGTACCTCTCAGTATTTGGCTACGTTGGGTAGGGCTGCTGGGACTTGCAATACAACTTTTGGTAGACCACACAGTCCCCACCCTTGATAAGAGTGAAGGAATTAATGGCAAAATCTATGGCCAAGAGCCAGCAAATTTCAACCACCAGATCTACATCAACACGGGAGGAGGGGGGGCAGAGGCAGCTCCTTTGCCCACATTTCTGTCACAATTTGCAATAGCATCAGAGAGCTTCAGGGCTTGGCTCTTTTCTCCTGGGCACCCATGATGGGGCATGGGTGCATTCTGTTTGGGTGTGTTCTGGCTGTTTTAAAATACCCAATGGAGAAGAAGCACACTACACCTCCAGTGTAAGGCTGTTTCTCCCTCTTTAGACACTCTAGGGGAGCTGGAATGTACTTGATCAGTGAGTGGTTGAGAGAGCAGAGACACATGGAAGCCACTTGGCTGATCTTGCTCACCAGAGCTGATGAAGTTGTGAAAGAAAATATAAGATACCTCCAGGATTGAACAAAACTGTTCAAAGTACATATGCTGGACTAATGGGAGGTTATGTCCAGGATATGTCAAAAACATGCTCCTGGCCTATGAGTACACAAAAAACATGAGGAAAATAGAACCACATAAAAGACCATTTGAACATTTTCCTGTTTAACCCAATTTGCACATAATAGGTTTTGAGAAAGCTCTACCTGTGCTTGTCCACTTGTGTGTAGCGGAGGATGTGGCGAAGTCTGATGATGTGCTGGGTGTGCATGCAGGTGTGAGTGAGAGTGGTGGTGTGGGTGGTTTTGCTGGTGATGCGCTTGAGGATGAGAATGATGTGCTGGATGTTGATGCTGGTGTGGGTATGGATGATGAGGTGGAAGCGTCTGATGCTGATGCGGATGTGAGTGCATATGATGGTGGGCGGTCTGGTCTTGTCGAGAGCTCATCATTTCCATCATATGACCCATGGTGTTCATATTTCCATTTGACATGCCTGCAGGATGATGAGTTAATGCTGCCTTCAACCTCTGCAACAAAATGAGAAAAGAATATTTAATAACCTACATACCTACATGCATGTATATGTGTGTGTGTAATTGTATATAAACACTTCTTGCTTTGTATTTCCTTCATTTTTTTAGTTCAGTCTCAGAACTAATATATAAACAATATATATTTACAATCAGAGTCAACATAATGAGGGCCTGTAATGGGTTGCTTGATACCAATCTGTTGCCAGGTTTCTTAACTGAAAACAATATGAGGTGTAAATAAGGTAAACGTTTCAAAGTGTGTTATGTATTGATATGTACAATTGGCCCTTGGTATCCACAGATTTTGGATCCATGGATTCAATCAACCATGATTCAAAAATATTCCAAAATACCCCCCCCCCCAAAATCGAAAAAAGCAAACCTTGATTTTGCCATTTTATATAAGGGACACCATTTTACTAAACCATTGTATATAATGGGATTTGAGTATCTATGGATGTTGGTATCCACAGGGGGTCCTGGAATCAAACTCAAGTGGATACCGAGGGCCCACTGTATTTATTATTTATTTTTTAAAAAATAGGGAAGAAAATCTTAAATAAATACCTCCCTGCCATCTTTGCACAGAACAAAATGCAAATTAAGCATATGACTATACTTAAATCTCTGTGATGGACACCAGTAGGAGAGAGCCAGCATAGTGTAGTAGTTTGAGTATCAGACTATGGTCCCGTCTACACGATTTAAATAATACATACGGCGTGCGAAAGTTCGCACTTCCGTACAAACGGCCGTTCGGATGCACACGAATGCAAAAGAGGGGGCTCCCGGTTTTCCACCCTGAAATACGCACACGCGGCATTCGGGAAGTAAAGCGGATCACGAAGAGAAATCCGTACGCCGTTCGGATGGCTGACGGGTCTGTACGGTCCGTTCGCACACATATGAACAGGCAGGGTAATCTGATTGGCTGGCCGAGTAGAGGGGGCGGGGCTAGCACGGAGGGGAATTGGGAGCGGCTGCCATGTTGGTTTCCTGGCTAGCGAGCGTCTGGTAAGTCCGTGAATTTATATGTTTATTTATTTTTATTTTATATTGTAAATACGGAAAACCGAATGTCCGCAAACCAGGAACCTTTAAAAAAAAAAAAGCGGCGGGAGATTTAAAACTGCCGCTTGGCTTGCTCGCTCCAGCCAGCTTTGGGAAGAGGGAGTCATACGGAGTTTAGGGGGGTTAAAAATCGTATAGCCGGTTCGTATGCATACGAACAACAGGCTGTTCGTATTTTTTGCCCCCCATGCGGATTTTTTTATGATCGCATAGCCACACCCTATGATTCCGGAGATCAAGATTCAAATCCCTGCTCAGCCATGGACACCTACTGGCTTACATTGGGCAAGTCACACCCTCTTGTCCTCAGAGGAAGGCAAAGGCAACACCCCCCCCGAACAAATCTTGATAGGTTCACCATAGGGATGCCATAAGTTGGAAATGACTTGAAGGCACACAACAGCGGCACCAATAGGATTTTAAATTGCATCACTTTGGCTGAATAAGGAATTGTGTGTCTCCGAAGAGACGTGATTCACAAAGTCTCTTGCATTTTTAAGATATGCTGCACACATTTGGGACTAAAGAAGAAATGATGTTTATTTTCTTATCTGAATTCATTTTCAGTTTCCAAATGCAATTGCTAGTACAACAGCAAAACAGAACAAACATCTGCACAAAATCAGTATTCTACACTATTACTTTTCAGCTATGGCTGACTGTAGTGTGAAAGAAACAGGGTTATTTTTTAATGACCAACTGGCTCTACCTCTCTTCACATTTCTGGTTGCCATTAAAAGAGAGAGATGTATATATAGCTCTGGGGATATACCATTATTTGTGGGTAGAGGACAAGAAAGCAGCACCACAGTTTGACCAGCAATCACAGGCAAGCCTCAAAAAGGTATTGGAAAATAGATGGGGAGATTGAAACAATTGCGAAATTGTTGAAATATTTTGAGTACAGTACAGTAGGAACCCTGTATCTGCGGGGGATTGGTTCTGGGCCCCATGCAGATACTGAAAACTGTGGAGAACAGCAAACACCATTGAAAATAATGGTACTTCCAGTTTAAAATACCATTGAGTTGCCTTGGAGGACCTAGAAAACATCCAGAAAGGATGGCTCTCTAGGCATTTTCTAGGAAGACTCTATGGTAGGTGTGCTATTTTGTGTCCCACAGAGAACTGAAACTGTGGGTATTGGTTCTTCGGGAGTCCAACTGTATACTCAAGAGTGACTCAGAAACAAATTTTAACAAATGATATTCCATGGGGATTTTGTGCAATTATTTGCGGCAGTGGAGGCTCTGGTGTCACTGGGATACTGAATCTGCTCTGGGATTTAGTCTGAATTCTAACAGAACTATCCGAGGCACCAACCTCTATCCCCTAACAGGTTCAGCATGTTGGCCAGTTCCTTTAAAGCGCAACAAAAATATACAGTAGATTCGCTGCTCAAATGGTCTTGGAACCACCAGCCATCACAGATATCAGGTCTTTTAAACTTTGCTTTGTTGCAAAACAGTCACCAAAGTGACCACCAGATAAACATAACTTCCAAAGAGCCTCATGATTGGAAAAGACAACTCTTTATGAACTCTAGTAGTAATTAATAATTCTGGGCATATTTTAAAAAGAGACAGAAAACAAAAATGCCAATATACTGTATTTACATGGATCTGTGATGCAATATATGATACTGTGTGCAATAAGTAATTAAGTAAAATAAATAAAATACAGTTCTGTCACCACTCCTCATTGAAGATGTTCTAGACCTTCTGCTGTGCTTTCTGCAACCGGACTTGTTTATCTCAGATTGGCCTTTTTAGTCATCAGTGCGCTTGCAGTAAGCATGGGATGAGTCCTTCCTGAATCTTCGTTTGCAAAGAAAAGCCAGAGAGACCTAGAAAGGTTACTGAAAATGGCAACCAAAATTATCAAGAGCTGGAGACATTCCCCTATGAGAAAAGGTTACAACATATTCCACTGTTTAGGAAACATATATTCCACTGCTTAGTTCAGGGGTAAAAAAGTAAACAAGGGAGACATATTAGGGGTATATAAAATCCTGCATGGTTTGGAGTAAGTAGATAAAGAGAGGTTTTTCCTTTTCACAACTCAAGGTCACTCAGTGAAGCTGAGTGGTAGGGATATTCAGGACAGATAAAAGGAAGTGATTATGGGCTTTCCTACCACATAATGTTGTGATGTCCATCAACCGGGATGGCTTTAAAATGGTTTAGACAAATTTATGAAGCTATATTACCTCTGGTATCAGAGGGAGCATATCTTTGAATGCCAGTTCCTGAGGAACATGAGCAGTAGTGTGTTGCTGTAATCGTGTCCTCACTGTGGGCTTCCCATAGACATCTGGTTGACCACTGGTTGGAAACAGAATGTGGGACCAATGCAATTTTGATTCTGATCTAGCAAGTCTCTTCTTATGCTTTCATGTTCTAGTTACCTTCAGGAATACATATCATATGGCCCTTCAGATTCTATTAGATTACAACTCCCAGCAGCCTTAACCAGCAAAGTTACTGGGGAAGAAGGCTGGGAATTTTAATTCAACAATATCTAGGGTCCATGTGATTCCTACCCATGCTCTAACACCCAAATGTTTACGTTCTTACATAATTAATTACTACTCCAATTCTTCTTGCAGTATGCCAACACAATACTGTAACATATTCCTTGCAGTACGAGAAACATGGCAAATAAGAAAGACAGAAGCTATAATATGTGAACTTTAGCAGGACATAAAATGTCTAAGACATTGTGCTAAACCACTTTTCTGGATTTTGAATGATTTTTCTCACATACTTTTTCTTACATAATTTCTCATATAATGCATAAATTTTCTCTGGTAATAACACTTCATTTTAGAAAATCTTTGGGTCCAAGTCAATTTTACTTATTTGTGTAGAAGTATAAGTGCCCTAGAAATCCTAAGGGCACTTATACTGATCTTCTAAACAAAAACACAATGATAAAAACAGAATGAGAAATAATATTTTTAAGAGGCTCTTAGAAGTCTACATGTTTTAATTAATACAAAATTATAATCAAAATAAGTGCTGACCAACACCCATTTCAGTTATTATTCAACAAGATCTGTCATCTTCTGCTGGCGTTTAAAAAGAAGAGGAAAAACATTTTTCACTTGCTTTTAAGGATAATTGCAAGACAACACAGACATTACACATCTAACAACCAAAGTCTTTAAAGAAGTCCTATTGCAGGAAAAAAACAAAAACAAAATGTGCCTGCGTGCGCGCACACACACACACACACACACTGCAAAGGCTTTAAATATATTTGCCATGTTCTGTTGTCCTTCTCTGTTTGCCTTTTTTGTTTATACTGGAGTCCCCCTGTAATATATTCCATTTTAAAAAACGGCATTAATGTGGTTACATGTTTTAAAATGTGTTGAACTGTTTGCTTTGAATTTTATTTTTAAATACCTCTAACAAAGGCTATGGAAATAAATTAGTAATCTAGAGTGCTTTTGTCAAGGGATAATTTTAGCACCTTTCTGAGAGTTGCCTCCGTTTGTTGATACGCATATCTCCCTTTAGGATGATGTCTGGAAGCATAAGGAGAGAGGAAGCTCAAATCACTCACCCGATTTCCTTCAAAAATCTGGGGTAGCTCTTTCATGATGTTAGAGACTGACCAACAGAAAAAAACAGTCATTTTCCAAAGTCAGCCTAAGAAACATGTTATCATCTAAATGCATAGAGTGAAATCTAATGCTAGAGTACACCCATTGAAATGTGTAGAACTTTTTGGTCACCAGTTATATAAGTCCCATTGATTTCAGTGGGTCTGCTCTTGTAACGTACATGGATTTTGCTGATAGAAAGTAACTGAAAAGTTAAATGTTAGCATTAAGGGGGAAAAGAGTGGAGATCGGATTGAATATTTATTGAAGAAATCAAGTGCAGTTGTCCCTCCACATTTGCAGGTTAAGCATTCATGGATTTGATTATTTGATTATTCGTGAATTATTAAATATTTTCTCTCTAAGCATTTTCTAGGTCCTGCACTGTGATTCGATGGTACATTTCATAGACTCATGGTGGGAGACCTAGAGATTCCTAGAAAAAACACTTCTCTGGGCATTTGTAGGTCCTCCAGTGTCCAGATTTTTTGGTCAACTCCTGGAGGAAGCATACTGCAACTTCCAGTGGAGTCATGCTGGATGACCTACAAAAGTGTTCTCTTAGGTAAAAATAAAATAAAAAATAGCAGGCCTATATTTGCCATTTTTCCATTTTCATGGGGGTTCTCTGCCCCTAACCCTCACACAAGTTGAGGGCCAACTGTACTGAATGGAAATCCTAATTTGAGGATTGTCACTTTACTGTGATTTTAGTATTCACATAGGTGAAACATATGTCATCATCCTTTAACAGTGCTCTAATTTCATTTAACTACTTGTAGAAGAACAGTTTTCTGTATTAAGAAACAATGAAGCTGCCAATTCCCTAGTTTGAACTAAATACAACTAGTGTCTTTGAGATACTCAATCTAAAGTGATGTCTTTCTAGTTTTAGTTTGTTTCCTTTCATTTCTGTAATCTACATAGACTGTTTTTTTTACCCTGTATATATTTTAGAAAGAAATGCCTTTGTGTCATGCTTTAAATTCAATTTGAATTAAATTCAGAGAATTCACTGCACGCATAAGAGGCTCCAGTTTTCAGCCAGAATGTTACAAAATCCATCACAGGTTGATAAAATGAGACAGGTAGGCACTGTTCTATATATAGCTTTTCACTTCTTCTTCTGGTCAAGGGATTATATGTTGTTTAAAACCAAATGTCATCTCTCCTGCCCCCCCTTTTTTAACCAACAAGAGGTTCCCTTGCTCACACTATCTCTCACGTTTTCCGGAAATTACCATTCAAAACAGCACAATATTTGCCAAACAACCAGTTATCACAGAGAAACATCTTCTCCTTCTTGGCAGGGAATTTTTCAAAACAGTATACCTACTGCTGTGTTTAAAGCAGTAACCCATATGGCATCATTATCATTTTATTTCCATGTAGGAGGCTTGAAACAGAGGTTGTTTGTACCTGGTGGGTGTAAGATGGCCACACAAAAAAGAACAAAGTTTCTGTACCTTTAATAGTTGTGTGGAAGAGGAAATTTTGGCAGGTGAAGCTTGCATGACAAGATATACTTGCTGAAATACTGTAATATATTTTACACAACTACTAAAGGTACTGAAACCCTGTCCTCTTTTTCATGTGCCTATGTTATGGTGTGATATCAGACAGCAGTAAAGGAGGAGTTTGGAAAAGTTACTTGCAGAACACTGCAGTCTAAAAAGTAACTGTTTCCAGCATGCATAGGGGCCTTTGATCAGGAAAGCTGCTGCCCAATCTTCCCCAACTTGGTGACCTTCAGATATGGTGACCTTGGTGACCAACTTGGTGACCTACAACTCCCATAATCCAAGGCTTCCTTTGCCAGTGAAGTGGGCCTGAAGAGTTGTAACACTACTCCCATTCTGCAATTGTGCATAGCCTTCTATTGTTCAGGAAAAGTATTAACAATTAAACAACACAGACAGATGAAGGCTTTAAAAAAAACAACACACACCAGAGGGGACCCCAAACTTTAACATTTTAAGAATCTACTCAAACCTCAATGGGTGTAATGAAGGAATCCAATACAAGACATACTACGATTTGATTATGGAAGACTGGGGGTTGTCTATATGGTGAAAATACTCCTTGTAGAATACAATTTGTCTTAATGAGATCCCACATCAATCCACTGTATTCTGAAGGAGAGGGCCAAAACTTCAAAAAACTATGCAGGGAAAGCCTTCACGGCTTTTCCCAAAGTTTTTAAAAAACTCTGCAGAAAATGCACATTCTCGCTCACTGGGACAACCAATTCGCTTTGCTGTGCATTCCCTATAAGAGCGGAAATGGAAAGCTGACTGTGCGGACGTGTGCTGAGAGCAAAGCTTGCTGGCAAGGCAAGTGCCCCAAACTGCCATGTTGGACTTTCACCATAGTGATTGTGCACTGAGGTTATGAAACAGCCTTTCTCCCTTTTTTCTATCCATTTAAATGGAATATCACACTTCCACACCTTGGATATGCTTTAAAAAAAACTGTTCAGTGACAGCAAGTGGTGACAATAAAAACACGAGTAATTCACTCACACCCACTATCTCGATTCACAGGCATGCCTGCTGCACACACCTGTGATCTTGCCAAAAAATTGTTGAGACAAATTAAAGCTTCTGTGAATTGGTATTAGTGAGCATCAATCCACATTTAATAGCCTTGTATAGACAAGCCCTAAGGTGTCAAAACTCATACAAACCTATGTTTTCCCCACCTTACACAAAAACCAACAAGACAGTATTAATCCTATCAGAAGAACTGCTCTATAGTGACCTAATTGGAATGGGGTTACTTTTCATCTAGATCCCGTACTGACTCAGACCAGACAGTGTCATTCAAGTCAATACAACCGACTAACTGAATTGTTAAATGTTTAAACCTCCAACTATTCCTCTTGTACCAGCTGAAATTAAATGTCTGTTGAGACGGACATACACTGGCTCTAGTGGATCACAATACTGCTATCTTCACACTGGTCATCAGTGTAGGTAAACATGTCCCAAATTAACTGCCCCAGGGAAAGAAGCACCGCCATTTAAAAAATGAAACAAACAGACTATCAAGAAAGTCTAATTCATTCTTACCTCCATTTTCAAAACAAACTTCCAGTTTTTCTGATGGTTTCCCCTGCTGTACACAAAAATGGAGGATTTCTTCTATCGTGCTATTTTAAAAAGCATGAATATACATTCTGTTCTAGAAGCAAAATAGTAGATGGTGGTAGTGGATGAAATACACCAAAGAAAGATATAGGAAAATACACCAATGTACTGTAAGTCTTATTCAAGTAAGGTATCCCCCCCCACCCCACAAACTAGAATCTGTTGAATGAAATGGGTTGGGCAACTACCATTATTTTGGTTAGAAGCCAGTAACATGTTATATTAAGAGTGTTTATTCAGGCCAAATATAAAACTCCCACAAACTTCTATTTGCCAGAATTTTTATAAATGGTGACTATTAGTCTGTAAATGTGCCCACGCACTGTTTGTCCAAATAAGCCTACTTTGATGGTGAACTGCACCATTTGCCATTATAAATGGCCTATTTCTCAAGTCCTCCGCCTCTGCTGTTTCCCCAAAGTGTCAGGGTGAAAAAGATCTCCATACGTCTGAAGAAATATCCTGCACAAAATGTGTGTGTGCATGCACACTACAACAAAGTTGTGACTTTGATTCTCAGAAGAATACATTATTCTGCTTTCTCTCCACAGACCCTTCAATTTATCTATTTATTTGAGACTGCAAATCAAGAAAGGCAGCAAGAAACTTGACATGCAGCTGCTTTGTGTCAACAGGGGTCATTTCTATGTGGTCTGTGTACTTTACAAGCCTTGTTCACTTCTCCCCAGTGGCAGGGTGGGCCAGCTGCCCTGGATCCAAATCCTGGTAAGAAACCAGCTCTCTACCTCATCTGGTCTCAGAGCAGCCAGAGTAACTGCCCAGCCTGTGTCTCTCTTTAACAGCACGCTTAGATCAGCCCCACATTGACAGAAGGTTGCATGGCTCCTACAAAACATTTATTAGGCATACACCGTCACACCATCATTCATTAAAGTGTTACTTCTTCTGCTGATGAATAAGAAGTATTTGATGAAACATTTTTCCTTTGTTGCAACTGTGCAACTTGCACAAATAAATTACACTAGCTTCTGACTTGTTCATTAATATTTCAAAATCAGAAGCACTGATTGCTTTGTGTCTTTTTGACCCATGAGCCAGTCCTTCTGTGTTTGCTGTGTGTGTTGTTGCTTCACAAAAGGGAAAGACAGGAGTTTTGCATAGATACATTTTTTGCGCACGTTATGGAAACCACAATGAAAAGTAAAGCACTCTATGTTTTGTTCTCTCTGGCTGGAGGGTGAGAATTCTCATGGGAATTGGCAATTTCTTGATAATTTTTGCCTCTATACGCTGAGACAGCCTCTTTAGCGGAAAGTAACAAATTTTGCATATATTTCTCACATACTTAAAATGAAAGGCCTTTTAAACAGCATCCAAAAATGTGTTGCATTGTATTTTGAATGTCATCCAATGTAAAATTTGGTTTTCGTTTTTATGAGCTGCAGCTTTCCCACACCACCAAAATATTGGCATAATAATAATGTGGAACCTTATATGCTGTTGTAAGAATTACCGTCAGGATATACCTGGGGTGCTTTTACAAATGATGTAGAGTAAGTATATTCAGTCCTTTTTGAAAAGTTTTAGGGTTCCCAGACAAAAGTTGTTTTTTTGGCACAAGGCTGGTGATACTTCATGTACTGATGGTGCTGTTTTAGCTTTCCTAGGTACAGATGTAAAGGCCCAGGAAAAAAAACTGGAAAAATTGGAGGAAAATTTGTTCCCAAAGCTGTTTATTCTGCAAAAATCAGGGGGGGAAAACTGGATTAGGGACTATTTCCTTTTAGAATGATAAATAAAAGGTTTAAGAGAAAGTGTTCATATAGTCACTCCCACAAAATTAGTTCTAAAAACTATGTAACAGTCTTTTCTGTAAGACTATATACACCATCACATCATTGCAATTCTTGGTCTGGGTTTCCTTCTCTCCGTTTTTTTTTGGGGGGGGGAGTGGGTGGGTGGGAATGGATGCTTTATAACTGCTTGATACTACAGAGAACCAGAGAAGGCAAAACATTTTCCTTTGTTTCACTGTTCATAGTTTATTCTCTTTTTATTGTTTTTTTTTTGCCTGCTCCCAGTAATGTAGCAAAACCAAAGAAGTTCCATATAGTTCAGAAATTTCTAGCCCATTCGTAAAAAGCAAAAACCAACCAACCAAAAGTAAATTTAATTTGTAATTATTTTCTGGTTAACTGTACTGTTAGTAAACAAAACATACTACTAGCACAGTAGCACTAGTAATGTGGAACTCCTCCCTTAAGGACACATTGTCTTTTATGAAAAGAGATCTTGTAACACCTTTGAGATTGAGAGGAAGATGGTTATGGCATAAACTTGCATAGACTGGGTATACTTCATGAGCTAGAGATACAGTAGATCCAGTCTAAAAAAGCTTATGCTGCAAACTTCTTTCTCTTAGGCTGCATCTGCACTGCAGAAATAATCCAGTTTGTCACTGCTTTAACTGCCATGGCTCAATGCTATGGAATCCTGGGATCTGTAGTTTGTTGCACCACCAGAGCTCTCTGGCAGAGAAGGCTTAATATCTCACAAAACTACAAACCCCAGAATTCTATAGCATTGAGCCATAGTAGTTAAAACTTCGGCGGTGCAGATGCAGCCTTAGTCTCAAAGATGCTACAAGATCCCTTTGCATGCTGATATAGATTAACACAGCTATGTCTTTGGATATTATCTTTTTGGTGGCCAGGTAAAACAGTGTTATTCTATCAGGCTTCTCAGATTGTATATTGGCTTTGGGGTAGAGTAGTATTAATTTCTTGATGTGATAGACTGAAGCTATTCTGACATTATTGTTTTGATTAGGCTGTGTAGTTTTTATTTTGTATTGGACTTTAATCATTCCTAATGGATATTTTTTTAAAAACAAAAGAGGGGATATAAATGTATCAATAAACAAAAAATTATTTCCCCTGAATTGTAAGATGAATGGTGAGAGATAAAGAAGCTGCATAGGAAGAAATCTCCTGCTTTTTCCAGTTAATTTTTTTCACTATAGGGAGTTGACTTGAAACTGCTTTTTTAGTGAGCATTCCACAGACATCCATAAAAATATCATTCATCTCTGTCCAACGACAGAACTGAAGATCTTTAATGACATTTCAGAAACAGAACTCTCTTTGGTAACGACATGTAAGGAACTGGAATGGGAGGCTAGCTTGGCACCCATTTTGACAGGGTTTTGCCACATGGCGAAGGCTTTCTTGTTTAGGCAAGTGCTTGTTTTATGATTTTTATCTAATGTTTCATCAGCTGCATCTGTTGTCCCCCCCTCAATTACATTATTTTTGCTCTTTTGTAATTTTTATTGTATTTTATTATTGCTTTTGATTGTTGTTAAGTGCTCTAGCATGTAAGCACCAGAATGGTGGGATATAGGTTTTTCCAGAAAAAAAGCACATTTTTTTACAACCATAAAAATGAATAATGATTTCAAGGGGAATATGAGTGTTTCAGAAATACATGTTAAGGTCTATGCAACAATGCCAATTTTCTCATTAGCCCCAGGCTTGATTTTCTTACATGAACATGGAACAGTGCAGTGGTTGGGGGAGGGTGGAATAATACCTTGCTGCTGTGTATATGTGGGTATATACTTGCCTTCAAGTTGCCTGTCAACTTAGGTGACCCCATGGACTTCATAGGGTCTTCTTAGGCAAGAAATAGTCAGAGGTGGCTTTGCCATTTCCTTTCTATGAAATATAGCCTACAGCATGTGGTATTCGTTGTTGGTCTCCCATCCAAGTACTAAGCAGAGCTGACCCTACTTAGCTTCAAAGATCGAATGGGATCTGGTGTCAATTTTATTTTATTTTAGATTCTCATCTAAAGTTCCATTTGTCCTGAATGTTCAGGGTTTTTTTAGAAGCTTGCATAAGAACTTATTAACACATTTTGTGTGTGTTTCTGCTAATACAAGTATTTTTGTATGTATTTTGGAACAATATTTTCATTAGTATCATGATTTCTGAAAGAAAGATGGAGGAAGGATCAGCCCCATATTAACAGAAGGTCAATTGACAGAAGGAAGGAAGATAAAGCAACTTTGAAAACTTGTCAAAAATGCTTTGAGGAACAGGAAATAGAGTAAGACACTGGTGCGATATTGAAGGTAATGCTGAAGTTTACAATGCCTCTAAAGATGCCAACCTTTTTCCTTGCTAAAGAAAAAGCAGCCTAGAGACAATGAACAAAGGAAACCTCTGAAATTCAGGAAGACTCACTGGGACAGCTCATTTGCAGGGTGAGCACCAGGGAGCTACCTTCATCCTAAGTGCTGTCTGACTCTTCTTCCTGGATACCCACATGGTATATTTGCAGGCCTCAGGAGATGCCAATCAGCAGCCAAGGGAAAGGGCCTTTTCTCAAATGGACACAGGCTTCATTCAAGTCCATCTAGGGAGGACATAAAATACACAGCCATAGGTGGTGTTCCAGCAGTCCCAAACCACTCTATGTTGCAAAATAGTTTGGTTGCCTGGTTCAATCTTGCCCATGTTGTGTATGGTTGTTGGTTGATCTGATAAAGATTTTCTTCATCATGACTTTGGCAGGATATCATGGGGCCAGATCCAGCTTTGCAGTGGCAGAGCTGTGTATATATTCTAATCCCTCCAACTTGGTGTGGGGTCCTTTTAAGGGATCTTAGGAGGCTAACACAGTCAGACTTAGCTCAGCAGCCTTTTGACTTGTCTCACTTCCAGGTGGCAATGAAACTGCACAGTGGATGATACCCATGTGGAATCCATGATGTCATTCCACAGGGTCACTGGTGGGCAGGCACATGGGGTGTGCATGAATCTATCTGAAAACAACAGTAAGTTGTCCAGTCCCTGGATTTTGACCTCATGTCAAGCCATGTCTAAGCACAGAGATTAATAAAATTGTGACCATGTTTTCTCCAGTTATTCTATGTACAGATTGAATATCACTTATCCAAAATGCTTGGGACCAGAAGTATTCCATATGTCAGATTTTTCTGGATTTTAGATTACTTTCATATACATAATGAGACATCTTGGAGATGGGACCCACGTCTAAACAAAAAATTAATTTATGTTTCATATACACCTTATTACACATAGCCCAAAGGTAATTTTATACACAGTATTTTTAATAATTTTGTACATGAAACAAAGTTTGTGTACACTGAACCAATAGAAAGCAAAGGTGTTACTGTCTCTGGCACCCATGTGGACAATTTTGGATTTTGGAGTATTTCAGATTTTGGATAAGGGATACTCAGCCTGTATTATGTTTGCATCCCTGCAACCTTATATGGCTATCAAGCTAAATGTATAAATACCAAAATACAATGTGGAGAAGTGCAAGTGTGGAGTACAGGTGCTGATGTAGCTAATATAGCTTAAGTTAGTAATGATTGGGGGGGATTCAGTCTTTCCTCAGGACAGGTACTGGGTGTTACCAAGGACAATCTTCAGATCTGGAAATCTTCAACAGTCCTGGGCATACAATGTCTCCTCCATCCATAGCTAGAAGAACTGGCAAAAGCTATCAACCAGAGGGCTTTACTGTTTATATGGAGATCACTGGCACAGAGAAACAAAAATCAGGTCACATTTTTTGTTTGGTGTGTCTGTGCATCTCTATCAGTGCAGCCCTAAAGCTGTTTGGCATTAAGTAAAGATAGAACGGGAGAAAGTAGACACTGTGGCACTAAGCTAGCATAAACCACATCACACACCCCATTCACTTTTAACAAGTATCTTGTGTCCTTAATTTGTGGTGGCCTCAGATCTGAATCCGCCTTGTTGGTGGAACAGATGATCTCTCCTTCCCGCAGAATGTTTGCATCTTACCACAGTCTAGAAGCTTAATAATCTATTATCAGCAGGGCCAAATAAGTTCTTCTCATACAGCTACTTCTCCTTGGAAGACTGCCAAAATGTACGTTGTGGGAGAGACAGAGCTCACAGGAGTGGGGAGAGCATGGGTGTGTGTATGGGGGTGGCTGGTCAAACAAATCAAACAAGGGAAAGGGAGGAGGGAGTTGGGTGGAGGGATGTTGAGGTGGCTAATTCATTTCTAGTTATTTTCCCTCCTGCGGTTAAAACCCTAAGATATAATTTATTACATATTTTGATGATGTTCCAGCTGGCAGCGGCAAGAGTATGATCTGTTTATTAATTTGATTAGTCTACTTATTTATCAGTGGAAGGCTTAAGGGTGCAACTGCAGGGCATCTTGTGCCAGTTTCTGCAGCTGGGCTTTTAGGAAAATGTGGCTAGGGGAGCACAAAGTTATTTCATACACCCCCCACCTCGCTGCTCCCATAGTGTATGCCCAGGGCTGTTTTTAACAGATGCCTTTGATGTGGAAGGGCCTAACTGTGGATGAACCCTGAAGGTTGATTGAGATGCAAGACAAGTGAAATGCTTTTGGACAAGAGTTCTAGTGATGTACTTATTTCTCAAAAATCACTCATAACTACCTATATTTCAAATGGGGGTGCAGACTTCTATGGAAAGAAAATGGGAAGGCGTCTAGAAAGTGACATTCTCCCCCCCCCCCGGCCTTTCCAACTGATGTATTTTCTTTAGGCCTTTTGAAATATTCTTTAAAACCTTCCAGTTTTTGATCAGTACTGCTCTTGTCCTAGACCAATGCAATGCCAGAATTTTGCATCCCCAGGGATGGAGATGGAGCTCTTGGATGGCACTAGAATGCCAGAATTCAACTCATAGCTTTAAAACATCAATGTTAATGCGGGAGATATCTTCCCCAGTGTTGAAGAAACAGAGGACCCAGGCTTGTAAGAATTCAATGCCAAACACTTAAAAAGTTTGTGCACAGCATGGCTGGTCTCAGTTTGGGTAAAAGTATCCTTTTCATTCTTTATTTTAAAGAACTGGGAATAAATTGTCCCCTGCTATTGTGGCAAAGCTTAAAAAGTTATTGTTTGAATTAACAACTCCTAGATTTCTGTGATTTGTTGTCAAAAAAGTAACTTTTCCAGCCTGTGTAGTTGCATTATCATTTTGTGCCTTCAAGTCATTTCCAGCTTATGGAGACCTTAAGGTGAACCTATCATGGGGTCTCCTTGGCAAGGTTTGTTCAGAAGAGGTTTGCCTTTGCCTTCCTCTGAGGCTGAGAGTGTGTGACTTGCCCAAGGTCACCCAGTGGGTTTCCATGGCTGAGAGGGAATTTGAATCTCAGGAGATTTTCAGACTATACTCTTATAATGTTACTATTCCACTTTAACTGCTCTGGCTTCCTGCTGTGGAATTCTGGGGTTTGTAGTTTAGTGAAGCCTAAGAGCTTTCTGGCTGAGAGTTGCAAATGCCCCTCCCTAAACTGCAAATCCCTTGATTCAACAGGAGGCAGCCACAGCAAATATAATGGAATAGTAACACTATAACAGTGTTGTCTGAAAATCTAGTCAGTCTCCAGAGTCATAGTCCAATGTTCAAACCACTACACCATGCAGGCTCTCCTGTAGTTGTATACAGTGCCACAATGCTTCACTACTGAGAAATTTTGAAAATAAAAGTAAATTTAAACTTTTAGTTAGCTTTACAATGGTAACAAAAAGGCATGGTGATGGATAGAAAGTTTTTGCTGCTCATTAAAACAGAGACCACAAGCACTCTGACTAGGGATGGGGATCATGGGGCCCTCCAAAAGTTATTGAAATGCAAATCCCAGCATTCATCACCATTACTATGCTGGGAGATGTAGTCCAACATCATCTGGAGGGCTGCAGGATTCCTGTTGTTATTCTATATTCTCTTCACATAATCACAATAGATTGCTCTGAACAAGTAGGGGAAAGGGGGAAAACTGCAATCCCTAGGATAGGTTGAGTATCCCTTATCCAAAATGCTTGGGACCAAAAGTGTTCCATATTTCAGATTTTTAAAGATTTTTGAGTACAATACAGGTACCCATATATAACATAGCATTAGGCATCAGAGGAGCCAGTGGTAAGCCCCAGGTGGCAGGCAGGCATTCTTTGGGCTCCCCTGCTTTCGGAGAGAGGAAAGGAACAGGAGGGAGGGAGATGGCACGGTTGAGTTTACAGCCAAACTTTGCAGAAGCAGTGGCCACGGTAACTGCTGCCACTGCTGCTCCTCCACTCTACGACCGAAGTGAGGTCTAGAGTGGGAAGAGGTGGCAGTGGCTGCTGGTGACTATCTCCAGTCTTCATCCAGAGGAAATTCAGAGCTCAAAACTAGTAACAAGCTGCTTTTGGAGTGACAGACTAGGATGTGAAAAATTATAGTAGGACCCCCATATCCACTGATTCATTATTCACTGATTCAATTATCCATGGGACACAAAACATCATATGTACCATAGAGTCTTCCTAGAAAATACATCCTCTCTAGCCATTTCCTAGATCCTCCAAGGCAACTCGATGGTATTTTAAACCGGAAGTCCCATTATTTTCAATGGTGTTTGCTATTATCCACGGGTTTTGGTATCCACGCCCTCCCAGGACCAATCCCCAGCGGGTATGGGGGTCCTACTGTACATTTCAAAACTAATGTTATGAGTTGGAGCAAAGTTTCTTTATTGTTATAACAAGTAATATTTTCTAGTTACTTTCAAAATTGCCTTTAAAGAACATTTATGCATATTACAGCCGTTTTGATAAGAACTTATCAGGTTTTATGTCATTCTGTTGCCAATCCTGCTTCTTCTTCTTCTTCTTCAAAAAAAGACAAGAACCAACAACAAAAAAAGTAAAAACAAAAATAAGGGGTTTACTAGACTTGGCCGGTGGGCTTTTTGCAGCCCATCAGGAGCCCCGTGGCAAGGCAGCAGCCCCCATGGCTGTGTGGTGGCCACCATGGGGGTCGCCATGTTCTTCTCCCTCTTCCCGGCCTGCAATGGGGCCAGGAAGAGGGTGTAAAGATGGTAGCCAATTGGAGCGGGCCTCCCCTGCTCCAACTGGTCAATTGGGGGAGGGAGGCGGGTCATCTGGCCACGGCTTCCGGCACACCCGGATGACATGGTCTCTGCATCGGGGGCCAGTATATAAGCCAGGCCGTGACGTTAGAGACCTCAGTTGGCTCTGTGGAGCCAAAGACCCACCCCATCCCTTTATTGGAAAGTTCATGTTTAGCAGTGTTATTGCAAGCCTGTATTCTTTCACATCACAACTTGTTAGGCGGATGGCATGGGCCCTGATCCAGGATAAGCAAGGGGGAGTCTCTGTCAAGTTCAACTTTACTTTTTATAACCTTGTTTTACGGGGAAGGGGAGAGTGTCAGGTGGGTTATGCTTGGCCGGGGCTCTCCCCTCCATGCACGGGTGTTGGTGGCAGCTGACAACTGTCCATAGGTCAATATAGGGTTGGGCAATGAAGGCATCCAGACCCATGCAATTGGTGCCCTCCATTGACAGCCATTACCAAGTTGTGGCATTTATTGCCAATACTCAATATACTAACCTCATATAATCATCTTATGTTACTCATGTCTACTCAGTATATTTTGTGAAGATATTTTGGTGTCGTGTATTCTTTCTTATGGGAGGGAATGGGAGCATCTGGGCTTGGTCTGTAATTGGAAAGCATGAAGTACAGGTTGCATCCTGTATCCGCAGGGGGCATGTTCCTGGACTTACTATGTGGAAGTGAAACCGCAGATAATAGCAAACCCTATTAAAATAAAGGACTTCCTGTACAAACATACCATAGAGTTGCATTGGAGGACCCAGAAGATGCCTAGAGAGGACACCTCTCTAGGCATTTTCCAGTGCAACTCTCTAGTATGTGTCCCCTATTTTGTGTCCCTTGGATAACTGAAATCATGGATAATGATTCTGTGGATACGGGGGGGGGGGAAATCCTGTAATGCAATGAGTATGCAATGAGATACTTTTATTTACTACAATTAATGTAACAGATTACTTTTAAAAGGTGCCTTTCCAAGCTCTGATAAAATCCCCTTCCCAACACTTTGTAGCAAGAATAAGTTTGATGAATTCTACGGATTTCCACTACAGATTTGCTTAAAGCATGTTAACAAAGATATTCTGAAAGTCCAGTTGGCTCATCTTGTTGATCTCTCATGTTTTCTGCATGCCTCTCTGAGGCCCATCTTTGTTTTTGGGATTTGTCTTCCAAATTGCTATAAACCAAGAGTCTGTATGACACATGATTCTATTATTACTGAGGACGTATATCAACAACATTTTATAAATTCTTCCTTTTTCTCACTGCAACCATATTGAATAGTTTTGTGCAAGTGAAGCTTATAATTACTCATATAAATCAGCCCAATGTGGTATTTCTTGTGATCTCTTTCAATAGCCTCTCTTGAGGATAAGAATCCCATCTGCTTCGCTCCATTCAGGCTAATTGAAGGGCACTGACTTTTCAAAATGGATTCATTAATGACTCCATTGCACACATTCTCAAAGTTTGTCACAGTGAGCCTCTTTAAGTCAAGAAGGAAAGCGAGGCGGACTGGAGGGGCGGGAGAGAAACGAAAGAAAGAAAGTACAGCTGGACCATTCCCAGATGTAACTCACAGTCATTTCACACAATATGTACACCATGTGTAGGGAAACTGCAACAGCCATATGGCTGTTCCATGCAGCAAGTCATTTTGTGCACATCACAACATACTAGGAGAGTAAATGGCCATCCCTGAGCAGTGACTAAAAAGAGTTTCCTTGTGCTTTTACCAGACTATGCTGCATAGCAATGGCGGAACAGCTGGGAGGCAATAATTACTGTGGGTGAGCTTCACACTGTGGCAATTTGAGAGCACTTAGCACTCTAAAAGCCAGCATGGTGTAATAGTGTTGGACCAGGATTCAAATCCCCCCTCAGCTATGGAAATTCACTAGTTGACCTGTCCTTGGGCAAGTCATACTCTCTCAGCCTCAAAGGAAGACCATGGCAAACATCCACTGAACAAATGTGGCCAAGAAAACCCCATGACAGTGTTGCTGTAAGTAAGAGTTGACTTAAAGGCACATTACAACAAAGTAGCACCCAACACAGCCGATGTGGTCACCTCACTGGCTTATGCTGGACATTTTTACTTGTACCCCAAAGCTGCTGACACATCTTCCTCCTCCTCCATTTATTTTCCTTTCTTTGCCCCTGTCCAGGATTCAAGGCAGTTTATGAAGTTTAAAATAGATACTGCTTTCTGTATCATATAAGATAAAATAATCTGTATCATATAAAATAAAATAGCTAAATTGACCATAGAATTAAAAGTACAATCCGTCCCGTACACTCAGGTCCTCTGGGGGACATTTACTTCAACCACCCAGGATTAGACTGGCAACTGTCACCCAGAGGACCTTTTCATCAGCTGCCCCTGGACTGTGGAATAGTCTGCTGGAAGAGATTCGACATCTAAACATGCTGTCGGAATTTAAAACAGCACTAAAGATCTATCTCTTCCATCAGGTCTACCCAGTTGATTTTAAACTATGAATGATTTTAATGTTTGTTTTAATCTTATGTGTTGGTATCAGTGTTTTTAAATGATTTTATCTCATATATTGTATTTTAATTTATGCTGTATCCTACCTTGAGACTTGGGGAGAGGCAGGTAAGAAATAATAATAATAATAATAATAATAGACCATTAACAAGAAAAAAACAAATACACAGTTCAAGAAACAACAACAAAAACACACACACATTCTTAAAGTCCCTTCCCCCCTAAAGCATCAGCCATCAAAGGTCTGCTGAATCAAAAGGATCTTCACTTGCCTATGAAAGTAGGCTGCCAGTCTCACTGCTCTAGGAAGGGAGTCCCAGAGTCTGTGAGCAGCCACTAAGAAGGCCCTCTCCATATCCCTACCAGATGTACTGGGGAGGGGGCGGGCAGAAAGAAAGCCCTCCCCAGCAGATCTCAAAGAATTGCACACTTTGGCCCTCTCTGCCTCCTCTGATGCCCAGCAACACTCTCCATTAGGGCTCCATTGGTGTCAGAAACACTCCATTGGTGTCAGAAACAAAGGACAAATAGCTCCTTCTTCTGTTTCATGTATAGAAGCTGAGTAGACTGATAGGATTTTTCACCCAATGCCTCTGGAGGGTATGAGGCTGTGGAAGTCTGGCTATCTTTCTCTAAGAGCTTTGCATAATCAGAGTTATAGATACTGGGGAGAGCTTATGAATATTTTCAAGGCTCCCCTTGTAGATATGCTCCCAAGGTAGGGGATGGTGGGAAGAGGCAGGGCTACCAATAACTTGTGGCAGAGGCCATGGGCACTATCTTGGCATCTCTCTCAGGCGATTACTAACTGCATAAAAGGGAAATCATTCATGATACTTTTGTCGCGGGCATGCCTTGTACTTGCAAATGTTATACTGTCTGCTCTGAAGCCAATGTGGTTAACATTCTGAGTAGAAGCTGGAAAAACTTACTCTGAATCCAACTGGAAATGCTAAGTGTGGAATTGTGGGAGTTGTACTCCAAAAAAAGAGTAACTTTGCCAAACTGGTTTAGATTTTAATTCATGATGACACTTCTGCTTCACTCTGCCATCTAAACGGGTTTCTACAATCTCATCATTCTTAGACTTAAAAGAAATGCAGGTATGTCAACAGATTATTTTATTTTATTAGTTTTTTCAATATGATGTTTTAACACAACTGTAATCCCATTCCTTGCCACTAATTTCATATGCATTCTGTGTCTATAAATATTAAGGCCAAACCGTTTCTATGTGTTTTCTCTGCCACTGTAAAATGTACAAGATGGCTTGAAAGGAGAATAAATATGCAGGTAACATGAATATCAACCCCCTGCCTGCCATTAATTTTATTTGTGAAAATTTTATATTTTCAACAGCCCAGTGTGAAGGAAAACATGAATCTTAAACCTGCTTTCAGCAGGTATTAATTTATGGAACAGAAAGATTACAAGATTTTAATATACTCATATTGCTAGGCCAAGGACCAAAATTTTCTCCCATCCTTTCAAATTAATAGATATTTGTACTTGTTTTCAACTACCTGTACACAAAACTCAAATGGACATATCAAAATATCATAAATTAGATCTTCTCTTCCCCCTTTTGAGAACAAGGTTTAAGCCTCCATTTTCTTACTGGCCATGCAACAAGCAGAAAACTAGGTAAACAAGCAAACAGCACTGCAGTGATAAAATATTTTGTGGTTTTATATTTTTAAAGCCAATAAAATCTCTATGCAAATACATGTTTGTAGAATTCAACCTTCAAACTGAAATTACTTAACCATGTCATAGGAAGATGGATTACAATCTGTATGCAAAATAATCATACATTTTTCTAATAACAAAGAAGATTTTCCAATATTGATTTGTACAACATGCTCTTATTTTGTAAACCAATGTCAGTCCAAGTGCCAGTATCCTGGAGCTGTCATTTTATCGTCACTTGAGAGTAAATCATACTGAACCCAATTATACTTATTGGGGTTGGTGGGAAATCTGCATAAGACTGATTCAGCCTCATGACTGATTTGGAGGGTTATTTATGACAGTTCGTCCAATGACAGGTCTTCTATTGGTGCACTATGGACACGCTGAATAAAATGTTCATTTTATTCATAAAATCTAGGGATACATAGGAAGCTATCAGACAGGGACAAATATAGCATCCCTGTCTCGCCTTCTAATTCCCACCCCACTCCCATCCCTGTCACAATTATTTTTTTCCCCACACACCTACCTTTTCCCAGATTAAAAAGTCCTCCCCTCCCTTCTGGCAGCCCAAGCGTGAATGGAGCTCTCAGAAAGCTCCATTCACTTCCTGGAGACCAAATCCTGGTCATCCTCATGAGAGGACGATCATGTGGGAAAAACAAAAATTAAGAGTAAAAATAAAAAATCTAAAAGTTAAAGCAAGCACCTAAATACACTAAAAAACAACAACAACAAATAAACAGGGGAGGGTACAAAAAAGGCTGTCACTTACCTGGATGTCACAATTGCCACCAGAAGTGTTCGGCACAGACCTCCCAGATCGCGCCACAGGAATGGGAAGAGTTTTTGCTCACCCATGATTCCGTAACTGAAATGGACCGGGTGATCTATTGACAGCTTTTGGCCATAAATTAAAAAACAACAACAACAGAATGGAGCAGAAGCAGCACGGGGGGGGGGGGCGGGCAGAACGGAACAGAGATGCTGTTGTCTAAAAAGGAAGCCCTTTCTCGATCCTGTGGTGTCCCTGTCCCAGATTATTACGCTCGTCTGATAATCTCCATATTGTGTTTATGTGAAAGTAACCCTTTGTCTGTGGGCCTTAAGCATATTTTACTGGAAATAAATTCTAGTTACATCAATACAAAATAATACAGAAGTAAGTGGGTTGGGTCGGTCCTGAAAAGCATTGGTAGGCAGAAGGTAACATTCCTAGGGCAAACTCTATGAATCCAGTCATCCCTATGCTCTCTCAGGAGTACTCTGCATGGCAGGAGTTGGATTAGATGGCCCTTGTGGTCCCTTCCAGTCCTATGATTCTATTATTCCCAGTAGTCTCTTGAGAAGCCTCTCCCACTCACAAGGTTTCTGTACCCAGTTTTTGCAATTCCTCACTCCCCTCCACTGTTTAACCTCTACATTGGTAAGGGTCTCCAAATCTACTGGGAGAGACTTTTCAGGAGGGTCATACAGAGGGACTGAAGGATCCATTGCATGGGGATGATTGGATTCATAGAGTTTGGGGTGGATAGCAAAGCCAGCTTCCACCCAGACTCTTCCATTGGTGATTCAAAGGATCCAGGTAAATGAATCTAGCTAATGTTCAGGTTTGTGTTTTGTATGCTTTGAAAAAAAACCTACTTCCTTGACTACAACTCTCCAAGCTCCCTGCAGCATAGCCCGAAGATTCTGGTAGTTCGAAAAGTAACTGTCAGAAATCAGGTATGGTCCCTTTCAAATGCTAGACAATAATTCCTCTCTCTTCAGTAGATTGCAAGGTTTTTAGGTTAAATATTTTCAAGCCAAAGTACTACTGGGTGTTACTTTTCTTACTGCCCTTGCAGCATTTGTAAGGGGGGAATGTTGAAAACTACTGGAAGTTAACTGAGCAATTGGTGTCAGAGGAATCTCTCTTCTTTATAAGATCTGCTGGACTTAATCTGCTCACTCACTGCCATCCACTTTTCTTTTTGTGTCTTAACTAGATTGTAAGCCTGAGGGCAGAGAACTGTTTGGTTGTTCTTTTACTTGTAAAGCACCATGTACAGTGATGACATAAATAAATGATGATGATAATAATAATAAGTCCATTTACACCCATGGGTCACACTACAGGAGATATTATGCCATCACAATCTGTTGTTTACAGTTCAAAAATATATACTTTAATTGTCTCTCACATAAACACACACACACACCATCAAGGAAAAAATGGGGTAACTACAACACAATTATCTGAAGGATGATGGAAGAATCCATTTCTCTGCCACACACATGAGGCTGTTGGCTGGGGACAGCTGAACAAACAGCTTGCAAAAGTCGTTTTGAAGACAGCCAACAAGTTACACCCATAATTTCATCTCTGTTAAGAAAAACAACTCACACTGGTGTGAGGCCTGGGGTTGATTTCCCAGCCTCTGAGTTACAGAGTGTCAAAATGCACTTTAGGTACCACCTTGTTGATTTATAGTATACAAGATGATGTCCACCCAAACAAGCAAATTCCATGTGAAATTATGCAAAGCCATCAGGTTTCCTTGGCAATATCACTATATGCCAAACAGATAAAATTATGATACAGAATGGTTTGACAAGATAAGATTAACTACTTTGATAAATTCATTCTTTTTGTGAAACTGTAAGAAACTAAATATTAAATGAATAAAGGAGACAAACTGAAATGGGGAAAAGCCACTTTTTAAAATGGATCCAGAGCTTTGGCACAAGGTCACATTGCTTCAGACTGCATTAGAAAAGAGGTAGAAAAGGTTGATATCTCCCTGAAGAAAGCCACTTTGTCTTGGGACTGGGGATTCATCCAAAGAAAACACGTATCTTTAGAAACAAGCATCTCTCGCTGATTTCTAGTTTTATGTGGCGTTATGTTTTCATGGCTCCCATTATATAGGGATGGAAAGAATATTTAAAACTATTTGCAAAATGGTTGAAAAACATGGTTTTTTTTAGTTTTGACCATGAGAAAAATCATGGATCGATGAGAATCTGCACAGGTTAACACTTATTCTGCGCAAAATTTGTACATGGCTGATATACTCAGAAAACAGAACTTTCTACACAAAAAACAGCAAATATTATTAGAAAATAATATTTCTACACAGAAAATTCTTGTGCAGAAAACGCTGCAATTGGGGGTTTATTCCACCCAAAATTCACATGAGTTTGAGTTGCATAGAAAACACCATTTTCTTGAGAAGAATCCTAGTCAATAATTACATCCCTTGCCCCATATTGGGAGAAAAGCAGGATATAAAAAATGGATCTAAATCAAATAAATGGGATAGAGATCAAATAAACATTTAATCATGGCATCCCCCTTGCTCTGTGGAGTTGTATGGTCCAGGAACAGTACCACACAGCAAACTATTCATCTGGAAGCCTTTAAATAGGTAATCACTATTGTTACATACAATATTGTTGATGGCTAGCAACAAAGATTTAGCGTACTTTAGACCATCCAGCAGAAAAAGGGTCATAGATATGGCCTGCACCATGGCTCAGTATCAATTTCTGAAGGAATGCCAGTCTTCTAATACATAGAATACAGCTAGTGAACTACACATAATGTGTAAGAAAACTAAGGAACCAAAATGTTACAGCTCTCCCACCCAAACACATATGTGAAGCTATAAAATGAAATATTAACAACACAGCAAACTGGCAGCTGGCTCAGCAAGTTACATTCAGTGCCAGCTGTGGGCCCCTTTACAGCTTCCCCCCCTCTCTTTAGGCATTCACCACTAAATGGACCATTAAAAGCACATTGATTTGCTGGGCAGAGCTGAGCTGAACATAATCAGATATAGACAACAGAGTTTGCATTCCATATTTCTAAGGCAGATCTGATGACACATGGAACTGAAGACTCAGTCCCCCCCACCATTTAATTCTGAGTTAGAAAAGGTTAAAAGGGATGGCACCACAGTTACAAATGGGTTGACTGTAAGATTGAAATTCTCTCATGTAAAAACGGTGAAGTAGAATCATGGGTCGGAAACCTTTTTGTGTCCTAAAATAATGTGAGCATGGGATTTGTTTATTTGGCAGCTAGTAAGCTTCATCCAAAGCAGATTTATTTTATAACTCATGTAATGAAGGCAATATTTTTCATATATTCACAATTAATACTGAAATACTTTTAACTGTCTTTCTCTGTGCACATGTGCCTAGGTGTGGAGAGATTTTCATATAATGATTCCCTAGAAATTTTCATATAACGATTCCCTAGTGTTGTGGTTTGAGCATTGAACTAGAACTCAATGAGACAAAGGTTCAAATCCTTGTTCGGTCCTGGAAACCCACTGGGTGCCTTTGGGCAAGTCACACTCTTCCAGATGCAGAAGAAGGCAATACCAACCCCTCTCTGAATTAATCTTGTCAAGAAAACTCTGGGGTTGTCTAAATGGTGAAAATACCCTTCATGGAATTCACTGGGAATACAACCTGTCTAAATGGAATCCCCCATCAATCCACAGTATTCAGAAGGAATGGGAGCCCAAAGGGCAAAAATAACACAGGAAAAGCCTTTGTGGGTTTTCCCATAGTTTTTTTTTAAAAAAAAAAACAGCGAGGGGTGCACATTCCTGCTCACTGGGACAAGCGAATGGCTTTGAATCACTTTCCCATAGGAGAGGAAGTGCAAAGCTGATTGGCTGACCAAGCGTGAGAGGTGGGGCTTGCTAACAGGGCAAGCGCCCACTGCCACCATGTTGGATTTTCACCACAGCAAGCAATCACTAAGGTGATAAAATGGGGTGGGTTTTTTTGTTTTGTTTTGCTGTCCTGTTTAATTGAAAAACAAGGTACATTAGAGCAACTCTATTGCTCTAATGTACCTTGGACATCCCTTAAAAAAAAAAAAACGGTGGCGGCAAAGTACACACGTGAGAAAATCATTTGTGGCTGCCATCTAGCATGCGAAGCGTATGGAAGCAAAAGCGCCATTAAGACAGGTTGCTGCTGCTGCAAAATGCCATTTCTGCAAGGTACTCCAGGTCTCCCCCCTTTGTATAGACAGGGCCTCTGTGATTGGGGCACCATAAGTTAAAATGGACTTGAAGGAACATCACACACACACACACACACACACACACACCTTAAGTGTGGGCAACTTTTTCAGTCCTGGTGGCCCAATTTATTCCTCAACATGTCGTAGAATGCACCAAGCCTGAAGGCAACCCCCAAATGTATCCCACCCCCTACTTCCAGTTTTAATTTCAGAGTGGAATGTAGGGATTGGACTTGATGGGGGGGGGATGTAAAACCTGTCATTCCTGGCCTTGAGGAATGGGAGGGCATATTTTACTGAAAACTCTGTGAGGACCTAGGAGGCTCTTTGGGCCCACAGCCTGAGAAAATGGCCTTGGGGCCATGATGGGCAGAATCTGCCCAACTTTGTTCTAAACAGAGAACATTATTTTGAAAATGATCTGCTAAGAAGATAGATCCTTCATCTAGCTAGCCTATTGTTTTCCATGCTCGGAGAAGGGAACATGCACCTGCAAGATGTTGGACTGTAATGCCCATTATCTCTTAGCCAGCACTGCCAATGATGAGGGATGATGGGGGTTGTAGTCCAGCATCTTTGTATGTTCCTCATCCCTTTCCTACACTATACTGACTGACAGTAGCTTCCCAAGGTTTCAAACTGGTATCTTTTTCACTCTTACCTGGAAAAGCCAAGAACTGGGGGACCTTTTACACATATACCATATTGCCACTAAGCAGCTCTTGTAAATATTAATTCAGAATTAAATCCCAATCTATTTGTATATACCTATAATTTGCCGCCCAAGTATGAGGGAGAATTTCTTGGCTGTGTGTGTGTGTGTGTGTGTGATACACAGTAATGTCCACGTCAGCTGTAAAGTTAGTTATGTAAACAGGAGTTTTTTGCCTCATTACAGCTGTATTGCCAAAAATGAAAGCTCATTTCCCAGCAAAGAAATCTAAATGCTGATTCATGGCTCAGTAAAATGGAATTATAAACTTTCTCTTGTGCTGAAATTGTATTACAAGTCCAAACTATCCACTGGCAAAACCCCATTGTATTTAGTAATGTGCTCTGTAGGTAATACAATATTCTAATGAAACCCAGAAATGCTTGCATGGGGATGCAAGGAGATGTGAGGAAGGAAGAATATTCAATTGTGTTTAAAAAAAGGGGGGGGCTTCACACGTTTGTCAAAATAAAACATGAACACAGCTTGGAGGATGTTGCTGGCATTTATCTACTGACATCCATCACTAATGAATGGGTGAGGAATCAGCAGTCTGGGGGCCTTTTAAATGTGTGGGTAAGAACTAAATCCTACTACATTGCTGATAGCACATGACAAACTTCATGTCTGCAGGATTTCCATTTCCTTCTCGCCATAAACAGTCCTGGCAATTCTGTGGACAAATACAAATCTGGACGTATGGGGGTAGGGAGACAGTATAAGTCTTTCTCTCTGTGGTATTTAAAATGGGAACAGTTCCCATTACAGGATTTCAGAAGTTTAATAAAAAATTGTGTTGAAAATGGAAACGGAAGTTCTACTTCCTTTATAAATAAGCAAACAATCATTCACATATACTGAGGTTTCAGTGATTGGGGACATTAATCTAATTGTGTACTGTGCCTTATCATCCAGCAGCCAGCCAGTAGGGGGGCCATGACACACACAACACCTTATTCCAGAGCCATTATGGCATGAGGTTGGGTAGATGATGCCTCCCTTGTGTTAGCAAGTACACTGAAGAGAATAAATGGCTATTGCAGCTTTCCTGGTGATCTGTTCATGGACAGATGTTTAAGGTTTACCACCTCGAAAATGATGAAAATGTTGTATTTGGTGATGGCAGCTAGATTAACAATTGTCCAAAGATGGAAAATGAAATTCCCACAATTGACGATTGGTTAGCAATAGCAATAGCATTGATATTTATATACCGCTTAGTGCCGAAGCATTCCCTAAGTGGTTTACAATGTTTTTTAGATAATTGCCCCCAACAATCTGGGTACTCATTTTACTGACCTACAGAAGGATGGAAGGCAGAGTCAACCTTGGAGTCCTCTGGGATCGAACTCATAACCTTGTGGCTTACAGTACTGACATTTAACCACCGCGCCATCACAGTTCACTTGAAAGTGGCATATATGGCCTGTATAGACAAACTTAGGCCCCATCTATATGAGGGGGGAAATAGATTTTCTTTGAAGAAATAACAGTTTGCAGCACTGGGACCTGTCTTAATGGTTAATAGATCCCCCCTAAACTTTGCATGCCCCCTAGCCAAGATGTAGCCACGAGTGAATTACTCACACTTTTAAATCTGCCACCCCCGGATTTTTTTAAAAAAAGTTCACCATGGTACGCACAAGTGATGCTTCGTATTTACAAAAGAAAATATATATAAAAGGGAGTAAAGATTCACTGTTTTATCAACTTAACGACCTCTCGCATAGCCGAAAATCCAACAGAGTGGCAGCAGGTGCTTGCCCTGTTTTCAAGCCCCGCCCCCATGCTCATCCAGCCAATCAGCTTGCACTGCCTCATTGCAGCAACGTGAATGTGACTGTCTTAACGACTGCACATTCACATCCCCTACAGAACTTTTAAAAAATTCAGAGAAAAGCCTCAAAGGCTTCCCTGACAGAGTTTAAGGTGGATTTGGCTGCCCCTCTTCTGAATTAGATGTAGTTAGTTAGTTAGTTATATCCTGCTCTTTAGCCACAAGGCTATCAGAGCGGCTTACAAATTGTTTTAAGCAATAGCTATTTACACATCTACACTGCATTAAACAGTTTCCAATGTATTGATGTGAATATCCGTATAGACAGATCAACTTCCATTCGAATTCCATTAAGATTATTTTCTTAATGGACAGGACCTTATTTTTGAGCTGAGGCAAACACCTACACAAATACAAGAAAAGGAATGGGAACCAGTAATGGAATTTTGGAAAAAGAGATGAGAAGATAAATGAGTTAAAATTGAATTGGTCTCAGTATAATCTATAAGAGGGAAAGGGGGCATGAAGCGAAGTAAGATTGAAAAATATTAACTATGGATTAAGATAATACCCTATGGGTCAGCAGTTTAAATAATAATTAACTGAATGTACATATAGGAGCAAGGGTCCAAACAATAATTGTTTATTTATTTCTTTGTTAACCCACAGATTTATTGTTTCTAAGACTTACTCATTTGCCCAAAGTCTGGTGTGGTCACAACTGTCTTATCTGAAAGGGCTGGGAAACAAATTATGAAGTTAATTCAGAAGAGAAGATGCAGAAACATAAATTTCTAGGAAAATATGCCATGTTTTGATTGGAAAATGGGAACCATACAAGGTATGAATTGATGTCAAACTTATGGTGGGGAAGAACTTTATTGTATACATTGCTGGAAACAGGGAACAGAATTCTGTAAGATGTTATGTTAATTTACTCATATAAGGGCTGCATTTTATTGTATGCTTTCAATAAAATATTAAAAATTAAAAGGTGATAAACATGAGTACCTAATAGACTCCTTACAATGAAAGACTATAATGCTATACCTGCTACTTGGGAATAAGCCGCACAGAAATTCAAAGCACTGCTGTCTGAGTACACATGTACAGGATGCTTCTGCAAAGTGTAAAGTATGGCATTAGACATGGGTGGTGAGGAAAAAGTTTTTGTAACATGGGTTTTAAAAGCCACTCCTTAAATTTTCAAAGTTTGGAGAGGATTGTGGAAAAAAAGGAATGAAAAAAGAGCTTGTATATGGCAGGATTATCTAGGTTCTCACAGCTCTAATTGTGATGGTGGGCAGAGAATCTATTGGCCCATCCATCCTTGGCAACTCCTTATAAATCTTTAGAAGTTCACATAATACATGACTGACACACAAATTCAACAAACCCAAACTAACTCCTCTGTTCAGCTTTGCTCTTTTACTACTTTCTTCATTCTAAATCTTTGCCAAAATGAGTAATTGTAAAAGTTCCCAGCAGAGACAAAGACAACACCAACAGGAAACTATAGGTCTTTTTTATAAAGTTGAGTCATTTCTTTTCCCAAAGGAAGGTGGGTGCAGTGGGTGGGTGGGTGCAAGCACAACCCTTGGTGCACCAAGATTTGGTGTTAACATACATACCCCAAAGCAGAACACTTTTCCCTCATTACTGAACTGCTCAAGAGTTACACAATCAAAATGGATGACAGAGTATGGCTCAACCGCTAATTTCTTTTTCATTTTTTTTTAAAAAAACACCCTAAAACCAAAACACAGACTTTAAAATAAACTATATGAGGCTTTGCTTACTTTAGAAGTGTAAAGTGGTCTCCACAGTGCACTTTTATACAAGCTGAGGAAATACTACACTGGGTATCAGAGCACAGAGTACAATAGTGTGTGTATTTCAGGTCCTGTGAGAAGCATTTGGGCACACTATGGAGTGCCCACCATAATTCTGTTTTCAAGAACATAGGAACTGTTGCTTTAAGAATGAGCTGGTGCAGCATGTAGCAGAAAGCCTGTAGATTCAGCTGTGTTCTTACCTCACTTTCTCTTCTGCACTGACCTCATCTTGTTACAATGCTACTATTCATGCAGATGTGGTGGAAAACCACACACAAAAGTTTCTTTTAGTCACATAAACAAGTATATTTAGCTCGTCTGATTAAAAATGAAAGCTGAATACTGTCATGTTAATTTTCTAAATTATGCTTTAAAACAATACATGCATGTCTAAATAATTCTTCTATCAACAATTCTTTCTCCATATATATGCAAGCATATAAACCACAAGGTGTCAGAAGCCTGTATAAGAGTAATGGGGGTATATGAATGCATTAATGCAAACTTTAAAAAAGCCAGAGTAAAAATTCCATTTGCATAGATCTGTTGGTGTCAGGAGACTTGCAGCAATGGATGATTAATAATGGTCAAACACATCCATTAAAAATTGCATGCTGTTCCACAAAGTCTTTTATAGTATTCCTCTTTGGGACCCTGAAAACTTTACAGTCACTTAAGCATGGAAATAAATGGAACACAATAGGATACATGGCTATTCGCTTTGAAAAGCTGGAGTACAAGGATGTTTACATGGTCAAGGTGAGATCTGGATTAATCCATCCTCCAATTGGATTAACTTCTCTATGGCCATCCAGAATAGATCTGGTGCCTTCTGGTGCTAGCACATCTGAGGTGACTACCAAGTTGTGATTGGGGTACATGTCAAGGATTAATGAAATAATAATTTTATAACCTATCATGGATTTGTCTGGAGACTATTTTGGATGTGGACAAAGCAGTTTACCCTGGATGGCAGTCTCTCTGTGAGGTTACATAAAACAAAAACAAAAACAAAACAAACCACACAGGTTCTATTAAATACAGGCAATCTTCTCACCAATTCTTTTCCCTCCCACTATTCCACACCTCATATTGCCACATTATTCTGTCATTTGACAATACTGAGGCCTCAGTACCTCACCAGCTTCAAGATGTGATAGGATATATATGCAACTGAAAAAAAATCTTGGAATACCAGGTATGGGCTAATAGTGCTCATTCATTTTGTATACAGTTGCCCCTCCACATTCGCGAACTCAGCATTCGCGGTTTTAATTATTCGCGGTTTTGGGAGGGGCCCCCTGGGCCCCACAAAATCGCGAAAAGGGGCCTCCGGAGGCCCCTTGAAAGCCCTGGGAAGGAGTGGGGAGGGCCGGGGAGGCGTTCATGGGGCCTTTGGAGACCCTCCAGAGGCCCCGTGAAGGCCTGGGGTGGGTGGGGGGAGGCCGTGGAGGCCTTCACGGAGCCTTCGAAGGCTCAGTGAAGGCCCCGGGGAGGGAGGGTGGAGGTTGGGGGGAGGCTTTCACGGAGCCTTGGAAGGCTCCGTGAAGGCCTGGGGAGGGTGGGGGGAGTCTGTGGGGGCCTTCACGGAGCCTTCGAAGGCTCCATGAAGGCCCCGGGGAGTGAGGGGGGAGGATGGGGGGAGGCCTTCATGGAGCCTTGGAAGGCTCCGTGAAGGCCTGGGGAGGGTGGGGGGAGACTGCGGAGGCTTTCACGGAGCCTTCGAAGGCTCCATGAAGGCCCCGGGGAGCGAGGGGGGAGGATGGGGGAGGCCTTCACGGAGCCTTGGAAGGCTCCGTCAAGGCCCTGGGGAGGGAGGGTGGGAGGGTGGGGGGAGCCTTCACGGAGCCTTGGAAGGCTCCGTGAAGGCCCCGGGAAGCGAGGGGGGAGGATGGGGGGAGGCCTTCATGGAGCCTTGGAAGGCTCCGTGAAGGCCTGGGGAGGGTGGGGGGAGACTGCGGAGGCTTTCACGGAGCCTTCGAAGGCTCCATGAAGGCCCCGGGGAGCGAGGGGGGAGGATGGGGGAGGCCTTCACGGAGCCTTGGAAGGCTCCGTGAAGGCCTGGGGAGGGTGGGGGGAGGCTGCGGAGGCCTTCACGGAGCCTTGAAAGGCTCCGTCAAGGCCCCGGGGAGGGAGGGTGGGAGGGTGGGGGGAGCCTTCACGGAGCCTTGGAAGGCTCCATGAAGGCCTGGGGAGGGTGGGGGGAGGCTGTGGAGGCCTTCACGGAGCCTTGAAAGGCTCCGTGAAGGCCCCGGGGAGGGAGGGGGGAGGATGGGGGGAGGCCTTCACGGAGCCTTGGAAGGCTCCGTGAAGGCCTGGGGACGGTGGGGGGAGGCTGCGGAGGCCTTCACGGAGCCTTGAAAGGCTCCGTGAAGGCCCCGGGGAGGGAGGGGGAGGATGGGGGGAGGCCTTCACGGAGCCTTGGAAGGCTCCGTGAAGGCCTGGGGAGGGTGGGGGGAGGCCGCGAAGGCCCCGGGGAGGGTGGGGAGAGGGCAATCAATATTCGTGTTTTTTTGACATTCGCGGGGTCCATGGAACCTAACCCCCGCGAATGTCAAGGGACAACTGTAGTACCTACTTGAAATAATATATTTGCCAATTGATAAATTACAATATGCCTATTTGGGCAGTTCTAAAAATGAACTGCCCATATGGTGTAGTGGTTTGAGTGTTGAAATGGACTCTGGAAGATCAGGGTTCAAATCCACACTCAGCCATGGAAGCCCATTGGGTGACCCTGGGAAAGTCACACCCTCTCAGCTTCAGAGGAAGGCAATAGCAAAACCCACCTTTGAACAAATTTTGCCAAGAAAATCCATGATAGGTTCACTTCACAGTTGCTGTAAATCAGAAATGACTTGAAGGCACACAACATCAACAAAAATGACCAGCCAAATCTGAAGTGCTCAGAGTTTTCGGTTGCCCCACAGTATACAGACTGAATGAGAAGGAGAGCAAGTGAGCGAGAGAGCACTAGGAAAAGGTATTATTTTAGGGTACAAGTCCCAGAATCCCTTCATGATGCTGTGTCATGGATTCTGGGAGTTGTAGTCCAAGTTCAGACAATAACTTTTCCAAATTTGGATACACATATACAGTACACCCTGATGACAGATTACTGTTTACACATTCCAAAAAGAAAAGATTCAGTGGTACACCTTTTTCAGAATACTATCCCCATGTGCAGTTATGGTTTTGTGAGCAATTGGTATATCATATTATTGATGTATAACAATAGTAGGAAAATATAGTACTTAGTATAGTAAATATAGTACAACATTTTATATTTACTGGTACTGGTATTTGTATTAGTATCCTTATTTCCCTGGGGTGCAAAGTGACTTACAAAAGTCAAAGCAAAAAAGAGATAAAAATACATACCCAAAACTATGAAAAACAGAAAAAGTTATTTGTAATTAATCTATTCATCCAATTAAAACTATTTAAAACAGACTGATAAAAAAAGCAAACAATAACAGTCAATAAAATGGAGCACCTTGACATACCATCCAGCTGTCCCAGTTTGATAAGGACAGTCCCTGTTAATCCTCTATCATCCTACTTTTTCAGCTGCTTTCAAAATGTCCCAGTTTCTCTTCCCTCTTCCCACATTCCTGCTTCAGCCTGGGTTTACTTCAGTGGCTGCAAACTGAGTTCAAAGAGCAAAAGTCTTTTGCACTTAACTCAGCATTAGGGAGAGGAGAGGAGGGGGAATCTTGTCCTTCCTTGTAGGCTCAGGAAAAAGCAAATTGCTGCAGCTTCCCCTAGCTTGTCTTTTCTTCCTCATTAATAACTTTTCCAGCTTGATCACACTTTGATGTTGCTTGGGCATGTGTGTCCTGGTTTTCATCTGGGAAATGTTGGAGGGCATGCTACTAAAAGCCCTTGCAGAGAGAAGCTGGAATCCTCTACTAGCATAGTTGAGGTTATGCAAGAGAATTTGCTTTTTCTGATGTTGTACAAGGAGCTTTCCGGTATCTCCTTATACAACAATTTTGCCCAGAACAGCTGCCAGATAGCATTCACCTCCTCACCCAAATGACCACAAAAGTGTGACAGCAAAGCTTCCTCACAATGCTTCCCTAATGAGCCTTAATCAAGATAGCCAATGCTGAAAGATTATGGGAACTGAAGTCCAACAAGATTTTACATATCTTATTTTTAAAAAAGTAAGTACAGTCTACTCATTAAAAAAAAAAACTATAGTCTAAAAGCAAAGAATTCTAATGAGAAGAGCAAGAAAAGAAGAGCCTGTGATTTCCTGTTGTTTTCTTTGTGGAAGAGAAATGGAAGGGACAGTTCCATGGGTACAAAAGATATGAGAAGACGATTGCTGAATCAAATGGGCCAATATTTGTGATACTCTAGAAAGGAAGGTTTTCATTCCAAAACAGATTTATACCTGACAGATTAGATTTTTAACCAGTGGCACTTTCTATTGCATATCTCAAATAAGAATTCAGTTTAGATTTAATAAGATAGTTACTGCATGCTAATGAAATATTAATGCACTATTAAAAACATATTTTCCTAGGTTTAACAACTCCAGAGTAAAGGCATCTATTTAAATCTAAATACACATGGCTTTAATCTGCTATTGGGGTTGAATTTAAACATATCTGCTGAAAGATTAAGTGTGTCATTTGATTATAACTCAATTATATATGGAATACCATTGAACAGGTAATGGATAATATTTATCTATGAAAAGACTGAATGTGGTTTTCATTATTTATTATTATTCCATGTGCAATAATCATAGACACACATGCACACACACAATACTTATGAGTTATACTGTAATTGAATGCATTTACCAGTTACATTTTATGCACATCTTGGAAAGAGGGCACTGGATATAGACCCTGGAATAATTTACCTGTTGAATAAGTCTGCTTGAACTTCAGACACTCTCCCATCTCTTTTACTGCACATGTGCATATGAGAAAATCAGTCTTTTATAGGTACACTGTATTTAGGTTATTTTAATATATTAGCGATTTTAAGGCATTTCCAATAGTTTATTGAAAACCACCCTGCTAATGTATTTAAATGAGGCATATAACTTTTATAAGAATAAACAGACTGAAAGCTCCTACTTTTTATCTTAAACTAACCATAGATACACATAGTACCTAAACTGTGTCATTTGTTTAAACCAGGGACCAGTAAAAATGTGGCCCATGGGACATATACCCCAAGCTATTTTTGTAGTTCCCCAAGAGTTTCCAGCCCCTCCATCATCATCAAAATGGTCAATAGCACCCCCTCAAGCTTCTGGGGTGTGCTACTGGCCATTTTGTGATATTTTGGGATGTTTTACTCATTTACTCCCACTCCCCCTTTTGTATGTACAGGTATAAGCTTTCCCCTTCCCCAACAATCATTTCCTGGTTTGGAAAAAAAAAAGCCCATACAGGTCTTAAAAAGGTGAAAACATCTCAAAGGACAAAATAGCCTGTGTGTGTGTGTGTATGTCCCTTCGAGTTGCCTGTCAACTTATGACAATCCCATGAATTTCATAGCGTTTTGGTTCTTTTTGTTAGGTAAGGAATAATCTAATCGTTAGTTTCTTCCTCCGAAATATAGTCTACAGCGCCTGGTAGTCACCGGTGGCCTCCCATCCAAGTGCTAACTCACTTAGTTTGCAAGATCAGGCAGGATCTGATGACTTTAGGTATTTGGTATTTAGCCAGTAGCACTCCTTAAAGGTGGTGGTGGTGGGGCTTTGTGCCATTTGGGGGCAAATATTATTTTCATACCCCCCCAAATTTTGAGGGTGGTGGGAGCATGGGGGTGACAATGGGGATGTGGCTCTCCATGGTACTGGAAGGAACAATACACCCCAACCCCTGGCCATGCCCCATCTCTGGTTTAAACTATGTTTTAATAAGACACTTGCTTTTTTAAAAATTAGAACAAGTAGTTAAAACCCAGCACAGCTCCTTAAGTATGTGTGTATATTTAATTATACACACATTAGCAGTATGCTAATGCAGCCAACACTGCAGCCAAAAAGAACTCATGTTAGATCTTGAGTCTATAGGTTCGATCCCAGGGCCCCCCAGGTCGACTCAGCCTTCTGTAATTCAGTAAAATGAGGACCAGCTTATTAAGAGCTGGGGTGATGTGCTGTGGAAACTAGTATGGTAATATGGTTTCTCAAAAAGCAGCATGTCACTTATCATTGTACAGTGCATTCTGACTGCACCTGCAGTGCCAGCAGCACCATCTACTGGCAGTTATATTGTCTGCACTGTACAGCTGTTTGTAATTGTCTGCAATGTTTGTCTGTATTGATTTCTGATTTGTGTAAAAATTGTATAACCTGCTTGTATTGTATTGTATTGTATTGTAATGTATAACTTACTTGAATTGTACTGAATTGTATGTGATGCATTGTGATGTTGTACCCCGCCCCGATCCTGAGGGGAGAGGCGGGTAATAAATAACTCAGTATTATTATATTATTATATGAAAGACTGTTCTGCCTTGTGGACATGGAAGTTTAGGAAAGGGGAGAGGGAGTGGGATATTCACAAGCTCATTCACATAGAAAAAAAAACCTATTCTCTCACACATGTCTGAGCCAAGCCATAATCTGTTGAGGTAGCACTCTTCCCACATTTGGGACACCATGTAATGTCTTCTTCCCCACATTGAGCTCAAGGGAAACCTTTCTTCTGGTTCTTAGAATATGATGAATATGCATACCATTTGACTGGCTGGTCCATGAATGATTGATTATCCGGCAAGTAAGTCTAATGATAAGTCCTCAGAACAGTGTTGTGAACTGGGCAGATTCCCTGACTCTTGGGTGAGTCAAGAAGCCTGTTTTCACAGAGAAGTGTATAAATAAAACAAGGAAAACACAAGGAAACATCTGAACAGAAAACATGCAAGGTATTTTAAAGAAAGAAAAGTTATATTTGGTTTCTAGATCATTGTGGAGCATACGGCAGTGGTGGCAGAGTCCGTGTCACTACAGAAATGAAAATTGGAGGGAGCAGAGTCCACCTGATCAGATCAGGATCAGGATAAGTTACTTTTTGGATTACTGTGCCCAGAATTCCTACTGGTCACTGTGGCTGGTTGATGTAGGGAGTTGTAGGACAAAAGGTAACTCCTCCAAGCTCCGCTGATACCCACCCATCTGTGTGTACAATGGTGAAGATAAGATTATGAAGACAAGCATTTAGACATATTCCAATACCACTGTTGAGCAACAACTTCTAACATTTTCTATACATTGAGTATATGCTAATAGACCCTACACCAAGGGAGGTATATTTCTCCATATGCCCACTTAAGTCTTTTTTCCTCCATTAATGAAAAAAGACACCCATTCAAATGTCTTTCATTCATTTCTTTTTTTAAAAAAAAAATACATCATGGATCTTACAAGATATACAGTGTCCTTTTTATATAGGATATAGGCTATATATATATAGCCAAGAATGAGGTCATATTTTAAGTTGTTGGCCAAGTTTTCAACCAATTGGATTCTATGTCCAAGACATGTAAAACCATTTATCTTCCACAAATCTGGCATTCACATTAAACACTTCAGTTCATACTTCATTAGGTGCCCCTAGCAACCCAATAAACACACAATAACTGGGGAGGTTTTCTTAAATAAAGAATGAATAGATTTAATTAGAAATACTGTTTCAATTAGGCTTCAGTTTAGCAAACAGAAAGAATTGATTTTTTTTTTGAAAAGCAACAACACACAGCATGCTGTCTGCTGAGTAGTTATTGCTTAAAACAGCCAGTGTGTTCATCATCAATGAGTTCTTACAGGATGTGCATAATAATGGTACCACTATTATTTACTGTTTAAATAGAATAATTTAAAATTCACTTTAAAGAAGCGAAGTGCTTGATAGTATGCATATGTGTGTTTACTATGTTTGCCCTCATAACAGTTCTCTGAATAAGCCTACTGTTGTTCCCAATGTACAGACAGGAAGTCCCACAAACCACAACATAAAGATGGGGGAAGAAGTCAGGCTCGAAGTCAGGTTATCTGAGTCCAGTCTCAATCTAGACCTGGCAGATATGTGTTACTGATTACTGGAATCATTGGCTCAAACCAAGGACTGGAGAGCCCAATGATTATATCAGTCATTGGCTATCTAGGAGACTTTGGAGATTTCACACTACACTGTTATAGTGTTATTATTCCACTTTATTTGCTATAGCTGCCTCCTGTGGAATCCTGGGATTTGCAATTTAGGGAGGGTCATTTACAGCTCTCAGCCAGAGAGTTCTTAGGCCTCACTAAACTACAAACCCCAGAATTCCGCAGGAGGATGCCAGAGCAATTAAAGTGGAATAGTAACACTATAACCGTGTAGTGTGAAAATCTCCTTTATCAAGGTGTAGTTATTGGATGTGTATACAAAATGAGATCATTGTCCCACCAATAAGAGTTTGCCTCCACAATGAAATTTTCCTTCAGTCCCAAAATTTTTAGCATTGCACAAATTTAAAATTCCAGTCCAGTATTTAGAAATACTGTTTAGGCATCCAAAGAAAAGGGACAGGCATTTACCAGCAGAATGCAGACACAGCACCTATAAGAGTTCTAGGTGCGAATGATTTTCAGTATCTCAATGCAATGCTAGAAATTTGGAGGTGGCAGGAAAATTTTATTTGGTGGGGTAGAATTCTTATTTGGAGGAATAATGCCCTCGTTTTGCCCTCTCCCATGAACTACACCCTGGGCCTTATACTGTGCTTGCCATATGCACATGTAGATAACTCCAGTGCCTGGCAACACATGATGCCAAATATTTCACTGGGCTAGTTCATCCCCTAAGACCATGAAGCATCTCGCTCAAGCCTTAAGAGTCCCTGACATCATACCTCCCATAGCAAGGTCACAGGGTAATTCCCAATTCGCCTATTCAAAAGCAAGACTTCTAAAGGCTTTCTTAGGGCTGAGGCAAAATTTTGAGCTATTTCTGAACTATCAAGTTCTGGGGCCCATTCACACTACGCAATTATAGCTCGTTATTCCACTGGCATGGTTCTGTCCTACGGAATCCTGGGATTTGTAGCTTGGTGAGGCACTAGAATGTTGTTGCTGACAGTTTCTAAATGTTGCTCCCTCCACTGCAATTCCTAGGATTCCATAGGGCAGAGCCATGGTAGTTAAATTGGAATTGTAGAGTTATACTGTAATTCTGTAGTGTGAATGGGCCCCAAGTCTCCTTTGTAGAGTATTTGGCACAACCTCCTACCCCCAATTCACCATGAGTAGGTAGGGTGGAAAACTGGGGTGGCAAGTATGGACGCAGTTGTAATAGTATTCAACGCCTGATTGCTATTCTTTCCAACCTCTTTTCTGATTTAATTGCTTCTTTCACCCATTAATGTGAGTGAATAGTAGAGTTTCATTAACATAGAGCCAACGCTGATCAAAAGCAAGCTTTCTGAGAATTTTTCTGGAAACTTGAGCCAGTAATTTTTATTCATCTCTACAATTAAACCTACATAAATTAATTTATAAGATTTTCAGTACTATGATCTTCTGGGTCTAAATATAAGATTTGCAGTACTGTGATACTCTGGGTCTAATCATTTTTCAGGTGTTTATAATTCTAGTCCTGCCCCTTGTAATACAGCATGAGAGTTCTCTGGCAGAGACATCTAAGTACCTCACCAAACTACAAGTCCCAGGATTCCTCACAGTTAAAGTGGCATCTAAGTGCTATAATTGTATAGGCCAAATGCACCTTTAATCTAGCACTCTAACCTCATTAACATTCTAAAATCCCAGTGCAGCATGGGATATGAGGGGAGGGGCCACAATGGGAGGGGCACTGATGAGTGACACTCCTGCAAGCAGCCTTGCTCCAATTTTGGCTGATTTCCCCCCCCCCCTACTGCAAACCTCTCCTGATGCCATTCTGATCCGATGCTATTCTGCAGGGGTTCAAGGGACAACAGTATGGAAGAGGCAGTAGGAAAATACCCTGCCAAAAGCATTCTGCTCTTCCCAGTTCTTAACAATTAACCCAATGTGTAGAAACAGAATCATTTACTCTACTGAATTCCCTAATTGCCACTCCTAAGTTTTGGGACAGTTTCATTGTTCTCAGTATCCAGGGCAATGTTTGAAAACTGATTGTTTTTCTCTAACAAATTCCATCATTGCTAACATATTTCTTAACTGCTATTTGAGATTTTTTTTTTAAACACATGATGCTAAGATCACTTTCTAATATTAACAAACCTATTCTGACTGCACTGTACATGTGATTTCTCCTTGACATTAACAGCAGTCTTATGCCACACAAAAAGTGTGAGAATGGAAATGTGTGGTGTGTCACGTTTGCAAGCACCCTTGATCTGACTCACAGCCTGAGCAAATTTTAATCCAGACTAAGCTTCACAGTGAGAGCCTCTCCCTGCTGTTCTACATTCTTTTTTTGTGTATATCCAAGCTGCAACATTTCATAATTAATACGTCAGATACAGTCTTCTAGTACATAAGCATGGAATGATGTAACCTCAGAGAGCGTATGGACAAATCTGATTTGTTTTAAATCACCACCAAATGACGAAGGTCCCAATCCAACACACTCAATCACTATGGAGAAACAGCAGAGCCTTCTGTTGTTGATGCTCCTAAAGCCCTACACAAAAGCGATTTCAAAGGGGGTTACAATAATAGCCCTGCCCACTTTATTGTTATGCCCACAGCAATAGTATAGTCTGGGAGGGGTGTGTGTGAGGGAATTGTCCCTCCCCAGTAATAGTTTTCCTTCAGTTCACAAATTTTTCCCTCCCCAATGAAATTTTCCTTCAGTCCACAAATACCTAGCTTGGCAGTAACTTGAAACTTCAGTTGAACATTTAGGAGGACAATTAATCAATTGTACAATTTACAACTACAATCGTACAATTTAGAAATACAATGGAAGAATCCAAGGAAAATGGGCAGATAAAGTTACCAAGGAACTGGGAATACGGCAAATATAAGAGTCCTTGCCAGTATTGCAGCCACAGTATTGCAGCCCTACAGGGCTCCAAAGTTCACTCAGCCTTCCATCCTTTCACAGGTTGGTAAAATGAATACCCTGCTTGTTGGGGGCAATTAGCTAATGTATTGTAAAGCTGCTTAGAGAGTTTGTACTGCAAAGCTGTATAGAAATGTAAGTGCTATTATAAACAATTTGTAAGCCTCTCTGAGTGTCTTGGTGGCTGAAGAGCGGGGTATAAATACTTTAAATAAACAAACAATTTTGGCTAAAATTTCATTTTGGGAGACAAGATTTTTTATTTGCCCTCTGTGGCCACACTGGCTGGGGAATTCTGAGCTTTCTAGTCCTTAAAAATTAAGATGTCTGAACTTTGACATGAACCTCTATGGCTGGAGAAACTTGTTAGTTTTCCTTTCCCGCACATGCACATTTTTAGAAACCTCAAGTTCTTACTATCTGAGATATGAACGAACTTAAAAATTTGATAAATTTGTATCAAAAATGAACTGAACTGAAATTGTCACTCTTCCCTAGTTTTCTGATACACTGATCTAGAACCACCCCCTCCCCTAGATCAATGAGCCAGACCCTGTCTAAAGTGAGTACTAAACTTGCGGGGGGGGGGGGTTAGCACTAAATCCTGTCCTGGCAGGTGTGGAATTCTGATTTATTAAAGAATCATCTCGCTTGTACCTGTGCATAGAAAACTTTAAAAGAGTGGTGGGGAGGCAATTGTTATATTTATTCTTGCACGTATTTCCTAAACAATCCAGGGAGAGGTGGGGAAAAGAAAGGAAAGGACACATCACTGACTCATTGAGGCAACACACACTAGATGACAACTTTCTGAAGCAATTCTAAAGCTCCCTCCCAGAGGTGGCCTTTGTGCCAAACTTCAATGACACGCTTCAGTAACATGAGATGCTCACTGTTAGCTCTGCTGTTCCTAGCAACTCTCTAAGATTTGGATTCCTTTCCCCCAGGCTACAAAAGCACAAGGAATGAGTTCACTGCTGAAGAACGAAAGGGTCTCAATGGTGCAGGGCTGCCTGGTGATTCACTGAAGGAGTGTGCCAGCTGTCCCGCCCCCCCCCCCCCCCGCCCTATTTACTTCACTGTTGGGAGATTAGTTGGTGAAACCTACTGGTTGGAGAAGGGAATATACTAATCTACATGTAATCATAAGATGAAACATGGCCTTACATTTTAATATTCAAGCTAGGACTAAAGAAAAGATTGCACCTACAGTGAAGAAAAATCCTCTTGTTAAGGGGTGCTATGTGAATTTTAATATTTACAGTCTTTATGGCTGTAGGCTTTCAGATGGTGCATATTCAATCTGGTGGGGATTGCAGGTGGGGATGAGCTGGGACTGGTGGTCTTTGGTTGGAGGAGAGGAGTTGCAGTTTGTGTGGGATGCTGAGGGGGTGGTGGCTGGGAGTCTGTATGGGGGAGAGGCTGCTGAAGTAATGCCAGGGAGCGAAGACATGGGATGGGAAAGTGGTGCTCTGGAGGCCCCCTGGGGCAGGAGGCTGGCTGAGAGGAGAAGGGCTTCTAGTGGGTGGTTTGGCAGACACCAATGGTGGCTGAGGGGCTGTGGTGGCACTATGTTTCCTGGCTGTCCGGGAGGTGGGTTGGCTGGCTTGGGAGGGGCCGGAGCAGGCTTCTTCACAGCTCTCCTGATTGCATGCTGAGGGGGGCGAAAGGGGAGGAGGCCTGGCTTGGCTGCAACATTTGGGGGAGGAAATTTATTAGGAAAGGCTGCTCCTGCTACTCCTCTCTGGCCTCTGCAGGACTGGCCTCTGAAGACTCTGAAGATGAGGAAGGCGAAAACCTGCAGGCATACCTTTAAAAAAACATGGTGGCCGCTGCTGATTCCCCTCTCTGCTAGCCCCATCCCCTGTACTCATTTGGCCAATCATAATGTTGCCTGTTCATATCTGTGTGACTGTGGGTGTACAAATGGTTCCACATTTGAATGGCAACACAGATCTTTTTCTAAAATCCGTACGAAGCCCTGGGCATGCTGCGAATAGACTTTATGGTGAGTTTTGCCACCCCCCTCTGAATGACTTATATTTGTGCGAATGACCGTGTGAATGGATCACCAATCTTTCGCACGTCATTCGTTTTTTGTTTTGTTTTTGTTTTTTGCCGTGTGGACAGCTCCTCAGAAAGCAGGTAAAAAAGAATGCTTGTTGACATAACTTTTGCTGGTAACCCTCTACAACCTTTTAAATCTGTGAGGACCTAAGAAGAGTTGAGTGTAGGTAGTAACATTTCATAATATCAACATAGAAGCCAGAATAAAATGGAAACTCAGAATGCAAACCATTTGGTCTCCCCCACATACCACCAAACAAGTGGGAAAGGAATGTGGGAGCATATACAAGCCCCTTCCTCCAACCTCTCCATCCCTTCAGTTCTTAACCTCCCTGTGCTGAATTGGGGTATGTGAAGGAGGCTGCTACCAATATTTTCATGAATTTGAACAGAAGCCTCCAGGTAGTCAGGAACCCTGTTTGCTTGGGGTTTCCAGTCATATAGAACCTTTTGTTTGCTTTCAGGTGGAGTCAGGTAGAAGCTCCCTTTCCAAGCCCAACCCAGGAAGGTCTAAACCTGAAGAGATGAGATGTGGTGGTGGGGTGGGACATGCATAGATGACCACTTCCCCTCTTCACTCTCATGACTGTACTCACATGATTATACTGAACCTCTGCAAAGGTATGGTATAGTTTTCCAAAACTGCTTTAGGACTAGTCACAAATAATTTTTATAACAAGACTTCGTTTATCCCTTAAATGCCATCATCACTTAAATGTAATGATCAAGACAGTCAGTTTGCTGTTGTTGTTGTTGTTGTGTCCCTTCAGGTCATTTCTTACTTATGACAACCCTAAGGTGAACCTATCACAGGTTTTCTTGGCAAGATTTGTTCAGAGATTTGTTTCAGATTGTGCGGAAGCCCCTTAGCAAAAACAGTCATTGAAGAGGTATGTGCTAATTCTTTCTTCCAACACTGGGCACCTCAGCAATGATTCACTCAATCAAACACTTAAGTGACCATTCCCAAATGTATTGCTAAGGAAATCTCACCTCATACCCCCTCGTATGCAACCTTGCAAGGTTGTCATAAATCAATCAATTCCTATCTCCCAGCCATTAAGGCAATCAGTTGAGTTTCATTCCCTTTGTCTATCCAATAGGAAAGCCTTCCAGGCTTTGTCATAACCAGAGTACCCCTTCAGGGTAGGAAATAGGGTATGCATATCCCAGCCTAAACCCCAGCTAAGTGTGCCACAGTTGGACACTGTCACTATGCCAGATTCTCTGTGCCACCTCAGACGCCTGAGTATCTTTGCTGAGTATCATTTGACTGAAGTATGAGAATCTTTGCTGCAAGGAACTCTGCTCTTTGAGACTGGTAACGATAACCCTATCTTCCCCAAATCTCTCTCTCTCTATCCAGCCCTTCCGTCTTTCTGTCCAATAGCCTTGTATGGTTCATAAGAATGTGTGTTGTACATGTTAGTTTACTCTCTCTGTGTTATTTCTGACAAAATTACTTTGTTTTACTTTAACTGGAGTGTCCTCTACAGTTAGTACTGGTATACACAAGTGAAAAGATCCCTGAAGTTACCCTCCTCTCACAGGCTTCAATTTGAGCTAATAATTCCTCCAGATAGTAATATAGATTTTGGCATCATGGGTAGGGATTTAAAGCACCCCCCCACCTCTTAAGGTAACAAGCAGAAGAAGTGGTAATGCTGTCCAAGATTTTACAGTGCTGGTTTGATACCCTATATATTCCTGGGGAAGCATGCAGTACTAGTTGTGAGGGGGGGGCAGGGAAGAAGCTTTATTGTACTGTAGCATTTCTGAGCCTCTTTCTGAAACTCTTAACACTGTCAGACCAGGCACACTAGTTTCAACATCCACCTGCTGGCAGTGGGTGTGACTTGTGGTACATTCCTTAGGTGGCTTCAGACAAATGAGTTTAGACTAACTTTAATGACCCTCAACTGCTGCTGCCTCAGAGTCATACAGTGCAGTGATTATAATACAAAGAAGAATTTACAGAATACAGTACATTCTATTTTTAACACTAACACATTGGAAAAAAGTTGGACTCTTTCTCTACAGTATCTGGTGCTATTCACTATTAAAACAGAACACTGGACCGTATGGAACATTGGGAAAAGAAAAATAGACCCAGATAAGCTGATGTTCTTTTCTTATTCTTACTGTAGACAAACTGAAATGCTTGGAAACCATTTTTAATTGTTTGGAGCCAATTTTCCTTACAGTAGACCCATTTAAATCATGATTAACAAGTTCTAGTGGTTCCAGTGAGTATGCTATAAGCATAACTGGACTTAATGTACCAACATGTCCTGGCTGCTTGATCGTGAATGCCTGGGAAGAGGTTCTCACATGCATCAGGAGTATGGTGCCTATGTATCTGATTTGGGTCATCCAACAAAGTTGAGTCGGGTATCATCATCATACTGACAGCTGTAATAATCTTTCCTGGGAATCTGTTTGGACTAGCTTTCAACTACCAGTGACCCTCTTCAGCATGATCAGTGGTGTGGGATTATGGCAGCTGTAGTCCAAAACAACTGGATGCCCAAATATTCTGCATCTCTGTTCTAAAGCAGTTGACGATAGAAAAGTGTGTTAGTTTTCCACAACTGGAGGATAAGAATAACTGTGAGGGCAAGGCTGACAGTTAAGATGTTGTTTGATTTGCTAGTACAGTTGTCCCTTCACATTCTCTGGGGTTTGGTTCCAGAACCCCCCATGAATACTAAAATCTGTGAATACTCAAGTCCCATTATATGCAATGGCATAGCTAAATGGTGTCCCTTATATAAGATGGCAAAATCAAAGTTTGCTATTAGGATTATTATTTTTTTCAAGAATATTTTCAAGTCGTGAATACTCAAATCTGTGAATGTCAAATCCGTGAATGGGGAGGGACAACTGTATGTTCAAGAACTGTGACAATGAGCTGAAGGATATGCCACAGGTCATCTCTGCATATAGGACTAAGCCAAGATATTTTGCTGCCTGAGACTATCAACTTTATCACACTACACTGTGATATTATTCCACTTTAACTGCTATGGCTGTCTCCTGTGGAATTCTGGGGTGTGTAATTTAGTAAGACCTAAGAGGTCTCTGGCTGAGAATTCTAAATGCCCCTCCCTAAACTGCAAATCCCAGGATTCCACAGGAGGCAGCCATGCTAGTTAAAATGGATTAATAGTGCTATAACACTGTAGTGTGATAATCTCAAAAGGGCAAAATGGCACCCCTAATTAAATGTACAAAAGCTGTTCAGTCTTGGCAGTTGATGGCATAGGGCACCCTTGAACATAGAAAGGTAGCTTAAGGGCATAGTTGCCTCCTCCTATTAAATGTATAAACCATGCCACATCAAAATGTATCAGGTCAGTGAACAAGAAACAGGTGTTAAAAATGTCTTGGGTCTGGGATATTTGAAGGGCTACCTTATTCTATTTGCTCAGAACTGCAGATCCTCAAAAATGGTCCTGAACATATTTTACCACCCTGACAAGTGAGTTCACTCCCAAGGGAAATTGGACTGGCCCTTTCATTAGCATACTTGTTAGCACTGTATTATTTTGTCAAGCCTTTGGCTTTCAAAATAATTTTGATCTGTTTTTAAAGAAAGGTTTGGTCCTGTTCTGCTTTTATATTCTATTGTACATAGTTTTGAGGGGGCTGCTGAGAAGAAAAGGAATTTAGAAATACTACCACCACCACCACCACCACTACTAAATAATAAATAAACAAAACACAACTGTTTAAAAAAAAACACCCAATAAAAGGCAGTGAAAAACCCACAAACAGACTGACCAGCTTAAATTGCCCAGGCAAGCAGAAAAGTTTTGATTTGGCACCAAAATGATTACAAGGTCACCATCAGTTACATGACACTCCAAGACAAATGTAGCCCCACAAGAGAGAAAGGCTTTCCCCCTAGTTGTTTGACAAGTACAAGGCATCTTGAGAAGAGGCTCTCCTGTGTTTTTCAGGACAAAGAGGCTGAGAGGGGAAGAGGTGATCCTTTAGTTTTTGGAGTTCAAAACTGTTTAGGACCTAAAGTAAGCACCATCCTCTTCATTGGCCCTGGAAGCAAACAGGCAATTATTGCTGTTTCCTTAAGATCACTGTAACATAGTCCTATTTGGAGGGGCCTATTAGCATTCAAGCAGACCCATTCTGTGCTAGCAAGTTTCTACAGTGGATTCAAAGGCATCCCTACACATACAACATATTACTGTAGTCCAAATTACAAGAGCATGAACCACCATGGCCAGACTATTCTTATCAGTGGTGGCTGATGGTTTCCATGTCCGTGGGCTGTGAATCTACTCTGGATTTTAGTCTGAAGGAGCAATTCAAGGCCCTGGATCTATAGTTCTCCCTTCATATTTGCTGGGGTTTGGTTCCAGGACCCTCTGTGGATACCAAAATCCGTGGATACCCATTATATGCAATGGCATAGTCCCATTATATGCACTGGCATAGCAAAATGGTGTCCCTTATATAAGATGGCAAAATCAAGGTTTGCTTTTAGGATTTTTTTTTAAAGAATATTTTCAAGCCTTGAATACTTAAATCCGTGGATACCAAATCCATGGATACAGAGAACCAACTGTATTTGGGGGATAGGGTTCAGCACTTTGGATAGCTTTGCCACTGATCCCTTTCTGGGAACAGTTGTACCTGCTGAATAAGTAAAGTGACTAAATGGTCTTTGGAATCCAATGCAAAGTTGGATCTACGAGCCCTTTCAAATGATACACTTTAATTTCAAGAGGTTCCCCCTACCCCCAATCTGCACTTTCAATACTAGATTTTTTTCTCCTACACCCCATCTGCAATTTTCCAGCAAAATGCAGTAGTCAGTACATCTGTCTTTATCCTGGCTGTGTCTGACAATCATATAACTCTTTGTATGGAAGCACCCCTAATGCAAAAAGCAATTTACTGTATGTTCTGACACACTGTATTCTCGGAAGCCAGGCTGTACATACTTGGTTGGTGGGTAGTAATATAAATAATGGGTTTCTTTAAAAATGTAATCAGTCAGACTTTGCAAATACTGAACTGATAGATGCTTTTCAAAAACATTAGGGAATGATTTCCTAGCGAACTTTAAAGCAAACCTGGAAAAAATGCCAGACTTACAGCTGAAGTTTCTGGATCAAATTCATCTTGATAGACAGATTAAATGGGCATATTACCTTTGATGTTATATGAAATTTGAGACTGGCTTATCTCCTTCCACCTTTAAAATTCAATTAAGAGCTTTTTCCTCTTTAGAAATTGTTTAAGAAGCTTTCAAATTAGGTTAGATTTCTAAAAACAGAGCTCAGAATAAAGTTATATGTGTTTACAATTATATAGAAATTCAGTTGTTGTTTTTTTTAAAGTTTAGATATATGTAATTTTACAGCAACCTGAATAAACTGGTAAAGTGGAGATTTCCAAACTTCCAGCCTTCACTTTTGTTCTGGATTTCCCCCCATTTGTTAAATACATCCAAGAGGCTAAACTAGAATCAATTCACACCATTTACAAGCCCTGTGCATCAAGATGCCAAGAACCAGGCATGGGATTTTTAATGATTTTTTTACATTATGATGTGCATTATCAGATAGTTTTATTCTAAAATGTGCTTTCTATGTACGATATATTCAGCACCAGCTACATACTACTGTATACACAGCATGTTCACCACAGGCAGGAAAATCAGAAAGACAGTTATTTTCTGAATAATTGTATGATCCTCCTTTACATTGCAATCTGATAAATGGAAGTAAGTCCCATTGAACTCAGTAGGATCTATGTGAAAGCAGACATGCATAGGACAGTGCTGTCAGCATCTATATATATAATTCTCTTGGGTATGTTGCCTTTCCCAGTGTGCTGATTGGCTGTTCAGGAAACATACCCAACCAATCACCACCCACATGCAAATTCCCTCTCCACCTCACAATACACTTCTGCCACTCAGTCTGGACTCACTGCATCCCCCAGCCTCATAAGGGCCCCCCCTCCCCTTATTCCCTCAGTCACTCGCCACTCACAATGGGACCCAGACAGACAATTGGCGGGCCACCTGTGACTGGACCCAGGCAGTCAACTTGTTGTGAGGTCTACCGGGCATTTTGAGGGGAGTTTTTTAACACTCCCCCCAAAATGCCCGGTAGACCTCACAACATGTTGACTGCCTGGGTCCAGTCACAGGTGGCCCGCCAGCAATTGTCTGTCTGGGTCCTATTGTGAGTGGCGAGTGACTGAGGAAATAAGGGGAGGGAGGGGCCCTTATGAGGCTGGTGGATGCAGATTGAGTCCAGATTGAGTGGCAGGAGTGGATTGTGAGATGGAGAGGGAATTTGCGTGTGGGTGGTGATTGGTTGGGTGTGTTTCCTGAGCAGCCGGTCAGCACACTGGGAAAGGCAACAAAGGACTTATGGTGGCCTTTAGGAAAACCTATCACAGTGTTTTCTTGGCAAGATTTGTTAAGGAGGAGTTGCCTTTGCCTTCATTTGAAGCTTAGAGAGTGTGACTTGCCCAAGGTAATCCAGTGGGTATCTATGGTCAAGTGGGGATTCGAACCCTGTTCTCAAGAGTTGTAGTCCAATGCTCAAACCACTATATCATATTGGCTTTCTTTTTAACTAGGTATACATAATTTTATGCTATACACATTACATGGTGAAATATAATGCCATGATACATTATATTTTATATTTTGATAAAAGTGTTATGTCAAGTCAAGTCAACACAAGTTGAGCACACTTTAGTCTGCCATGTCCTGTAGCCACAGAATATAAGAAAATAACTTCATATACACAGAACACATGAATGTCCACAGTTTTCATGCTGCTTTTTAAAAGTATCTAGAATATAGATTTTTCTCTTGAAACTCAAAGGCTGCATATATATTTTCACCCTGCTCTTTCAAAACTGACACCAGTTATAAATTCACATGAATATACTGCAAAGCACAGAATGGCTGTTGTTGTTGATTCTCTTTTTCATCTGAAACAAGCCTCTTACAAACCATGGTATTATTTATTCATTACCACATAGCAAAGATCAGGTAGCACCCTCCAAAATGGCCTCAAAGCCTTTGAACGGTGGCTAATTGTATGGAATAGTAAACAAAGAGAGAAAATTAAAGATACAATTTTTATTTATAAAACTAATATGTGTTCATATTAGCAAGTGTTCAGAAATAAGTTTACTAATTTTTTTTTTTTTTACTACAATAACGTTGTTTTAAAAATCTCTTATCAGGTTAGCTTCTTGTTGTGTCTGAAGAAATATATGAACCAATAACACTCTCCCGAGGTTTCATTACTGAAAGGACTCATTAGAAAAGGCATTAAAATACTAATTACCTCATAAACTATTTAGTTGTGCACCCACTGGGATAGTACTTACTAGTACCCAAGCTCTACATAGATCCAGCTAATCAATTAATGCTCATTACAACTAGAAAGAGTAGGCAGACTGCAGCATGTAGAAGAAATAAATAAGTCAGAGGTTAGCTTGGGAAAACGACTTGGCTGTAATAGAACCCTCCTTTGCGACACTGCCGTTGTCTACTCCGATTTAATTTTAATCAGCATTTTTGATACTGTGGGTAATGTGACTCTGCCTGGCTTAAGAATCTCAGCAACTACTGTTGGTTCTTAACTATATAATTTATCATGGCAAAGCCTATGAATGGCATTCAGAGATTAAAGCAGAAGATGTAACAGATGTAGAAATTGGCAGGCTTTGGTACAGTGATGTGATGTTGGCCTGCAAAGGAGAAATTTAAAAAGAGAGGGGCTCAAGTGTAATTATTTTTGCATATCAAGTGGGGGGGCACATTAGCCATACCCCACCAGGCACCCCACTCCACAATTTCCCCCTGAAATGTCTCCCAATACCTACTATGGGCTGCGGGAGGCATTTTCACCAGGAGGTTGTCTAGACCAGGGCTTCATAAACGTTTCCCACTCATGACCCCTTTTCACCCAAGAAATTTTTATGTGATCCCAGGTATATAGGTATATAAAACAGGTATACAAATCAAATTTACTCTTGCCAAATTTTTCATTTTTCATATTTCCACTTGTGCCATGGAATGAGTCAAATGAGAAGAAATGATCGTGAATCAACAGAATTCTCTCATGTCAAAGCATGATATATCAGAATCCTAGCTTACTGTTCTGTGGGTCATTGAGAATTACAGTATACTGATTGGGGACTAAAGAATGGGCTATGGAATGCTAGAAGATGATAATAGATCAGGCTGCCTGGAGAGCAAAATATAGAGGGCTCTGATCCATGTTGTGTGAAGTCTTCTAAATTTTGAATCAAAGTATTGTGCCACCTATCCAATGACAACTAGAATATTATTTTATCTATGGTTAAATATACAGTATATTCAAAATCCTTAGCAATATAAGGACTTCTTTTTAACTGAAATAACCATGTTTAAATGTTATCTCAGCTAATGGACTGCTCAGTGATTGCTAGCACTACTTTTTATTATATGTCAACAGATCAGTAATATGGGGAATTAGCCATGCACCTTTGTTACATACGATCAGGCAGTACACTGATATCCAGATTTTCTCAGCTAATGCTGGCCTAACAGTTGACAGCAAAGCAGATTTCCCACTGTGGGAAAGGGGTATCCTTTTTCAATTCCCCTCTAGAAAAGGCAACTCCCCCAGCACCTAACTGAGTGGGGATAGGGCTGTCACACACTCATGTGTTGCGAAAGGGGAACCATAATTTCCTACAATACATAAATATGGTGTAGCACTTGGCATATTAAACTAGGTAATTGAATAAAAACAACCCCAATAGCAGTTATGAGAGATAATGTGTTGAGCATAGCTACAAAAAACAAACAACAACCCCCCGCCCCCACAAACAAGTCTCCAGAAGAACAAAATTCCCTTATATTGCTCAAAAGCAGCCTCCCTCATCTGGGTCCTTCCAGTTGTTTTGACTACAAATCTCATTGTTGGCCTTGCTGACTTGAGGTGAGTGAGTTGTGTAAGGAACACCCAGGTTGGGAAGTTAGCATGAAAAAAAAGATGGAACCTTGTCTCATCAGTTGAAGTCTTGCCACTGAATCCTCCTACTTGAGGGAAATGGTCTACACCAGAGCAAAGGTCTTCCAAACATCTTCAAGGGAATGACAATCTTATTTATATGAAAGCAGCTACAGAGATTTTCAGTCTCTTTTTATACCTCTAATAAGGGAATTGAATAGACAAGCTATATATGGAACTAAAGTCACAATTTTCATTTATTTGTATTTATCTAACTCCAGTGACATTTATAGGACGTAAGAGGCCTGGTTAATGTTTTGGCCAGTTTAGTTCACATCCAAAATTGTCTGGGCAAAATCTTCTGGGTTGCTGAAAAGTGAGACTAAGAGGAAAAAGGCTTTCAAACTCTTATTGCTTTAATAACACAATCTTCCATTTAGCTGCAAACTCCTTCAAAATTAAACTTCCCTTGAAAAACAAAGGCTCATTATTAAAATCTGAGGATCTCTTAAAGGGGAAAAAAAACCCATCTGAAGAGTTTCATGAAAGAAAATTTGAACTAAGAAAGTTTGAGATATTTCATGGAATTTAAAATATTAGTACCTGTTATTTTTACAAGGTGGATGTTAAAATAATAAAAGTGAGGAAGTTTCAGTCTGCAAGTTCCCAACAGGCCATCTAGCCCTACAAAGGCAAGGGGCCCATCTACACAAGGGAAAAAAAATCTAAAATACCTCATAGTATTGGTATCTTGCAGCAGCAGCAACATGTTTAAATGGTTTTTCTGGCCTCAGAAGCCCCCATAAGCCTCGCATTCCTGATGGCGGCCATGAGCGATTTACTCGTGTTAGTTCTTCACCACTGCTGGTTGCTTTTTTTTTTTTAAGTCATCCCAAGGTGTGCTGGTGCAATAGAGTGATTCTCCAATTTTATAAGAAATCAAAACAGAAAATACTGGTCCTTTTTATCACCTTAGTGAGTGATCACTAAGGTGAAAATCCAACATTCCAGCAGTGGGCGCTTGTCCTCCTAGCAAGCCCCACCCCCGCAGCTGACTGGCCAATCACCTTTCTTCTTCCCTCCAAGTTTTTTTATTGTTCTATAGTCCAAATGAGCAAAAATGCACAATTGCCTTGAGGTTTGTGAAAAAGTACGGGGAAATCTGCGAAGGCTTTTACCCCATTGTTTTTGCCATTTTGGCCCCCTCCTTCCGAATAGTGTGGATTGGTGCTGGATCCCATTTAGACAGGTAACAGTGAATTCCATGAGGGGTATTTCCACCATTTAGACAGGCCCAACGGCTTTTAATCATGTGCAGTGCTGTGTTTATGGTTCTTAATGAATTGTAATGTTTTTCTCTTTATAAATTGTTTAATTGTTTTAAAACAACTTTTATATTTATGTTTTCATTGATGTTTTTGTATAGTTTCAATCTGTATTGTTTTAAAATACGTTGTTAGCTGAGAGAAAGGCAGGATTTAAATGTATAAAACAAACAAACAAATAAAGGAAAGGTTCTGATTGCAGTAAATGCTGGAAGGAAAACAGAAGTACTGTACTTATATTTATTCAGCATTCAGCCACCTACAAAAGTAAGCTCCTTAGTTCTGTCATTCCAAAATCCATAAAAGAGAGGTAAGCAGTTTTGGAAAGCAGACTGAAAACTGTTTTCTTCCATGGTCATCTGCATCTAGATCAACCAACACAATTATATAATAAGAGTGTCTATAATAAAACAAGCACATACCTGAAGAAGTCAAGTGGAAGAAGAAGTGAACAGAGCATTGTAAGTGGAAAAAGCAAGCAGTCTACCCCTCCTGTTTCTTTTCTTAAACTGTAAGCCCCTTTGGGAAGGACTTGACACATTTCCTGATCTTCGATCAGATTTGGGCAACTTCTGGCATTACAGAAATCATAGTGCCCCAGTCCCCAAATCCACCAAGGCTCTACTTTGCTGCCGTGCCACAGAATGTCAAACTTGGTGGCCCAGCAGTTGTAGTAGACCCTGCAGTTTTACATTAAAACAAGGCAGGCAGGGAGCATGCACCTTGTTTTTAAGTCAAATTATAATTCTGAAAGGCTGTAAGAAACATCCTGGATCCATATTTTGGAATGAAAACAAAGTGTGTATCCCAGAATAAGGCACTCCAGCAACAATTCATTGGCCTCAGCAGTAGGGGCCTCAAAACAGATGGTGGGGGGGAGGCTCATATGACCCAAGTGACTCATGCTTCCATCACTGACATAGATGGTACAATAATAATATCAACAGTTACTGCTACAATAAATTGCCAAAGAACACTTGTAATGCTAACAGGGTTGGTGGGGGGGCACACACAGTTTTTTTCCTTTAAAACGCCAATATAGAACTAAATCAGAAAATTATGTAACAAAATACTGTTCAGATGTTATGACCACTAGCTTAAATAACAACTGTTCTTTAACAAGTTCTCTTTTAAATCAAGGTGTGGGTTTGTTTTGTTTTGTTTTGTTTTTTGTGTTGGACTTATGTTAATTGAAGGATCTGTTGCTGAATGGCATTTCTTGCACTATAAAATAAAGTGATTTTAAAAAAGCAACTAACACTTGATACAGGTCTAATGATGAACAAGTGCCATTAAACTGTTTAAATTCAAACCATCATTGTTGTTCCAGTAAAAGGGTTGGAAAATAGTAATAATACCATACCTTTTTAAAAAATCAATTTTTAAAAAACAGGAGTGCTTTTTAAAAAAAAGTCATTTGGTTTAAACCAAGGTTTAAATCAACCTGGTTTAAACCAGCCAACCCTGAATGCTAACAGCAAAATATATTTCCTTAGGATGCAAGACATTGCTGACGATTTATGTATTTATTAAATTCCCAATATTTTCAGAATTTCAAAATTCATTATCCATTAGCAAATGTGAAAATGTCTGAACGGGTCATTTCCAGGCAGTCCAGACTATTTCCCATGTAATAAATTGGGGTTGATGTGTCATGACAGGGGCTTAACATTGTTGCAGGTAAACCTTGCTGCATGCTACCTTTTCTAGATTCCCTGACACTTCACATACACCCATTAGTCAACATCACCAAGGAAACAATGAAAAGTGAATGTACAAATGAATACTATGCCCACGTGAATGCTGCTTTCCATGGTGGGAAGTGGAAGTTTTAAATCCATATGGAAATAAGATACTTTAAAAAAAAATTCAGGCAGGCTTCTTAAAGAACAGACTGGGGGTGCTGTGTGGTTTTGTTGGGCTGTTTTAACAGCTTTTTATATTTTTTTAAAAAGTGTTTAATACTTTTAAGTATATTTTATTATTTTAAATATTTTGATGTGGTTTTAATGATATAATCGGTTTAATTCTGTTTTAACATGCACTTTTTGTAGGTTTTAATTGTGTATTTTTAAAACTGTAAGCTGCTTTGGGTCTCAGCCTTAGGGAAAAAAGCAACAACAATTCTCATAATGGGAAAGAGCATAATGGGGGAAAACACATTGTCTAGAAAGATGAAAAGCAGAAACGAGAATCCTACAGGGACCATTTTTTTCACTATATTTCTGAATCCAGAAAATGGCTCAAACAAATTTGTTGGTTGTAAATCTCTCTCTTAGTATTATCAAGTTCTTGAAATGTCAGATTGGTAAGGGAGAAAGGAGTGTGTGTGACAGCAATACTTCGTTTCACCCCATCCATCCACTGAACTAGTAATGGGACATTTATTTATTATCATCAATATATTTAAAACAGTGCTGCTGTGGCAATGTGATTTCCCTGCAACAGATGCACCAGCCAGCAAATATAAGCTGAACCCTTCATACAACTCAGCAATCAGTTTTTTTAAAAAAATTACCTGGGAAAGATTCTAAGTCTGAAGATCCTAGCAACGGAATCTTATCAGCCTTTCTATTACTCAGGAACTGGTTCCTGACTCATCATGCTGATAAAATACATAAAGAACTAGCTCATTCTTTACAACATAAAAAATATCACTAGATCATTCTATACAGCAAGGGCGCGAAACTGTTTTTTGGTCAAAAGGCTAAATTACATTTCACATAAGTTCTTGGAGGGCACATTTAGTGAGAACAATCATAGAATCATAGAACTGTAGAGTTGGAAAAGACCACAAGGGCCATCCAGTCCAACCTCCTGCCATGCAGGAAATCACGATCAAAGCATCCCTGACCAAAATCAAAATGGTAGGGCCACAAATACCATCTTATTTTAGTTTAAAGCTCTCATTTGTTGCTGTGTGCCTTCCTGTTGTTTCCAACTTAAGGTGACCCCATCACAGGGCTTTCTTGGCAAAATTTGTTCAGAAGGGGTTTGCCTTCCTCTGAGGCTGAGACAACATGTCTTGCTCAAGTTCACCTAGTGGGTTTCCATGGCTGAGTGGGATTCAGATCTGATCTCCCAGAATCCTAGTCCAGCTCTCAAATTACTACTCCATGCTGGTTCAAGATCTCATGTCTATTATCTGTACCTTAGAAGGGACATCACAACCTTTTAGAATGGAAAGGGGAAAGGACTGTACAAAAGCTAGGGAATCACCAAATAATGGTGTCATGGGGAAGGAGGTGTGGCTATCTGGGGAAGACAAGAAAGCCAATTTGGAACTGGATTCTGAAGGATTCTTATCTTTCTCCCTACCATTTTATCCTATAGTGCTCACTTTATGAAAAAGAGCTTGAATATTTCATCTATTTCAGAATTTGGACAATGATTAGAAGCAAATAGTTGTTTTACTTCACATCACTAGGGGTGGCTGAGGCTTTGATCTGGTCTGCATTTTAAATAAAATAGGCATTATTTACATGCCCCTGGCTAATATGCAGACCTGAAACCAACTATTCTTCAGATGACACACTTTTAAAAATACTACAATATAGTTCTCAGCTAAATAAATAAATAAATGAACAAGTAAGTAACAAGAATAGATATTCTATGATATAAAAACATACAGAGGTTTATAGTGAAATTTATTTTAGAGATGGTTACAGAGATGTGTGAATTTAACTAATTATTAAATGCAAATTGAAGGGTGGTGTCCAACTGTTTCTTAATGTATGTGCTTTTAATGCACTTCCCCCAATGATACATTTTTGTCTGTGCACTTCAATGTTTGTGGAAAAGATGCATTTTTAGTTTGTGCATTTTTAAAATGTCTACTTCCCCCCACCCCAAATATATTGAAAGGCTTGGAAATAAAGAGGTTACCAAGGGAGAATGCACTCCGTCCTTCAGGTTGTACACAATTTGACATTTTGCGTCAGAAAATGCAAAGCCAATTAACTTATTTTCTATGCCTACTCATGGGCCCAGGAAGTTAGGCCTTAAACTTGTTTGCTTTTATATATGTGTTGTATGTCAGTCTCTCCCTCTGTGTGAATAATATGTATTCCAATTTTTAAAGGTTGGAGTTATCATGAAGAACTAAATATTTAACTCTGGTATGCATACTCCCCAATATTTCACAGATGTCAACCAGGGCACATGTGGCCAAGTAACATTGGGTTGTGGTCAAGAAGACAAAAGTTATCAGTAAGGAAGAACACACAAGCTAAGAGCAGCTACAACAGTTTGCTTTTGCCTGACCCTACAGTAAAGGGCAAGGTTCTACGCATTCTCTCTTCCCTGCTGAGTTAATTGACTGCAAAATAATTTTGCATTTTTGTACTCAATTTGCAGCAACTGAAGTAAGCTGAGGACAAAAGGGGAAAGAGGTAGAAGAGAGAAAATGGGACATTGTAAAACAGCAGGAAAAAAATGGGACTATAATTGGGACTGTCTCTGTCAAATAGGGACAGTTGGAGGGCATGTGTATCCTACTTTCTGTCTCCCTGGAACCGATATACAGTACATAAAAAGCAACTCCTTATAGCTGCAGAGCCAGGAGAGCGGTGGGGAGGAAATTATATAAAATAACACAAAACTCCAAGTAATACTGTGTTAGCAGTGAAGGGAACTTCTGCTGCATGGAGATATATTTTAGCCCTTTTCCTTGGAATTTGTGCAGTTTCACTTTCCAGGATTATTTTCATGCGCCATTAACAACAAACACTCTTTTACACTGCAGGCTTTGCTTCCTTCATCTGGCATGCACTTCAGATGTACGTCTCATCACATCATAAATGCCTTCAAAGACAGAGGATTTTCAATATTAAAAGATCTAGTTTTATCTACTCAGGAAAGTGGGCATGCCAAATTTTCATGAAAAAGCTTACTATGGCAAAATGAGCTGAAAAACACATCCACCTTTCTTCTCAGTCAAATGTACCCTTTTCTTCATTTATTTTAGCCATCACTAATAACACACAATAGATTACTATTTGTGTCAAATTAATTACCAGCTATAACATACAGTCAATTATTTGGTTAAAGTAATTCATCTGGTATCTATTCAAAGAGTGACTCCAACTGGAGGATGGTATTATTTTTAATGTCATTGCTATTCTCATAATTATAATACAAGTAGTTACATAACTCTAACACATCAAAAGAGGTGTTATATGATCCAAAGATCATATAAAAATTTAACATTTTCAAAACAGAAGACCCAACAAATATATTTCTTGCTTAAAAACCAATTAATTTTATCAGAGTTTGAAAAAGTTGTTTCTGGGGTCTACAACTATGATTTCTGCAGCTTGATGACCACTAACATACTAATGCTGGACCAGTTCTGGCACTGGGCAGAGTGACATGGATGTCTCAGGTGATGGACCACTCCATTCATCACCAGTGTTGAAGTAACATTCAAAGGCCATTCCCATTGGCTTTTGTACAGAGAAGCAAAGATGGTGTGCTCCAATGTAGATGCCCTAATCCACACATTAAAATGCTCACAAATTCTCAAAGGGTTTGGGTTGTGGGGATTTGTTGTTGTTGTTGTTGTTCTAGCCTGAGTAATTAAACCCCAAATTTGCTTGAAGGAACTACGCAGCTGAAATGACTTGACCAGGATCAAGGAAACTGTATAACATAGGGAACTAACAAACGATTGGCATACCCCTTCATCTCTTGGAGCCCAATTTTAGTATTATCTCCAAAAGACATCAGCAGTCATTATGCTTATCATTTCATAGTTTTGTTTTCATCCATTCATTTATTGATTTACAATACCAGTTTTTGGATTAGTCAGTGCAGAAACTCTCATGCTTAAAAAGTTGGGATGGCCAATTGTGGAGGATGCCATGTTATGCAATTAATTACAACTAATGAACATTTTTTTTAAAAAAATGAAACCAAAGAAAAAATTCAAGTGTGACAAAACTGCCTTTCAGTGCAGTCTTGCATGATGTAGTTCAGCTCTCCTTTAAAAAAAAAGTAGTCACAAACTTTAAAAATTTAAATTGTGAAATGTTACAATTATCACAACACCTACCTCTGAATAGGTATATAAATATAAACAGGACATTTTAAAAAGGTTTTTTCTTTGGAAAGGTATGTGTTGTTTAGTGCCCACTTTGACTTCTTTCAAGAAATAATAATAAATGTTTTTATTATAGTATTTCAATCACATTCATTGCTAACATGAAAGGTTTGGTAAAGCCATATTCTCAGATGCCAAGGCTACACATTAATTCTAATGGGATCTTAGAAACATTTAAATGCCTAAAATAGCGTTTCCCAGACCTGTACAAATTATTTTAAATTACACAAATATTTTTAATATGTCTGGCTTCTGACAGAACACTACTATACACAGGAGGATGGCACTGGCCATTTTTTTCCGCTGGCTTTTCCCATTTCCTCCTTCCATTCCCACCCTGTCCCTGAAATAACTACTATCATTATTAGTTCAAAAGACTAGTGTTGCTTTAATGTACTGCATCTGCCTTATCATGGGTTAAACATCATATAGAGCAGCCTTCCCCAACCTAGGACCTTCCAGATCTTATGGAATGTAATTTGTATTCACCTCAGTCAGCATGCTCAACAGTCAGGGAATATGGGGAATGTTAACCAAAACATCTGGAGAAGGTTGGGGAAGGCTGAGTAGAAGACAGACTGAATTCTTGAAGAAGGACACTTCATTAGGATAATGCAGTCTGAAAGGGTATGGACACAATCCAGTTAAACAGAGGCTGTAGTGTGATACAAATGTACCTGGAGAGCAGGGGGTGTAGTTATAAGAATTCTGCCCACTCCAAATAAAATTCTTCAGTTCCCAAATTTTTAGCATTGCAGCAAATTAAAACTTCAGTTGAACATTTAGAAACAGAAATAGAAATAGAGGTTAGGTATCCAAAGAAAAGAGGCAGATAAAATTACCAAGGGAATATGAACACAACAAATATATGTGTTCTAGATGTGACCTATTTTCAGCATCTCACTCTCTGCAATGGTAGAAATTTGAGGACTGAAGGGAAATTTCATGGTGGACAGATTTCTTATTTCTGGGGAGGGGGGAATGTCCTCAGTCATTTTGCCCCCGCTTCCTGCTAAAGAGTAAATCCCCTTGAACTCAATGGATTCACATACACACAGAATTGCTGTTTTCCCTCTCCTTTCATTGGAGAGAGAGTACAGTAGGACCCCCATATCCACTGATTCATTATCCACAGATTCAATTATCCATGGGACACAAAACAGCACACCTACCACAGAGTCTTCCTAGAAAATGTGTCCTCTCTAGCCATTTACTAGGTCCTCCGAGGCAAGTCTATAGCATTTTAAACCGGAAGTTCGATTATTTTCAGTGGTGTTCGCTATTATCAATGGTTTTTAGTATCCATGCCCCCCCAGAACCAATTCCCAGCGGATATGGAAGTCCTACTGTAGTGCATGAGATTAACTATTCCACTAAAGTCAACAAATTTTTTGCCTGGTAGTTATAGCTGACAAATAGCTGACAGAATAATGCAAAATTTGAATGAAAATACATCATTTTAATATATCAAATCAGTTTTAATAAATTAAACCCATTGATTAATCAGCTAAAGCTGCATATCTACACACATGCCTGTACATACCACCTATAGAACTTAGGACTTACAGACATTTGTTCAAGATAGGTAGCCCTACGGAATTCAGAGGAGTTTACTTCTGAACAGGCATGTAAAAGTGTATGTATCTGCCTTCGAGTCACCTGCTGACTCGACGTGACATGAATTTCATAGGGTTTTCATAGGAAAGGAATACTCAAGATGGTTTTACTAATTCCTTCCTCTGACATATAGCCTGTAGCTCCTGGCATTTGTTGGTGCTCTCCATCCAAGTACTAACCAGTGCTGACCCTGCTCAGATTGCAAGATCAGATGGGATCTGGTGCTTTTAGGGTATTTAGGCCCTACGTGTACAAGGCTGTACTGTAAATGTGGCATACTTCCTAACATCTGGGATTGTTGCTCAAAATCTTGCCACATGACTGGGGCCCTTCCCACCCGGGATTGCTGATTAGCCAAATAAAACACACACAGCATAAGTTACAAACTCACTGCAGGCTGCAGCTAAATGGCATATTGACCAGAAAAAGCTCCTGCATAGCCTGGAATCTGAGTGAAGAGGGTCACTGCTCCCATTACATTTTATCCCTTGATATGTTGTTTTTCTACTGTTTTATGTTTCTTTTTTAAGACTTCAATTTTAACTGTTAACTGATGATATTTTATTGTGGTTTTTACTGTTGTTTTATGTTATAATGTAAGATGCCCTGAGGACTCTGCTGAGCCATGTGGCAGGATATAAATTCCAAACACATATAAATAAATTTTCCCAAGTACACCACTGATCATTCCTTCTCTCTCTTACATATGCACACCTATCATAATTTGAACCTATACAAACTATAGCTAGTTACTGTTACACTGATCTTGTTTTCCTCTACTTTCTACTATTTTTAAGCAAATACATATGCATTTTATGAAGCACTATAGATGGAGGAGAACCAATACCCAGATTTGAAAACATATGGGTATTAATTGAAAGTAATTTATAATAATAATAATAATTATTATTATTATTATTATTATTTATTTTTAACCTGCCCCTCTGCTCGGCAACCGGGGTGGCGTACAACAAGATTAAAACACAGCAAGTTAAAACAATTCTTCCCAATCCTAACCCTCCCACCCCTTAAAACTAAAAGAGAATTAAAACAAAGATAAAATACAATACAATATCTATATAAATAAATAAATAAATAAAGGCAATAGCGGCAGGGGAGCGGGTAAGCAATCAGCTCCACTTGAGCCAGGAAATTATTCCGGGAAGTCCTGCTGGAAGAGATCTGTCTTTAGCGCTTTCTTGAAGCTATCAAGAGTAGTGATAAGACGGATCTCGTCCGGCAGGCCATTCCATATTCTGGGAACCGTAGAATTTATTAGAGTCTATCTAATCAACAGCCACTAATTTACTATGACAACGCATATTCTAAGTGTCTGTATGTATAATTGTTTCCCGCTGTCATAACAGCAAATCCAACAAGAAGTTTTTCTTCATATGTTTCTTGAGATGTACTTCATTTTAAAAATTTCCAACTTATTTCCAAAGCTACTCTTTAATTTTTCCCTGCTAAGATTGTCCCCATGATAAAAATAGTGTTCTGGGACAATCATCAGGACATATTTGAGACTACACGCTTGATCAAACACCTCTGACACCACCCTTGAGGTTTACAGCAAGTATCACTCTGTGGAGGACATTCCCTTGAGCCCTGTGGCCTGGCTATAGTAAAATCTCTGTGTGTGCATGTGCCTTCAAGTCACTTCTTGACATATGGCGACCACATGAATTTCATAGGGTTTTCTTAGGCAAGGAATACACAGAGGTGCTTTTGCCAGTTCCTTCCTCTGAAATATGGCCTATAGAACCTGGTATTAGTTGGCAGTCTCCCATCCAAGCACTAACCAGACCCTGGATTCAGCTAGGTGGAAGGAAAAACTGTGCTGGGACACACATTACCTGCAAATTGCAGCAGCAGCTCTCCACAATTTCTGGTTCTCTACAAAGTGATGCACATTGATGTGCACACAACCACCTCCTCGCACGAATCAAGTTGGCGGCTGCAAGTATGGGGTGCTAATATCCCCCCCTACGATAACCTCTCTGCAAATCTCTAGCTTTAAACGGGCAGGAGATCTGCTTGTAAAAAAAGGGTTTTTTTTCACCTCAGCATGATAAAAAACCACATTGTCACTCCCTCAGAATGCCAAAATGTCACTTCCTGACTCTGTAACAGGAAAGCCCACCCCTGCTTGCACAATGGACCGATCAGCTTTTGACTTCTGCCTTTGCCCAGAATGCATAGCTCTGCGAATCGGTCATTCACATGACCGGCAATGCTCACCTTATCAAAAACTTTGCTGAAAACCACAAAGTCTCTAAGGGAGCAGTTTATGGCATTTCCCCCCCCCCCTCCTTCCCAATCTGGCAAATCTCCTGCGCAGTTCATTGGGACAACAGGTATTTGCCATGAATTCTATTAGGGGTATTTTTACCATCTAGACAACTTCCCTGTTTAGCTTCCAAGTTTAGAGTATTTACTGTTCAGAATATCACTACAGCCAGGTCCCATGTTCAGCCAGGGACAGCACAAGGACATCTGTGGAATGGTTTCTGTCCCTAAGAACCCTGACATTCCTAGTTTCAGCTTGGCTGGATTCCTATCTTACTGCAGCCCATGGTCTAAATCCAGTTCCTAGCCTCACTGACTCAACTGCACAATGTTAAGGCAACACTTAAGTAAATCACATTGATTCAAACTGTGGTACATGCTTTGGTAACTTCACGTTTGGATTACTGTAACACACTCTACATGGGGCTACCCTTGTGCCTATCCTGGAAACTTCAACTGGTACAAAATATGGCAGCCAGGTTAATTACGGGTACATCTAGGAGAGAGCATATAACACCTGTGCTTAAATCTCTCCACTGGCTGCTGATCAGTTTCCGGGCACAGTACAAGGTGTTGGTTTTAACCTTTAAAGCCCTGCATGATTTGGGTCCATCTTATCTCCGGGACCGCCTCATCCCATATGATTCCCCCCGCACACTTCGGTCCTCTGGGAGGAACCTGCTGCAGCCTATGAAAACTAGACTGTCGCAGACCTCCCAGAGGGCCTTCTCTTCTACGGCTCCCAGACTTTGGAATGGCCTGCCGGATGAGGTCTGGCTTATCACTACTCTTGATAGCTTCAAGAAAGCGCTAAAGACGGATCTCTCCCGGCAGGCCTTCCTGGAATAACTTCCCTGCTCAAGTGGAGCTGATTGCTTACCTGCCCCCTTGCTGCTATTGCTTATATATATATATATATATATATATATATATATATAGTATTGTATCTTTGTTTTAATTCTCTATTAGTTTAATTTAGTTTTAAGGGGTGGGAGGGTTAGGATTGGGAAGAATTGTTTTAACTTGCTGTTGTTTTAATCTTGTTGTACGCCACCCCGGTTGCTGAGCAGAGGGGCAGGTTAAAAATAAAAATAAAAATTATATTATTATTATTATTATTATTATTATTATTATTAGGCCTATTCTAGTTGGGAATAGTAATTCTATTTGTGCTCATGCCCCTAAGGCACATGTGCATAGTTGTCATGCTATACCCTCTCAACTGCCCTGTTCATCTTGCATCAGCAGCCTGATATTCATCACTGTCTAAGCATTTCTTAATTTATGATCAAAGGGCTAAATTCAATTGCTAGTCCTAACAAAAATAGACCAGGGGTTCAATCACACTATACTGTACAATTACAGGTTGACCCCCCTATACACGAGGGATACATTCCAAGACACACACACACACACACACACACACCATGGATATCTGAAACCATGGATAATAGGGAACCCTATCATTTTCAATGAGGCAAATGCCAGAAGTTGATCACAGAATTGCACTGGGGGACCTAGAAATGCCTAGAGAGAACATCATTTTTGGATGTGGATAAATGAAACTGTGGATACTGCATCAGTGGATATGGAGGTCAACCTGTATATTACTAGATCCCACTTTAATTGCCATGGCAACATCTTATGAAATCCCAGGGTTTTGCAATTTAGGAGGGACAGTGTGAATTCTCAGCCAGAGAGCTCTAGTGTCTCAGAAATTATAAACCTCAGGATTCCATAGGATGCAGCCGTAGCACTTAACATAATATAATAGCATGCTGTGAAAGAGCTCTTGATGAATCAGTGGGACCTACATAAGTTTCCATTGATTCAATAGGTCTGTTCTAGTTGAGACTAGCAATTGGATTTACAAGCCACAGTTTACATACACAGTACTGAAGAAAATGACACACTGCCATAGAAATATTAGTGTGTAGTCAAATTTTAATTATATGTATGATTAATGCACATAAATGCATAGTATAATTCTTTTAAATATGGCTTCTATTAAAAGCAATTAAGGCTACAGGTTAATGACATCCTGTTGTACACTGCCTCTTGGAAGGATCACCTAAGGAAAGGCTTGCCAAGTGAACACCTTTATAAAGCTGAGTCTTTGAGCCAAAACAAATTTATTCAGATTAAAAAGTGATCCACTTAATTTCACATATTAAAGAACAGCATTCCCACCATATGTATCAATAATTTCATTTTTAAAAGCCTCAGAGTTCTACTAAAAAAGAACAACGCGCTGGGAAAGGCAAAGCCATAGCAGAAATGTTAGCCTCTGCAATGCATTACTCTGAAAGAGTAAATGCCAGTGTGGTGCTTTTAATTTTTTTTTCGCCCACTCAGCCAAGAACTATTTTGCTTGGCTCAAGATCGCTTGGGTTTGAAGAGGGGAAAAAACTTGCCGGCAGCCTAATCCAGAAAGATTTAATACGATGTGCTGCAGATGCCGTTGCTTTCTGGCACATCACAATTACTGTATGGCACACAGCAGAGAAGAAAAAGGAAAAAAAACCTTGACCACAGATTTTGTTTGGCTGATGTTGCCAACTCTTGGCTACATCTGCTCTTTGAGCCTACCAACTTCATGTTTACAGAGTGTGGTTTCAGCTGAGGTGTTAAAAAGGCTTGGTTTGGCCGCTCAACTGAAATTTATATGGAAGTAAAGATACAACATTCCCATCTACCAAAACAGTGCATCCTATCTTCTGGCAGGCAAATGCTTCCCTTCACCTCCTGTAGCAAACAACAGTAACTTCAAAAGTACACAGGATGGTTTTAATTCAGTTTGGTAATGAGCAGTTATAAGCATGTGGGAGCAATATGTGACCCCAGGCATCAAGCAACCCAGAGTCTCCCATTTATTAATATATTTTGTACTGGTACATACATCTTCTCTGGGCTTCTCTATACTTTTCTACCTATCTTGTAGCCATGTGGATTTCTTAGATCCTCAGCAGCCTCTTAAATGTTGCATGCACTGGGCTTGTCCAATTACAGACTGGCATATCCCATCACACTGTATTCAGTGTTGGAAGAAAAGGGTGGTCCTATGCAGATCACGTGTCCTGTACATCATACTATTTCTGGCCACATACCCAGGGCTGCTCCGGGTTTTTTCCTGTTTGCTCATGCATGCAAATAAGCAAACACCTCATCCCAGAGTACTGTATAATTGGATAAGTGGAGACATGCTTATCCAGATATGTACATAATCAAAAAATCAAAATAAAATAAAAGTCCACCGGATGTCCTGCCCCAGCTTTGCTCCAAAGCCAATCCTCAGCTGCCACACAGTCAAAATCTGGGTTTTCCTATCAAATATAGAGCAAACTGTGAATCTTACAGATCTGGAGTTTCCTGCAGAAACCCCAGTGAAAATGCATATCACCGAGGACGTGTGTCAACTGTGCCATGAAGGTGGGGTGAGTACGGATTTTATTGCCCATGTAGTCAAGCCCTTTGATTCAGCTAGGTTATTTGCCATTCTTATTCCTAAGTCAGCATCAGAACTATTATCAGTCTCAGGTCTGTGCCTTTCAGTTTCATGCTTACAACACAAAACTTTATCATATAAGGCTGTGAATGGAAGCCATGAGGTACTGAGATGGGAGTTAGATTGCTAGTGTTCCAACAGAGTCCTCAGCTTAAAAAAATAAATAAATAAATACATTTAAAAATGCATATACTGCAAAAATGTGTTTAAAAATATACATACAGTATAAAGAACTGGAAATAACACATTACAACATTACCAGCAACTCATTACTTAAGAGGGGGGCATAAGCCAGGCTCAAGGACATTTTCGTTCTCAAAAAAACGTTCTGATAAGTATCATCATTCTACTTTTCTGGGTAGTGAGTTCGATTTGCATTATTTTTTCTCATTACTTTTTGATTGTTTTTAACAGAGGGGCGGAATATAAATATAAATATTATTATTATTATTATTTAGGGAAAAGGGCTTCAGAGAGTCCTTCTTAGAGGATCTTTAAAATTTTATGCCATTTTCTCACCGTTCTACTGTACAGTTATCACTCTGTATCTATAGATTTGGTATCCATGGATTTAAGTATTCACAGCTTGAAAATATTCTTAAAAAAATAATCCAAAAAGCAAACCTTGATTTTGCTATCTTATATAAGGGACACCATTTTGCTATGCCATTGTATATAATGGGACTTGAGTATTCACAGTATTTGGTATGCACAGGGGGTCCTGGAACCAAACCCCAGCAAATATGAGGGAGCAACTCTATATGTAATTTTACACAAAAAGGAGATCTAATCAAGTATCAGGAAATGGAGTAAACCATGTAACAACTTACTATAAAGACTCTGCAGATAGAACAAGCTACTTTTTCAAAAGTATCTTTCCAATATCTGTTTTGATCAGCATTTTCATGCATACTGGTATTTTATGCTAATGCACATTAATGAAGAAATGAGGCAGAACTGATTTATAGTGAACATCTCCAACACTGGTGCTAGCAACACCAATTCCAACATCCCTACTATTGGATATTTTGAGATCACAAAATCCACTGTGCAGGTACAAGTCATGGAGACCCCCCGCCTTTTGCCATTACATATATTTAGGCAACAAAATCAAATATTGAGACATTTTGGCAACAAAAGTGCTGGATATCTTCAGCCTAAGCAAGTTATACCAGCACACAATCACACAGACAAATATATTATTATGCCTACTTAAGCCTCACAAAACGTTTTCTATGCTGATCTTCAGCCAAAACACTATGCCTAGTATCCCCTAATCCAAGTCAAAATAGTGGGATAAAATGATGTCCTGAACCTCTCCAGAGCAGAGAGACAATCATATGAATGGTCAGAAAAACAAGAAAATAACAAGGTTTTTATATGTAAGTATATAAGCATCATATCAACACATTACCATTTTGGCTTCAGAGTGCATTGGAGGGACTTGTGGTGAAGCACATGGATTATTGAGGTTTGGGCCTTGCATTCCCATGATATTGGAGTTCATTGACATTTGACGTTCCATCTTGTGAAGAAAAAAAGAGAAAAGAAATCAAATGATCTTGGAACAACAGTCCATATTCTGGTTTTTCTCTGATGGAGAAGACCTGGGTGGCCTGAAAACATGAGCTCTGTCTCAAGAGTGCACAACTAGAATACCATATGTTGGACCACAACTCCCACCAGTTCTAGCTCATTGAAGGATCTTGGAGTTGCAACACAACATCTGGAATGCCACATGTGGACTATTCCTCACTCATCTAAGGTAGCATTCTCCACCCACAGTGGCTAAGCAGATGCCAATAGGAAGCACATAAGCAGGCCATGAATACAGTAGCTCCCTCCTACTCCTGTTTCCTAGAAACTAGATGTATGGCCATATAAGGTGACAATCGCTTAATTTGAAGTGGAAGGAAAAATATAGCCTATGAAATTATTTTACCCAGCGATCGATGCTAACTTGCCTCTTTAACAAAAGAACAAATTAGTCACCTAGTTTTGAGAGTTGCAGGAATGATTTTTCCTTCCTTTTAGAAAATAACACTCTGGCTCAAGTGGCTTTTAAAACATCACAGTATGAAATTATGTCTGATGCTGTCAGGGCAGTCCATACCAACTTGCTGAAGATACAAATAAAAATGCATGTTCTAGAGTGCTTGAAACTGAAGGCTTTTTCCCACTGGAGCTATTGGATCTGGGGTGGGATTCACACATCTCCCTTAAATTGTTGTACGTTGTTACAACACTGTCAATGGACAAAGCAAAACTAGAAGTATGTTCCCACAAGCCGTGTGTGTGAGAAATGCACAAGGGTTATTTATCCAAACAGTACTGCAATATTTTCAGGGAAATAACATGACATATTAAAGAACATACTTTCTGATACAAATATCCAGGGAAACGGGAGCAGCACATACAGGGATGCATAGCTACTTCAATCAAATGCTTGAAAACATTAGGTTTAGGGACTAAAATCTCCCAGCCACTGGCCATGATGGTGGGAACAATGCTGGGTGTTGCTATTCAAATCACCTAATATTTACAAGCTCTGCCTTTCCCATTCTTGGCTTGAGAAAGCAATCAGATATAGGCAGCATAGAAAAGCATTTATTTTCTATGTCACACTGCCACTGCTGCTTTATATTGGACTTTAATGGTAGGTCAGCTGCTTCTGAATTGAAACAGTGACAAGGACTTTCAGGCTGAGAAACATGTTTGGCAGTACAGTACAAAGAAACTGGCCTGAATATGATTCAGAGGCAATAACCCAGATTTCATTGGACATCAGGAAACGTACAACAGTAAAATGGCAGTGTTGTGATTTTAAAAAAATTGAAATGGAGTTTTGGGCTTAAATGATGTGAGGGAAATATATTTAGGCCACACTGAAACTGGACACAAATTTAAGGGGGTGTGTGGGATTTCTTTCAAAGGGTTTTCCATTTGAGCCATACAATTCTTTGTTTTGTTTTGTTCTTTTACTGTTTTAATGGTGAGACCTGTAGGACTTACTCCCTCTCTCCCTACTAAGATGTAAAATTTCCAGAAATTCTAAAGCCATGGGGGGAAAGCTGGGTTCTTTTTTTTCCACTAGGTTCTTTGTTTCAGAGGGGAAAGTGGATTTTTTTCATAAAATTGAAAAAAAAAATACAATATTAGCCCACTTCACAGACTAAAAGTCACCTTGTTACTTTAGGAATGTAAAATGCCTTCTATATAACTTGGCTTGGCATAGAAGTATCATGTCTAATATATAAAAAGTATACATTGTCCCTCCGTATCTGTGGATTTGGTATCCATGGATTTAAGTATTCAAGGCTTGAAAATATTCTTTAAAAAATAATAATCCAAAAAGCAAATCTTGATTTTGCCATGGACACCATTTTGCTGTGCCACTGCATATAATGGGACTTGAATTTTCATAGATTTTGGTATCCACGGGGTATCCTGGAACCAAACCCCAGCGAATATGAAGGGACAACTGTAGTTATTTTTTCAGAAAGTAATTACAAATTGAATTTATTTTTTTTCAAATTTCTATTTTTTATTATAAATGTAGCTACAAGATCCTGAATTATAAGGCATCTCTCTTGCTTTTGTTAGTTTATTAGGGAACTGGGGAAAAAACCCAATTAAACACGAGAAACCACCAGCATTAGCAAAACAAAAACTGAAATGCACAGATATAGGATGGGGGACACATGGCTTGATAGCTGTGTATGTGAAAGGGATGTAGGAGTCTTAGTGGACCACAAGCAAAATCAACTAGTTCGATATCAGTTGTGTATCCTTCTACCCTCTGGTAGCTTTCAAGCCCTGGGAGGGGCCCCTATTGCTGTTACTTACTGATGGAAAGAGGAGGGAAGGGAGATGTGATTCAGACCATTAGGTAGCCGTTCTAGTCAGTTTGGGGTAAGGGGCGAGAGAGGAGAAACAAGGGCACACTCACTAATGGAGTACACCCTACATTTCCTTCCCCCAAGAGCCTAGAGCAGCCATATCTTCATGGTCTTAATTGCATCCCCCCCTCCCTCCACATCCCAACTGGTAAGAAGCAGCAGCAGCCCCTCCTTGGGACTGGTGGCTGTATGTGGAGAGGGAAGGTTTTGGAATGGAGTGCAAGGACAAGAGAATATTCCCCTGTGCGCCACCCCCAAAAGGACATAAGCATGCATTAGCCACACTGATGTTCATGCATGCCACTAAAAAGGATGCTGATTATTGTCCTAACATTGTAGATCAGGTGCTGTGTAGATTCTGCAAGAAAACGTATGACTCTAAAGGAATAAAATGTCCTGTTCTGCAGCACAAGCGTGTGAGTATCTGTGTGTGTGCATGCCTTCAAGTCAGCTGTTGACTTAATGGTGACCCCATGATTCTCATAGGGTTTTCTTAAGCAAGGAATCCTCAGAGCTGGATCTGCCAGTTCCTTCCTCTGAAAGATAGACTACAGCACCTGTTATTTGTTGGTGGTCTTCCATCTAAGTACTAACCAGGGCTGACCCTGCTTAGCTTCCAAGATGAGACAGGATCTGGTGCCTTTAGATTGTTGCTGCATGAGAGTATATAAAATGTGATACATTTTTCTCTACTTTTATACACACACACATGAGGTATACTTACTGGCATCAGCACTGCGGAGGATCCAGGCATGGTAGGATTCGGCAGAGTCCCTGGCATAGACGCAGGCATGGGCTGTCGTTGTCGGTTGTGCAGGTGTAGTAATGATGATAGTGAGCCTGGGACAGGCCTAAAATGAAGGGAATGAAGCACAGGGCTGAAACATACTGAGGAAAACATTCTTACATAGCAAAAAGAGTAGCATTTCACAATTATGAATGGGAACAACTGAAAATCTCTATGGTATTCCAGTGTTCAGTCTTAATAACCTTCCTGTTTCAGGGAGTTTGTTTCCAGTTTGGGGGGCTGTGTATATTTGTTTGTGTGTGTGGAGGGGAAGCGGGGGGGGGGGTCTTAACATTGAATCAGATTTTTGAAACTGCATTAAATTTATGATAGTTTTTCTTGAATCATTACTCTCTGAGGAACTAAAAATGGTTTTGAATGGAAAATTTGCAGTCAATAATATTTCTGAATTTGTGTGAGGATCTCTTCTCTTCTAAAACAGTAGACATTTGTAATATATTATTTTACACAATTACAATTTATGTTCTTAAGAATCAGGTTGCCCCCATATGTGTGGTGGATACGTACCAGGACTTACTGTTTATAAGTGAAACTGCAGATAATAGTGAACTGCCATAAAATACCATAGAATTGCGCTGGAGGACTTCCAGTGGAAGTTGATCATAGAGTCACACTGGAGGACCTCCAGCTGCCTAGAGAGACCCTCCAGCTGCTTAGAGAGGCCTTCCACCCAACCACAATTAAATGAAACTGTGGTTACCAATACCATGGATCTGTGGCGGGGCGCAACTGTATTTGCAACTGGTTATTTCAATTCTGTGGCAATCGAAGCTCCTGTAAGGAAGGGCAAGATGTTGTTGGTGTACTCCAGGTCTTAGGATTTGTATTTTTAAAAAATTTTAAAATGCATGTTGCCTTTTTGTCACCCTTTCCAGAATAATGACACCAGCTTTTAGGACTTAACATTTGTAATATCAAATAGTAGCAGATGCTATAAAATAAGTGGCACATTGCTCGTCCGAGTGGCTGCACATGAAACCGGGAATCCATTAAGTGAACATAAAACAATGTGTCTGTGAAATAATCTGGGAACTCAAAATAAAGAGCTTAAAGAAGTTGTAAATAAACATACAGTATATTGCTTGCTCTTCTTACACCATTTGATGTTTGAATACAGTCATCCCTCTGTATCCACGAGTTCTCATCCACCAACTATGGCTCACAAATATTTGGGAAAACACTTTCCAAAAAGCAAACCTTACTGTTCACCATTTTCTATAAGGGATGCCATTTTACTTGAGCATCCATGGATTTTGGTATCCATTGAGGGTCCTGGAACCAAACCACAGATAATATTAAGGGCCCACTGTATATATCTCTCATCTTCTTTTTTTAATATCTCATATAGTGGTAAAGTATTAGGAAACATGATTTTTGTTATTCCAGTTCAGATATCTCGGGATTGCATATGCACAGCAGTACTTTCTACCTTCTTTCCCAATTGCTTTCCCTTGAATCCCATCTTGGGAGAAAGGTGGGATATAAATCCAATAAATAAATAAATAAATAAAATATTACAAATAGCTCTTAGTGATCTCTCCCCTCCCATCAGCCAATTGGGAGTAAGACAGCAACATACATATGGTTTCACCAGCTTCCTTCTTTAAAAGATATACACAGATACTCTGTATTGACTACTGTACTTAGTTATGTAACATCTCCTGGCTTCCACATCTTGGATTTGCTTTTTAAAAAACTTTTCGGCAGCAGCAACTGGTGACAATAAAATGCAGGTAATTCACTCGTGCCCGCCATATTAATTTGCAGGCATGCCCATTTGAACAACAAACCCATATAGCTTCACATGCCTGTGATCTTGAAAAAAACAACCGTGGAGACAAATAAAGCTGCTGTGAATTGGTTTTAGTGTGCATCAATCCACATTTTATTGCCTCATATACCAGCCCTAGGTTACAAATCTATAACTGCAATATTGCAATATTGAATGCCAGCTGCATTTTGTACTGGTGCACACATATGCACAATATCAAATGAAGACTTCTATACTTATCTGGTATGACAAATAAAAAAGCTGAAAATTGTAATCCCATGAAAAAAGTTAAAGGACACAATCCCAAGTACACATTCCCCACCAACTGCAGGAGTTAACTTCATTCATATGAATTGCAATGAAAGCAATGTCCCTGTACAGATGGAGGACAGAGGAATCTAGAAGACTTCTTTATCAGCATGTGTGTGTGTGTGTGTGTGTGTGTAGCTGAATATCCCAAGAATACTCAGACAAAAAGCAGAAAGCACCGTATCCCTTTAGGCAGTAAACTAGGCTGACTGATGTGCCAGTGTTCTACAATTTTTTTTATTTTGATCAATTTCTACTTCTTATATGTCTTTTAAAAAGATCAAGTGTATGCATGATTGCTATAAACCAGGGATAGGCAATTTGTAGCCCTCCAGATGTTTTGGACTTCAGCTCCTGCATTCTTCACCTAACCTCACCACTGATGTCAAGAATGGATCAAAGTAAAACCTCACCACCTCACCACATCATTGTTTATCTTGGCTAGGGCTGATGGTTGCTGCAGTCCAACAACATCTGGACATAGATTGGTAGAAAGAGCTTTGCATGGCTCATTAACCATCAGTGAGCTCACAAACCTCATCTGTTTACATTAACATTGAAAGAAGGGAAGGTTCGGCACATTACGCTGCTGTGTCAGTGTTAAGAGTACTACTAGAAATCATAAGATGGATACAGAAAATGGCACAAATATTTTGGCTGTCACTGTAGATCAAAAGTGGAATGTTTTGTGGTTGCTTGCTTCAAAAACATTTTTCTTCCACAGTTTGACATTTGCCAAATGAACACAGTAAAAATCCCACAGGCTGATTGCTGGCTGGGAGTAATGGGATTTGTAGTACAGTACATCTAGAGAAGACTAGTTTATGGCATGCTATCTAATAGCCTATGCAAGTAAGCTTTGTCACTCATCTGCTGCATCTCTTCCTATCTGATTATCCAGGCTAGTGTACAGTAGGACCCCCATATCCACTGGGGATGTCAGGGGATGATAGAACACTCAATCAGCTGGGCCCATAACCACTGTCAGGGGATGACAGGACACTCAATCCCAGGCAGAAGCCAAAAACTATCTCAGTAGACTTAGTAGCATCCCGTTCCCAAGAATACTCACACGCAGAGTGTTTGACATCCATATAAGCAGGAGGCACTTTTATCTTCAAAGTCAAGCAGGTGCAATATGTACAAATATTTACAATTGAAGGACAAACTGCTTCACCAGGCATCAGCATTCACAAGAAGAAGAGACGTGAGCTCTGTTCTGAGCTCTCTTATATACCCAGTTACAGGGCATTGGCTTACTCAATCACATAATCTTACACACCAATAAGAACCCTCCTTCTGTAGCTGTGGCATGACTAGGCAGTTCATGGAGTCAGCCATTATGACTCAGCATGATTCTGCAGTTGTTTGGCCATTTTATAATAGAGTTCAGTCTCTAACTCCTGACAGGGGGTTGGTTCTGGGGGAGGGGGCGTGGATACCAAAAACCATGGATAATAGTGAACACCATTGAAAATAATGGGACTTCTGGTTTAAAATACCATAGATTGCCTTGGAGGACCTAGAAAATGGCTAGAGAGGACACATTTTCTAGGAAGACTCTATGGTGGGTGTGCTGTTTTGTGTCCCGTGGATAAATGAATCAGTGGATAATGAATCGGTGGATACGAGGGTCCTACTGTAGTCTTATGTGGCATTTTCATGCAAAGGAACAGAAACCAAGAAAATTATGTGGGTACAATCCTGCCCACTGAGAGAGAATTGGTTGATTTTGCTTTACCCTGGTTGTTACTTCATAAACTGTCCTAATCTAAACTTTGGACAATATGGTCAGAAAAATATTAAATTACAATGGGGAAACCCCTATGTTTAAATTCAAGCTTGCCACAAATGGAGACCTTTAAAATTCAAGTTCTCAGTACATTTAATTTTTAAGTACTGATAAAAATGATACAAAGCCAAGAGGTGAAGGATAAACACGGAGACATTTTCTTAATGCTTCTGCATTAAAACACTGGGTTTGTGTCAGGGATTAGATAGAAGGCAGCACAATTTCCATGTAACTTTGCACCAGTTATCTGTTGCTTCTCAAGGGATTTTTTTAAAAAAGCGAAACCATATCATCATTTTATATGACTATTTTAAATTAATGCTGCTATATATACTGTATTGTTGCTCTGCCAGAAGTGGCCTTACTTGCCAGGGAATCTAAACCACAGTGACTGGATATGAATTCTGTGTCTTACATCTTCCAGTAATGTTTCTTTTAGATTTAGTTCATTCTGTCTGCTGTGATTTTATTGGAAATAAGAAACTACACTGGCCAATAATCCAATGAAACATATGCTAAGGATTCTGCTATCCAAACAACATTCCTACATTACGCATTACTCTAGCCCAGACAATAGATTTTTGTCTTTCCAAAGTTAGTGATCCCGTGGCATCACTGGGTCACCCTAGTGACATCACCAGACCGCAGTTTATGACATTATCATGGCCTCGTCTTGTGAGTCTCTAGGAATGGACCTAGAAATCCCATTAAGAAACTATGAACAAGCTTAATCATAGTTTTGTGTGATGTCACACTTAATGCAACAGAGACATGCACAGCAATATTTTTCAAATACTTTCTTCAGATTACTCACACATACAGATGGGAAATTTACTTTTTCAAAGTAATTTGCTATGTTACTTGTTACACACATAGTAAGTAATTATTAACAATAAAGTAGTTAATGTTACTTTTATTTAAAAAATGCTATTCATTGTATTACTCTGGTAATTTTGTACTTTGGTACTTTTTGTTTATATCCTTTTTAAAATATTAAAAAGAAAATTGTGTGATTTTAAGGGCAGAATCCTTACAAAATGCCTCCCATCATTTTTAGCCCCTCCACCAAATTAATAAGAAAACAAAACACATAAATGTAAAAAAAAAGAGATGTTGTTACCAGTAATTACTTTATTTTTAAAGAACTGCTTTTACACCCAAAGTAACACGTTGTATGTAAAGTTACATGCAATATTTTACCGTGATTGAGGAAAAAAGAATAAATATAAATTGTTACTACAAAGAACTATATCGAAGATCTCAAAATTGCCAATAGATTCTATGCATTTATATCTATAAAGGAAAGGTGGAACATATTTCAAAGCCATTATCTTCTGGCAATTAATTGGCAGAATCACAATATCTTCTTTTTGTCTTTTCCTCCTTTTCCTTTCCTTTGCTTTTTATTTCCTTTTTTATTATTATTTTTGAATTCTGTAACTTTTATACTACGTTAATAATAACTTTAAAATGTAAGATACACATTTTACTGTTTATTATTTGATAACACTAACAACCATGGTTAAAAAAATATATGATAATGAAGAAATCTGAAGCTCTCACTGAAATTAGGATTTGGCAACCTGCACATTCCTGAATAGTTTTACTGAATTATATGAATTTTAAAAAAATTCTTATCTTTCTAATTGGTTTGTTATTCTCTTTTAATTTTAGTTCTGTGCTCCAAATGTATTTAGTTAGTTTTAACTGCCTGAAACGTTTGCTGATAGACGCAGGAATAAGGAGACCAGACAGAATAAAGAGACCTCACATATAAGCTGGGTTGTGAAGGGCCACTTTTATTCAGCTATAATCTATTTAACCCCTTTCTGAGAGATCTGCAATGGGGGGAGCAACCTAGTGTGGGAACCGATGAGTCAGGAGATCAATTCCCAAAGACCCTCATCAACTTCCTTTGGGCGAAAACACCTGAACCCCAGGGAGAACCCATAAGCTGGGTTGATTCCCTGTCAGTCTGCATCTGGAAGGCCGACGCAAAAGTCCCTCCTGCAAGTCACAGGACTTAAAGAGAGGGTTTATTCCTCAGGCCAGCCCCAAAGGACGTAACTTTCCCTCCTTTACCAACTGAGAGGTGTCTCAATGCCCAGGACCTAAAATAGGTGGCAGTTCCAGATCCCTCCTTCACCTCCAAAAAGGGGAAGGTGCCAAAGGTGCTCACCGAACTACCAAATCTTGCCCTTTACCTGCCAAGCGACCACATATTGAAGACACCACCCTAAGCCAATTATCAAATCCTGGGAAGCCTATCTTTTTAGTTGAAAGGGGGAACAAAAATTAATAAATACAAACTTATGTCGATCATTGTACCCTGAGCCACATCAGAAGGTAAAACACACACACACACCAGTTTAAAAGCTACCCAGAAAATTCTGAGTTCAGGAGCAGCTATTGAACAAAAGTAAAAACGCAGAACCAAACACCCAGTCTCTTTGCATATATATCAAGAGGAAGACTACAGTGGGGCTTTAATCCATAATAAACTCTGTCACTGAATGAGTCGTTTTCAGATTGATAAAATACATGATTCAACAACCTGGCTTTTAAAAACCCACTAACTATGCAATCCTTTTTTTTTTTTAAATGTTATTCTACACAACCTATCAGGGAAACCTGATTCTTAAGGTGTCTGACATAAAACAAGCAGCCTCCAGGATAAGTGCTTGGAGCTCTACAGCCAGGCCTTTCTCTACTGTGTACAGGCCCTTTATAGAACTTTCTACCTTCATAATAAACTTAGGTGTTAGGCCATTTGACAGAAACTTGTTTTGGCTTGACTTGTGCTGTTTGCGCAGGTAATCCTCCAGAGTCCATATGGTAGGAATTTTACTTACATGTTCCAGAGCCAAAATGTTTTCTGAAATTGATTTAATGAGCCTGGGAATAGGGGTCTTGGGTAAAAAGGAAATTATTTGTATATATTAAAAAACAGCAAATAAGCTACCTTGCTGTCCTCACTCTCACCCTCAGCTCTGCTTAGCTCTGCAAGTCTGCATCTGCTTTGCAGTTGGGAAATTACTGTTTTTGTTGGGTGTGTGTTTTTTTCTTGGTAGCACCTTGGAACTTTTCAGGGTTTTCCTGGATGGAAAAATACACACTTTTGAATTCCAGGGTCCATTTTTGCCTAAACTAATTAATAAAAAAAATTATGTGTATATACAGTCTACTATCAAAATTGGCAGGGGTGTGCATGATGATCACCTGGTTCCTAGGTGTTTTATAGTGTCAGGTCCAATGAAGCAATGTGCTTGACACCCAAAAAACTGTATGATTGGAAAATGAAGTAAACCAGTTCTCATAAATAGCTGACAGGGAAGGGTCAAAGATCCTTCTCCAGTCTGTAAAAAGGTGAACTCTGTAGATTACAAGTTTTCCTGTCTTCCTTGTACGGCCACAACATTATGCTATATACAGTGGGTCCTTAATATCTTCTGGAGATTGGTTTCAGAACTCCGTGGATACCAAAATCCATGGATGCTCAAGTCCCATTATGTACTGTGATATAGTAAAGCGGTGTCCCTTATAAAAAATGGCAAAACCAAAGTTTGCTTCTTTTTTTTTAATATTTTCAAGCCATGGATGGTGGGATTTGTGGATGACAAATCTGTGGACACAGAGGGCTGACTGCATTGTATGCCATGCAGAGGTGATGTAGACTTTTGGCCAGACAGATTGAAGTCTATTGCTGTGGTATCATACTTTCCCATGTTGTTGGGGCTGGTGCTACCATTTGCCAGAGTGATGCAACTGTCTCAGGGGGCAGATCCTAGGGCAGCAGTGGTAGTTCTGAGTCTCAGAGTCCTTTCCTCCTGACCCCCTGACTATTGCACTTTGTTGGAGGACACAATGCAGGATGGCTTGTTTTGATCCCCTAAATTAGCCTGCTATTTTCAAATGTGGTGGGAAAATGATATCCCATAGCCAGTACAGAACTGAGATGCAAATAGGGTTCCAGTCAGCTTCTGTATATCTAAACTGTTCCTTGTGCTTATTCCCCATCTTTCATCTCAGGCAGCAAAAAGTCTTAGGTTGGCGTTCATGCTATGGATTCTAAAAGGCAGCTGCATCCTATAGTAATGACAATGCTAGCAAAGGTTTATTAACAATTTTGTACTGTATCTATCCATGCCTAAAGAATATTTAACATACTTTGTCTTACCTATTCATTTCTTACTTTCAGTACTAAGCACTACAAATAAGAATTAGTAAATTCCAAATGAGCAAGTACAATTGAAAAAAATGAAACTCGTTGGCAGCACTGCATTATAAGTGACTTCATAAAACACTAGGATTTTATCTATTTACTGTAACCTGTAATCTTCTTACATATTAGACATGCATTGGATGAATGGAAAAATCCCTACACATTTTGGCACTTGTTAATATAATGATGACACAGATCAACTCTACCAAACAGAAAGATGTAGGGAGCAGTTATAACATGGGTTGAAGAGATTAGACAGAATAGCATGCTGACTGTGATAAAAACAGAAGATACTCTACAATATACTGTATATTGAGACATGTGCAATGTTGACATAGTAAGAGACCTTGGAGAAGTTTATATTTTGGACTACAACTCCTAGAATCACCCTTGGTGAAACAACTCTGTAATGTAATACAGCAGCTATAAGAGAAAAATAATAACTAGACTTCCAAAATGCAGTAAGTTGGGCAAGTCACACTCTCTTAGCCTTAGAAGAAGGCAATAGCAAATCTCCTCTGAACAAATCTTGCCAAGAAAACCCTGTCATAGGTTCATCTTGGGATCTCTATGAGTTGGAAAGAACTTGAAGTCATGCAACAACAGTTAGGGTAATGGCCAAAACTGTTAATTGTTTATTTCAGATTTCAGGAAGTGTAGTAAGAGCTGGTGTAGAATTGTGGCTCAGAACAGAGGGAGCCTATAATTCCCTCTGTTTCTAGCCACCAGACTATGAGCACTGTAGATTATGTGTCCAAAAAGGCACCATCCTTGCACAGGAGGGAGGTATGAGCAGATGTGTGGGAATTCTAGGGTTTGGCATGTCTTATACTATGTGAGATTTTCAATCCATCTAGCCCAGTCTTGTCAAGATTGGCCAATGTGCATTAGGTTTTCAGGCAGGGACTGAAGTTGGGACTAGATTCCATGCTCTATCAATGAGATAACCATTTTCCATAGTAAAACAGTCTGGTGAAAAAGAATCTTACAGGACATTAATAATAATAATAAATAATAATAAAATTTATTTATATCCCGCCCCTCTGCAAGCAATCGGGGCGGCTTACAATGATAAAAGAAGGCATTAGAAGAAGGTATCAACAAACGAAAAAAGTAATGTGAGAGAGAAGGGCAATAGCTAAGTGGGTTGGACACCTTGTTCCCTTCTTTATTTTTTCTAAGCAACCACTTGTTACACAGAATGCCCTATTTCTGCCTTCTTCAAGGAAATTAGTCTTTGTTCTCCCACTGTCAGATGTAATAATATGGGTTCCACTCCCCATAATGACTATTCACTATCACATGTGTATGTAGAGAAACAAACGGAAGAAAATGAAGGGCATGTGTGTCCCAATGCACATACAAGCAGGCACCCCATCTAAAACATAATGCAACACCTGTTCACATCAGGTGCCAATGTTGTCTATCAGCACTGTCTTGCATTTCAGTACGGAGCAGGACATGGACTGGCCTATAATTTGAATGTATATGTGAATATTTACTTCAGTAAAGATAATGCAGTGTGGATGGACAATAGCCACATCCTCAGCCACATTCTGTTGCTGTCATTAACTGTCGTCAAGTCAACCTTGACTTATGCCAACCCATTCATCCGATCTCCAAGTAACCCCATCATCAACTGCTCTGGTCTTTCAGGCTCAGGGCCATGGCTTCCTTGACTGAGTGTATCCATCTGGAATGTGGTCTTCCTCTTTTCCTATTGCCAAACATTATTGTCTTTTATAGCGAGTCATATTTTTCAGGATATGGCCAAAGTACAGCAGTCTCAATTTAATCAGTTTAGTCATCTTGGCTTTTAGGGAAAGTTCAGGCTTGATTTGCTCCATGCCCATTTATTGGTCAGAGGAAAATCTGATTGGCTGATCACTACAGTACTTAATCATACCATGAGGAAAAAGGGACTGAATCAGAAGTACATTTGCCCTTCGTATTCGCTGGGGTTTGGTTCCAGAACCCCCCATGGATACCAAAATCCGTGAATACTCAAGTCCCATTATATGCAATGACATAGCAAAATGGTGTCCCTTATATTAAATGGCAAAATCAAGGTTTGCTTTTTGGATTATTATTTTTTAAATAATATTTTCAAGCCGTGAATACCTAAATCCGTGGATACAGAGGGACAACTGTATTCTGAGGCTACAAACAGACATGCGGGAGCTGAAATACCTAAAGCATATATGGGTATTTGGCTTTTCCCCCCGAGGGGTTTATCACATGCATCAACATCCTGCTTTTTGCATTAAAAAATCCCAACCCTTATGGAAATTTACCAAAGCACCAATTAAGAGCATTCACTCTGCACTAGGGGGTCCTCATTTCAAGACCATACAACTTACTATCTAATTTTTCTCATCATATAGCTGACTATCTAAGCCATTTTGATATGCCTGTACAAACACTAGAATATCTGGCTACCTCTCGGGAATACCATTTTTCAAGCTTTGCTGGTTGTGGGAAAGCGGGAGGGAGGAAGAAAAGAAACCTAGGTTTTTAAAATACATATATTTAAAATTACATTATATTGTTTGTATATACTGTACTGATATTAGTCCAGTGGGCCCTTGATATCTGCTGGGGTTTGGTTCCAGGACCCCCCAAGTATACCAAAATCCATGGATGCTCAAGTCCCATTGTATACAATGGTGTAGTAAAATGGTGTCCCTTCTATAAAAAGGCAAAAATCAAGGTTTGCTTTTTTTGGGGGGGGGTTGAAATATTTTCCAGCCATGAATGGTTGAATCTGTGGATGCAGAATCCGTGGATACAGGAAGCCAACTGTATTTTCTTAGTTCTATTTTGTGGTTTTAATTGGTTTAGGTGTTTTTTTATTTGTATGGGATTATTTGGGGACCCCAGGATTTTTTCAAGTTGGGGGGTCTCAACATTGGCATCGAAGTTGTTATTAATTTTGACTACTTGCTGGTACAAGTACGTACTTGAATCCATTATCATCCTTAAATATAAAGACTCTTACAAGCACAGTGTGTCCATAGAAGTAGCCTCTATGTGTTCAGTAAAGGTTGCTGCCAAGTAAGTGTGTACAGTATAGCAGGCAGCCTTTGTTATTCCTGGAAGGGCCAAACAACAACTACAGTCTTAATATGCCTTAGTGATTCATCATTTAGTATACTTCTGATTGATAATGCTTGAGGAGGCTAGATTACATAGGAGTCTTGATGCTTCAATTTTGCCAGATCAGCCCCCACTGTATAGTGTTAAGAGGGGCTTGAGCACTCTTGCCCCACTGTTCCAAGGTCCATGGAATTCTTGCTATGCCTATTATTAATTGCAAAACACTGTGTGTGGAATTTCTTTTCATGAACTGTACAGATCCGTGTATCGGCTGAACCAATATCCATGTTTCAATTAACTGTGGGACACAAAATAGGGGTCATATACCATAGAGTCATGCTGGAAAATGCCTAGAGAGGCATCCTCTCTAGGCATCTTCTAGTTCCTCCAATACAACTCTATGGTATGCTTTTACCAGACGTCCTTTATTTTAATGGGCTTTGCACTTATCCACAGTTTCTAGTATCCATGGTAAGTCTGGGAACTAAACCCCCACAGATATGGGGAGTCTGATGGTATTTCTTTAAATAAATAAATAAATAAATATTAAATGCCCACCCACCACAATCACTGCATTTAAGAATGTTTGCTGTGGTCAGGATATTACACCCTATGATAACAAGAGGTCACAAACACTCCTGAGTAGTTGGAGCTGATGGCAACTGTAGTCTGAAATATCTGGAGGGACAAGAGTGCAAAGGCTGCTCTGGAGAAATGATTGAGTCCACATGGCTTGAAATGGAGGGGAGAAGAAGAAGAAGAGGGAGAGGGCAATAATCCTTTCACAGGAAGGAAGGAAGGAAGGAAGGAAGGAAGGAAGGAAGGAAGGAAGGAAGGAAATCCCTTTTGTGCACTAGACCTACAGGATGCATAACTATTTCAAAGCCTAGTTTTCAACCAGGAATGGATTCACCTGTAAAGAGATACTTGGAAGGGCAACCATTTTTTTCTTTCATACTTTTATAAAAAGGCATGTAAACCTTCCTTTAAACCTGGTTTTACTGTTCAAATATTTCAAATAATTTTGATGCAATTAGGTATTTCAACACCAACTTGCCAAACAAAGCTGAGATTTTCCTCTGAAAATGAGAAAGCAAATTACAGTAGACGCATGAAAACAAAGACTCAACAGTTTCTCCAGTGCGGGCTTGTTACCATGAGCTAATAATTCCAGACTTTAAGCAAGCCGAGTCTCCTTTTTAAAAAAAAAAAATGGTATGCCTCTAGGCAAAGCATTTCTACTAAAAACTATTGAGGCATGGAACAAGGCAAGGTGTGTGAGCTAATGTAGGATTGTTCAGCCACTAAGCCAACTCCTGTGGCACCTGAACTGCTCTGCACTGACAGATTATTTCTCCACATACACTTGTAAAAACACACTGCTTAAGGTTAAAACCCGTTTAAGCTTTTCTTTTCAATTAAAATATCAAAGATGACAGCACGTGTTTTCACTGTCCCCCAACTGTGATAGACGCCAAGGCCAGAGTTACAGAATCCTGTCCTCTAGTTTAGAGATAGCTGTCTCACTTGGGGCCAATTAGATGGAAACCTATTCCCTGTCTCACTGTATGAGGGGCCTAACAGAAGCCCCCAAGAATCAAGGCTTCCTCAGGGACACATCAAGACTTACATGTTTCTAAGTGGACAAAACCGCACAGAAGTGAGAGCATGAGAAGCATCCTTGATCCTTTCAGATAACTGGAAACCTAGGAGCCCAGTTGGACCATTGATAAAATAGTCACTGGTCCTGAAAGGTTTATGTGATGTGGAAGGGCAGCAAATAGGGATGTAATTCTTCTTGTATACAAGAACAAAATATTTATTCCTGCTGGGTATGATTACAAGCAGGTTTTCACATTTTTTATAATGTTTTACATATCACATTCCTTTGCAAATAATTCATTAGTTTAAAAAAAAATCCAAACCCTGCTTTTTGCATAATTTTTTATGCAAAATGCTGCTGATTTTGCATAATTTTTTATGCAAAATCAGCAGCATTTGTGCAAACCCCCCCACAGCACCCTCCAAAAACCTATGATTTTTGCACATTTTTAATAAACAAAAAATAAAATAAAATCCATAAATGAAAAAACAAGACAACCTCATGGTGGTTGAAGTTCCCCCCCACCCCACACAAACAGCGTGTTTCAATGTCTCCAGAACCAGAAAATTTATGAGCATTTTTTGTTCACTACCAGTAAGTACTGTGAAGCATGCCATGCAAGCATGGTGAGAAGATCAGATACCAGCACATGAAATCCCCTGAATAAATGGCATTGTGTAGTGTGATGTAGATAAGGGGATAGATCTAGACTGGCAGTGCAAACCTAGCTCAAATATGTGCCAGTTGAGGAGGGAATAGGATTACGCTCAAGCATCTTCTGCCAAATGAAATGTCCTCCTGCTGCAGAACCTTCTGTCAGTTGATCTCAAAATCTGCCCTACAGAGAAATCTTATAGCAGAACTGTTCTGTTTGCTACAATCTCCACAGAGGTACTGAAATGGGGTTGGGAAAGTAGTGAAGGAGCTGAATGCACACCTCACATAAACCTCCTCCAACCCAAGGACACAAGGCAAGCACAAAGTAGCCAGACTGAGTGTAGTTCTAAGTAATTCTCAACATCACTTTCCCAGGAGGCTTTTGTATTCATCACAGCTTCAGATGGCCCTTAGCTATCTCGCCCAATTTGGACTGCACACTGCAGACAATGGGCCTTAAAAGTTAAACTAACATGGACATGATTCCAATGGTCTGTTTTAAATACAGGTTGACCCCAGTATCCATGGAGGATACATTCCAAGACCCCACGTGGATACCTGAAACTGTGGATAATAGGCAACCCTATTATTTTCAATGAAAAGAATGCTGGACATTGATCATAGAATCACACTGGAGGAACTAGAAACATACATTGGAGGAACTAGAGAGAACATATATTCTTGGATGTGGATAAGTGAAACCCTGGATACTGAATCCGAGGATACGGGTGTTGACCTGTATAGTTATGGCCTACATCCAATTGTTAGTCCAAACTAGAGTCAACTACTAAATATGAATTTAACCCCCCCCCGCCGATCTACTTGAGTTGAAACCAGCAATTAGATTTAGGACAAAGTCTGCATCCAATCCAATATGCTGGACTTCAGCTGGATTTGGACGTGATTCCAAATACCTGCTTCGCCATGAAACTCAGTGGGAGACCCTATATCAGTCATTATCTCTGTACCCAACTTATCTTAAATTATGGACTTATGAGAAGATAAAATGAGACAACCCCATGCAAGGTATTATTAACTTCTTGGGGAAAGGGAAGGATATGTTGGGAATATGAAGATATGCCACAATAACAATAAATGCTCCAAAATTTGGGTATTTAGGCTTTTATTGTATCATTTTCCTTTCCAGAAAGAAATCACTATTCTACACACAGCACAGGATATGTGTGATACAAACCTTTAGGAAGTTCAGTAGACTGCCCTTACTAATGTCAGCCTGTCTGCCACTGAGTTCACAGGCAATAGACTGAAAGCATAAACAGGTGTAAATATATGAAACATATGTCCAACATTTTAAAAGAAATACTCAAGAACCAACAACCCTGACAGCAAAAAGACTAATCTCCACAGAAAGGCATTTACTATTATCTCATGATTCCCCACATTGATTCCTTTCCTAGCCATCTACAAACTCCCCACCACCACCACTTACATACTCTCCTACACGTACACAAAAGACTCCCAATGTGGAGCTTTAACAAAGTGATTCTATTTGTGCAGCAAAGCATACACTATTCTGTGTTCCTTCCCAGTCACAATTTGAGCTCGCTCTGTTCCCTTTCAAGTGCTGTATTGAACATGAACTTGCAGCTGATTTTGTGGTTGGAGTCCATTTGTTTTCACATCAATGAAATTAATTTCCATTGGAAACTGCATCTGAGGCATTTAATCAAAATGGTCCTAAAATAATTCTGAAAAGCTCATCTGTCTCCAATCTATATAGTGCTTTAAAAATTGGACATGTGCCCTGTAATAATATTGCACTTTACAAAGCTTAATGCTCTGCACTTCTGAGTATCGGTTACATCAAGACTCTGGTAAATTAAAACAGGCCGAGATTCTGATTTACATTGATTTATAAATATATAGACAAAACTACACTAACTCTATTTCAAACAAAATGGAATCTGAAATTCAGAGACACTGAATGTTATAACTATGTTCCCTTACTCCTAAAATGTGTATTATGAAGCTCTGTTATTATTTTTTCACTGAGCAGCATTTTCAAGAGGGTGTCGCAGAAAGAAGTAGGTGGCTAACCCTTTCCCACCAGCCATTTTTCTGCTCAAATGCATACTCAAATGGCTTCCTCTCCCACATAGTTTACAGATGCATGCTTATGAGAGAACACAGTCAGTGATCTTAAGGCAGATTTCTGATGGAATGCTGGACACCATCTCCTTCAGCTTGAACAGAGGCCGTAACTTTTTAATCACACTATGTGCGCATCAATGTAAGAGTGACCTATAGACTGTTCTATGAATGGTCACTATTAATAAAGGAATTATTACTGTTTCACACTTCATTAATTTCAGTTCCCCCAAGACCTCGCTGTCTACAACAGGAATGCATAACAATGACCTACATCTATTTTAAGTAGAGTAGACACATTTGCTCAGTTGTTGAATGGTAAATCAATACTTACATAGGGCTTGTCTAGATGGATTCTGCCCGCCCCCCTCCTGTCTTGGAGCCCTGAAGTTCTAACAGGGCTTTTGGCCCATTTTGCCCCAAGGCAGTCCTCACGACACCTGAGCAAAGACAGGGCTAATTCTATATCATGGCTGTGTTTTAAAGAACTGGTCTACTTTCTGCAGCAATTCCCCATCAGTACTACAGGTGGTTAAAATCAGAGTCTGAATGTTCCTTTACATTTTTTTTAAAAAGAAAGAATATACCTTACAAAATTTCCCTGAATACTTTTATATGGTCTAATAGGCCAGGTGGCATTCAAACTATGCTTGACTGCGTGTAAGTGCATTAACCCACACAAATTCCATTAAGTAAATATAGAGCTGAAACAACAGAGAGCCAACTGTAATCTAGCCTTCAGAATCACTGTGTTTAAAAAAATATCTTTATTGACCTCCAGGTTCCCAGGGGAGCAAAAATTCCAAATGATTAGCAGGTTCTGGTGTAGCTCTATTAGAAACTACACAGCCATGTGAGAAGCTTGAGGAATGCCTGTGGTTCTAGTAGGAAACTCTAAATTTGCTGCTGAGCCCCAGGGAACAAAAGGATCTGGGAAAAGCCTTGCCAGTGAACATGGCCTCAGAATGCAATAAAATCTCACCAACAGAATTGTGAAACAAAGGGTAAATAAGTAGAAAATTGGAAACAGTGAACTCTGGCCAATTTGCAACAACAACTGTGAATGCAGTTATACTTCTCAGCTCACCTTCATGAGTCATATCAACTCTCCATGGTAAAGCAGACTTCCCTATCACAACTCAGCAACTGAAGTCACAAAGCAAAACTTATCAGGCCCTCCACATTTCATGCCCTATGTGAGAAGTGGAAAATGTCTCTCAGTCAACATATAAAGAAAGAGAAGAAGCAACATGTCTAATACATGCTTTAATAACTGTTTAATTGAGTTGAGCTGAATTTTATACTAAGGGCTGATTGAGACATAGCACCATACCCCTCGTATAATAATGTACCATGGTATCATCATCGTCGTCGTCATAAAGAAAAAGAAAGAGGAAGAGGAGTATTTTATATCTGGAAGTTTTACTTGCATACCCAGGAACACCTAAACAGACACCTAAAAAGAAACACCAATACGAACATCATAAAAGATAATACAGAAATCAGGATAACCAGTAACACTGATATAATGCTTCTTATATTGAATAATATTGAAACAGGCAGTAGTTTCAAAAGTACACTAAAACGGGAGTGTGTAAGTTCTGGCACATGAAGAATTCACCTGTCAGATCTAATTGGGAGGCTGTTCCAGAAAATGTTTAGAATTAAGGTCGGTCCTCAAGTTTTGCGAGGGTTAGGGGAGCAGGACCCCTGTGCAATTGGAGGGGGAATGCGAACGTAGTCCTACATATAAATTTTTTACCCGAGAGAACGCTTCCCTAGACATGTGTAGGTCTCCAGTGTGATTCTATGGTCAACATCTGCCAGAAGTTGACCATAGAATCATGAGGGAGGACCTACACATGTCTAAAGAGAACATATGTTTCATTCATGTAGATGGCAGCAGTGGGTAAGAAATAACAATAATTATTGTTATTTTACAGTAATCTGCAAATAATGAAATCCACAAATACTTAACCTGCAAATGTGCAGGGGCACTTTTACATGCATAAGGCTCAGATCTTGCATTCCTCTAAGTTTTGGCAGGAAGGAATGGAAACAGAAAGCACTCAAACTAAAGACATCTGACTCCTCACTCATGCAACACTAAACCATGGTTTGGCATTACATCTAGACCACCCCTTATCTGAACAATGTTGATGACAGAGCTCTGGTATAATGTAGTAACTGAAAATATGGTTCTTCATATTAGTCTGAAACTTAATGTGTTATATGCTTTAACAAACTGAATATGAGCTTTAAGTACTGGCATAACGTTGCAATGTGTTGAAACTCTTTGGAGAAATCTGTCACCGATTCTATTTTCCCAGACCCAAGCAATGGATTTATGTGGGAAGTTTTAGGCCCAAATCTCAATTGATTTGGTTCCATGTTTATGCCATTTGTTCAGTGCTTTGTTGTTTTTTTTATTATTATTTTTTGAACGTATGTCCCAGATGTGGTTATGCATGTGTATTCATTTGAAGTCACAATGTGTCATGGGATTTTACTGTTCAAGATGTTAAAAGGGTGTTTGAAAAATATCTCACAAGAAGAAACATGCAAATGCAAAAGAAAATGACTAGAGGCACAATCTAGCAGAAAGTTATGTAAGACTAAGAGGACTGCCATTCTGTTCTGTAAAGACTGGGGCACAAGAATGCCCTGTTGGATTGTGCCTTTGATGTGCAACAGGTTCTTCAGATAAAAAAGGCCAGGAAGCTAATTGGAAATATGTATGATAATCTACTGTTATAATATATGCAATAATGTTATACCATCTCTGAAGATATTTGAATGTCCAAATTATACCATGATAAACCTGGACAAGATCAGCTATGGCTGCTAAGGCTTAAATCAGTTTGATATTTCTGGTTTTTATTATAAAAGGACAATTCTGTTTTGTGATTTGTAAAGCTGATCCCTTACTAACTAGACTACAAGTCCCCATTCTTACTCTTCCATCCTGTCTAATTAATGGCTGCCACTCACCCTCTATCAGTTCTACAAAAGCAACTGGATGGATGTGAAAATTACAGCTGGCTGAAGATATTTTGCTGCTTGAGTCAAAGCAGTAAATGGTGCCTCTGCCCTCCAGAGTGATTAGAACTAGCACATGGTAAGTCAAGGTATTTTGGCATCTGAGGCAGATAATCACACAAACACCCCTCTCCCTCTTGAGCAATAAGTACACAACTAACAACTTGCTGAGCTTTCATGATAAAGTAAATCACTCTGCAAAATAGTAACAATGGTCCTGAAATTAGATATGTTTGCAACAAGAACAAATTCAGTTAGTGACATTGGGTCTCTCTGAATAGTTTTTCACAAATGTTTTTAATGCTTTCTTTTGCATTTGGAGGGCCTTGTCTACACAAGGGGGAAAATGCTGCACTCACCTCAAACCTGGTGCAATCAGTCCAGATGATGTATGGATTGTTCCACAGCAAAACTATTTATTTTAGCCTTTAATTCAACTTAAGAAAGCCTGCAGGTTACTCTGGAGCTTCCAGGAAACGCAAGTGTGGCCTCAGTGTTTTGGAAGTGTGAAAAGGTGGATCAGGTTGGATTTGGGGTGATCCAATTGTCCACACATCAAAACAAACAAACAAACCAACAAACCGCAGAACAGATAGGTACTGGCAGGTATTGCCATTTTCTGTCTCCCTCACTGATCAGAACTGGAAAGGTGTTGGATGCTCCTTGGGGCTTCCACTGCCTCACCAGCCAAGCAGCTCCCTGGCAGAGCCTTGCTGAAAGAGCAACCCTGTTCATTGATCTCATAGTTGGGCACCCCATTCTGACCTCACCAGAAGCAACATCACCAGCAAGGCTCTGCAAGGGAGATGCTTGGCCATAGAGGAGAGGAAAGAGCACTGGCGCTGATGCGCTGTCAGCCCAGCTGAATGTCTGGACAGCAAGATGGCTTCACATCACTTTTGTGCCGGTATGTGTGGGCACCCACATGGTAAAGCCAGGGTGGCTTCAGACCAGAATAGTCTGGATTCCATCTGGATTTTTGCCCCTCGTGTAGACAAGTTTGGAAAACACTGCAAGGATGTGTGGCCATCCTAGCCTCAGTTTCAAGAATCTGCCTTATGGGGTTGAATTTACATGTTTTCCCTTGAAACCACTGGAATTTTGGGGGAGGATAGAGTCCAATAAATTTTCTGGTATTTAAATTCTTATTTGTTTTTGTTCTTCTTGTTTTGTCTTTACAACAAGCTAAGGTTTGCCATCTGCATAGTAGGCTCTTGAATCTGTACAGTATTTGCAAATTTTGTTGGTTTATGTAGAAGTCCTACTGTGCTTAGTAAGCATGCTAAGGTTTTAGTCTAACTATGCAGTGCTATATGCATATTTTGCTGTCCACTGTTTGGGCAAATCAGGAGAAAGAAAGTTGTTTTTCTTCACCTCCCTGAATTAAACTATTAGTTTATCCAATAGGATTACAGTCCTATCCATACTTACTTTATACTAAGCAGTACTGAATTCAGTGGGGTTTACTTCTGAGAGAGACACATAGGCTTGCACAGCTGCCTTTGAATTTGAACCTTCTTCTCTAATACGTCCACTGGTCAGTGGGCATTTTCGGTTTGTTGGATAAACTAAGCATTTAAAATTTCTAGGGAAAAATAAAAGGAAAGCATGAAACCCCATATAAAATGCTGGCAAGTGATCAATGCATAGTTCTGCTCCCCCTGCAATAAATATATGGAAGCATATTGTAGTGGTTTGAGTGTTGGACTAGGGCTGTGGGAGACCAGGGTTCAAATCTCTGCTTGGACATGGAAACCCCTGGGTGACCTTGGGCAAGTCACAGTCTCTCAGCCTCAGAGGAAGGCAATATCAAAACCCCTCTGAACAAATCTGACCAAGAAAACCCTGTGATAGAGTCACCTTAGGGTCACCATAAGTCAGATACAACTTGAAGACACACAATAACAACAACAAATAGTACATTAAAGACTTGCAAATCCACTGCAAGGTGTTCATATTTCCCACATAAAAGAAAAAAAATATTCATGGGTTGCATCCAGATTTTTTTTTAGGCCCTAGCTATCAGGCCAGCAACTTTGCTTGGTGGGGGATCCTGAATGTTGTCCAAAAAGGGAATTTCTCCAAGGTCTTAACATACTTATATTTAGAGCAAACCAACAGAAATCAATGGGTATACATTTTTAATGACCATTGACTTCAATGTGTCTATTCCAAAGTATGACCCAACCCATTGCATTTGCATAATGCATACAATTGTAACAAGTGGCTTAAAAGAAAAAGAAAAACACCATGCAAAATATATGAGAAAATACTTTATGCCAGACAGAAGTATCTAGCAGATGTTTGTTCTTTAGGTTGTGGTTGAAATTTTAATCAGAGAAAATAACTCGGCTCCTGGTCTTATTCCCACTGCAGTCTTATGCCTTACTTTGGAGAAATATGATGTTTGGGGTTTGGAGTTAAGTGTCATTTTGTATCATTTCTGACATCTCTTTGAGCTACTTTCATAAGGATCTGATCTTAATTTGTGGTAGGGTTGCAGCTACAAATAAACATCCATCTCAGCTATTTATGAGAAATTGCTAATACTGAAGAAAATATTAAACAATTCTTCTGATCATTCAGCAGTGTGTGCAAAGCATGTAACCACACACACACCCCAATTAGGTTGCATTGTACAGCATGGGAAATGATGTTGAACCAACATGTCTAGGGTAGACTGACAATATTTCACAACTTTTATTTTCAGGGGGTGGTTAACCAAAAGGTAACAACGCAGTGGCATATGGACCACAACAGACCTGCCAAACTCTAGCTTGTGTGCCAAACAACTGCATCTTCTTCCCTATCTTTTCATTATTTCCTCAGCAATATTTCTTCATAACCTTTTGGAATCACTGCTATTCTGGCTCTAGCCATACTACCTGTCATATATGTACTAAGGAAATACAGTGACAGAACTGAGATGCTGGAAGCCTTAAAACAAACAAGCAAACAAACAACAAACAAACAAACAACAGGTACACAAGAGAGGTGACCATGCCAGGTCAACAGATCAGCAGATGGGACTGACTAGACGTTAGTACAGTACTACATTGTGGACCATGTGAGTCACTTTGAGTCCCAGTTTTGTGAGAAACGTGGGGTATAAAGACGATGACAACAACACTTTTATGGAGGACATGGATGTCTCAAACTTTGTTCTTTCTTGCTTTAGAACATTAAAATTATGCTAACCATATGCCTTAATTCTGCAGTTAATGGTGGTTTTCTTGCTGCTGAAATTCTATATGCTTGCATTTGAAGTGTCACTGCTTTGAATCCCATGCCGGGAGAAAGGTGGGATTATACATTAATTAAATAAACAATACAAGTGTATACTTAATGCACGTTTTATCACCTCACACAATTTACTGAATGAGAAATTTTAGCCTGTACTGGAATGGGTCAGTGAAGAATAAATCAGTTCCCAATTGGGACAATCTAATCTAATGTCAACCAAGCATTGCACCATGAAAGATGCCTCCATGTTTCTAGGTATCTCTAGACCCTCATTAAGGCTAAAAGGGTTTAATTAAAAGTGAGAAGCACACAGAATTTTAAGAATTCAACACAAACAAACCGGCCAGTCATTAATCAGCTTGTAAGCCTGAATAAATCTTGGTCTTTAACTTGGCAAGACTGGGAAAAACAAACCATATGGACAACACAGACTATGCACAAGCAAATGATTTTAATTGATCTTAATTAGTGGTCTAAATTACTGACAAAATAGTGCTCTTTCAATTTCTCATTCATTTACTGAATAATTTCATGTGAGGAAAATAGAAGATCTATCCAACTTTAATTAATGAACTACAATTACTTCTAGCTGAGGTAAGCCTAGTTAATGGTGTTGACTTCCACGAATCATTGCCAGTTGTGAACCAAGGATTCCACATTATTAGAAGAAAGAATACAAAGTGAAGCACTCCTGCAAGGCACTGAAAGTTCATATTCAGGTGAGGATAGAAAAGCTTCACACACACACAAACACACACACTTCTCATTCCCTCCAGACGACCCTTCCCTATAACATCAAGCTACTGTTGTGTCCTCATGCAAGCAAGTAGGACCTTTAAAAGCAAAGTCAAATTAGAAAATAAGTTTCTCCCACCTGCATATCCAGTTTGTTTCCCTATGACATAGCTGTAGTGATATGATTAGGAGTTTGCAAAAACATGCCCAGATTTTTATCTCAATACAGTAGGTCCCCCGTATCCACTGGGGATTGGTTCTGGGGGTCCTGTGGATACTGAAAACATGGATAATAGTGAATGGCATTGAAAATAATGGGACTTCCAGTTTAAAATAACACAGAGTTGCCTTGGAGGACCTATAAAATGGCTAGAGAGGACACATTTTCTAGGAAGACTCTATGGTTGGTGTGCTGTTTGACGTCCCGAGGATAACAGAATCAGTGGATAATGAATCAGTGGATATGGGGGTCCTACTGTAATTCTATGTCTTTGGATGGTTTCAACCATGTGTTGCTTGGCAGAGTTGGCAGAGCCTATTTTATCCCCACCCCCAATGGAGGAGGTTGGATGCACACAAGATAATACCAGATTGCATCATGACATAATTGGCTTTCATGACAGAATTACATGGGTAAGTATACCCGCTCTGCTCCAGCACAGACCACGGTCTGCTGCTTAGCCTATTGGTCTCAGAGGTTCAGTGTCAGCTTTGGCTGATCACTTCAGGGCCAGGAATGAATTTTTAGCCTGGGCTCACCTGAGAAATAAGACTGGCATGTTTAGTTCCTTTTATACACGGGGGTTGGTCTCATTAAAAGATGGAGGATGAATATCGCATCATTTGAGTGCAGGGTTGTGCCTTATGCTGCTGCTGTTACTGTGGGGACCATATAAATGGTGAAAATACCCCTCATGGAATTCACCAGGAATCCTACCTGTCTAAATGGGATCCTGCACCAATCCACACTACCAAAACAGCAAAACAATGCAGAGAAAGTCTTTGCGGCTTTTCCTGTAGTTTAAAAAAAACAGTGAGGGAGTGTGCATTCCTCCTTATTGTGACAAGCGATTTGAAGGGAAGAGCAAAGCTGATTGGTCGGGTGAGTGCAGGGACGGGGCTTACTAACAGGTCAAGCGCCCGCTGCCGCCATGTTGGATTTTTGCCTTAGCGAGCGATTGCTAAGGCGATAAAACGGGGTTGGATTTTTTGTTTTGCCATTAAATCGAAAAATTGCTATATTGCTCCAGTGCACCTTAGACAATGCATTAAAAAAAAAAAATTGGCAGCAGTGAAAAACTAATGCGAGTAAATCACTCATGGATGCTATCTAGCATGCAAAGTTTGTGGGGGCTTCTGAGGCCAAAAACACTGTTAAGACATGTCGCTGCTTCCGCAAAATGTCATTACTGCAAAGTACTTTATTTTTCCCTCTCGTGTAGATAGGCCCAGAGAAGAACATGGGGAGGAGGGAGTGTGCCTTTGGACCATGAGGTGGCAGCTTGTGGTATTCATATATATATATTAAATAATGTAAAGTAACGGCTTTTTAGAAATGTGGAAGAGCGTAGGGATTGTTTGTTTGTTTTGAAAACTGTAACTATAACTTTGGAGGACCCTGGAACTGTAATTTATTTATTTATTAAATAAAGTTTTATTGATTTAACAAAAAAAAAGTTGTACAGTTGTTATTTTGTAATAGGGACAATACCAAGAGAACTGGAATCGTAGATGGCAAAACAACTATACAAAACAAAATTAAAACATAATATACTGTACACAGAGAGAAAGGGCATAGGGTTTGTCAGGAAAGCAGTTCGTGGCATAAAAAAGCTTGAAAATAAGGACATCAGGGGGAGTCGGGAAGCACATCCTTCCACATCTTACCATGATGTGGTGGAGGCCCTATTGCAAGATCTGTGTTAGAATGATATGTGACCTTGGAACTGTAATTTATTTTTAAAAGTCACATTCCTGACATATATGCAGCTATTAGAAATACACCGGTTGGTGGTGCACTTGTTCAACTTGGCTTTCTAGGCTATATTTCTGTAAGCATTTCACAAACTAAAACATTTCACAGATGAAAACTGGAACACATTTGGCCAAGCAACATAATGGCATGGTCAAGACAGCAAAAGTTACTAATGAGGAAGCACACACAAACAAGCTGAGCCAACATGGCATAGTGGTTTGAGTCATGGACTACTACTCTGGAGATCAGTGTTCAAATCGCTGCTTGACTATGGAAACCACTGGGTGACTATTGGGCAACTCACACACTCTCAGCCTCAGAAACCCCTGTGATAGTTTCACCTTAGGGTCACCATAAGTCAGAAATGACTTGAAGGCCTACAACAACACACACAAGCTAGAAAAGGCTGCAGCAGTTTGCTCTTGCTTGAGCCTGCTGGGAAGGACAAGATTCCTCCCCCCTTTTCCCTGAATTAATTGAGTGCAAACTACTTTTGCATTTTATCTGAGTCTGCAGCAATTGAATTAAGCTGAAAACGTAAGTGGGAGGAGGAGAGGTATACTAGGACATTTTAAAAGCAGCTGGAAAAGTTGAACAGAGGATTAATTTTGAGTGTCCCTGTCCAGTTAAGACAGTTGGAGGGTATGGTATTTGGAAATATTCTCCTCTTAATACTAGGAACATATTATTCTGTCAACCTATATAACAGTACTTTCTCCTTCTACCAATTTGGGGCCCTGTAAGAATGTTCCAGGGCACTTGGATGAATAATCACTTCACCAAGTAGTTTATTAAAAAAAACAACAACAACAAAAAACAAAAAAAAAAACAAAAAACAAAAAAACCTAAAACTAGATATAGGTTCAGTATCCCTTACCCAAAATGCCTGGGACCAGAAGTGGATTTTGGATTTTTTTCCTGGATCTTGGAATATTTGCATATACATAATGCGATATCTTGGAGATGGGTTTAAACATGAAAATCATTTATGTTTCATGTATACCTTATACACGTTGCTAGAAATTAATTTTATACACAACATTTTTAATAATTTTGTGCATGAGATAATGTTTGTGTACACTGATCCATCAGAAAGCAAAGGTGTCACTATCTCAGCCACCCATGTGGACAATGCTGGATTTTGGGGTATTTTGGAATTCCAGATAAGGGATATTCAACCTGTACTTCTTATCCACAAACATTGAACTAAAATCTGTTAGTGCTCTTTTTGAAGAAGGAGAATTCACTTTGAGAAAGAGGGAAGGGTCAGAAATGTAGCAGTTGGTATAATTAACCCTTTGCTCTATCTGACATTTTTTCTTAAAAATGCAAAGACACAATTGCAATATAAAGTCTACGGGGAAGAGTAATTTGTAGAGGGAAACCAGCAAGTAGGGGAGTGCTGCAGCTACCCTTCCCATCTACCTCTTCTCAGTTCCTAATCTCCCCCTCTGGATGTGACTTCTTTTCTTCAAAAGGGATTGTTGGGCTAGTAACATATGTTGCATGTAACCTGTAGTTTAGCCCTAAGCTGTGCTAAACCACATGTGAGAAAATAATACTCCCTTTAATTAGCTAGCGGACCTGTACTTCTATTTACTTTTTAGCTGCTCAGCCCAAGGGTACAATGAAATAAAATTGGATCTTATACGTATAAGTAGGCAAACTTGAACCAGTTTATTCACCAGATTTTTCCCTTAAAAGAGAGAGAAAGGTCAATGTTGCAGCAGTGGGAGGGGGGGCAGGGATATGCAAAGATTATGAACTGCAAAACTGTTGGCAAAATATTTGGCTTGCTGTTGGTTCACGGCCAATATTTCCTTTGTAAATGAATCCCACATCTTTCTTAACTTAAGTCTTTTCTTTCTTTTTAATTTGAAACGTATTTTAAATATTTTGTTTAATGAAATCTTGGAACATGATATGGCCCCTTCCAGTTTAAGAAAAAAATTGGGAAAGTCAATTAAATTCTGACATTAGCCACGACCACATAAACACATACTTCAGCTAATCCACTATTGTTGTTGTGGTTGTTGATGTTTAATAACATGCATCAAGACACAGAGAAGAACCACCAAGAGGTGTCATTGTATCACTGAAAGGGAAAAAAAAATAGGTCTAAGCATGTTCACAGGCTGAATTTCTAACTGTACTGAGAAATGCAAAAACCAACTTGCCCCAAATTGTTGTTATTGTGTGCCTTCAAGTCGACTCTGAATATGGTGACCCTATTGTGAGAGGTACCTTCCTCTTAGGCTGAGAGAGTGAGACTTGCCCCAGGTCACGCAGTGGATTTCCACAGCTGAGGGGTAATTTGAACCCTGCTCTCCTAGAGTCTTAGCCCAACACCTAACTTCTAGAGACCACACTGGGTCTCTAAAAATGTTAGCTTTACAATTACCTTTTTCCCCCTTTAATTTTTTTTTAAAAGGCCCTTCATGCAACTTCTTGACCAACATATTTATTTACATTGATTTTCTCATCTGAACTATCTCACTTTTAATTGTGGTGGGTTCTCTTCATTTATCATTGGTTCTGGGAAGAGCTTGGAAAAGCTACTTTTGGGGACTATAACTCCCAGAATCTGCCAGCCAGCCCAGCCAATATGTTATCCTTAGAATTTCCAACTTCATTTACCTGAATGAATATCTAGACTGGGATCTTAATTGCAAATTAAATACAGAAACATAGGGTGACCACAGGATAAAAGAAGGAAACTGAAACTATTTCCTGTTCCAGTTCTGGTGTATAGCTAACACTGTTTGGGATTATTTCTTCATATCATTTCCTTTAGCCTTCACTTTCAGCCTTCCTCTGAAAACACTGAAAACTGCCCCAACATTGGGTCCCCATACCTTGTCAGACCCCAATTCCTATCCTCCAGAGGCAACATTGCAATTGGGCAGGTATTATGGATATTGCCAGCAGACAGTATCTGCAGACCCAAGGACAGTAAAAGGTGCTCAAGAAGCAATACTTGAAAATGTAAACACAGGTGTGGGTGGATTCTAAATGGTTTTAGCACACATAAATATGAAGGACCATGTATGTGAGCCTTACCATAACCGAACTGACAGTTTTTTCTCAACAAATGAAAAATCTTTAGCCTGTCGCTCATCCTGATACTTTGCTACCTACATACAGTATTTGCAGTTGAGGCAGCTCTTTTTAGCAAATGTCTTTGTAAATGTGACAGAAAGAATTTTACCATTAAAAAATAAAATAAAATATTGAAGATAATGAAATGGACTTGCTTATCCCGAGACACTAATACCAGCTAGGGATATGGGCGTCAACCATAAGATTCAGTTCAGACACTAATTTGATGACTCAGAAAATATGCCCAACTTGGCACTCGTTTTTGAGTACCCTGGCAAAAGCATTTACCAGGTTGTCTGTGTTTAAAACAGCATTAAAGGCCAATCTTTTCTGGCAGGCCTATCCGAATGGTTTTCAAATTATGAGTTTTTAAATTATGAATTATCTTTAATATGTATGCTTTTTTAAACAGATGTTATAACCAACTGGTGTTCATATTTTTAACTGTGTGATATTTTTATTTGTTGCTGTATTTTAATCTGTTGTTCCCTGTCCCAATCCACAGAGAAAGGTAGTTAAGAAATAATAATAATAGTAAATGCTACTCCTACTAATTGCCATCTTTGGTAAAACCTGACTTTAAACTATGGGCTCGTCTATACGAGATGGGGGAAAATGAATCACTATGAAGCAGTAGCAATTCACAACAGCTGTGACCTGTCTTAATGGTTAACACAGCCCCCATAAACTTTGCATGCCCCCAGCCAAGATGGCAGCCGCAAGTGAATTATTCATGCTTTTAAATCTGCCGCCGCTGATTTTTTTTTAAAAAAAAACATTTACCACAGTGCACACAGTGATACTTCATATTTATAAAAGAAAAAAGAGAGAGAGAGGAGGGAAAAAATTGCTGTTTTATTGCCTTACTGAACTCTTGCTTAGCCAAAAATCCAACATGGCAGCAGCAGGCGCTTGCCCTGTTTGCAAACTTCACCCTCCATGCTTGTCCGGCTAATCAGCTTGCGCTGATTTGCTGCAGCAATGTGAATGTGACTGTCTTAACGAGCTGACATTTGCATCCACTATGGAGCTTTTTAAAACTCCAGGAAAATTTAGTAGAGAGATTTGTATTTTTTGTTTAATTTCTGTACTTCAATGCTTTAATATAAAGGGTTAAAAATTGGCATTCACTAAAAATGTTGATATCAAATTGGGTTGGAATAGAGTTAAGATTCTATGCTCTGCTAAAACCAACTGAACTTAAATTGGCCAAAGCATTGCTTTCTGTAAGTGTAAATGATTGATGCAGGTAAAATTAGTTACTTTGGGAAGTGGAAGTTAACAGGCTACATCACCCATAATTTTCTACTAGTTTCAGTTACTGTGATTTTAAATGCATAGAATAAGGAAATGGAAGGCCTCTTTCCTTAAACTGGGTGGTAGGAATAGGTGCTCTATTTTATTTAGGGCAAAACAGTGAGATAACAGTTTTCAGATAACTTTCTACATATAAAGCTTAACACTGTTTGATGCCTTATTACTGGGAGATACCCTAAGTGATCCAAAACTTAGTTTAATGGAGTTTTTGGCAGATATAAAGGAGGAGTGTTACATTTTTCTTCTGTCATATTGCCTTGTGAATCTGAATAGAACAATTATGAAACTAATGTGCATGTTTGTATAGGAATATGAGGATTTCCCAGTAATTAATTTCTACACACAAATTAGGCTTTTAGAACTGCTCTATTTTGCAAAGAAACTAGGAATTCATGGTATAAGTTTTATATAGCATCTTTTCAATATGTTCAAGTTATACATCTCAAACCTGTGTTCAATTTGTGCCACCTCCTCCATGAAAATAATGGAATCGTAAATTTGGATTTAAGCTGTATATAAAAGAAATATATTTACTTCCTGAGGTGAAGGACAAAAATGGGTCACCTATCGCCAACACTTAAGACTCCTCGAACGCTTTCATCAGCACTGTATACGCACAATCCTAAATCCTAAATATACACTGGAGTGACTATCCTAAATACACACTGTGATGAATGTTGCTGTCCTTGAGCAAGCAGGGATCACCAGCATTGAGGCTATGATATTGAGAACACAGCTGCGCTGGGCAAGGCACGTTTCTAGGATGGAGAACCATCACCTCCCAAAAATAGTACTCTACGGTGAACTCGCCACGGGTCAGCGTAAGAGGGGTGCTCCAAAAAAGCGATACAAGGATTCCCTGAAACAACATCTCAGGCTTGGCCAAGTTGATCACCAACAATGGTCCGCCCTGGCTTCACATCGGGAGGCATGGAGACAAACTATCCACAATGCTGCAGCCTTATTTGAGAATTCATGCCGAACAGGTCTTGAAGAGAAACGACAATGCAGAAAGAATCACAACCCAGAAACATCACCCAAGGAAACCTTCTGCTGTGCTTTCTGCAACCGGACATGTTTATCTTGAATTGGCCTTTTCAGTCATCAGCGCACTTGCAGAAAGCGCGGGATGAAAAAAGCCAGAGAGAGAGAGATTTACTTCCATTTCTTTGAATGAAATGTGTGCATATTTAGCTTTCAGTATGCAATTTTTTTTTGTTTATTTGCAATTTTATAAACACACACAAAAAACAAAAACCCAAAAACCCCGGGAAAAGCCATGTAGGCTTCCCCGACAGAGTTTATGGCAGATTTGGCTGCCCTTCTTCCAAATAAGACGTGTCGATGTGAATGTCGTTTAGACAGATCGCCTTCTGTGTGAATTCTATGAGGATTATTTTGACCGTTTAGACAACCCCAAAAGCTATCACTCACAAAATTCCATCGCTCCCCCCACCCTTTCCTACCTTTGTTTGCCTTATATGGTGACTTTAGGGAGAAATGTATCAAGTTTGGGAAACACATTATTTGTGCCTCTCCTTCCAATCCAAATTGCTAACAAATCACAGAGGTGGGGAGACCAGCATTTCCTGAATCTCCCCAAATCAATTTAACTTGGGATTTGTCTGAAACTGAAATCCATCACTAGTATATGCAAGTCTGTCCAATATTTGAGACACTCAGCAGAGGTCCTGTTTGCATGTCCCGCCATCCTTCAACGCTAGGTTGGTGGGTATACATGGCAGGGTATCTCTGTGGCAACACCCCAACTATGGAACCCTCTCCCAAGGGAAGTCAGGCTGCCTCCATCCCCTCTAGTTTCTGGTAGGCATCTAAGACTGAATTATTTCATTTCACGCTTGGTCTTTAAGATTAGATTAGATTAGATTAGATTGCTCTGGGTGTCTTAACTATATGTGTTTTTAAATTAATTATAAAGAGTTAATTTTAAAAATTAATGTAAATTTAATGTTTTAAGTGCTTTTATTTACTGTACAATACCTCTAGGGCCTTGGTGAGTTGAAATGTAATACATAAATTACTGTAGACAGGAAGCCCCCACCTTTCGATGACTTGTTATCTGATGACCCGCTCTTTGAACGCTTGCAAATTAAGGACAAGTTCCTTTCATTTGAGGTTTGTACCTGGGCACTAGAGCTCTCTGGCTGAGCATTCTAAGTACCCCCTCCTTGAACTGTAAATCTCAGGATTCCATAGGATGGCACCATGGCAGTTCATTTGATGAGGAATCAACAGTTCTTGCCTATGGAGGCTTGCTTGGGACTGATCGTGCATGCTCATGCTGCTTGCTTACATGGGTTCTGCTTTTCGTCCATTATGTTTCTGCAGTCCCTAACCTGTTGGATAAGTGGGGGTTTCCTGTATATACAATCCTATTTTTCACTTTGCACAGGAATGAAATAAATAAATACAAACACACACACATTCACCTTTGAAAGGTGAAAAATAGGGATTTACATTTTGGTGTTCTTCATCCTTTCAGGCATAAATGAATAATTCCTGCAGTGTTTTCCATGCTGGATGAGAACAAAATGATTTCAGCATAGTTCCTGTTCCCTGTTTGTGCTTTGGGGAGAATTTGTCTGTAGAGATATACACTTCTCCCCCCTATACAGAAACATATTTTCTGTGCAGAAAACTTTCTACATGTGTTTTTTCTGTGCAGAAAACAGCTGCTGTGCAGACAATCTTTGTGCAGAAATACTCATTCTTGGCAGAAATGCACATGGTTTATCTGTGCAGGAAACACCTTCCTGTGCAGAAATCCATGCATATTTCTTAGTAGATTAATACTTCCTCAAGTATGAAAAATGTAACAGTAGTTTCACATCTGCCTGTTTCACATCTGCCTTCCCAGGAGAGTTTCCCAACTGTTGCAACATCTGCAAGGTGGGAGAGCCTTTAAGTTCAAATATGTGCATTAGTCAAGGAGATGTAAAATAAGTAAAATCATATCAGACATCAGATGTCAGATTCCACAAGCATTCCTAATTTGGGAAGAACCAGTCCTTTTTTCTTACAATCTCTGTCATATAAAGCCAGACCCCCATATCCACAGGGGTTCAGTTCCCTGACTTGTTGCAGATATCAAAAAACTGTGGATAACAGTGAACCCTATTAAAATAGAGGACATCCGGTAAAATCATACCAGAGATTTGAATTGGAGGACCTAGAAGATGCCTAGAGAGGATACCTCTCAAGACATTTGCTAGTGTGACTCTATGGTAAGTGTCCCTATTTTGTGTTCCGTAGCTAACTGAAGCTGTGGAAGTTGGTTCTGTGGATATGCGGGTCCAACTGTATATAATTTATTTTTATCCCTCTATCAGTTTCATTTTACCGCACCAGGACTTGTGTATATAAAGTTTCAGAAATTTCCACAGGCAGAAACCACAGTTATGAATATTACTAATTATGTATTAAATACTACTTATGAAACTATTCAGCAGTCATAAAGGCATAATTAAAATTTTAAAATAAACAATGTGAAAGACTGGTCATTACCTACATAAGGACTGCTTTGCTGCTGTTACTTTTAAAGAAAAGGTGTTTGTTTCTGTGTAATATTGAGATACATTTTTGTCAGCATTCTGTTACAAGCAAGCTGTTATTTCCAGAAACTCACATACATTTATAAATATCAGTTTTGAACAGAGCTTGAAAAGTTTTGTTTTGTTTTTTTAATTATAATGCCTAGAATTTCCCAGCCAGGATGGCCACTGTAGCTGCAGTTCCAAAAAATTAACACATCCACTCTCTGGTTTTGTATTTCCCAAATCAATGGAAATACATCAGTATCAAATAATATACTGAATCTAATGGGGCTTACTTCCAGGTATGAATAGTGTAGTGGTTTGAGCGTTGGAATACAATTCTGGAGACCAGGGTTCGAATCCCTGCTCAGTCATGGAAATCCAGTGGCTGACCTTGGGCAAATCAGACTCTCTCAGCCTCACTGGAAGGCAGTGGCCAAGCCCCTCTCCGAATAAATCTTGCCAAGAAAACTCTGAGAAGGTTGTCATAAGTAAGAAACAACTTGAAGGCACACAACAACAACGTGTGCTCTATTCTTAATCCTAACTAGAGTAAAACCATTGTTATAAAGCACTGGTGGGCGGGCTTCATCCTTGCCTTGATCTGCTTGGGTTGTTTATTGTAAAGCCCAAGTGTCCACCAACTGATGTAACGTGCAAAACAGTGGCTCAGGCAGGCTGACATAGGCCAAGAATGAAGAAATACACAGCCTTGAACACATGGTACCTGTGATCCTTACTAGAACCAAGGCACTGGTAATCTTTACTAGAACCAAGTTTGCACAAGTCCTTTCACCCGGAAAAAATAATAATAACTAGCTCTCATTTGCACAGATTCTTTTCAGCAACTTCATTTAAGAAGGGAGACGCTATTTAGTTGTTCCTGTTGATAGACCACCAAGATGCAGATTACCCTGCAAGGCTAATAGAATATCACCCAGAAATCTAGCTGTAGATCCTACCTCAGAGAAACAGTATTACTTAACAACAACATAACAGGACAACGTGTGGCTGCCACTGTAGTCCCCATCTAGGAACCCAGAAGCCATACCCTCCAATATTTCACTGGGACATGTGTGGCCAAGGAACATCAGAATGTGGATTTTTCCACTTTGAACTTGGTTTGCAGCAACGGAAGTAAGCTGCGGAAGGAAGAGAGACAAACTGGGACATTTCAAAAACAGCTGAAAAGTGAGACAGCAGAAGATTAATCTGGACTGTCCTTGCCATACTGGGACAGCTGGAGTGCATGAGGGCATGAAAGCAAAACCCAGTATCTTCTGGCGTCACTAAGGCTGGTGTCACCTCTCCCCCTGAAAGTGTCGCCTGGTGCAGTTCGGACTCTCTTTCCCCACCCCCGCGTGTTGCCACTGCCTGTATCCACTCTTGCCCTTCACTCCTTTTTTGGTTGTAACTATAATGTTCAGTTGCTGTTCTGGTTACAGCAATGTACCCTCACTAGAGGAGGAATATCCCATTGTTCAATTGCTGTGTTGTACCTTGTGCTGCTGCCTCATGATATGTTTGCAGGTGCAGAGTTGATGATGAAGCTTGTAGTACGATGGCTTGTAGTATTCAGACTTTTTTTAAAAAAATGACTAAAATCTAACTTTCAGTTACTGTTGAGGATCAGGAAGGTAAAGGATTAGGTGTTGTTGTTTTTTTTAAAAGTACAACTATAATGGAAACAGACTAATTGGAGGTGCTTGGATCTATACTGTAACTAAAGCCTTATAAATGTAACTGCCTAAACTTTGTCCAAATTGTATGAGTGTTGGGAGGCAGAGAGAGAAGAAAGAAAGAAAAGGTACGAAAGGAAGAAATTTGCTGTCTACCCTCTCCACAATATGCATAATTCTATAAACATCTGCCATGTTCCTTGTTAACTGTTTCTTTTCCCAATTTGATTCTTTCATCATTAGGGTTGCTATTTGCTGCCTCCTTATCACATCTGCTCTACCATACATCCTTACACATTTATACTGAAACTTGTTCCTCATTTTTTTTTTTTTGCTATTATGCCCATTCTGAGTAACTTATCCTCCCAACGGTAGTCACTTACTATTCCCCCTCAACTGTAGATAATTTATGAGCAAGTTAAATAGCAATGGTCCCAATAAAAATCCTTGGGGAGTCCACTGCTTACTTCCTTTCATTGTGAGAGCTGTCTGTTTACTACAACTCCCTGCTCTCTGTTTTTAACCAGTTACTAATCCATAAAAAGACCCGTGCTCTTAATCAATTATGGCTAAAATTTCTCAGCCATGTGGCACCTCAAAGACTAAAATATTTATCATGGTCTATCCCCCACCCAATAGATTAGATGAATGAAACATTATCCAGCAAATACAAACATACTCACATATAGTACACATAGCAGAAGCGTGTGTAAAGCCAGATAATAATTAAATGACAGCGATGGTTATATTAATAACACTGGCCATTCACAAAACTGTAGCTGATAACTCACACATCCTGGCACTAGATGAGAGTGATAAGTAACTGCTGTTATGATCAACCCTCTGATGATAGATTTCCTAATGAATTACAACTTGGTGAGGTATTTCGTCCCATTAAAATATAAAGTTCTGGATACCAGAACATCTTAAAGTGACCGAACAAGCAGTAATAACAAACTATAGGAAACCATCAGGTTTGCACTTTATAAATGTGCAACTTTGGAAACATTGATAAAAAAATTCCCAGAATGCAAAAGAATTTGCCCCAGTGCCCAGATCTCTATATGTAGCAGGGCACATGTTTTTAAGGCCAAACAGGTGGATGGTAGTCTTGTCTTTGGCAGTGCTTATCACTGGCAGGGAAGGAAAGAGGATCAATTGTATTAATTATCAGCACTGTCAGAGCTTATTGTGCTTTGACTTTGTGACTGTGATTCAACAAACCATGGACTGTGTAACTATGCAGTTTTTGAAGACTATTCACAATTCAGAACTCATTCTGCACAAAATTTGCACATGGTGGTTTTGCATGGAAAACAGCAATTCTGTTAAAACACAGATAAATGAAAAGCATAATTTTGCAGAAGACTTGGAATAGCCAAGAAAGGGGAAAGTGCAGGAAAGGCGAATGTGAGAAAGGAAAAATTTTGATTCCTCCTAACCCTGGCAATTTTCTGCCATCTGGTTGGATAGAGTCCAGAAAGTAGACAAGTAGGACAATTCATTTCATCTAGCAAATGGTTAGCATTCCCGCCAAGATCAAGAGTGGTTTTGTCCTGCCCATCTTCCTTGATTACAATAAAACAGAATAAGCAAATATTTCTCAGGAAATCTAAAAAGCAACAACGCAGGAAGGAGCAATAAATAGGAGGATACAAAATAGAATAGAGGGCCTGCTTTTTAAAAATTATATCTTGTCATCCTATAACAGAAGGTTCTCCAGCCTTTGGTCTGGAATTGGAAGGAACTACTAAATATCACAGGAAATAATGTCCATGCCTGTGGAGCAAAGCTGTAGTGCTCTTCTCTTTGAAGCCAAAATATAACATTTGACTGTGTAAGCAGCATTCCATTCCACTTCATCTAAAGAAAGAAATTCCAAGAAAAGTCAAGTTCATTTGTTAGGGGAAAGACTAACCTACGGTGGATTTTTAAAATCATTTTCTTTTCCAATGCATGGTAAACTTTTAGGTTTGGGTTTAAATGTGTAAGTGGACTTTCATTTTAAAAACCTACTGCATTTCATGATTATTATGAAGCGCTTTGGTGGCATTGGTCAGAGGGTATATACATAAATCTTGTATCTAATACAGCTTATGTTTTCCTAAAGATGGATGAACAGCAGTCTAGATTGGAGTGCATGCTAACCTCTTCATGGAAATGTGATGCTCATGGAACTTAACTAGGAGATGATAGCAAATAAGAAAAATTGGGGGGAAAAAACACCCTCCACTCATATAGTTTGGACTCAGCAAAAGCCAGAGTAGTGAGAGTCTGCTACTGCTTTTCCTAACAGAGAGCCTAACCTAAGAAATGAGGAGCAGCTCAGGGCTGTTTTATAAAAGGTCATTTACAGCACTCATTTCTGTGTCAGAAATTGCTTCAACCCCATATGTAATTTGTCATGTATGATGCTCTATCTGGGTCTTTGGCATGGTTTGAAGATCCACAAGATAGCAAACAACCATGATGTACCAAGCAAGGTTGGGGTCATTTTCCCAGAATGGGAGGGTTTGTGGGATCCAGTTACATTTTGTTTAGCTCAATCATGAAAGGAAAGAAGCAGATAAACATAGAATATAAATAAATAAATAAGTATCTGTTTCCCATAGCTTCTGTCTATGGGAAACATTCTGGTTGCTTTTACTTGCTGTAAAAGAAAAGAATTATTATTTCACAGATGATGAGCTACACGCGGTATAATTTCATCAACGGCTAAGTTGCATGTGTGAAAATGTATGAAATTTTATGTATGAAATTTAATCTGGGGGAAGATACCTGAAGATGCCAGACACTTAAGAGAGGGTTGAACAACTTCCTACTCATAGAGCTACCTGGGTGTGTAGATCTATGTGGCTAACAAGTGGGTAGCTACATCTTAATTTCCTACAGTTACATACAGTTGCTGAAATTGGATAGTGCAAATACAGTATAGCTTCTCTCTATGGCAAGCCAAATCTGAAGAGACAAAAAGAACTAGCTTATTCCACTTCCTTACAGGTTTATTTTCCCAAATTCCAGAGTGCTTAAAAAGGGCTTATTCTCAGCCCAATCTCATCCTAAGTGTCTCTTAATATTATAACCTATTTCTGTTTTAATCTTGCTTTGTGCTTCTCTCTTGTGAGAGAAAGGCAGGATATAAGTAAAATATACTGCCTAGTGGATTGTCATGTTTTAAGAAGTAGAGCACACAGTATTTATGCCATCTTTTCCCAATCTTGCGCCCTCCACGTGAGTTAGACTATTATCCCCAGCAAGGATGGGAGTAGTAGTCCAATACATCTAGAGGGCAAAAGGCAAGAGAAACTTGATCTGTGGATTGTTATGTAGAAACCATGCTGTTGAGAATTTGTAACATTTTGTTTTGTTTTGTTTTGCTCACAAGGGTGATCCACAGTTTATAGAAGGCTGCAAAATACTTTGGCATTCCAGAAACTGGAGAAATGGCCATGTCTTAAAAATCAGCTCACCATGTGACAGCAGCCAATTCCCATGAGCAAAGAAACCACAAGAATAACATGTGAACAAGGCCTAATGCTATTGCTGTGTGGAGCTTTCATATTAGTTGATGATCCTTCACTTTTTCCATTTGTAATGTAGGTGGACCTCATTTACTTGAAATATATAGGAACATTTTACTACATTTATTTCTTGTGCAAGTTCCTTTGATATGACACGTGTTGGCTGCTGTTCTGTATTTGTGGCAAGCTGAATTAAGATGGATAAAGATTAAGGTATAAAGATTAATCCCTTATGTGTGCTGCTAATGAAGAATCTGTTCAGTGTGTGTGTATGCACACACCTTCTGGTCACCACAAATTTTCCCATGAATTTCACAGGGCTTCTTAGGCAAGGAATAGTCAGAAGTAATTTTGCCAGTTCCTTCCTTTGAAATATAACCTAAACCACCTAGTATTTGTTGGCAGTCTCCCATCCGAGAACTAACCAGGGCTCACCTTGCTTAGCTTCCAAGATCAGACAAGATCTGGAGCCTTTAGGCATGGGTCTGTCCACTATACTGAGAAGCAAATCAGTTCAGTAAATTGAAATTGAAAAAGTGACTTAAAAAAAACTAATTCTTCCCCAGGCTCTGGAACAAATACAATATAGATCACAGTTTAGGAGTCAGAAGCATTTGAGATATTCTTAGGTTCTTGGTCACCTCTTCCTCTCCCATCAGATTCTTCCCTCTCATTCCATTTTGGATCAAAAACTTTCTGGTTAGCATGTTCTTTGTCAATGATCATGCTAATCACACTTAGCCATAACTATGATTAGCAAAGCCATTTCTAGCCATGGTGTACAATGGAGCTTAGCATGGTTAGGAGTAAAAGGTAAAGGTAAAGGAATGATGATGAGTACATAGAGAAAGGAATAATGTATGTCCCACCTTGCTCAGCTCTAGCTAAGTGATCAAGTAGCATTACATATGCCTAAGGTCGCTGCAACCAAATCAAAACATATTGTCTAGAACAGGGTTTCTCATCCAAGGTTCCCTGGAATCCTAGGGTTCCACAAGAGGATGCTAGGCATTCTGCAAGATATTGATATTGAAGGAAATAAAGTTTGTTTTTTTGAGCTGTAGATATAATAATTTTTTATTATAGGAGTTCTCTGAGACCTGAAAACTGTTTCATGGATTCCACCAGGGTGAAAAGGTTGAGAAAGGCTGGTCTAGAATGAATTGGTAGCACAGAGGGTGAGAGAACCCTCCTACCTTCCTCAGTCCCTGTGGCATCGGCAGTGGCATCCGTGGTGGGTGGGAATGACAGCTGTCCTCCTCCCTTCCCTATTTGCTCCATGGGGGGATTCCGGGCACTTGCCCTGTCAGCAAGCCACACCCCTACGCTTGTCCAGCCAATCAGGGTCACATTTCCAGTTCTCTCAGACAACAATTCCTATCAAATTGCTGTCCTAACTAGAGGAAATGCACACCCTCCTCACTGTTTTCCAAAAATGATGGGAAAATCCATGAAGGCTTTTCTCATGTAGTTTTTGGTGGTTTTGAACCCCCCCCCTCCTTCATCACACAGAATGACATTAAGACAGGTAGGATTCCCCACATATTCTGTGAGGAGCTTTTTCACAGTTTAGACAACCCCTGGGGAGAAGCAGCACCAGGAGACTCAAGGGTTTGGCAGCAGGGCTTCCCTACTGATCAATGGCCTCACCAGGTCTCCAGCAATGCTAACCCCTAAAACCAGCCCTGAATGTTACTATAGGAAGAATGTATTGTAGTAGCAGGGGGGTGGGAGAGATATTGGAACAGAAGATAAAAAACATAATACAGACCAAGGAACTGAATGTGAAGAACATAACATATGCCCCAACCTCAAATGAGTGATCTATCAATGTGTCAGCCTCTGACCATGAAATATCATATCTAAAGTAGACTCCACCTACTTATACAGAATTTAAGGATCAAAGTAAAGTCTGAAGTCCCTATGTTTCTAAAATGCTAATCTTATTCTATGGTGAAGAATATCAACATTAAAAAGGGTTGAGATACCTTGAAGCAAATGTGGTTTTGGTCCATATCAAACCATGTAATCCATCACACCTGAATCCAGCAAACCTCAAGGAAACTATGCTTGTTGTTCCTCTAGTCCAAACTACCATTATGGCCAATCATCTTCTATAGTTTTTTCTCTGACCCAAAGAGGAAAGTTAATAATAAAAAAGACATTTCAAATTCTTGTAAGACCCTGATCATTATTAGTAATAACAGACACATTTCTGCAGACATATCTCATCATAACTGCATAATTTATTAAGAAATATTATGTACTTAACAAATGCAAACACCCTGCCCAATCCCCTGAGAATTAACTGTGGATGACAGCTTTTGCTTTCTTTTTAAGAAGTATGCTGGGGGCAGGGAAGCAGGGTAGAAATATCAATGATGGTTTGTGACCAAGAGAAAGAACACAAATACGCATGAGCCACAATCCTGAAATTGCTTCATCGTAAGTTGTCCCACTGACACAAATAAGTGGTTGCAAGGCTTGCAGCACTCTGTTGGCAAAAGCATTCGTCTGAAATCCCAGAGTGGCACCTTTGAGATATGCTGCCCAAATCACATTTCTAAATGATTTATAACCTAGACAGCAGATCTTTACCAGGGAAACCTTTTAGCTGTCTATCAGACAGCAGTTAACTGATCTCAAATTGACCAGCTGCATTTGGAGAACAGCCCCACTCACTTTTTTTGGGGGGGGGGATGCTGTTTCAAAACGTGTGTGTGTGTGTATAAAATCTCCTAGCAGAAAATAATTTGCAGCTGTGATAATATCAGGTTGGGATTTTTATTTTTTATTTAAAAAAAAAAGAAAAGAAAGGGAAGAAGGAAAGGGGGAGGGAAGAAAAGAAAAACACTATACTATAGTTTTACATTGAATAATAAAAGATAAAAAAGGAGAGTCTGTGAATAATTAGAGGTTGCTGTCTGAAGCCAGTTGCAGTCACTGCAACTGATAATAAACTTAAACCCCCTTGAGAGCAGGTAAATGCTTTGCAACCCTGACCCCCTAGCTCTCACATTACTTAACTACCCTGCAGCTCCAACATTACATCACCATTCCAATGATTGGTTTCTGCAGTTTAACTCTCTCCCTGTCTCCTCTGATTAGGAAGGAAAGCGCAACACAAGGGAAAAGCAGAGCTGAACGAAACTTCTCTCCAAACTTTGCTGATCCTCGCTCAATGCAGATCGGTGCTTGCGAGGCCAGGCTCTAACATCTAGAGTGTGTTTATAATCACCCCCAAACAAACTTCCACCCAAATGAAGAAAAGAAAAAAAAGGGGGTGGGTGGGAGGAGAGGAGAGAGAATGTGTTCAAGGAGGAAATGATTTTTTCAAAAGGCAGAAAGGAAGGCAAGGAAGGTTTGGCTGGTAGTCTTGATAGTAGTGGAGAGTAGTATAGAGCAATCAGAAGAGGAAAATTAAAAACAAACCTCATGGACATCACTGGGTCTGAATTCCCTGCTGAGGTGCAGAACATGAGAGCCCTGGAATGACTGTATGTAGAACCTGAGCCAAAGCTTAACTAGCCCGAGTGAGTCATATCCTTCCCATTTGATTCCAGTCCAAATGGTGATGTAATGCTCTGGCCCTCTCCCTTGCTTGCTCCCTCTACTCTTTACGCTGCCTCCCTCCTCCCTTTCTCCTTTTGAGCTCGGTGCTAGTGAAGTCACCATTTAAATCTGGCAGGGCTGAAGCAAAAACTTCAATGTAACCAAAACAGCCCCAGGCGAAGTTCCAGACGCACAGAGACTTGGTGGTGCAATTGCCATTGGAAACGAGTAAACAGAGAAAGAAACAGTGCCGCCTCAGAATGGCCCAAGCAGCTGTCTGAGAGAGAGATCAGAGTCCAACCCCGGGAATGGGACTGTCGGAGATTTAATGGTTTTTCTAAGAAGATGCTACACACAGAGAGTCACAGATAGACATTCGGGATGTGGAAAGCGAGAGCATACAAATATGTGTGCATGTTTGCGGGAAAACTAGCAATTGTTAAGAAAGCAAGACAAAGTGAAACAAGCAAGAACAGGAGAGAAAAACTATTTGAAATATGTTTAGCTTTTGAGGGAAGTAAATGTAGACAGATCTGTAAGGGAGCCCTGTTGGATAAAATCACATCATTATGTTTTTAAAACCAATCAGTGTCCCAGTTGTTATGTAATAGTGGTTCCCAGTGAAGGTCTCAAAAAAGGGAACTACAGAGCTTGCAAAAGCATTATTTTTGGGGGGGGGGATGGGAAAGTTTTGCTCACCAAATCCCCCAGTCAGGATGCCCTCTCGCTATGCTGGCTGGAGGAATTCTGTGAACTTCCAGTTGAAAAAGTAACTTCTCAAACCTGTGGCACGCAGAGCAAGTGCTGCTTTTGAGAGCTGGCACCTTCATGTAGACCTATCTAGCATGATCACTCATTTATGCTGAACAGCTAAACACACACACACCAGTGGCATTTTCTTTTTTAGGCCTCTTTCTGCTGCCCCCATCCACCCAATTTAACTTCCATCAGAATTGTACCACTATCATGTGAAGAGTAGATTGAAGAGAAGAGTAAAGGCTGCTCAGCAGTGGCTCCTCTTTATCTTGGAAAGATGTGACCAGTGGAGTGCCACAGGGTTCTGTCCTGGGCCCAGTGCTATTCAACATCTTTATCAATGACTTGGATGATGGAATTAGGAGCATACTTATCAAATTTGCAGATGACACCAAATTAGGAGGAGTAGCTAATACCCTAGAGGACAGGATCAACATTCAGAATGACCTGGATAGACTGGAGAGCTGGGCCAAAGCTAACAAAATGAAATTCAACATGGAGAAATGTAAGGTACTGCACTTAGGGCGGAAAAATGAAATGCATAAATATAGGATGGGAGAGACCTGGCTGAACGAGACTACGTGTGTAAAGGATCTAGGAGTCCTAGAAGACTACAAGTTGAACATGAGTCAACAGTGTGATGCGGCAGCTAAAAAGGCCAATGTGATTTTGGGGTGTATCAGTAGAAGTATAGTATCTAGATCAAGGGAAGTAATAGTGCCACTCTATTCTGCCTTGGTCAGACCTCACTTAGAATACTGTGTCCAGTTCTGGGCACCACAACTCAAAAAGGATATTGACAAATTGGAGCATGTCCAGAGAAGGGCAACTAAAATGGTGAAAGGTCTGGAAACGATGCCTTATGAGGAGAGACTCAGGGAGCTGGGTATGTTTAGCTTGGAAAAAAGACGGTTAAGAGGCAATATGATAGCTCTGTTTAAGTATTTGAAGGGGGGTCACGCTGAGGATGGAGCAAGCTTGTTTTCTGCTGCTCCAGAGACTAGAACACGGAGCAGTGGGTACAAGCTCCAGGAACAGAGATTCCACCTCAACATTAGGAGGAACTTTTTGACAGTAAGAGCTGTTTGGCAGTAGAACACATTCCCTCAGAGCATGGTGGGGTCTCCTTCCTTGGAGGTCTTTAAACAGAGGCTGGATGGCCAGCTGTCAGGGATGCTTTGATCGTGATTCCTGTGTGGCAGGGGTTTGGACTGGATGGCCCTCGTGGTCTCTTCCAACTCTACAATTCTATGATTCTATGATTCTATGATGTTACCCCAAGTTTAAAGGTGTGGTTTATGAGCTGAAGGCTGACAGTGCTGAATTCTTCCTGTCTCCATTGCCTGTCTCTTCACCACAACCTATGTTTAAACACCACCACCCCGTTGCTGTTGTCATTTTATTTCTTAAAACTATGTGCTTGATGTGAACTTCAACAGTAAAGCATTTACAATGAATTGGTATTCCCATCATTGGACGAAGGCTGCTCTAGGACTTGATGTCGCTTCCACACAATAAAACTGTGTCTGGTATTAGTAATGCAGCAGCTATTTGGAAGTTAGATTTAAGAATCACAAAATTTTATCTCCTGGTCATTTGGGAGCCACTATGGCTGTGCATAATTTCTTTTGTGGTTTAATCTGGGGCATCCCTGCCATTAGGGAGAATGGGCTAGTAACCTCAGCATACCCTTTGATATTTCACAAAAAAAAAATTGGGACACATACGGCCAAGCAATGTTAGAGTGTTGTCAAGATGGCTAAAGTTGTTAATGAGGAACAGGAGAGGCTCCAACAATTTGCTTTTGCCTGATACTACTGGGAAGGGCACTATCCTGTGGCATTTATTAATTTATACTCTGCTCTTCAGCCACAAAGACTCTCAGAGCACCTTACAAATCGGTTAACAATAGCACTTACACATCTACACTGCTTTATAGCACTAAGCACTCCGTCTAAGCAGTTTACAATGTGCTAGCTAATTGTCCCCACAAGCTGGGTACTCATTTTACCAACCTATGGAAGGCTGAGCCAACCTTGGAGACCTTTGGAATTGAACTCATAACCCTGTGGCTTGTAGTACTGGCATTTACTTCCATCAGAATTAATGTTACCATTGTACCACTAGGGCTCCTGGTTACTAAGGCCAGTGTCACTCCTCCCTCTGATGGTGTCATTTGGTTCAGTTAAGCCTTTCTGCACCCCTCCTAGTGGCACTATCCTACCCTCTCCTCTCCTCTCACTATTTGGGACTTTGAACTCAGTTTGCAGCAATGGGAGTAAGCTGTGGAGAAAGGGGGGAAGTGGGAATAGGAGAGGGAAACTAGAATATTTGAAAAGAATCTGAAAAATGTGGGATGAAGGAGTCTGTACTGTAATTAGTACTGTCACTGCCAAACTGGAACAGTTGGAGGGTATGCCTCAGCCAACGGATACTGGTGCAACCATGTGGCCTGCCCTTTATTCCTTAAGCTAGCCTTTTCCCATCAGGTGCAGTAAAGGATTTTCACCAGTAATGTTGAAGTACAATTCAACCAGTACAGATATATGGGGCCTGATTTCAGGCAACAAAAACCTGGAGCCATGTCTGGGTTTTAAAATAAGAGGAGGAGTAGCAGTTAGAAAGTATTCACCAGTAATATACTGCTCAATTCTATTTCTTTCAGGATAGTGATTGCAGGAAAACAAAATATGGGAGGTTAAGCAAATAATAACAGCAGTGGGGAAATTAACTATAACCACAGCAATTGTGACAGGGCAGGTTGCAGGGAAATATATTTTTATTGGTCAAAATCCTCTTGAGCATTTACAAATGTGTGTGTGACCTAGAGTTATGTACTTGTGATTGTTTCATATTCATAATCCCTGTGTATGCTCTAGTTCAGTGGATACACTGGGACCATGAAAGTCTCCCAATCCCCACTTACCAGGCAGCAGCCACTGTGATCAATAGAGGTCTGTTTTTCTGTGACTCAGGAAGCAACTAACTGATGTTTCCACCCTCCCATACTAGTGACCTCCAGTGTGAAGGGGAATGACAACAAGGGCTGCAGTTACATGGGAGGTTTTATTACGATAAATTGGACTTTAGTGCTTTTCCGCACCAGTGGTGGGTAATTTACACGGTCTATGGAGGAAACCGCTGTATTTTTTTGCACTTTGGTTTTTCTCGCTTTGAGATTCACACAGCCAAATGTGGTGGGGGCATGGCCAAGCATTAGAGAGGAGACAAAGGAATGTCTGCCCTGGCCCCAACTCCATGTGCTTAACAGCTGATGGACAAAGAATGTCACCCTTTGCCTCTCTCCCCCCAGCTCCTTGCCCACAAATCAAACTCCAAACGGAAGGTTTTTTTTCTCCTTGCTTAACAGCTGATTGAAAAAGGGGCCAGTTACACAACAGAATAAAGTGAGCGACATTCCAGATTTCCATCCTTTCAGAATGGGGTGAATAGTTCTTAAGATTTATGGCTAATTTGGATGAGTTTCGGCTGTAGTTTACACAGACAAAGGTGGGGGGGATGGCCAGGCAGCTCTATCATTATCATTAAAGCCAGGCAGAAGACACAGAGGAAGGAAGGAAGGAAGGAAGGAAGGAAGGAAGGAAGGGGCAGTGCGAGGGTACTTTCATCTGCATATAAATCAACAAAAAAGGAGGGAGACCATGGAGGAGATGAATAATTAAGTGGGAAGGAAAGCAGCCACACACACACACACAAACACACACAAGCAGCTGGCTAGGATTCCTTTGCTCTGCAATCCCTGTCAGCTGTGCTTTTCCCATGCGAAAAGCAAACTTGTTGGCTGGATGTTTAAAGCCAGCAGTAGACATGAAGGATTTTATGGATCGCTACTGAGTCTCCCTCCTGGCTCCACATCTAGCCAGCTCACCCCTTCATCATAAGAACCAATCACAGTGCAGCTCTGCTGCAACTGTATCGGGAAGATTGCTGGTAATTCACATGGATTTGCCGTTCGCACTAGCAATAATGCGCTAAGTTGGGCTACTTTTCAAATAAACCGGCAAAAGTAGCAACATCCCCTGTCACACTACATTTGGGTATTTTGACTTCCCCCCTTCTGAATGAGGCGATACTGTGACTCGATCCGTGGGAACAATGAGGAATCTTAGCAGTATATTTAGGGGTATATTTGCCCGTGTAAATGCAGCCAAGGACTCTGCTTCTGCCTGTTGCACCTGAGATTGCTCTCAGGAGAGGGTGGGAATATCAGTTAGTTGCCTCTCAAGTGACATGGGAATTGACCCCTGCTGTTTACAGTGGCTGATGCCTGGTGAGGATGGGGCGGGGGTCGAGATGGGAGTCACTACATAGCTGAGTAACTATAATGTTCATGCATTTGTAACTGCCCAAAACGATTCTAGCCCCCTGACTATCTCCTGGTATGGCACCCAACACTACAAGAGAATACTAGCATGCCAAAATGTAAAAGTACCCATTTGTGTAATTACAGTGGCCTTTTTCCAAGATCTTGTACATGTACAAATTGCAGCAGCTGCGTTAACAGTTTGAATGTAAAGACACTGCTTTACACGAATGGTATCTCTCTTTTTAAAAATGCAGAATAAGAATCTCTGTAAAATAAACCAGGTTTTTCCAGGTGGATTCATCGCTACATTTAAAGGATACATTTTCTCTTAAAATAGTAACTCACCAATATTTAAAATAAGTTTGTTTCCGTTAGAAATTTTAGCTATCTGAGGAAACTGGTATTAACAGATACAGACGGTGTAGGAATGGAGATAAGGAAGATTCTATGGATCAGTCCAATTCAGCTGATACCAAAATGATGTTGCTACTGAAAGTGACAACATTAAAAAGTGAATAAGCTCTGAATTAGAGGTGATTGGCCATAATTATTACTGGCGCCACTGAAGCCAGTGGCTTGACAGTATCATATGTAGTTGTTATAAAGTTTGGTTCATTGTGTCATTGGCCTGCATAACTCACTTATGTCTGAATGACCAGTTATTGATTTCTCATTTCAGTAACATAATAAAAAGAAGTTTAATCACCCTAAGCTTTCCTTTATTTCCAGGCATTACAAGTTATTTTAATTTAACAACATACAGAATCATCTTTATTTTTATTTTCAAGACATGGGAGAAATGGGAGACATATTTCTGAAGGTCATGATATAAATTTTATCTTTAAAATAAAAATAATAAAATAATAACAGTGTAAGAAAGGAGTTGCAACTTCTCTGTGCTAAATATTTTCCATTGGCATTCTTAGGTATGTATGTGATGGAAGCAAAATTAAACAACTGCATAGTGTGCAAAGGAAATGGTTTATAGCAGTGGTTCTCAACTTTGGTCCTTCAGATGTTCAGACTTGATATTTTCAGAATCAAATCATGCTGGTGGTGGCTTTAGGAAGTGGAAGTACAAAACAGCTAGAGGATCAAAGGTTGAAAACCCATGGTTTAGAACACAAGTGAGCAAATGTTCTCCAACACAGATGTTTCTGCCCTACAACACCCATCAATCCTAGCCAGCACAGTCAATGGTGAGGAGTCACAGTTAAAAAATATCTGGATGGATACAATTTTTTACTTCCTACTTAGAAAATGTGGTTTAAAAGATACCATTAAATTGAGTAAGATTCATTGTAGACAGGTTAGAGAAGCTACCTCTCCACAACTAAAGCAAAACTGAGTGAGATTCAACATATTGCTTACTCACAGGAACTTTACATTCTCTCTGCAGATTCAAACTCCTCCAGTTTGTGAGAAGGAATCAGGCCACAGAGACACTAATTGGATCCCACACATTTAAAAACATGAAAACTACAATTCACATATCCTCCAACCTTTTGCAGAAGAAAACTGGGTTTTGTTTGTAACACTCTGCTGTTTGTACATAAGATCACTCCCTGACACTGCTGAAGGGTAGACTCCATGGGTTTAATACTGTGTTTCTTTGCCCTGTGGTAGATTGTCCTACATGGATTTGTAAGCTAAGATACTGCTTATTCTTTTGGTTAAAGCTACTGTATGACAGAAAGCTGGTCAGAAAACTATAAGATATGACAGAAAGCTGTAAGTGAGAGTGTGCTAGCAACTGTTAGAAATCTACCTCAGCAACTGCATGGTGCTTTTAGTGTTCATGCTCATGTATATGTGTGTGGGTGCTCCAAGTCAGATAAACATCCTTCCCTTCAGTTTTTGCTTCTGCTGCTCCATTATTTTCCACAGAGAAACATGAAGAAGCTAAGAGGCAGGGTGCTCTTCCCCTGAGCCTTGGATAAGTTTGTATAAATTTCCCGAGATCTTCCAAATTTGTGGAGAGGGGGAGAGAGTTCAGAGCATTTCTGACTTAATATAATGTGAAACAAACAAAAAAACAGCAAGAAGAAAATTGTTACTTCTTTCAAGAAGAATATTAGTGAATAACTGCATCCCTGCTATAGCTGCATAAGCTGACCTGTGCTTTCTACAGCTGTGTGACATTTAGGGGGGGAAATAGTCACATGATCCATGCATAGAACCAAAATTCAGGGTTTTCGTATATCTTCATTAGGATCTCTAAAATGCCACAAACATGTCAAGTTATGGGGACAAAGGAAAAAAATATGGCTAAATCTTGTGGCCATTGTGGTTTGCAGCATCAAGCTGACCAGATTTTGGGGGTCTTTTCCTCTCCCCCCCTCAAAAAATATTGTGGACCATCCAACCTGAAGAAGGGTTCTGGTGGACCAGAAAGTTTGCAATGTTCCTAATAAAGGTATCTCAGAACCCTGACTGGTATTTTGAAGCAAGTAGGGAAGAGCTATCTCATTTGCTGTTGAGACAAGCAAGGAAGAGTTATCTCGTTCTGCCACAGGTTTTCACTGACATAAAGACCTGGAGAAGCATGAGAAATAGAAGAACCCTCCCAAGTTTTAGGGTATTACTCTGGAAGGAGCACTGTACCCAGTGACCATTTCTATTCCTTGTTGGATCCATAAAATCCCTTTGGAAAGTTGCCCATGTGTCTTTTTTCCAAAGCCCAGCCCATAGTGCAGAACCAAACTTTATATGATGTGTGTCATGTGTTTGATGCCTCTTTGCAAAGCACAAGATAGGGCTTGTAATAACTGGTATTTGGAAATATTGTCTTGTATTACAGAAGCCCTTCAAAAATCAAAGGGGTTTTGAATGGAATGTGGTTTGCTCAGACAAATATCAAAATAATTGGGTTCAAACTTGTATTGGAATTAATAGGTTTCATAAAATTAATAAAAGGTTAATGAAGGGTTTGAGTGCTGCACATGATCGTTTTCAAAATGAATTTAGGGGAAAGGATATATTCAGTGCAATCCTCTCATGTACAGCCACTACGCTGGCAACCTGGTGATTAATTAAGGACAAATGCTTAATTAGAGGATCAGCATGTGTTTCCAATGAAGTTAAATACTTCAGAGGGGGTTAAAACAAAATGACACTGGTTTGAGGACATGAAAAAATTACTTCTAACTCAGGTACTGTATTTTCAAGGTCTGTTGATTCCACCAGCCACCTCCTTACAGGAAACACTGTTTCCCCATTTCCTTCCTGTGACCTATAAATGATGGATAATTTCCTGCAATCGAAAGGAATTTCCACTCAGATACCAAAGCTACACCTTTTTATGTATATATCAACGACATTCCTTTTGGTGACTTCCCTCCCTGTTTTGCTGCAATCGTCAATAATTTTTCTGGCAACTAGTCACACTGAAGACTAGGGCTGTGGCCATGAGAAAATCAAGGATCTCTGAATCCTAAAGGGTTCAACAGAACAGTGCCCATGGCTCCAGAGTAGCTGAGGAATGTTTACGACCTCCTCCTTGCAGCATATCTTTTCCTTGGGGAAAGGGTGGTGGGGCAGACATCACAGCTGCCTGAGGTAAGCACAGTTACAGTTCCACAGTTCTGGCAGCAACGTTTATGTCTGCACAAGCAGCAGTATCTGCGTTTTTTAAAAGCCACATCACTGTAGGATTATTTGGCAAGGATCTGATCAGCTGAAGCAAACACATGAATAACATTCTGAAATATTTTGAAATATACAGTGCAAATTCATCACTTGGAATGCATTGTTATTTAATTTTTAAAAAATTAAACATCTACACACAAGCACTGTCTAGAATTATTAAACTCTCTTACTACAAAGTTAAGTTCTGTTGAGGTAAGCAGGTCTTACACCCAAGGAGAGGTCAATTTTGGGGGACTATACTTCCCAGAATCCCCCACAATCCAGTTGCAGTCCAAACAGTAACTGTAGCTGTATCCAAATAAATAGGCTTAGGTTCCAGGCATGTTAAGTCTGCCATCACCATCCACAACAGACTTTTTAATAACTGATTGCAACTGATACAGGATATTGCTCTGTACCTTAGAAGAAAAATTAACAAACTGGAATGCCTGGATTTCAGCTGATCTTAATTTTGCTGAATGGGATCAAGTCAGCTTAAATCCAGGTATTTTCTGTGGAAATCAATCTGTGGGCTGTACCGCATATTCTCAAACTTTGAAGAGGTTGGGAAAAAATGCCCACATCATTTAACCATTGATATGGAATAAAATAATTTTGAAATAATTGTTCTCTATCGAGGGAAGTCTCATTTTCATACAGACATTATTTTTCCTTTTCAACCCAAGATCACTATAGCCCCTGTGGAATCAAATGGGGCCAGCAAATTTCAGGGTTAAATAAGCTTTAATGACTATCACATGTACATAGACTTAAACCTAGCATTAAATATTTTTTAAAAAACAAAAATGTGGCATCTCTTCCTTTTTTAATTTAAAATAACCATCCAGGTGGTTTCCTAAGGACTTCTTTGCAAATTGCTTCCAGTGAACCTTTTCAGTTACAGACCACTGCAAAAACCATGTGGAGTTATTCAGTGTTCAGCTCAACTTGGGTGTCCTATGTTTTTATAGTGGACAGAACCATAGAACATTTTTATTCACATGCCTTTCTTGATAGGGATAGAGCATGCCTCAGTGGGAAATGGGATATCAATATTGGTCAGGAACAAGATTGCTTTGACTGAGAGTACCAAAGGATCCCAGGATGGTATTTTGAAATGGAAAAGAAAAGAAACCTGATTTAAATCATAGAGTTGGAAGGGACCACAAGGGCCATCCAGTCCACCCCCCTGCCATGCAGGAATACATAATCAAATCATTCCCGACAGATGGCCATCCAGCCTTTGTTTAAAAACCTCCAAAGAAGGACACACCCCACTGCCAAAAAGCTCAGATCAGATATATGAGTGAATCACACCTGATGCAGAAGATTCATGACTATATTCCCCCCCCTCAAAAAAACCCAAATGTGTAGTCACCCAAATTTTGATCACAATAGTATTGCTGATGGAGTAAAGGGGCTGCCACTTTACCTGAGTACTATTTTCCAGATTTCCCACTCATAGCTGAGTCAGCATAATGGGTTTCTTTTTGTCTATCTTGCAGAATACAGTAGGACCCCCATATTCACTGATTCATTATCCACTGATTAAGTTATCCACAGGACACAAAACAGCACACCTACCACATTTTCTAGCCTTCCTAGAAAATGTGTCCTCTCTAGCCATTTTCTAGGTCCTCCAAGGCAACTCTATGATATTTTAAACCTAAAGTCCCATTATTTTCAATGGCATTCGCTATTCTCCATGGTTTTCGGTATTGACGGAGGCCCCCAATCCCCAGTGGATACAGGGGTCCTACTGTACATGCTTTGTATTTGTATTGTACAGTTTCAGGAGAGTAAATTTGATCATGAAAATGGCATGAAGTGAAGGGTACTATTGCCATGACAGTAATGGAGATCAAAACTTCCTGTAATTACTTAAAGCCGGGGTGAGAGTCATATACACCTGCGAGTCCCACCAGCCTCAACTAACACACTCAATGCTGAGGGATTCTGGGAGTTATAGTGCACCAATCTCTGCTACACGATCCCCACTCCTGGTTTAAGGTTTATTAAAAGTTGGAAATTACCAAGATGAGTCTCCATCCTTTGTCTCCTGAATCTAAAAGCAAAGGCAATGTTCCTTAACAAATGTAGCTAGTTGAGAAAAATAATGAAATCTCTGTAATGCACAGAAATCTCTGTAATGCACAGTAACAAGCCAGAAGTAAAGCAGCTCATTCTTTCCAACTGTCCTGATTTATTCTCTGCCATCCCATTTTCTCAGCTGCCTTTAAAATGTCTGAATTACAGCTTACTTCAGTTGCTGCAAACTGTAGTTTGGTACTCAAATAACTCAATGGGCAGTGGGTAGAAGAGGATGGGTAGAATCATGTCTGTCCTAGAAGGCTCAGGACATTATCACATGGGCCCCTGTTGTTATTACAAATGTTTTTGCAAAACTGAATGGAGAGAATGTCCCTTCAATAGTGCACCTAGGGATGTTTCAGCCACTGATGATCCCTTGGCTGTCTCCCAGACTCTCCCTTAACCCCTCCTCCCTGCCACATTGCACTACCCAGCATGCCTTTTGTGGTGTTTTTTAAATTATTTTTAGTAAAGAGTGGGTGGGATGGAAGGGTTTGTATGTATATTTTAATGTTGTAAGCCACCCCAATTGCATTTTGTAGAGGGGCGGGATACAAATTATTATTATTATTATTATTATTATTAGTTGTTTTGTTGTTGTTGTTGTAATGCAATTTGGCAATTATGGCAATGCAATTTAGTGAAACAATGAAAAAAGGATATGAAAGAAATTGCGGGGGGGGGGGAGAGAAAACCAACCTGTTTGTAGATAGCAGGAGGTAGGGAGAGGGGGAGATTGGAGGAGATGATCAGATGGTAAAAATATCCCAGGACAGGGACGACAGGAGATCGCTAAAAGGCTTACCTTTTAGACGACATCATCCCTGTCCTGGGATTCTCCTGTTCTGCTCCTGTTCCTCCTCCACTTCCTCTTATTCATGGAAAAATCCGTGAATAAGAGGCCTGTTCCATTATTATAACGGAATGACGAGTGAGTGAACAGAAGCCCCGTTCTGCTCCTGGGATGACAACTGGATGTGACGTCACCAGGAGATCCCTGCCGGACACTTCCAGGTGCGATCGGGATGATAAGGTAAGTTAAACAATTTTTCCCCCTCCCCAGGTAGCTTTTATTTTTTAAAATGTGTTTCTGTGGTTGGTTTGCAGTTTTGACAGCTGGGGGGGGGGTATTTTTACATTTGCTGCCAGGCCGTTCTCTTGCGTTCTCACACAAGGTAGGTGTGTGAAACTTTTTTCTTTATTCCAAAGCAGGAATGGGAGTGGGGTGGGTGAGGAGGTAGTGGGACAGAAATGGACCCTAAGGGTCCATCTGATAATCTCCTGAGACCACGTGACTGCCCAGTCTTGAGACTGCAACTGGAGAAATTAATCGAACCTGAGGATTCATGGCACAGCAGCACAATTGGGAGCTTATTGATGGGTGTTCCCTGTATTTGGCAAGAGACAACCTAATCATGCTAAGCACGCACAGCAGCAGTTGGTTTGGAGGGGACGTCATGTAATAAGTATGGCCAAAGGCATTATTATCCAGCTTTAATCCTGCTTTGAAAGGCTTGTGTGATGAAGTCCTGAGGCAAAAGCAAACTGCTGCAACCTTTCCTAGCTTGTGTGTTCTTCTTCTTCATTAACAACTGTTGCCTTCTTAGCTACACTCTGATATTCCTTGGCCACCCATGTCCGGATTTTCATCTATGAAATGTTGGAGGGTATAGTCGTTACCTGTAACTACTTATCCCTTTTTTGTAATGGGGTATAACAAAGTTACATTTTAAAATCATGTTACAAGTGAAATGAAGTTACTTTGTTGGTGTAAAAAATACAATTTCTAGTTACTTTTTAAAGTCACCTTTAAAGGGCATTTTAAGCATTTTACAGTCATTCTGTCATTTTCAAGTTTTAAACCATTTTCCTATCAAACCTATGTTTTTTCTATCAATCCTGTTTTCGTAAGTTAAAAAAAGGAACAAAAAAGCAGAACAAAAGAGAATAATGCAAACATTAAAGCAATGTGTGATTTTTAAAACACTGTAATGAGTAACAACAATTAATTACTTTTAAAAACACTGTAACAAGTAACAGGAATGAATTTCTTTTATTGGTAAAAGCTCTGGTAATCTATGTATAGCTTAGCAAAACTATGATGCCCAATCCCCATGTTGTAGTGCAGCATAACAGTAGGAAAAACTCTCAGTCGTGAAATGTCTACCACTTTCTCCTCATGCTAGCAAACACCAGTCACTAATTTGAAGAAACACCCACCTTCCCAGGGTTTGCCAAGTCTTCCTCCTAGTCTGTCCTGTACCTTGCAGGTGACATTGTCAAAGTCAGTTAGTGTCAGGGGGAGTGGAGGGTTCTTTTTATGTTCTGACATTTGCCCCTTTGGAAATGGGGTGAGAAATCTGCCTATGCTGTTTCATATGGGCCTATATGGGCAAAATAGCCCTAAGCAAATTACTGTGCTGGTGACCTGGAAATTAAGTCTCCTGTATCCAATTACTATCATTGAGCCATGTGGTCCAATTATACAGGTTTTTAAATTATAGCTATAAAACATACTGTAGATGCTTATAAGTAATACAGCCACTTCTGGAAAATAATCTCTCTCTCATATATTCATATATATATATACACATGTGCCATAGGGTTTTTGAAAATATTAATATTAATTAATCTAAAAACTATTCCAATTCCAACCTACACATAAAAACTACCAGGAAATGCAACCATGTGTTAACTCAAAATGAGCTGTTAAACTGTTACAAAGTACCATGCAAAACTAGAGGAAGGTAATTATGACAGAAGATTTCAGCAAATCTTCAATAACCAATTTTTTCATCCACCTGTTATCTGCATGTGAACAAACATAATCTCTATTCAAACTCAACTGTCAAATATTTTATCTTGCAGAATGATCCATTTTCAATGCTTGACAGTAAGCAGCCAAAACATATGATCTTCATCTTGTCATAAGACTGACAGAGCAGGTGAAAAGTCCTACATTTAAATATGTTTGCAGGCTCTTTCTACTAAGGCATGTATGTATGAATCAGCTGCACCCCAAAATCAGAAGGTTTTTCCATTTGTACCTTTCTGCTCTTCTCTTTATTTTTTATGTTACCTAAAACATGCCTAGTTGCCATGTTAGCTGAAGTTGTCAGCCCAAAGTAATGCAGTGGTCCCTTCACATTCACATTGGGGTTTGGTTCCAGGACCCCAAATCCGTGAATACTCAGTTTCTATTATATGCAATGGCATAGCAAAATGGTGTCCCTTATATAAGATTACAAAATCAAGGTTTGCTTTTTGGATTATTATTTTTTTAAGAATATTTTCAAGCCATGAATACTTAAATCCATGAATGCCAAATCCATGAATGTGGAGGGACAACTATATTCCAAGTTTTGGGTCTAGTTGACAAAGAACTTTCAAGCACATGTGGAAGTGTGGTGAAATAAACCATGTGACACGTACAATATTTTTGGCTGTAGAATAAGCTATGAGACACTAGTACATTCTTTCATCATTAGGAATAGTTAAGACAACCCACCTTTGTTGACATGAACACAGATGAGCAGGTTGCTTACTTGTAATTGTGGTTCTTCAAGTGGTCATCTGTGCCATCAGGGTTACAAACAGTTTTGCACTTGCGCAGATTCTCCTCAGAAAATTCCAGAGCTGAGTAGCTTCGTTGGAGACCCCCACCCCTTATTACCTACCACACCTGCTCAGACCTGCCAAGCTACCATCCCCTCAGTTTTGAAGTCTGCTGCAGAATCAGGGACCTGAAAGAGGGGAGGTAGGGTGGGTTTGAGGGCACAGATGACCATTCAGAAACCCACAGTTACAGGTAAGTAACCTGTTCTTCTTCTTCATGGTCTCTGTGCCCCACACAAATGGGTGACCATGAAGCTTTCCAGAGAGTTGTGGGTCTGATCATTGGAGAATGGAAGAAAGCACAGCGCGCCCAAAGCTTGCATCTGCTCTGGATCTGCACTCCAGTCTATAATGTTGGATGAATGTGGATGGTTGCAACCAGATGGTGGCTTTGCAGAGGTCTGATAGAGAGATGCCCCAAAGGAGAGCTGCCAAAGAGGCCACTGCTCTGGTAGAGTGCTCATTGGAACAGACTGCTTTGCTAGCTGGTAGGCTAGCTGGATTGTTGGATGACCCACTTGGAAAGTCACTGGAAGGACACTTTCCTAGAACCACCACAATATATGAAAAGTCTTGTAGACTTCCTGAACACAGCTGTACACTGGATGTAATATGTGAGATCTTATTGTGCATCAAGGCTATGGAGAGATCTTTCCACCTGGGAAGATGGTTGGGGATAGTATGTGGGAAGCACGATAGTCTGGTTCAAATGAAAATGTGAGACTACCTTCAGGAGAAAGGTGACATCCGGATGGAGGATTACCTTGTTCTTGTGAAAGCCTAGAAAGGACTCATCAGGCCTTAAAGCTACAAACTCCCGTGCCTGTCTGGCAAATGTGATGGCCACAAGGAATGTGACCCTCCAGGTAAGGATTCTGTCATCAGTTGTAGTCAGAGGTTCAAACGGGGGTGAGGGAGTGGTGAGGTATGAACTGAGGAAGTACTAGCAACAGTAACCAGGGTGGAGTAGGCGGTGTCACTGGCAGGTATAGATGATGTAGATGCTTGGAACATAATTTCACCACTGGATCTGAGAGGAAGGAAGGTGAGGATTGGTTAGTAGGTGATGCTTGCTGATAGGTAAACTTTTAGGGAAGAAAAAGCCAGCCCTTCTTTCAGGTGCAAGAGGAAGTGTGGGACAGTAGAAATTGAGATTGGAGAGTCAGGCTCAGATGTTGATATACCGAGAGAACAGACCTTCTGCCACCTGTGGAGTCCTTTCTCGAAGTAGAGAGCACTGTCAAGAGTTGGGGTGAGGTTAAGGTGTTATCCTCCATACCAAAAGCTGCAGCATCTGTGGGAATGTGACAACAGGTCTGGTGCAAGCAGGAGGGACATGAACCTGCCCTTTGATAGATAGAGAACTGGAGCAAACCATGGCTGCCTTGGCCAGTATGGAGCTATCAGAATGGCGTTGGGCCTGTCCCTGGCCAACTTAACCATCACTCGTGTGAGTAGTGGAAAGGGAGGAAAGAGACAGAGATGTGTGGACCATCTCATCAGAAAGGTGTTGCCAAGAAAATCCCTCCCCTGACCTGTCTTGGAGTAGAATAGGTGACATTTGCAGGAGATGTTAACAGGTCAAGGGTAGGTGTCCCACTTCTGGATGTCACGAAGTGGAATACATCATCAGACAGGGTCCATTCTTGTTGGAGAACATGGGCATGGCTCAGAGAATCTGCTAGCACATTGTGCACACCAGCCAAATAGATTGCAACTAGATGGACACATTTCCTCTCAGTTCCAAAGAGTCGTGGTGAGGTTTAGGAGTACCACTGATTGTGTGCCACCCTGTTTGTTTATGTAACACACAACTGTAATACTGTCTGAAGTGACCTAAATGACCCTATTGTACAGCAACTTCTGGAATAATCGCAAGGCCTTTATCACTGCCAGTAGTTACAGGGCATTTATGTGAAGGGGTGTTTCTTGGGGCAACCAATATCCTTGTGCTATTGTATGTGGACAATGAGCTCCCCAGTCTAACATGGAGGCATCTGTAGTGACCATACACAAAGTAGCAGGAAGGGAAAAGGTCATGTCCAAGAGGAGGTTGCGTCATTTGGTCCACCAGATGAAAGTTGCCAAGATGTGTGTAGGTATAGTCAGCTTCACTCACTGTGGGTCCTGCAGGGGGGGGGGGGGTTTGAAATGCTGAAGAAGCCAGTGTTGAATGGGCCTGCACTGCAGGCATGTGAGATGTCACTGCTGTAGTGGCAGCCATGAGGTCCAATATTCTCTGGATGATATGAGCCAAATAACATGGATTGTCCAGTAACTCCATCACCTTATCTTCTGCTCTGGTGACAGATAGGTAGGCTCAACCTGTCCTGGAGTCCAGGCTTGCTCCAATGAAGTTGATTATTGTGATTGGCTCCAGGATAAATTTCTTGGGGTTGGTGTTGAGACCCAAGTCATGTAGCAAGGACAACATCAGATGAATGTTCTTGAACAACCTGATCTGAGAGGATGACACTAGTAGCCAATTGTCCAGGTATGAGAATATCTGGATGCCTTGAATCCTGAGACAGGAGATAACCATGCTATACATTTTGTGCAGACAGACCAAAAGGGAAAACCTTGTATTGATATAGGTCTCAAATGATGGCGGATCTGAGGAGCTTCTGATGCTGAGGCTTTATCTTGATGTGAAAGTAAGCATTCCCCCTGTGGAGGAAGGGTAGAGTGGAATTAAGCATCACCACCTGGAATTTCCTTGGTGTTATATACTTGTTTACAACATGAAAGCTGAGGATCAATCGAAGGCCACCATCCCTTTTTGGTACCGTGAAGTATCTGGTAAATTAACCATCCCACTTGCAATGACCCAGAAACTTCTCCATGACATTCTTCTGCAGTAGGGTGGTGATCTCATCTTGGAGGGTTCAAGATGGTGCTGGGGTGGGGGTGTTTGATGGTGGGATACTTGAGAACTTTACGGTGTAACCAAGATGCACAATAATAACTCAAGAATCTGTGGTGATGTTCTGCCAGGTATTATAATAAAACTGTAGTTGAGAATTCTGAGACGGAATGAGTTTCTGTGGGAGGGAGATTGGCTGTTGCGGCATTGACGAAAAGTCAGACATGCAACTTCGAGGAGGCAGGTGGCTCCTTTGTCGATAACTGCTGAAACTTGTGCTGCTTGTAGGGGTGCCTCTGATGTGAAGGGAAGTTCCAGGAGGATGTTCAAGAGGTTCTCTTCCAACTGGATTAGGATGATCTCTGTTGATGTTGCTGAGACCCAAAGCTCATCCTCTTTACTGTCAGGTGGGTCTTCACATTGTGGTCCACTGTGAACCTTCACAATGTGATCCATCCTCTTTGGAATTGATGAGGCCTTCCCCATTGAAAGGAAGGTCTTTGATGTGGCATCTGGTGCTATATGTGAAGCTTGCCGATCTCAGCCAGGCATAATGGCAGAGCACCACTGAACCCGACATCACTTTGGCCGCCAGTCTACTGCATGTTGGGCCAACTGGATTTGTCGAGTGGCCAAAGAGTATGTCTCCTGATAGAAATGTAGGGTTGGGTTTTGTTGATTTTGGTGAAGATGAGGGATGAATGAAGACATCTTTTCCCACAAGAGCCTTTGATAAACAGGCATGCAAGCCTGCATGGTGGCTATATGAATCGATAGAATTGAGGACAAGTAGAAGTGCTGCCCAAAAATATCCAACCCCCCTTATTTGCTGGGCTTCCATGTGGCCTTGATCCACCTCTTGATGGAGAGGCTTCAACAACTTTTGAGTTGGGAAATGAATAGTTGGACAGATATGAGGCACCTTCCTGCTGGATTCAACAGAGGAGTTCCAATCGCTATGAAGCTGGAGGAAGGGAGGCTGGTTTCACCCAGGACTGCTTTATCAAATCCTGTAAGGCAGGAAGAGGGGGATCATTGATGGGGTGGGGGCCTGTGCATCTAGTAGCAGGAAAACTGGATCGACGACTGGAGCTGGAAGAGCTGTAACTTGTATGCTTAGACATCCTAAGCACTATATCCAAGAATAGCTTGATGTCTTCAGGTGGCGAACTAGGGGTGGTGTCTTGCACATTACCTCAAGGAGACCACCCTGAGGGAGACGGGGAGCCAGGTGAAGTGGAATCAGACTGGTAGTTTTCATTGGAGGAATCTCCTGGCACAGAGTGATAACGTTGGTGAGGCTGGAGGGGGTAGAAGGAGCAGTGGAGATGACTGATGTCTGTAAGTCAGGCACAGGGGTTGCTGAAATTAGTGTATGGGAAACTGGGAGTGGAGGGAGAGGAGCAACTGCAGTTGTAGTGCTGTATGAGGTCAGTCTATTAAATAACGAGACTGTGTTTCTACCTTACAGACAAATCAGGGAGAACTGATTGTGAACACTTGAGTGGTAACCTTGAACATGTCTGAACCTGCATGACAAACATCAATACTCTTGGCCTTTCAGTACTGGTAAATTGTCAGAGCAAAGTCGAGCAACCTGTCAATTTGAAATTTTTAGTAAAATTGAACAAAACACCAATGGAATTTTCAAATGCTCACTGAGTCCTACAGGGAAGACTGACTCTCTCGTGCGTGTGCGTTTGAGTGGCACAAAAGATTCAGAGAAGGATGTGAGAATGTGGAAGACGATGAAGGCCCTGGATGACCTTCCACTTCAAGAACCAAAGGAATTGTGGAGAAAAATCAGTCAGATTGTTAGAGGAGACCACCGACTCAGTGTCTGAATAATAGATGAAGATGTGAACATTGACAAAGACACTGCATGGAAAATTTTGCATAAGGATCTCCACATGAGAAAAGTTTGTGCCAAGATGGTCCCTAGGGTTCTCACACTAGATAGAGCAAAAAGAGTGCTGCAAGGAAATGTGCACCAAATTTCTGCAGCTACTTGAGGCAGACCCAAACCTTTTTCAAAAAATTATCACTTGTGATGAAACCAGGATCCTCCAGTTTGATCCTGAGACAAAACGACTGGAAAACACCATCATCACCAAGAATGAAAAAAAACAGGTCAAATAAGTACACATTCAAAGCTATGCTCATTACATTTTTTTGGTTTTTTACACCAAGGGCGTAATTTTGGCAGAATGGGTTCCAGAAGGCAGAACAAGTGAAGCAGCATTATTAGAAGGAAGTTTGACAAAGCTGTGAGAAGAGTCAGTGGGGGGGGGGGCGGGGGAGGCCAGAACTGTGGGGAAATGGCTTCATTCTTCATCAAGACAATGTGCCTACTCACACAACACTTTCTGTGAAGCAGTTTTTGGCTGATAAATGCATTACTACACTTAAACATCCTCCCTATTCGCCAAATTTTGCACCATGCAACTTTTTTCTTTTCCCTAAAGTGAAATTGGTGCTTAAAGGAACACATTTTGAGTCAATTGATGCAATAAAGAAAAACGGCAGAGGTGTTGAAACAGCTGACAGAAACTGATCTGCTCCACACCTTCGACCAGTGGAAAACAAGACTGCATTGGTGTGTGAGTGTGAATGGAAATATACTGAAGGGGACAAGCATTAGAATTGTAATACATATAAATAAAGATGGGTTATTGTATCAGTCTCGTTATTTAATAGACAGACCTTGTATATCCCTCTTCTAGGCAGAAGAGACACTGAAAGTATCTGACAAAGTGACCTTACAGCCTCAAGAGGAACAGAGAGAAGCAAGTGAAAGTTTTGTTGTTGTTGTTGTTGTTCAGGAGTGAAGTAAAGGATCAGGCAAGGTTTGGAATAAAAAAAATTAAAGGGAGATAAAAGGGAGAGCAATGCAGTGAGAAATGACCAAGGGAGAGCTGCTCTGTTGGTGGACAAAGAGAAACTGAGGGGAAGGTAGCTTGGCAGGTCCAAGCAGCCCCCGAGCAGGAGGAAGGAGGAGGGGATTTTCGCCAAACTCCTCAGCTCTGGAATTTTCCGAGGACAGCCTCTGCACAGGTGCAAAACCCATTTGTGTGTAGCACAGAAACTACGAAGAAGACCCTATGGTCCCATCTACATAATGAAGAATGACATGTATTTATTAGAAAGATCAGCAATCTATACAGACCACTGTTCGAATAAATAAGTGTCATTCAGAGTGGGGGGTAGCAAAACTTACCTTTTGGTTCGTGTGCAGCAGATCTGGGTCTTCCTCTGGATCTCTTGGACAAATCCGTACAACTTCCAAATTGGTGTGCATGTCAACACTCCTGTTCGCACAGATATGAACAGGAATGCAATCTGATTGGCTGGCTGAGTAGAGGGGGTGGGGCTTGGAAAGAGGGGAATCAGTGGCAGCTTTCATTTTTTTAAAGGTAAGCAAGATGATGGTGCCACCGCTGTCCTCCTCCTCCTCTGTCCTCCTCCTCCATAGGACCCCGGCCCCAGCTCCAGACCCCTCCCCTCCACCATTGCCATTCTGAGTGATTCTGGCTGCTACACCTCAGCTGCACTTAGAGACCCCACTGCACCCCAACAGACAGGCAGGCAGACCGACCGACCGGGCACGAAGGGTGGCCAGCCCAGCCAGGGGGGGTGTAGCCTCTCCCTCCCTTTGGTGGAGGATGGCTGCTGGTCACCATGGACCCCCCTGCCACTACCGCTGCCCCTTTCCTCACTCTTCTTTGTGGGCAGGAGTCACAGAGCGCCGCCCAGACAGCCACAACAGAGGGAGTGAGAGGCGCTGGGGCAGCTGAGCGGAGGACGAGAACAAGGAGAGCCTCCTGGAGAGCCTCAAGCAGAGTCCAGGTGCATCCCCCCGACCACCCCCCTCCACCCTCCCTCTGGCATGGACCCTGGCATGGGTCCAGACCAGCCCCACCGCTGCTGCTGCCGCTGCTCTCCTCCTCCTTTCCCAGCCCCACCACTGCTGCAGATTTTACGGGGGGGTGTGTGTGTAAAAAATCATGTAGGCAGATCGTTCACATTCAAATGCCTGCCTTTTCAGGTTTTTTACCCCCATACGGATTTTTTGCCCCTTGTGTACACGGGGCCTAAATATTTTAGTTTATGTCTTGCTTAACATCTCACTTTCTTATCAAGCAGAGTCAAACTAAATATTGACCTTTGCTGCTATTTCCTACACTCTTATTTCTGAGTGAAGCAGAGAATGCACTAAAGACTATGATCATCCATAGGCAATTGGCTTAGATTTTAATCCACTTCAGCCTTGGATTAACCCCCTAGCTTTGTAAATAAATCCAAGGTTGAAGCTCCTACCTCAGGATAAGAGAAAGTGCAAAGATGAATTTAGTGGCTATTGATATTTCTTTCTTCCTTGAAGTTACCGACTCTTTTCTTACATTCCATATTTGTCTTGGCTCTTTCTTCTTTCAGCTTTCAAAGAGTTCCACAGGTCACCTATGTGCGGAAACAACAATCCTTTTGTTTGTTTGAAACCTGCTATGTGTTATTTTCATGTGGTGCCCTTTCCATACTTTTCATATTATCTGAAAGGGTAAGCAACTATTCCCTGCTCACTTTTTCCAGCCAACTCATAATTTTATGCATTTTGGCTGGACTCCTTCATACAGGCTCTTTAAAACAACAACAACACAGGAATCTAAAGCACTGTGCCTTAGATTTTTTTTTTTTAAAGGGACCTAAATTAGAAAGCTGGCAGGCCAAATTCCTAGGCACACTTACTAAAGAGTAAGTCCCATTGACTTCCATGCTTCCAAGTGAATGTACAAAGGATCAGGCAGTTAAAGTATTTTTTTTTATACACATATGGTTTCCCCACTTTAAATGTGGAACTGAGTTAATTACATCATGCAGTGCAGTAAAATGATTCCAGTGTTCCCAAGGAAACTGTTTTTACTAAACAACACGAGTCCTTCATTTTAATCTTATGCTCACACAAGGCAAACATTTAGTTTTATCTAACTTTCACAGCAGTCCCAAGTATATAACCCTCTTGTGGCAATTCAGATCAGTGAGGAGAATTTGCCATCAGTTCCAAATGTGAGGGTCCCTAGAGACTGCATCAGGAATTGCTCTGAAGAAGGCCTCTTGCGTATTGATTCACTATCTTTGGTGATGTGCCAAAAGATCTGAGCTTGGCAAGTTTCAGAGCATGCTCAAAGTCTCATTAATTCCAACTAGTATTTGGTTGATTATCTTTAAAGCTTTGGTTGACTTTTGTCTTTCTCCTGTTTTGTATGGTTTATTTTAATTTTGCTTCGGTTGTCAATCTGGTTTGTTCTGCATTTTCGGCTGTTAAGACATTATAGCACACTACTGACAGCCATAACAAACATGGCCATTTCAGTGTGATCGTTTTCCTTCAGTGATTATCTCTATAAAAATAGCTGATCTTTTCTCAGATCACATTCTGTTGGTGTAAGAAGATATTGTTTTGCAAGTTTTTGATTCTGTTTGATGAAGAGTTCTGTGTAACGCAAAAGCTTACATACTTCTCTAGCAACAAAATTTGTTCTAACATTTCATATTGTTTTGCCTGATTTGCTTTTTTTAATAAAAAAAATGTCTCCAGCTCAAAGTAGATATTCTCTAGCTTTTGAAACTAATTTGTTAAGCCCAATTTAATGCAAAGTGATTATTTTTAAACATGGGCTGTTCTATAGAGCTACATTTTTTTCAAGTAGAGGAATCACTTTAAAATGATCTCTCACCACTCCTTCCAAACTGGTATATGTGGCTCATGTACAGCTGCTGTATATTCTTAAGTATTCTTGAAGCATACTTGGTTTTTCTAATTCTGAGAATTTGTTCTTTCACAACCAGAGGTCTAGCCTGCATACATGTGCATGCCTGGCCCCATGTGAATACCTCAAGAATGGATTATCCAGAGATGCAAAGTTTTAAAATTATCTATCCCAGCCAGTAGGCAAGTATATTTTTATTTCTTCTATTTATTTATTTTTTGGCAAAGGGAGAACTTTGCAAGTGAACTAGTCTAAATGAAACCCACTCCTGGAATTCAAACACTGCAAGCTTTTCAGGATTTCCCTTGGGGGAGGGGGTAAGGACCCCTATTTGCACTTTGGTAAATTACTTAAAATACAAAGATTGCAAATAAGCAAATTAAATATGTTACATTAAGTGCCTCGGTGGTGTTCTTTCCATTGGGTGCTTTGGCTAGGGTCCAAAGAACTGCGAAAACCAGTTTGAAGCACTTAAGGGGGGTTAGGCTTGCGTTTCTCTCAAACAGCAGCTGTTTCTTTACCCACAGTAGCTCTTTGGATCCTGGCCTTTTTCTTTGGACCAGTTAAATTGCCAAGGCACAGAAGAAAGTTAATGTGGAAGTCCCTGAATGTAATAGGTCTTTTCAATGTCAAGGGACCAGATTTTCTCATGAAAGTTCTGTGGATCATCACAGCCCTGCACCCCTCTGTTCCATGAGCACAGCAACACAATGCTGGTGACAAGGCTGTTCCTTTGGTCCCACCGCCACCATTAGCAAAACACCTCTGGCTCCAGAACTAATTTGAGTAGATGAAACCATGGAAGGGCAACAATGAAAGAACTAGACAAGATCCTCAAGTGCAAAGATATATAACTGAATACTAAAGTTAGGATCATCTATGCCATTGCATTTCCAATTTCTCTGTATGGTTGTGAAAGCTGCACAGTGAAGAAAGGTGATAGGAAGGGAATCAACTCATTTGAAACATGGTGTTGGAGGAGAATTCGGTGGATACCATGGACTGCCAAAAAAAAAAAAAAAACTAATGGGTCCAAGAGCATATCAAGCTTGAGCTCTCCAAGAAGCCAAGATGATGAAGCTGAGATTGTTGTACTTTGGACATGAGGAAACGTGATTCATTAGAAAAGACAATGATGCTTAGCAAGGTAGATGGCAGTAGGAAAAGAAGAAGGCCAAACCATAGGTGGACAGACTCAATCAAAGAAGCCATGGCCCAGAGTTTGCAAAACCTGAGCAGGGCTGCTGATAACAGGGTGTCTTGGAAGTCTCTCATTCATAGGGTCTCTATAAGGCAAAGTCAACTTCACACAGTTAACAACAGATGAAGTCACTGGATGCAAATTATGTATTAAAAGATGTACAGCCTTTCTCGGCCTTTTTATCCTGGAAGAACCTTGAAATAATTTTCAGGTCTCAGGCAATCCCTTCCTAAAAATTATTGTATCTACAGCTCAAAACAACCCCAAACCATTTTATTTCCCTCCTCCCCAATCTTGGGCCTTGGCTATATGAGGCAATAAGACGTAGATTAGTGTGCAGTAGTCCCAATTCGCAGCAGCATCCATTTGTCTCCATGGTTTTTTGGCAAGATTACTGCTATGCAAAGCTATCCACCTTTACTGTTCAAATGGGTATGCCAGCGAATCAAGATGGTGGGCACAAGTGAATTAATTGTGCTTTTATTTTCCCCAGATTGCCACATCCAAACAGTATTTTTTTAAAAAAGTAAATCCTAGGTGCAGAAGTACAATCATCTGCTTAAACGACTTTTAAAAAAATCCAACATCCTGTTTTGTCGCCTCAGCACACGATTACTACTGCCATCATTCAATATGGCAGTTCTGGCCATTTCTCATTGCTGGCAAGCTCCGCCCCCATGCACAACTAACCAATCAGCAATCCAGTTCTATCCTCCCTGAGAATGTGCTACAATCCAACTGGCTGTCTGAACAAGCAGGTATGTACCGTATATTTCTGCATACAAGACTACTTTTTAACACTTGAAAATCTCCTCAAAAGTGGGGGGGTGGTCTTATACCCCCAATAGACCTTTTCCCCTGCTGTGAGAATGATTGAAGTGTAAAATGGCCTGGGCAGTTTTCCCAGCAGATCCTTCCTCCTGCTGTGAGAATGACTGCTTTGCATTTGAAGAATTAAATGGCCCTCTATTTAGCTCAGGAGAGTCAAAATGATGTTTCTTTTCAGGATAAGTTAGCCTAAAATTAGAATTTCTGGATTCAACTTCTCATTTTGCATCAAGTTTTGTCTATGGTGAAATTCTCTTGTCTGCCAATGTGGCTCTAAAACCATTAATGTGCTCATTCATTAATGTGCTCATTCAAAAATTTGGGATTTGATAGCTTCATATTAACCAACTTATAGTATTAATGCAACCTTACTTTCCAAAGATTGAACACCACAGAGATTTTTCAAAGTATCCCATGCTTTTTTAGCGGTTCTTAGTCCTTTAATTTCACAGACTATTCCATCATCTACAGCCACTGAGCTGGCTGGCTGGTGGGGGGCAGGCTTTCCAGCCAGCTGGCTGGCTGGCTGGGGGGGGGCAAACTCTATATCTTAACTTAAAAATTGGGGGGGTCGTCTTATGCGCCCAGTCGTCTTATACGCCGGAATATACGGTATATTTCCATCACATTTTTTTTAACTTTGGGGAAAGCCACAAAGGCTTTTATTGTGTAATTTGTGTGGGTTTTGGCTCCCTCCCATCTTAATGTGGCAAATCACCACAGGATCCCATTTAGACAAAAGGTATTCCACTTGAATTCCATTAGGATTTTTTCACTGTCTAGACAACACCTTGATCTCCTGTGGAACCCGTAGCAACCTCTTTCAGAACCCTAGATTCCAGGGAACTATGGTTGAAAAACCCTGCCTTAGAGTAAGAGAGTAGAAAACTGCTTTCTAAGGTCCCGTCCAAATGGTGAAAATAATAGAAATGGAAATCACATGGAAGGCAATCTGTCTAAACAGAGATTTGCATCAATACGTTTCATTCAGAAGGGGGGTAGCCAAATCCACCGTAAAGCTCTGACAGGAAGCCTTCAGAGCTTTTCTCTGAGTTTTTAAAAAGCTCCATAGGGCATGCGAATGTGCAGTTGTTAGGACAGTCACATTCGCATTGCTGCAATGAGGCAGCGTAAGCTGATTGGCCAGATGAGCATGGGTCAGGGCTAGCAAACAGGGAAAGTGCCTGTTGCTGCCATGTTGGATTTTCGGCTACGTGAAAGATTGATAAGGAGATAAACTAGTGATTTTTCTCTCCTTTTTCTTATTTTTTCTTTCGTAAATATGAAGTATCGCTTGTGTGCACCATGGTAAACATTTTTTTAAAAATAAAAAAATTCACCAGCAGCAGATTTAAAATGTTGAGTAAACCACTTGTGGCCACCATCTTGGCTAGGGGGCATGAGAAGTTTAGGGGGGCTTTTTTGGCCATTAAGACAGGTCGCAGTGCTGCAAACTGCTGTTTCTTCGGAGGAGATCGTACCCCCCCCCTCGTATAGATGGGACTGAAGTAAAGAAAGCATACACAAGAGAGGCAAAGCCTGTTCTTAGTCAGGAAAGAAAAAACTGGGCTTAGAAAAGTCACTGCTCTTGCTGGCTGGTGGGATTGCGGGAGCTGTGGTCCAAAACCCCCTCTCAGAAAACCAACAACTCAAAAACAAGAAAACCCCAACACCTTTCAAAACTCAGAAGGATGAGTGTATAAGATAACGTTTAAGGTAAGCACTCTGCTTCGTCTGTTCCATTGTTTCAGATACTAGATAAATGGGAAAGTTGCTACAATGGTCAGTTTAATGTGATAGCTCAACTCAGTGGAGCATCAGAGCTAAAGGAGATCTACTTTCACAGCTGACAAACAGTTTACCGAATATCTAAATGGGAATGCTGCATGAAGGAGGCTGATCAATTAACAGAGTTAAACAGAAGCTCTGTCACATAGCTCTGGTTGTCCACAGAACATCTGTACTGGGATGGTTGTGGCACTTGGAAGCCTTAGCCATAATCCTCAGCCTCATCCATTTTCAGATTTCTCAATTGTTGACAGTGATAGGCTGTCTGCAACCACTTAGCCAGCCTACCACAGAGAAGCTCCTGGTCTGCAACACATGGGAAGCATAGGTTTTCTGTGGACTTTTCCAGGCTGTGAGACCGTGTTCTGGAAGAGTTTATGCCTGATGTTTCGCCTGCATCTGTGGCTGGCATCTTCAGAGAAGCAGATTTTAGAGTGTAGCCCCAGTGGACACTTGATGAGGTATATCTGCACTACAGAATTATATCTGCCACTTTGTCATGGCTCCAACCTAAGGAATCCTCATCCTGGTTGTTTGGTGAGATACTTAGTGGTTGTCAAGGTGCCCCAAGATAAAAAGAGAGGAACTAAGGATTAAAGCAGCTAAACCTGTAGTGTAGACAGTATTCAGGGGACTTGAATGGTCATTCAGGGGACTAGAGCTCTTGAGCACAGAATTCTAAGTACCTCACTGAATTATGGATCCCAAGATGTCTAAAGGATGAAGATAAAAGACAGAAAAAACATTGACACTAGAAATCCTGCTATGATCTGGAAAGAGGCTCACCCAATAATTTATGTAGTTAATATAACTGAAGCCACTATTTCAAAGTTCATTCAAACATTTACCACAAGGTGCCAGCAGTTCTTTATTGCTGTTACATTGTTTTTATTTATTTTTTTAAAAGAAAAATTTTATGACATTGCAAAGAGGAACACTTTGTATGTTGATTAATTAATGAGCATAGTTGTGTTGGGATTAGGACAAAATGTGCTCCTTTTCCATAAGGTTAGAGCCCCCACCCACCCCAAAATTCAGTGTTTCTGCAATCATTCTCAAATCCAGTTATCCCCAAAGAGGAAAAATAACAGTGTTTTTCTCAAATAACACAGGATTTCCATCAGCCAGAAAGCAGACGTGCAATGAGTATTACTCATCATTTATATTTATTTATACAACACACTAAAAACAGAGCTTTGTAAAGTAACTTTACTGAACATGCTGGCTGGGGAATTCTGGGAGCTGTAGTCCAAAAAGTAAGTTTCAAGCCCAGTATAAGATACTATGGCCAGGTGTCCTCTTGTCAACTAGACCACTTGATATGAAGGCAGCCCAGTTTCAACATGTCCAGTAGCAGACACAGAGGGTGACGAAAGGTGGCTGCTGATTTGGCTGCCTTTCTTTAACATAATTAAGCAAGCCCAAAGCCAGGAGTGGCAGCATTTGAACTACATTGAGCTCAGCTGCCTGTTGTGTGGTGCAAATTGAAATACCAAATACCTCTCAAAAGATAAGGGAATGGCTATGAGACAATTTCCATTTCCTTAGTGGGAAGAATTGCACAGAAAAAGACATGGCTGCTCCTTTTGGCAGGCTATGGAGGAAGACATTTCTTTTTTTCTGTCCTTAAAGGAAATGAAACTAAAGACTTTATCACACCAGTCTTCTGTCTCGCTGCAACAGCGTTAGTTCAGGGAATGGAAACATACTGGTTTAGGAATGTTCCTTATCACAACCCCCTTGAATTGTGCAATTGCACTGCTTTGGTGGTTTATAGTTGTGCAATCTGTCTTCTACATTGACACCATAACTCTGCCGGCATCTTGATAATGCAGCAAAAGGGACCTATTGCACAAAGGGCTGTCATGGAAAGGTAGTGAGATTGAGAGCCATTGATGGGAGAGCCATCAGTGAAAAGGTGCGCTCCAACAACAAGTTGAATACAAATGGACAACAGGACAGAGATGACATTGTGTGATAAAGTACAGCCATAGACATTATTATATAGCTGCAATTGCACTGTACAAGCCTCATGTGATAAAGTCCTAAATCGATGAGGGTAATTTATTGAAAATATATTCTGCAGCAGGTTCTGGGTCTTGTGGGGGTGGGGGGGAGGTAAATTAGCTGAACAAGACTGGTGATTGGGGGATTTTCAGATTAATTTAAGAATCTGAGGATAACAGACTTAGAAAGGAAATGGATTGTCTTCTGTAAAATTTAAATCCAAGTGATGATCCTCAATTGTTATGTATACATTAGAATATTACAATTTTGTGCAAATTGGACTGAGTTTGGGAATAATACATTAAAAGTAGCATTGTTATTCATTTGTTTGGGGTGGGTTTTTTGAGCAGCAAGGACTACAAAGCATGTTAACAAGAACAACACAAATAGGGGTTTTGACATTCTGAGTAACTTTTATGTACTACTTCAAAAGCTCACTATTGGAAGCAATTTGGGCATTTTATTTTTGGTATTTTTAATTTTAACAATGGGCATTGGCCACCTAATTACTTTTGGAACAGTAATGTTAATGCCAACATATTAGCTTTTCCAACAGTGATTCTGTGGCTTGAATTTGCTTGGTCTTTTCGTCCTCCTTCAGCAGAAGAGGCCAACCTACTCTAAGATCCGAATTATTCATTAAGAAATATTTTTATTTATTCAACCCATTTGTTTAATGTACTTGTACTGAAAGTGTTTTTTTTATTTTAAAAATACAATACAGTAGGACCCCCATATCCACTTATTCATTATCCACTGATTCAATTATCCACAGGACACAAAACAGCACACCTACCATAGAGTTTTCCTAGAAAATGTGTCATCTCTAGCCATTTTCTAGGTCCTCCAAGCCAACTTTATGGTATTTTAAACTAGAAGTCCCATTATTTTCAATGGTGTTCCACGGTTTTCAGTATCCACCCCCACCCCCAAGAACCAATCCCCAGCAGATAAGGGGGTCTTACTGTACACAAAATAGCTTCTCAACCTGTTGAACTTAAATTCACATACTCACTTTCCCCCAAATTCAGCATTTGCTCATATGCTCCTCATTCAGTTCTCTACTAGGGAACAAGACCAGAATTTGGATTGAAACGTCTCCTAAGTGTAAATCCTTGGTCTGCTTTTTCTCTTTTGTGTACTTGCTTCTGTGGTATTGCCCACCTAAGATTGTATGTTACCATTACCACACACAAGGGATGAAATTAACTCCCATTAAGTGGCTGTTCTAATGTAGTTGTACCTTCATTACACAGAATTAGGCATTACAGTACTGTGTATGCACATGCACTTTCAAGTTGCCTGTTGATTTATGGTGACTTCATGAATTTCATAGCATTTTCTTAGGTAACAAATACTCAAAGGTGGTTTTGCCAGTTCCTTAATACTAATTTGTAATGACTTGCTAAAAAAAATGGTAATGCTTGGTCATGTGGAAGACTGTAGTAATAGAAGACTGCATTACAGGTGGATGGACTCAGGCAACAAAGCCACAGTCCCACGTTTGTAAGACCTGAGCAGGGAAGCATGTCTTGGAGGTCTCTCATTCATAGGGTCACCATAAGTCAAGAGCAACAGCAACTAATTTGTAACTAAGTTCTGAGCTTCTCATCACTGGATAGTTGCAAGTATCACACATATCTGGAAAGGTGTCTTGCTTCATGCAACTCAGAGTTCTCTCATACCTAATGCAGCTTACATTAGTGTCTCAACACAGGAAACTGCTGTTTCCCAAGTCAGACTGTTTGGCCATCAAGCCTAGCAATAACTGGCAGAAGCTGTCAAGGTTTCAGGCAGAGAGAAAATGAAGCCTCTCTCTTTCCCACACCTGACTTTTCTAATGGAGATGCCAAAAAGTGACTTGGGTAATCTTCTGCATGCAAAGGATTTACATGTGACTCTGATACAATCCCTTCCCAATTCCAACACCTCAGTATTATTAAACTATACAAACTTTAATACCTTATTACTTCAAATTGCTCAGAGTTAGAGTGGTATAGTGGTTTGAATGTTGGACTAGGATTCCCACTTGGCCATGGAAACCCACTGAGTGCAAATTAAATACAGTACTTTTTTTTTCTGAAGAAAAGAAATACCAAACCTTGAAAACGTTACTTTGTAACTACAATGTCAAGCATGTTCATGTGGGCTGAGGGAATTTTAGTCCAAAAAAGTAACTTTTCCAAGCTCTGGAATTTATTTCTGTCTGAGTCTCCTATCATAACTGTATACGTGAAGCTTCTTATACTAACTCAGAGCCCATCTCCATAGGGTTGCCACACTCCTGATTTGGCTGAGTTTTACCCAAATTCTAGGCATACCACCATTTGGCCCATCATCTGGCCTGGATTCCAAACTTTCATTAAAAAACACATGCCTCTTGCTCTTGTAATGTAGTCAAGTCTTATTTGGCATAAGCTCTAGCAGACTTCAGCTCACCTCCTCAGATGCATGGTTTGTTGCTTTAGTTGAAAGATATTTGTACACATGACTGGGGTTGGATGAAGTAAGATGAGAGTTGAGAGGAAATAGAAATGTTAAAAGTGCAAGCATTTATCAGTATTTTAACTGGCATTAACAAACAATGCTTGGGTGGGAGCACTGGCATCCTAGCATAGATGAGTTCGTTAGCACATACATTGTGATGAAAAGTCAAACAGTTCAAAGAAATTTAAACTAGACTGTTTTCTAGTTTAATAAAATATTTAAATTGTATCTCCAAAGGAAATTACACCATGCTTTCTTTGATTCAGGAGATTTTCACACAGGGCCAAAATACCCCGTTACTGCCCCGCTACCTCCTCTCCCGTTCCTGCCACGGAATAACATAAATCTTTCACACACTCACCTTAATTCCGCAGCAGGAACGGGCTCCCCCTCCCCTTGCTGGCCGGCCATAAAGGCTGCTTTTACAACCGGCCGTCTGAAACGTTATCACGTTATCACGTGATAACGCCGGATAGTAAATTTAAAAAATAAAACTCCCCCAAACATAAAATCAGTTCACCAAGCACAAAAACACTCTTTAAATCACATAATCAAAACAGGGAGGGTAAAATAAAGGGTGTCACTTACCTGGATGTCCAGATCATACCAGGAAGTGCTTGGAACGGACCTCCCCTCCGTGACTGTCATTTCAGAACAGGAACGGAGCTCCTGTTCGCACACCTGTGATTGCATTATAGCGACGGAACGGGAGGTCTATTCATGATGAAAAATCATGATTACATTGTTCTGGAACAGTCACGGGAGTAGGATGGATGTAGGACAGAACGGGGTCAACGTCATCTGAAAGGGAAAACCTTTCCCGACCCTGTTCTGTTCCTGCCACGGGATATATAGCCCGTGTGAAAATCTCCTCAGTTACTGCTATTTGTTCTTTCCTTTGCATTTGCCCAAAGAGTTAGATGGCAGTCACTCAGGTCCTCCTATAGTGTTTCCATGGATCTGTAGCTTTTTTGCCATCAGTAAAACAAACAAACAAACAATCTTACAGCAATTTTTTTTTTACAATTATCTAATACAAGTACCACTGGAAGTGCCTGTGTGTGATATAATGATAATATTATTACTATTGTTCTCTTATTCGTTTTGCACTAAGCATGTACATGGTTTTAAATAGTTCCCCTCACCCTATTAACAATCCTCTAAGGTAGCTTTGCTGAAAGACAGTGGTGGCCCATCATCACATAGTCAGTTCTATGACCAAGCAGGGATTTCAGCTTGGATCCCCCTGTTCTAATTCCAACACTCTAAGCATTACTCTATAGTGCTTCTCTGAGATCATTTGTTACTATAAGAAATGGTACAAAGGTTGAAATGTGGAAGAAAAATGCAACAATTAATGCATTTAATTTGCAGAATTAGAATGTAATTATATTAATGGGCATAATTAAATAATATGCACAATATGCAAATTAAATGACTAGATTTGGGGAACTGGAATATGGCAACCCAACATATTTGCAATCTAGTATTGCATATCCATTCTTGTACTACCTTTAGGGATTAAAGTAGGCCTTGAGACTGAATATGGGATCCTATATTCCCAAAGCACATGCTCAGCCATTGATTCAGCTCTCTGTCCCTTACATCCTAATCAGCCTTCTTATCACCAGATGTGATAGACTACAGATCCAGAATCCTCAAACAGCATTGCCAGTGGCCATACTGGCCAGTAATAGGGCAGTTGTGGTTTGACACATCTGGAAGCACTGAGTGGAAAAGACTGCTCAAAAAGACTGCTTTACAAAATGAACCTTTCTTCCTGGATATTCTAGGAACTGTAGCCCCAAAAGTAACCTCCTCAAGCTCTGCATTGTTAGGTACAAAATACTTAAATATGAACAATATTTTCATGCTCCACAATTTAATACCATTCTGAATCTATGAATGTTTGGAGGAAGGAAGGTTAAGAGGTGGATTTTCTTACAATATTTTTAAATGTTTTAAACAAAGCTTTCAAACATGCTTTAACGTAACACCTCTGCAGAAATTACACAACTTTCTAGGGAACACCATCTTAGCCACTACGGATGCAGAATCCCTATATGCCAACATTCCCCACAAGGATGGACTACAAGCTGTCAGGAACATCATTCAAAATGGGACCATAGCAGACCTAGCCACCAATGTCTTCCACTTTGTTCTCACACACTGCTACTTTACTTTTGGTAATAACATGGCACTGTAATGTGCCAACATCTTCATGGCTGATGTAGAACAATGATTCCTTAATTTCTGCCCCTGGAAACCTCTTCTCTACCTGAGGTACATTGATGATATCTTCATAATTTGGACTCATAGAGAGGACTCACTCAAGACATTTCACTGGAATTTCAACAAATTTCAATACCCCATCATCAATCTCAGCCTGGAACTATCAACAGAACAAGTCCACTTTCTGGACACCATCACACAGCTACACAATAGATATCTAAGCACCACACTATATCGCAAACCCACTGACTGCTACACATACTTACATGCTTCCAGTTTCCACCCTGAACACACTACCAAATCCATAGTTTACATACAGCCAAGCCCTCCAATACAATCACATCTGCTCAGACCCCCCCCCCCAAAAAAAGGGGGATTCCAAACTCTGGGAATTACAAGCTTTCCTCAGGTTACAGTACCAACTGTATGAAGTTTAAAAAAAAAAAGGCAAGACTTGTACCCAGGATTAACATATTACAGAACAGACTGAAGATAGGAAATGGTAGAATCCCACTAGTGGTGATATACAGCTCCCAATTGAGACCATTTAGATGCATCATCAATGAACTACAACCTATTTTGGACAATAATGATGCCCTCTCAAAGGCTCTTGGTGGCAGGCCTTTACTTACCTACAGATAAGTCTTCCAGTCTCTAACAGTTCCCTACCTACAGGAGGACACGCAACAGAAATGGGGAGACAGGTACAAGACTTTGGAGATTTTCAGACAGTGTTTAACAGTGCCTACCGTTGGATGAGGTCCCGGGAGAGGAACGGTGCTCTTGTGCAGCAGGGGTTCATTTTCGGATGCCGCCGTCCCTTTTCCGGGATCCTTCGTTGCACGTCCATGAAGCTTTGGAAGCCGCCACGCAATATTTTAAGCACGGAAGTTGCCCGTGCTTAAAATATGGCGCGGCCACTTCTAAAGCTTCACGGACATGCAACAAAGGATCCTGGAAGAGGGACGGCAGCGTCTGAAAATGACCCCCTGCTGCGCAAGAGCGCCGTTCCTCTCCTGGGACCACATCCCGCAGTAGGCACTGTTAAACGCTGTCTGAAAATCTCCTTAGCCACAAACCCAGATGCTAACTCTGCCCACACATCTATTCAGGAAATGTTATCACAGGACCTAATCAGCTCATCTTCTAATGTGATATATGCCATCCTCTGTCAACATTGCCCTTCAGCACTCTACATTGGCCAAACAGGCCAGTTTCTGCACCTGAGGATAAATGGATGTAAATCGGATGTTAGGAATGGGGATATACAGAATCCAATTTCAGAATACTTCAATCGTCCTGGGTATTCCATCTCTGACCTTAGAACAGCTGTCCTTGAACAGAAAAACTATAAAGGAAGACTGGAAAGAGAAACAGCAGAATTGGAATATATCCACAAATTCCAGTCCATCGACAGTGGGTTGAGCAGAGACAATAGTTTCCTGGCACACTACACATATTATAACACCAGTCCACACCCTAGCCTCATGAGGGCTCTCTTTGCTGGTTTAACACATCTCCTTTCTGGTTCCCAGCATCACACTACATTACAATAACTCCTTCCACCATTCATAGGGTTATCTACTCACCCTGGCCTTAGGCAACATCTTTCCTCTTGCCTTTGTCCCTCAACAACCATTGTCAAAACGGAACTTGTCACCTCATCACCATACCCACACGTTTTGCATTTCTATGGCTATTCATACAGTCTGCTCATAAAGGTCTGCTCCTAGGCATTTCATTCCATGCATCTGAGGAAGTCAACTGAAGTCTATGAAAGCTTATGCTACCAACTTCTTTCAGTTAGCCTCAAAAGTTCTACAAGATCTCTTTGCATACTAATAACACTTTTTAGTCTTTCGTGTTTGGTCAACAATAATGGTGTTTTGTTTGTTTGTTTGTTTTTCTTTTTACTTTTGCTGCATTGAAATCTATTTTATCAGACCAGGGTCCATATAATATTGAGCAGGCTATTTTTTTTAAAAAAAAAAAATTGCTATGCATATCAAAGGTGATTTCTGCAAGTCAAACTGGATAAACTGTATTGTTTCCCCTTGTTTGCGCAATGCCCTTAATATGAATGGGGTGGATGATATGATAAAAAAAAAGACATTCATTTTCCAATGAAAGAAAACTAGAAACATGACTTAAGAGATCATCCATATGAAAATGAGAGGAACTGCCCTCCCCATTCATCTAAATTCCATTCTCTTGGATTTTCTCTCAAATGAATGGATAAATGACAGCGATGGTGATGATCTTAGAATCATAGAATTGCAGAGTTGGGAGAGACAACGAGGGCTATCCAGTCCAACCCCCTGCCATGCAGGAAATCTTGATCAAAGCATCCCCGACGGATGGCAATCCAGCCCCTGTTTAAAGACCTCCAAGGAAGGAGACCCCACCACGCTCCGAGGGAGTGTGTTCCACTGCCGAACAGCTCTTACTGTAAAAAAGTTCCTCCTAATGTTAAGGTGGAGTCTCTGTTCCTGGAGCTTGCATCCATTGCTCCGTGTTCCAGTCTCTGGAGCAGCAGAAAACAAGCCTGCTCCATCCTCAACGTGACATCCCTTCAAATACTTAAACAGGGCTATCATATTGCCCCTTAACCGTCTTTTTTTCAGGCTAAACATACCCAGCTCCCTAAGTCTCTCCTCATAAGGCATCATTTCCAGACCTTTCACCATTTTAGTCGCCCTTCTCTAGACACGCTCCAATTTGTCAATATCCTTTTTGAATTGTGGTGCCCAGAACTGGACACAGTATTCTAAGTGAGGTCTGACCAAGGCAGAATAGAGTGGCACTATTACTTCCCTTGATCTAGACACTATACTTCTATTGATGAAGCCCAAAATCACATTGGCCTTTTTAGCTGCCGCATCACACTGTTGACTCATGTTCAACTTGTGGTCTACTAGGACTCCTAGATCCCTTTCGCACATAGTCTTGTTCAGCCAGATCTCTCCCATCCTATATCTATACATTTCATTTTTCCGCCCTAAATGCAGTACTTTACATTTCTCTGTATTGAATTTCATTTTGTTAGCTTTGGCCCAGCTCTCCAGTCTATCCAGGTCATTCTGAATTTTGATCCTGTCCTCTAGGGTATTAGCTACTCCTCCTAATTTGGTGTCATCTGCAAATTTGATAAGTATGCCCCTAATTCCCTCATCCAAGTCATTGATAAAGATGTTGAATAGCACTGGGCCCAGGACCAGTTGTTTCCTTCTAAGCTACAATTCATTTGTTTTGCTCATCTCTGACACCACAGTTGTGAGTTATGACAGCCTGAAAAAACAGTTGCAGTATTTAATTGCATAGATCACAAAATGCTTCTGCCTTAAGACCCAGCCAGGTTCTAACTTTCTTTCAGTATGCTCATTCTTAATGGAAGTTCTAAGATACTTGGGTAAAATCACTTATCACCAGAACTCTTTTCTTCATCTTGGACTATCTCTGTCCTCTACTGCATAGCACTACTTTGTTAATGATGCACAGTTCTCACCCATTTTAAAAATGACCGTTATATACTAATCTTCTACAGTCCTTCTGTACCTCTTGAGATCTTACATCTTGGAAACAGCTTGATTATATGTCTTATTCTTTTTAAAAAATGACAAAGAAACACCTAGAAATCACAATACAAATGGTTACGTACATATAATTATGCATAACGCTGAGCCGAGAAGTATAATGGCTTGTGGAGAGGCAGGGGGGAAGAAGGAGGTATGAATAACAGTTTAATAGCAATCATTTGGAAGGAAGTACGAACTGAGTGGTTTCATGAGACCAATAAAAATTCCAGTAAAATCTGTAGCCTATAGTTACACACTATCCTTACATTGTTTTGTGAAATCTTCCATTTGTTCCTCCCTTCTTCCTAAGTTTCCACCCTTCATAATATGGATTTACTCAGTGCGGTAAGATTTTAGTAACAGATTATATCATGTAAAGTACCCTTTGCTAAAAACATGTTTTAATAAGTTATTTAGAAGGCAATCTTTGCAACTGTCTAAAACAGCATAACTAAATCTATCATGGCATTTTTACCAAATTAATAGTAAGCATGTGTGTGTTCATGGTTATGTGTTTTTTTTTATTAAAGTCACAGCCTGGGGGTAGAAGGTGTAAGCCCTCCCTCCCTGAACCAATCCCAACAACAACAACAATTCCTCCATGCCACAAACAGCAATCAAACCTTTCCTGCTGCTTACACTTGGATTGACAATACGTCAGCAGCACCTGAATTAGATGAGATCTTATAGCTTAGAATTTGTTATACTGTATCTTCCTTCAAGTACACTCTAATTTATGGCGATCCTATTGTAGGGTGTGTTGTGGTGGTTTGCTCTTGTCTAGTTTAGTTTAGTTGAAACTTATTCAGAGGAGATTTGACATTTGAAAATAATGATATTGAGGAGCTATTCACAGCTTAGTCCATGAATAAAAAGTGACGCCTTATTCATGGCTGGCACGCACACATTGGCCACAGGAGGAGGACATTATCAGATAATTTCAGCTTGCCATGTTATTATTGGGTCATAATGATGCGATTTTTGCCTTGTCTGATAAAAGTGCAGAAGCTATCCTTTTATTGGACAAAGGAAATGAGCTGCACTTGAGTCCCTTTGAAATCAATTGGCTGAGTTACTCATGACAAAGCAATCCTATGTATAACCACTCAAAGGTTAGGTCCCATTGAGATCAGTGAGACATACACTCTGGTGAGCATGTACAGGATTGCCATCTAAGCCAGCATCTGCACTGCAGAAATAATCCAGTTTGACACTGCTTTAACTGCCGTGGCTCAATGCTATGGGATTCTGGGATTTGTAGTTTTGTGAGATATTTAGCTTTCTCTCTCAAAGAACTCTGGTGCCACAATAAACTACAAACCCCAGGATTCCATAGGATAGGAGCCATGATAGATAAAGTGGTGTCAAACTGCATTATTTCTGCAGTGTGGCAGCAGCCTAACTCTCATTGATTTCAACAGGACTATTGTGACTCATGTTTTCATCGGTATTAGGGCATGAATGTAAAAATAAACAAGACATTTTGTTGTTGTTGTTGTTAACTGCCATCAAGTTGACTTTGATTTATGATGAGCCCATGAATGAGAGACCTCCAAGTCACCCTATCATCAACAGACCTGCTCAGGTCCCACAGATGCAAAGGAGTACAGTACTAAGGAGTGTTAACTGTGGTGTCACTGATGTTGTCTCTGAGAGATCCTCCAACAGCGTCACACCTCCACCCACACTAATGTTGCTGCCCAGTAGCTGTTTGGCACATTTAGTCTGGCTCCTCAGCAAAATCCTGTTTGACATGGGAGACCCTACCAGTAGCAGTATCACCAGCATAGCCTCTTGCCTCAAAGGAGCATATGATCCCCCCACTACCACGGAAAGGTAGTGACATTATGGAAAATATTTTCTCTCTTTCTTGGCCTCTATCTTCTGGGGAGTAAATCCAGTTGAAAGCCAATCAGACTTCTTTGCAAGAATGATGCTTAGTAACAAGCTGCTACAGCCTTATCTGTAGAGTTTCCTACCTTCTTAATGTTTGGAAACATTGGAAAATAGTGAAACCAACTCCTCAAATGCTGCACGTGCTTTCATCTTGTAAAAGCTATGTTCATGGTCAGACTTTGGCAACAATGCACTCACATTACTTCTGTGATTCATGAAATAAAGAGCCTAGGTTTGCCTTCTTTGTAAATCCAACTGTTTTATGTATTCCACTGTTATTCATTTAAAGCCAACCAAATTGTCCTCAGGGAATGGCACGCACAAGCACAACATTCTAAGTGTTAATAGGAAACGGATCTGAACAAAGAACCACATTTCCCTATTATATTGTGTTTCTGCCTTAGTACAACATGTCAGCTTCCGTCACAGCTGGCTGTTTTTCCTTGTTGCTTCAAGGGAAGCAGCTATCCTTTGCCTCCAACAGTCTTCTTTTCAATCTAATTTATTCTCTATTATAGTCTCGTGCTAGCAAAGTTATATCACTGTACAATTTTAGCCTTGTTTTGTAGCTGTTGGAGCATCTAAGACCTAGCATATTTGGTGAGAGGTGGGTGGGTGTAAAGAAATAGACAATACAGATTATTTTAAGTTTACAACATAATCAACAGGATTAATGATAAAAAATAAATCAAGCAATCATTAGTGCAAGTCTCAGAGGGGCATGACATAGTTTCTCTCCTTTGTGACAACTTCAATAAAGAATTACGGGACTTGTCTATACGAGAGGGAAAATGTGGATTGGTGCGCACTATCACCAATTTGAAGTAGCTTTGGTTTGTCTTGACAGTTTTTTGGCAAAATCGCAGGCATGCAAAGCTATCTGCTTTTGCCGTCCCAATGGGCATGCCTGCAAATCAAGATGGCAGGCATGAGTTAATTACTCATATTTTTATTCTCACCAGTTGCCTCCACCAAACAGTATTTTTTAAAATTGTATCAAAGGTGCAAAAGTACGATATTCCACCTAAATTTTTTTTTTTAAGGTTGTTTAGTCACCTCAGCACACACTCGCTGGCGCAAATACAACATGCTTGTTCAAGGCAAGGCTGGGCACTTGCCTTGGTAGCAAACTTTGCCCCCTGTGCACGTCTGAGAAATCAGCTTTCCATTTCCACTTTTATCAGGAATGTGAATGAATGCAAATTGGATTGTCTCAATGAGCGGGAATGTGCATTCCCCATGGAGCTTTTTAAAAACTTCAGGAAAAGCCATGAAGGTTTTTCCTTTGGAGTTTTTGGTGGATTTGTCCCCCCACCTTCCGAACTGCAGATTGATGCAAGATGGCATTTAGACAAATTGTATTCTCCTTGAATTCTATGAGGAGTATTTTCGCTGTTTAGATAACCCCATACATTTCTTTGAGTTGTCTATGCAATTTCCTCTGAACAGAGGAAAGATTTACCACCCCATCAAATAAATAAATAAACATACAACACACACACCACACTTATATAATATCCATTAAAGATTTTTCTAGCAGTAATAATATTAACAATCATAAACATAAACAATCATAATTACAGGAATGTTGGTGGTGATTATGATGTTTAAGATTAATTTGAAAGAAAGCCTTGACTTGGTGCTCTTTTCTATATGCCTGTGTTGTATGTGTGCATACAATTTCATGAATATTCAGTTGCAGGATTTATATATATAATCTTTATTATACAAATAAAAGTGGAGCAGCATGATGTAGGGGTTTGAACATCACACTATGACTCTGGAGACCGGGATTCAAATTCCCACTCAGCCATGGAAACCCACTCTATCAGCACTCTCTCAGCCTCAGGGGAAAGCAAAGACAAACCTTCTCTGACAAATCTTGCCAAAAAACCCCATGATAGGTTTGCCTTAGGGTCACCATAAATTGGAAATTGTTTGAAGTGGCACAGCAACAAAAGAATTTGTGCAAATCTGCACAAACCATCATTATAGTTCCTCTGGAGGAAGATGTACACTAAAGAAGAGGTTTCTTCCAGAAAAGGCTTCTTGGTTGGATGGCCTAGTCACACCAATCAATGAAAGATTAATTGCGGGAAAAGGGGAAAGACAGCATTAAAGAAGTGCTGTCGGGATTGGTACCGGATGTGACTTTTTCCTGCCAAATTCAATTCTGTTGTATCACTCTGTGGGTAATTGTATTTGCATTCCTCTATGTTTGTTAATGAGCATGTAGTCTAACGGAAGAAAGGGAGTATGTGCTTTGTGTCTGTAACTGTCTGATAAGACTAGCACCTGGACTCAGCTCTGGGGAAAGTGGGCTGAGATCTGGTGTAGAGAAAACTGAGGAGATTTTCAACCAGCTATCTGTTCCGTTGCAGGCACAGAACAGGGTCACTGAAAGATTTCTCTTTCATATGACGTTCACCCCCTTCCGTGCCCTCAGTGTGACTATTCTGTTTTCTCCCCATATGGTATTTCAATCACAGGGAGAAGTCATTAATGACCACCCATTCTATTTCTGTCACGGAATCACAGGTGGTCTGAAACGTGTCCCGTTCCTCTCCCGCGATGACAGCTGAGGGGGGTCCATTCTGGACACTTCCAAGCAGGAACGGGACACCCAGGTAAGTGGCACCCTCCCCCCCCCAGGTTACTTGTATTTTTTAAATGTTTTTTGTACTTTGTTTTTGGTTTTGATGCTGGGGCGGGGTATTTTTGAATTTCCCACACGGCCATTCTCTCCTGAGAATGAGCAGGATTTGGCTTCACTGCTGTAAAAGCAGCTTTATGGCAGCTGCATTTACAGCAATGAAGACGAGAGGAGAGGGAGGACATGCCCGCTGCAGGATTAAGGTAAGTGTGTGAACATTTTCCTTAATCCCATAGCAGGGACAGGAGAGGGGTTCGTGGAGCAGAAATGGGGCATTTGGCCCCGTTGTGAAAATCTACTGAGAGTGGAGATGATGGATAGCCAATGGCTGTATAGCCCGCTGTTAGTAAAACTGGTGTATTAACAAATTGGCATATTATTAATTTGGTTCATTAATGTGGCCTTCCACAAGGGAAAAACAGGATGGTTTCAGAAAGGTCATCTGAGTGCCATGCTTTACCCTAGGGAAGATTAAGGCTAAAAGTCAAAAGGATACATTTCCTAGTGTAAAAGGAGATGGTGGATGGATGAATCCTTTGTGGATGCTGATTTTGAAATTTCCTCTCCTTAATCCCCAACCGTAAGACAGAGGTTGATCAAGCTTTTAAAATCCAATCACTGGACATTAAGGATAGTTTGCAATACATTAGCATCTTCCACACCTATTGTCAAGACCAGGAAACTCATTGTGCAATCCATGGAGGCTCATGGAATCTATTGTTCCAACCCATAAAGCATCCACTCCCCTCAGGTGTAACTGGAAGTATCTGCCTCATTGCACACAGAGTTACAGGGGAAACCCTCTCAGTCTGTGTTAGCCACCCAGATTTCTCCATCCACTCTTCTGGATTGACCAACAAATTCCAGACTACAGGACAAGTTGTATCACCCCCAACAAATCCTCTTGCTACCTTCTATCCAAGTTTTTTCCTACTGCTTTCTATAGCCTTGTGTGAATGCTTCTTGTGTGGCTGTGTGTGTGTTTGGTGTTAACTTTTAATAAAAACCATAATTAATTTCACATGTGTGTGTATTCCATCCAGGCTAGTACTGGTATACAGAGGTTCAAGATTCCCTTGTTACCCCCTTTTGCATTGCTAAAGTTGAGTTGCTGCTAATTTCCCCAACATATTAGAAACTCGATATTTTCTTGGAATTTCCAAGGAGCATTTTGGGTAACACCGCCAGATTTTGTACACTGTAGAATACTTTAATTTGCTGCTTGTTAGTTAGGTTTTATTCTGAGCAACGAATTTGTAGGGTTAGCTCTTTGGATAACTGTGACAATAAAGTTTTCTAACGTTTTCTGTTTTTAACTCTGAAACTGCTTGTCACTGAGGCTGAAGAAGCCAGTACATTACAAGTGCTGTGTGGGGATGGAAATAATAGTGATCTTCCCATTCTCAACAAGAAAGGAAGTCTCTGAGTACTGAGACACATTATAGGGAAAATGGCCAACCATTGCAAGATGTCTGTGCACTCTGGGATTTTTTGGTGACAAATTTGCTTGTGAGAAAATAAGCCTTGATTTAATAGGAGAAACTTGTTTTGCACAAAAATATTTTCACACCAGTTGTTTTGCACAAACATTTTTTCATAATAGTCCCCAAAACAAACAACAACAACCATTTTAATCATTTATATCGCACCTTTCGCCCAATAATGGGATCCAAGGTGGCTAACAACATAATGGTTGTTAATGGTTGAAAATGCACAGAAAGTCTCAGAATCACACCCAGAAGGGGGAAAAAAACTTTTCAAATTATTTATTCTTGCATATGAGGATGAGGTAAGCAAAGATTTTCATCCCTAGTGTTCTACATGGGCCTAAAATGCAGACAGATCATTAGTTTAGAACCAGAACAATTTCAAGTGTAGGCGGGAGTAAAATGGTAGACAACACGTCATTTCTGGAAATCAGTTGACTCATACCTGCTCGAGGAAAATGTGTGCTTTTGCTAGGGGGGAGAAAGGCTGAGTGGCAAAATTTGCCCCACTTTTCCTTCCCATTGAAAGCAATGCAGGATTTAACTATGGTACATTTCACATATGAAAACCAGGACATATTGAAGCAACATCAGAGTGTGCTCAAGATGGCAAAAGGTAATAATGAGGAAGAACAGAAAAATTAGGAGGGGTTGCTGCTTGTTTGCTTTTGCCTGAGCCTATGAGGAACAGCAAGATTCCACCCCCTCCTCTTGTCTCCACCCTGCTGAATTAATGGAGTACAAACTACTTTTGCACTTTTAACTTAGTTTGCCACAATTGAAGGAAACTGAAAATAAAGGAGTAATGTGGGGCAAGAAAAACCAGGGCCTTTTAAAAGCAGGTGAAAAAGTGAGACAGTGGAGGACTAAATCAGGACTGTCAGGACAGTTGGAGAGTATGTGGCGCTGGATCCAATCCTGGGGAGCTTTGGTTGAGTGAGGGATTCAAGGGTTCAGTGGATCTAAGATCACTCTGACACTATCAGAAGAACAGCCCAATCAAGCCTTACCATGAGTGAGAAATTAACCTAGGGATACTCTTTGGGATTTCCATGGGTGTACCAAGGGTCTTCAGGACAGATGATCTGCCACACCAATGGAAGTGATTCTCCTCCATCCTAACCTTTCTCACCCAACTTTTGGTAGGTGTTAGCATTGTTCTTTTAGTTTTAGTGATCATGGGAGCTTTACTTTGGGTTTTTAACTGAGTAAACAGTCAACATTAAGGCACTTTTGCACATGTACCTACACTGTAGCCTGGTGATCATTTTATATTCCAAACCAGAAAGGAGCTTCTGGAACTTGGTTCATAATGACTGCTATTCAGAACTGGGAAAGTTACCTCTTTTGGAGTGTAGGTCCCATAATCCTAGAATGGTCAGGCTGATTGAGGGATTCTGGGATCTGTACTCAAAAAATATATATAATTTTTCTAAAGAGATTATCAAATGGGCCTTTGTAGCCTGTTTCAGACCTGCCAACCCCCCCACCTGCTCCACTCCCATTCCTGCTGTGGAATAAGGTAAAAGTTTTCAGACACCTACCTTCATTCCGCAACAGGAATGGGCTCCCCCTCCCTTCACTGCCTGGTCTTAAATGCAGCCATCGTAAGACTGCTTTTATGACCAGGAATGGAAATTCCGGCTGTTCTCGCAAGAGAATGGCCAGGCGGAAAATTCAAATTTAACCCCTCAGCTGTCAAAACAGTTCACCAAGCAGAAAACCCCAAAAATAAAAAGCTTCCCAGGGAGGGGGAAATAAAGGGTTTTACTTACCTTTTCCTCTTGATCTCACCCGAAAGTGTCCAGCATGGACCTCCCAGTGATGTCACGATCCGGTGTGATCCCAGGAGCAAAACGGGGCTCCTGTTCACTTGCCCATAATTCTGTTATAATAACGCGACAGGCCTCTAATTCACAGATTTTTCCGTGAATAAGAGGAAGCAGGGGAGGAACAGGAACAGAATGGGAACATCCCAGGAAAAGGACAACGTTGTTTAAAAGGTAAGCCTTTTAGTGATCTCCTGTTGTCCTTGTCCTGGATATTTTTACCATCTGATAATCTCCTAAGATCTGTTGCTAGTTTTCATTGCTGATAATTTTTAAAAAACATCTGCTGTTTTTACAGTTTGCTGATAGTGTTTTCTATTGTTTTGTTCAGATGATCTTATTTTTTACCAGTTGGGGCAATAATATGTTATTGTTTTTTACATTATAATTTTAGGGTATGCCATAGGTGATTATGATTTGTTTAATGGCTAGTAAACCACCTTGATAACCCAGGAGAGCAGCCTATGAATGCAAAATCCATTTGAAGCTTAAAATACAGTCGGGAACCAATATCCGTGGTTTCAGTTATCTGTGGGACACAAAATAGGGGATACATACCGTAGTGTCACACTGGAAAATGGCTAGAGAGGCATTCTCTCTAGGCATCTTCTAGGTCCTTCAGCACAACTCTATGGTATGTTTTTACGACAAGTCCTTTATTTTAATAGTGTTTGCTGTTATCTGTGGTTTCCAGTATCCTCGGTAAGTCTGGGAACCAAATACCTGCAGATACATTTGTCTGACTGTAGTCACATTCAGAGTTCTATTCTAAAATACACTTGTGATTTATTTTATTGAAGAAATCACAAAAAGGTAGCAAAGGGGTAGCACTATGTGAGTTTACTCTCATGGCTGCAACAGCACGGTTGGGATAAAAGAAACCAAATGCTGTGTCACTCAAGTCCAAAACAGAGTTCCTTCCTCAATGTATATTTTTCTTAACTGATCATTGTAAGGCCATTATTAATCACTATGTAGAATTTTGTCATCTTTAAAAAAACCAAGGACAGCAGTCCTGCAGGACCCTGTATGCTCTTTGTGACTAATTGCCTGGAACACAGGGCCTTTTGTATACAGTAGCTGCTGTCTTGTAAACCGTAGGAATGTTCCCCAATGCTGTATAATAATTTCTTCTTTAAAGATTCAAAATGTTAAGAGAAAAAGGAAGGAAAGAAAGAAGGAAGGAGAAAGAAGACAATACAGTGTGAGAGAACTGCACATTATAACAGAGCCAACTGGCAAAAATTCTTTTCCAATTTAGTGCTTTATTCAGTTTGCCTTACAGAAAAATGCCGAAATGCAAATGCATGAAATAAATCCTGTACGTATGAGATCAGAAGATGTTATTACTTTGATACCTTTCCCCTAATGTGAGTGTGTTCATACAAGTGGTTTGTATCTCTGCTCTTTAACTCTTAGTTGCAAGGCAGCTGTCAACCTCTTCTCTTAAACCCTCCTCACCCCAAACCGACATGGCCTCAACATTACCTTTTGTGGTAATCAGCTTGGAGCCTGGGACTCCTAGCCCGCACACTCTTGGGAACAGTAACAACTGCCAGTGTGGCCAACAGGCCAGACTTCATCTAGCTTTTTATATGTTACCATCACACACACACACACACGTGTGAGTGTATTACTGTGCACCTATTAGCACAGGCGTGATGTTCTTGGTTAATGCTGGAGCACAGCTGCACCATCTGAATTACCTTGATATAAAAAGGAAGGTGGGAGAAAGGAAAAGCCATATACACTGTTGTTGCTTTTTAATCATATTTTTGTGAACCCTCTTTACCCCATGTATTTCTGAAAACTGGCAAATAGCTAAGCACTTTCAAAATTACTGCTTTGCTCTATGCATGACTGCATGCGTTCTGGTGCTGCTGCAATCCCAGTTTACTTCTGGAATCCCACCTCATGAGATAAGCAATATCTCTTGCTACAGGGAAGTGTTGGTTGGACAACTGCCTGCAAAAAATGCTGCCAAGCCAGAAAAAATCAGCAACTCCTTATTTGATTTCATTAGCAGTAATTACTGCCAGTGTTCAATCTGCCTATGACATATCGCTTACGTGTTGTCTATTCATTGAAGAGGCAATAGGTGCAGAGTGAATGATGTCAGCAACCAGTGATTTAAAAGCATCCAGGAGCTTTAAGCCAGGCTATTATACCTGCTCAGTAAACAGTCCGGAAATTATGACCAGTGGCCAATAATTTTTTCACAAGTGGTATTCATTCAGCGTGTGCAAACAAAGAGATCTGCAAAGACAATAAAGTAATAAAAACATCCTCCCAGAAATATTTTGCCTCTCAACTTTCTGACGGCATTAATGAGCAATGTCATTATACCAGCAGTTTAGGATGGCTGGATTGGTTCTGCTACATTACAGTGGAGGCCATAAATGGGGTCTAGAATTTTATGGAATTAATGTAATTAAAAAAACACACACCTTTGCATGCTAGTGACATGGTTGTAGAGTCATGAAAGGAGCCTCTGTTTTTAGGTCATTTATTTATTAATCTTATTGGTTGCACTTAATGATCATCTCCTAATGAAAGCTGGTGCAAGACGTCTCCTCTGGCACAGCACGGAGAAGGGTCTGAGCTGTCAAATCGGCAAGCTGCCCTCGCAGTTCACCAAGACCCAGTTTTCCTTTTTTTTCTTTTAAAAGCAGAGTGACAAATTAGTTCAGCTGAGTTCAGGATATACCTGTGTTAGTCTAGCACATTCAGAGAGTGCTGTCATGTTAGGCAAAGGCCCCTTTATGCAGTAGGCCTCTTTAACACAACTAAGACATTGCTCTTTCACAGTCAGCTGGTAGCAAATCCTACTGATAGGACTCCACATATCCTTTTATATACAGCCCCCCTCTCCCAATATCCACGGGGCACATGTTCCTGGACTTACCGCACATACATGAAACTGCATATAATAGCTAACCGCCATAGAATACCATAGAATTGTGCTGGAGAAGCTAGAAAATGCCTAGAAAGGATGCCCCTCTATGGTCTGGCACAACTCTATGGTCAACTTCCAGCAGAAGTTGACCATAGAGTTGTACTGAAGGACCTCCCAGTAACTATAGTCCTCCAGATGCCTAGAGAGATCTTCCCCCCCAACCAGGTAAGTAAAACTACGGGTACCGATCCATGTAAATGAGGGGGGCTGTAATTTTTTATTCCTCCCTATAATCCTGCACTGTCCACCTTCAAAAGTCAGGCAAAATTGGGCACCACAATTGCAACTTTTATTGAGAAAAGAAAACTCAAACACTGCATCTTTTTTTTATTTTAATAAGTATTATTTTTATTTAGTGTTTATTATTATTTTTATTTCCACACTGGTGCATCAGCTAGAAATGGAAATGTTTTAAAAATTAACAGAACAGGCAAATACTGACTATTATAAAACAACAGAGAAAGCAATAGTTTGTGGAACAGCCTTCCTTAACCTGGTACACCCCAGCTGTTTTGGACTATAACATCCATCACTCTGGAATGACAATAGATGGTGGGACTTGTGCTCTAACACTACAGGATATTGGGGCAAAGGAGATCAGGAAATGCAGGGTGAGCAAAGCAGAAAGGTGAGGCTTTATCAACCATATCCCAAAATTTATCACAGATCCTTTCTTCAGTTTAAATTGGGTTAAAAACCCTTGGCTAGTCCACATATAAAAAGCTGGTATTCTGGAAAGGGCTAATCTTTTAGATTGTCATTTACTTTTTTCCTCATAGTTCTGATTCTTGGATCTATTCCAGGCTTTTCTGTTTAACTTTAGCTCTTGCATTTGTAGTTTAAGTAGGAAACTAGAGTGTTATTCTTAAATAAACAACACTGAACACACATTTATAAATAACAAACAAATGATTGTAACAGAAATTAGGAAAAAATGTCACACCCGAGATCCTTAAAAAAACAGGAGGATAACACTAAGAAGACTGGAATGCAACCGTTTGGCACCAACATTGCTCCTGGATTATCTCTAATAATAGAGTGAATGAATGGTGCCAATAACAAGAGGGAAAGCTAACATGGAAGTATTCAAAGGCACAAAGGAGATCAGGTCACAGTCAGAAGCCAAAATCATCATCATCATTTTATATAGCTCCATCACTGTATATGGTGCTTTACAAGTAAAAGAACAACAAAACAAAACAAAACACACTTTACAATGTTATGCTTAAAACCAAACATTTTGGCCCCTTTTCAGATCTCCTGGGCATTAGGCCTACAGTCTCATTATCTATATTCTGGTGTCTCTTGCAGTAACACACTTGAAGTTGGAGAACAGAGGAATAGGTTTTCTGTGGGCTTTTTCCGTGCTGTGAGGCCGTGTTCTGGAAGAGTTTAATCATGACGTTTCGCCTGCATCTGTGGCTGGCATCTTCAGAGAATCTTCTCTGAGATGCCAGCCACAGATGCAGACGAAACGTCAGGATTAAACTCTTCCAGAATACAGCCTCACAGCCCGGAAAAAAACCACAGAAAACCAATGGATGCCAATGGATGTCACAGAAAACCAATCGACTTCACAGAGAAAGAATAGAATAGTTATCCTTCTAAGTCTCAGCATAGTTCCTCCTCTAGGACAAAAAACAGGTTGGTTCATTGTGACCTGGCATGGCAAGACATTTTTTCTCAGCCTTGATAGGGTCTTCTTTTAAACAAAAAAACCAAAAACCACTAGCCTTTTGCTTTAGATATTTTTCCTCATCTCTATCAGTCTGCTTGTCTGTCTGTTAGTCCAGGGCTGGTAAAGGTGGACTTCCAATTATTATTATTATTTTGCTTAAAACTCCCATAAGCCTTAGCCAAAACAGTGAATGTGAGGGATTATGGGAACAGAAATCCAAAAAACCTATGGAGGGACACTATTGCTCATTCCTAGGGTGACCATAATCCCACCCCTAAAATACAAAATACATCTTAAGTAAACTATTATAATTATGCATATAGTTTATTTGCAGACTAATTATGCAAAGTCAACACGTTAATAGTTGCATTTTTGTACCACTATGTTTCAGCCTTGGTATCATTTCTATAGTAACTGCCTTTCTGAGACAACTAGTACAGAGTAATGTTTAAAGTGCTGGGCCTGGAACAGAGACATCCATGTTCAAATCCCTGTTTAATAATGGAATTTTACCTGGTTACCTTGGAGCATCACTAGCTTTCAGTAAATCTGTTGTGGGGATTATTAGAAATAAATGAACCATGTAAAGTACCCATGTGGCCTAAATACCCTAAAGGCACCAGATCCTATCTGATCTTGGAAGCTAAGCAGGATCATTCTTGGTTAGTACTTGGATGGGAGACCACTAACCAATCTTAGGTGCTGTAGACCATATTTTAGAGAGAAAAACTGACAAACCCATTTCTGGGTATTCTTTGCCTAAGAAAACCCTATGAAATTCATAGGGTTGCTATAAGTTGATAGTCAACCTGAAGGCACACACACAAAGTGGTCATGTACATCATTCCTGTTGTGATAATGAGGATGAGCATGATGACGACAACAGCAATAACAACATGTACAACCACTTCAAACATTATATTCACATCAGTTCACTATAATATTTCCTCCCATCTATTTGTTTGCTGATGATAAAAAGGCTCCACAGGAAGGCTCTGGGAATGACTGACATTTGATTCACAAGGAGAAATGCAGAGGAAATTAATGACAAACTTACAAACCACACTGCTTTCTCTTGTCTTTATCTCACCCTGCTTGCTTCTCTAACTCCTTGCACCATCACTGCCCTTCTTGCCCTTGCTTTCCTTTCTCTTGCCTCATCTTGTACCTTCATATTGCCTCCAGCTTACACTTCTGATGCACCTCTCCTTTCCTTCTCTTGCATTTCACAACATTTCCCTCCCTTGCTTCTTGTACTCCCATGCTTGCAACTCCCACCCTCCTTTCCCTGCTTGCCTCACCTTTTCCACCTCTCCTTCCTCTCTTGCAAAAGCTTATGGCTTTTTCTCCTTGCACCCGCCCTTTGCACTTTCCTCATCTCTTGCCTCAACTCACATTTTCTTCATGCCTCCCTCCCTTGCTTTTTGCGCTCCACTAATAACAATAGGATAAGAGATGAAAGTTTATTACAGTTAACGTCAGCCCTCCCAGAATACACGGGTTCTGTATTCAAGGATTCAACCAACCATGGCTCAAAAATACTTGGGGGAGAGGGAATCCAGAAAGCAAACCTTGCTGTTCCCTATTTTACCATGCCATTGTATATAACGGGACTTGAGCATCCATGGATTTTGGTATCCGGGGGGGAGGGGGGGAGGTCCTACAACCAAACAAACCTCCTTCTCTTTCAACTTGCACCCACCTGCTGCACCTTCTGCCTTCTCTACTTTTCCCCAGCTTGCTTCACTTTGCTCCTCCTTCATGCTTCCCTTACTTGCAGCCATGGCTGCCTCTCATCCTCTCTTCCTCACTGCCTTGCTTGCCTGCCCTCTAAAGAAGCAGCGGCTGTACAAACCTGCCAGTACTGTTTTCAACAGAGGGCAGCTACACAGGCAAATGAAGGCAGGGGTGCTGCCACCACTGCAAGACCAGCAATAGGAGGACAGGGAGATAAAGCAAGATGGGGGAGATAGTAGCGGGGACAGTGGTGAAGGAGGAAAGGCAAAGTGTGGTGAAGATGGCAACAATGGGAACGGCTCTTTTCCTTCCACATCAGACTGTAGGAGAATCCCAACTGGCCCTCATAAAATGGAATTTGATTTTATTTTCTGGATATCTAACAAAAATGCACAGTATTGCTATATCAAGCAAACTGCAGAAAGCAACAGACTCTATGGAACCATAAATACTTAACATTGTGTTGCATCTTTCACCCTACTTTAATGCATCTCTTATGCTTCACCCCAACAGCTTCATTGCTTTCTGTACAATCTTTGCAAGGAGCTCAGCAAAACAGACTTCAGCTCAACTTTCTCCCAAAAGGCATGGCTTTCTATTTCATAAACATGGTGCATTTAAGATTTATTTTCTATGCTGAATTACTATGATATGTATTAAGCACGGTCACTTACATATCACCAAAAGAGAGGGGATGTATCACCCAAAAAAAGAGGACACAAAAGGGATAGATTTGCATAAAATGTGCACATGCTGAATTATATGTGTAGATGCAAATTAAGAAACAATGAAAAATATTTAAATAGAAAAATAATACATCTCACGTAATATGGAAGAATGTGGCCTGGCAATCTGTATGTCTACTTGATCTGCTGTCCAGATGTTAAGCGATATTTGGTAAGCTGCCTTTTAAAAGATCCTTTATCTTTCAACCTGACTTGGACCATTTCTTCAAATAGAGAACACCATATTTATTTATTTTAAAAACAACAAAACATTTCATTATTTCATAAAACAACAGTAAAAACCCATAATCCAGTATAAGATCAGCAAAGGAGGTTAGAAACTAAGCCACAATCACTAAGGCCATAGGATGCTTGGGTAAGTGTGTGTCTGTGTGTGTGTGCACACGCACATGTGCGCCTGCCTTCAAGTTGCCTGTTGACCCCATTAATTTCAGATGGTTTTCTCAGGCAAGGAATACTCAGAGGTGGTTTTGCTAGTTCCTTCCTTTGAAATATAGCCTACAGCACCTTGTATTCATTGGCAGTCCCTATCCAAGTACTAACTAGGGCTGGCCCTGCTTAGCTTCCAAGATCAGATGAGATCTGGTGCCTTTAGAGTATTTAGGCCCTGCTTAACTTGTCTTAATTTGGAGCCAAAATGGAGCCAGCATCACTGCTATCCAAGCATCCACATAGTGTGTTATGCTACAGCCACAAAGGCCTCCTCTTTCAGCTCTCCACATATTGTACTGCCCTCGATAAAGGGACACAGAGGAAAACCCCATCTGCTACAATTTGCCTCCCCCGCCCCACCAGTTTTGAACCTTTGAAATTAACTAGAAGGTTTTTGTTGTTGTTTTTTAAACAACTTCCATCTTAAATTTTCAGGCCTTAAAGTTAATTAAGAATCTCTCATTTTAAAAATGAATCTTTAAAAATCAGATGGAATCCCTTAATAGCTCAAATGCTTGCAGTGCTTAAAATGGTTAGATAAAATTATAATTTTAATTTAGTATATAATTCCTGAGGTCTGTTAACAAACTTGTTCTGTGGATAGTTCTCTTCATTTGCTAACACAGAAACTGGAAAACAATAACTGTTCTTTCTTTACTTGGCACCACCAGTAATTTTCAATAGTTTTGGAAAGGGACCATAGGCAGCAGCTGTACATCTAAGGTATCTGTGGCAGGATGGTGGCACCTAGAATTTCCAGCTTCCTTTCTGTTTAAATTAACCAGCTTAACCACAAAGCAATGTAAAAACATGTTGTCTTAACTGGGAAGGAGAACTTTGATTGGCAGCTGTGATTTTTTTTTAAAAAAATGCCTTTTAATCTTGGTGGCCCTAACCTTTATGGAAATAACAACAGACTGTCTCAGAATATATACCTTCAGGTGACATATGTTACTTTCCCCTTTATTTGGATTAGTGGTTCCCAGAAGACTTGGCAGCAAGCAGAATGCTCACCACATTATCGGTTAACTGGTTACAGCCATGTGTGAGCTGCTTGAAAACGGATGGATTCAATTGCCTCATTTGGGCTATTCTTGGGTTACAACTGGCGGGCTACATCAGACAAGCAAGGTAACTCAGACTTCCACTGAAAACACAGATGAAGAGAGTGGAAATAATGCCTGCCACAGAACCTGACTACAACTCCCAAGATTCTTCAGCCAACAAGGCCAGTGGATAGATTGACTAAAGGATTCTGGAGCATAGCCTAACCTGTCAGTCCCAAGTTCAAGGAGGGAGAAAATCAAAATAGTGTCTAGTGTTGCTGTTCCTGATCTTCCTATGTGGATCTGGAGGGCTAAATAGAACTTTTGGATAGTAGTTGGCACTGGGCAAAGTGTATGCCATTCCACATCTGTGTATCTCCACATATTCAGAAGAAGGCTGAAAACAGCTTCTGACTTGCTGCATGCTTTCCATATATCTATGAGATAAAAGAGAGAAACTCTAGGGCAGGCATATCTGCCTGCCTTCCTGCCTGCCTGTCCATCTATCATCTACCTATTTGTGTTTTTGCTCACCAGGGCTCCCAAAATGGTGTACAATAAAATAGATGAAACCATTCTTTATAAACAGATTAAAAAGAATGTGAAGTTCACCCAGGGACAGGGGGCTTCCCAGCAGACAATGGACCATGAGCTAAATAGACATTAATCCCCCTCGCACATCCTTCCACCCTAAGAAGTGAACATCCTACAACTGAATACACAAATTTACATGCTAATCCTCTTCAACAGGGACTCACAGTGTATAGACACCCACCCACACACCACCATTCTCTGAAGATGCCAGCCACAGATGCAGGCGAAACATCAGGAGTAAACTCTTCTAGAACACGACCTCACAGCCCGGAAAAAATTCCACAAAAAACCTATAGATTAAAAGGAATGTTAAAAGCCAGATTTAAAACCTTTTCAGAATACTATTGCTTTGGCTTCCCTTGAGAGTAAGTTCCCCAATCAAGGTACTGCTACAGAATGTGTTCCAAATCTACCCTTTGTCAGGGCACTTAACCAGAGTCATACTCAAAAAACATGAAGAACATACTCAAAGGTATGACAGCTGAATGAACCACATTTTCGTGCACCTTAGAGATTCTCCCCAGTCCACATTCTCACACTTGTTCAATAGTTTGCAGTTTCCTTCCCTTTCCCCCATTATTTCATGAAGACAACTACAACAGTGTTTTGTTTGCCTATAAGATGTGAATAAAGACTCTCCTACTATATACACTGAGTTTTAAAAACCTATCACTATATCACCAAAAAACAAACAAACAAAAAACAAACAAACAAAAAAACCCTGAAAGTGATGTGCATACTCGTCACTGTGCATGAAATGGAACAGAGTCATAACTTTCTTCTTTCTACCTTCTTTGGGATATCAAAAGTGCCCTAGTGATAATATAAAGGGCAGATCTTAATTAATTAAGTAAGTAATTACATTGAATTAATTAAACTTAAAAATTAAACTCATGAGTATCCATGAGGCTCAAGTTTGTCAATGCATTTGAATATGTTACACTCCCTGTAGACAGGGATATTAAAAATTCTAGGCTTTCTAACATTCTGGGCATTTCAACCCAATTCTGAATATGTTATTTGCAAGTCACTCTTGCAGATCTCAATAAAATGTACCTCCAAATAAATACATTTAGGAGTGTGGTGCTAACCTTCATTTGAATATCACATATAGTCAAGAGAAGACAAAATGAATAGAGCATGAGTCATAGATATATGAGGGATGTTGAATGTTTTCTAAATAAGGTGTTCAGTGAAAGAACTGCAGTTGTCATCCAAATAAGGTATCTGACAAGCAAGAGATAAGAGTTTAAGGCTATAATCTGAGACACACTCACCTGTGAGTAATACCAACTAAATTCAGTGGGGCTGACTTCTGAACAGAGGTATAAAATATTGTACTGTATACTGATTTGATAGCACAAGCTGTTAATAGGGGCAAATAGCATTTGGAATAGTACCTCTACTCCCAATTATTTTACATAGCTTTTAAATATTAGCTCTGCTTCCCAATCTGCTCTGTCACCCACCCTGATGTTTTACTTAGTTTGTTCTAGCAATAGGTAGAATCTAATGGACTGGACCCAGGTTGGTGCTTTTGCTGGATTTTCAAGAATTGCTCCTCTCCCCAATTTGCCCCATTCAGCAGGGTCAGCACTTGCCTAAATTTGGATCCAACCCAAATCACTCTCCCATTTTGAAGTCAAGCCACTCAATGAAAAAGTTGTTCCCTGTGGTCTGACTTAATTATAATTTATTTATTTTATTAATTTATTAACACCCATGCATTTTATATATTCTCAGTTATATTACTTTTATATTTTGGTAGTTCAAAATGCAAAGAATTCAATTATTCATGTACATGATCATGCATACCAGCAATTCCTTTTTTGCTTTACGGTACTTTCTAAAGGCTTGCCTATACAAGGCTGAAGTGTGGATTGATGTGCACTAATGCCAATTCACAGCAGCTTTCATTTGTCTCCATGACTTTTTGGCAAGACTGCAGGCATACAAAGCTATCCACGTTCAAATGGGCATGCCTGCGAATCAAGATGGTGGGCACGAGTGAATTACTTGGGTTTTTATTGTTACTAGTTGCCACCGCCAAACAGCATTTTTTTAAAAAAAGCATATCCAAGGTGTGGAAGTGCGATATTCCACTTAAATAAACAGAAAAAAGGAAGGAAAAGGCTGTTTTTTCACCTTAGCACACGATAGGTATGCCAAAAATCCAACATGGTGGTTTGGGGCACTTGCTTTTCCAGCAAGCTCTACCCCCTATGCACATCTGACCAATCAGCTTTCCACTTCTGCTCTTACCAGGAATGTGCACCAAAGCTAATCAGTTGTCCCAATGAGTGGGAATGTGCATTTCCTTTGGAGTTTTAAAAAAATACTTGAAAAGCTGTGAAGGCTTTTCCTGTGGAATATTTGGTATTTTTGGCCCCCACCTTCTGAATATGGTGGATTGATGCAGGATCTCATTTAGACAAATTGTATTTTCCTAGAATTCTATGAGCAGTATTTTTGCCATATATAGACAAGCCCTAAATCTTCAGAGCCCACCTCTCCCCCAAAACAGAACAGTTTATTATGGAAGTCTCCATCATCAAGGTTAGCTGGGCCATGGAATGGGTTCAATCACATTAAAGTATGTTATCGGAATGGATTGCTATGGCATGTTTATATTGTATTTATTTACTGCAGAATTTAGGAACGTTACCTTTTGGCGTGACAATTGGCCATGCTGATTGGGGGATTATGGAAACTGTAATTTCTCAAAACTAACCTTTTCAGGCTCTAGTTTTCTGTCATTTGTTATTAGTTGGCTCACTATTTACATAGGGATGGGTTCACATTTAGTCATACAGAATATACGTATTGAAATCAATGGGACTTATCCAAGTCATGATGACTTCAAGTTCATTTCAATAGGTCTGCTCTAAGTATGACTAAATCTGGATCTACCTCATTGTAAGTAAGGTACCTTATGCACAATTACTTTAGAGTAAACCCCACTGAGTTACATGTGCAGACATGTGCAGAATTGCACAGTAAGGAAATTTAACCTTTTATTTGTTATATGTATGAAGATCTTGAGGTGCCAGCACATGCTTAACAGAAGGAGGTAATTTCTGGCATTTTTACAGTTTATCCTCTGGGACTAATTTGCTACACATCCCACACACTATCACACACTCTTGTAAGGAATAGTCTTACTATGGTTTTAAATATGGATTAAGGGTGCATAAAAATAGAAGCTGATGTGCATACATGCCAACAAAATTGGCAGGGCTATTTGCTTTGCTGACTAGGACAGTGGGAGAAAAATGCTGATATAAGTACCAGCACCCTGTATGGAATGAGAAGGAAAGACTTTCACCAAACACTAGAGAGCTCTATGAATCTGTAGTCAAAAACAGTTTATAAGGGCAAACCAGCAATAGCCCACTTTATGGATAGTCTAGATGAAGTTTTTTTTTAAAAAAAGGTAAAGTCAGATTTTATATTTCCCAGACTAGGAAAAGTTTCAGTGAATTAGATTATACCAGCAAAATGTAAGCATTTGTTCTCAATGAATAAGATAATCCTTTTAAAAACCATTCCTGAACTCCTATCTTGAAAGAGTAAGTCTTGATTTTTTTAAAAAAGGATCAGGGTATTATATAAAAAGAAGGGAAAGAAAGATAAAATTCTAGTACCGAAATAATTATACATGGTTTTGTTGGAAGACCTACAAATATATGGTCGTTGCATAGTACAAATGTAAAATCATCTCCTTAAATAGTACAACTTCCCCAGTATAGCACCCTCTCTAACCTCTGGGTACTTTAAAAAAGAACTTACATGACATGATCAAAAATTTGCCAAATCACTTGTGTTTTAAAATGAATTTAAAAGCAAAGTAATATATTATATTTATATAATAATTATAGTGGGCCCTCAGTATCCGCTGGGGTTTGGTTCCAGGACCCCCTATGGATACCAAAATCCATGGATGCTCAAGTCCCATTATATACAATGGTGTAGTAAAATGGCATTCCTTATATAAAATGACAAAATCAAGGTTAGCTTTTTCGCATTAAAAAAATATTTTCAAACTGTGGTGTACCTTATATAAAAGAGCAAACATCAAGGTTTGCTTTTTTAAATCATTTTTTATTGAATTTTTTTGAGCCATAGTTGGTTGAATCTATGGATAAAGAACTCCTGGATATGGAGGGTTGACTATATTTGTATATTATGATATTGTATTATTACTTTATATTATTACGTAACATAATTTATATAAATAAACAATTAATATATACATTGATATCTAAATAATATAATATTATATATTATTTATATATTAAAATATAGTTGACTCTCCATATTCACTGGGGTTAGAGGTGCAGGACCCCCACAGAAGTAGAAAAACTCCAAATATGTCTAGCCCCCCCCCATATTTAACACACACACACATATGATCCATGGATTCAACCCACCATGGAAATCTTCAAGGTGGGAGGTTTCCTCCACAAGGCAGAAGTGGGCGGCTGGTGGGACTTGCCATGGCCTCCACTGCTGCCCTACACCATTTTTATTAAGAACCTATAAGCCTCACCACACATTCACAGTCTCTCAATCTCGTGATGCCTCCAGTCCCTATTAAAAATGGCATAGGGCAGGAGTGAGGGCAGAAGCAGATAAACCGTGAATATTCAAATCTGCAAAAGCTAAACCCACAAATGTGGAGGATAGACTGTATAAATACTACATTAGGTATTTTTGTTTATGTTTTCAAGCTCTGCTCTGTCTCTTCCTTGTTGCTATTCTATCTCCATCTCTGAGATCATCCCACAGTTAGGGACTATATATTTCATTCATTGTGGGTTAAAATGTGGTGTGTGTGTGACAATGTACACACCTCTTGCAGGCAGGAGCTTCTCCATTTTTTTCAACAGAGGGGGTAGATCAGCACTGTAAAGGAATGTGCCCAGAAATCTGATTCCCCTACTAAATAAATGGGGTATATTGACACCATCTATGAAAAATCACGTGATGGGTCAAAATACGTGGAAAAGCCTATTTTAATATATTTATTCCAAACTTAGAGCTTTGCTACATGTGTCCAAGAATACACAGAACTTCTGTGAAACAAAGCTATACTCTGGATTGTAAATGATAATCCAGGAAAGCGGACGCACAAAACAGAACATTTCTTGAGCCTTTGGCCTAAAGGGAATATGTTCACATATAATTAGAGTGGATAATTGTCCCAGTAGGAGATAATTATTGTTCTGCTCCTGAACAAGTTGCTTGTTTCTATGATTATTATAACTGCACAACTGTCAGATCACCATAAAAGTCCCCCATTCAGGGAAAAAAAAAAGCCTTTTGTAAACTAAATTGCAACATAAAAATTTCTGCCCGGCCTATAAAAAATAAAATAAAATAAAAAACACAACTCGGTAAATGCACAATTCAGTTTTGCACTAAGTGGTATGCCAGCATTTCCAACGGCTTCTCACTTTCTGGAGTTTTAATTACGACTCAAGGGACTGGCGAAGGGGGGAAATTGGGAGGCAACACAACTTTTAACAGCCTGCTTGGTTGTTGCCCCTACCTTTACTGCTGCTGGACTGCAAAAGAAAAGAAAAAAGAGCCTCCACAGGCTAAAATTCTTTACATTGCATATAAAATAGTTTCCTCCTGATTTTTATCAGCTGAGGTCTCACAAGGAAATGACAGACGGTTTGTGTCAATGAGCAGGGTTATTGTTTTTGAATCCCCCCTCCTTTCCTTACTCGTCTTTTTACAAGTACTGGTATTAAAGCGAACAGTACTAATAGCAACCAGAAGGTACCAATTAGGGATTCTAGCATGATTGCAGCTTGGTGTAATTCAGGTCTCTGTTAAAAAGAACTGAACTGAGTCAGGTTACTTCATTCAAATCTTAGCAATGAAGCTTGATCCCCACCCCATGGATTGGTTTAAAAGACATTACAGCCACTGCAGAGAGATCATTGTCTATCTTATGGCTGATAATAAGTGATGAAGTCTTTCAGTACAAGGGCCCACTATACAGATTAGGCCATTCTTAATAGAGTTTGTAAAGGTACCTTTTCAAACTGCAAAACGTTGCAGCTGAAAGAAGACACTTTTCTGAGCTTTGATGTTATCATACGGCCATACACTGTCACACATTACACTGTCTGTAATGCCACCATAAGATATTTTTGGAGCACTGCCTGGCAGTGGGTGGGCTGCAGGATGGCAGAGAAGGCTGCACCGCCAGTTCCCAAGCAGCTCAGGAGCCAGCCAGGCAGATTTATATCTTAACGAAGGCTGAATCTACACCTGCAAAATAATTCAGCCCCAGTGTACCGTATCCTATCCTGCTTTGACCCCATTAATGTGACACTTACCTATTTTAATCCAAATTCAAATTGGCCTCGAAAGCTACACATTTCTTCCACCCGAAGCCACATCAGTATAAAGGGTGTTTCTACCATTGTCCATCTGTTCAATGAATTGGATTATTTTAGGTCAAAAGACTGCAGTGGGTGTGTTGTTTTTTCTTCCTGGCATGCATATGTATATCAACCTATAGCCTGTCTTGTTTTTCTGTCATTCTTACCATCTACCTGCATTCCCATTGGATGGCTTCTTCACTGGGTTTCCTTGTCCAGGAGAATTAAATGCCTCTTTATTCAGTTTAGCCCACTACATTTAAAGTTCTCCATATGATTTGCTCTTAATATCAACAGGATTTAAAAAAAAAAAAAAAAAAAAACCTACCCTGAAGACCCCCCTCCATAACCTCCACTCCCCGCCCCCATCCACAAAGTTGAACGTCTGAAGGCTCACAGGTCTTCTGAAATGGAGGCATCCCTTTGGACATTTGAATACCCTGAACTAAAAAATTGTCAACATCATGCTTGTCAAGCATGGATGCCAACCTAAACCCCTTTGGGACACTTCCCGTGATGAACTCTGGCCACCTCCCACCCTCCTGGCTCAAGTTGTGTATGTGTGTTCCCAGGGAGGGGCCTGGAAGTTATGAAGGGGGGGGTGTCTTCAACATTTTTCCTTCCCGCACCATGCAGTACATGCATGGAGAGTTTGTGGATATAATCACTGACTGGAGGCTGGGCTGTTGCAGTACTTGGAGGGGGGAAGAGGGCTGAAAGGGGACTGGGCAGTACTGCCACCTTCTGATCCCCCCCCCCGCATTTCACCAATTTGTCCCTAGCCAAATCCACTATCTTTTTACTTGTCCCTCACCTCTCCATCCTCTTTCTCCTTTTTTCTTCTGCCTTTCATGGGTTTCCCTGAAGTTGCAGCTGGTGAAGTGTCTACACATCATCAACAAAAAATGGTGACACCATGCTCGCAGGACAAAGATCCCACTGGCACTTGTCCTGACCTTCAACCACCCCTCCCCCCTCCAATTCCACCCTGATCCTGATTCAGAGCACATGTTTGAAAAAAACTGTTTTTTCCAAGAAAGGGAAATGGTTTGGGTTTTTTAAAAAAAATTATCTTTAAAGCCTTCAGATGTCAAAAAGAAGTGCTTTCACTTTGAATCCAGATGAACATCGTATTCATACAGGGTGAGGATTGAGGTCAGTATGAGTTATTTTACAAGTGCGGATTCAGCTGAAGACTGGTTCTGCTGCTCTCTTCAATCCCCAGTCATTCCAGTGCTATTGTCACTTTACATCAACTACTGTTTCTGTTATAGTCTGTATTCAAAAACGTACTATAGCTGGGTTGATCTGAATCAAGTCCCATCTACACGACAGAAAAAAAAATACGTATGGGGGTAAGAAATTCGAAAAGGCAATCATACGAATGCGTATGATTTGCCTACAAGATAAAAATCCCCCCCCCATATCTGTACAACCCCCTTACAGCCGACTTAGATGCCGGTGTTATGACAGAATCTATAGACGAGGTGTCCAGCAACTCCGTTGATGAAATTTTATTGGATCAGCTTCAATCTGTGAGTACCGATGACGTGGACAAGCTCCTTGGTAGAGTGAGGAAAACAACCTGTCCCCTCGATCCCTGTCCATCTTGGCTGGCCACCCAAGGGGGTGACGCATCGAGAGTACTCCTTAGGGATATTATCAATGCGTCCTTCAGGGAGGGCTCCCTTCCACCTTGTCTGAAGGAAGCGGTGGTTAAGCCGCTCCTGAAAAAGCCTTCCCTGGACCCCTTGGACAGGAACAACTATAGGCCAGTCTCTTTGCTGCCTTTTCTAAGCAAAGTGATTGAGAGGGCGGTAGCTTCCCAACTCCAAGCTGTCTTGGATGAAACCGATTATCTAGATCCATTTCAAACTGGCTTTAGGACGGGTTATGGAGTGGAGACTGCCATGGTTGCTCTGGCTGATGACCTCCGCTTGGGTATCGACAGGGGTAGTGTGACCCTGTTGGTGCTCTTGGACCTCTCAGCGGCCTTTGATACAATAGACCATTCCATCCTCTTGGATCGCCTGAGGGAGTTAGGAATTGGAGGCACTGCTTTGCAGTGGTTCCGTTCCTTCCTCTCGGGCAGATCCCAGAGGGTGAGGCTTGGGGACAGTTGCTCTACTAGAATAGAGCTTAACTGTGGCGTTCCTCAGGGTGCCATCCTGTCCCCGATGCTATTTAACATCTATATGAAGCCGCTGGGAGAAGTCATTCGGAGGCATGGAATGCGGTGTCATCAGTATGCGGATGACACCCAGATATACTTCTCCATGTCTCGGTCATCAGCTTCGACTTCAGATGGCATCTCTCCTCTGAATGATTGTCTTAAAGCAGTAATGGACTGGATGAGGAAAAACAAATTGAGACTGAATCCAGACAAAACGGAGGTACTAACAGTTACAGGCCCAAAACCAGGTCTGGGAATACAAACTCCAATCCTGGATGGAACTACACTCTCCTCCAAGGATTGTGTTCGCAGTCTGGGGGTGCTCCTGGACCCGTCGCTCCAGATGACTAATCAGGTTAATGCGACGGTCAGGAGTGCCTGTTATCAACTTCGGCTGGTACGCCAGCTGCGCCCTTTCCTGGAAACTAGGGACCTCGAAACTGTGGTACATGCACTGGTAACCTCCCGTCTGGATTTCTGTAATGCGCTCTACATGGGGCTACCCTTGTGCTTGACTCGGAAACTTCAACTAGTTCAGAACATGGCAGCCAGGTTGATTTCTGGTGTTTCCAGAAGAGAGCATATAACACCGGTGCTAAAAGCTCTCCACTCGCTGCCTATTAGTTTCCGGGTACAGTACAAGGTGTTGGTTATGACCTTTAAAGCCCTACATGGCTTGGGTCCAACTTACCTCCGGGACCGCCTCCTTCCGTACGACCCTCCCCGCACACTTCGGTCCTCTGGGAGGAATCTGTTACAGCCTATGAAAACAAGGCTGTCGGTGACCTCCCAGAGGGCCTTCTCTGCTGCTGCTCCCAGATTATGGAATGGCCTGCCGGACGAGATCCGTCTTATTACCACCTTAGACAGCTTTAAAAAAGCTGTCAAGACGGATCTTTTCCGGCAGGCCTTTCCTGAATAATTATCCCGGCCCAAGACTCAGCTGCCCTTTCTAGGCTATGATTGTATGTTTTAATTTTTTTTCTTCTAATTTATATATATTTTAATTAATCCATGTTTTTAATTCTTTGTAATTTAATATTATTTTAAGGGATGGGTGGGCTAGGGTATGGTGACTATGGGGTTTTTATATTGTAAGCCACCCCGATTGCATTGCAGAGGGGCGGGATATAAATAAAATTTTATTATTATTATTATTATTACCCAGCTGGCCAGAACAAGCAATCTCAGCGGCGGTTTTAAATCTCCCACCGCCTTTTTTAAAAAAAAAATTCAGAAGGTGCCTGGCATCTGGAAAGCTGTGATTATGTATTAACATTTAAAAATAAAAATGAAAAAACATAAAACCAACTTACTGGACACTCGAAGAGCTGAGAATCCAACATGGCGGCTGCAAACACTTTCCCTCTTTATAGTCCTGCCCCTCTACCCGGCCAGCCAATCAGGTTGCACTCTTGTTAGTATCTATGCGAACAGGAGTTGAACAGCTGTCCAGATAAATCCCTGAGATCTGGATGAATATCCAGATCCACCGCACACAGACTAAAGGGTAAGTTTTGCGTCTCCCCCTCTGAATGACCCGTATTTATTCAAATGGCCATCTGTATAGAGTGCCAATTTTTTGAATAAATATGTGTTGTTTTTCATCGTGCAGATAGGCCCTCAGTGTGCAAAAGGATCTTGTAGCACTTTTGAGACCGAAAGAAATTTGTAGCATAAACTTTCATAAACTCAGTCTGATAAAATATATTGAATCTACAAAAGCTTATGCTACAATGTTATTTCTCTCATTTAGTCTCAAAGGTGCTAGAAGAACCTTTTGTATACTGTTTCTGTTGTTCCCAACACCATCATCTACAGCAATGTAGGATTGCCTGCACACACATGACTTTAATGACAAAGTTATGGGATACAATCATACATGCTAACAGACAAGACACAGAGTTATTCAAGGTAGCCTCCATAAGGTAACCATTACATGAAATTTAATATGCAATCAGATTAATGCTTGCAACTTAATTTTTAAAATTTATTTCCCTACATTTCTCCCAATGTGGAAAATGTTCTAACCAAGGTAGAAAATCAACTGTACAAAAACAAAAATAACCTTGTACATCCTTGTGCTTCAGATGAGAACAGCAGCTGATGCCAGATTTGATTGGAATCACAGAATCAAGAGTCACATACTGTGTTTTAGACTATTTAGTCCCAAGTCCCTGCTCACTGCAAAATGTCAAAACTAAAAATCCAGAGCTAGAACATCCCTAGGAGCCTCTGCTTGAAGACCTTCAGTGAAGTACTATTCACCACCACTCTAGGCATTGTGGATGTATGCTCAAACCAAATGTGATACAGTTTAGGGCTTCAGATTAAAGACACTGAAAATCATAAATGCCAATACCAAATACACACACACACACACTACACTTTTGAAGAAAATCATTAGACCTCTTAAATTTGACATAGTTTAGGACACATCTGCGCAAAGTACATCTCGGCAGATGTTACTTACCCTTCAACGTTTCACAGATAAAATCCAGGACATGTGTAGCAATGCAACATCAGAGTGTGGTAAAGATGGCAAAAGTTATTTATGAGGACAAAGGCACAAACTGCAGCAGTTTCCTTTCCCTGAGTCTACAGTGAAGGGCAAGATTCTGCTCCCTTGTTTCCCCACACTGAGTTAATTGAGCACAAACTATTTTTGCACATTGAATTCAATTTGTAGCAACTGAAATAAATTGAGGATGAGGAGGGAAAGAGGGAGAAAGAGAGAGAAACTGGGACATTGTAAAAAACAGCTGAAAACGTGGAACAACATAAGATTAATTGGGACTATCCTTGTCAAATCAGGACAATTGGATGTTATGATGAATCCCATCTCGGGAGAAAGGTGGGATATGAATCCAATAAATAAATAAATAAATAAATAAATAAATAAAATGTTGGTGGACTGCAAGCAGCCCTTGCCTATAGCCAATGGTGAAAAATGCTGGGTGTTTCAGCTGAACAACACCCAGGGGGCTGCACTTAACCCACCTTGATTTAAAGACTCAATATGTTTTAACCCAGCCCATACTCCAGGTCAGTGGTTCCCAAACTTTGGTCCTTCAGCTGTTTTGGACTTCAAAACACAAAACAGGCCAGCAGTCAGAAATTCTGGGAGTTGAAGCCCAAAACATCTGGAAGACCAAAGTTTGGGAACCACTGATCTAGATAATGGTTGAATTCCTCTTATCATTAAGAAGTTTCTATTACTATTTAATCAGATCTACCATAAGTCAATTAAAGTTAATCCTGGTTGTAGCTGTCTTACATGTAAACTGGTCTATTTAGGAATTGCATAAAAAGTGTTGTTTCTATGAATCAACCTGGTAGTCTGTGAACTAACAGCTTAGCTTGACAAAAATATAATTGGAGGGGTGGTGAGTCTTTTCATATTGCTGTCCCAATTGCAGCAGTTTCCCCTGTGCTAACTAGCCAAGGCTACAAGGTAACTTGTGACCCTCCATATGTTGGACTACAGCTCCCATCAACCATAAACAGGTAATGCAATATTGAGGCATCATGGGATATGCAGTCCAAAAACATCTGGATCAGAACCTGGCAAAATTAGCTTTTTAAAATACAACTGGCAAGCTGGAATGTGTTCACAGAAGGGCAACCAAAATGATCAAAGGCCTGGAAACCAAGCAATATGAGGAACATCTTAGGGAGTTGACTGTATTTAGCTGGGAGAAAAGAAGGTACAGAGGTCACATGACGGCCATCTTTAAATATCTGAAGAGATGTCATGAGGAAGATGGAGGGAGCTTGCTTTCTGCTGCTCCAGAGACTAGGACACAAACCAATGGGTTCAATTACAAGAAAAGAGATTTTACCTAAACATTAGGAAGAACTTCTTTACTGTACAAACTGTTCAACCACAGAACAGATTGCCTCAGATGGTTGTGGACTCCCTTTTTGGAATCTAAACAGAGGTTGAAAGGGCATTTTCTATACACTTGATCTTAGCCAAAAGGCCAAGTGATGAATGGGAATTTTAAGTAACAGTGTATTCCTTCATGGCAGGGGGTTGGACTAGATGGCCCTTGTGTACCCTTTCAACTCCTTGAATACTCCCTCCAGCCAGTATGACCAGTTGGTGTAGCATTCTGGATGTTGTATTCTAAACAAGTAATTTTGCCCAAGCTCTATTGTGGAGACCCACAAATTTCTTACACATGCCCTCTCCCATACACTTCATACACTGGTGAAACACTGTATACCCTCCAACAGTCCCAATTTGGCAGGGACAATCCTTGTTAATCCGCTGTCATCCCACTTTTTCAGCGCCTTTTAAAATGTCCCAGTTTCTCTTTCCTCCTCCCACTTATCAACTTTGTCCTCAGCTTATTTCCATTGATGCAATTAGAGTTCAAATTGTAAAAGCAGTTTGCACTCAATTAACTCAGTAGGGGTTAATTGACTCAGTAGACTCAGACAAAAGCCAGTAGACTCAGGCAAAAGCAAAATAGACTCAGAGCCAGTAGACTCAGGCAAAAGCAAAAATTGCAGCAGCTTCTCCTAGCTTGTATTTTCTTCGTCAATAAGGATGTTTGCCATTTTGACTGAACTTTAATGTTGCTTGGTCACACATGTCCTGGTTTTCACCTGTGGAATGTTGGAGAGTATGTGACTGGACACTCTGAAGAGACTTGTAAAATATATTAAAGAAATTAGCAGGAAATTGCTAATTTAAAAAAAATGGCACTAAACTGTTTTGAAGGCTACAGGAATGGTTCATTCACATACCACATAAAAACACATTTTAAAAGAGGATGAAATCACAGGCCAACGAATTTAGGATTAAGTCACAGGCCAATGATTCATGTCACAAGAGATTTTAAACATTTCTTTACAATACTGAAAGTATCTGCTAACTAGATTTAAGCTGATATTTGTTTTGGCACCATTAATTAATTTTACATAAGTAATTGAAATTGCACATACATTAAAGTGTATTTTAAAAAATATGGTAAAAGAATCATTTCCAAAATATCACATGGAAAAAATATGCCATTTTGCTTTAATGGAATAGGGTTTAGGGTTATAGGGCTGCAATCCTGTAAGGTGTATAGTATTCACCTGGAGTGGGAAAACTGTACCTGAAAACTTTCAGGGGATGCAATTCTCTTTTTGTTTTGTTTTTTTGTTTCTGTTTGTTTTGGTGAGGAGGATCCCATACATTTTTTGGGCCTGAAATGGCCATCCCCCCCCCCCTCTGAAGAAGTAGTTACCATCTGGTCACATTTGGTTTCTGATTAGCTAGCACACATTGGAAGCTGTGTAGATGTGTAAACTGCTATTGCTTAAAACAATTTGTAAGCTGCTCTGATAGCCTTCTGGCTAAAGAGCAGGGTATAAATAAAGAAAGAAATAAAGAAAAATGGGCAGGTACACTGATTTACCATAGCATAGACCTGGAAGAATGTATTTCCATTGAACACTTAACTCTCAGTAAATATTCACAGGATTTCATTGTTAATATACAATCACCTTTTTTCAAATTAGAAAGAGATAGTATGTAACATGAAGGTTTCATTTATTTACAAAATATACTTAAAAGTTGAGATGTGACTGTCTATGTCTTTGCCAACTCTTAGTTTTCACTGACTTCAAGACAAACCCTACAGAGTCTCACAGGAATCCTAAATAGCTCAGGATTTTATCTCAAAACATAAACAGGAAATACAATAGAAAAGGTCTCGAAGTGCTAGTGTATGAGGTATAAAAGAAAATAAAAAGTATTTGTACAAAACTGCCCAAATTTCCTATATGAAACTCATTCTACTTCTTGTGAGATAAGTATGAACTTTTCATACATGTGTCTGATACATATTATTAGTACCCAGAATGGAAAACCTTCTTGCTTGTTCCTGAATAGGCAATGGTATTATTCTTCACACATATACAAGTATTTTGCTACAATGGTGGATCAAAGCATTCAGTAAATATACCTTCTTACCCCTTATCATCTGGGTTTCTCTGCCTGAGATGGAACAGAATGAACATGAAGACATCTGTCTTCTAACAGATGCTTGTAAAGTGTCTGGTGGGAACAAAATCCCTTTAAAAACAATATCATAGTATATGGAATAGCATCTGCTAAATCTCATTTGAAAATTGCAATGCAGGACTTTCAGAATATGCTAGGAGGAGAGAAATGCAGAAAGGCTCTGAGGAATTCAGTATTGCAAACCCACACTGAACAAAAAAGACTAGCAGTTTGAAAGTTAGGAAAAGATTCAGCAATTAAGATCAGTATATTTTTCCCCAGACCTGATAATTTGAAGAAAATGTACACTGGAGAAACAGAGAAAAGATACTCTCCTTTCCCTCTACTTATATTGATGTTTCTTTGCGTATTTCTTAGGAGGTATTTCCAAAACTGTCTTTCTGAAAATCTCCCCACCTCCAAATGCATTGGGATGCTTACTTTATTACTTTAGCAATAATAAAAGATTTTTTTTAATAAAACAAATCCAAAATAGAGAGAATGCATTAGGATGCAACCTTTTGTGTGTGATGTCTCTCTTCGAGTCATTTCCTATTTACAGCAACTCTAAGGCAACTCTATCATGGGATTTTCTTGGCAAGATTTATTCAGAGTACATGTATACCATTGATTTCCTCTGAGGCTGAGAGTGTGGGACTTACACAAAGTCACCCACTGGGTTTCTGTGATTAAGGCAGGGATTCAAACCTTGCCTCCCTGAGTCCTAGGCCAAGGGCTTCTCTATACGGCAAAAAATACTCCTCATAGAATTCGAGGAAAATTCATTTTGTCTAAATGGGATCTGCTATATTCAGAAGGAGGGGAGCAAAAAACTCCAAATACTCAATTTTTAATACTCTGTATTTAAAAAATGCATGGGAATGTGCACTATCGCTTGTTGGGACAATTGATTCACATCACTGCACATTCTCAGAGTGGACTGCTGATTGGTCAGATGTGTGCAGGAGCTTGTTGGCAAGGCAGCGCCTGGAACCACCATGTTGGATTTTCACCATAGTGATCATGTGCTAAGGCGACAAAACAGCTTGCCCCCCCTTTTTTTTCCTGTTTATTTAAGTGGAAGATCAGATCAGTAATATAAAATTTGTCTAGGTTTAATGAGGGCATGTACCCTGAAAGGATGGTTTTAAATGTTTTAATCTGTTTCCTGTATATTGTACTTTTATTTATTTGTGCTATATGTTGGATTTGCTTTTTTAAAAAAAAAAACTGTGCAGGGGCAGCAATTTATGACAATAAAAATGTGAGTAATTCACTCACATCCACCACCTTAATTCACAATCATGCCCGTTTGAACAACAGATGTGTATGGTTTTGCATGCCTGCAATCTTGAAAAAAAATGTGGAGACAAATGAGAGCTGCTGTGAATCGGGCGCAACAATCCACATTTTATTGCCTCATATAGACAAGCCCTTGCCACTATACTACATTGGCTCTGCAATTTATTTACTTGGCAGCAACACCTCCAAAATTCAATAGAGCCAATTTCTGAGTAGATATACTTAGGTTGGATGGCTATTGGGGTCAATAAGAACCTTTAAGTTTAGTGACAGCACAATCTTATACATGTCAACTGAGAAGAGTTCCCTTGAGCTTATTAGGATTGCAACCCAAATAATACATTTAGTTGCATAATTTAAGTGATACATGATGGTAGCAACTTCAAATAATAAAGTAAAAGAAGTACATTAGTTGGATCTCTCTGTTTTGGAATATCTTGCAGTGTTGGTAACACAAGCAACCATGAGTTAATCACCGATGCATGGCTATATGACTTTTCTCATTTGATCTAGTTGGAGGGGGTGGATGTGTGCTCTCATTGGTTTAGCCAAATGAAGTGAAAATAAACCAAAACAAGAAAATCTTAAATTACTGAATGAGAAATAACTTGACAAGTTGTGCAATTTTTGAAAGGAAGAACCCTCTCTTCATCTAAGCATGAAAGCTTCAAAATGAAATCCACACAATTCTTTTCCTCTCCTGAGATTTATATTCACATGGGGTTTTTAAGGCAACAAGCCTAGGAAGGTACTTCATTCAAAGCCTCATGGACACTGGGGGTAGACAGCCAGTTGCTATAAATCTAGGTGATAGATCTAGTTTGCACCCCTTAACTGTCTGATTCAATAAACCTTTAAGGCCTGAGATAGAAGAATGAATTGTCTGTTTCTCATTAACCATTAAAAAAAAAATCTGGAAAACAGACTGTGGAATAGTTTAGGAGCTCTTGGGAAAGATATTCAGATGGTTATATCTGGAGATGATAGTAGCACAGTGGTCTATCTAATCAGGTAGTTCTTCTATGAAAACCCTACCAAAATGACTGAATTGCACAAAAATAACAGTTACGTTCTTATGCAACTCCCATTCAATCAGAGCTTGCCCATGAAGAAGTTGTACTGGCTTGTGTCCATTGTCTTTGGCTTCCAATCACACATTTTTGAGCAGGAATTTTAAGACATACTACATTTAGATTTTATGATGCCAGTTTCTGAAGGTGATCCTTCCTAATTATTTGAAAAGCAACAAACCCTAAAAGAGAGTTTAGACTTTTCTCAGCCTCTACAGAGATGGGCCCCGGTGAACGCTTTCATTTGCCTGTACCAGACTGCGGCTCAGACTTTGCAGACACCAATGTCCTGTCATTAGTCAACTTCAGGAAATATACAATGTTTGTTGCCCAATCTGCAAAGGCAGGAAACAGGGGGAAATGGAAAAGTTGTTTGGGAACAGAAGAAGTTCTGCTTATTGGTAAGGGATGCTACACTGTAAGAACATGACCGTGTGTTTGTTCTGCCCAGTCGTCTAATGCTTTAGCAGAGGGACAAAGGCCTTCACCTCTGAAACCAAGTAAACATTACTTAGCCAGAATGTGAGGACAAGTCTAGACCTACACAAGGAAGAGGCTTTGGAGCTGGACTAATTAAAGAAGCTCTGAGCCAAGCGACAGAAGCTAGAATCCTATATGCTTTCCAAAAAATCAAGTTTAAACAAATAATAATTGAGAATTAGCCCATTTCTAGAGAATTTTATTTTTAAAAGGCCAGTAAATCCTGTAAACATGCCACCCTGCTGATTGCAACAGCCTTATGTTGAAAATGACTGGTCTGGATCCAGATTTTGTCTAATTTTAGTCTTAGTTATTTCAGTTCATCTTCTTAAATATGATTAAGACTGAATCCAATCCAGTACATTCAAGCAACATATTCAAGTAATAGAGAGACATTATTTTTGATACTTTTAGGATAGAATTCTACCATTTATGAATGCTACTTAGATAAATACTGCAGAATAAAAAAGTTTTGAAACAATCATGCAAGGCTATAAGTATTAACTTTAAATAAGTTCTCTTTGGGGCCAATGGGCTGTTTTTGTTGTTATTTTACTAACCTCACTCCTACACCAGAGGACTAGGTGAGTGTTAGGGAAGGTCATGGTTCAGGATACAACCAATATAAGGACTTTATCAGATGCAACAAAAATCACAGGATGACAATGTCATGGTGGTACGAATGGGCCCTGCTATCACATGATGCTGTCGACTTTGCATTATTACTTCATGTGCCAGCTGCAAAAAAAACCCCATTGCTTTTAATTGACAGGTTAACCCACCAGTAGATCATCAATATCACTTTTTCCATGTTATTGAAGGTGTGTGAAATCACATCCCATTGTAATTGCAAATTACAGCGTTAATGGGCGGTCCTCAGAGAGAAAACTTCTGGGTGAAAATGTGAAAATAAAGCACAGGACACACTTTTTATGAACTATCCTGTTTAGTTTCAATGTTTTTAGGTTTGTTTTTGTGCTTGTGAGTTCATTTATATTGATAATTATGGTGTTTTGGGGGGGTTTAAGTGCACCTCAGGAGAACTGCTGAAATCTTGCCCATGCTAAATCCAGAAGTAAGCTCCCATTCTTGAATTGCTAGTGGTCATCGTGCAGTAATTCCATGGTGGTTCTTTCATGTGATTCCAGTGGTGTGCGATAGTAAGTGTAATAATGCCACAATGTTTCTCATATCCTCATTCATGGAATTACAGCATTTTTAGACACTCATCTGATAATGTCCTTTATCTCCCCCCATAACCTCTAAAATTACTTTTTAAAATAACATAAGCATAACTTTAAACACTTACCAATAAGATAGTTCAATCACAAAGCACAAAATATATTTATTGTAACACAAGACTTCTGTAGAAAAGCACAGTCTTTCTTGCATAACATTACCAACCGACTCCGCTGATGCCTCATCCACTGTACCTTTTCTTTTAAAAAATCTTAAAATATTGGTACTGAAACCAAAATTTCAAAGACCCAAGAGAATAGTTGGTTTTCTTAAAATGATACTAGAAAAATCTACGTTGTTTGCTTACTATCGGATGGGTTATGTCTCTGCTGAACTATGTAGTAACCATGATTGACTCAAACTGAGGTAGCTGCCTCAGCTAGAAGATGCTGGAAGGTGGCAGTATGAATTGGATAAGATTGTTCTGTGCTAAAGTAGCTTACTGACTAGGTGTGGTAGAGAGAGTATGCTGTCTTATCACCAGTGTTGAAGAAAGATACAACTGCTAGCTCACTTGGCTATTGTACATGGAAGGGAGAACCATCTTGTTTTTCAGCTTGGGCTACAAAATGTCTTTGTTTGGCACTGGTGATGACTCGTATATATCTTCTTTGTTGAGATACATGAGCTCAACAAGTTTGAAACTTGTACATTTTTATATTACTTTGATGTGAAAATCATTATAAGGTAATATTAGCATTCTAATATCACAGGATAAATATTTTGTTAGAGTGGAAGTGGTAAATATTCATTTCTGTGGCTTCTAGTGCTCAGTAACTCTACTGCTGTTTTAACCAAATGGACATAATCCATTTCTTTTTGACATTAACCTAAAAATATAATCACGATGCAAAATTGGTGCAATGCAATCTACTCATCCTGATATAAATATAGGCAAAAAAAAAAAAACCTAAAAGAAGAGAGCATGCATTTTCTATTTTCTCTTTCCAATGTATTATTTCAGTTTAAATTTACTCTGGTAGAATTTTAGTAAAACCTTCTGAAGTAACAGGACAGAACTGTTACTGAAAATACAAATTTCTGCATGCAGGGCCAGCAGAAGACATTTTCCTGACTATGTGGGTGACACACCCCAGAACCCATCTCAAGGCACTGACATTTTCCTGCCTGAGTAAAAGGACAATATGATGCCCCTTCCCTTTTCACATGCAGAAACTGACTAGACTGACAGCTAAGTTTTACTTGAACACTGGCAATCCTTGACCACATCTGCACACCCTTCAGCTGTCCCCAGTTTTCCAGGGATGGCCCCAGATTGTTTATATGATTTATATCCTGTACTTCTCCATACAGAATCAAGTTAATTCTCTGCCATCTCACTTTCTCCATTGCTTTTAAAATGTCCTGGTTTCTCTTTCCACCTCCCACGTTCTCCATCCATTCTCAGCTTAATTCAATTGAGCTTAAAGTAAAAAAAAGTTGTTTGTACTAAATCAATTCAGTAGGAACTTTCCCAGTGGGCTGATTTGCCCCTCCCCCTTTAAGGCTGTCCTAAATTCAATACATAAATTCCAGGGTTTTCTGTATAAAATAGTAGTTCTGTGTGCTCTTCTTCATTAATAACCTTTGATCTTTTGTAATCTTCCCACACCCTTTTGACCACACTGTGATATTACTCAGCCATGTGTTCTGATTTTCATCTGTGAAATGTTGGAAGGTATGCATCTGGGCAGCAGGCTAATTTAGGGAGTGAAAGATATTGTGTAGAAAACACAGCTTTATCCTCCCATACAGGGGAACAGCTGGGGAGTCTGCAAGGAACATCTAGGAGTCTACCACTGCTGTCTCCAACATCTGCCAACTGAGGTTGTTGGCTCTCTCTGCCTAATGATGTGTGTGTGTGAGTGTCTGTCAACTTATGGTGACCCCATGAATTTCATAGGGTTTTCTTATGCAAGGAATACTCAGAAGTGGTTTGGAATGGCTTCCTCTATACCGTGGCATTATCAAACTTTGTGGTACAGTGGTTTCTAGGTTTTACAGCAGGGATGGGAAATCAAGACACTCTGTAGAGGTGGGAATGATGCAGCCCTCCAGATGTTGCTGAAGAGCAATTCACAGCATCACTCAATACCAGCTATGCTGGCTAGTGTTACAGTTCAGCAACATCTGGAGGGCCACACCATTTCCCCTCTATTTTAGAGTGTCTTGATTCAGAGTCCAAATGAACTTGATTTTGTCATATTTTATCACCTTAAGAATACCTGGAGGGACAGTAAGAGGAACTTTTGTTAATTGGTACAAATAATAATGTACTACTAGAAAAACTGTTGAGTGTGCATACACAAAATTGCAGCAGCAGTAAGAATATTTTAATTTGAATGGAGAAACTGTGTTGCTTACTATCCTGAATACTTGCAAACAATTCTTTTTCTTCATAAGAGAATCAGATGAGCAGGATTTTTTCATGGATTGGATGGAATTCAGCACATGGGAGTGTATCTGTACACTAACATCTGGAAAGGACCAAATTCCTATATGCCACTTGATGTATCAGGTGTTTAAAATCACTTGATGTCTATTTTGTGACATTTGTGTCTAAAGCAGAGCAGAGCTTGGAAATTCCTTTGTTTGGACTACAATTATAGAATCTCCCAGTCAGCATATAGTCAAAGAATTATTATTATTTTTTGCAAGCTCTAATATGTTTGTAGAAGTAAAAAACAACCCCCAAAACAGCCCAGTTGAATTTTGATATTTATGGCATGTGCGCATACACACACACACACACACACACACAATTGTTACATATGGATGCTTCCTTTATAAGAGCAGTATATATGTGGGGGGATAGCCTTAAGAAGCTGGTATCCTTTTTCCTTTGCTAAACTTGCAATTTCCCCCCCTCCGCTCCCCTTTTCCCTTCCTCTTTCTCTCTCTTCCTTTTATCCTGTGGCAGAAAAGTGTTTAGTTCAGAATCAGAGTGTCTTCACTCCACTGCATCTGTTATTCTGCCTAGTTTCCTATTAAAATGAACTAAAGAGGCAGTTCTGCGGGAGAAGAGAGGGAATTATTAGATTTTATTTTTAAAACTCTTCAAAAATTTGTATAAGTCTTCATGGGGGGAATAGTTGATGGGAAAGCAGATATGTTCTTCATAGAAAAACTTCGAAAAGTTTACTTCAGTGGGTCTACTCTAAAGATAAATGCCTGGAAGAAAATGGGGCATAGGGGAGAGACCATATATGCTGCCTTCAGCTGCATGAATGGAAGATGGGATATAAATGCAATCAATCTATAACTAAATACGATTCCATTGTGAAAATGGTAACAATTCAACCATACCTCACTAAAGATTACATCAGCATGTTAAAACAGTGTTGAAGACACTGACAATATCATGTCCCAACCATATAGTGACTTTATCTAATATTATATTTATCTGTCTGACATGAAAAAGTTTTCAGTACAGACTATGAAATAAACTTATCAGAGCTCAGCAGTTTGCTACAGAAAGTCATAAAATATCCTGTAATAATGCAGCCTGTTAATTCTTCTCTCTCAAAGGTTACACTGTAGAGCTAAATACAGACAGAATAAGTGGCAGTTTCTCTCTCTCTCTCTCTCTCTCTCACACACACACTTTCTCTTTTGCTCTTTAGCTAACACCTGCCACACTATGGTAGCTATCAAAGGTGCCTAAACAGATGGTCATGGCCCCCCACAACTCATTCAATCCATGTCTGCTTTTTAGTATTTTTTTCTGGAACATCATGCCTACAATATTGAACACATGCACACACGGTTTTTCTTCTTTGGAATACACACACACACACACACACGACTGCATGAAAATATTTCCAAAGAAGAAAAGGAAATCAAATCTACCCAAAGATCATGAAAAAGCTGAATTAAGCAGGAAATATCAAACAGCAGCACATCTCTGCTTCTTATTCTTGCAATAAAAATACTGGGCAGCAATCACTATTTATAAAAAAGGCCATAAAATTTATGAAAGCCCCGGGTTTTCTTTTAATCTGATAAGTGAGTAATAACTTCATCATTTATCACCTATGAGTCATTTACCTTTCCTCTTGTAAATAGGATAAGATCAGATCCCACAGCAACTTGTTAGGTCATATTCAACCCTTAATTGTAAATTTGTGTCTCCGTCTCTCTTACACTTTACACCTTTACTTCTTCTTGCTTGCTTGCTCGGTTCCATGTTCCTACTAATGTAACAGTCTCAGCTCATCACAATATATGACAAATATTTCCATACTACAATATGCACTTCCCATGCATACTATTGAATCCCAAAGTCAAAGTTGATCAATTATGTCAAGATGGTCATGATCCTATATTGCGTAGCATAAATCAGTGGCTGGAAAGTTAAATGGCAATTGTGCTGCACTGTCCTTATGGCAGTGTCATGCAACTAGTTGCATATTTGATGGCACATATAACTCTGTTGTGCAATGGTGAATGCACAATGCAAAGAGAGAGGTAATGAAAATGTGGATGAGGTTGTATCTGTTCTCCCCCTAAGAGCCAATTGAATCAACTGGAAAATCCATCAGTTGAAAATACTGATTGCTTATGCAATGGTTATGTGTTGTGGAACTCTGAATGTATTATGACTGTTGCATCAAAACACACAAAAAAAATACTATAGCTAGTGTAAGAGCACCTGTGTTGGTATATGCCACCAATAGAATGTTTGGCTATCAAAATATTGTGGTTTTTTTTTCATAATTACTACTTCTAGGAAAACACATTTGTGGATGAGGTGGATGTTTGGATAGGGAAGATAACTAACACAAGTATTTAATAAAAGCACAGAAAACTGAAAGGAACAATAGTGTCAAATTGATAATAGACAGTTGATAGCAAATATAGCAAAGTTGATAGCCCACCATGGAATGTCATTACCACAAAAATTGAAAAAGAGAGTTACATTTTCAGAGAATGGGGAGAGAAGCAAAATGTACAAAATATATTAATCAACTATGCAATTTGCCAACTGCATCTTAAAGTTGCTATGCCCCTACTCCACCTATAACACACACACAAAACACTACACCTTACAGTTCTACATTATTTAGTAGGGTCTCACTGACAGGTCGTTCTGTGACAAGATATTTATTACTGACTTGTCCTTGAAGGGCATGTTTCCTCATTAAAATTTCCTTGTAAAAACTGCAGCATAGATTAAAAGCTCATATCCATGTACTGTATGTTTTACTTGGAAGATATTTGTTCTTTATTCTCCCTTTCTTTCTTCCTGTCAACCAGGACTGCCTGTATTTCATGCCAACTGACTTTCTTAATAACAGGCCTCTTAAGCAAACGTATTGAAAAATTCACCTATTACTCCTGAAGTTGCCTTTGCATCAATGGACATTTTTCAGCATATTGTTGCATCCATTGAGTTAAAAGGCATAACTTCAACATTATGATTACATTATTGGGCTGGTTATTGCCCAGTGTTTGATATTAGAGTTTAATGCAGAAATTAATACAGAGAGTCAAGTGGTTCCATATTTTAAGAAGAATGGTAGACAAATAAAAGATGCAGTGATCTGGCCATTTAGGATTTATGTTTGATTAAACGCACATTTCTCTCTGCCTCTGACTCGTATGATAGTATCTCAGAAACCCTTTTTCCAGGGTGAATCATCCAAACAGCGAGAAGTACAAAACAACTTCCTACCTGCTGAAGGAAAAATAAATGAAAGGACAATATCCCTTTTAAAGTTACATCACACAATTTGACAAGGCTCCACCTCAGTTGTTATATTACATGAGGAAACATCCATCAAATTGTCCACAAGTCAAGACCTGAGACGTGTTATTTAATATACACCATCATAATTCCATTGTAGAGAGAGGTATCAGGAGGAGTTCCCATAGGACTGTTGCTGGATTACAAGCAAAGCTGGGGTTGTTTGTTTGTTGTTCTTCTGAGGCCAATGTATCTATTCTGAGTATTTAGGATTCAGTGGCAAAAGCAGGTGATTTACTAGCCATTCAGATAAACAAGACAGAAGTGGTATAAAATGGATTATTTAACAACCTTCAGTGCTCTGTGTTTCAGAATGCTTTGTAACAGAAACATATTTTTAGTCTAATAATTGTAAAACAAGAGTGAGCATGGTGTAGTGGTTTGAGCGTTGGGACTACTATTCTGTAGACCAGGGTTTGAATCCCCACTCAGCCATGGAAACCCACAGCTAAACCAAATCTTGGGCAAGTCACACTCTCTCAGCCTCAGTGAAAAGCAACAGCAAACCCCCCTTGGAACAAATCTAGCCAAGTAAACCCTGTGATAGGTTTGCCTTAGGGTTGTCAGAAATGACTTGAAGGAACACAACAACAACAACAATAGTAAAACACCCTGTAAAATGCCAACATTATGCCACACAGCACCATGTCCATTAGGCTAACTTTGCAGAGCCAATTCCCTTCTCTCTATCTCTATTTCCCAGTTTCAGAAAATATCAGGAAGGAAGAAGAGGAAAATAACATTTGTATACATCTAGGGTTAATTTTTAAAAAGACCAAAAACAATGCCTCCATTGGACATCATGTAGAAAACTGTGTTACATTTTGCCATCACTACACACATCTGTATTCATTACACAGGGATCTACAGTCTTTTGAACAGAGGTACTGTTATATCTCTTGTAAAGCAACTATGAAAAGTCAGATAATCATCAGATCCCAATCTGTTTTTCTGTGGGTTTTTTTTTTTTTTTTGGTACAGTATTCCATATAAGCAACTCAGAACTGCCGCTTGCCCTGCCTGCTTTATACAAGTTAGGTTAGCATTAGTCTTATCATACTGGTTTCAAGACTCTTATGTTTGTACTAAGTGAAACAACTGGAATTTTGTGTTTGTTTTAGTTACCTATAGTTGCCATCTTGGAAGTCCTCCAGATGTATAGAATGAGATCAGGCAAAATGTTGTTCAGGATCTATTGGCTGATCACTTGCTGATTTGCAGCAGATTGGAAAGAGCCTCAGGACCAATTTTGCCTGGAAACATGCCTTCTACTCTGAAAAATCTTTATCTTAATCTACAGCTGAACCAAAAGTTCACTGCCACACATGTTTGGCACAGTTTAGGGCAAAGTACATGAAAAAGACCCCTAACATTAGGGGCTATTTTCCAGGAGGGAATGAAAGAAGTCGGAGTTCATGGAGGGGTGGCTTATAAGTGGTGGTGCTGTTTTTTTAGTGGGCATAGAGTTGTGCCACAGTTGAACAGCAACGGTGGTGGAGGCTGTGCTGTTTTCTTTCCAGTGACTAAATGCTGCTGGTTTCCATTTTTAATTCTTCATACTGCCCCTGAAATGATTCTGCTGTATTATGATATGAAATAGGTATATCACTATATAGATTCATCTTCTTGACAGAGCCTCACACATGAGAACAGAAGATGCACTTTACTTTAAAGATAAAGCTACCCCCCCCAAAAAAGAGATTGTGAAATGTTAATGCACAATAAACTGTACAAACCAGCCTTGCATATAGCAAGGCTAGCTACAATGTGCCACTGTCTTGTTCTTACTCAGCAAGAAAACTTGAAAGGAGCTAGAATAAAATAAAAAGCAACCTGTCACTCCACTTTATTAATAACTGATTGATGTAAAGCAACATAGGGTGAGGGTTGGCTGTTGGTTTTTTTATGCCTGTAACTTTGCTCCCTCACCATCAACAAGATATTATTTTGAGAATCTACATACAAAGCTCCTGCACCAAGAAACAGCTTTCCACTTTCATTAGTGACATTTATTAAATGCATTAGGACAGGACCTGAAGTTCAAATGCATCCCACCACTCTCTTTTAATATATCCAGCCACTTTGACCTAAGCATGTCTGGCTTCCTATCAAACAGCTGAAACAGGAAAATTGATTCTGGTTGCTCTGGTCTACTTGGTTAAAAAAGCTTACAGAGAAGCAGGATGAACTGTTCTTTGTACCTCCTTATCCAAGACAAAATACTTGCCACTAAAAAGTACAAATAAAACAAACATATATTTCATCATGCCACTCACAATGTATTTAACATTGTTTTTGGACAGTCATACTTAGAGTACACCTACTGAAATCAACAGAACATACATTATTCACACTATTGTGTATAATCATATATATAGATGATGGGGGGTTGAATTTAATTTTTGAAAACTCAGGACTTATGACAATAGACTTTATTGAAGACTAGACATAATCACAGCCTACCCTTATATAGGTTTGGGGTGCATATTTATGATGTGAATTTTAGATGGAACTAGTTTTATGCTGTGTGAATATTACTGCCTGTGTTCTTTGGATCATCCCCCCCCCCGCCAATATAATTCCTGATAAAGTTAGGGCCTTTCCAGATGGAGGACTCTTCATGTTAGCAATTAAAAGGACAGGGCTGCTAGCCTCCTTAATGAATTTCCCATGGTAAGTTAAAAAAAAGTTGGAGAAACAAGGGAATGGAGGCTAACATTGTATGAAGCCTGCATAAAATTTAATGAATGTGGCAGTATGATGGTGTGATAAAAACCTCATCTGAAACTACTCAGAGAATCATGTTCAGCCATATCTGTGTGATTAGCAGCACTACTTCTGTATGTATGTAGTTATCCTGGCTGTGTGTTCCATTTAGTGGTTTCATGTTTCTATAGACCATAGGAATTATTGTTGCCAACAGCAACTTCTCGTCATTGACGGTGACAAGAGTTAACATTCTATTGTACTTGTTCAAAAGTTCTCACCACTTTCTTGCGGCCAGGAGTATGTGTGTTAGATGCATTCACTGTAGCTCCCCTTGTCAATGAAATTTAAAGGATTGGATGCTGGTGTAATCAACAAATGTCCCTGCCTTTCAGAATGCTCCTTTAAAAGTATTAGTGCCAGTACCTTTGATGAATATGAAAGTCTGAGCCTACAATTCTGAGAAACATCCAACCAGTTTAACAGACACATTCTGTCCGATAACATTACATATTTATTTACAGTACTCTGCAAAGTTACGCTTTGGCACTCTATTGTTGGGTTCTCATGCTGAAGACAAATGCCAGTGGAACACAAACTCTGGCAGGCTCTACCAAACTTACACTGTACAATTATAGCACAAGGATGCCACGTTAACTGCCATAGTTGCATCCTATAGAATCCTGGGATTTGTGGAGGAAGTCTGGAACCATGGCAGTTAAAGTGGAAGCATAGTGCTATACAGTTTTCCCTCCACATTCACAGATTTGACATTCACGGATTTAAGTATTCACAGCTTGAAAATATTCTTTAAAAAATAATAATCCAAAAAGCAAACCTTGATTTTGCCATCTTAGATAAGGGACACCATTTTGCTATGCCATTGCATATAATGGGACTTGAGTATTCACGGATTTGGGTATTCATGGGGGGTCCTGGAACCAAACCCCAGCGAATGTGAAGGGACAACTGTTATTGTGTAAAATGAAAGCATCCCTAATAAGACTTCAAATATGGCCCAGGGGAGTAGCAGGCTGTCCAAAGTCCTACCTAGCTGAGTGGAGAAAGATACATCACCAGAAGTTTGGCCACCAAATGGTGAATTGGCCACAGCAACTATGAACATGCTTATAGTAAGAGACAGTTGAGATATCACCTTAGTGGAAGGACAATCTGTATCAATACAAGCATAGATCTTCCAGGTATGTATTTTTAATAACCAACCCTACATTTTGTAAAAGAAACAAAAAATTAAATCTTGGCTCCTTGGCTTCAAATGTTGGCTCCTGAAAGCCATCTGAAGAAATGTACAAGGATACCACTGCATACATTCTTAATGGTGTTTAAAGAAGACATCAAAGACATAGCCGTATTCGAGAAAAGCATGATTTTCTAAATTTGTGGCCATTGGCAGCAAATTCCTATCTGCTGAAAAGCCAAAAGGCTGCAATTTGTGCTGATAATTGACACTTCTTTATTCTTAATCCACCTAAAAAAAATAGGTAAGGAAAACAGAAATCAAAACCACGTTCCAAAGCAGACAAAGTTGTTTGCAATGGTATCATTGGAATGAAGTCGGATTGGAATAACCTGTCTAAAACATATGCCAGAACATGGGTTTGATTCATCTCACCTCTTCCTTTTACCAGGCCAGGATGCTTTGCCTAGCTGACACCATGGATTATATAAATTAACCAAAAAGAGAGTAAGTGTCAGGGGAAAACGGGCTACTGAGCTTTTAAAATCAGTGCTGTAAAGATTTATTGGGAGGTCTGAAGGGACAGCACTCAGGACTTGACAGTATGACTTACAGTATGTAGAGGAGATGCAAAAAATATATATATAGGGGGATTTAGAAAGGGGGGAACTCTACTCTTGTCACTAAAATGCTCTTGGACTTATGCCAACTGTTAGGCCAGAGAACAATGTTGACATTTAGCCTTTCTAATCAGTGTTGTCTGTCACCCAGGGCAGAGATTCCTGGCCTATGACGGAGTTCTCCAGTAACTGGCAATACTATCTTTCATTTCCTTTTCTTCTTCCTCTTTTCACTGCAACAACCTTCTGTGGCCCAGCCTTGGATCCTTTCAGACTCTACCATACAGAAAAGTATATTTGCCTTTTCTTTCTAAGGACTTCCCCAAATCTGCAAATTTCATTATTCATGTCATGGGGGAAAATGTCCTTTAAAAAATGAATTTGAGAGAAAGCAAAAGAGACAGATTTTCCTGACCAGGCTTATGATTGTGAACACTTCCTTCTTAAACATCTGTGTTTGGCTCACTGTATATTCAGCTTTGTTTATGAGGCTGAATTACACCTGCCACTACTACCACCACCACTACTTCTCCTCCTCCTCCTCCCCTCCATAGCCACTGATTCTGCATCCACAGATTCAACTAACCACACAACTCGAACATATTCAGGAAATAAATTCTAAAAAACAAACCTTGCTATTTGCCATTTTATATAGGGGATGCCATTTCACTATTGTATATAATGGGACTTGAACATCCATGGATTTTGGTTTCCAATGGGGGTGGTGGTTTGAGGTCCTGGAACCAACCCTCAGGGGATACTGAGGGCTCCACTGTAGATGGCTGAGAGGTTGTTGGGTTTTATTGTGTAGGTGGGTGGGTCATTTTCCGTAAGAATTTATCCAAATTCATACATGTATTCACATATTTAACAGAAAAAAACTTGCATATATATATTTTTAGAAATAAACAGAATGTGAGAGAAAGCAAAACTGAAAGAATATGAAAGGAAATAAAACAAATGAGGTTTTCAAAGCCTAGAACTTGAGAAAACTTCATTGTTGTTGCAGCAGATGGGTTACAGAAAGTGATCCATCACAAACTGAAATTCCTAGCTTTTCCAAGTTCTGCCCTGTCCAGTTATCATCATATTGGAACATCCAGCAGTAATGGATGGAATACACATGTACAATAAGTTTAGAGGCCAACATTCACTGCTGTAAGATACCAGAAAGCTAGGAATGCATCTGTTTAGCTTCACACTGATTCTGACATCATGATTTATAATTCACTTTGCCCATTAACAAATCCAACATGATAAAACTGAACCCAAAGTTAACTGTTATTATGAGATTTCCAAGTACCACTGATTATTATTTTTTGCACCTATCCACCATCAAGGTGCATCTTGGGGATGCCATGTGTTTAATTTGGCTTTCTTTTTCATCCCATGCATCACAGTGCCCTGCTGCATGATGTCATGCACCATGTCACGTTCCTCCTTTGACTGTTTTCACGTGTACTTTATTTACAATAATAGATTAACAGGGAGCCACAGGCAAAAGGAAGCCTGTGGCAGCAGCAGAAGCAGTAATAAGAATGCCTGTTTTGTCACAAGACTCGGCATGTTGCTGACGCTGTCAAGGACAAGATGGCAGAGTCTGACTGCTTAGTCATGACAACCATGCAGATCACGCAGGCACAAAAAAAATGGAAAGTAACTCATAGTTAATCTTCATACAAGTTACAAAAATATTCACATTTGTTCAATAAAAGTCCAGGCTGGTTATACATTTAAGAATTGCAAACCTTCCAGAATCCATTTTTACAGAATGATTAATTTTGCATTTTGGTGGCATCAGGACTAACAGGATCAAAATAATAAGGAAGAAGATATGAATTTATCTTAATACTCTTTTTAGAAACAGGTTTTCTTTTGTATGTTTTAAGGTTTGACATGTATCAGAAGTCTTGAAAGCTGCATGGCAGAATTATAAGATATATCACAGAAACAGTGGCTCATCTCTTTGGATCTGATAAATCTCAGCATTAAATCAAATGGGTTTTCAGGGGCTGGAACAAATGTAACATTGTGTAGCCTACATCAATTAAAGACTAGGTTTCTGAATAAGGCTGCCTGTGGTTGAACATGGGGTTCATTGTTTTATGCCTAATGGATTCCATTAATGGCCTTCCCTACTCTTACATACAAATATCTCAAGAGAGCAATTCTTCGTTTTAGGATTATCAATCCTTTCAGCACTCCTATCTGTGGCTGGAATTCTCAGCATACTAATCCACACCATCACATATTAACACACACTATCACACATGAATATTAGTGCTGCCATCATATAGATCTAAAACACTACAAGCAGAGAGCAAGCAGTGACAATATGACCTACATAACTGAGTGCCTACATTGTTCAAAAAATAGTTTAGTAAAACAATCCAGATTGCTTTAGCAAATATGCCTAGGCCTACTGCTTTTAATTACTGCCCTTTTGCATTAACAGAAACACTATGATTATTTCCTGTTCTGGCAACCATTCCAAAGGCAGCATGATTACTTAATCTGCTATTTCAGTTACACTTAAATATTACAGTGAACTATTTCTTATGGTTGATGTAGAGATTAAGATGGATGCTCAGAGTCTAGGCATCTTATTTGATGTAGATTTCTTTGAACTTCAGCAGAACTTACTTCCAAGGAAGATTGCTTGCAATTGTTGTTCTTAGACTTGCAGAGTTTGCAATTAATATTTCAGCCACCATTATCTGGTATCATGGGCAAATATGGATTCTTTTTCACATCTGATTTTTGAGACTATAATTCGTTTAACCATTGGGTTATGTATAGAACCAGCACACTGCATCCACAGATTCTGCATCCATGGATTCAACCAACCAAAGCTTTAAAATATTCCCACACACACAAATTCCCATAAGCAAACCCTGATTTTACCATTTTATATAAGGGACTCCATTTTACTACACCATTGTATATCGTGGGACTTGAGCATCCACGGTTTTTCGTATCCACGGGGGTTCCTGAAACCATACCCCAGCGGAATACTAAGGGCTCACACTGTATCTGTGCTTACATTTATTTCTAATGCGTATGAATAGATCACACTTGTTATAAAATCCAAATACATGATGGCCAATCAAGACTTCAAAATTGGTTTCCAATCCTCCTCTCCACCCCCCTTTTTTTCTTTTTTCTTTTAAACATAGATGCATGGACATTTTATATATTATACCATGAACAAGACATTTCTGCCCACCCAAACTCAGGAACTTTCCTCCCACATATAGGATTAGGGAATGGAAATCAGGATAGGCACCTATTCCCAAATGCAGAACTGTCTTTTAAAAAAGACAACTAAGCTTCTCTTAACTGGGCCAAGAAGGGTTGGAAATGCTACACAAGAAGAACACTCGTCCCCTGTGGGCAGGGAGTGGCTGTCTGGCTGACACACACAGCTGGCACTGGCACACTCCAGATGGACCTGTTTCCAGCTTTCTTTAGCCAAAGTGAGAACTGCCGTGGGCGTCATGGGGCCTTTGGGGATGGGTGGAAGAGAGGAACAGTATACAAGTGAACGCATGGCAAAAGATTTCCTGTTTCCATATTTTATTATTATTTTTTAAAGTCTGACATTCATAGGCTGTGCCCATGAAATATTACAGTGCCTAGTATCAGGAAATCACACAGACTTTGCCGGTGCATACGGATAACACCATTTGAATTCATCTGCATGTAAAATGTGGCTTCCATAGACAGTTTAGAAGACGAGCCAAGCACAAGAGCTTTCAAGCAAAGGTTGCTGGGTTTTATGCAACAAAATATTCAAGTCAAATTGTGAACGACTAGGAAAAGCTACCCAAACTTCTTTTGGAGTCAATAAGATCCAGTTTCCCTTGAATGTATATTCAGGAAGAACCACTATAACTGGCTGTGCTAATGGGTCATCAAATGCAGAAAATCTTCTTGGCAGTTTGCAACAACAGGGTGGTACAACAACAACAACATGTCTGGAAAGCAGAAGTTGCAAACACTCCACAACATGAAGACTATTTGTTCTCATGCACTGCCCTTACTCCTGCATCTGTGCTAGAAGAAAAGCATGGCATGTACACAGCCTTTGTAACCTAAAACAGGCAGAGAGGATGGAAGGCATTTCTAGAAAGCTGTGCTTTTTTGCAGGAGAGTTAGGTAAGGCCTTCCCAGGAGTCCTACATTACTGAGCAAAATAAGACATCAACGAGATTCCTTTTACTCCAACAACCCTTGTTACTTCTAATTTCTTCTTAACTTAATCTGGATGCTGAAACAAGAACATTCCTGATCGGTAGCCATCCATCCAACCTCAAGGGGCTCCTAACTTTACCCCATGGAGAGGGTGATGAAACATGTTTCTTTTTCTTGCTGTGGTATAATCAAGCTGTATGACTTTCATACACAAATATGAAGACCAAGTTGCCTGTTGCCCATGTATGTGATCCTGTACTTCATGGGGTTTTCCAGCTGTGGTGTTCAGCATCAAGGTGGCTCCTTATGCCCTTCAGACAATACACAGTGCATTCAGCACTGACTAGCTCTTCTTCCATACTACAACAGCACATACACTTAAACTACTTTCATAGCAGTGTTAAACAATGTTACTGTGATTTGCCTTGTATCCCTTGCTTCTTTTCATTTCATTTCTTAGGATCTGGCATGACACATTGAATGCAGACTGTTTTGTTTTGTTTTTTAATCAAAAGTAAGCATGCATGGCCCTAATTGAATTTTCTTTCTTTCTTTCTTTCTTTCTTTCTTTCTTTCTTTCTTTCTTATAGCTATTCTACCCTATAATCGAAAAATTTCAGAGCAGCATACAAGTAAATTAAATGTAAACAAGTTACAACAGTTTAAAAAACAACAGAAATAATTTAAAGAGAACACAAACATATTGAATAGGATTAATGAGTTAAAAGCAGGTTTAAAAGATTGAAACTGTTTCAAACCCATGTGCATTAGCATTTTGAGATAAACCAGAGATGCCCAAAGGCTTTAATAAATAGATATGTTTTAGTTGGTGTTAACTAGGCTTCCAGAGGGGACAGAATCCACAGTTGGGGTGCCACTGCTGGAGAGACCTCTCCTATGTCCTTACACAGTGTATTGACCTCACTGGTAGGACACAGAGGAGGACTCCCCTCACCACCAGCAGACATCAGTCCTTGGCAAGGCACATAAAGGGAGAGAGGCACTCCTTCAATATCAAGATCCCAAGCTGTTTAAGGCTTTATCACAAGCCCTTGAATTCTGCCCAGAAGTATACTGGCAGCCAGTGCAATTCCTTTAACTTCATGGGAGCAGGATTTTTAGATAAAAACCAGGTGGGGTTAAACCTCCTCCAATCTCATGCACCAGATTGGGGTCGTATGGATTTACAGCAGGCCCTTGGTATACACTGGGGTTTGGTTCCAGGACCACCCGTGGATACCAACATTCTTGGATGCTCAAGTCCCATTATATACAATGGCATAGTAAAATGGTGTCCCTTATATAAAATGGCAAAATCAATGTTTGCTTTTTGGATTTTTTGTTGTTGAATATTTTCAAGCCGTGGATGGCTGAATACAGAATATGTGGATACAGAGGGCCGACTGTACTTTTGAATATAGTATCAGTTGCATGTGACATGTTTAACCTAGTGTGCACGTTGACCCTTGTAGTCCTATAACTTTTGTTGTTTCTTTGCATTAAATACACCACATTCTCTAAGTGATCCAAAGCAAATTCCTTTCTACTGTTACCAAGACTGTTTTACAGAGATCAATAAAGATCATATAATGGTGACAGGACAAAACTGAAGTAAGTGTGTGTGTGTATATATATATATATATATATACTCGTGCAACCTAATCAACTGCAGAGTCTACTTGCTATCATTACTGAATATGTTGATGTTACATCCAAGGATAGTTGGTGGCTATCCTTGTCAGTGTAGATGTCAGTGGGATGCTGAATCCATTCCAGCTTTTAGTCTAGACCTTAAAGTAACTATTCAAGGTACTGAGCCCTGTTCCTAATTACAGGTTCAGGACCTTGGACAGCTCTTTTGCAGGGATCAAAAACCTGGAATGTACTCACTGCCCCACTAACATGGAAGCCACTGATTATACCCTGTGTGTGTGTCTTTCTAATCAGAACAGAATTATCTTATATCATCAAAGTTAGGAAATGGGCCAGCTATCATTTATTCATGAGTGGAAAATCTGGATATTATAGGTTATATACTGGAGAGAAAAGCTTAGCACATAGGGTGCAGTTACAGGGCCAATTAAAATTGCTACAGGATTTTCTTTTGAGTAATTCATACCACCCAGAAATATGCTGAATATCACATACAGTTCTCTGTCTCTTAGAGTAACCAGAGTTATGGGTGTACATATTGATTTTGAGAATTATTCATTCTTAATGCAGTGGGAGTTGAAAACTAGGACACTGTGTCATTTGAAATGGAGTGCATAACAGTATGGATATAGTAAATGTTTAAGAAAATATCTCAACAGTGCAGTCATATGCATGTCTACAGATGTACACCCCACTGATCTGAATGGGATTTACACCCAGGTAAGTGTATAGATAGCAGGAGGGCAAAGCACCCGAGAAACTAAGCTATAAGAAACTAGATCTTCAAAAAAAAATGCAAAATACAGAAACAATAATCACCCCTTTGAGTATATAGCAAATTATTTAAACAATTCCATGGTATCAACTTTTAGACAGAACTTCTACTTTACTGCTCCTCAAAATAACCCAGAACAGTATAAGGCAATAATCCATTTTGTTCAAATGATGGTGAAATTGCATGACTCAGAATCAGACCATTAGAGTATTCTGTAAAGACATCAAAAGCTTGATACACCTAGAATTTAGACTAAAATGGGTGTTAAAAAGAATAATTATGTGCTATGCACATATACTGAGATCCTATTCCATAGTTTCAAAAGGAACAAAAACTTAAACTGTAAATAAGGTCATCCATAAAAATCACTATACTGTATAACATATGACATAAGCTAAACTAACTGTCCACCATAAATGAAATATTCTGTTTACAATACATAAACTGCTATTCTTGCCTGGGGGATTTTATCCTTTAACTCAATCTCACTGAAGTCAATAGAACTTTTGCTGCGCTCATATAATCTTTTACAATTAGGCACCCAGCCTCCTATCTGACCTCAGTCCCCTCCCTGTTTCTCTCTCCTTTTAATGTTCACTGGTCTGATGTTGATTTATAACACAATCAATGAAGATAGCATGGAAAATAACAGGAGGTAAGAAGAGCTTGATTCCTAGTATTCTGGGGGAAAATTCTGCAAGCTACCTAACTCAAGAAAACAATGCCAAATAGGTAACTGTGGAGCTTAAACCATGGGCTGCCAGTGGATTGTATGTGCGTGTGTTTGTGTATTTGTCATTGCAATTGTTCAGTTGGTTTCCTTCCCATTTCTGCTCCCTTGTCATATTGTAACTACATGGTCTGTTTGGGTTGTGGCCAGGGCCCTGTGTCTCAAGCCTCCTCCCCAAGGTCCCAGCCCCACCTTCAAAATATGGCACATACGCAAAATCATACAGCTTATGTTTCTACCATGTTTTCCTTCCTACATGATCACCTTACGTTTGGAATAATCAGGGCTCATAAGAGCAAATACAACAGAAAGAACCCATAATCTTCACTCAGAAGCTTCTGCTGAGAGATCAGCTACTGTATAGCAGTACAATGAAATTTGGGTAGCATTACAGTACAATAACATTTAAAAGCTCTTTTTAAAAAAATTATAATAAGGAGCAGTAACAGAGGAATTGCCCACTTCCTCTTTGCCATACCGTCCAACATTTCATCAATGAAAATTGGGATACATGTGACCAAGTAACATCAGAGTGTGGTCAAGATGGCAAAAGATATTAACGAGGAAGAATACACAGGCTAGGAGAGGCTGCAACAGGGGTTGTTGTTGTTGTTGTTGCCTGAGCCTACTGAGAAATGCAAGACTCCACCTCGCCTCCTCTCCTCTCCTCGCCTCTCCTCTTCTCTCCCCTCCTCTCTGTTGAGTTAATTGAGTATAAACTACTTTTGCCCTTTGGAAGCACTTTGCAGCCACTGAAGTAAGCTGAAGGCAAAAGGGAAAGGTGGGAGCAGAAGCAAGAAACGGACATTTAAAAAACAGATGAGAAAGTGGGATGGCAGAGGATTAATTGGGACTGTCCCTGCCAAATTGGGACAGTTGGAGGGTATGTCCATGCCAAACCTATCAAAGGGAGAGACTATGATCTGGTCTTGTAGTGATTCTGTCCAAATACTAAGATTCAGGCAGAATTCTAGTATGATTTGATGTTATGAGCAAGATAGACAGAACATAGCACATTGTTTGACATGGTTGTCTTTGGATTGGACCATGAACTGGGTCATTTCATCCACATCTCGTTGCAAACCAGATGAACATTAATAAAACATCCATGATCTAGCAGTAGGGAATTCTCCTGCTAGTACCATCCCTATACTGAAATACACTCCAACATGTCTAGGATGAATTCACAGTGAAAGCCATTGTTTGTTTTACAATGGAAAACATTACTTTTGTAAGAGACAAAGCTGTATTAGCAGTATAAACCAGCGGTGTGGTGTGTTAATGACCTCCACTCCCAGCAGATTTTGAATAACCTGTTCTTAGTTTATGTCCAGAAACAAGCATTTTGCCATTGTCACAAGGCTCATGAAAACAGTATCAAAGGAATATTTACAGCACAGTTAACCAAGCCAATCATTCCGCAGAACTGAAAATTTGTATTATATTCCACTTTTCGCCAAAACTTGAACACAAAGAGGCTCACAACGTGATTATGAACACACACAGATAAAAGAGAGAGCCAGCGTGGTGTAGTGGTTTCAGCATTGGACTATGACTCTGGAGAACTGGGTTGGAATACCAGCTCAGACATGAAAACCCACTGAGTGACCCTGGGCAAGTCACACTCTCTCAGCCTCAGAGGGAGGGAAACACAAACTCCCTCTGAACAAATCTTGGCAAGAAAACCCTGGTGTTGTCTAGATGGTGAAAGACTTCTCATGGAGTGCAATGAGAATACCTTTTTGTTGTAACAAGATCCTGCAGTATTAGGAAGGAGGCGGGTCAAAAACTCCATGTACTGCGCAATAAAAGCCTTCGTGGGTTTTTGTGATGTTGTTTTTAAAATATGGGGAAATGTGTATTTCCGCCCATTTGGACAACCAATTCGAAGCGGAGCACATTCTGGAAGTCGAAACATCATTGGTTGGATGTGCACAGGGGGTGGGCTTGCCGGTGCCAAAGTGGACAGAACCACCATTATTATTTTCGAAGTAGCGATTGTGAGCAATTTTGGGGCGGTAAAGCAACAACAACAGTTTTTTCAGTGGAAGATCACACTTCCACATCTTGGATTTAATGAGAAAAAAACCTGTGCAATGGGTGGCAACTTTTGGAGAATAATAACGCGAGTAATTCACTCCCAGACACCATCTTTATTCGCAGGCATGCTCCATGTGATGAACCTCAAACACAGATAACTTCCCATACCAGTGATCTTGACAAACAATCAGGGAGACAAATGAATGCTGCTGCGATTGTGAGTTAATGCATATAAATAAGCATTGTATCTCCTCGTATAGATGACTCCCCTGTGATAGGTTCGTCTTAAGGTCATCAAAAATCGGAAATGACTTGAAGGCACACAAAGACAACAACAGATAAAAACACAAAGAGTAATGGGGGTAAATCAGGAGTGAGAATCATGCAGCCCTCCAGATGTCTTTGGGCTACTCATCATTCCTCATCTATGCTGGTTTCAGCTCCTGGGAGCTTCTCTGCTTTTTTAAAAAATCCTTTATTAGTTTTATTAGTAACATACATCTATATAGTAAACACACTTAAAACTTTTTACTTATTCTAACAAAGCATTTTCTCCCCCGCCCCCCCAACCCTCCAATGGCTATAAAGATATTTTAATATTTGTTATGCGTGATGTGGAATACCCTTTTTACAGTTTATTCTACCATATAATGTGTCCAAATATTTTGTCCCAGCTCTGTATATTTTTCCACCCTAATGCTATAACTGCATGAACTGCTCTTTTTTATTACATAATCTACATAATCTTTATTTTTATTACATAATCTTTCTTTTTACTTACTCTCAATTTTTTTAGATCCAAAGTTAGACAATTACCCTTATTAGACTGGAAGTTCCTCCCCATCATTTTATTTCTCTCATGAGTAATTTGTATCCAGAAATGTTGTACACTGTGACACTCCCACCACATATGAATATAATATGTCCCTTTTTTGTCCCATCCATGCCAACAATTTGAAGAGAGATTTTTTTTTATCATTGAGATCTGATGTGGAGTTTTATACCATTTACCAATTAACTTTAATTGTTGCTCTTTAACCTTTAAATTTTAATTTTGATTATCTGGGTGATCCACAACATTATTTCTTCTGTATTTATTCTCCTATATTTCTCCCACATTCCAATCAAACCTTCCTTTATTCTAAATTGTTTTTCCAAAAATAATTTATACACTTTCCTATTAACCCCTTTCTCCTCTAATACTACTTTTCAATTTTTTCTGGGCTGAAGGCCGTGTTCTGGAATAGTTTCTTTCTGACGTTTCGCCTGTTCCAGAACACAGCCTCACAGCCCGGGGGGGGGAGGGGAACCAATGGATGCCGGCCATGAAAGCCTTCGACTTCACACACACACACACAAAATTCTGTTGCTATTAAGTGGAACCAATATTTCTTGCCAATGAATTGTGTTAGTTTTTCAATCCCAATCAGTTTCTTTTTTTTTCAAATAAGTCACCTATACTCCTATATCCTTTATCTTGTATTTCTTTAACTACTCTACCTAACCCTTGATTTCTAGTTTTATTTAAACATTCTATTGGGTACCAATTAACATTTTCTATTTTTATACTTTTAGCCCCTTCATTCTATACATATACCATTGATTGGAAGGGGCCTATCTTCGTACCCACAATCTTTTTACTCATTGGTTTCATTTGAAATATAGATGTATAGTCCATAGTATTAAGATATTTTAAAATTCTAACCCATTTTTTCTTGATATTTTAGCTATTTGGGAAGCCTCAAAATATAATTATAGAAATGGGACTCCCCATCTTCCTTCTTCTTGATGGGAGTATAGCAATGTTTCTGATACTCTACATTTCTTCTTTCCCATAATCCAATCTTTAATACTCTTATCCCAGTTCCTAATCACCCTTATAGGGATTATTTCTGGAATTGTTTGGAAAAGATATAATAATTTTGGAAGCAACATCATTTTAAATGCTCTTATTCCAGTGAGGGTATTCCATTTTTTATGTAACCACTTTGATATGTGACTAGATATTTTTCCCCAAACCTGATTATAATTACCTTGTATCATATTGTTCAGATTAGTCATTATATACTCCCTTGGGAGCTTCTCTGCAACAACATCTGGAAGGCTGCATTATTCCCACCCCTGGGCTAAATCCAATTGTTAATCCTAACAAGCACAGGCCTATCGAATCAATGGGGCTTACACAAGTTTACAAGTCTAATCAATTCAGTAGGGCTTCTGTAGATGGTACTGGCAATTGGATTTTGTCCATAACATTAAAACAGATTTGTTGTTGTTGTGTACCTTCAAACTGTTTCCAACTTATGGCAACCCTAAGGTGAACCTATCATGGGGTTCTCTTGGCAACATTTGTTCAGAGGGGATTTGCCACTCCTTCTGAGGCTGAGAGAATGTGACTTGCTCAAGATCATCCAGTGGGTTTCCATAGCAGACTGGGAACTTTAACCTTGGTCTCCTGGAGTCCTAGTCCACTACACCAGACTGGCTCTCATCACATTTAACCAAATCATAATACAGTATTAAAATGGGGTTAAATTAAAACAGTTTAAAACACATTGATTAGAAAAGGACATCATCAACCCATTAAAAACGCCTCTCACAGTGTGCATCCATACCGCAGAGTTATAGCAGTTTAACACCACTTCAAGTACCATAGCTCCATCCTATGGAATCATGGGATTTGTAGTTTTACAAGGTCTTTAGCCTTCTCTGCCAAAGACTGCTGGTGCTTCACTAAACTACAAATATCAGGATTCTATCAGATGGAGCCTATAGATGTTAAAGTGGTGTCAAATAATAATAATTATACAGTCGTCCCTTCACATTCGCGGGGGTTACGTTCCACGGACCCCCGCGAATGTGAAAAAACCGCGAATACTGTTTGCCCCCCCTTCCCTGCTATAGCGACCATGGGGCCTCCGGAGGCCCCATAGTCGCTTTCCCCCGCCTCCCCAGGGCCTTCGCGGGGCCTCCGGAGGCCCCGCGGAGGCCTTCCCTGCCCTCCCCACTGCCCCCAAAGGGCCTTCGCGGGGCCTCCGGAGGCCCCGCGGAGGCCTTCCCTGCCCTCCCCACTCCCCCACAGGGCCTTCGCGGGGCCTCCGGAGGGTCTCCGGAGGCCCCGCGGAGGCCTTCCCGGCCCTCCCCACTCCCCCACAGGGCCTTCGCAGGGCCTCCGGAGGGTCTCTGGAGGCCCCGCGGAGGCCCTCTCAGCCCTCCCCACTCCCCCCCCAGGGCCTTCGCGGGGCCTCCGGAGGGTCTCCGGAGGCCCCACGGAGGCCTTCCCGGCCCTCCCCACTCCCCCACAGGGCCTTTGCGGGGCCTCCGGAGGGTCTCCGGAGGCCCCGCGGAGGCCTTCGCGGCCCTCCCCAATCCACCCACAGGGCCTTCGCGGGGCCTCCGGAGGCCCTCCAGAGGCCCCGCGGAGGCCTTCCCAGCCCTCCCCACTTCCCCACAGGGCCTTTGCGGGGCCTCCGGAGGGTCTCCGGAGGCCCCGCGGAGGCCTTTGCGGCCCTCCCCAATCCACCCACAGGGCCTTCGTGGGGCCTCCGGAGGGTCTCCGAAGGCCCCGCGGAGGCCTTCCCTGCCCTCCCCACTCCCCCCACAGGGCCTTCGCGGGGCCTCCGGAGGGTCTCCGGAGGCCCCGCGGAGGCCTTCCCTGCCCTCCCCACTCCCCCACAGGGCCTTCGCGGGGCCTCCGGAGGGTCTCCGGAGGCCCCGCGGAGGCCTTCCCTCCCCACTCCCCCACAGGGCCTTAGCGGGGCCTCCGGAGACCCTCCGGAGGCCCCGTGGAGGCCTTCCCTGCCCTCCCCACTCCCCCACAGGGCCTTCGTGGGGCCTCCGGAGACCCTCCGTAGGCCCCGTGGAGGCCTTCCCTGCCCTCCCCACTCCCCCCACAGGGCCTTCGCGGGGCCTCCGGAGGGTCTCCGGAGGCCCCGCGGAGGCTTTCCCAGCCCTCCCAGGGCTTTCACGGGGCCTCTGGAGGCCCCGTGTCACGGTTTTGGGGGGGCCCTGGGGGGCCCTCCCAAAACCGCGAATACTCGAAACCGCGAATGTCGAATTCGCGAATGTGGAGGGACAACTGTACAGTGTAGATACACTGATAGCCATGGTAATTGCCAACTGAATTTTTAGCAGTTTGGATTGTAACTCAGTTTGAATCCAGAACTTGTCCACTCTCTTCTTTGGTGCCGTTTACACGATGAAAATGTCCCGTGAAGAATTTGTGTCGATCCCTGACAGTTTACATGTACATTGGGTTGGGTACGTGATTTTCGGAAGGGGGGGGCACCTTTTATCCCTCAACCTGCAGGACTTCCAGTCCCGCGGTTTGTGCTGGTTTTTAAAAAAGTCACTGGAGGATTCGGAAAATCGGAAATGTAAACAGCCTGGGACAAAATATCTCGGTACCAGGGGATGGCCGGAAATGGTGACTGGGGGCGGGCTTAGAGATCAGCAACCAGAAAAGGAGGGGTCAGTTACCCATTCAACAGATCCAGCCTCACCAGCCAAAAACAAAGGCATCCCTTCCAGCTGCACGAAGGTTGATGTGTGTGTGTGCATGCGCGCGTGTACTCAATCACCTTTTTAAATGGATTTCTACACTGCAAACCCTTCAGCTTTACCTCTTCCTCTACTGCATGTTACAGAGAGATCGTGGTGGGCAGAGGGTCACCCATTCATCCCCTGCCTTGATCACCTCCCCGGGCTTGAACGGGCACAGTAAAATATTCCAGCCTCTGAGCGAATGAACACCCTTTAATTCTCCCTCTCTGTGTCTGTGTCTTTCAAAACGCCTGTCTGTAGCTGGCTTGAAACCTAAACTCTGCTGCTAAATCTCTGCTGTAAGGGTTAACATTTTAAAGAGGCAAGGAAACCCAAGCCTCCCCCCCCCTCACTCAGCTTGATTTCAAAAGGAAAGCCCTGCATCTGAGCGAAAGATCTCAGTCTGGGTATTTCAAAATGCTTTCTGCCTCTGATTAAAGGGTTAACATTTTAAAGAGACAGGAGAAACACAAGCGTCTGCCCCCTCTTCCCCCCCCCAGCCAGCCAATAGCATTGCTCGTGGCGTGGAACTCTAAAGGAAGTGTGTCACCGAGGTTGTGAAAACACGAGTAATCGCATCCTTGATTGACAGCCAAAAAAACAAAAAACAAAAAAACCCACAAAACCTAAAACCTAAAAAAACCCACGGAACTTTGGACGTGTAAATATCAGTCACGGGACCACCCGGGATATCCAGATCAGTGACATAAATCGTAGCGAGGGACGGATTCGTGATCACAAAGTCACAGTAAGCACCACAACAATTTCTGTTGTGTACCTGACACCTTTGTCTTCTGCAAAAACATCACTCAATTGTTCAAGTGTGTCAGAATGCTGCACTCTCAGCTTGTATTAAATTAGAGTAAATTCATTTTCTATCTACTTTGAAATAATTAACAGCTGTACTGAAGCAATAGGTTTGAGGGCTATAGGGAAGGCTTTTTCTATGTCTTGCTAGCTTTGTTTCTATTTTTTAAAAAAATCCACTGTATGGTCATTAGGCTGTAGCAATATTCCCTACCATATAGAACCGCCCAAGAAGCAGAACTTATTGGAGCTGTATGTTTGAAGAGAAAGAATTACAGAACGATTCCCTTCTGTTACAATGTTAAGAAATAACAATGTTTAAATAAAACACCTTATTCTGGTTTCCCCTGAAACAATATCTCCTGCTTTTGGTTAAGTGAAACCTGATGAAATACAAATCTAAGCCAAAGGAGTTCACCTCAACCTTTCACCCTGAAATTTCCCTATGCTTTTGAAAAAGAAAAAAAAATAGGAAAGGAAAGGAAAACCATAAAAGGAGAGGGCCAGAGTGGGAAAGCATTAGGGCTTAACCAAATGTTTTACATTTATTCACATTTATCAGACTTTTACCTCCTACCCGGCTCCAAAATCTTGCAAATGTGAGAAACTTGAGGATGGCAGCTGGTTTGAAAAGAAAAGAAGAGAAATACTGGTACTCTAAGGAGTGCCACTTGCTGAATTGTGGCAGAAGTGGCTACATCAGCAGAACTATGCCAGAGCTTCAATGGGAGTCACATAGGCAGGACATGGGGTTGCTGTTGATGGGTTTCGGGACAACATGTTAAAGCTGTTGTGGACAATTTGGACAGGTCACATCATAGATATCTTAAATTCAGACTCGAAACAAATATTTATTTGCATGCACTCTGCAGAATTTGCATGTCATTTTGATGTCAGATAGCCTGAATCCAGGATCTTGCTTGCAGTTGCAAAATCAGTTCACTCGGGCACACTCCTTTTACATGATTTTGGGGGGTCCTCCTTCTTTTCCCCTCCCCCATGCAGTACATGCCAATCAGACAGGTGCCCTCATGGCCCCCACAACAGGGGGAAGACTGACAGGGATCTAGCTTGGGGGCCCAAGGTACCTGGGTTTAGGAGGGGGCCCTGGAGTGATATTATTGTAAGTTTTTATTATGTACTGTAAATTCATTTCATTTTTTTAAAAAATAAATATAAATATTACCTTGGTGTCATCATTTTAAATGATTTATTTTAATTTTTGTCCTAAATCCTGTAGATCATCTCACTGCCCTTAACCTTAGCTCCTGGCCTAGGGGCCCGCTTCAGGATGTGGGGGCCATGGGTGCCCTGACCTCCTACGTACCAACCAGCACAATGTATATGCTTAATCTAGTTCGAGTCTAGTAAATTATGATGAACAATTAATGTTTATTGTTTCATATGGAAATATGAATGTTTAAGAATTTAAATTATGATAGTAGCAGTGCAGGAATGGTTGTTTGGAGGTGACTCACAGCAGCTCCATTACAATGAGAATGAAGGCTCAGGAAGTAAGGCTGAGGCAGAAGTATAACTAGTAGATTTGGGGTCTTGGCAACCCCCACTTTTGGTATGTGCTCAGCTATAAAACCTTTTTACACACATGATCTTCTTTAATGGTTTAAGGCACTGTCAACTACTTAACTTAAGTACTTGTTTATTAATTTTTCATTGCTTAGTCCAGCCTCTAAAGGGTAAGATTTCCCCCTCATCCCACAAAATCAATGATTTCATGTGTATAATGGAGTTGAAATTAGCACAAGTTCTCCTTTTGCTCTTCCCCCTCCCCCTCTCCTGGGCCTCCATTATTTATTCAGAGGAATCTTTAACACATGAAGGAATTATTCTCTTCCATTGTTTCGCTGAAGACTTGGTTGACTAAGTTTTAAACAATTGTATTTCCTTCCCCCCCTCCATGTTTAAAACACTTATCTCTGCACTTTAGGAGTAAAGGTTTGTAAATAAATGGATTATCCCCAGTGGATTCTGCCAAATAGGTATTCCTTGGCTTTTAATTTTTAATCAAAAGATGTTAGTGAGGAGGTATACTTGGCCCTTAAGATGGCGCTGGTATAGATTTCACAGCATAAAAAGAAACAACTTCAGCATCGGTTGTTTTGTTTTTTTTTTTGTTTTTTTAATTATTTTTATTTTTTGGAGGGGAGGGAAGGATACTTATACAAGATTTTAATATTTAAAATAAAATGTTAGTTGAAAAATCCAACTAAAAGTAACCACCACATAAACTGCCTTTTCAGCCTCACATCCTGTTTTCTGTATATTTAAAATGTCAAGAGTTATTGAACTGTCAGAGAGGCACAAATCTCAAGCTGCTGCTTAAATGGTACCCAGGTTTTCTTTACTGTTCCCAAATGAAAATGAAACAAAACAAAATTCATATTTGGTGCAATTTACTGCACTTGCTATTTGAAGGCTTTATTTCAAATAGTAATAGGAGGGCTATTGCACTACTAAAAGCAGAAAACAGGAGATATATTCCTTTAAGGGGCAAAAAGAAAAGAAAAAAAGAAAGAAAAGAAAGTAATGTTGACTGTGAGTTGCAATCAGTCTTAATTCATTCTTTATTGCTGCTCTGGTTCAGTGTTATTTGAGCTGGTCTTAACTGTTAAAAGCATTTCAAATGTTCACATGGTGTGCATTAGGTTACCAAGTAAAAGCAAGTAGAGCCCAGCAAATGTAACTTTCTGAATGTAAACCACATGAATTTGATTTCTTTGTGGCATAACTTTAATTGGGTTCAGAGGTCCCTCAGATGTATCTGTCTATCTGCTTTCTGATGGCCTCGTGTGATAAGGCTAATATGAAGAAGCTGGTTGGAATGGTTCTCAGTTACAGTGAGCCCAATTACCTAGTGTTTCGTAGGTTGTGGCAGCATTTTCCCTTAGCGCCTAACATGATGATGTGACATACTCTTGGCCCTCTAGAAATTTTGGACTACACCTTCCACAACCCCTTCATACTGGTTGGGGCTGGGTGGGGCTTATGGAAGTTGTAAGGAAAAAAATCTGAGGAGTGTCAAAGGTTCTCCATCCTTGCTTATTTTGGCCAAGTGTGGCAAAAACTTAACAAGCATCAGAAACTAGATATGACAAGATGTGATATCTACCAAATTACACAAAATCACTTCACTATAAGCATATACATTGGGCCCTTGGTATCCACTGGGGTTTGGTTTGGTTCCAGGACCCACTGTGGATACAAAAATCCATGATGCTCAGGTCCCATTATATACAATGGTGTAGAAAAATGGTGTTCCTTATATAAAATGACAAAATCAAGATTGGCTTTTCGGCATTGTTATATATATGTGGTTGGTTGAATCTGTGGAGGAGGAATCTGCAGATACAGAGGTCCAACTGTACACAATGCAGAGCCAGGTACCTGAAGACTGCCAACTCATTCTCTTCCTGTCTCTGAGACTGTCTTTTGTACTAGTACAAGTTTATTTTTCTCCATAAATGAATTGAACCAAGAAGGACAACATGGATATATGAAAGATACAGAGAGCTCCCCTCTTCACATTTACAACCCCGCCATTCTGTTTACACAAAATATTATGCCCGTGTGTTGGACAGGGATGGGGCAGGAAGAGAATAGGTTTCTACTCAATCTATGAGAATCTATGCACTCTCCAGTGCACTGTGTCATGCCTATTGTTAATGGTGAATGATTTATGCTCTCATTGCGGACTGGGGCACATCTTGCAATTCATCAGGCAGTTGGTTAGAAAATGATTCACAGAAGGAAAGAAAATTCTGCATTAGGAGGACAGAGCTAGCAATGGTAAATTCACAAAAAATCCTCCCTTCAGATAGCTACAATAACTTCACAAATCATGCATTGCTGTCTCCACTTGTTTGGCTTTCTAATTCTAATTCCTTTCTAATATGACTAGCACTACTCCTTGTAGCAATTATTCTAATCACTGCCCTAAGACCTAAAGATAATATTTAGCAGGGTGGTGATTCTCTGACCCTCCAGATGATTTGGACTTCAACTACCATAATCCTTCACCATGCTGGATGTTTGAATATGCTTTGGGAATTGTAGGTCCACACCTGCTTTAATGCAGAACTCAGAAGTAAGTATTATTTTCCCAATAACCAAGGTGTAATTAAGTCAAATTATGAGTGTGGGTTGGTGGCAGATAACATCACTCTCCTTGTGGTGTAAGTATAAATTTTATTTACTTTTATAATTATAGGGGTGTGGCTTTTCTAAATAATGGAGAAAGGATATGATACAGTTCAAGTGCTGGCTCATGATGGACTTCATATTGTGGGTCTTGAGATATTTATAAGTTACAAAAACAACATGAGATCCTGTCTGATCTTGGAAGCTAAGTAGGGTCACCCCTGGTTAGTACTTGACCAGCAAAGAATATCAGGTGCTGTAGGCTCTATTTCAGAGGAAGGAACTGGCAAAACCACTTCTGAGTATTCCTTGTCTAAGGAAACCCTGTGAAATTGATGGAGTCACCATGAGTTGACAGGCAACTTGAAGGCGCACGTGCATGTGCGCACACACACAGACAGTAAAAATTTAATTACTTTTGATAAATAGGAAAGAACTTTCAAAACTATCAATATGGCAACTACATTTTTTAAAAATGTATTTTTATTTTTATTTGAGTATTCATACTCTGTTCTTCAGCCACAAAGGCTCTCAGAGCGGCTTACAAATTGTTTAGCGATAGCACTTTCTTGGAACGCATATGGTAACTTACTTTTAAAGTTACTTTCCAAGCTCTGATTTAGGTTTCCATAAACAAACATCTTCTGAAACAGATGAGTATTATAATCCTGTTGCACAGCAGATGGTTGGGAAAGACCAAGGATAAGCAAATAGTGGCTTGCTAAAGGCCATCTTTTAAGTCCATGACTAAGGTGGAGTTTTCAGCTGCGGATTTCAGAGCCCATCTTCTCAGACCCAATCATTTTGCTAAGTTTGTCTGAAGCCCATTTTTTACATATTTGTCCCCGCAAACATGTCTTCCTGCTGAGGATAATGTCACTAACTAGGCATAGCATCACCTCTCTGAATTCACTTCTAGAGCTATCCATTGGACCTTGACTCTTTATGTCTGTCTAAGCCCTGACTTTTTTTCAGAAACCTTGGATTCATGTAGATGACTTTTTTGTCACTGTAACTTGCTGCTATATGACACTGCTGTGGAAATGCATTTTTGTTCTCTTATGAAGTTGCCATTTCCTATTTGTGGTAGTATAGTCCGTATGTTTTTTTTCTCTTTTGTCCGCTGTTTTATTGTTTTTTATGTTGCATTCATTTTGACTGGCAAAATAAGGACACATATTTTCAAAATGATTAATATATGTCTGTGTGTGTGTCTGCATGCGTGTAATTTAAAAATAGATGACTTATAATAAATCCCCCCCCCCTTAGGATTTAAAAATGTACATCCAGCCAAAATGCTACATAAAAGTTGCTGTCTGGGCATGCATTTTATGATTATTTTTTCTTCCTTTAGCTCTTTGTTCATTTTGAAGTTCAGATTTGTTGCTGTATTCATTTGCCATTTACACATTGATTTGGTATAGTAATTAATATCAGTAATTAATAACAGTTCCGTGATACTGTTTAATAGCTTGCAGCGATCACAATATACAGCTACCGGTATTAATTTTCTTAAGCTGAAAACTCAAATCTCTAACTCAGACGCAAGGTTCATTAAACTCAGTGGGAATTACTTCCACAGAAATGAATTTAAATTTGTGGAAAAGACTATTATTTTAATCCATAGTCATGAAAGAAGAGGGAACTACAATTATGAAACAAGAAAATTTCAAGCAATCTGAAAGTAGTAAAGTTTTCCACAGCAGCCTGGATTCCAGTCAGAACTGCCTGTATGAGATGGCTGTCATTTTATAACCTTCTGAAAGTATGCTCAGTTGAGACTGATTTCAAAACAGTACTGTGAAACCTTAGCAAAATAAACCACATGAAAAGAGCACCAATTAGGACTATTTAATGGGAGATTTCTCAGGAAATTGATTCAAACTTGGCTTCATTATCATTAGATGCTAATCTCTGAATAATTTTTTTAGAATTTTATATTAGTGCCTTAACAGAAGTCAAACATCTAAAACAGCTTGTTTACTTTAGCCAACTCTGTTTTCCTAACTCCCCAAGAATTCAAAATCCTCTAGTCTGTTCATTTAATCCTCATCAACACATGTCCCAAACTACTGTGTTGATGACTCACAATCTTGATCAGAACTTGGAAAATAGCTTTCATAAAAGCAATTTGTCATGGAATTCACTACAGCCCTCTAAGTATCTTATCACCATTAATGTTATAAGAGGGTTTAAATAACTTATTGTGTTACTCATTATGTTACTGTTATTTTTTTTAAAAAAATTGTTTAAAAATTGCATTTAAAAATTAAATAAATGGAATAAAATTTGGGGTGGGGTGGACATCACGAAACACCCTGTGGAAAAAAAACAGGAAAACAGCAATGGCATTATATGGGGGGGGGGTGTAACATAGTTATGCTCTCATTATCCCCCAAATACCTGCAACACATTACCTTTCAAAGTGTGATCTCTATACCCATAGTCGGAGTGGGCACGTTATCATGTATTTTACTACTGTGCTGTACTGGTTTCATTTCTTGCTTTTTGAAAAATATATTTTAAATTACTTTTCATTTTGTTGATAGTTTAATTGTATCTTTTGTATGTTTTTAATGGTAAGTGCTTTTATCTGTATGTGTTTTAATTCTTCTAAGCCATCTTCAACCCCTGTGCTGGAGGAAAGGCAGGGTATATATCTATTATACATACATACATACTACTACATATTTAAGGTGCTGCCCTCAAATGTAATATAAACACAAGACTGACTATCCACAGGAGGCTGCTTAATCAAGTTCTGTAAGTAATTCTGTCCCAATTTTTTACTCTCTCTTGGTCAAGTAGTCTGCAAAAGTACTCTGTATTCTAATGTCATACCTGTCAACTTTCCTGATTTGGCAGGTAATGCCCAATTAATTCTCCTCTGTCCCACTTTCAGATGCCTTTAAAATGTCCCAGTTTCTCTCTTTTCCTCTCACTTTCCACCTTTTTCCACAGCTTAAAAATGCTGCAAAGAGAATTGAAAGAGCAACAGTGGTTTACACTCAATTCAGCACTGGGGAGAGGAGAGGATAAAATCTTTCCCTTCCCAGTAGGTTCAGTCAAAAACAAACTGCTGCAGCCCCTCCTAGCTTATGGTTTTTACTCCATAATGATTTATACCATCATGACCACACTATGATGTTGCTTGGCCACATATATCCCAGCATTCATTTGTGATATGTTGGAGGATATGTAAAATCTGAAGACACTCCCCATCATTAAGATATAGCGCTTTCACTGTCCTGAGGAGTACCTAAGACTGAAGCTATGCTTCAGATTTCATTCTGGATATTTTTTCTTAGAGCTCTGAGGCAGAAAGATCTTTGGGCTTTGTTTATTCTGTTTTAAAGACATAGCAAAAGCAATACATTGACCAGAAGTATTGACAACAGATTATTTCATGGAAGATAGCTTCATTTTACCACCATGCCATGATGTTAGACTTGCAAGCCAATTCCAGCCAGAGGATATAAAATAATCTCTTGCCTCCAGGAGAAATGTCATTGTCTATTTGCTCATTGCTAACAGCTTACTATGGGCTACATGGTCTTCTCCTAGTATGCACAGAAAGTTTTTTTTTTACCTATCCTGGGCCTTTGAGGTCTGTCTGTTAAATACAGTAGGGCCCCCATATCCGCTGGGGATTGGTTCTGGGGGACCCCAAGGATACCAGAAACTGTGGATAATAGCAAATATCATTGAAAATGTGAAGTCGAAGGGCTTCAGGACAAAAAAGAAGCACAATAAAAATATTAGTAGACCACGCAAAAAAGATCTGTGAACCCCACTACCTGGAAGATGAACTGAAACACCTAAATTGGACTCTACAGGTGAATGGTTACTCCAGCTCGGACATCACAAGAGCGGCAGACCCAGAATAAACCACAGGAATGAAGAAAAACAGCCAACCAAAGGGAAGGTATTTTCACCATACATCAAAGGAGTCACAGACAGAATAGGGAAACTGATGAGGACCTCCAAATGATGTACCTCCAAATGATGTACGTACAACCTCCAAATGATGTACAGATCAACCATGGACCATTAACCAACCATTAGCCAAACAGACACTTGCATATCCTCCTTGCATATCTCCACCCAGAAACTAGCCATTCAGATACACAAATTTACATATCCTCCCCAACAGGGTTCACAGTTTATAAACCTCACACACACTCCTACCCAACCGTTTTCTTAAGATGCCAGCCACAGATGCAGGCAAAACGTGAGAAGTAAACTCTTCCAGAACACGGCCTCACAGCCCGGAAAAAGAAACAAGGGAAATCTATAAAAAACACACATTATAAAAGAGTGTAATGGGGGAGGGGACAACTGGTAGTTAATTGGGGACCCTTCTTGTTGTACAGGAGCAAAATTATATCATGAAGAAATTTTCCAAGAAATACTAAATACTGTGTAATAGTGGGATATTTTAAAACTGTGTAACTTTATGTTCAGTAGAACGTTTATCTGTATTATTTTCTGTTCAATTTAATTTTTTTAAATAAAAATGCTTATTATTTTTAAGTGAACTATAAAATAAACTTCATGAAATGTAGCTGCAGTGAAATAGAAAACCCATTGCTCTAGAGGGAGGATTCCACTTATCTGCATTTCCTTGCCTTTAAAATGAACTCTTGCACTCCCTTATCTTTCCATGGTGTTTTAGGTCTTACTGTCTTTCCTCTGGGTGGCTTATCACTAGAATATGTGCTTCCTGTTAATCACAAAAAGGCAACACTTGTTAAATGGGCCTTGACTACATTTTTAAAATTTCAAAACATGTATACATATATATCGTCACATATATAGTCAGATGACTATTCACAATCTGAACTTGTTGGTTTAAAAGAAATGACTATCCAACAACATCTGGGATATTTACTGTAAGTTTTCTGCTTGGGACAAGAAAGACTGCCACATTCTGATTCTCCTCCTCTCATTAATTTGACTCACAGCCTGTTCAGAAGTACGGCAGATGTACATGAATATCCGAAATAATATCTGTATAAAAACAAATGCAGTACCAGTAATCTTTTGATAACAGCCCTTATCCTTTCAGGTATCTAGGACTTTTTTATTTTAGACGCAGGCTACCGGGTATGTTAAGAAAGAAAAAAAGACAACAATAAACAAAGGCAGCACCAAGAAAAACACAAAAGTAAAAGCTCTAGCCATTCCAAACACACCTAATTCTGTTCCATGGAATGTAATGCACATGCCTACAGATGAATCCCAGCCTCTCTTGCAGAAGTGAAGCCTGAATGCAACAGTCTGAATGAAACCTTATCTTGCCATTTGTTGTTTTTGTTGGACTGCAGCCAGTGCAAACATTTGCAGGTGGCTGGACCATATTTTGACACTTAACTATCTGCAGTTGTGATAAAAATCAGAATGTTGCTACAGTACAATTCTTTATAGCCTTCAGGGCCTGATTCTGCTCCCATTTAAGATACAGTAAGACCATTACACCATTGTTTCCTGAAACATTTGCAGTTCATTACCAAATCTATTTTTCAGGGCTGTTTAAGAGAAAACTTTTCCAAGGCGGCAAATCCTTCTAATTTCTGTCATACCAATCAAGATCCCATTGCCAACAACAATAAAATTATACATTATAATATATTGAAGTCTAAACTATGATGCCAGTTATCGGTTGTTTGCATATTTTTTTACCCTCAACCAAGCTGCTATATAGGGCTACATTAAGAAAACATGCATAGAGTACAAAAGTGACATTATTTTTAATTGTCCTATTTGGTTTATCCAAGAAGTTTAGAAATTTTGATTATTTAGTCAAAGCTTAAAACAAGAAAGCCAAGATCTTATCCAAAGCCTATTCTGGAAAGCAGTGATAGAATTCATGGCTGGAAAGGTGGAATACCCTGAACCCTCCCCTTCCTTGGTCTATCTATCTAGTGTTAGATGACTGGGGGAAATATTACTAAAGGCAAGTTTTTTTAAAAAAAGCATTTGCACAATGCTGTTTGCAGAGAGTAATGCTTATCTGTATTGTCTGGACTTTGTGAAACAAATAGGTATCAGCTGTGCATTTAAAATAAAAGCTTATATCTGAAAAATCTCTGAATCCATCTTGAGATTCTTATTCATAGAAGTCCGGGTGAACCCTTTAAGCATATGCTAATGTTGACCTATATTTTATGCAAAATTTTTAGAACACTGGATAGAATGATCTTCAGTTATAAGGAGACTGACCTATAAATGCCTAAAACATTAGGAGATAAAGCATAGAATCATAGACTTGGAAGAGACCACAAGGGCCATCCAGTCCAAACCCCTGCAGGAATAAACAATCAAAGCATTCCCAACAGATAGTTATCCAGCCTCTGCTTAAAAATCTCCAATGGAGACTCCACCAAACTCCAAGGCAGTGCATTCTACTGCCAAACAGCTTTTACTGTCAGGAAATTCTTTCTAATGTTTAGGTGGAATCTCTTTTCCTGTAGTTTGAATGCATTGCTCCATGTCCTGATTTTCAGACTACACTGTTATAGTGTTACTATTCCACTTTAACTGCTCTGGCTTCCTGCTGTGGAATTCTGGGGTTTGCAGTTTAGTGAGGCTTAAGAGCTCTCTGGCTGAGAGTTGCAAATGCCCATCCCTAAACTGCAAATCCCAGGATTCAACAGGAGGCAGCCATAGCAAATATAGTGGAATAGTAACACTGTAACAGTGTTGTCTGAAAATCTAGCTAGTCTCTGGAGCAGCAGAAAACAAGCTTGCTCCATCCTCAGTATGATATCCCTTCAAAGGTTTAAACACAGCTATCATGTCCCCTCTTCTCTTCCCCAAACTAAACATACCCAGCTCCCTAAGCCACTCCTCATAGGGCATGGCTTCTAGACCTCCCACCATTTTGGTTGCCCTCATCTGGGCACATTCTAGCTTGTCCATATCCTTCTGGAATTGTGGTGCCCAGAACTGGACCATAATTTATTATGCCCAATAAATTTGACTGGATGCTCATTGTGAAAGAAGAAACCAGTACAGCTACTGTCTGAAAACTCCTCAATCTAAAGAGAAAGGAGTTAGCTTGACTTTGGAATTAGGCTGAGAATATTTCAATGGGTGGTATACTTCTTTTCCTTTTAATAAAGGTCTGGAGCTCCTGTGGAGTGGGAAGACTATTACTATGGCTCTGAGACACACATGAACAAAGGCACATTGTTTTCAAATGAAAACATCATCTTCCATCACTGTCTAAGCAACACTAAATAAATAAGGATTTTTTTCCAGTTCTTAATCATATCATACGTTTTCTTCATCATGCGCCATGTTGAGGCGTGGGGGGATAGGAAAACATCACACCCAGCCAAAATTAAAAGTGTCAAGGATGCTCTTACCCAATCTGTCGATTTGTGGAAGGTGCTTGCGTGATGACTGAACTCGACTGGGGGGATGGCATGGCTTGCTGTATCACAATGCTGGTGTCATGGTTTGGCATTCTTGGATTTGGGAGCTGATGTGCCGCAGGTGCTGCCATAGCTCCTCCAACAGAGTTATGCATTGAAATATTCTGTGGATAGAAGAGGAGGGAAAACAAAATTGGATGCCCTGGTTTGTTTAGATTTTCCCTATGCCTAAAGTTAGGGATCGAGGAGTGTCAACAAAATGAAAAGTTATTGGCTCCTGGCAAACTGCACATCAATAGATTTTGCTCTAACAGCTGCAAAGAAATGAAAAATAACTTTTTGCTTTTATAGTGCAACACAAATTGAAATGCCTGAAAGTCGACTAATTACTCTTCTGTGTAGCTGACTCATGATTTATAATACAAAGAGTTTGCACATATCCATTTGCCTCTGTGAGATATATATTTCATTTGAAAATGATTTTCCCAGTCAGTTTGTGGCACTTTGATTTAACATTCTGGCTGGTGCTACTGTACTAGATCTGCTGAGAATGATTGAATTGATTTTGACAAATTTAGATTAACAACTATTAAAAAAAAACTTTCTCAAATTGTTTTTTGTCTCTTTCATGATTCCTTTAATACAGGCATGCAGAATACATGACCCTCCAAGTGTTGCTGTACTGCAACTCTGCGTTGTTCACCACTGACTGTACTTGCCAGGGCTGATGGGAATTGGTGTTCAACAATATTAGAAGGGCTACATCCTCCTCAACCCTGAGTCCCATCTGGGGAGAAAGGTGGGGTATAAATCTAACAAATAAAATAAATAAATTAGTGTGAGCAAGATAAGCTTTTGAATACCACATCATTCCTATCCATGAGTAGAGAAGCAAGACTTGAGAATTTGAAGTTTAAAGATATAACAAACATAAACCAACATAAACTATCTCCCTTACAAGTAAGTTTTTAAAGGTGGATTCAAAAGTTGAGACCCAAAACTGGAGTGAGAAGTTCATATCTGGAGCCCATATGTGATGGTTAAGTTATCTTTAAGCATTTCTCATATTTTCATGGAAGCCAGGGTGGTGCACTGGTTTGAGCATGGGACTATCACTCTGGAGACCAGAGTTCGAATCCCCAATCAGTCATGGGTGACCTTGAGCAAATCACACTCCCTCAGCCTCTGAGGAAGGTAAAGGCACCCACTCCCCTGAACAATTCTTGCCAAGAAAACACCATGATAGGTTTGCCTTAAGAGTTGCCATAAGTCAGAAACGACTTGAAGGCACACAACAACAAGATATTTTCATGTGCATAGTTGACTGTAGATAGTGTGGAACAGAACATTTGTAATTCAAATGAGCATTCTGGCCAACTCATGTTTCACATAGTCATTATAAATAAAATGAACCAGGAATAGGTTTTTAACAGAAAGTTAGTCAAATATATGACCTGATGTCAGACAGATGGCTATAAACCCATAAATCCATTATTTCTATGTGAATAGAAATTAAAATAGTTGAATTACTATTTTGCTAATCCACTTCTCTGTAAACACCTGTGAAATAGTCACATTATCAGCTAAAGATATCCCTTCATATACAAATAGATTGTTTGTAACCTCTCTCTCTCTCTGCTTGACAACACTATGAAAGGTTTCCTGTCCGGTGCTTATAGAGCCATATGGACATAAACCTGTACATATGTAGTTCTCTGTTCATAATGTGTAGAGGATGAGTGTGGACCTGTGGGTGCAATCATGCTTTAAATGCATGGGGATTGTGAGAACAGAGCTAGGCTTTGCTTCTGGTAGGGTGTGTTTTCCATATACAAAAAACCTCCCAATGATACTCAGAAGTTAGTGTTAAGATACATGTAAGAAATTTTGAACAGAGATAAGATGATTGATTCATTTCAGTTTCTGATTTCTTCAGCCCTTGAAGAGTTTGATGTTTCAATTTTTGAGATATTGTGGTCTACTGAAATATTTTAGCATGTTTTGCTGTGCAGGAAGGTGTAAACAGACCATACGAATAAGTCTCTTGCATATCTTTAGAGCTTGGGAAAGTTAGCATTTGACTGGAGGATCCTGGGAGTTATAGTCTATCAATTAACTGTTCAAGGCCTTTATATCCTATATATCTCAGCTTAGTTGACATACCTCCCCAACATTTCACAGATGAAAACTGGGATACATGGGACCAAGCAATGTCAGAGTGTAGTCAAGAAGGCAAATGTCCAGTCTAGGTAAGTTTCAACTATACCAAGCTGCAACAGGAACAAGCACTAAAACACAATGTATTTCCTCTTCTTTTTTTTAAAAAAAGTTAATTTTTGATTTAAACATAGAAATTATAAACACAACTAATACAACAATTAATAATTATTAACATATAAGTGATTCCATACACCCTGGGACCTCAACCTTACATTCATCCCTCTTTCCAAAATGTCATTGTTTCCAACACTGGTTTGTTCCCTCTCCTCTTTATTAATACAATGTATTTCCTCTTCTTAATGACAGAACTACATTTCACTATAGAACTTCCATTTGCAAGGGAGAATCATCAGGTGGAAGGAAGAGCAAAAGGACTAGAAAGCTGCAGGTGAGCAGGAGACAAAAAGCTGTTGCAATGCTCAGGTAAAAATAAGAACTGCTCCTGAGCTAACTGATGGATTGACTGTGAGGTGTTATTGCAAATACTGTAGAAAATTTCAGACATGACATTCACCAGAAATGGAACAATATTCTTCTGGTTGTTACACCTGTTACCTAGCACCTTTCTCAGATCTCTTGATTTCCAAACAGCAACTGCATAGTTTGCTGGAACTCCAAAAGGACCCCAAACTTCCTAGCCCTCAGCTCCCTGGGTGTTATACCTTCAACCAATATTCTCGATTGATATTCAGTGCCACTGTTGCAAATAAGTGGTGTAGACCTATTTCATTTCATTTTAATGCTGCAAGTTTTTCCCCCCTAGGGGTATTTCTCTGCTATATATAAAACTGATATACATCTTCCATCTTTCTATATGAGTTTAACCTGTTAGGCACAAGAGCAAGGCCAGATTAAGACATATGTCAAGTTTAAAATAGCCTGCTATTCTATCTTACCTTTTTTTAAAATTTAAAAACCTTTCATAATGTGAAGCTATAAACAGTAGGTTTCTTAGACTGTGCATAAATCCATATGTGTCTTTAGGGGAAGTCTCTGTAATATTTTAATCACTGTTGTGGAAAACTGTTCTTATTTTCCCAGAGGGAGGGCCATCATATAACTGCTATCGTTGCTTGATCATTCTGTAATCATAGGACTATCCTTCATTGCAAGAGTCATGTTATGAGCTAAAAACATACACACACAAAACCCCAGTGGCTCTCTTTCCAAAATTCTCCTCTTTTGGTTTAGTACACAGATGGCGGAGAATGGCTTGGTAAGTACTATCTGGATACATCTTCAGTATAAGTATATTGGATTAAAATAAAGTGGGCAGTGATAGATGTGTAGAACTTTCCATAGAACCTCCTCCCACCAAAGTAGGATTCTTTTCTTAGTGTGACATGGCTTTCTTATTTCATCATTGGCATGCAGCTAGGATAAACATTGCTAACTCTTCTGCCTTGCTCAAAAATGCAATGGCTTTCGTGCTTTTGGTCTTTCATCTTAATTCTCCTGACATGATCCAATTAAAAGTGCCCTCTAATTATCAATAGAAATGAATCATGAAAGATCCCTCCTGTTTTCCAGACACATCTACACCACCCATCCATGCTCTTTTCAGTCTCTGCCAGACTATCTTCTTGACATATGCTTTTATATACACAATAGCACACAATGTATACCGGACATACCAGCAACTATATTACAGTACTATCAAGTTTAGATTTCTTTAAGGGAATTCTATGTTAAAGGCACAGACACAGTTTTAAAACGTATGAAATCCAGGGCCACAAACATTTTAATGTTAAAATATATTGTTTGCTATGGAAAATACAGGAAGGCTTCAAGATACATTGATATAAGTACATTCCAAACTTCAAACAGGAGAACGCATACACTGCATCAACTAAAGCTTATTTATTTCACAATCAATTGCCTGAGATCATCATTCAAACATTATTCCACACAAAGCAGTTCTTATGCTCCAATGAAATTTCAGTAACACTAAATATGTACAAAACAATGAAGGTCATTTAGTACATGTTGCCCTGGGATAGCGATATGGTATTCTGAAGGTTAACAGAGCAGGGGTATTCAATTGGGGAGTTACCATTTTTGGTTTATAATTTGTATGAATATTCAAGTCATAAATATAGAAGCATTTTTTTTCTCCTGTAAATGCCTGTTGTGGAGTTTATAAAACAGGAATTTGGCAGCATGTCAATGGTGCAAACTGATTTCCTTTTCTAAATGCAATTTTTAAAAGCAAACAAACAAGGTTACGCCTGCTAATGAAACATTACATGCTGCCCTGGAGTTCTTTTTTTCTTCTGCTGCTGCTTCTTTTCAGTCAAATCAATTCAAACAACAACAGAAAACAATAAACAGATTCTGTAAAAGAAGTGATTTACTTCAAATACATTTGATAAATAATACTGCAGTCCAAATAAAAATGGTTCTACCACGTTAGCATAATAGCAAGTGGCTTCTGTATACTTTTTCAGTGTATTTCCTCAAAAATAATTTTGCTCAGTTACATGTAACCAGTGCCAAGAACAAATTTACTGGAAGCTATTCAGTCAGGCAAACCAGGTTCCTCAGATATTGCCTAAGTAAGAATGAGCTCCTGTTTCAGCAGGACAGAGCCAATCCATTCAGAAGCTGGTCAAGCATCTGGAGGTGGCAGTAACTGCAGCTGCCCAAACCTACATGGTTGGCACTCTACCTTACATCCTGACCCCTCCAGGGTGTTCTCCCAACAATTTAGAGGGCTTTACATTCTTCCCCTTCAACTGCACACCTGCTAGTTGGGATGGAGCAGCTTATGATACATGAATTAAAAAGCAAAAGCAAAACCAGACAATATCCCAAGAAGGAGAACCAGATCATGAAGGAGCACAGCCCCCTTCCTCACTCTAGGGAAGATGAAAAACCATGCCATAAGACATGAAAAAATATTTCTTGTCAGTCTCCGGATGGATGACCAGCCATGAACTTGGAGAATCACAGGGAACGAAGAGCCTTTTTAAAAAAATATATATATATATGTAGCTATGTGGAATTGGCAGAAAAGAGTAAGGCCTTCCTTCAGCATCTCTATGGTGTGAGCACAGCTAGAATCATGTGAATATCATGCCCTAAAGGATGGGGAAAGCACCTATATAGCAGTGTTATGTTTGGGTGGCTCTTCAAGAGTAAACACAGCTAATGCTCCTGAAGGGAGGGGAGCTGACCTTGCTAGCCAATTACATTATGCTGATTAGTCTGTTACGATAACTCCTGCTGAGACATTCACACTTGGACCAGTTCAGAGATTTATATCATGGCTTCCAAGCAACAGACTACAGACATTAATCTCTCACCTTGTCTCCTCCTGTTACAGTTTTACATGGCAGTATCAATATGAAACAATTTTATGCTTTCTAAATTACAGTTATTGCCAGCTCTGCTTGGAAGACATGTACAGGCAATGCCTTGTCCTTAATTGCAGATGCTACTTAGAGAATGTCTTCTGGTGCATAATATACAGTTGTTATTGTTATTGTGGTTGTGTTGTTGTTGTTGTTGTTGTTGCCAACCGATTGGGGTTGCTGGGTTTCTTTATCTTGCAGCCTTATCATGAAGTGCACATTGAAGGAAAGTTCTCAAAAGTATTTAAACAGTGTTACAGTGTTAGGTTATTACAAAATTAACCTGAGATCATTTTATGCTGTTTTTGCATCAGCCATGTTCAATGCCTTCAATTTCAGATTCAGACAGACTTTTTACTGTACTGATCCCCATAGCCCAGACTGTGTCATGCTGTTTCCCCCATTGTCTAGATTGGTAAGGCTGTTGTTCTTTGACAAGTCTACTTGATTCAGACACAATCACTAGGCTACTGCACCATGTGATCAACCATTATAGGTACATAAATTGAACTGCAAGGTGAGTGTTGAATATGCACCTGCTAATCAGCCCTTCTTGAAAGTAGAAGTGATATATGACATCATGTAATTCAGAGTGCATCTCTGAAAGATTGTATTAAGTTGTTTACTTACTACAAACATAATTAAAGCATCTTTATATATTATTTTGATATAAATAATTATCCCTACAAGTACAGGTGCCCCCCCATACGTGTGGGGAATACATTCCTGGACTTGCCATGTGTAAGTGAAACCATGGATAATATAAATCCCTATAAAAATAAAGGATTTCCTGTACAAACATACCATAGAGTATTGCATTGGAGGACCCTAGAAAATGCCTAGAGAGGATGCCTCTGTAGGTATTTCCCAGGATGACTCTATGGTATGTGTTCCTATTTTGCATTCCACAGATAACTGAAACTACGGATATTGGTTCCATGGATACGGGGGTGGGGTGTGACCTGTATTCCTTAAAAGAAAAACACATAGAACCTGGAACAGGGGTGGGGGTAGGGTGAGGGGTTAATACCTCCTAAGGCTAGGCTGGGAGGGCTCAGCCCTCCCCCCAATGATAAGGCACAAGGATCAGAACCACCAAAATATCTACGTAGTTGAGCTGCCTGAGGAACTACCAAGTTTATAGCCTTCTTTGCATTCACTTAATACGGTTTTATATATTTTCTCCTTGCCTTGATATGTTCATTCTACATCTTAAGCAATTTTATAATATTCCATTTATTATTTTGGTATGGTAGTCACATTGTGTTAACTGCTCCAGCTGGTGGTAGCATTATTATTATAGTTATTGTTGTTGTTATTTCCCTCTGGTTTCAGGACTGGATATGGATTTGGTTGCCTCAGTAAATGGCCTATGGCAGGAACTAGATAGCGTGAGTATGTCCCTATTGATTCTGTTGGACCTCTCAGCAGCTTTCAATACCATTGACCATGGTATCCTTCTGGTCACCTTATTGGGATGAGACTATGGGGCAGAGGTTGGAGTTTTGGGGTTAGGTGCCATCAGCATGTGGATGACATCCAACTCTATTAGATTTTTCCACCACAATCAAAGAAAGTAGTTCCAGTCCTAAACTGGTGCTTGCTGTCAGTAATGGACTGGATTAGGGCAAAGAAGTGGAAACTCAATCCAGACAAGGCAGAGGTGCTTCTGGTCAGCCAAAAAGCAGGTCAAGGAAAAGGGATTCATCCTGCATTGGAAGGGATTCACTCCCCCTAAAAATGCAGGTCCACAGCTTGGGTATGTTCCTGGATTCAACTCTGAACCTGGAAGCGCAGGTTTTGCCAGCAGCCAGCAGTGCATTTGTACAGTTAAGGCTTATGTGCAAGCTGCACCCATTCCTTGAGATGTTAGATCTGGTCACAGTGACACATATCTTTAATATCCCAGTTGGATTACTGTAACATGCTCTGTGTGGTGCTGACTTTGAAGAGTGTTTGGAAACTTCAGCTGGTTCAAAGAGCTCCAGACAGATTGCTAATGGGGGCTGGCTACAAGAAGCACACAAAACCCTTGCTGCAACAGTTCCACTGGCTTGCTGGTTCATTTCCACAGACAATTCAGAGTGCTGGGTTTGACTTACAAAGCTCTATACAGCTTGGGTCCAGGTTATTTGAAGGACCACATTCTTCCTTATGAACCTGCCCATGTTTTGAGACTGCAAGAGAGGTCCTTCACTCTGTCCCATCACCCTCATAGGTACATCTGGTGGGAATATGAGAGAGGGCCTTCTCAGTGGATTGTTTAGGCAGGACAAGTCTTGTGCTGTATTTTTTATTTGTTGTGCTGTTGTGTTTTAATGGTTTATGTTTTTAACTGGTTTTAACTTTTTTTGACAGTTTAATCATTATTTAACTTTTGTATTTAGTGGATTTTAACTATGTTTTTTAATCTGTTGTAAGGTACCTTGAGTCCTGAAATGGGGAAATGCAGGATATAAATAAATACCATCATCATCATCACCACCACTGTATGCTATGGTTTTACAGTTTTGTAACAAAATACATGCAAGTATGTAAAATGTATAATGGCCTGCCATTCTTGAGCACTTCCGGAATTGCTGGAAAAACACACTTGAAACTGGCATGTTCAGATGAGTTTGGAAATGAACTAGTACACAATGAAGATAGTAGAACATGGTCAGGTCTACAGCTCCCAGTTAAAATTATTTGTGGCTGTAATTCAAACCTACCAAAGTTTCCCATCTGCCTTCAAAGGAAGCCCCATGTAGAACACTTAAGAGTATGTCTGTGGGCGCAAAGACTGTGATGTTGACAGCAAAGGACCCTTCTGTTTTGACCTGATTGAGAAGAGGTCATACAGGAAGACTTCTCAGAGAGCTACTTTAAAACTGTAAATTATGTCTGTCTAAATCCACTATAAAGCTCACAGCAACACTGGGATTTTTCAACACCTACTTTATGCAGGCCTCTCTAACACTGGAGTCTCTGCTCCCAATGTGAGCAAAATGGTAGCCCACACTATGCATGCATCCCCCATAAGGATTCCTGCCAATCTCTCCACATCACGAAAATGTCATGTGGGAAAAAAGCATTTTACTTTGCTTATTTATTTGCAGCAGGCAAATTTGCAGCAGGCAATGACTGCGATGTTATATAATGCAAAACAAAAGTTTGCATTTAAGAACCAGAGATTTATGTAGAGTGAACGTATTTTAACAACCAAACATATTTTATCCTAATTAATTCACCCTTCCTATGGCTAAAATTATAAATGCCCTGACAAGTTGTAGAAGGTATTTTATTTAAAATTTCCCACTAGGATTTAAAACATTCAGAGCCTGTTGGATTTAAAGGTCTAATTTTAAAGTTATATATCTTAACTGAAAGAGGTACAAGTTGATAGATTAAAGAGATGGGGTAACCTAGAGAAAAAGTTGCAACTGTATAGGTAAAAATTAAACAGAATGTATTGCTGTCAGGAATTTATTTATGGGGAGTCTTTGAAGAAGGATGACTTCTTTGAACAATTTAGCAGTCACCTGATCCTAAAATTTAAAATGAGAGGAAAGCAAAGAGAGGCAGATCCTCTTAGAAAATAAATCTCTTCTGGCACTTCTACCCCACCAATTTTCAAAGATCCTTTTAGTAGTTGTTGTTTTTCATATGGATGATTTTTGAATAGCTTAACTGATTTTTGAATAGCTAACTTTGAATGGATTAAGCTGGAACATTTTTGAGCATGTTATAGAATAATTTAATCCTGAAGGCAATGCAGCAGTTACACAACTTTTTCCATCAAATTTTTCTGGGCTATTGTTTTAATCATCCAAGTAGGTGTTTGATTTTCAAGGCAATAGTTTCCTCGGCTTTTATTTTATTTGTTCATTGCCCACTTCCAGTAGGCTATACTATCTCTCTGAGATTAGAGTGGATGGATAGCATAACGGAGTAACATGAATACTATCCTGATTGATGCTCCAGTCTGGTTAATAATTATGCCCCTTCATTGTGGACTGTAATCTTTTAAAGATTACACTCTCATTTGGGAACAAGCCAGTGACCAGAGGAGATTCTCAAGTAAAACTGATATAGTCTCACTATCTTTCCCACAAATGCTTTTTCCCTCAGAAAAGAAACACCCTTTCCATCCCTGCCAAATGCAAGACAGCTGACCCAGGGAAACAGAATGAATAACAGGCAATGCCTTGAATCTGGACCAAATATGGCTTTAAGTTCCTTGCCTCTGCTCTAAGTAACTTTTCTGGGATTCCCTGACTATATGAATAAAAGCAAGGCAAGGCAGGAGTTTGCACATGGTAGTCCGGCTGCCTTACAAGCAGAGACATACAGTATTCTTCCTATGTTATTTTTTGCCCCCTGAGAACAGTTACAGCAAATGTGAAAGGAGGAAGAGAATCTACTGATCTCTTAAGTAAAAGCCTAGAAAAAGTACAGTACATTTGATCCCCCTCACATGCTTCTTGGAGTGCTTGTAGAAGGCAAGGAAAGGGCACTCCTTCTCTAAAGCAACATAAAGGGCTTAAGACTGGATGTTCAGTATCCCATTGTTAGCTGCCACTAATACCTAACATATCAAATCTAGATCCTCTATTTTACTAGGGGGCTGTTCTTGCTTTAGTGGATTTATGCCTCCTATTTTGACTCTGTTTTCTTTTCCTTTGACCTTGAGGCACAAATTAGGGACCTGCATTGTGAGATTAACTGTAGTGGATATTTGCTGCATACATCATCATCAACAACGGCACTGCTTTTACAAAAAGGAAACCTGCCTTTTGGATGGGAAGCAAGACCCAATTTCAAAATCCCCGGAAATCCTGAGGGGGGCTTAGGAACAGATTGCAAAGGTCTGTATAAGATAGGGGGGGGGGAATTCCAGTTGACATAAGTGTTCTCTTTTGGAATCTCCTTCCCCCTGCATCCATTTAAACAGCAAGTACAATTAGAGGTGAATTATAGAAATATGGCTGCAACCTTAAATATACTTGTTAAAGAATAAGTCACTTGAACCCAGAGAGACTTCTGTATAAACATGCTAAGGATTGTGATGCATGCAATGCAATTATCATCACTATATGCCATGCATCTATGCTATGCAATTATTACTACTGGAATAAAGGGCTGGATCAGATGTAGCAATAATAGTGATTTTAATGCATTGTATTCAGACTTGGGCCTAAAAGAAACAGCCTCCTCCCTTCCTGTGCCCAGGAGTCTGGACAACAAAGGGTTTTTGCCTTGATCCTAGTCTGAACTGTCCAGATGACGTCTGGTCAGTTCTGATGTGAATCCAGGGTAAATACCCCTTAAAACAGAGTGGACACATGGTTTTTAAAAAAAACCCTCACTATTTGCTGCAGTTTTTCATAGAAAATAGTGAGTTCCACTGCAGCAACAGCATGTCCATTCACACGGCCTGCATGGTGCCCGGTGCAGCCATTTTCTAGCTGGGTCACACATGTTGCATCTGCTGAGGTCACCATGAGGTGCCCAGTGATGTGACCATGGCCAGGCCCCTCATTCCTGGCCTCAGAAGATGCGACTGGCATGGGGAAGAGAAGCACCATTTTGTGTGCAGCCCATGGACATGTGGACACCCCGCCATTGCCACAATGGAAGGGCAGGTAAAGTGAGGGGACATGTAAAGGCCCAGGGATGGAATACTCTTATCGGAATGTGGAGTATTCTGGTCAGTGTAGACAAGCTTTTAGGGTACTCAGGGTACACTCATGGACTCTAGAGCAAACCCACATACTCAAAATAGACCCACTAAAATGAGACTTGGGTAAGTTGAGACTCCTTTAACTCTCACTGAATTCTGTTCTTTAATTCTAAGTTCTACTCTGAGTATGACTAAGTCTGGTTCCAATACATGCTGCATCCGAGATAATGGGCCAAACAGGATACAATGTTATCTGGGTTTACATTGGAGGAACTCTCACAAAACACATTGGATCTTACTTCCAAGTAAACAGTTTAAGCAACCAATGGATAAAGTTTCATATCCTGTGAGAATTAGCATTAGGAAAGCAAAGGAAACCTGCTCCTGCCATGCAAGAAAGCCGAACAAGCCCAGTCATATCAAAGTTCTAGAATTTCTTGGAGTTCTTTACCAATGTAAGCACCTGGCTCAAAATAACTACCTTATGCTGAGCAAACTGATAGCCACTCTGCTGCTTTCTGAAGCCTTTATTGGTGTTTCCTGTTCCTAGCTTTTTTGGCTCTAGCTTTGAAATTCTCACTAAATAAAGATGGTTATAACCATAACAAGCTCACTCCAAGTCTGGCTTTTTTATTTCCTCTTTCACCAATTTCTATTAACAATATTTCTAAGATTAATGCCTCCTACCCCACACAAATGATACCACTTAAACACATAAATAGTTCACAAACAAGGGTGAAGGGATGACCAGGGAGGAGGGGGCTATTGAGAAGGTAAGTACTGGGAGGGGGAAGCACAGAAGACTATTGGACTAAAAACAGCCTCCCTACATTTAATGCAAAATCAGCATATGGTTCTAATAGGCTTTCTGGAGTGATTTATCAGGTATGGTTAAGTCCTCAACCTGCATGTCTGTCTCCATAAATAAAGCAGAAGTGCACCTTGCTCTAAAGCGTATCAGCAGTGTTCTATTACCAACCCCTGAATGCTGAATGTTGCTCACAACTGAGCTATAGAAAAGGAAGAGTTTGTATTTAACAGACAAAAAAGGGCACAGCAAGAAGACTGCCAAGATTTAGGGATCTTACTTGAGGAGGATCTTGCTTTTGAAAAACACCTATTACAATGAAGGTATGTTCCTTAGCTCTGTATCAGCTATGAACTCTCGACATGTAGATTTTTTTTTTAAAATGGATTGCTTTAAAAGAAAAAAATCAGATCCAAATCTAGAAATTAGTTGCAGGAGTTTTGATACACAAAAACCATAGGACATTTCAAAAGGAAGAACCTAATTGATATGGAAATACCTGATCTTCTAATCAACTGCTAACTGTATCCTGGTAGGTTTTACACGTTGCCTAAATTCATAAACCCAACAACCAAGGGCACTCTACTGTTTCTTGTAACAAAACAGTCATAGAGAGGATCTCAATGTATATTGATCTGCAAGTACAGTTTCTGGTATGAAACTTTCCATCATATATTAAAGATATTAGTATTTTTAAATAAAAAGAGTAGCCTTGATTAAACAAAAATGTGTTCTATAATGACACCATGTTTTTAACATTTGATGTCATGTCACTTTATACCAATGTCACTTTATATATTTATGGAATGCCCTGCCAAACGAGATCCGTCAGATGACGAGCTTAAGTAGCTTTAAAAAAGCACTAAAGATGGATCTCTTTCAGCAGGTCTTTCCTGATTAGATCCCAGCCTCAGGAGCTGTGTCTCCTGGCCTTTTTTTTTTTAGTCTTGTTTATATTTTTTTTAATGTGATTTTAGTTAGGTGGTTTTAATTTTATACTGTTTAATGTCATTTTATGGGAGAGGGTGGGGGTGGGTGGTGCTTTTAGTCAGCATTGTAGCATTTTAATTGTTGGAAGCCGCCCTGATTGTTTTTAGGAGAGGGGCGGGGTATAAATAATAATAATTATTTATTATTATTATTATTATTAAGACATAATGGCACTTAGGCTCTTACTGAGTTCCTGAAATTCAGAATCAATGAAACACATTGAGTAGAAGTTATTACTACCCTAGCTGCATTGGTCATCACATGCAATAATTTTACTACTAAACAACAAAAAAAATACTTTTAAATCAAAGGCACATGCAGAGCCCCACCATATGCTAATTTATGTATGGGTAAACTAGATTAAACTATAATCAAGGAATCCAGATACGAACCACTTGTATGATGGAGATGTATAGATAACATCTTCATGATATGGACCAGTGGCAGAGAAAGTTTGGAATTCTTTACAAAAACTATATCAACTCTGTTTACCCTACTATTGAATTCACCTACATCAGCATTTACAAAGATCCACAAAACCCTTTCCTGGATGTTCTTCTAATCATCAAGAATAACAAGATTGTTACAGATATGTTTTGAAAAGCAACTGATGGCCATTTGTATTTGAATTGCAATTCCTGCCATCCCAAACATTAAAAAAAACCAACATAGTACATAGGGCTTGTCTGTATGAGGCAAAAAAATGTGGATTGCTCCACAGTAATGGAGCAGCAGCTTATTTGTTCTAATGGGTTTTTTGGCAGTTCACAGGCGTGTGAAGCTATCCGCATTTGCTGTGTAAACAGGCAAGCCTGTGAATCAAGATGGCGGCCGCAAGTGAATTACTCACATTTTTACTTACCTCAGTTTGCTGCTGCCAGACAGTATTTTTTTAAAAAAAAAAAAACATATCCAAGGTGCAAAAGAGTGACCTTTCACTTTAATTAAAAAAAGCAAACAAAAAAAGCCATTAGCCACTTGCTCGCTAAGGCAAAAATCCAACATGGCAGCTCCAGGTGCTTGCCTTGTTAGCAAGCTCTGCCCCTGTATATGTCTGGCCAACCAGCTTTCAACTTCCACTCATATAGGGAAAGCAAATCCAATTAAATCGCTTGTCCCAATGAGCAGGAATGCATATTCCCCCTGCTGTTTTTAAAAAAAACTTTGGGAAATGCTGTGAAGGTTTTTCCTGCATGGTATATGGTGGAAATGGCATCCCTCTTTCTCAATATGTCAAAATGATAAGGAATCCCATCGAGACAGACCGTATTCTGGCACCCAGGATTAAGTGTATATTCCACAATGATACCAACTACCAACAAAGAATCCAGGACCTAAAGCAACAGCTGTTTCAAAGAGGATAACCATCTTTTATCAAGTGCAATACATATCAAGCCACTATATTCACTAGAGGATATCTCCTCTACAAAAGAGGGGCAGGAAAAAAATGAAGATAGTCATGTGCCTTTTGTAGCTGATGCTGACTCATCATTTCCCAAGTACCACTTGGCAGTCAAATAAAGCTCCCCCTTGGTAACTAATTCTTGCTAAAGCTATTAATAAGATTCCTATCATTGCATTCCATCAGCCATGTACTCCAAAGAAGGTGCTTGTGATTAAATCAACTTCAGTTTTATAGTATCCTTCTGAAATCCAGGTTGTACCTGAAATCAGTGCTGTTAATTGCTTTTTTCAACTTACATATGTATGTATGAGAGACTGAGAAGAGAGACAGAGTTCATCAGGTACAGTTCACACATTTATAAGTGTTCCCCCTGCAAAGATAATCCCAGAGCTACAGTTATTTTCCTAATATAGATGATATAGATGCAGGTATATGCCCACACACAGCTCCAGAGTGAGAGTTCTTTTTCTGGTGTGTATGTGTGTATATTTCAGGCAAGGACTGTAGCTCTGTGTTTGCAGGGGGAATACTTGTAAACGTCAGGACTGTACCTACCATTTCTGTTTAAGGACAACACAGATCAGAATCCCTTCTTTTACCTCCCTGTCCCACTGCTTCATAACAAGTCACCAGAACTTGATTTAAGAGACTATGTTTTAAAATGACGGGAAACACAGATAATTCATAGAACTGTATAAACTGGAATGACTGCAATGGTCATCTAGACCATTGCCTGCAACTGTAGGTATCCACAGCTAGAAAGAAAAGCCACTATGAAGAAGAATCTACCACATTCCCAAACAGTCCATTCCACTGTCAAACAGGTCTTACCATCAGGAAGTACCTCCTAATGTTTAGTCAGAATCAATCTCCTTATAAGTTGATTTCATTGGTTTGGGTTCTGTCCCCTGGGGGACGAGATAACATGCTTGGTCCATCTTCTCTACATGACAATCCTTTAGATATTCCAGGTTGGCTATCATCTTTCAAGGTTCTCTCCTCTAAGCTAAACAAAACTAGCTCCCTCAACTGCTTCTCATAGGGTGTGGTTCCCAGATCATTTATCATCTTGGTCACTGTCTTCTGCACATGTTCCAGCTTGCCAATATCCTCTCTTACCTGTGGTGCCCAGAACAGCATGCCAAGTGAGGTCTGATCAAAGCAGAATAGAATGGTATTGTTACTTTCCTTGACCTAGACACTATACGCAAGAAATCCTAGAATTCCACTAGCTTTTTTTGTCACTGCATTACAGTGTTGACTTGCAAGCTGTGGCCTGCTAAGACTTCTAGACCCTTTGCTTATATACTGATGTCAAGACAGGTGTTACCCATCCTATATATCATATTGCACATCTGATTTTTCCTGCCTGGTTCTTCTGAAGTATTAGTTACTCCTCGCAGTTTGGTGTCATCTAAAAATATGATGAGCATCCTCTCTGTTCTTTCATCCAAGTATTTATAAAGACACCGAACAACATAGAGCCTGGGAGAGAACCTTGAGGTAAATGACGTTCTGGAACATGACATTCTGAAGTGTCTGCTGCCATTCTGTAGTGCTTGCATGGACAGTGTCTTTATACAGTTTAGTCACTAGGTGGCAACCAACATCTGGACTTAGTTGAATCTGAAAGGAGTTGGGAGTTTCTTGTTGCAGTCCCATTCTTGTTGTAAGGAGACAATAAAGTGTCATAGAATCTTAGAGCTGGAAGAGACCACAAGGGCCATCTAGTCCAACCCCCTGCCCTGAAAGGAATACACAATGAAAGCACGCCCAACAGTTGGCCATCCAGCCTCTCTTTAAAAACCTTCAGCGAAGGAGACTCTAGCACACTCCTAAGCAGTTCATTCCACTTCCGAACAGCTCTTACTATCAGGAAGTTATTCCTTATATTTAGGTGTAATCTAAGCCGCTCCTCATAGGGCATGGCTTCCAGACCTTTCACGATTTTGGTCACCCTCCTCTGGACATGTTCCAGCTTGTCCATATACTTCTGGAATTGTGGTGCCCAGAACTGGACACAGTATTCCAGGTGAGGTCTGACCAAAGCTGAATAGCGTGGCACTATGACTCCCCTCGATCTAGACACTAGATTCATCTAGCTTCTTTACCAATATGTCACCTAAGACTTCCCTAACCATATGTACACGGTTTTGTTCTGTTTCAGTATCTTTGTTCTGGGCTGTAAGTGCTCATAGTACTCAAACTCTTTGATTAAAAGTTGTTTTTTAATGTTCCTAAAATACCTTTGCATTAATACAGATTCTGGGCAGCTATACTGGAATTGCTGCAAATTCCAGCCGGCATTCATATGGATTCCCTGATGGGGCATTAAATGAAGGATGAATCTGAAATGGTATGCCTAAGTGTCTGAAATCATAAAAATGACCTTCTATTGATGTATTTTGAGAGGCTCCAAATTACACAGCATAACAAATCATATAGCAAAATGCCATCGCAGCACACTTTTTAAAAGATGGCTGTTAACTCCTAATGTCTTGTGCTAAATCAATAATCAATAATGCTAGTGACTCTAATGTATACTTCTGGAGTATGTTTTCTCTTTCAAGCAACTTCATGTCAGACACTCCAGGGAATGCAGTACATTCAATACCAGTTTTCCACATCTTTTTAATTTTTTTCAAAATCAGTGTTATAATCATGTACTAGAAGTCATCAGTCTTTAAAATATCTCAGGAAATGTTCCACCTGTTCCTTTTATTTATTTATATTTTAATATGAAACTTCCCTATTTGCTGTTCTCTTATATGACTTTCGCATTTTCTGTGATGTCCATAAACAATTCAATCTACATTTTCCCATGCTGGTGAGAATTCACTACTAATAGCTATATTTAACATTCATGCTATTTTGCACTTTAAGTGTTCAAAGCACTTTATATAACCTATCCTTTTCTGGACTAGCCACAGGCATTTTGCTGGATAAAATGATTCACCATCACTACCACCTTTATTTCCTGGTAGAGAATGCTGCTAGAATGGCAGTTAAATCTTAACTCAGCACTGGTAACAGGATAGTGTTATCCATTATACTTGGTGTCAGCAGAAGCCCTAACCATTCTGTATATGTTTATATGGTTCCAGTTGTTCTCAGCTTCCACAGATCAGCTATATCTGGTAGGAGCTACAATCCAATACCATCTGGAAGGGACTCCTTTCCCCACCACCATCAGTAAGCAATGCTTGTATAATATTGTATCTGTTTGTTGCCCAAGAGGGGGTGAAGTGTCATAAGGCCAAATTATGATGTGGTTCATAGAACAGTAAGGCCAAGTTGAATTTGTACTAGAAAGGAAAGAAAGTGTGAAGTCTTGATGGTGGTGAGTCTTCAGAGTCAGGAAACCCTGATGAGGAGAAGGCTCTTTTTAGTGCCCCCCAGTCTTCAAATAGACTTGAGGACTACTCCCATGCCCTCCCCATCCCAGACTTTTTTTTTTCCTGCCACATCCCTACAACCATGTAGTAGCCAGGGAAAGGCGGGTGAGAATTGGCACTGGCTATGTTCTAATAGTTGGGGCACAATAACAATCTGAACCTCTGAGACCTCTGGAAGTGTCCCTGAGGATGCCTGCATCACTGTGTGCCAGATATCAGAACCTAGCAGGCAATGATCCTCTCTTGGCTGCCCCACCTTCCACTGGCAACATGGCCATGTAGCAGCTAAGTGAAGATCACTGTAGCCAGCTATCTGGTTGGGGCAGGGGAGATGAGGCAGCTGAGTAAGGATTGTCTCAGACTATGTCAGATCAGAACATAACCAGCAATGGCAATCCTTGCTTGTCTGAAAAGTTTTTTGGGGGGGGGGAATTATTACATTATTCATGTCCCCCTGTGGGAACAAACAATTTAAACAAGCACATCCCTGCTAGAGAGTAAATCATTTAACCTGGTGCAAAACACTGACAAGCTGGAAGATCCAAGACCTTTTACTGAAGATATTAAACCCTCACAACACCTGCTGTTTTCTGTTTCTTAGATTTCATTTTGTTAAAGAATATTATTTGTTTTTTGAAATCTGTTTTTACTCTATTACCAGAATCCATTACTCTTTAATAATGGATTTGATTATTTTGCTTATTTGAATATTTACTATATTTATATTCTACCTTTCTCCCAAAACTGTGACTCAAAATACAACAGTTACACACAATTAAACAAATAACAAGAGTAAAATACAGCTTGATTAAAAACAATGGAAAACACCACAATAAAGCAGACCATACATCCATTGAAATCCCCTTTCTCAACAGCCAGACAATTGTCAAAAGCCAGAAGAAAAGAAGTATTTGCCTGGTAAAGGAAGCTCAACAATGAGAAGGCAGTCTAGCCTTCCATAGCCTGGGAGAAGCTACTGAGAAAGTGCTCTCTGGGGTATTCAAGAAGGCATATGTTCATTGTGTGAAGTAGTCCACCACAGCCTTATAAGGACAGCATATAAATATTTCTGGTTCCTGATTTCTTCACAATAAATCATCATGCAACAAACCCACAAGTTAAAAATGCCATGTTGCCTACACACCCACCCCTATCACTTTGACACTGGAATGACTCAACAGCCTTCTGGAACATGGGTTTATGTTCTAGAAGATCAGAATGGAAATGTACACATGTATAAGAAAGCTACACCAGGTGCTTCCAGAAAGCGGTTTGACAAAATATCAATAAACCTTACAGAGCCTCTGTAAATCCAGATGGTTGACTGGGAACTACCAAGATCTCAATGGACAGCACATTCCAATTTTAAAAGTTTCCCCCCACATTTTCTGTTTTACCCTAATATATTAGAGGGCTAAAGAAGCCACTTTGGGATGGCGAAACTTTGTTGTTGTTATGTGCCTTCAAGTCGTTTCTGACTTATGTCGACCCTAAGGCGAAGAACCTATCATGGGGTTTTCCTGGCAAGTTTTTTTCTGAGGTATCTGCCTTGTGAAGTCCTTGAGTTTTTCCTTGAGTTTTTTTTCCGGGCTGTGGGGCCGTGTTCTGGAAGAGTTTCTTTCTGATGTTTCGCCCGCATCTGTGGCTGGCATCTTCAGAGAATGGTTGGGTAAGCCCCACACACAGTCCTACCCAACCATTGTCTGAAGATGCCAGCCACAGATGCAGGCAAAATGTCAGAAAGAAACTCTTCCAGAACACGGCCTCACAGCCTGGAAAAAAAACAAGGAAAATCTATGTATTTATTTGGGTATTTATACCCCGCTCTTCAGCCACAAAGGCTCCCAGAGCAGCTTACAAATTATTAAGCAATAGCACTTTACACATCTACACCGCATAAGCGGTTTCCAATGTGTGTTAGCTAATTTGCCTCCTCTGAGGCTGACAGTGTGTGATTTGCCCAAGGTCACCCAGTGGATTTCCATGGCTGAAAAAGGATTCAAACCCTCATCCCCCAGAGTCATAGTCCAACACTCAAACCACTATACCACACTGGCCCTCATGGGGAAACTATTATCTGGTAATATAGAGTAAATACATTTGAAAACAGTTTCCAAAGGAAGAACTGGGCTGGGGGTGGGGTGGGGCTGGGGGAGTGACTGGTACTGGTACAGAAACAAGCATTAATTACTCCATTAGTCATGTTCACCCAGCTAAAACAAAAAAAGCATTGCACCAAAGGCTAAGGCTAAACTAGACCAGATGTTAGCAAATAGGTGAGTTTAAAAGTAAATAGCATCAGGAAAACCCAATACATACTGGAACCAGATCTTGGAAAACTTACTCTTTTTTCTTTTTTCTTTTTTTTACTATAGCAATACAGCTATAGTTGAAAAAGGTATTGTATCATCCAACCAAAAAACACACACCACAAGCTCTGATTAGGTACACATATCTAGTTGGCAGCACATCATTCAACCACGGCTCAACATGGCTGGATACTGCATTCCAGGGCTTTAAGAATACATACAACTGAAGAGATCTAAGTAGAAGGGTTATTGTATAAAGCTGAGCTTAGACATTTTCTTTTCTTTTCTTTTGGACTCCAGCTCCCAGAATCCTCGAACTAGCATGGCCAATAACCATGCTGGCTGGGGATTTGGGGAGATGGAGACCAAAAAAGGAACTTTCCCCAACTCTTATATAAAGGGATATACTCTTCTCTTCTCTGATTCCTAGGAACCCTGCATTCTTTTCAGAATTGCTGACATAGGAAACTTACCCCTCCTTTTCTTCTTCAGCTGTTCCCCCCCCCCAGTGTACCAGTGACAAAGTCCTGGCTCACTGTACAATGTCCTGATAAAGAGATGAAAGCAACAGCAATTTCTCTTCACTGGTGCAGTGGAATGGGGTACTGGTACACACTGTATGTGTGTATAATATCACTAACATTTGCTTCTAATTTTACCATTATCATTTATCATTATCATTATTACTAAGGTCAGTATGCAAAGGGATCTTGTAGTACCTTTAATACTAATTGAGAGAAAGAAGTTGGAGCATAAGTCAACTTCCTCAGGTGCATGGAATTAACTAGTGCCTAGGAACAGACCTTATAAGCAGACTGTTTGAATAACCATCAAAATGCAAAACTTGTGGGTTTACAGTATTACTAATGGTCACTATTAATTATCAGTGCTATTTCATACAACTGGTAAAGTACTGTAAAGTAAAAGTATTTCAAAGACCATCCTAGCTCATGCCTGCATCAAAGTAAACATAGGTTTTTTTCAAACAGAGTACCTTGCAATGTCTGGGGTTGGATGCCATTTGCTCTTTTTCCCTCCTGACACACATAAGAGAATGCAGACAAGACTTAATTTCCTGATGTAACAGAGCCGGTCCAGTTGTTCTGTAAGGAAGCAATCCTTCCTGTCATTCTCTCAGACCTTCATTCATTGCCCAGAAGCCAATTTGCCAGCAGGAAAGGTCATGTGCTTGCAAATATAACCTATGACAAATGCTTTGGATACTTTATGCTCAGACAAGTGTAAACCTAAAACCTGTTGCTTGAGGATTGGATGGATAACCTGATCTGCCGACACTGTCTACCTTGCAACTTTGGATTGCAGAGGCTGAGTGACACTCTCATGTACAGCCGTCTGTTGCAGTTGATTATCACAAAGGACAGATTCCTAGTCTTAGATGTCAGGTAGCACTCATTTGTTATTACCAAATATGATTCTTAGCACCTCTAATTTTCTAGGTAGAACCTGTGATCTGACTGTTAAAGCCTGGAAGGATCAAAGAATCAGAAACTACACTCCCCAACTGTACCTATAACCTATTTTTCCTCCATGACTGTACATTGCTAGTGTGCGCATTTCTCCCAATTTCTCCCCTTTGTTACTTTTCCTCAGATCTCCCAACTCCCCAATGAAATTAAAATTCTAAACTCCCTGAGCCAGACAGCTATATTGATTGAGTAAAGTGTCATGTACCTTAGCAGTATAAACAATACATAAAAATCACATTTAAAATTGTACCAACTTGCTTACATACTCAAGTCTAGATCTGATTAGTTCATTGTAATCAACTCCCTGGATACTATCTTGTCACACCTAGAAAACTGAGGGCCGCTTCACACAAGATAGAAGTTGTTACATGCTGTACAGACATGAGATGGAAGCACAGGAATCTATTTCACCACATATACATTCATTTCTAGGCTGGGCCTGCCATATCACCCAGAGCGGAGGCACAAGGTGAGGCAAGGAGGAAAGGGAGGGTGGGAGAGGCAAATGGTGGCGTTCAAGGAGCACAGAAAGTAAGTGTGGTGAAGATGCAAGATGAAGCAAGGAATGGGAAAAGGTGTGACTGCAGAGTAAGAGAAGGAGACATTGTGAAGGCAAAAAGTGAGCCATGAGACAGGAAAGGAGAAAAGAGAGGGGAGAGTTGCAGCTGGAGAGTGCCAGGAGTATACATGCAGCAAGGTGCAGGGGGACACAAACAGCAAAGGAAAGATGTGTGGTTTGTAAGCTTGCCCTCTATGTTTCTTCTGCTTTTCTTCTTTGGGTAGTAATTATCAGTGGCTTCCTGTGATATTTTCATGGCCCTGTACCTTTTGGTCATCAGATTTAAAAAAAAATGGCAAAAAAATACTGTAGTGATCTGATGAGAATACGGTAACACTAGAAGTGCCTGTACATGACAAAATGTTGTTAATATTGTTGTTGTTATACGACAGCTCTAAAATAGATTTCCTGAGAAACAGTGATAGCCAAGGGTCACATGGTAGATCCCATGACCATGCAGGAACTTGAACTTGGGTCTCTCTCTTCCAAATCCAGCACTTTACTCTGTACTAAACATTACTCTGTACTAATTCACTCAGAAATATAGTTACTATAACAAAATACTGCCAAGGCTGAAACATAAAGATTTTCAGACAACACTTTTATAGTGTTACTATTCCACTATACAGTATTTGCTATGGCTGCCTCCTGTTGAATCCTGGGATTTGCAGTTTAGGGAGGGGCATTTGCAACTCTCAGCCAGAGAACTCTTAGGCCTCACCAGAATTCCACAGGAGGAAGCCAGAGCAGTTAAAGTGGAATAGTAACACTATAACAATGTAGTCTGAAAATCTCCTGGTAGAGGGGAAATGCAACTGTTAATGAGTTGCATTTGAAACATTAGAATGCAAACAATATGCAGATTAGATACCAGGATTTGGTGTGCTAGAATATGAGAACCCTGTCATAGGAAGTCCAACCATGTCTTTCTGTTGCATGGAGGAAAGAGATCAGTTTTCATCACACACACAAAACTGTACATGTAGAATTCAGACTAACTTTTCACCAAATGTTTGGGTGGAGCAGACATTAAGGTTCCCTATAGGACTGTATATGTGGATAGCCTCCACACACACATTGTACTGAACCTGTGGATTTCTGAAAGCAGTAAATGTACTTTAAATCACTTGGTCATTATGTTCAACCATAAACATAGCTCTTTTTATTATCCAAAGTCTATTATGTTATGTTTCAATATTAATTTATTTTTTAAATCAGGAAAACAATTAGCACTTTCTCTTGGAATAATACATTTCAAATATATTTTGCCTTAAAACATACATTCTAAACAAGGCTGGTCCAGGATATTTTGCTGCCTGAAGCACAGCAGTCACTTGCATCCTCCTTCCAAGTCAAGGAGCCTAGTAACCTCGGCAAGTCAAGTTGTTTGGTGCCTGAGGCAGATAATCACATTCATGCTTCCCTTGGCAGTAAAAATTCAGTCATACTAAACAATAACTAGCTTTTTGCTGCCCCTTCATGACACCCAAAATCTGCTGCCTAAGGTGGCTACCTGACTCTACCCAGTAAAAGGACTAGCTCCAATTTTTAACTATATTTTTATATTTGTATTTATTGACTGAAACTGAGAATCACATCTAAACCATCCAGGTTGTACAGAAACTGGTAGATAAATAAGCTTCAAGCTACACATTGGTTTGGAAGAAGTGTATTGGATCAACCCGTGCTAGGTTTTACTAAGAATGAATTCCTCAAATATTTCTGGGAGCAGGAACCACACTAGTTGGTGCCTGTCTGCTCTCCCCTTGCTTTCAGCCTATTACATGGAAGGGGCTACTATATTCTATACATTACACCTAAACATAGAATATTTACATATTCTATGTAGAATATTTACATATTCTACATATATTATATGTAGAAGTGCTTGGTGTATAGAAAATGTTATCTTAGTGGAATTTCCTCAATCTTCCAATTTTGCTGTGGTATAACTTTGGGCTTGTCTACACTCGTGGAAAACCCCAACCTCCCCCCCAAAAATCTGGCCCAATTATATCACACAATGTGCAGCCTTTCCACCAAATATGATGCAATAATGCCACATAATGTACAGCCCTATCTGCACCAGACTCAGAGAATACCGCCTTTATCTGGGTTTTAGAAAACTTGCAGTTTTCTCTGGAGTTTGCTTTTTCCAGAGGAAACTGTAGTGTGAACAACCCATCCACACTGGATTTGGCAGGGGGGGAGAGGAAGGACATTGCCATTTTCCCCTCCTCGACGCTCCTGAGGTCTGAATGACTGGCCTTCCCTGCCATCACCAGGCTGGCAAGCCATTCTGGCTTCAGAGAGAGCGACTACTGCTGGGGCTCTGCTTTCACGGAGCTGAGACCAGCCAATTGTGTGCTGGAAAAGCAGAGCCACAGTGCTTAGTCACTCTCTCTGAAGTCAGAACAACTGGCCTGGCCCACCCATTCTGACTTCAGGGAGAGCAAGTAGCACTGGGGCTATGCTTCCATGGAGCTCAGCATCAAGCCCTAAGTGTGAGTAACAGCTTTGAATGGAAGCCAAATGTTTTAAAATATACTTTAAAAACAAATCTTTCTGCTCCACTGGGGGTAAAAATCCAAATGCAGATTTGGGCTTGGGCAGAGTAGTCCAAATTTCATGTGCTGCTCCACTGGGAGTAAAAATCCAAATGCAGATTTGGGCTTTGGCAGAGTAGACCAAACTTCATGTGCTGCAACTCTGGGCTGAAGTAGTCCAAATTTCATCTGGATGTTTATCCCCTATGTAGTCAAGTTCTTTGTGTACTTAATGTAAAACAATCATACCATATTTGCTCAGTTAAATCAACAATGGTGAGGAACACCAGCACTTGTCTTTTATAGAGTTCTGTGAATATCCAACATAAACCTTGCCTGAAACTGTTCACGTAACACTCAGATCATTTTGAACACAGTGTAATTTTATAAATAGACTGTGGCAACATTTCAGAGGCCAGTTCCCTATATCTGAAGGGGGGATGGACTTCAGTTTTTGGGTTTTGGTTCATAACAGAATCCTTGCCCTGACAAAGGCAAACTGCTTTTGAAGTTCAGTGACATCTCAAATTCAGTATGATATGACACACAAACATCCAAAGGAATTGAGGCTCAACCCTATGCTGCTCTACACAGAAATAAATTGCTGAGTTCAATGATATGTACTCCTATGGACACAGGTATTGTAAAGTGTCCTGAATTGTAACCTATATATGCACAGCAGGGGAGGGAAGAAATCATAAAGATTCCAAATCTAGTTGGCTCACAAACTCATCATATTGCTCTCACTTGCTCTTTGCTGCCTCTTATCGCTTTGATTCACTTACACACATAAAGCAACAGCACATGTTCAGAAAACTAACTGAGCAGGGACCTTTCCACGCTACACATTTATAGTGCTATGATTCCACTTGAACTGTTGTGGCAACATCCTATAGAATCCTAGAATTTGCAGTTTAGGGAGGGGCAGTTAGAATTCTCACCCTTTGGTACTGCCTCACCAAAGGACAAACCCCAGATTCCACAGGCTGTAGCTATAGCAGCTAAAGTAGAATCATAGCACTATAACTGTGCAGTATGAAAGTATTCAGTCAAACTGCAAGCAGTGATTTTACTGTGTTCGCTTCTCAATTTAGACTGTTCAATTATATTCATAGACTATCAAAAAGTGAAACATAAATGGCAAGATATTATACAGACATATATTAAAAGTGGCAAAAGTAATGAGATTTCTTTGTTTCTACACTGACAACAGATATATATTATCATGTGCAGGGAGTCAGAGCTGAAGTCCCAACATATGGGTCGTGTGTGTGTGTGTGTGTGTGTGTGTGTATTCTGCTCTCAAGAGATAAGCACTTGCTAGATGTTTTGCTGGACTTATGGACTTATAATCATATCCTGTCCACCCTAATAAAAGTCAACTAATATTCCCTCAGTACCATTAACCCAGGTTACCTACTCAGCTTTATCTGTTTATGCAAGTTAGAAAACATGTCTCAATCTATAGTGCCACCTAGTTTACAACTGAAATGTTTCCCTCCTTCTTCTCATTCAGGTAACAGAGTCATCTCTGCCTTCACAGCACAGTACTTAGGAAGGGGAAAGAAAACAAACGTTTCCATTCTACAAAGGCATACCCTTTTATTGTTCTCTTCTTCTTGTGCCTTTCTAAACTCATGCTCTAAGGAGCAGTCTATATCGTTGAAGAGGCCCACTTCCTCACAGTTCTTTAGGAATCGGGTTGGTGTCGGAGTTTGGTCTGAGGAGAAATATCAAAAGGAACTGCAGTGGGTATTTTTGCAGTTAAGAACAAGGTATTGTGTAACATAATATATTGCAGTATATTACAACAAGATGCAATGCCAGTTTGATTGGGACAATGTACTGTTTATTGGAAGTAACTCCTATAAAGTTTTATTAAAAACAAAATGACTTAGAATTATGAGAGCAAATGTTCTCTCTCTCTCTCTCCCCCACACATGCACACGCATGCACACACAAAGGCCAACTTTGACAGTTTTATTAAAAATAAAGTGGTCTAAGTACAGGATATACCAAGCTAATCCCTCCTCCCTACACACCCCAGCCTTTAAAACACTGAAGAAAATTGAATTCTTTATCTGCATTTCACTGTTCTGAGTACACATCTGTTTACCTTCCTCTCTCCCCACTCTGGAGCTAGTAACAGCTCAAGATAATTTACATTGGTCAAAGAACATTGGAGGAAAGGACTATTGAACACTCTGTCCCAGGGCACCACATCTCATATCTTCATAGCAGCACTGTGGATCTGCTAAAACTATGGGGCCTCTATGCACCATGACATGTTTGGTCCTCAGTTAAAGGGCAGAACTACCAAACCAAATTCTTCTAAGAACACCTTCTTGGGATACATGTTGTCACTTGTGTTTAAAGAGACAATACAAACCAGGTGCCCAGTGAATTATTTCTGAAACTTTTAGGGCTCATCTACATGAGCCAGGATACATTGGCTTTCTGCCGGCATATCCTGACTGTGGATCAAGCCTGTTGTTCCATTGTTATCACCTCCAAATGGGCCAGAGTCCAGACAGGCATGGTGGCCCGTCACTGTAGCCACTGCTACATGTATCTCCCTTACGGTCTCGGAAGGCAGGAAGCCAGCCTGCAACATGTGACCAAAGCCCTCTGCATGTGGCCAGCCTTGGTCACATGCTGCAGGCCTGCATCTTACCTTCCGGGAGAGAAAGGGAGACTGTCAGCTGCAGCAAAAGCCAGGCTGCTGGGATAGGCTCCTGTGAACATGGAATAAGTGGAAATGGAGTAAAATAGGTATTATTTTAAAATGTTGTATTGGGTCCTACCCTGCCTCTCCTCATCTCAGCCCCATATCTGCCCCAGGGGTGGTGAGGACTGCCCAAGGCAGAAGGGGGCAAATGCTCTGTGTTGCCAGGACTGCATCAGTCTACCACGGGGCAAGATGGGATATATTGCCCATGTAAACAAGCCCTTACAAGCAGTGACCCAATCCTTTGCAAGCCACCAAAGAAGAGCACCACACATAGTACACATGTGTAATCCTTATAAGTAGGGTTGGCATCTTTTCTTTTTGTCCACCTTAGTTGCTTTTGGGTCAACAGCATCCCTAGTGGCTGGGCAAGAATAAGAATACAGTAGCTGGTTTCAGTGTTCTTAGTTTTTCTGTACCTATCTAAACACTGTTCTTACTTTATTTTTAGTTGTTGGTTTCAATATTAATGCATTATATGGGCATGCAGACAGGGAAAAAGCAAGAAAAAGCCATGTGCACAACATTTGTGTTTTGAGGAGAACTTCAGGATTATGGATTGTTACCTCCCCATACACACACACACACACACACAACCATAGTGAGTAACTGCTCTATCAGCGGGATGGCAAATCCATTCTGGAGTCCAAAGGACAAGTCTCATTACCTTGCATATAAGATTCCCACTAAAACACAGATTTACTGCTTCACTCACATGAAAGCCAGCAGTCCTCACTGCCTGCCCCCAATGATACCAAGATGAACCCACTGCCAAGCTAGGCGACTGCATACTTTACTGTTCTGGGATTAGAAAGAAAAGTAGTAGCACTGGAAGATCACCACACCAGCCAATGAGACTTGGAAAGAGCAATCGAAACCCTAGATTAAACTCATGTCCTGACTGTGCACATGCATGTTGCATGGATATTTTGGTGGAGGTGAAAGACAGAGAAGGAAAGGAAGATCTCTGTAGATGTTGTTCTGTGTGTATATACCTGTCTTGAATGTTGCTGTCCTTGAGCAAGCAGGGATCACCAGCACTGAGGCCATGATATTGAGAACACAGCTGCGCTGGGCAGGGCACGTTTCTAGGATGGAGGATCATTGCCTCCCAAAAATAGTACTCTACGGTGAACTCGCCATGGGTCAGTGTAAGAGGGGTGCTCCAAAAAAGTGATACAAGGACTCCCTGAAACAATATCTCAGGCTTGGCCAAACTGATCACCAACAATGGTGTGCCCTGGCCTCACAACGGGAGACATGGAGACGCACTATCCACAATGCTGCAGCCTTATTTGAGAACTCATGCTGAACAAGTCTTGAAGAGAAACGACAACGCAGAAAGAATCACAACCCAGAAACATCACCCAAGGAGACCTTCTGCTGTGCTTTCTGCAACCGGACTTGTTTATCTCAGATTGGCCTTTTCAGTCATCAGCGCGCTTGCAGAAAGCACGGGATGAGTCCTTCCTGAATCTTCATTTGTGAAGAAAAGCCAGAGATGTAAAGAAAATTGGAAAAGCTTCTTCCTATCCAAAAGCATCCAACCTTCCAACCTCTGCCAGCTCTTGGTCTAGCTGCTCTGATGTTAAGAACTGTATTGTGAAATAATATTACAACCCAGAAAGAGCTAAGCAGAGCAGTGTATTTTAAATAATTGTTGTTGAGGCTGCAATTGTGATGCAACTGACGACATCCCATTTTTATTTTTATTTTTTTGCCTTTTAAAGTATAGAAGCAATTCTGCCCTAATGTAAAGAGAGCTATAAAAAATTCCATTGAAAGATTTCAAATAACATTTTATGATTGCAGGTTGGCTGTGTAGCTCAGTGGTTCAAGAGCATTTAATGTATAGCAACAGACTTTGCTAGCTGCTCATAATAGGATATAGGAGTGCTTCTCAGGCTATCTGATGTGGGGGACCAGCAATTATTTGTTTCCAATGTTCCAGGGACTGACACCACAACTGTACCCATTGACTACAATTTTTCTTTCTTTCCTGGAAACTCATTAGGGACCAACAGCCAATGACTCAGAACTGCCACTAGTCCATGGGCCACCACTTTGAGTAGCACTGGGAGAGGATATGGAAGATCAAAACAGAACAAAAACACTAGTTAAAGAGCAGTTTCTTTTAAAGGTACTTGGAATTGCAGAACTATTGCTCCAAAGAAATAAAACTCTACCCTGAATAGATTGCCTTCAACAGTAGCCTTGGAAAGCACACCATGGAGGAAATGTACTGTATTATTTGAACTAAACCCCAGATTTGTTAAACCAGAAGATGGATTCTAAAATACTATTTGTCAGACCACAAGTTTTTTTTAACATAAATGATAATATTGGTTAGCAATGACAACAAAAAAACAGTACCAAAGAATAGCAATAGAAAGCAGGGGGTTTTTTTTAGTTTAAAAAATTCAAAGCCTCTCAAACTAAACCATAACAAATGTGATTAATCTACAGTGCAGATATGTGACAAGCACAGATCCAAAGGGTGTAATTTGATGCCTGATATTTAACAAAACTGTTTAGTCTGCTGTACATTTAAATAACAGGAATTTGGCTGGTTCAGCTGGAGAGCTCCACCGCAGTTCTTTCTATATTAGCCGTGTTTTACTTCCATGCAATGATAACAAAATGAGAGCAATAGGAGTGAAAGGAGCGTTGAAACAAAGGCTGTCTATCACACCCCAGAAGGGTTCAAATCACTCTCACTCTCTTTTCCTTTTTTTTTTTTTTATTTTGACAAAGTTTTTATTTCCACTGACTTGTCACATCATTACTCAAGTGTATTAGACAATCTGTGTCCTGGACAGCTGGGTTTTTTGCCCTGGTGCCCCAGAAAACTCAAAGGAGAGAAGTGGGGGTGGGAAGACTAGAGATGTAAGTGTTGTGGAGAGAATGCAGGGAGTGATACATATATCGCAAGACTGCCTTTGTGTACATTCAATCCAAAACAATAAACTCCTGTATCTAACTTCATTAAAATTTATTATTTATGATCATGATCTTGAAGAGGAAGGGTTTCCTTGTAGTAGGATTAAACAGAGGACAGCGCCACTATGGGCACACATAACATGTATCTGCACTAACATTTCTGGGATATGTGGTTTATTACAGGAACAGCTGTATGAAATTCTTTCAGCAGCAAGAGAAACAAGTTTCTGCTTGTCCACATAAGCAATTTTCAAAGAGGCATCGTCTGAAAACGCCCATCAAAGGTCTACCACACACATTGTTCACAAAGGACATCACATTCTTGACATCCTAAAAGAGTGAATTTTATGGAACATTGACGAAGAAGAAATGCTAGAGAGCCAAAGCACTGAGAGCTGTCATGGTTGTTATGGAGATGGCACTGAAAGCAGCTTATTTGTGGGGTGTCTCCCCCACTGATGAACACTTTACTACGTCAGTTGGACCGAGCAGTGAGTTTCCATGTCATTAGCTGCTATTGGGGCTGCTGCCACACTGCAGAAATAATGCAGTTTGACACCACTTTAACTGCCATGGCTCAATGCTATGGAATTCTGGGATGTGTAGTTTTGTGAGACATTTAGCCTTCTCTGTCAGAGAGGTCTGGTGCCACAACAAACTACAAATCCCAGGATTCCATAGCATTGAGCCATGATAGGGCTTGTCTATACAAGGGGGGCAGATACAAACGTCTCTGAAAAAGCAGCCATTCACAATGCTGCAACATGTCTTAACAGTCAAAACAGCCCCCTAAATTCCACATGCCACCACCAAAAAAATATTTTAAAAAAAAATTAAACAGTTTACCATGGTGTGCACATGCAATATTTCATACAAATAGGAAAAGAAAGGGGGGAAAGAGTATAAGATTGCCATTTTATTGACTTATCGGACCCTTACTTAGCCGAAAATCCAACATGGTAGCAGCAGGTGCTTTCCCTGTTTGCTAGCCCCACCCCATGTTCCTCCAGCCAATCAGATTACATTGCCTGTTTGTACCAACATGAATGTGGCTATCCAAACGATCGCACATTCGCATGTCATATGGAGCTTTTAAAAAAAAATCTGGTTGAAGCCCCAGATGCAGGTGGATTTGGCTGTCCCCCTTCTGAATGACACATATTTATGCAAATGTCCATTTGTACAGATGGCCTTCCATGCAACTGCCATTAGGATTATTTTCACCATATAGACAAGCCCATAGTTAAAGCGGTGTCAACCTGCATTATTTTCTTCTGCAGTGTGGCAGCAGTCTGGTAGGGGGAACAGACAATGTAGAACATAATGGTACCCCAAGCAACTGGATGTTCAGTGATAAATCCAGCATCAGCAGCCAGGCTGACTGGAGGATTTTGGAATTTAAAGAAAAGTTAATGTTTCCAAGCAGGGCCCCTGACCTTAAGCTTGCTCCAACAGGCTGTCAAGTACTCAGACACCTTCTCCCAAGCTGATACACAATCAAAGGGAGCTGGGAGTCTTTATTCCTTTAAAAAGCTTTCCGCAGTGGGATCATTGGGAACAACTTTGGTATAGCATATCCTTTTGTTATGCACCTCAGCTAATTCAATGCTCACATGTAAGAGGTTCCATCAAAATTGTGATCCCAGTAGGAGAGAAAGGAATAAAGACTCCCAGCTCCCATATAAACTGGGTCCAATCTAGATTAGAGCCACAGTCCCTGCAATGTGCACTGGAAAAGGGCTGCCCATTGAAACAAATGGGAGGTTTTGGTCCAATGCAAACTGAAGATCACTAGGACCTTCTACAGGGTCTCAGAAGTCTCCTAGATTGGGATGTCAATCTAGATGTCCCACTCTATATCTTCTGTTTACATTAGGGGAAAGATCCCATAGGCGCAAATGGAAATTTTACTCAATATAGATTTCAGTGGCAAGTTATGTTAGTGAGTATGAATATGAGTAACAGTGAATGAATAGTTCAAGAAAGGAGGGATGGTGTGCGCGTGTGTGTGCATCTGTGTGAAGGAAGGGGTAGTGTGTACAGTTGTCCCTCCGTATCCACAGCTTTGGTATCCACGGATTTAAGTATTCATGGTTTGAAAATATTCTTAAAAAATAATAATCCAAAAAGCAAACCTTGATTTTGCTATCTTATATAAGGGACACCATTTTGCTATGTCATTGCATATAATGGGACTTGAGTATTCATGGATTTTGGTATCCACGGTGGGGGGAGGGGAACCAAACCCCAGCAAATATGAAGGGACATCTGTATATGCATAAACAAGAGAGAGATAGTGTTTGACATGGCCATGATAGCTTTTGTTTAGCAATCCCCATGTTTGACTCAGCTGGCACATGTTTCCTGAGGGGAAATCTTATGGAGAGGGAGGATGTTCATGTCTGTCTTACAGGAAGGCCTCTGTTACAAACTCTGCTTCACACTAGAGAAAAAAATATTCAAGAGCCTTTTACTTTGCTAATGTGGGTGTTTCAGACCATGGTAAGGTTCAGATCTTAGGGAGCTGGTTCCTGGGACTAGAGAGAGAGGGCAAGAGGCTGTTAGTCTAACTGGGGCAGAGGCTCATCTACACGAGCCAGGATATGCTGGCTCCCCGCCAATGTACCCCAACTGTGGATCTGGCCTGTTGTTCCTCCGTTACCTTAATGAAAAAGGCCAGAGTCCAGACAGGCACGCTGTCTCATCACTGCACCCCCCCCCATTTCCTAGCTGACTTGGAAGGCAGGAAGGGGGCCCACAACATGTGACCAAGGCTCCCTACATGTGATCAGCCTTTTTACATGTTGCAGGACTCCTTCCTGCCTTCTGGGAGAGCCAGGGAGACCGCACCAGCAGCAAGGGCCGGCGGAAATGGAGTAAACCATGTATTTAAAAAAAAAAAAAAACTTCTATTGGGCTTTCCCCTGCTTTCCCCCAGTCTCATACCAGTATCTGCCCCAAGGGGTGGTGAGGACTACCTGGGAGCAGAACAGAGCAAATTCCCTGTGTCATTAGAACTGTAGGGCTCTGAGATGTTGGCAAGATGGGGTGTTCTGCCCATGTAGACAAGCTCAGAATTGGACAAAATGCAACGGGAAGCCAGGTAACGTTTTCATATGCTACATCCCAGACTGACATGGTTCTGTAGCAGCATTTCCTAACTTGGTTCCCTGTGAGGTCATGGAAGTTATATCCCATCACATGTGGAAGTCTGTGGAAGGAAGGATTCAGTATGGTATGGAAGGATTGCCAGGTTTTCATGGAGGTTTTCATACATCTGCTTAGCATAACAGTGTAAAGAAATGCATTTTCTCTTCGATTTTCTTTATGAAACTTTAAAAAAACTGCTTTTCTCTGTTTTCTTGGAGAAGTGATTATTCGCTTTGCACTTCTGAAAATAGCTGATGTATAATGGTGGAAAGGGGACATTGCACTTCAGTAGTAGCTGATGTACAGTAAAAGAAAAATGGGGATTTCACTACATTTTAGAGAACTATACCTGGGTTTGCTAAGGGGCAACTCTGGCTACAATTCTTTGCAGATACAGATGGCATGAAATAATTTTACCAAAAATAAGAAAGAATGGGAGAGGGAGAGGTGAACGTCTAGGTGGAAAGCATGTCTAAAGGGAAAAGCCTCTCCCTCTCATATATCATTTCTCTATTTCATTATGAAATCTCAGAATAAACCATTTAACTTTAAGGTATTTAGATTTCCTAAGGGGCTGGGTGGGTGATGAAACATCTTTCTTTCCCAGTATCCCTCTGTCAAAAGAAAAAAAATGTTGAAATGAGAATGGAAATAAATTAATGCATCCTAAATTGCAGGCTGACTAACCTGCTCTTAAACTAGATTGAACTGGTGCCAACAGACTTTCCCCCATACTCTTCTTGGACAGTATGGTGAGTATTAGGAAGCTAATTCTTTGTTTAGAAATCACTTTTCAAATGTCCAGTCTAAAACTAAGCATGTTAAACTCTAAAGTAATTCCTACTGAGTTTAATGGTGTTGCATCTCTTTGAGTGTGTTTCAGATTGTAGCCCAAGTATGAAGACTTCTGATTTGCTAAATATTGGGGACTGGGTAGGTTCTGACTAATACTATTTCCACCTGTTGTTGCCACAGCTATCGTATTTTAAACCTGACATGTAGAACAGCAAAAGGCCCAGCTGCTACAGGCAATGATAGACAGAAATTCCAAATCTCCTTTTAAGTGGATTGTGCCATTCACATGCAAGACATGAGAAGTCCTAGTTTGGGCCTTAGATGCAGGGCTACATTTACTGATCACTCAGCACGTCTTGCTTCATCCCTAACCCAAATGATTAGAGATGAGTTTGAAGCCAGTTTGGAGAAGAAGAAAAAAACTTTACCTCAAGCAGCTCTCCTAGTTTAAATAGCTTTGGGAAAACATTCCCCTAATTTTACTTTTGTCCAACAGTTTAAATGATCCTTAATACAAAGGCTTTAGATTGAGACAGGAAGTGGAGAACTGTGGTGGGTCTGGGACCTATTTTCTGTCCCAAAGACCCTCCTGGGCTACATGAACTACCCAAAATATCCCTCCAGAGTTCCAAATCCCAAATTGATATTTTTAATATTAAGCAGAACAGATTATAAGGTGAATTGCTGATCTTGGAAGCTTCCAGGAGAGGCAATTCCAGCCACTTTGGTGTAAAAAAGAAGTTTGGATGTGGAATCTGAAGGGGTCAAGACTGCAGAAAAACCCTTGGGGGGTCAGATGTGGGTCAAGGGCTGTACTTTGCTCATGCCTGGATTAAAACAAGGTGTAAATGTACTTGATTAAACATATAGAACTCTGCCTTCAAAACAGCCAGACACACATTACATCTGTCAAAAGCAAAATTTGATAATATTTGAGGTTCAGAACTTAAATTTTGCATTCTGAAACTGCCAAATATTTTTTTAAAAATGCGAGATGTCACAAACATTTCAAAGTTATGGAAAAAATGTTGCTTTGGCTTGTGTGTGTACATGCCTTTAAGTTGCTTGTCAACTTATGTTGACCCCATAAACTTCATAGGGTTCTTGTTAGACAAGGAATACTCAGAGAGGGTTTTACCAGTTCCTTCCTCTGAAATATAGCCAACAGCAATGGTTCTTAACCTATGGTCTGGAACCGACCCCAGGGGGCCACAATGTCCTTACAGGAGGTCTGTGAAGGCTTGAAGGCTGCTCCAACCACCTCCTCCCTCCAGTGGAGTAGCCACATGGCAGAAGCCAAGGCAAAGGCTGGCTGGCTGGCTTAACCTGTGCATTGCCATTCAACCCACTCCAGCCACAAACTTGCAGAAAGAAGCAGGAGAAAATTCTTCCCTCCCAACTTCAGTGCCTCTGAGGTTTAATGGATGGTGCAACTATATTATTATTATCAGGTATTGCTGTTGTTTTAAATATTGAGTTAAGTCTTGGGGGTCCACAGCAACAAAAGATATCTGAAGGGGGTCTCTGGTAAAGAAAAGTTTAACAGCCACTGGTATTTGTTGGTGGTCTCCCATCCAAGTATTAACTAGTGCTGACGCTGCTTAGCTTTCAAAATCAAGCAGGATCTGGTGCCTTTAGGGTATTTAGGCCCTTGTTTTGGCTTATGTAGGAGGTAACTGATTAAAGCAAGCAGGGGTTCTGTCACTACAGCACTATAGCTGTGAGAGATGCTGCTACTGCCAGCAGTAGAACAGTAACAGTTCTCTATTCTTTATCTCTATCTAATGAACAGTTCTCAGTATGATCTACCCATGTGTATTTTCTGTTGTGTAATGGAAAACACCTCATTAAGTACTGCATAAAACAGATGCCCTATGGGATAAATGCATTAAGCCTTTATACTTCACAATTATACTTCCACCTTCTGATGTGTGTTCACCTGTGGCATTTTGGCAGTATGCTGACAGCATTTCCTTTAGACTGATTCTCTAGAAGTGGTTAACAGTCTGGATCATCTCCTGAAAGCTAGTCCTATGTTGTACAGTTCACCTTTGCTTTCCCCTACTTGGAGTCAGTTTTTATAAATGCAAAAAATCATGGGTAGCGGAAACCTACTTCAGACAAAACAAGTGTTACAGAGAGAGCCAAAGAAAGCAAGAAAATATAATACCATTATAATACAGGTTGAAAGTATATGAACGCATGTAAAAACAGTCATCCTTCAGCTTTCATCAAAACTCTGCTATGTTGTTCTCTGAGCATTAAAAGGCATTGTCTACAACAGCGGTGGGGGAAGTGTGGCCCATGGACCGCATGTGGCCCTAGAGTGGTTTTGTGGCCCCTAGCTCTCCCCCCCCGGTTCAAATCCCCCCCCAGCAATTTTAGGCTCACAAGAAACAACCATTTCTCTAACAGGAAGTGATCTGGAAGTTGACTACTGACTTACTTCCTGATGTAAAAAAAGGACTCTCCCAGAAGGCAGTTAAGATCTTGGTAAAAATGCCCCCATGCCACCTAAAGGGCATTTGAGAGCAAAAATGGATTTATTTATTTTTGCAGGGGGTGCAGTAGTAGTAGGTGTGCCTCTCCAAGGTCGCCTGGAGTGGCATTGCAGTCACCTAACTCCCAACAGTTGCCTACCCCAATCTACAACATTAACAATTATACACAGCATTCCAAGGACTTTTGAACTATTGAACTTCTGTTTTCAAGCTTTCCCTTCAGCTAGATACTTTTTCCTTTTCTTACAAGTATCTATGTAACTATGCAAAATGTTCTCAGATGTATATTTATTTATTTAATTAATATGCTGCCTTTTTCCTGGAGTGGGACCCCAAGGCGGCTCACAAAAGAAATAATTTAAAACTGAACAATATGATTCTTAAAATAATTAAAATCATCTAATTTAAAACAGTATAATATTATTTAAAAGGATCCAAAAATTTAAAAAATAAACAATAAGAAACCTCCCTGAGAGCAATTACGTATTAAAAGCCTGCTTAAACGAAAACAGCTTTGCCTGCCAGTGAAAGGAAAGCAAGGAGGGGGGCAGCTTAGTCTTCCTTGGGTGGTAGCAGCCACTGCGAAGGCTCTTTTGTGTCCTCACCTAGCAAGCCTGTGATGGTGGGAGGACTGAGAAAAAGCCTTCCTCTGATGATCTAAGGAGTCTGGCAGATGTACTGTTGTGAGTCCAGAATACTGACCTATCTCTAGGAATGTCTGATTTAGAGGAGAAATCCCACAATCCTTCTTAATGCATTCCACTGAATCTGAAACCATTCTAGTATCGTGAACCTACCTGGAGGAAGAGTTTCATATTCTATGTGGTCTTATCACATGCTGTTGGTTTAAGATTAGACACAAAAAAGAAAGGGACCAGAATTCTACAAAATAGCAATACCAATAGCATTGGTATTTATATACCACTTATCAGTGCCAAAGCATTCCTTAAGCAGTTTACAATGTTTTTAGCTAATTGCTCCCAACAAACTGGGTACTAATTTTACCAACCTATGGAAGGATAGAAGGCTGACTCAGCCACGGAGCCCTCTGGGATCCAACTCATAATGTTGTGGCTTGCCATGCTGGCATTTAACCACTGTGGCACCAGGGCTCCCTCAAGTTAAGTTAAAGTTAAATTGCAGGAGAAGCTTGGCAAACTACAAACTTAGGGGTTGTCTATATGGCAAAAATACTCCTCATAGAATTAGAAGAGAATACAATTTGTCTTAATGAGATTCTGCATCAAACCGCCGTATTCAGAAGGGGGGACACACCAAATACTCCATGGGAAAAGCCTTTACGCTTTTCCCGTATAAAACTCTGAAGGAAATGTGCATTCCCATTTGTTGGGACAACCAATTTGCTTTGCGGCACATTTCTGATAAGAGTGGAAGTGGAAAGCTGATTGGTCGGACATGCTTGCTTGCTGGCAAGGCAAGTGCCCCAAACCACCATATTGGATTTTCACCATAACAATCACGTGCTGAGGTAATGAAACAGCCTTTCCCCCTTTTTTTTCTATTTATTTAAGTGGAATATCACACTTCCACACCTTGGATATGCTTTTTAAAAAATACTGTTCAGCAACAGCAACTGGTGACAATAAAAATGTGAATAATACACTCATGCCCATCATCTTGATTCGCAGGCATGCCCGTTCGAACAACAAGCGTGGATAACTTTGCATGCCTGTGGATAACTTTGCAGACAAATGAAAGGTCCTGCAAATTGGCATTAGTGCACATCAATCCACATTTTATAGCCTTGTATAGACAACCGCTTAAATGCCTTAAGACTTGATCCCTCTTTGGATATTAATTTGTGAATTAAGAACTTGGGAGGCAGCAAGGCTGCCCACAGTGTTTTCTCCCATCACTGCATCTGTGCTAGCCCCGCCCTCCTTACATCAGGGGAAAGAGTCTGGCCCTTGGAAAAGTTACATTTTGGACTCCAGTTCCCAGACAGTATAGCTGCAGCAGCTAAGAATTCTGGGATTTGTAATAAAAAGTAACCTTCCAAGCTCTGAAATGTGTAGGTATGTGGAGCCCATGGAGTAGAGCCCCACATGACTACAGAACCACATCATGGGTGGGAATAGAGTCATATATACATACATACAAAGAGTGACAGCTGGTGACTCCTATATGAATCCACTTCAGGTTTTAGTCTCAACTCTAAAGGGGCTATATAAGACATTGACCTTATTCTGGGGGTGGAGTTAAGCACTTTGGATATCTCCTTTAAAGATTGTAAGGAAACCTGGAGCAGATTCACTGGCTTCCTTCTATAGACATTCCCATACAATATGCAGAATGTGGCACTGAGAAGCTAGTAGAGAGGGCATGCTCAGTGGGCACAGACTCACTCTCCCCTCCATGCAATTCTTAATTGTGTGGAATGAATGCCAAATAATCTCCATATTTGTACAGAAACAGGCTGAGAAAACTGTCCAGAACCCTGTGCTGAAAGCAGAAGGAGAGGCAAGACACTGCTCAAGACATGAGGTCTTTGATTCACAACAGACATCTTTCCAAGGATTAAAAAAAACCTTTTAAATATCTTTTTTAAAAAAATTAGAGCTGCTTTAGTTAATCTTACTGGTGTATAGTACCATTTTTGAGTGGTTTTTATGTAGTTTTCGTTTAAGCTCTGGCATGCAGTGAATGTCATGGATCTCCGCCTTGCTTTTTCCCAGTCTTCTATGTCCAAAGGGTGACCTAAGTCTTGAGCCCATCACAACATGTAATCTTTGACGTATTCTTGCTCAAGTTTTCTAGCTAGCAGCACTTTATATAATTTTGATAACAACTTCTTCTGATTCTCAGCCCAAAACAACTTATCCATCTCATAAGGAGGTTTAAGGATTAGAATTCTGTAAAATATCCAGGAAATAGTAAGATGTGTGTGTGTGTCTGTGTCTGTGTATGTATACTCATGTATGTTAAAATGTGAAAATAAGGAAGGTTGATGAATTTAGTGGATATCTAAATTGCATTGTAAAGGACTTGTAATCATTTGTCAATCTTTGAATAAATAAATAATAATAATAATAATAAAAATATTAGGGCTGGGCTAAATGTCTGGCCCAGCTGAAGTTATCCACACTCAGAGGGTGTGTGAAAACCCTACTAAAGATAGGGAGATAAGGCCAGTCTCTGGGAAGGTGGTGCTCTCTAGTGGAAGGAGGGGGCTTGCTAATGTTTGGCGGAGAGTTACACAATTTTTCTTCATTATAAGCAGTAGCAATGAAATACACCTTGCAGTCCCACTGATTCTAAGGCAAACTTTGAAAATGAGACACCAGATGACTGTGTAGTGGTCATTCCCACAAGTCAATTCTGCCCCCAGCCCCTGCCAGCCTTTTTTATGTGCACCATAAAACAGAAGGGCTCCCAGCTGCATTTCTTTGCCACAGCAAAGTGGGTTTGCCACAGCAAAGTGGATTTCAGACTGATGCACATAGAACTCGCAAGAGTTACTACAACTCTCAGGACCCTAACCAGAATGGTCCAGAGGATTCTATGTAAATCCAAAAAGTTACTTTTCCAACCTCTTAGCATACACCTTGCCTTTTTAAAATGAAGGATGGGAAGGAGGGGAATAAAAGTAGCACCCATCTGCTTCATAATCTAGTACAGGAAGCCCTGCTTATTTGATGGGTTAGGAACCGGATGGCGGTCAGAAAATGGAATTGGTTTAAAAGTGGAACCCAGATATTATTATTTTTTAGCTTGCAAACGCATTTTGGCCATCAAAACATGTAAATAACACACTCTGTATCACTTTTGAATACATGCAAAAACTAAATTAACACACTAAATATCTTAAAAAGTGTGTGCAAGCAGTTCCAAGTGAGCCTTGTAGGCAAGAAGAACTGACAAAAGAGTGGAACCCCTGTAAAATTTGTCTGTAATTTGCAAACCTTGAAAGAGCAAGACATCACAAAGCAAGGCGTCACAAAGTGGTGGAAGCCTGTATTATTAATACACACTCACATCTGAAAGTACCCTGAAGTTCCCCTATTCCTTCTGCCAATACCTTCACTGAGAAATGAAGAGGAGGTAAGGACAAGTTTAAATGTAAGAGAAAAGCAGCTTGGACTAGACAAAACTCCTGCCATATCCAGGATTCTGTATCCCCTAATGGTTAAGCAGATGCCTATGAGCTGGAACATGAGGACACTTGACCTTGCTGTTTCCTAGCCACTAGTATTCAGAGATATACTGAACATAGCACGTAGCCCTCACGACTAGTGGCCTTATTATTCTCCACAATTTTGTCTAATCCCATTTTAAAGCTGGCCAAGTTGATGGCTGTCATTACATCTTAGTAAACTTACATAATTTAACTCTCTCAGGATCAGGCACACCCTGACCTACCACACCACTGTGTTGTTGTGAACGCAAAGTGAACAGATGAGGGGGAACCATGCATGCCACATTCAGCTCACCAGAAGAAAGGGGGAATATAAATTTAACAGACAAGGAAACTTGGAACTGTGTGAAGAAATGCTACTTTTTGTCAGTCCTGAATCTCCCATCATTCAGTTTCATTGGATCCCTGGATTCCAGTATTATGAGAGGCGGGGGGGGGGGATTCCCTCCACGTGTTGCATAACTTTATAAACCTTTATTGTACTACCCATGCCCTTACTTGCCCCCTGAGAAATACTGTACATATATGATTCAGTTATTAATTATTTGTTTCCAACTGTTTCACTTTACACAACATAGCTGCAAAGCTAGCAGAGTACACTGAGAAATTCACACAGATGGAGAAGAAGGGATTCCTTCCCCCCCCCCACCCTTGTAGGATGGGTAAACTACAGCTGGGAGAGGAGATTTTTTGGTTAATAACAATAGCAGAAGGGGGAAAGGTTCAGGGCTCCTTTTCCATCCAACCAGTTCACATCCACGGATTCTTTTTTTTTCATATTTAATTTTTATTTTATTCAGTTCCGTTCTCGAAATACATCTTTCTTGAATATATCGCTTATACATTAAGTTTTAATTATAACTCTTATTTCTAATATTACATAACCACATATTAATAACCTTGATTACTTTCTTTGCATTTTACACATTAAATGCAGTGACCAAATAGCCAACAGTGATTGACTTCCTGTGAGTTGATGCTTTTGAAATCAACTTCTAGCTTATTCCTCTCTTCTTACTACTTCATATGGTATTAAACTATTATAAATTAACAATCTCACAGTATTCTCATCCATGGATTCTTTTTTAAAAATCCATAAAGCAAACCTTGCTGTTTGCCATTTTCTATAAGGGACACCATTTTACTGTGCTATTGTATATAATGGGACTTGAGCATCCCCGGATTTTGGTATCCATGAGGGGTCCTGGAATCAAACCCTAGTGGATACAAGGGCCTGCTATACTTCTACCACCACCACCATCACTGCATTGTTAAAAAAAAAATGGCAATAAATTACAGATAACTAATCACCATATGACCAACTTGTACAGAGGAGGGCCAAGTATATGTTTATTACTGGTAACTTATTTTAGCACATATCGAATCACAACCGCTTTGTCTGATTCATTTTTCTTATACACAGATAAGAGAATGTGAATTCACCACAATGTGGAGTGTGGTATGAGTGTGTTCTGCATCTCAGACGCACAAGACAACAAACAATGAACGCAATTACATTCATCTACATCAGTAACAAAGCTAGCCAGCTGACTGCTTTTCCTGCTCCTGTCTTCTTACCTGATAGCATGTTATCTGTTTTCAGTGAAGGAAACTTCAAAGTCATTTCATGTTTGTGCCTGTGAATCATCAGATGATCTTCTGTCGGAAAACGCTGTTGGGCAAATCCAGAAGGGAAAAAAGGAATCATTTCTGAAATATAATTTATGGTCAATGAGCATGATTTCTTAATTTTTTAAAACTGTTCCAGCCATTATGATGACGTGGAAGCAATGTAGAGATGGGTGGAATGTAATGATACAAGTAAGTAAGAGTAAAAAGAATCAGGGAACGTATTTTTCTATAATGATAGTGATAAAGAGACATGGAAGAGCATTGCTCTAGTTATTTTTGTTGTGGTGGATGGCGTTTCCATTTTTGCCTCTGTACATTTCTGGAAATACAAATGTGTGCACATATAATCACATATAGATATCATTCTATATTCTGTGAAGTTCTCTTGAATGGTTGGTAAATATAGTCCAGTGTATTTTGAAATCTTTCTTCTTAAAAAACTTCCAGAACACGGCCTCACAGCCTGGAAAAAAACCCACAGAAAACCTATAATATAATATTCTCAATAATTACGTTGGATCAGATATTTTATTCCATACTAACTAATCTGAGTAACAGTCCTGGAATGAAATATTAAGCACAGATGTGTGGATCTACTGTTATGGTACACTAAAGAGCAAAGATTCAAAAAGTTACTTCATATGACGACAACTGGCCATGAGAGCTGGGAGAGTCTAGGTTTTCTTGGCAAAAAGCAACTTTTCCAACAAAGCAATACCAGGTGGACAACAGAAGAGATCCACTAGTGAGCCACTACAAGATCCAGAGCCCTGCCAGAATGCAAGCAGCCAGAGTGATGAAGTAGGAGGTAGTTTCCTACATGGGTTTCTTTTCCCACCCTCATCACATCTTTTTAACATTTCTCCCCTCACGGAATCAATAGAGTTGGAAGAGCCACAATCAGCCAGAAACCAGCACACATAAGGGGTCTGATCCTGGGGACTTATGACACAACAGAGGGTTGTGGATCAAACTGATCCAAAGGCACCTCACTCCCTATACCATCCCCATCCATTTCATCTCTCTGTGCTCTATGATTTAAGTGGCAAAATCCAGAATGGACCATTTCACTCCGGTGTGCATGTCACTTACAGTGCCCAGTTTGACAAGATCATTTAAAAAACACAGTATATGAGATGACAATTAAATGCAGTGGAAGTTCTATCAATGGTGGCTTCTTCACACATCCACAATAGTCATCGAATAACGAATACACATGTGTGAACCAATTCTCAGACAGGATGTTAACCCACTGACTCTGGAACACAGAACCATTTTTATACTGTGTCAGATTGTTTGTCCATCTAGCCTAGTGTTATTTCCTGAGGGCTGACAGTTCTCCATAGTCGCAGGAAGAGGTATTTCCCAGATTACTACCCAATCTTGTTTTTAAACTGGAGATGCTATGATTTGAAGTTTGAATCTTTTATCCCTCAAATAAGTGTCCATAACTAAGTCCCACAGGTCTTAAAATATGCAAGCAGTTGTGATGTAAGGGTTCTCCTCCAGTTTAAGATACTTCTGAAAAACTAACATAGTGAAACTTTTTTATATAAAACAAAAAAAAAATACATCAATGGTTTTAACCTGGTTTTGAATGTCAGGAGTTAGCAGAAAAATGCAAGAAACAGAGCTTAGAAATGTTACTTTTTTGGACTAGGATTCCCAGAATCCCTCTGCCAGCTAGCAGCTAGATTGGCTGAGGGTTTCTGAGATTTGTACTACAAAAAGTAGCTTTTTCAGACTCTGGCTAGGAAAAAAAATCCAGCGCCATTAAACTGAACAATTGTATATGTCTCTTCAGTGAAATGAAACAGTGATAGGGTTTGGGAGTAAGGAGAAAGTTTTTTTTAAAAAAAATTATAATAAAATGATAAATTATTATCAGATACTTGTTAATTAACCAGTAGATATTATGCTACAGCTAGACTTGGTTTACATTCCTGGTGATTCAACTCACCTGTGAGCAGCCTGGGGCACTGCAGACAAAAGGCCTCTCCTGCTCCAAATTCATCTTTGGTTCCTCATAAATCTGTATGTTAAAAGGAAAGGGAGGGGGAAGGAATCCATAAATATACAGTCACCCATAATGTCATGAAATATGGAAAACATAGGCCAGCTTTTCCCCACCTGATGCCCTTTAGACATACTGAAAAATGCTGGCTGGGGATGATGGGAGCTGTGGTAAAACACATTAGGAGAGGCATTCACTGAAGGGCTATATAACCTTTCCTGAAACATAAACACATAAAACTTTGCCCCTTCCCTTTCATTAATTCTTAAAAGTGCTAAAATCAGACTTCCTTCTGGCTGTTCCTAATGTCCTTCCAGAGCAAATGGACTATGCACACTTAAAAAGAAGACAAAATTAGCCTGTCAGAAGAAATTCATTTTGGAGAGGATGCACTCTCAGTGTTGCTCTTAGATAACATCACCTGTGCTGTTCAGAAATGTCATGAATCAATTTAACCTTTTGCATTTTCTAGTGAGTATACTATATACTCACAGCCATATACTTTAAGCTGTTTTTAAAGTACTGAGATATCTGTTTGGAACACTTATTATTGTTCTTGTTTTTTATTTTTATTTATTTATCATTTTCATATGTGATACAGCATTGAGGCCATAATATTGAGAACACAGCTGCACTGGGCAGGGCATGTTTCTAGGATGGAGGACCATCGCAAGTCTTGAAGAGAAATGACAATGCAGAAAGAATCACAACCCGGAAACATCATCCAGGAGACCTTCTGTTGTGCTTTCTGCAACCGGACTTGTTTATCTCGGATTGGCCTTTTTAGTCATCAGCGCGCTTGCAGAAAGCGCGGGATGAGTCCTTCCTGAATCTTCATTTGCGAAGAAAAGCCAGACAGAGATATATAATGGGACTTCAGCATCCACAGATTTTAGTATCCATGGGGTGGGGGTGGTCCTGGAACCAAACCCCATGAATACTGAAGGCCCACTGTATCACTAGTAGGGATCCTCAAAAGCTTAAGAACCACAAATCCTCAAAAGCTTAAGAACCACTGTTTTAGACTTTTCAGGACTCCCACTGGGGGAATGGAAAGGCCATGATACTGAGAAGGGCATGTTTCTAGGATGGAGGACCATCACCTCCCAAAAATAATACTCTATGGTGAATTCGCCATGGGTCAACGTAAGAGGGGTGCTCCAAAAAAGCAATACAAGGACTCCCTGAAACAACATCTCAGGCTCGGCCAAACTGATCACCAACAATGGTCCACCCTGGCCTCACATTGGGAGGCATGGAGACGCACCATCCACAATGCTGCAGCCTTATTTGAGAACTCACGCCGAACAAGTCTTTAAGAGAACGACAACGCAGAAAGAATCACAACCCGGAAACATCACCCAAGGAGAGCTTCTGCTGTGCTTTCTGCAACCGGACTTGTTTATCTCAGATTGGCCTTTTTAGTTATCAGCGTGCTTGCAAAAAGTGCGGATGAGTCCTTCCTGAATCTTTGTTTGTGAAGGAAAGCCAGGAAAAAAACCCCATAACATACATTTTTCTGGGCAGTCAGTTTAAAAAACTAAAAGTAACTTTTCAATTAATAAAAAAAAACAGTTGTTTGATCCAGAAGATAAAAACAAAAATCAGAGACTGGCAATAACTTTATTATTAGAATCACTCAAGGGTTACAAAACACATTATCACCAGTGTTACAAAAGCTGTAATATTTTAGTGGTCCCATGGAAAGGTATTATCCATCCCCAGTTTTGTTTTTTAAGAAAACTGTCAGGCAACACTAAATAAAAAGAAACAAGAGAAATTAGTTTGAGACAGAGGTTAATTTGGGCTCTGTAAATTAAAGTATCTTGTGGTGCTGTGGCTCTCTTTCATTCTCTGGAGCTCTGAACTGCAGTCCATTTGCCTGTCTGTTGGAGCATTTAAATTGTGGGTCTACCTAGATTAAATCTGTATATTTGCAAATAAGTTCAAATATTATGAAGTGACCACCTTCCCAAGAAAACCAAACAGGGGGAAGAACTTTGCATCTGAAAATATGAATTGATCAAGTTAAGAGAGAAAAAAATGTTTTAAAAAATCAACCTGATGCCTGTGACTTTCTCAGAGCACATTCTTCGTGGGAATCAGGCTGAGCTTGGAAAAGTTACCTTTTTGGACTACAACTGTAACCTCTCCCAGTTTCGTGGAGCTGTTGTACAATCAAGTAGCTTTTTATGCTCTAGATTCATAATGATAATTGAGACACTATGTGTCTATCCCAGCCCATCCCTCTATGTACAAAATATCCTGAGTGTCAGAAAATTCACCATTGTGCTCCAAAACCACAACATCAGACAGAAAAACCTGTGGACTGTGCAAAATATTCAGTTTTATGCATTAAAAACTTAGAACATAGAAACATGGCCCCCACATCCTGAAGCGGGCCCCAGGGCCAGGATCTTTTGCGGGCCCCTTATCTACTGCTAAGATTAAGGGCAGTGAGATGCTCTACAGGGTTCAAGATAAGAATTAAAATAAGTCAGTTTAAATGATGACACCAAAGTAATATTTATATTTACTTTTTAAAAAAACAAAATGGATTTGCATAATAAGAACTTACAATAATATCATACCATGCTCCCTTCGTAATCCTGGGCACGCTGGCCCCGAGGCTAAAGCCGGTCAGCCTCCCTTGTGGGGGCCATGCATAGAAATATCAAGGAAATAGAAAGCTATTAATGTATTTCTCACCATCCATCAGCCAATAACAACACCTTTTATTTTGTCATCAAATGAGGAAGAGAACATTATAAAATTATGCAATGAAAATGCCATAGTCTAGCTTGTAAACGTCTCGGAGTTTGCATGAGATCTAGTTTTGACCATCCAATGGTATGAGTAAACTTGCTCCCGGGTTGCAGGACCAGCTTCAAATATTTTGCTGGCTGAAATGGTGTAACAAACCGTGTTTCCTCCCTTCTAAATCAAGCTACATAATACCAGAGGCCAATCACATTATTTTGGCAATGGAGGCTTAGAAACATCACAAAACCCTGGGAGTAAAAAGTATAATAATAAATTAAATACAAACACAAATAAATACAAAACACCACAAATTAGCTGTCTGAGGCAGCTGTCTCACTCTGCCAAATTACAATGCTAATCCTGTGGTGCCTGATTTTGGAAGCCAAACAGAGTGGGGCTTGATTACTGTTTGGATGGAAGACCATAAGGGAGTTCCAGAGATCTTCTGGTTAGGCTAAGAGAGAATTCTGCCTAAAATCCTGGAGAGGTATTATCAGTCACAGCTGACAATACTGCGCTAGCTGAACCTGGTAGCCTGACACAGCATAAGGAACATCCATACTTTCTATGGGCTCGTTTACACAACAAAAAAAGCCTGAGAAGAATTCATGTTGATCCCTGGTAGTTCACACACATCATAAGCTATTCAGAGGAAGGGGTAGCAAAAAGCCCATTTAACCCATGACATTCCACCCCTCTATTTTTCAGGACCTTCTTAGGAAAGTCTGAGACCCATGCCGTTGGTTGTCTGAACAATCAGGAACCATCCCGGGACATGGGCTGAATATTGATTGGTTGGACTTTGGAGGGGGTGAGCTTGCAAAGGAAGCCTTGCAATCCTAGGGATGTAAAACCCTAGATGTCCCTGTGTGCGGGGAAAGAGGCGCACCCGTGGTGTTAGTAGGGACATGGGATGCCACCCTATGCATAGGGGAAGGGGAAGCCCCATCGAGCTGCATGGCTGCAAGGGCAGGAGGCAGTAGCCCCTTGGGGCAGGGGAGGGGGGTTCTCTTTAGAGGTGATCGTAGCTGTGGCCGGCAAGGGTGGGGGTGGTTCTCCCAGTCTGACCATTCCAAAAATGGTGGATCCAGAACTACCAGGCTTCCCTTGCAAGCCTGTTCCCCTCCAAAGTCTGACCAATCAAAATACTGCTCTGCTGTGTGCCCCTATCCCGGGATGGAGGTACTCAGAAAAAGAAATAAAAAAAAATGAGACTTATGCTACTGTGACAAATGGTGTAAACAATAAGAGACGAACTCGAGATTAAGATATCTTGCTTCTCCCCAGGATAAAAACTGTCGTGTAACTGAGCCCTATGTTCCAATGTAATTTTGCTTGAAATAATTTAATCCAGGCCTTTTTTCTTTCTTTCAGGGAGATAAAGTCTGGAGCCTCAAATAGTTTCGAAGAGGCATATGTAGCCCACAGTCTGCACTTCCTCCTTGCCCCTCTGTTAGGAGAATATCATGATTATATTAATATTGCATACCTTCCAAATATCCTGTTTAGGCATGAACTGATCCAATTAATCATCTGTCATTCTACTTTGTCTGATGCTTTTAAAATGTCCCAGTTTCTCTCCCCACCTTCCACTTTTCCTCTTTGTCCTAAGCTTACTTCAGTTGTTGCAAACTGAGTTCAAAGGGCAAAAGTAGTCTGCACTCAACTCACAGAAGTGGGAGAGGAAATGAAGGGTAGAAACTTGCCCTTCCCAGTTGATTTGGGCAAAAGAAACTGCTGTAGCCTCTCCTAGCTTCTCTGTTCTTCCTCATAACTTTCGCCATCTTGAGTTACTTGACCACACATGTCCCAGTTTTCATCTGTGAAATGTTGGAGGGCATTATATGTATACTAGCTGTACCCAGCATAACATATGCCGTTATAGTAGATTTGAAAGGTTTACACAGTTCAGCTACACACTATTATTTTAGGAACAAATATTGCATTGTTTTACATGTGGGTGGTGATTGGCTGAGGGAGTGAGGGGAGTGAGGGCATTGGTTGGATAAGTGGCCAATCAGCACACTGGGAAAGGAAACATGCCTGTGTGTGTATATATATAATTTCACTAATGAAAATATAACATGGATATCCATCACATCATGATGGTAATATTTTATCTAGCAGATAAGAAAACTTCAGACAAGGACTTTTTATATTCTAAGAAAGTTTAAACATGCTTTGTATTAGTGAAAGTCCATAAGAAACTTACAGTTTACATTTATCAGGAGAGGGCAACCACACGGTCTTGCTTACATGCTTCAAATCTGGACCAAGGAGTAAGCATCAAAAAATGAAAGTCCCACGCTGTTTCAACACAGGATTTTGTCACTTCAATGACACCACCTAAGTAAGAGGGAAATGGTGGTGAGAAAAGCTTTCTATGCCACAAATAACTGTTTTGATCAAAAGGTGCATTATTAAGTTGCACCCAGTAGAGGAATATTCATACTAGAGCTAATATTGGAAAATATGACTGACTATTTTGGGTCAAGTCAGAGCTGGGCAAAGTTTCCTTGTTTACTATAACTCCCATAATCCCCCAGCCAGCATGGCCAGTGCTTATGCTCTTTTATAGCAATAGTAATTTTAGCAATAGCATTTATACTTCTATACCGCTTATCAGTGAAAAGCACTCTCTAAGTGGTTTACAATGTGTTAGCTAATTTGCCCCCAGCAAGCTGGGTATTCATTTTACTAACCTGTGAAAGGATGGAAGGTTGAGTGAACCTAGGTCTTGTCTATACAGTCAAAATAATCCAAACAGCATGTGAACATACCGCTATCCATTCATACAGACATGCACATAAATATGTGTCATTTGGAAGGGGAGCCAAATCCACCAGAAAGTCCATGTGCATTGTATCCGGGGCTTTATCCGGATTTTTAAAAAAGCTCCGTACAAAATGCAAGTGATATGTGATTGTTTGAACACTTACATTCACACAGATATGAACAGGCAGCGTAATCTGATTGGCTGGATGAATATGGGGGCGGGGCTAGCAAACAGGGAAAGCGACTGCAGCTGCCATGTTTAATTTTCGGCTAAGTGAGGATCCGGTAAGTTGATAAAACAGTGATCTTATACTCTTTTTTTCTTTCTTTTTTGTAAATGAGAACTATCGCTTGTGCGCACCATGGAAAGCTATTTTTTAAATTTTTTAATTGATTTTAATTAAAATCAGTAGCAGATTTAAAATCGTAAGTAAATCACTCACAGCTGCCATCTTGGCTAGGGGGTCATGAGGAGTTTAGGGGGGGCTCTTTTGACCATGAAGACAGGTCACATTGTTGTGAATGCCTGCTTTGTTGGACTTGTTCGTATTCCCACCCCCCACCTTGTATATGTGGGCCTAGAGCCCTGTACAAGGATTGAACCCACAACATTGTGGCTGCAGTACCGGCATTTAACGACTGTGCCATGAGGGCTCCCCTTTTGGGCTTTGGAGAGATGTAGTCCAAGAACACTTTTCCTGCTCTGGCAAACTGATACTTTAAAAAAAACTCCAGAAGAGTACAATTGAATATATGACACTGATAACGAAGGAAGCTAATAGGTTGTCAGTGAAACACGCAGGGCTTGTCTACATGGGCAAATTGCCTGGTCTTGACCCCACTTGGAGCTCTTGCCCTGTTTCACCCCCAGGCAGTTCCCACGACCCCTGGGGCAAAGACGATGCTAAGATGGGGGTGTTTTAGGGCCCGATAAAAGGTTTTAAAATACCTATTTAAATGTGTTCTAGCCAAAATAAAATGGATTGGGTCCCACATTACCGCAGTAGCCCATTCCGGCACTCTGGCCCATTTTTGTAGCTACTGGCTGACTCGCTCTTCCAGATCCAGGAAAAGAGCCCGCACTATGTAACCAAGGCTGGTCACATGCAGGGGGCCTTGCTCATTTGCTGCAGGCTTCCTGCCTAGATCTGGAAAGTGAGATGCTGGCGGCAGTGATGGCTGCAGGGACTAGCTGCCTGATTCGTCCAAGTAATGGGGAAGGAACAGGTTTGATTCGTGGGCAGGATACGCCAGTGTGGAAACAGTGTATCCTGGCCCCTATAAATGAGCCCACAGTTGGCTTAATTTTTCTGAAACATATGAAGCAACCTTAGCTTTCTTTTGCTTGTGAAGTTTTAACAAGAAATACAATTCTCAAAGTAATTATGGCTTGCCAAAAATTAAGCACAGAACAAAAAGAACCTGAGGGCTCGTTTACACGGCAGGTTTTATTGCGTTAAGTTGCGCTTTAGCGCTTTCCTGCATCAGTGGTAGGTAGTTTACACAGCTATATTTTGTGGCTCTTTGATTTTTTCCGCTTTGAGATTCACACAGCCAAATGTGCTGGGGGCATGGCCAAGCATTGGAGAGGAGACAAAGGAATGCCATAGGAATGTCTGCCCTGGCATCAACTCTGTGTGCTTAACAGCGTAGAGGCAGTCACTCTTTGCCTCTTCCCCCCCCCCAGCTCCCTGCCCACAAATCAAATGGAAGGTTTTTTCTCCTTGCTTAACAGCATTTTCTAGCCAAATAAACAGACTATCAAAATAGTAGTGCAGCTCTGCTGCAGGCCTTAGTGAAATGGTTTCTCTCCCTCCCCCAAGCACAGGATCACAGCTGACAAGACGAGCTTTGCATACTTGCAAAATAGCAGAGAGGAGGAGAAGGAATGCTCCCTGACTGAAAATTGTTGGGAATCCTTTTTGTTTGCAAACTGGCTTGCAAAATAGCAGAAAGGATTTTTCAAAGTTTCCTCTAATCGCTACTGACTCTCCCTCCCTCACTCCCCCTCTTTTAAGCCCACCCCTGCATCATAGCAACCAATCACAGTGCAGCTCTGCTGTAGCCCTTAGCGGAATGGTTGTTTACACCGCCAATAATGCGCTACATTGCAAATATACCGGCAAAAGTAGCGACATCCCTTGCCACGCTATATTTGGGTGTTTTACCTTCCCCCCTTCTGAATGAGGCCATGCTGTGCCTCGACCCGTGTGAACTATGAGCTATCTTTGCGGTATATTTAGAGGAATATTTGCCCGTGTAAATGCACCCTGAGAGTTTTTTTTTGCTTTTAAAGCTGAATGTGAGAGAAACACACACACACATACACACACACACAATTTTCTTGGGTATTTTGCCTTTCCCAGTACACTGATTGGCTGCTCAGGAAACACACCCAACCAATCACCACCCAAATGCAAATTCCCTCTCCACCTCACAATCCGCTCCTGCCACTCAGTCTGTGGCCCAGATTCCTGCCACTTGATCTGTGGCCCTATTGGGACCCAGACAGTCAACTAGCAATGGCAGCAGGACACCACTGCTGCCACTGCAAAGGGATCCAGACAGTCAACTGGGGACAATAGCGGGATGCCACTGGTGCCACTGCAATGGGACCCACGCAATCAACTGGCGGCGGCGGCAGGGCAACAAAGCGAGTCACCCTCAACAATTCCAGGAAAAGTGTGGAACACTGAGAAGGGGGAGGAAGAATTTAAATACACAGGCATATCTTACAGGGTTGTTGTGAAGCCTACTGGGCATTTTTTGTGGAGTTTTTTTTTTTAATGGCATATGGTACGCTGGGTCCAGCTAGTACTGGCAGATTTCTCCTGTTAGCCCCATAGCTTTGAGTGATTAACTATTAACATTCTGGGTTTGAAGCCCTGTGTATTCAACCACTTTGATTTTAGGGTTATCATGTCTTTTGGAAGAGGGTGGGTTTCAGGCTTCTTGTTTTGCATAACTGCAATTTAAATGACAGCAGGTACAACAAAGGAAAATGATTCATTTTATTCTTGCATGCAAGAACAGGTACTTTTCATGTATTTTCTGCCTGTTGGTGAAATTACAAATTTCTTTGCATCATTTTCAATGATTTTTTTTTTGTAAGCTGGCACTTTTTCTAGAAAAAAATGGTTTGTTTAAAAAAAAGTTACCACTTATCTGGCAAAATGGGTGGCCGATGGACTGCACTTTGCCCACCCTGCTATACACAGAAGGGGGGCTCACATAAGGGATGGTGGGGGAGGGGAGAAGGCCATCTGAGGCTCTGCTTTTAAGATTCCTGAAGTAGGAGAAAAAAGTTTGGGGAGGGGAAAGAGAAGAAGGCTATGGCACTGCAGTATTAATATTCCTGAAGTTGTTGTTGTTTTTAAAAGAGGACTCTCTGAACTACTTCTGTATGGCTCCTGAGGTGGAAAAAGGACTGGGAAACAAGAAGGCCTCATGGACCCCTTGGGGAGTATTAGGTATGACCCAGACAGCACTAGGTACAATTCAGCTAACATTCAGCTACCAAACACAGTCTCATCTTCATGGGCCAGGATACGCCAGCTCCTGACTGGCATATCCTGCCTGCCTGTCCCTGCAGCCACCACCACTCTCCAGATCCAGGCAGGAGGCCCACAGCACGTGAGCAAGGCCCCATGCATGTGACCAACCTAGTCACATGCTGTGGACCCCCTTCCTGGATCTGGAACAGTGAGGCAGCTGGCAGCTACAGCAATGGGCCAGATTGCCGGAATGGGTTCTACCATGACAGGCTAGCATGCCAGAATGGGTTCCTGTGGTCATGCAGGGCCCAATCCATTTTATTTGGCGGGAACGCATTTAAACAGGTATTTTCTTAAAACGTTTTATCGGGCCCTACCCTGCCTTTGCCCTGGGGAATGTGAGGACTGCCCAGGGGGAAAGCAGAGGGAAAGCCCTGGGTTGCCAGGACTCCAGGGCTCCAAGACGAGGGCAAGACAGGATAAACTACTCATGTAGACAAGCCGTAAGTCAGGTCTCTTTGAGGTGCTGCTCCTAAAACTGCTGAGAAAGTGAAAAGAGCAGGAAAATAGGAGATGGCTAAGTACTGCTGTTAAGGTTAAAAAGGGTGCAGAAAATGGAAAAGAGATCTTGGAGGTACTGCTGATAAGACTCCTGAGTTAAAGAGCATGAGGAAGGCGGGGGAGGCTCCTGTTCCCCTTTGGGATATTAGATACATACTCATGGAGCAGTGAGTACAATACTGTTAGTATTCAATATAGGAGATCTGAATGCACTGGAAATAAAATCCAAATAAACTTGTGCAAATTAATCCTCAACACACAGCAAAACATATGTTCAAAAACACTGATGGATTTATTGTTAAGTAAGAGAGATTGGAATGCCCATATCCACCTGCTACCTGATTACCTGCAAATGGCTGCAAATGTGTATGTGGAAATGTTTGAAAACGTTACATTGCAAAATGTGGATACCGAGATAGCCAGTTTATTATAGCCCCATGTAAGTAACCTTAAAATGAGTGGAGATGCAACCTCAGTATAAAAGTTTCTTCAGCAGTGTGTATTGTTAAGAAAACACAGTCCATGTTAAAGTTTTATTTTGTTCTTTATTTTTGCAAGAAAGCACACATGGCTTTTGGAATAATGATCCTAACAGCACATAAAAGCACTGGAAAACAAAGTAACGAAAATACACTCCATAAGCATTATGGTACCTCAAATAATTACACTACTCCACCCCACGTTTAATTTACCTATTACCTTTCTTGCTATTTTAGATAAAATACTGTTTCTTCATTGCACACCTGCTGGAGAAAGGAATGGTGTGAAACAACAGAACTTTTAAGTCTTTGCATAAAAAACAAACCAAAAAAAGTATCTGCAAAAATTTATACAGCTTTACTGGAAAGACTATCATGCCGGCTTGTTTCCTGTTCCAATGTTATTCTTGAAGTAGGCTGCAGTCAGAATCTGATTTTCATCGAGCTATTATTATTGTTTGCAGCTGTGCGACCTTCCTAACCCTGTTTCAAAAGTGACATTTCAGCCTTCGGTTCCAAACTGACTGAATGCTGTGGAGTTTTCAACCTTGCGCTTAACCCTTTTTTAAAAAAGGGATGGCCTAATGGTCATACAGGCATTTAGTTTAGGTTAGAGGTTCAACTTTGTGAAATATTCACTGAAATCCTATTTGTTTTTCAGAGAAATACACATAAAGAAAGTTTCAGTGGAATGCAAAATCCCCACGGTATTTGCAGGAAAAGAACCATGACTCTGAAACAAGCAGGAATCTAGTTACCTAAATGCTGATCTTTCCTAGAAAATCCATGCACCAGACACAGTTCATGCTTGACTAAGGGCTTCTTCAAATGTTATGGGTCATACAAGTTTCTTTTGTCTAGTGCATGCACCACACACAACTCTAAAATTAGACACTTATCATGCATCATCTCCATGCTACACATTAGGGAATGTTTGCTGTGGAAACAAAAAGTACACAAAACAGAAACTAAAATTGCCTGTGAATTCTGAAGTAACACAAAGGATTTAGCTAAAGTTTAGCTGAAGAGTTTTTCTGCCTATCTACCCCTGCTTCCCAAAGCCAGGTCTCTGACCTTGGGTGGGGGGTCACTACAGATAGGGTCTTCTCTGTGGTGGCCCTATCCATTTGCAATACTCTACCCCAGATGTGTGCATAGCTTCCTTCCTGACTGCTTTTAAATGGGCCTTAAAAGTCTGGGCCTAAATCCAACTGCTAGTCCCAAACAGAACAGAATCTTTCAATCAATTGGTAAATGGCGAGTCAACACTTATGTAAACCACACTGAGACCCTCCTCTGAGACTAGCTATTGGATTTAGGCACAGGTTGAGACCAGCTATTGGATTTATTCCAAGCTGCTTTTAATTAATTTCACTTTATTTACATTTTTAAAAATACTGTTTTTAATGTTGTATTTTTGTCATTATCTTGAATATTATTTTAATTAACTACAGTATTGTATTTTTTTTTTTTTAAAAAAAAAGATTGTTATTCTGTGACCTGCTTTTTAGGCTTTGCCTAAAAAAGTGATATGAAATATTTAAAATAATATCTGGATTACCTCCTGGTGGACACAGTGGTAGTGAAAAAAAGTTAAAAGATCAATTAGACTGGACAAAAGAGAACTGTTACTGCTTTTATGGTTGTGATACAGAAGAAGAAGAACATCTGTGCTCTTCTTTTGGAGCATTTTGGTGGAAGAGAGTTCTCGTATTAAATTAAAATTAAATTGCACCTCTTTTGGTTATCTTCATCATACATGAGTAGTAAATGGCTTAGTATTATGATGTTACATAGTACTGCAATAAGCTAAATCCAGTATTGCACGGGGAGTTGCAATGGAACTTTCTTTCACGTCCCTCTGCATCCTCTGTGCTGCATAAATATTGAGGGTATCCCGGCTGTCCAGAGTTTGCTTTTAAAGTGTCCCAGCTTTTCTCTCCCCCTCTCATTGCCCCATCCCCCTTTGTCCCTGGCTTAATTGAATTTCTGAAAATTAAGTCCAAGATGTATAAGCAGTGTAAAAAGTAGTTTCCCTGTGGTATAGTGGTTTAAGTGTTAGACTAGGATTTCAAAAGACCAGGGTTCGAATCTCCACTCAGGCACAGAAACCCACTGGGTGACCTTGGGCAAGTTACACTCACTCAGCCTCAGAGGAAGGCAAGGTCAAACCTCCTCTCAACAAACCTTGCCCAGAAAGCTCTGTGAGAGTGTCATCATAAGTGCAAACTGCTGGAGCCTCTCCGAGCTGGTCTGTCCTTCCTCATTAATGCCTTCTGCCATCTTGGTGTTGCTAAGCCACATGTGTCACAGTTTTCATCTGTGAAATGCTGGGTGGGGTATGCTAGTACCTTTCCTTTCAGATTGCATTTTTATTGTATTTATCCTCTGGTATACTTCAGCCCTCTTGCCTCCTCATATACCTTCCACCTTCATGGTCTACTTCTGTTGGTAGATCATTGCCAACTAAAACTCACACAAACCAGTTAATTTCTCAAGTACCAAAAAGAACCATTTGTTTACTTGCGCACTGGGTTTTTAATCCAACAGTAACTGCTAGCTTTCTCTGAGAAAAGCACAGTTCAAAACACCGTAAACAAAGAGTTAATGACAGACTTTGTTACCAGTTTCCCCCCAGTAAACCCTCTCACCAATTTTCAGGATCATTGCAATTAAATGGACTATGGTGTTTTTCCTTCTATCCAGCTGAAGTGCTTGTTTTAAAAACAGCTAGCATCAAAATTTCCACATGTACACATACAAGATTCATTATTACACTTGTGGCTGTTTATGCTGCCGTGGTAAATGGTCTGTCACCCATATTTTCCTTGGATCAAAATATTTCCAAATGGGTCTGGATAAAGAGAAGAATTCCACATCTGGGGTTCCCTAAACAGTCTTAGCATGATCGATGGCTGGGACTTAAATTCTCAATGATGATTCAATGGAGCTGTGTACAGTTATATGTAAATGCTGTCCATATACAGAAATGCATTTCAATGGAAGTCTATTTAGTCATTAAAAATGAAGTGCCTTCTTTAATGTGTTTTTAGGCTTTGGGACCAGGCAATATAATAAATTCATCATCCTCATCAAAGATAAAATGTGAGAGCTGGCATACTATAAATAAAAGTGAACAGGCCATGTACAGAGCTGCTCTGTAAATCAGTTCAAAATCTCTAACATTAAGTACAGGCTGAGCATCCCTTATCCGGAATTCCAAAATCCCAAATACTCCAAAACCCAGAATTGTCCACATGGGTGGATGAGATAGTGACACCTTTGCTTTCTGATGATTCAATGTACACAAACTTTGCTTCATGCATCAATTATTTAAAAATATTGTGTATAAAGTTGTCTTCGGGCTATGTGCATAAGGTGTATATGAAACATAAATGAGTCAGATGGGTCCCATCTCCAAGATATCTTATTATGTAGGTAAAGGCATATACAAATACAGGTATTCAAAAATCCAAAAAAAAAAATAATAATCCAAAATCTAAAACAGTTCTGCAGGCTGCTTCAGAGGAGTTTCTGTAGATTCTCCAAGCGGGGCTGCCTATTCACTCCCCGCTCCAAGTTTCTCAAATGCAGTGGGCACCAGGAGTCCCGAAGAAGGAATAGCCAGAGTGAGAAAATACTGAGCTGCCTTAGCAGCTGCTGCTTCAGGACTTACTGTATATGGCACAGCTACAGGATTGCTGCTTTGTGCCTTTTCCTGTCTTATTCCTAACTTCCCAGTTCTGTTCTCACCTTCTTCAGCCAGCCCTAAAAGGCTGAAGCTACACAACACTTTCCTTTCTTAGGGCCCATCTATATGAGCCCAAAAATGGAATGCCCCGCTGTAATGGCATTTTGCAGCAGCTGCAACCTGTCTTAATGGTGTTTTGGCCCCCAAAAGCTTTGCATGCCTGCCAGTAAAGATGGTGGCCGTAAGTGAATTACTCGCAATTTCAGCCACTGTAATCTGCCGCTGACAAATTTTTTTAAAAAAACTGTTTCATCTGTGAGCTGAAGTGATATTTTGTCTTTCCCACAAAAAAAGAGAGAGAGAAAAACAACACCTTATTTTCTTGCCTTAGCACTCGCTTGCTAAGGCGAAAAATCAACATGGTGACGCCAGGCTCTTGCCCGGTTAGCAATCCCCACCCCCACACTAATCTAGCCAATCAGCTTTGCACTTCCTCTCCTATGGGAAAGCCATTCATATCAAATCGCTGTCCCAACAAGGGGGAATGTGCATTCTCTATGCTGTTTTTAAAAAACTCCAGGAAAAGCTGCAAAGGCTTTTCCCACGTAGTTTTTAACATTTGGCAGGCCGTCCTTCACAAAATGACAAAATGACGCAGCTTGCAATTTGGACAGGTAGGGTTCTCCTCACATTCTGTCAGGAGTTTTTTCACCGTTTAGACAACACCACTGAAGCACATGTGGGTTGCAGAAAGTGTAGTAAAAGGGTCTTTTCCTTTTCTTCTTCAGCACTGCTTCACCACTCAATCCTTTTTTCCTTTTACTTTTTATTTCACTTTTCTTCTTCCCTGTTTCTTACTCTGTTTCTTCCCAGCTGTGCAATTCCTTAGACAAACACTTCCTTGCCTTTTTGTTCTCTTCCTCTTCCCTCACCATTTCTGTTTAAACTCATCTCCCTTGTTTTCTAGTTTCTCCTTCTTCCCCTCCCCAATTCATAGCTAAATATCTTCCCCACTCATCCTCTTCCTCTTTCTCCCCTGCCCCAACAACAATGCATTGCCTTTTTTCTCTCCCCAATAACCCCTACTCTTGTTCCCCCTCCCCAATTCTGCCTACATTTGACTTCTCTCTTCTACCCTATGTCTTTCTTCGTTGCTCTCATTCTCTGTTTCTCCAACTCTTTCTCCTTTGCATGCACACACGAGAAAACTTTGTAACAATGATTGAAAAATTTTAGATTCTCAGCACATTAAAGTTGTAAATTCAATTAAATGAAGACAACTTGCATCTCAATAGTCATACATAGACTGTCCTACTGGATTACTGACAGCATTATTTTTGTCAGCCTCATTTCCCTCTCCCAAAAATATCTGGTGATTATTAGTATCATTATTTTGATTTTGGGGGAAAGGAGAGGAAGGAGGGTTCCATAACCTGACTGTAAAAAAATGTGAATAAGAAGGGGCACTAGTCAATGGTTGTGGTTATTATTTGCCATTAAGTCAGATCCAACTTATGGTGACCCTATAAATGAGTCTTTCAACAGCCCTGCTCCGATCTTGCAAGCTCAGGACTGTGGCTTTGTTGATTGTGCCAATACTTTTTGTAATGTCATCTGCCTCTTTTCCTACTGCCTTATAGTTTACTAAGCATTATCCTCTTTTGTAGTGAGTCATGTCATCTTATGATGTGTCCAAAGTAGTAATTTTGGCTTCCAGTGAGAGTTCAGGCTTGATCTGCTCAAGCCAATGGATCAATGGAAGCAGAGTTAAAAGCAGAGTTTGGAAAATGTTATTTCTGTTTTGAAAAGTTCCTTTGGCTAGCCTAGAACCTCCTATGTATTAAAACAGATGCTTGTAAAATACTTAAAAACAGATCTGGGAAAAAATGGGATTGTTGTGTTAAAAGCAGAGTATGAATGACTCGCTTTGATTGGACTACAACTCCCAAGCAGTGCTCACAAAGCTGTTTAAAATAGAGTGAGGGAAAGTCAGGGTTTTTTTTTTCCTGGTCAAAGCAGACAGTAAACAAAGAAATATTGTATTAGATTTTTGTGTCTTAATTGGAATGATGTGTTTGGAGCAACTGTAGTTGTAATTTAATATATTATAATTATAATTATAATACCAGAGACTCTGTGAGATCACCGAATCACATCCCATCGCCTGGGATGCTTCTGACTTGACAATCCTAGTTGTTCCCCCAGTCTCTGGTCCTGAGTACATCTATAGCCCTCATGAATAACAGCAATAATAACTTGGTCGTCCATGAATCTGTCAAACCCCTATTAAAGCCATCTAACTTAGTGACCATCATCACCATATCTTCTGGTAGGGAATTTCATAAAATTAAAGCAGGTGGCACATAACTGATTCATGGATTTTGCTGCCACAAGATGCAACAGGAGTTAAATACATTAAAAGGAAGCTGACCATTTAAGGAATGAGAAAAGAACACAATGCCATATGCTTCCCAGTAGTGAATACAGAAGCAAAAAATAAGAGAGTATTGAACTTTTAAATGGGGAATTGATCCTAAACTCATTTTTATGATCAACCAGAAAGCATGTAACAGTGTTGATTAGACATCTAATATATTTTTTATTTGCATATTCAGAATTTGATCATGATTTGGGAGACAGAGGTTTTTTCTCTCTCTCAGGTAAAATTGATTGGTTGACTTGTATGAGAGAATGAAAAAAAATTCCTTATATTAAAAAATTCCAAATGGTATTTCAGAAACCATCTATAGGTGTTATGAATGCAGCTAAAATAAAGCTGAAGAGGGATACAATGGATTACTTGTGCTTATCGTCCCATTACCAGTTCTTTCAGTCTCCATACATGGATTGAAACTATCTGAAGAAGACCATCTTTTCTGTCCATGGAGGCTCACTTGTTGATTCTGAAATTTGATTTTAATGGGGCTACAAATTGCAGGGATAGCCTCCACAGAGAGAAGCGGCAACTTTTTCCCTTTCAGAAAGCCACCCCGCACAAACACCGCATACAGATCCTCAAGCTTTAATCTTGGGAGCACCACGTTGTTGTTGTTGTTGTTGTTGTGTGCTTTCAAGTAATTTCTGACTTATGGAGACCCTATCACAGGGTTTTCTTGGTAAGATTTGTTCAGAGGCGGTTTGCCTCTGAGGCTGAGAGAGTGTGACTTGCCCAAGGTGACCCAGTAGATTTTCATGTCAGTGTGGGGATTCAAACCCTGCCCATCAGAGTCCTAGTCCAACACTCAAACCACTACACCACACTGAGGACCATGCCCTGGTGACAATGACAAAATCTTTATGCACCTCAGTAGCTCTTTCCCCAGTCCTCCAGCCTATGCTGGTGTTCAGCCAAGTACCTAGGTGGTCATCTGTGTCTTCAGTTTGTGAGCCCAAGTTTCAGTTACGCACAGCAAGTCAGCTCTCTCATCCATGGTTAAACTTTGGTTGGAGTGAAGATTTACTATGAACCAACTGGGATTCAACAGAAGCATCACTAGGCCAGAAGACACCATGATAAGTCTATCAGGATCTCAAGTAGTTCTGGAATGGTCAGAGAGGGGAATAATCTGCAGCTGTCTGTTCTGCTTTCTTCCCAGGTTACCTACTCTATTTCCCATTATTCTTTTTGGCCCTAGACCACTACTATAGGTTTACCTTCCCATTGTATTCCCACACCAGACTAATCTAGCATTACACATAATCCCCACACAAGCAAACTCCACACCCCACAAAATCACCCCTCAGTTTTTCTACTAAACCTACCACATCCATGCTCTTCATACAATCTCTTAAACTCACCAGTCCACACACATCATTCACTTCATGCATTATCTTAATACTAACAACCTACTAATAAAGAATCTGAGGCAACCATTAAGAAGACACCTGCCAACACCAAACACAATACTGGAAAGGTGAGGGAGCTTTTCTGTGTCACAGCACCAGGCTGGAATTCTCACACAGCACAGTCTTACCCTTTTCTAACCTGAGTCCAACTTTCCGGCACAAACTAGTCTCTCACCCTAAGCCATTCACTTCTTTTGTACACTGGCCTTCACCCTGGAGTCTTCTGCAATCTCTTCACCTAGGAGGCTTACAACCTCATCTGGACTGAGTCTCAGGAGAAGTAGCACCTTTGAATTTTGGGGAGGGGTAGGGAAAAGACTGGGAAAATATGGAAGCAGAAAATAAATGGTCATGTCACTTATGGATTATGGATATGTTGTGATTTAGGTAAATAACTCTTGCTCCACATATTGTGTACCCCATTTCCTTTATAGCAGGGACAGGAAACCTTCTGTTTGCCAGATGTTTTGGTCAACAATCTTTTACCATTGGCCATGCTGGGTGGGAGCTGTAGAAAACATGTGAAGTGCCAAAAGTTTCCCACTTTTGCTTTATCTGGTTTAGTTTTGTTTTTCAGCAACTTCTGAATGGTGGACTTTGATTGTGACTAACGGTAACACAGATGATATACAGTGTGTTCAAAATTCTAAGATACAGATTTTGTGAACCAGGTTTGTTTTGGCACTATGGTTCCGAAATGCTATGAAATTATGTTTGTGCTGTGTGACATATTGAAAACAACACTGAATGCTGAAACATCTATAGGAAGTTAGCAAAGGCCAGAAAAGGCAACAGCTGCCACAGTGAGAGATGAAGTATACAAAGCAGAGGGTGTCAATAACGTGATCTTGGCAACATCTGGTAAATAGCACAATTTGAGACGATTTCCAGAGCCAAAAGGGTCCAAGGAAAGGCTGGCCTCTCATTTTTATTCATAGGTTCATAGCATGTGGAGTTGAGGCCTACAAGCTCCCAAACTTCATTTCTGAACACCAAGAAACTATTCCCATTGTTATTTGCCTAGAGTGCATTAAAAGCTTTTCCTCCAAAAATAATATTGACAAGCAGGGACTTAAAATAAAAAAGATCATACTGTAATTCCTGTATACTAATTGCTTTAGTTTACAGTACACAATGAGATAAAAGAATTTGCCTACCTTGAAAATAAATAAATAGTTGGATTTCTGAAGAGTAAGAAAAGGAAACATGAAAGGCATCCTGGGGAAAACAACAACACAAACTGTTTAGCTGACTTTTATACTAGGAGCAGATACAGTGTGTGTGTGTGTGTGTGTGTGTTTTAAAAATGCAAACTTTTAAAGCATGGTCAGGCATCTTTGCCTTTTGTTTCATCTTAAAATATTTCTGGAGTTTCTAAAATCAGCCAGTAAATCTACAGCATGGGCCTATCTCAACCAGCCTGAAACAACAGTGACCTAAATCACCCCTCCCACCCTTTCCTACCTAATGATTTAAAAGGAAAATGAGAAGTCTTAGGAATGGTGGCCATTTATAACTGAACATGCAGTCTTTATTCATTCTTTACACTCCAGATCCAATCAGGCGGAACAGAAAGTGGTCATATGGTTCATAAAAAAATCCACAGAAAAATTCAAATTCCAGAAGGCAATATTTATATTTTCAATTATATCTCCCATATTAGTACAATATTGTAAAATTTGGTTCTAGAAAGCTACAAGTGAAATACTACTGCTTATACAACATGACTATTACCTGTTTCCTCTCTGCATGTGCACACACACACACAAATATATGTACGTATGCATGCATGTGTGTGTGTGCGCGCGCGCACACACACACACACGCCAGCCACCCTCCTCTGTGTCCTTGCTATACTTCAGTCTTATACATTGCTAATTTAGAAATAATCCTCCGTTAATCCATTAGGACAGAGGTGAGGAACTTAGGGGCCTGCAGATAATAGATTCCAGGGCTTCCATCAGTTCCAGCCATCACGGCCAATTATCAAGAATGAAAGGACCGCCACTGGAGGAAAACAGGTTCCCCACCCCATGTTATAACTTATTCTCAAGTAAGGGTGCAGAAAGGTCCAGTCTGAGATATTTTGCTTTTCAAATGAAGGACAATATAGCCTTCTCTCCATTCCATGTATAGAAGCCAAGCATTGGAGGGTGATTCATACTTCAACATTGATAGAATAATAGGACTGCACATGATGACAACAGGCTAGTTTAGAAATGCAGGACAGGCCTTGTGGCACACATACTTCTGTCCTCTAATGCTTTGGACTGTATCAGAAGTGGCAAAAATAGTGGGATAACAACCTCATGGTAGCACAAATGGGCCCTGCTACTACATGATGTCATGGTTATCCCACCCATGTCAAATCGTGGCAGTAAACTCCCATTCTTAAAGTGCTAGTGGTCATTGTGTGATGATTCTATGAAGTTCTTTCACGTGATTACAGCGATGTGTGAAGATAAGTGTTATAATGCCATGATATTTCCGTTTTCCAAATTCATAGAATTACAGCATTTTTGGACATTCGTCTGATAAAGTCCAGAGTTGCCATTCTTCATTACCCTGGCATATGTTACCTGAGGTAGCTGTCCCACACTGACTAATAGTAGGAGTGACCTTGTGTGAGCAGGATAGCTGCCTTAAAATCAGATAGAAAGACAGACAGACAAATGCTTGCTTGCTTACTTGCTTGCTTGCTTGCTTTCCAGTTAACATCACACACCAGTAAAAGTAATGCCTATATTCCCACATTAAAAAGGGGTGGACTATATCCTGAAGAATTAGGATTTATTTAATTTTAATACATAACTTAGGATTTAGTTAACTAAATTAGGATTTAATTAATTTAAATTTATGTAGTTGAGTTTCACTAGTTTGTAGACTGATCAGTAAAATTAAATTATGCAAAGGAGGTGTTCGAATGCTGTTTTCTGGGATAAAAATGTTAATTTCCATTTCATTTTTACTGTGTTATTTGTTCCATTATATATATTCTATAGCCAGTGTGGAAGTTTGGGTTTTTGTCCTGGGACTTTGGGAGGCCAGGGTTCAAATTCCTGCTCAGCCATGGAATTGAGTGACCTTGGGCAGATCACACACACTGCACTCAGCCTCAGAGGAAGGCAATGATAAACCTCCTCTGAAAAAATCTTGCTGAGAAACCCCTGTGGTAAGGTCACCTCAGGGTCACCATAAGTTGGAAATGACTTGAAGGCACACACAACAGCAAATATGTATTCTACATTTTAAAACTACACAGTGTGTGTGTGTGCTTCATTCATTTATATGACTCACGTTTTTTGTAACACAACATTTAAATTGCAAGGAAGCCAAGTAATGCTGCTTCTTTTCTTCTTGGGGCTTTTTCACATGACCAATTAATGTATGCTAATGATCCTATTTCTTATTAACTTTCTACTACATGTGTCAAAACAAATTTACTGTTGGTGAGTATGTATAGACCATAGTGCAGCTAGAGCATCATTTTGGAGTACATATGCAGACCTCCTCACCCCTTTTGTGGGGTGAGGAGGGGGAGATGGGTATGACAATATTGTGACAGAGTGATGTGAGAGAGTTTTTCATTGCTAGCATGACATGTTTTGTTTATTGGATTGTAAATCCTCTGGAAGTAGACTACTTCACACTAATGGGGTTAATTTTGTTGCCTCTGTTCCCTTGCCTATGACATGGAGTGTGACTGTACAAGACAAACATGGGGGTAAAGGACTGCTTAGTGTTTTGCGGAGATCAGATCTAAACTCTCCCTTGCAATTACATCCTCTGTAGCTGCTTCAGTATACCTCTGAAAGGTTAGTGTCAATTTACTTAGATGGTAAATATTTGCACGGCAGTGCTTAACAGGCCATAGGCTTTTGCAAGACAGAAGAGTGGGTAGCAAACTGACTATACAGGTATATTTCAGTTTGTGTAGATGTGTTCCTGAGTTTATTTCTTTAGCAGAAACGTTGGTACCAGAGGTAGAAATAACATAGAAAGAATGGGGATTGGTGTGATGCATGCAGCTCCTATCCCTTTAACTTGGTGTCGCAGGGGCCTTTCTATCCCACCAATGACACCAGTTTTGTGATGGTGCACCACCACATCATGGCCGAACTACGTTTTACCAGTGATACAGCACAACTGCTTCGATATAGATGTATCTTAATGGCTGTTCCTAGTGGTTAAAGAGTCACTCATGCCAGGCTGCACATTCTGAATTAATATAAAGAAAATTTATTGGTAAAGAATAAACTATAAGTGAATAAATAAGTCATTTGGCCTGCACATACATTCACTCTTTAAGCCTCTCTGTCTCTGTCTACTCCCTGCAGCACACACTTTAAACTCTCCCTCCTCTTAACCATTGCTCAAGAAGAACTCACATTCTCAAAGCCCCAGAAGCCCCTCCCCTTTCCACCTCCTCATAGAGGATTGGCTCCTGGAGCCCACTGTTCTCATTGGCTCTCCTAGCCACCTATCACAGTCAGTCCCTGAATCACACAAAAGAAGAGCAGTTCAATATGTTTCATCAATTTTGTTTACTCCAAAACTAAAATTATGCACATGTGAAATGAAACAACCAGGTAAGGTAAGCCTTCTATAAGTAAACAAAAACCTTTTGAATCTTCTAGAGATCACTTGAAAACTATTTCCAAAATGCATCCTAAATTATTATTTTTTCTTTAAACAGCCTCTACTTCTCTTATGATTTCCATTTTGGTAGTGAAACTTACAGCTATATGCTTTCTCAACATACCGGGGTAACGGGTGAGGCAGGCTAATTTGCATTTCCCTTGTCTTTATGTTTTGCTTTTCACACATGCTCAGTAAGTGATTCTGAAGGCAGATGTTTACTTTGTTGTATGTAAGCTTGCACAGCCAGAGTAGGATCACCTAGAATAGAATCCCATTCTTTCCCAGGCAAAGCATTGTTTACTATAGACACACTGCTGCAACCCAACACTTAAAGTCTGTCATTCTCTGGCCCCTTTTCACCATCTTCCCTTTGCTCCCCCCCCCATATCTGTGGACCAATATCTGTGGTTTCTGTTACCCACAGCTGAAAAAATTAGGACACATACCAGAGTTGCATTGGAATATGCCTCTCTAGGAATCTCTGGGTCCTCCAACTCAACTCTATGGTATGTTTGTACCAGAACTCCTTTATTTTAACATGGTTTGCTATTATCCACAATTTCACTTATAAACGGTAAATCCGGGAACATATCCCCTGCAGATACAGGAGGAGGGTGACTTGTACTGAAAAAAACCAAAAAACAAAAACCTTTCTGGCTAGGTAGAAGACGAGAAAAGAGGAGCTGGGTTGGGCTCATGTAAAAAGACTTTGTAATAAGGAGCTTCTTTGTCAGAAGCCATGTTAATTGAGGTATGCCTGTACTTGGTTCTGCCTTTGGTGATCCCTTGATGCTCCTCCACTCATCCCAGTTAGGCATCATCCACCACTAGCAAAAATACCATAGTAGGCAGGTCATGTCAAAACACCTGGAATGTACCAAGGAGCGAACAAGAAAAGAATGGAACAAGTATAATCCAGAGAATGAGGTACGGGTGGTAATATCAAAACCAGGCAGGAAGAACATAACATTATGGAAGTTTGAAGAAGGAAGAGTAACAGGCTGCAAAGGGGAAACATTACTGCAAGTGAAAAGCAAGATACATGAACTTATGAGAGAAAACAAGGAAGCATTATACAGCTGTAACAGAGAATGCAAAAGAAGAGGTGATACAAAAATGAAATGAGTATTGGTGCTCAGACTATTAGCAAATGAGAGAAAGCAGAGAATATAAGAAAAAGTTCTAGGTAGTCATTTGTCCCAGGCCATCTAAATCCAGAACTAAAAGCTATGCTGAAAAATTGTACTTTGGGGCAAGCTGCAGTTAAAACAGATGTATTTGGGGTTGTCTTAAGAGAGGAAATGAAGCAGCAGCCACATGCATTGTCTTGAAAATGCAGCTTTGTCCTTAGGTACAAGTGCAGCTCTTCGTTCTTCTGTTGCATCAGAGCAGTACCAGCACTTATCACATCTGTGTACAGTGATCTACTACATGTGAAGTGACCCTTAGCCAATCCTGCACACTTAACAAATTTGCTAGTCAATTAACATAATGTCTTTCTGTACCTAAGGGCTCTCTGGAGATTATCAAAAGGAGGAGGCCAAAGCTGAGCGTGAAATTGAAGGCACATCCAACAGAAATGCAGCTAACTAGATTAAGGGACACCACTGTCTTTTCTGAAAAAATTTAAGGAAGTACAGTAGATGGTTTCCTTTGATGATGGGATAAAATTATGTCCGAACTCAGCTCCTCTGATCGTGGGCAAGACAGAGTCAAGCTCTAAGGTTCTCGTATTCACTTGGAAATTATCATTGAGTAGAACAAGAAACACATATAAACAGACTGAAAAATAGGCTTGCCCTGTCAAATTCAAAGTGTGCAGATTCTTCTAGCAGGCTAAATAAAATGTGACAAGAGATCTCTGTTGAAACAGGAAGATTTGTCTATACTTGTTCATAAAAGAACATTTCCGTTTTTTCCCCATTCTTCTGTCAAAGAACTTGAAATGTGCCCCAGAGCTATGAAATAACTCAGATTTGCTTTGGTGAAAAGATTGCTACACTATTGAATTGCCTTTTTTTTAAAGCCAGTATAAAGCTTTGGAGTATAAAGAATATGTATTGAATTAAGCTGGCAATTGTATCAATGACTTTATTTAGTGGTTCTCATTTCAAAATGATTTTTCCACCAGAATACATGCATTCAGTATTTATACTATGAATTTGTTTTCTTTTCTTTTTTTTAATTACAATTTGATTGGATTTTTTTGTTTGTTTTTGTTTTGGCTTTTAATTCTTTTCAGACACCTTGAGTGGTCAGGCTCTATATTTCTATATAAATAAATGAAATATAAATATTGGTGTAAAAACAGTGAAAATAAAACATAGCACTCATCCATTTATCAAAATAATTTGGTATGTATCCATCTGAATAATTCAAGATGTAGGAAACAGGGAATGTAGTTGCCATGTGTTATGCATTTAGAAATTTATACAGAGGTTTTGTGTCATACACAACTGATTATAGTCACACAACAAAAGTAACAAAAGCCCCAACTGCAACTCTGTCATCTCCTTCCTAAACTTGTACATACACACTAAACTGGACAATTTATTTATTTAAGCCATTATCCTTGTGAAGCATTATCCTTACAAGACCATGCTATCAATTATATGCCTAAAAGGAAAACAAACTTATAGAGCATTAAAATTATTTCTACAAAGGAGATGGGACATTTGCTTTACAGTGGTCTTTTGTTTAAAAAGTACAAATATACTAGAAGTAACATAGGTGAACATTTAAGGAATATAAGAAAGTAAGTAAGGCCTAATGCTTTCAAGGTTTAACTCAATGTATTAATGTTTTTCTAGCTGGACTTTTAAAATGTGGTTATATTATACTGCTTCATTTGGAAAAAATTTCCACAGGGATTGAGATCTAAGAAGCTGTTAACACATGTGAAAAAGGCTGAACTGGTAATCTTACCATGTATTTCAAGACTGGCTTAGAATTTAATAGGCAATCCAGTTCTAAATTCCTTTAAAACTATTGCTGTCAAGGTTTAACTGGATAAATCAAATTTCCAATAACACATGGGGCGGGGGGAAGGGGAGAAAAGAGACATGCAGAATAGAAAGGTGAGAGCAATCTTCTTTCATTCACCTCAGAAACTTGCCTCTTAAATATAAAAGTATTTTAAACTTCATGTTTAAATTCACACTAGGATGTATTATAAACATTAAGGTTTTTTTTAAAAAAAAACAAAACATTGTTTTACCAACGACGTTCACATAGGGAAATAAAAACATTTATAAGAACCATCACTGCAATCGACTCAAAGTGGATTGCTGAAAGCCTGCTCATATCACAAGTTTTTGTATCTTATATTTTTTTCAAGTTGAATTGAAATTAGGAAAAACACTGAAGGCAATGAGCCCTTAATGTATACAATTAACATTACAAGTTTCAGAAGAAAGAAGAAAGGGCAGGGGAGCTTTCTGGGTTCATTTATCTTCTTTAGCCTGACTGGAAAATGGTACTTGGAGAATGACCCAACTGGAAACACAATCCTATTTGACCATGAATATATTATTCTTCCCTGATAATGTGGAGAGAGGGGAAAGATCTGGGGTACAACAGAAATAGATTTGTAGCTGTATCTGTTCTAATTTTTGTAAGCCACCTGCAGTCCTAGACTGGAAAAAGGCAAATACTGTATAAATGAATGGATGATAGTAATAATAATAATACATATTGAATGAAAATCATATAGCCTGTTTGTTTCATAATAAGTGAAATATAATATTCATAATGAACACAGGCATGGATAGAACTGTTAAGGTATAGGGAAAAAAACTGGGAAAAACTGAGGGAACATATTTTGGGGAGGGAACCATAAGGATCCCCGCCCCCGCATTTTAACCCACTTTTCTGCTGTGCCTTCACACTTCTAGGAAAATATTGCCGTATTTAAGAACACAGGCCACTTCCATATATTGATTCAGACCATTGGCCCACCCTGCCAAGCAGTGACACTACTGTACTAATTATAGCACTACAGTTCCACTTTAACTGCCATGGTTCCATTCTATGGAATCCTGGGATTTTTAGTTTACAAAGGGTTATTTAGAATTTTCAGCTAGAGAGTTCTAGTGCCTCACCAATTTCTAGAATTCCACAGAATGTTTCTGTGGCTGTTTAAGTGGGGAATATAACACTACAATGGTATACTGTAATGTGAAAGGCCCCTAGGCTTTTGGGGATGATACTTTCCTATGCCTACATGGAGATACCAGGCACGAACATAGCAACTTTTTACACCTCACAAACACAGGTTGCACGACAGGGAGCATTTTCTGTCATGAGCAAACTTATCATCATATAAACAATAATTAAAGTTTGACCAGCTCTACTTACATCTGTGTACGTATATACATTATTCTACTTCTTTGCTGAGAAACTGAGACTAAGGCACAGTGAAAGAACCTGTTTCATGAGCCCATGGATAAGCAAAAATTTGAATCTGAGCACTCATTGCAGAGTTCAAGTCCAATAATGCCCCAAGTTCCACTGGGTTGAGTCAGAAATACACGTTAATCACTTATGTAGACTGAGATGGCAAATCTTGGAGCTGAACATTCACACAACACCACTTCAAATGGAATACTCTTCAGCAGGACTAATGTACGCATTCATTTGCCAGTCTTCCAAATGTCATCATGTCTGTACCTATGTCAACACTTCCTCAGGTACTGCCAACACAGAAATGGAGTTTTGCGGAGATAGAATGACCAGGTTTTAGCTTGCACTATGCCTCAAAATTTTCTCAACAAACTTATTTTTAGGGAACAAAGTTATCACAGTCCTTTGTCCTTTCCTCAGTATGATTACCATGACAGTTACACCTGATAAACATAAGATATTTATCACATCTGATAAATGAGTGTTTAGACATCAAGAAGAATAAATTATAGACAGATTGGGAAGGGACAGAGAAGGCCAGTGCTTTTCCAAGAATAAATTCAAAATACCACTTTCTTGCACCACATCCTGAGCATAATGTATAAAATACTCATGAACTGAAAGTTAAAAACTAAGGTATCTTTAAAAATTTCCAAGTTGATTCAAGACGTAGAGGCACCTGTACGCAATTTGTGAATGATCTCATTCCGACATGGCTTTCAGTGATGGGGTCATGGACAAATCAGCTGTGGAAGTATTCCAGATTTCCTGGCTTTGAACTCATCTCACAATAATCAACGGAACTGACTAAAAACCTATAATGAAATGAAATGATAGGTGCAGCATTATGCTTTAGGCAGGTCTTGTGGATTGCTACAATGTTGGGTCACTTTGCTACAAAATATATCATGGTGTACAGTTGTCCCTTCATATTCACTGGGGTTTGGTTCCAGGACTCCTCGTGGATACCAAAATCCGTAAATACTCAAGTCCCATTATATGCAATGGCATAGCAAAATGGTGTCCCTTATATAAGATGGCAAAATCAAGGTTTGCTTTTTGGATTATTATTTTTTAAAGAATATTTTCAAGCCACAAACACTTAAATCCATGAATATGGAGGGACAACTGTAATTGTTGTGCTTTGTTTTCCAAAACCTCTATAGCATATTTGATTGTTGGATTTACCCTTGCTGGAAGCAAATCCTTAACTTAAAAAAAAAAAAAAAAAGGTTGCCGCATCTGTTGCCTCCCTAATACTCACATTCAGTGCCCTGAAAATTTTCTGTAATCTTTATTTATTGATTACAGTCAACCCTCCACATTTGTGGGTTAAGCATTTGTGAATTTGATTATTCACGGATTACTAAATATGTTCTCTCTAGGCATCTTCTAGGTCCTCCCGCATGATTCTATGGTATGCTTCCACCAGAAGTTAACCATAGAATCATGCTGGAGGACCTAGAGTTTCCTAGAGAGAACACTCCTCTAGGCATATGTATCTCCTCCAGGCCAATTCTATGGTCAACTGCCGCCATAACTTAAAAAAAAAAATAGTGGGCCTATATTAGTGTTTTCCCCCCACTTTTGCAGGGGTCCTCTGCCCCTAGCCCCCACGAAAATTGAGGGATGACTGTATATGTATATCCTGGCAGTTTTCTGGTGAGCACAAGGTGGTATACATGACTTTTCACTTTATCTCAACAATGACTCTCAGAGGTAGATCATTAAGAAAAAAGAGTGACTGGCCCAAGTTCATCTGGGACCCATTCACACTACACAATTATTGTGCTACTATTTCACTTTAACTGCCATGGTTCCTATGGAATCCTGGGACTGGCAGTTCAGAGTCATTTAGAATTTTCAGCCAGACCACTATAGTGCCTGTGTGTGTGTGTGTGTGTGTGTGTATGCCTTCAAAAGTTGCCTGTTGACTTACGGTGACCCCATGAATTTCATAAGGTTTTCTTAGGAAAGGAATATTCAGAGGTGGTTTTGCCAGTTCCTTCCTCTGAAATGTATCCAGCTGTGATTCATTAGTGGTCTCCCATCCAAGTCCTAATCAGGCCTGACTCTGATTAGCTTCAAAAATCAGACAGGATCGGGTGCATTTAGGGTATTTAGGTATGTAGTTCCTCACCAAACTACAAATCCCAGGATTCCTCAGAACAGAGCCATAGCAATTAAAGTGGAATAATAGCACTATAATTGTGTAGTGTGAATGGGCCCCTGATGAGTTTCAGTAGGGCCTAGAATCTAGATCATTCAAGTTCCAGTCCAACGCTGGCTCTCATTCTTTAGACTATTGTGATATACTGTGTTTTTGCTTTTTTGCAAATTACTGGAGCCCCCTTGTATTTTTCCTTCATTTTAAATGTTACTGGACTAGTCTCTTGCACTGAAAAATTAATACCAGAAAAACTGAACCCTGATTCAAATTATTTCCTATCTTCAGCATATGTTATGTCATTATTACATAATTCCAAGTTTACTTGCTTTTTGATTAGTTTCATTCAAACAAAAACTTTCCCCCTCCACAATAAATGGGGCTTGTTTCCAAACAGATTTTGTTAGGACTGGGATAAAGGATACAATAACCAGATGTGTAAGTTGAAAATCTTGTATGATTTACTAGATAACTTACATTACTTTTTGTTATGTATTACCAGCAAAAGTGAAAAGGTAACATTGATTTTTGTCTTATTACCTCAGATCAACATGCTAACAACTGCCTATAGTAAACTAACTATACAGGTCACACACCCCTTGTTTGTGTGGGATATGTTCCCTGACCTACTGTGGATACGTGGAACCAAGGATAATAGTGAACCCTATTGAAATGAATTATTTCTGGCCCAATGTCTGGCAGAAGCATACAACAGAATTACACTGGAGGATCTAGAAAATGCCTAATGAGGACATATTTTTTCTGATGTGGATAAGTGAAACCGTGGATACTGGTCCCATAGATACGGGGGATACAACCTGTACTTAGTATTAACTAAGCTACTAACAAATGGAAACAAATATTAAGTGCCTTAAGTACCATTTAACAAATTGCTCTGAAACAAAACATCACCTACAGAACATGTTATGATGTAATTGATGTAATTAATCGGTAAAATGCTGACTTTTTTTTTCACTTGCAGTAAACAATTTAAATATCTGCTAAGCTTTCCAAGAGTACAAAAGCTATACTTAAATGAATCAATGCCATTTGACATTAAGACCCTGAAGTGATTGTCAGCAGAATCTGTGGAACAGCTTTCAAAAGATACATATGAATTATTTACAAGCCTAATAGCATGAACCTAAACATATTTACTTAGGAGTAAATGCCACTTAGTTTAGTAGAACTTACTTTTTAGTAAGTGACTTTAGAATTCATCCAATGGTTGTGAGCCAAAACATACTTTTTTGGAAAGAAATACCTGAAATACTGAGATTTACATTCAAGAAAATATGCATAAGAGTCACCTGTACATTTACATGTAAATTTAATTCTTCCCATGAGAACAGTCATTGATACTTGCATGATATTTCTACCACATCTATCAACAACAATAGCAATAATAATAACAATAACAAAATATGAACAGTAGCATAATGTTAATATGAATTGACATTAAGCTGCCCTAATACCAAAGGCAGAATTCAAAGATGGGAACATCTGGAATATCAGTAAGCAAGGGGATCTTGTAGCACCTTTGAGACCAGCTGGGAGAGAGAAAATTGTAGCATAAGCTTTCATGGACTTAGGACTTTTTCAAACACCTTAAAACCTGTAAGCAGAGGTCAGGAGAGGTATGCGGCTATCCTGCGGCAGGGGGTCCATTTTGGATTATGCCATTCCTCCCCTGCCGTTGTCCGTGTTGCTTCCGTGGTCGATCTATTGAAAAGGCGCTGCTTTTTACTCACTGCAGCCATGTACCTCTCCCGACCTCCGCTTACAGGTTTTAAGGCATCTGAAAAAGTCCTTAGTCTACTTTCTCAGATGCTGGAGACATGAAAAATCGAACCAAATACAGTCTCCAGCATCTGAGGAAGAAGATTAAGTCTACAAAAGCTTAAGGTGCTACAAGATCCCCTTGCTTACCAAAGGTAGAGATGTATAGTTTCCTTGATGATGATTTATTAAGCATCTTTATAAAATTATAGATGCCATGCAATTTAATCAACGAAGCATGATGAACTTGCTATCATAGATTAGAACTATGATCTCATAAATCTTTAAGCAATGTAACGTGGGGTTCACGCTAAGGAAAGAGTTGGATGCCTTTGATGGTGACTGCCAATTTAAGACACCACCCTAAGCCAATTGTCAAGTCCACATCCACAGTGTGGGGTAGGCAAAAAGACCCCAGGTAAAAAGGCAAAAATTCTACCTGGCCCTGAAGCGACCAATTATATCACACTGATTCAGTGCTGGGAGGATGGGCTGATCAAAGGGACAAAAAGGAGAAGGCAGAAGGGGGTTGAGCTTAAATCCCTTCTAGTCCCACCCTCTGCTCTCTTGGCAACAGCCCAAGGGCTGAGGTAAAGTTACAGGCCTCCATCCTGCACTCCTTCAAAAGGGGTTCCTACAGCGCAGTCATGACCACGCTGGGAACCCTATTGATGGTAGACAAAGGAATAAGGAGACCAGACACAAATAAAGAGACCACATATATAGCTGGGATATAAAGGACCACTTTTATTTAGCTATAACCTATTTAACCCCATTCTGAGAGATCTGCAATTGGGGGAGCAACCTAGTGTGGGAATGAAGGTAAGGCTTCTTAAATAATTACAGTTGGACCCCTGTAACCATGGGGGGTTGGTTCCAGGCCCCACTGTGGATAATGAAATCTGTGGATAATTGTGAACATCACTGACAATAATGGGACTTCCAGTTTAAAATATCATAGAGTTGCCTTGGAGGATCTAGAAAATGGCTAGACACATTTTCTAGGAAGACTCTATGGTAGCTGTGCTGTGACAAAAACGAAGAAACAGAGAGGGGCTGTGACAAAAACGAAGAAACAGAGAGGGGTTGAGCTTAAATCCGTTCTAGCCCTGCCCTCTGCTCTCCTGGCAACAGCACAGGGGGCTGAGGCAAAGTTACAGGCTTTCATCCTACGCTCACTCAAAAGGGGTTCCTGCAGCACAGTTGCAACCGCACTGGGAACCCTATCCTGTTCATAGAAGGTACCTTTTTATTCACAGAAGGACCTCAACAAACAATGAAAGAGCAAATGTATGTCCTCTCCTCTCCCTTATATTCATCCTAAAGCTTCCTGTTCATCTTGCACTGCACATTCTGGTTCACAATAAAATCACTCTGCGAAATAATATTCCCAAGTACAAAATTGTGCAGAGAAATCTGGCCACTGGAATGGGTACTACTAATGCCTATCTACATGATCTTGCCAACTGGATTTGATGTAAGCAGACACAGGGATTTTTTTTAGAAAAGAAAATGTTCCTTGGTGGATTTTAAAGTTCATGAAAGGTCAAGTGAAATTAGGGTGTACCCTAACATATGTGGGATGTAAAATCCATAACGCTTTATTAGTTGAATTTTAAATGAACCTATGTTATGACTCCGTGCTTTACATAGTATTCTAATGTTATGTTAATTGGAAGCAATCGGTGGTATTTCCTAAGTCAAAGCTATATATTTTGCTGGCTTTGGACATTTTGCTGACTGGTACCCCCCCTTTCTTTTTTTCTTTTTTGGTTTTTGCTTAAATCCAGTGGTCTCAATAGTAAACAAGAAAGGAAAAAAATGCATTTCCAAATAGGTACTAAAATTCAAATCCCATATAAGAACTCCTTCTCTCTCAAGCTCTGTGTGGAGGAAGATGTTGTTAGGGTGATCTACTTTAAATTGTCTCCATTACAAAAAGCAAACAGGGGTTGTTTCACCAATTCAGAGGTCAAAGCTTTTGAGTGGATAAACAAGGAAGGCTGGCTCACTTGTACTTCTCACTCCTTCCTTGAAACTGATTCCATTGCCGAGCATGCCAAGTCACTTACCAAAGTACAGGATGACAGCAGCCTCTAATGGCAAATGTGTGCACAGAAATATCCTGGCTGGGTAGCATTTTTGTTGTTGTTTAAAAGTGTTTCCTGAACCCATAAGAGACCATTTCTGGAATCTATATGGCCCTCTTTTGTGCCAAATAAAGGCAAAGTTCTGCACACACCCCTCCCCTTTTCAAAGGGCATTTTGAAGTTTGATTTCCAACGTACTGCTAAATATTGTCAACTTTATGATATTCTACAGGCAAAGACTCCAACTCTTCAAATCCCAAAGCAATTACGCTGGGAGAAGAAGAAAGCTGATAAAGTGCTCCCTTTGGAGACGGGACTCGACTAGGTTCCCTGAGCTTTCAAACAAATCTACCAGTATAAGCAGAAAGGCAATCCAGTTTGAGTGAAAGGCCAAGGAGAAGATCAGATGTTTAAAAAAAGATGTCAAAAATATAAAATGAAGGACACATTAAAATTGTAATTAGTCTAAGAAGCTTGTACAACAAAGATGATGGATATGGATTTTAGTGCTTATCACGTCTCAGGCTTCCACCATAATTAATTCTATGCTGTCTAGGAGGATGAGAGTAGCACCAAATTGATTAGGAAGCTGATTCCCAAGCACTGATCATGGTTGCACTGCCAGCCAATGTGGTGGCAGACTATATAAGGCAGGGAAAAGAAAATAACTCTTGCAATGTTGCATTATTAGTATTATTATTATTATTTCCCACCTTTCTCCCAATAATGGGACTCAAGGCAGCTAACAACATATTTTAAAAAATGCAAGTCAAAAACAATACAAAGGTAAAAATAAGAATCTAAATATATATTTTTTTAAAAAAATTAAGCAATTCATAAATTAAAACATTAAACATTAAAAATATTAAAATGCATTTTAAAACTCTATAAAAACCCTTAAAAATCAGCACCACACAGCCTTAGAAGCCCAGCCCTTGTCAGTTTGCAAAAACCTGGCGGCACAAAGATGTTTAGCATAGTAGAACTGGAGTTTGGGAAATCTTTTCATGACCATGAATGGGATTTGGTAATTGTCTGAAATAATAATTTTATAATAATTCAGGGGAAAGTATAAATCAGAAATAGACCATCTCTCTTGCAATAAAGGAAGCTTAAACTGAAGGGTGAAATATGAAATGTGTCTCTTTATGTGACTGTCCAAACCACAGGACCAGAGGAGAATAGCATTCATTGTTGACCCACTCAGTTTAATTTGTTGGCCAGAAAGCTACAGCATACATATAACTTTTTGCTTTATCAAATAGGAAAGAGGTACGGTGGCTAGAAGTGATGCGTGCTGGAAGCTGTAGGTACTTTCCCTTTGTCTAGTAGTATGCTGGGTAGTAAACACATGGAGTTTCCTCCTGGTGTGAGGAGGCCACCAACAAAATGCCATCTGATGCCCCTCTCCTGTAGCCAGGGCTTGGATACATAACAGATTACAAGTAATGGTGTTACATTCAGTGCATTACTTTCACAAGTGATAATGTTACAGTCAACCCTCCATATCCATGGATTCTGCATTCATGGATTCAACAAACATGGCTTGAAAACTTTTGGGAAGGGGGGATTCCCAAAAGCCATTGGGAAGGGATGCCATTTTACAGTGCTATTACAGATCACAGAATCATAGAGTTGGAAGAGACCACAAGGGCCATCTAGTCCACCCTCCTGCCCTGCAGGAATACACAATCAAAGCACTCCTGACAGATTGCCATCCAGCTTCTATTTAAAAACCTCCAAAGAAGGAGACTCCAACACTCTCCAAGGCACTGCATTCCACTGCTGAACAGCTCTTACTGTCAGGAAGTTCTTCCTAATGGAATCCTAATTGTAATCCTAGCTGTGACATTTTCCCAGTGGAATCTCTTTTCCTGTAGTTTGATTCCATTGCTCTGTGTCCTAGCTTCTGGAGCAGCAGAAAACAAGCTTGCTCCACCCACACTATGACATCCCTTCAAAGATTTAAACATAAAGCAACTTGAGCATCCATGGATTTTGGTATCCATGGTGAGTCCTGGAACCAAACCCCAGCAGATACCAATGGCCTGCTGTACTATTTTAAAAAACATGACTACTCCTAATGTTGCAAGTAGTGTTACATCAAGATGAAAGTACTTTTCAATTCTTTGAAACCAGTTTCGTTACTTCCAAAAGCACTATTTCATTCTTGCTACCTCAATGTCACTATAATTCTACACAGCCCTTACCTGTAAGTAAGAATACAGTACATCTTACATTTAGTCAATACACAGAAAATATAACCAAATACAGGTATCTCAGTTAATGAAGCAGATGTGTCCCTGGACATTACTTCCTCAACAGATCTTTGGTACCAGAGGCAGAAATAATATGGAAAGAATAGGGATAGATTCCTACATTACAAAAAAGAAGAGTAGTTCCCTAAGTTTCAGAAAACTTATCCAAAACTAATAATATGCACATGTGAAATGAAACAACCAGATCAAATGAGTGTCACATAAGTAAACAAAAAAAATATGTTCAACTTTCTAGAGACCATTTCAAAGCTTCTTCCAAAATGCATCCAGGGACATGGTTTTTTTTTTTTCCTTTCACCAGTCTCCACCTTGATTTCCACTTTGTTGGCCAAACCTATAGATCTATGTTCTTTTACAAAAACATACTGTGAGTTACTGGTAAGGATGGTTCATCCGTTCTCCCCCTTTTGCTCAATGTAGGAAGGCCCACACAGTTACAGTAGCACTGATTAGAGTAAAATCCCAGTTTTCCCACCTTAAGCTTTACTGAACTGTTTACTGCAGACATGCTGCTACAACCTGACACTGAAAATCTGTGTTATTCCAGTGCCATTATCTGTCTCCTGCCAAAATGGTTAAACTGTGTGCTTTCATTGCTGTAATACTGTTTGATATTTTGCATTCTTTTGAATTGTACAAGTTGATACACTGTGAAGAGACAAGGAGGATGGTATGTGTCTGGAAACTGACTGAATGACCGTTAACTGCAGAGGCCTGTGAGAACGGAAGGGGGAGACCACTCTGGCTGAGAAAGTGGAGTGGGGATGATGGATGTCCAATGACTGTATTGCCCACTGTATTGGCTGATTGTAGATACATTTTATTTTACTGCTTTACCATTAGCTTTCATTTGAAGCAACAGTTTTTTAGAGTTTGCTCTTTAGATTTCTGTAGCAATAAAGCTTACTGTTTTAACTCTGAAATGACTGGTTACTGAGTCAAGAAGCTAGTACATTACAGCCAGCCTTTCTTCACCATGCGCCCAGTGCTGATGTTGCTAAAACATTCCAGCTAGACAGGTGATAAGAAAAGGGGGCTGAACAGGCCTAAAAAGACACGGTAAAAAGGAGTTCCTTCGGGCTTGTCTATATAGTGAAAATACTCCTCATGGAATTTGAGGAGAATTCCATTTGACCTAATGATCCCCTATTGAATCACAGTATTCAGGAGTGGGGCCAAAACCTACATTACAAAAGACTTTGGGACTTTTCCCATGTTTTTAAAAAAACTGTAGGGGAAATGTGCACTCCTGCTCATTAGGACAACTGAATAGCATGGCTTCACATTCCCAAAGTGGGTAGCTGATTGGTCAGATGTGTGCAGGGGCAGAGCTTGCCAGCAAGGCAGCTCTTGGAACAGCCATGTTGGATTTTCACCACAGTAATTGTGTGCTGAGGTGATGAAACAGTCTCTCTTTGGGATTAGTTTGTTTAAGTGGAAGATCGTACTTCCGCACTTTGGATTTAGTTTTTTCAGCAGCAGCAACTTGGGGAGAATAAAAACGCGAGTAATTCACTCACACCTGCCATCTTGATTCACAGGAATGCACATTTGAACAGCAAACGCGGATAGCTCTGCATATCAGTGATCTTGCAAAAACCTGGGGACAAATGAAAGCTACTGCGAACCTGCGTTACTGCACAATGATCCACATTTTATTGCCTCGTATAGACAAGCCCTTTGTCAGAGGCTTTGTTAACTCAGGCATGCCTGTTTCTTATTTTTAGTGTACGCATATGCTAAATATGGCAAAGTGACAGGTTCAGGTCCAGTTATATGTTTAGTTGGTTTTTATCCAAATTCTGGACCACTTTGTCCAAGTTGCCCTCATGACTACTTGCCTCTTTCCACAGTCAGCTGACCCAGAAGTGGTTCTTCCCCACTAACCAACCCTTACCTTCCACACTTCTGCAATATCATAAGGGCCTTCTCCATGGCCTATGGTTTCAGTCCTGAAATCTCAGGGAATGCTATGCTGCTGACTTGGCTGCCCTACAGCCTTCCCACATTCACCAACAAAATTTACTGTTGAGTTGTATTTACACTCCCTCAACCTGTATTATAACAGCCCTGGTGTTTGTATTCACTGCATTTAGAGCTTCAAAACCTTCCTCTTATAATGAAAGGTTTTGAGGTTCACATGGGCTTTTTTTTTTCAGACAGCAGATTAAAGGTCTGATGCACAGCTGAGCGCCATGAGACATGATATAAGTGGGTGTTTGTTTTTAAACCATAGCTTAGCCACAGTGAAGAAGTTTTCTGTCTAGTCTGGGGCAATTAGGAAATGTGTGCAAACTCTCACTATCAGAGATAACATGAGTGAGATGATATCTACTGGGTCAATTGCTTGTTGAAAATATATCAGGCTTTCAAAATCAAACTTTCCAGAAGAGCTCAAAGTGGAAAGAAAAACATGCATGTTCAACATTTGTTGTCCATAGCATACAAAGACAACCGGTATGTGAGGCTGCTGGCCTACATGTCATGCATATCATTGTTCTTTTCTGTGATACTTTCTGTGGTATACTTTCTGTGGTACTATCAACATTCTCTCTAGAACTGTGTTATTATCAAAACATCACACATTGGCACTTGGGACTTACCAAGCCCTCAGAAGCTGTGATTCACCTAACACAGTCCCTTCAGAGATATATTGTAATTTGTTCAAAGTTTAACAAATGTTGTTTTTGAAGTCCATTCAAAATGCATGGAATACCTTTTTTTAAAAAAAAGCAGGCTGTGAATCAAAGTGTAAGAAAGGTGTGCACAAACAGACTGTTCAACAAATCAGTGTTTATTGAGAGAACATACTGCTTCAACTACTCAGTGCTCTGGGGCTCCAAGAAGGTGTGTTCCTTAGTGGCAGAGCACATTTATGCAGAAGTTTCCAGGTTCAGTTCCCAGCATCTCCACTTAAAGCCAGAAAAACCTACTTTTGAAATCATTAACGGCCACTGCTTTGAGTTGTTCACACAACAAATGGAGGCAGCTGCCACTGGCCATTCCTGACTACAGTGTTAAGTTAGGTGGACTAATGGTCTGACATAATATAAGACCATTTGCTGTGTTTTTAAACTCTGACAAAGAAACTCAGCAGAGGCCCAGGAAACACTCCATGGCAAGGGAGAGACAAACCAGGCCCCCATCTGTTAGCTAATGAAGGAACAGCTTCTCTAACACTTGCTTTCCTTTTCCCTACCCATTCCTTTTTCCTCTCATGTCATGCCTATTAGATTTATAGTCTCTGCATATCAAAACAGATATAAAAAACATTTTGTGCTTTAGGGTTTAGTAATAAGACTAACAGTTACTTTTCCTTTCCAGATAATCTCTGCCTTCTGAAATTCATATTATTCCACCCTTCCACTTCCTTCAAAAATACTTCATCCTGAAAATGCATTTCCCCCTCCCTCTGGCTTTCTGAATAGAAAAAATAAAAAATAGTCAACTCTGCCTCCTGTCCAGTCTTTTTAATCCACAAGTCCTTGGCCTGATACAACAAAACACCTATGTCCCTTTAAGGCGCTGTTTTAAAGAGGTGGGAGAACAAAGATGAAGAAAAGTTTTAACAATTAATAGCTGCTGCCAATCAGGATTCACCAACTGAAATGAGCCACCCCGCCTCCAGTAATAATTTCTCCTCCATGATCCTTTACTGCACACAAGTACTGTATAGAGATTTTCACATGGGCTATATATCCCGTGGCAGGAACAGAACAGGGTTGGGAAAGGTTTTCCCTTTCAGATGACATTGACCCCGTTCTGTCCTGCATCCATCCTGCTCCCATGACTGTTCTAGAACAATGTAAGCACGATTGTTCATCATTAATAGACCTCCCGTTCCGTCACTATCACACAATCACAGGTGTGTAAACAGGAGCCCCGTTCCTGTTCCGAAATGACAGCCGCAGAGGGGAGGTCCATTCTGACCACTTTCTGGTACGATCTGGACATCCAGGTAAGTGGCACCCTTTATTTTACCCTCCCTGTTTTGATTGTGTGATTTAAAGTGTGTTTTTGTGCTTGGTGAACTGATTTTATGTTTGGGGGAGTTTTATTTTTTAAATATTTATTTATTTGTTTGTTTGTTTGTTTGTTTTTAAATTTACTGCCCAGCCGTTATCACACGATAACAGCCGGGATTTCAGACGGCCAGTCGTAAAAGCAGCCTTACGACAGCTGCATTTACAGCCGGCCAGTGAGGGGAGGGGGAGCCTGTTCCTGCCGCAGAATTAAGGTGTGTGAAAAATTTACGTTATTCCGTGGCAGGAACAGGAGAGGATGTGGCGGGGCAGTAACGGGGCATTTTGGTCCCCTGTGAAAATCTCCTATGTGTACACACAAGCCACTGTAGAGGAGAATTGGAAGCAATACTATACAAGAAAAGTATATTGTATTAGATACGGAGCCTGAAATTACTGTATTAAAACTGAAAATGTTACTCGTTATTTTTATGTTTCATTAGTAACAAGGAACAATTATGCTGCTTTTAAACATTTCAAAAACAATAACATTTATTGAAGAATTTTTACAGAAGTAATCTTTATTCTCACCATGGCACTACAGTTCCATGGCAGTGGGATTGTGAGCACCTATGAGGCAAGACGGTATGCTGCGGGCCACAGTGCTGCTGGTAGAGTCTCCCATGTCAGACAGGCTTTTACTAGGGAGCCAGACTAAATGTGCTAAACAGCTACTGCGCAGCAGCAGTAGCCGGGGGGGGGGGTGACACTGGCAGAGGATCTCTCAGAGACATCGGCAATGGTACCGTAGCTAACGCTTGTTAGTACTGTGCAGGACACAATGATAAATCCATTCATGAAAACCCTATGATGAGACAATCCAAAATGAAACAAGAGATAATTCCAGAAGATGACACTCCCAGGTTGGAAGGCATTCAACAAGCTATTAGGGCACAGTAGAGGACAACTACACGTAGTGCTGTGGTTAATGACAAAACAGTGCTACTCAAGCCGAAAGGATGTACAACTGTTGTTGTGAAAGGAAAGTCTGAAGCTGCACAACGCATATTATAGGAACAAGGAAAGGAGGAAGTATGAATCAGGGGACACTAGACAGTAAAACAAGAAATGGAACATATAAACGTTGCAATACTTGGGATAAATGAGCTAAAGTGGACAGAAATGGGATGTTTGAATCAAATACAGTGTTTTATGCAGAAAATGAAAATCTAAGAAGAAATGAGGTGAGATTAACAGTGAGGAGAGATGCAGCAAAAACCAGACAAACGATATAATACAAAATCTGACCAAATAATATCAATAAGACAACAGGGAAAACCCATCAATATAACCATAAACCAAGAAGAAACTGAAAGATTCTGAGCTGGAGTCGGAAATTAGTCACACACCAAAACAGGATTTGTTGTTAATCCTAGGTGATTGGAATACACAAGCAGGAAACAAAGCAGAATTGTAGGAAAATTTGGTCTAGGATCAAGAAATGAAGCAAAAGAACAACTAATTGAATTCTGCAAGGCCAACAGTTTGTTTATCACAAACACATTTTTCAAGCAACCAGAGGCAACTGTGTACATGGACATTGCCTGATGGCCAATATATAAATTAAATAGACTCCATAACCAGAAACAGAAGCTGGAGAAGCTCCATTCTTTCTGCAAAAATAAGACCAGGAACAGATTATGGCACAGACCATGAACTGCTATATCAAAAATTAGAGTAAAGCTAAAGAAGAATACTAAACCAACCATTGTGCCAAAATACAACCTGAAGAACATCCCCATAGAATTAAAAGATAATGTAAAAATAGGTTTGCACTATTAAACCTAATTGACTGGGAGCCAGAAGAACTTTGGACTGAAGCCAGGAAGACTATCAGGAAGGAATGCAAAAAGACAGTATCTGCAGCCAGAAAGAAAGAAAAGCCTCAATGGATGACAACCTCTTCAAGCACTTAAAGTAAAAGGCGACAGAAATAGGGTCAGAATCCTGAATGCAATTGTTCAGCAACTTGTGTGCAAAGAGAACTAATACAGGAAATAAAGCAAAGAAATAGAAGATAACAACAACAACAACAAAAGGAAGAATGAGATCTCTTCCACCAGTTCTGAGAAATCAAAGGGAAATTTAAACCAAGAATGGGGATAATCTACGACCAGCAGGAGAACACACTACATGACCAAGTACAAATAAAAAGCCAATGGAAACAATACACTAAAGAACTATATAAAAGAGACTAAAGAATGACAGATTCATTCAAGGAAGAACCATTCAGATGCAGCCTGAACCCACCATTATAGCTGGCCCCTTCTGTACTCTATGCATCCACTTCTTACCATTAAAAACATTAAGCAAGCTTAATGAACACATTAAGCAAGCTACTGGTCTCTGCTGGTCTACACCATTGGCATTCTATGCATATATTACAAAAATATTTTGTTTGCATACCACCAGTGCACTTTCTTCATTCTTACCTGTACTCTAAATACACTGAATGATTAATTTGAGCCAATGGGGGATGGTTATGTGGATTCTAATAGCCATCAGGTATAATAACTAGGAATGGGAATTCAATGAGTCAGTATGTACCTCACATCGGGAGGCTTGGAGACGCACTATCCACAATGCTGCAGCCTTATTTGAGAGCTCACACCGAACAAGTCTTGAAGAGAAACGACAATGCAGAAAGAATCACAACCTCGAATCATCACTCAAGGAGACCTTCTGCTGTGCTTTCTGCAACCGGACATGTTTATCTCGGATTGGCCTTTTCAATCATCAGTGCACTTGCAGAAAGCGTGGGATGAGTCCTTCCTGAATCTTCGTTTGCGAAGAAAAGCCAGAAAGAGAGAGATGTACTACTGATTTATCCCTGAACAGTAACACCTGGCTCATGTGCATAGCACATTACATATTCCTCAACCTGTTTTCCTAAAGCTATTTCACCTTTGATAGTCTTATCTTTTCCCAATCTCTTTTGATGATGACTTTTTCTCATCTTTCCTCACATGACTTTTGATGAAACCTGCTCAGGAAATTCATGGTACATTTTGTTCAAACTTTTTTTTTTAACTGTGCACCTACAGAGCTGTGCAGCTGTGGAGAACCACAGAATGTATTTTTAAATCATTAGTAAATGCAGAGTTGCACATTCAGTTACTGATAGCCCGCAGCAGTGACAGGATCTCCCACTTCTTCTGCAAATGCAAGACTATGCATTGGTATATGGCACTTGACAGTAACATGAACACAGTGGATAGTGCGCTGTGTTAATATGTGTCCCCAGAGCAGCCATTTCATTTTTTAAAAAATACCATTATGCTGGGGATATACAACCGATATTGTGGATGAATTTGCAAAGCATCACAAGTCAGGGTGCATAGGAACCCTGGCTTGTCGTGTACACATGGTGTGCTGGTACATGGTTGCTCTCTTATGTAGTGAAAGTGGCTAAATAAAACTTCAGAGCATTGCCACATGAATATAGGCAGCTATTCTGCTCAGAGTTGGTTCTCTCCAAACAAAGCAGAGAAAAGCAACGAGGTTTTTTGCTTGGTTTTGTTTCTCTGGTTTGACGGGATACAAACAAACCAGAAATGAGTACCTGCCTGACTTGCACAATTGTTTTGTGCATGATGAAGCAGCATGCCCCAATGTGTTGCTCATACACAACAAGCCAAGATTCCTGGCTTGTCCTATATCATGCAAATTTGTCCACTGTCTACAATACCCTACTTGGGGTATTGGGGGAGGGTGGGGGTGGGGGGTGTTTAGGGATTTTTATCTGTATTGTATTTTAATTTTTGTAAGCTGCCCCGATTGTTTTAACAGAGGGGCGGGGTATAAATAAATTTTATTATTATTATTATTATGGTAGCAGAAGTGTTTGGTTAGGAAGACCATTTTGGTGCCTTTATGGTTCATGGTGGCTAAAGCATTCCATTATGTCAGAATGATAATTGTTGCAGATCACAGGTATTATTCTGCATTTCTGGAAAAGTTCTACCCCAGTATCTGCAAGTGAATTGCAAATGAAAAATCATAAAATGATATGCAAACCTTTACTCAGGTAAATCATGACAAGAGTTCTCATTCTGCCTCTAAGATTTAACCCATTATGCAAAACACTCAAGTAAAACAGATATATCGCAGGTAACGTAGTGACATGAAATGCCTCAAGCCACAACAACCAGGAAGGAACACAGGATCATGCAAAGCAACATTGACAATTTGATGTACGGGAACATGCCAGAATACTCCTACATGTAAATTCTTAAGGAATGAATGTCTTGGGGAGTTACTGGAAAGTGAACCTTAAAGAATATGTCCAGAATTTGTAAATATTGTGGTTCTATTCACAATGTATCATTCATTTTGCAAAGAAACATGAAACACCATTGAATATTACACAAATATAATTGTTCCTCAAATAAACTGCTCATTTTGCCACAAATAGCCATAGAGATTATGGTCTCGGTTGAAAGATCCTATGCAAAGCACATGGATTTTTGCAGGCACACAAGCTGAAGAGATTTCCCCCATAGATATAACACTGTCATTCGTCTGCTGCCATTGAGGAGTAAAACAGCATCAGATTCAATCTCCAACTATTCCCAACATAAGGAAAACAGCATAAACTATCTGTTGGGTGCTCCTCAATGTTGGTCTCAATCTAATGAAGAGATTCTATATATACTTTCAGACCCATATTATCAGTTTTGGAAGCCAAGAACCTGGCAAATATACTGTAGTATTTGTGCACTGTGATTGGTGCATGTAATAGATGAGCATAAATACAGTACACGTTTCCATGTAGGTTTTGACCTACAAGTCTCAGAATCCCCCAGCCAGCATGGTTTCGGGATTCTTAGAGCTTCTTGAAATTTTAGGTCTCCAAAAGTCCCTTTTCTAAACTCTGGCCTTTTTGTGTTGGATATTTTGATCAGGCTGCCCCTTCCTTTTATTTTGTTCTCCCTGTAAGCAACAGAGAAAGAAGAATCCAATGGGATGACTGCCATTGTTGCTTTCTGCACTACAAACTGTTACCCCACACTTTTAAAACTGTCTTAAGTGACCTGAGCTGGGGACGCACTTGGCTGAAGAGCAGGCTAAAAATGCTTTAGATAATTAAATAGAAATTTAAAAATAAACACACTATTTCCCTTGGATCCAAAAACAAAAGATCATTTCCAAGTCAGAATGAGCAAGAGTAGCTTATTGCTGGCATCCTAAGTCATCTATAGTAAAAAGAGTGACATATATTTTACACAATTATGTTCTTGTGTTTTATGAACTCCAGGCATGTTTGTGAACTAGAAGTCACTAAATGCTTTTGAAAAAAGTCACTAATGCCTGCCCTTTGCAGAAAATAACCTCTTCACCTTTGGAAAGCAGTAAATACTACTAAGTAACATATCTTGACAGAGGCTATTCTGCACAGAAGCTACTAGATATATTATATCTCACAGAAAAATT